>JAJHZJ010000095.1:885532-2295437 GCA_023548195.1 Bettongia penicillata ogilbyi | reverse complement strand
TGTAAGTTTCTAGTCTGTTTCTCACATGCTTGAAGGATGTCTTTAGGTTCTCCTATTGCCCTTATTATTAATGCAGTGTTTATCTCATATTTATTCTCTCAAGAACATTTAGCCCAAGATTATTTCATTACAGTCCATCCAATTTTAAAGAGTAACTGGTTTAATGAGCTACTCATGACCATTCCTGTGATTTACTTAAATGTTTTTAGACAAAGGGAGTCTAAAGGTTTAAGTCAAATTTTTTATCACTTTTAAGAGTTGACTGGGTGGAGCCAAGATGGCTGAGTAGAAGCACAGACTTGTTAGAGCTCTCCCCCCAAGCCCAGCCAAATACCTGTAAAAAATATGACTCTAAACAAATTCTGAAGCTGCAGAATCCACAGAATGATAAAAAAGCCCAGACATCATCTTTCAAGAAATTATCAAGGAGAACTACGCTGACATTCCAGAAGCAGAGGATAAAATAGATATTGAAAGAATCCACCAATTAGCTTTTTCGCAACGAGTTTGCCGCCAGAACACAAGTGTTGTGAAACCATCGCTAAACTTCCACGAAAATGGGCAAGGAAAAGACTCACATTAACATTGTCGTCATTGGACATGTAGACTCTGGCAAGTCCACCACTACTGGCCACCTCATCTACAAATGTGATGGAATTGATAAGAGAACTATTGAGAAGTTCGAGAAGGAAGCTGCTGAGATGGGAAAGGGGCTCCTTTAAATATGCCTGGGTCTTGGAATAAACTGAAGGCTGACATGAGCGTGGTATCACTATTGATATCTCCCTGTGGAAATTTGAGACCAGCAAGTACTACATGACCATTATTGATGCTCCAGGACACAGAGATTTCATCAAGAACATGATTACAGGCACATCTCAGGCGGACTGTGCTGTCCTGATTGTTGTTGCTGGTGTTGGTGAATTTGAGGCTGGCATCTCTAAGAATGGGCAGGCCCGTGAGCATGCCTTTCTGGCCTACACACTAGGTGTAAAACAATTGATTGTTGGTGTAAACAAAATGGATTCCACCGAGCCCCGCTACAGCCAGAAGAGATACAAGGAAATTGTCAAGGAAGTCAGTACCTATATTAAGAAGAATCCACCAATTACCTCCTGAAAGAGAAGCTAAAAGGCAAACATCTAGGAATATTGTAGCCAAATTCCAGGGTTTCCAGGTCATGGAGAAAATATTAGAAATATCCAGAAAGAAACAGTTTAAGTATTGTGGAAGCACAATCAGAATAACACAAAATCTAGCAGCTTCTTCATTAAGGGATCAGAGGGCTTGTAATATTATGTTGCAGTTGTCAAAGAAGCTAGGATTAAAGCCAAGAATTACCTACTCAGCAAAACTTAGTATAATACTTCAGGGGTAGAAATGGTCGTTCAATGAAATAGAGGACTTTCAAGTATTTTTGATGAAAAGGCCAGAGCTGAATCAAGAGAAGCATGAAAAGGAAAACAGGAAAGATAAATCATAAGAGACTTACTAAAGTTAAACTATTTATATCCCTACATGGAAAGACAATATTTGTAACTCTTGAGAATTTTCTCAGAATTAGGGTAGTTGGAGGGATTATATACATATAGACAGAGGGCATAGGGTAAGCTGAATAAGAAGGGATGATATCTAAAAAATTAAAATTAAGGGTGAGAGAGGAATGTATTGGGAGAAAGAGAAAGGGAGAAATAGAATAGGGTAAATTATCTCTCAATGGTGGGGAAGGGGAAGTGAGAGGGAAAGAGTGAACCTTACTCTCATCGGATTTGATTTAAGGAGGGAATAACATGCACACTCAATTTGGTATGAAAATCTATCTTACACTATAGGAAAGTAGGGAGGAAGGTGATAAGAGGGGATGGGGATGATAGAAGGGAGGGCAAATGGGAGGAGGGAAAATTTGAAGTAAGCACTTTTCAGGAGGGACAGGATCAAAAGGGAAAATAAAATAAATGGGGGGCAGGATAGGATGGAGGGAAATATAGTCTTTCACATCATGACTGTTATAGAAGTGTTTTGCATGATTATACATGTACAACCTGTATCAAATTACTTGCCTTCTCAGTGGGGATGGATGGGGAGGGAGGGAGAGAAGTTGGAACTCAAAGTTTTAAAAGTAAGTGTTAAAAATTGCTTTTACATACAACAGGGAAATAAGACATACAGGCAATGGGGTATAGAAATCTATCTTGCCCTACAAAAAAAATAGAGGGGAAGGGAATGAGAAAAGCAAGAGGTGTGATAGAAAGGAAGGCAGATTGGGCAAGGGTAACCAGAATGCACGATGTCTTGGGGAGGGTGAAGGGGAGAGACAGAGATAGGGAGAAATTTTGGAACTCAAAATCTTGTGGAAGTGGATGTTGGAAAATAAAAATAAATTAATTGAATTTTAAAAAGAGTTGACACCCTCCAAGAAAGATAGTGTGACATACTTGATAGAAATCTTGCCTTGGAGTCAAGAAGACCTGAGTACCAATTCTGCTTTAACACACATTAGCTGTGTGGCTCTAGGATTGCCCTTGAGTGACAACCATAGAGTCAAACAAAAGTTCTACTGCTTATTTAAAGGTCTATACCTGTTAGCCTGACACTTTACCACCTTTACCACCCCAGCAACTCTCTAAGGAGTTAAGGTACAGCAGTTTCTGATCTTCATCAACAAAAGAAGAGAATCTTCACACAGGGGCATCACCACATTAATGAATCATACCTTCAGACAAAAAAAACAAAGACTTGTCCCAAATGCATTTATTGAAAGCCCATACAACCTTACTGTCTTTTACCAGAGATGCCACTGAGGTAACTAAGAATGGATATCCACTCTCAGGACCAACCTTTGCTCACCACTGTGATTCTGAGCAATCCTTTATAAACCAATAGAAATTTCTTTCCCAAAATCTTATTTGACATTTTTAAAGAAATTCACAAAATAATCAGGTATCACTTCTCTCCCCAATAAGAAAAAAGTGAGAAAACCAAGGAAGTCTACTCCAGGGAATCTTGTACACAGACCTAAACAGACCTGGGTAAGTGAGCTCCATGTTGGGGCAAAGTGAAACAAGTTTCCTAGTATGTCTACAATCCTCTCCCACCTCGTTCACCAAAAAAGATTAATCTGAAAATCCTAGATGCTCCTGGTGAATGAGTTGGGAGTTTTTTAGTGGGATGGACTGGGGGATGGAGAGAAATGTGTTGAGAACAAAGGTGGAGGTAATTTGAGTGACCATCTTCATTCTACAATTCTTTCTGTATTCTGCATCAAAAACAAAAACAACGTTTGCTTTTGTTCTAATGGAACTCTACCCTGAAATAAATCAATCAGCTAGAAAGTCATCAGGATTAACCTTAGCAAACAAAGAACATCCAAGACTTCATATCTCAACATGAATAGTCTATGGTTCTGATTGAACTGAAGAACCAACCCTCTTGCCTTATGTATCTAAGTGTGACCAAGTGTCCCTGTGCTACATGATCTTAGGCTAGTTCCTTAGTCTCTTGGTGCCTCACTCACTCATTTGCAAAGTTGTAGAGATGTGGTTTTGGACTAGATGACCTCTAACTTTTTTACTACCTTAACATTCTAGATTTTATTATTCTGAATTTTTGTAAAGTTAATATACGAAAGTATCAATTCCTATACTTAAGAATAAAAATATCAACTTCCCAAATATAAAATGGTTAGTGGTGAGTTTTTTTGCAATAGATATGTGGACCTTAGTGGCCTGTAAGCTCAATAAGAAGAAGTCTTGTGATGTGGAAGTTGAAAAGGCTTTGGATTTTGCTGGACTAAACTACATGAGATACTGCTTCCCTAGAAGAGAAGGTAGGAGAAATTCAGAAGTCTGTTCCTGTTAAGTCATTTTCTGGAACTTTGTTCTCAGTTCTAGGCACATTTGGGAAAGACTTTGAAAAACTAGAGACAATTCAGAGGGGAATATTTAGGATAGTGAAAGAGTCATAAGTCCAAGCTTGTGAACTTCAGGGTTAGGGATGTTTATCCTAGAGAAGACTAAACCCATGGAAACCATGACTACTCTCTTCAAGTATTTGAAAGACTTTCCCATAAAAGAGTAGAAGCAGGATGAAGGCATGGAAGATGCAAAGGAGAAAATGTAGACTTGAGTTAGGAAATCCTTCCTAACACTGAGAGCTATCCCAGAGTAGAATGTAGGGTAACCCTCAAGTAGTGGGTTCTCGTTTCTTAAAAGTCTCCAAGCAGACACTTGAAAATCACTTGTCAGGGATGTTATACTGGGGATTACTTCCAGGAATAGGTTGAATTGGGGTCCATTCTAATGCTGAGATTGTTTGAACTCCCAAAGGAAAGAAAGTAAATTGCTTCTTTAAATGATGAATTGTGACTCAATAAACAGGCGTCTTCAGCTTCACTCTAAAATGCAAGAACTTTATCAGTGTTCAAACATTTCGTTAGCTGCAGTATTTGTACATTATGGCCATTGCCCAGTGTACACAGATTCCAAATAAAAGAAGGCTTCCCTGATCATGACAAGATTCTCCAAAATCTCCTATTCACATATGATAAAACACCAACTGCATCAAACCATGAAATGTTACATAGTCTCCTCAGTAAGATGTAAAAAAGACCATTCTATTCATCTACACTAGAACAATAAATTGGGTGAAAAATGCATATTGCCCATACTGACCCACAGCTGGATGGGCCACGTGGTCCATCATTTTGGGTATCTTTGTCAGGAGTTCATGTAAGGAGTATAATAAGCTAAGCCCAGAACTGAGTAAGAAGAATTAGACTGGATCATTTTTGGAAAATGGTGTGGCAAAACTTTCCCTGTTCCCAAATTGTGCCCTGAATAAAAGCCCATCTCTCCACACCAACATTCTCCCTGGGATTTCAAGTGACTGAAAGACATCATCTTAGAAGACTTGAAATAATAAATCATCCAAAATACAATGGAAAGATACATGATGGTGGGGCGGGAGTTGGGGAGAAAGCAAAGCAATCTATGAATTGTATCCTTGTGTTCTCATAAGGTAGAGTCCAGTGTAAAGTAGATGCATCTTATGATTATTGATCAGTCAGTCAGCTGATAGTAGCACGTGGCCAACAGGCACTTCCATGCAGGAAAAGAACTGATGCTCATTCAAGTATCATGTAAAGAGTCATGATTCAAGTCTAGATCTCTCCAGACTCACTAACAGGATCTATTTCCCATTAAACCACACTTCCACCAGGAATTGAAGTCAAAAGTTTCTTTCTTTGGGACTTTGAGCTGAAATTTTATGCATTCCCCTTTTGGATTTTCTTCTCTCTAATCTACGAGGTGGCTCCTGGAAGGCTTTTTGTCAAAAACTTGTGCTGAGCAGGTTTTTTCATGATACCAGGCTCCAATTCCCAGCACTCAGATGGCATACTTATATGAATGGTCCCTGAGACTCTTTTCATCTTGCTTATCCTGGGATTTTGTTTTGCATCATTTGTGGATATTTGCTCATGGGAGCACCCAAACCTGGCATTATTACCACTTTCAACAAAGTCTCAGATTGTGCCCAGGATAGCCAAGATTTTCCAGAGGGTTTTTTTTCAGTAACCCCAAGTGTAAATGGGATGCAATAGGAGAGAGGAGAAAAGGTAGAAATAAAGGACATTTACAGGCTTGAGTCATTTACCATTGGACTGTAGCAAAACTTCATTGGAAACTAGGGAGAAGATTTATGACATTACATTGACAAGAATACTTTAATACTAAGATCCCTGAACTAGTACAAAAAAGCAGCAGGCAAGCCTTGGAGTAAGAAAGCTGATGGATTTGGAAGCTTCATGAATTTGGACTCTTTTTTACAGGAACTTTCTGTGCCCTGACCTTAAATCCAATTTTCACTTGATCTATCTATGTGGGAACATGAAGTTTCTGTAAATTAATTACACCAACAATTTTCTAACAGAGAAAGCCCACATCAGGCAAGAAGAGAAGGTTAGAAGCAAGTGGGAAGTGGACCACTCCTTAAAAGGGAAAACCTGAGCTTAAAAAAAAGACAATTAAATTTGAAAGAAAAAAGACATTGTGACTTTGCACAGCTTTGCACTTCACCCCAATGTCAAGACTCATTCCTTGCAATTGCTCCAGGGAGCAGTATCAGGGACATTCTGAAGGCAAGATATTGAAGACAAAAGTCTGGAGGAGCATAGTTCTCTCAATCAAGTCAAGTTCTTGCTTCCTTGGCCAGAGTCTGCCTAGGATTGGTGATAGATGGATGGAAGGAACTACCAATAACATGACTGCTTTGTTTACAGGAAATCTCAAAGTGAATTCAGCAAGTCTTTACCATCAGAAGAGTTGACATTTCTGTAGTGATTTCAAATCCACAAAATGTTGTATGAACATCATTGCATGTGCATCCCACAATCCCTTTGTGAGACAGCGGTTGTAGGTATTATTAAACCCACCTTGCACATGAGAAAATGGACTCGGGATCTGTGACTTGCCCAGTTGAAAACAACTGGCAAATGGGGGGCAGCGGGCAGGTGGATCCAGACCTTCCTGTCTTCAAGTTTAATGCTTCATTGTGCAGCTTTAGTGGTAAATGTCAAATATCATACTGGGAGATGTAAACGCTTCCCTTGATACTCAAATAAGAGCCTTAAAAAGTTTCATCTGGCAGTGACTCAATGGTTATGTCTCCCTAGCTGTCAGACACTCAATCAACAATCATTTATTAAACTCTTGCTGTGTTCCAGGCACTGCACTGGGAGAAAGGCAATAACAGTCCCTGCCTTTCAAGAAGCTTTCATTTACATGGTCCCTCTTCTCTTTTCTCTTTATGCCACTTTGTGAGTTCAGAAGATCAGTGATCCTCTCTGTGTGGATGGCCTCCAGACCCATCTGACCAGATGTCATCTCCGCTCTGTGCTCCAGTCATCATCCCATCTGCCCACTGAACGCCTTAAAGAGATGTCTTCTGGCACATAAAATTCAGTATGTCCCAGACCAAAGTCATTTCCCTTCCTTCTTCCTTCTTCTGACCTTCCCTGTTACTGTCAAGGGCACCTCCTTCCTCCATCATCATCACTGAATTTACAATCTCGAATGCTTTCCCAAGTCTTCACCTCACTCACCTGATGTATCCGTTCCAACCTGGGGCCAAATCGTGCCCTTTCTCCTTTTCCAACATCTCTCATATATTACGAATAGCCTTTGGAACCTTCATTCTTCAGGACTCTCCAGGTCCTCTTTAGCTGATGTTGATATAGTGTGGTCTGATGACATCATCCCCTCTCCCACTCAGTTCACTTCAATGACTAGAAATCGCTTTCAGGAGTAGATCAAAAGTCGTCAGCTTGGGACATGAAGGTCTTCACAGCCTGACTCATTCTCATCTTCCCAGTCTCTTTACATCTCATCCCCCACCATAAAATCAGTCTAGGATTCACCTACGCTGGTCTACCTGTTCTTTGAACAGGACACTCCACGTTCAAGCATCAATATAGGTTACTAGAGCTTTCCCTTCCAAGATGACTTTCCATCTACTTTGGATTGATTCTGGATTTCGCAATTCACACACACATTAAATGTGTAAGCACTTTGAAGGCAGAAACTTCTTTTTGCTTTCTGTAAGAGGGAACCCCAACTCTTACCACAGTGCCTAATACCAAGTAAGCACTTAGAGTAGATCTGGTGTCTGCCTCGGTGACTGTTTGACCTAGTAGTAGGATTGCTCAGTCAAAGAACAAGCAGAGCTAGGTGACTTGGGTGACATCCTTCTGAATTGCTTTCCATGAGGGTTGAACTAATTCATAGCCCCCCCAAAAGTGTGGTAGTGCACATGTCCTAGATCCTCCCACAAGGCATGTCTTCTTTTTTAGTCCCTTTCCTTATCAGATGGGAATGAGATAGAATGTGAAACTTGTTTTAATTTGTATTTACCTTATTATTAGTGATTTGAAAATTGTTTTGTGTAGTTGCCAATGGCCTACATTTCTTTTTTAGAAAACTGCCTGCTCCTATACTCTAACCATTTATCCATTGGGGAATGTTCTTTTTGTCATGTATCTACCTCAGGTTCCTATATAGGATGACTAAAAAGTCTTAGAGAAATTTTAAGCTGTTAAACTTTTATATTGCACTGAAATTTGGGGACGCTGTTTATCTTTGACAGTAGACCTTTATGGGCACAGAAGGTTGGTTTTTCATTTGTTAAATATCTACCTTCTAGTTTTATTTGTATTGATGTTATTTGGGCAGAATTGTCCATTCATTTCTATCCCTTGTTTGGTCAAGAACGCTTTTCCCCTCCATAGTTGTGAAGGGCATCTCCTTCCTTTCTCCTGTGATTTATTTATGATATGTGACCTCTTTTATTTAGATGAGAGGTGTCAAACTCAAGGCTTAAACCACAGATTACCATGCAATTGGGAAATTTTTAACAAAATTCATAAAACACAGATCATGTTAATTTGTGGTTTTTAAAATTAATATGCAGCCCACAGGGCATCATTGGAAGTTTATTGTTGTCCCAGTTGTGAAATGTTGATCTCATCCTAATTCTCCTTTTCACTTTTGTCATCAATGCCTTTCCTTTCTTTTCCAGAAATTCTGTGATTTGGGATCTGTTCTGTAATCTTAAAGGCTGGTGAGTATATGCACATCCTCTAACATTAAATAAGGAAAAGAGTCTTCTATGCACCACCTGCATCCAGCCAAGCTAGAATCAGATAAATCAGAGAATTCTTGGTCATTGCTTGCACCATGCATGGAGACTCTGAGAATCCATAGCACTCAATCTCACTTTTAGAATCCCCCAGGGGCTGCTGGGGAGTCAAAGAACCACCATTGACTCATAGAGGATTGGAGAGATTTAACTAGAGGAAACAGCCAAAAACCCTCATTTCATTTGGGCCAATACTTCCTCCAACTCTAAATATGTCATTGTAGTACATGTCACAATCCTCATTGCCTCCTCTCTCTCTCTCTCTCTCTCTCTCTCTCTCTCTCTCTCTCTCTCTCTCTCTCTCTCTCACACACACACACACACACACACACACACACACACACACAACTCATGATCCTCATGTGTTGTTATAATATGGAAAAACTTCTTTTCCTGGTAGTTTACTCTTAGCTGATGGTCCTCTCTGAACTTATGTAGACTAATTCTTAGAGGCCAGACACACAGTCCATCAACCCCTGGGTCTGTATTCAAAGCCAGTAGATCTTCCAGAGCTGATACGGCACTGGAGAGCCCAGGGGTCACCTACCTACAGTAATAGGGCATCAAAGGAGGACACCAATGGAGAAGAGATGAAGAGGAGGAAAAGGCTTGTGACAGTTCACACTTGGACAGCACTGCACAATCTGCAGAGTATTCTGCTCCCTTTCCCTTCCTTACAGAGAAGAAATGGAAGTCTCCCTAACCCTATTTTACAGAGGACGAAGTTGAGGCTCACAGAGGTGAATTCAGTTAATGCTCTTTCCATTCCCCATGCTGTTTCCCCTAAAAACATGTACTTATGAATAGTTTGAGAAATGAATCCACTTTCCACTTCCCTCCCCAGTGGCTCTCTCTGAGTCATCATCTTCTGAACTTTGAAATGAGAATAACCATCCTATCCTACCCAGCTCACAGTTATTGTGAAGAAAACATTCTTCCGATCTTGAAATAATGGAGAAATAAGAGGTCTGCCTACTAAGCTTGCCTTTTCATTGATCATCTCTTTCACCACACCATCCTGCCTCTGCCTCCATTACCACACTAAGTCTCTAAGTATCCTCTTCTAGAAATCCTTCTCCTTCATTTTGACTTTTTTCTTCTACCTCTCCAACGTTTGTGGTGCCATTGAACACCCTCTTTGGAAATCATTTTAGAGTCCTTTTTTTGATTAGTACTGCTTCTCTTTGACCTCTAAGAATTATTATTTTCTTTCTGGAAATATATGACTCTTTCCATGTCTATGGCCCTATCCTTTTCTGGTTTGATCCTTCCTCTCAGAATTACAGAAATTCATAATTGGAAAGAATTTTCCAGTCTAAAGCATGGGTGGAAAAAAAGGCTCAGCACCCCAACATGCCCTAAAAGTTATTGTCCAACCTTTTCTTGAAGACCTGCAATGAAAGTGATCCCACTGCCTCCCCAAGGCCGCCCATCCCACTTTGGTGCAGTTCCAACAGTTAGGGTATTTTTTTTCTTATATCAAACTTTAACTGATTTCTTTGCGATTTCCCCTCATGGATCTGTCCTCTGGGTCAAGCACTGCTTGCTCTGCTCCCAAAGCCTCATCCCAACTCTTCTCTCTAGGTTGCATCTCTTTCCTCACTGCTTTTTCAAGCTCAATCTGCTTACGTGATGCTCCATTTAGATAACTCATCACCACCTCAAGTTCAGTATACCCAAAACAAAACTCATTTCTGCCACACAATTTGTTTTCTCTTCCTACTTTCCAGCCAGGTTGCCACTGTTCTAAGATTGACTGCTGCCCTTAATAGAGCACTTTAGCATCCGTTATTTCCTTAGAGTCTCACAATAACTTTGCAAGATAGGCAGGAAAAGTATCATTAGCCCCATTTTACAGAGGAGGAAAATGAGGCCTAGGGAGATTCCGTGTCTTGTCCAGGGTCACATAGATGGCAAATGGTGGATGTGACTTTTGAGCTCCAGCCAGACTCTCACTCCAACTCAGTGCAATGCTTGGGCAAAGAAGTTTGAAGTCTCTGAATCACTATCAGTCCTTCATGCTTTCTTATGCTCTATATGCAGAAAGTCACCAAGTACTGTTAATTATTCCAACAAAATAAGTGTCCTACTCAATACCTCCCTTTCCATCCCCACACTAGGAATGGGTTTATTTTTCTCTGTTTATCCCCAATAGCCATTAGAGTGCCTGACAAGTAATAGCTTCTTAACCAATATGTCTTGAAGGGAAAAGAGTGGAATCCTTTGTCAGGGGTCCTTCCTTTGGATACCTCCTCAATTTGGAACTTCCATCCTGAATCAGCAGTTCTATGTGCCAACTAAGGCTTTATCTCCCCAGCTTAATGCTAAGCCTTTAGAAGGGAGAGGAGAAGATAACTTTTTGTATCTTCATGGATGTGAATAGCACAGGGTTATACACAGCACCAGTGGTTAAGAAGTACTGATTTTTTTTTTAAATGGCTGCAAGAAGGATATCCATGACCTTCCATTCTTTTGACTGTCTTGCTCCTCGGGCCACTCTGTCCTTGACTCTCCACCCCACCCATCCCGTTCATCACAAGAAAAGAGGAGCTCCTTGAGGACAGGAACTATGTGTGTCTTCAGAACCTAGCATGGTGCCTGGATGAGATGACATGCTGAATGAATACTTGTTAGATTAATCGACAGTGAAATGGCCTCTTGACCTGTGATGTTCTGTCTCCAAGTTACAGTCATACCTGTACTTAATTTTATTGTGCTTCAAAGATAGGGCTTTTAAAAAAAATGAATTGAAGGGTTGTGGCAACCCTGGCTTGAGCAAATCTATTGGTGCCTTTTCATAACAGCTTAGTTTGCACACACTCACATCATGTCTCTGTGCTGCATTTTGGTGATCCTCAAAACATTTCAAACATTCTCGTTATTGTTATTGTGTCTGTTATGGTAGCATTCGATCAGAGACCTCAGATGTTACTACTGTCATTGTTTTGAGTACTCACATGAAACATCAAATATAATAGGTAAATGTTGCATATGTTCTGATGGCTCCACCGACTGGCTGTTTCCTATCTCTCTCCCTCTCCTCAGACCTCCCTAGTCCCAGAATCGCAACAATATTGAAATTAGGCCAATTAATAACCCTACAATGGCCTGTAAGTGTTCAAGTGAAAGGAAGGGTCATTCAGTGGGGTAAACTTCATTGTTGTCTTATTTTAAGAACTGCCACAGCATCCGCCATCCTGATCAGTTAGTGACCCATCTACATTAAGGCAAGATGCTGTGGCAGCAAGTACCCTGAAACACATCCAGGCTGGTCTGCTAGCACAGGTTCTTAGATTTGCTTTTCTAAAAGGAAAGCAACTTTTGAGGAGTCACCCGTCTTCTTTTATCACATAGACCAACAGAGAAAATTCAAGGATAAAGACCAACAGACAGAGCTTCTAAGTGTCTGACCATAAGCAATACATACATCACAGATCAACAAACAGATCCAATTATCTCACCATTACATACATACATAGCTACCAAAGAGAGAAGCACCAACATCTGTGTTTTCAAAGATGGAGGGGGTTTGGGGAGGGGTTCTTTAATGGCTTCCCAGAGTCTCATTTGACACACAAAGTATAAACTCCCAAAGCAAAACCTTACCTCAGAGTATATATGCACTTTTCAGAGCTGGATGGCACAACCCTCGACCCAGTGCTTCATTAGAAATTAACAAAAGGTGTGGGCCTTCCTACCAAACAAGCCTTCCCTAATCAAATTTCCCTTAATGGGCTCCACCCCTATCAATGGTCAGGGAAGATCTTTAACTCGAATTAGAGATGCTCCACCAGCAAAAAGATTACAACTTGCTTATGGCTCAGATGATGGTTAGCATTTATTTAAAAAATAAAGTATTTTTAAATTAAGGTATGTATTTTTAGATAATATTATTGTGCACTTAATAGACTATAGTATAGTGTAAACATAACTTGCACATATACTAGAAAACCAAAAAATGCATATAACTCGCTTTACTGCCATATTCATTTTATGCACAATTTGTCTGAGGTATGCTTGGAGTACAGGGCACTTCTACACTACCCCAGAGAATCTGCCTCACCTCAGTGAAGCCTTCAATGGCAGCTTTGGAAAAACCCAGGCATGATTAGCATCATCTTCAGTGATGGGCTGGTAAGGCCTTATAGTGTTTGGATTATTTCCTTCCATACCTTTGCATGATGTTTCACAGCACTCCAGGGAGGAAGGTGATTTGGAGGTTGTCACCTTCAGAAAGCCCAGAGAAGTAAACGACCTCTGATTTGTGGCAGGCAGGGCTCATCCCCAGTCCAGTGTGTTTTTCACTATACTATATGACCTTCTCTCCAAAGTAAAAGTATCATGGGATTATAGGGTCCCAGAGTTAGAATGAAAAGGGAACTCAGAAGTCATTGAGTCCAACTCCCTATTTTACAGATGGGGAAACTGAGGCCCAAGGAAAGGCAGTGATTTCCTCAAGAGCCCAAAGAGAGAAAAGGACCATGGACAGATTGTCACACAGGCCCTCTGACTGTAGGCCCAGGTGCTTTGCACTGGGTTATATTGCCTCCGCATCATGAGTTTTATAAATGAAGTTTTCGTGGTACTTTTGAAGAAAGTCTTTTGTCCACTTTTGTTGTTACTGGGTCAACAGACTCAAGCCAATGGAAGAACCATCAGTAAGTATCTGCTTCCTCAGAGCACTGAGCTCTCTCTGAAGAAAATGCAAAATCCAGAGAAGAATGAATTCTTGGCCTCAGAGAGCCCACAGCCTTAGCAGGAGGCTACAGACACCAGCATAAGTAACCTTAACCATAATACATACATGTACTGGAAAATAACAAAACCAACCATTCAGAACTCTAGGGGGGAAAGTCTTTATCAGTGCAGACGCCCATGGTGGGCTTCCTGGAAGAGGTAGTGTTAGAAATAGTCTTTAAAATAGTTAAACAGGCGAATCTGGCAAGACATTCCAGGCATGAGGAACAGTTGAAACAAAGGTTCAGGATACGCTCAGGGAACAGTCCGTGGGGAGCTTATAGGGCCTAGAAAAGTTAGGTGATAGGGATGTGAGGGCAACGCCAAGGTGTGGGTGACATAGAATGGCAGAAGTGGAAGGCTAAAAGTCATTCAGGTGTAATCATGGGACTGAAGAGGTTTTTTAGTTGCAAAGTTGAATGACCAGCTCTGCACCTCAGAAAAATCAGTCTGATACTGCTCTGAAGGATAGTTTGCAGGCATCAGACTGGAAAGACTTGCAAGTACCACCTACTTGTCCAGTATAGGGAGGTGGTAAGCAATACTTGCCCTTGGCAGTTGTTAGAGGAAAATATGAAGGGAGACAATTTTCCTCCTAAAAAGTGGGAAAGATGTCATGAGAAGAAACTGTGGAAGATAAATAATGCTTTCTCAGACCATGCACCAATTTTGAGAAAAGGTTTAAATTATAATTATGTTTTTATTGTACAACATACATCACTTGTATGATCATAATAAGGAAAACCTTTCGATGAAATAGCTACCAAACGAAGATTTCTGTGAAGAAAGGAGATGACCAGCCTAAATGCTATGTTTCTTTTTTTTCCCCTAAAATGAACACAGAGAAAGACGAAGAAGAGATGAACTTCTGCCTTTCATCAACACTTCTAAGGGCCTGGAGTTTGGCAGGAAAAGGAAAAAGAGCAATGCTTTGGGTCACTGGCATAGAGCTGTCCATGGTGCTCCCTAGCTCCCACCCTTAGAAGATCTCAAAGCTATGGGGAAACCCTGACAGTCAGGACAAGAAGGGTCAGGAAAGGGGAGAGGGGACCAGAAACAAAGGGGATGGGGGAAGGAACGGGGACCAAAATAAAGGAAAAAAACACCTCCTGTGCACAATCTGAGGCAGCCCTTGCCCTCCAGACAGATCTGGGCTGAGGTTTTTAGGAAAGGAAACCACAACCCGGAAAAGAAAGATGTTCCCATCTGCAGAATTGGCCTGATCTTCAACTAAAACTCTCCCCCTCCCCACCCCACTCCTTCTGGGGTAACTTCGTTCTTGGGAGTTCTCAGGTTTCCAGAGGAGTTAACTGTGAGCAATTATTACAGTCCTCCAGCGCCATCTCGTGTACCCACATGGCACTACAGCCCTGACCACACCTTTCCTCTCCATTTCAATAAGGCAGTTCACTCAAATCAAAGTCAATTTCAAGTCATGTCATCATCTGCTCATGGTCCTCTTTGAGAATGAAGATTCCGTAAGGCCAACTCAAAGTCTACTTCTGGTGTGTCTTACCAGCTGTCCTTGAAGAATGCTTCTATCCACCACTACATCACAAACCTCATATCTTCCTTGAACATCAGTTAGGATCCTAGAGCTAGAGCTAAAGGGACCTAAGAGGCCCTCTGGGCTAACTCCATCATTTCACAGATGAGTAGATTGAGACTAGACTGTGACCAAGGTGAGATATGATCCCAGGTCTCCCTCGCTCCATATCTAACACTTTGCCCACTTGTCCATTCTGCCTTTCTGCTCACTGAGGAGTGTTGGAGTGAAGATAGAGCCTAGTTTCCTAGAGAAGCTGTAGAAACCATCCCCCTAAAAAGAATGGATGTTTACCTGGAATTTCAAAGTGTGCAAGGAGAGCCCCCCATCCCAAATAAAAGGGGGCCATGTGTGGCCTGCTATGTCTTCTTACAGTCCAGAGAGGTCACATGGAATCAACTAAGATGAGACAGAGTTGGAAGTGGGGCTCACAAGCCCACTCTAGGGAGACCTCCTCCAGCCTGTCTTTGTGGGGTTATGTTTCTTTATAAAATCAAGGGCACTTCTACTGCCTTGGGGAGTATTTCTCGGTTCTAAGGGAGGAAGCAGTCATTCTCTTCTGGCTTTCATTCTGGAGAAGTCAAGGAGCTGGGTAGAATAATAGAAGAAGTCAGGGCCATTTTGTGACTGATCTGGTCCTTCCTATTTTCTTCTAAATAAAGCACAGGCTTCTATCTCTATACAACTTTGACCTTAATTTCTCCATGAACAAATTTGTCATAATAATGCACTGCTCTTTAAGCAGAGAGCTGGTACTTGGACTCCATGTCCTAAAAGGGCTTTCCTTCCACTGTTTGATACAATTTTTGGTAACTCTTTGAAGGGCTCATCCTAGTAACTGTGACACACAGTAAGAAACACAATGCCAATAATTTACCCCTCCATAATGTTTCTGAAACAGACAACTGACAATGAGCTGAGCTGAATTTAGCCAAAAGAGGGAGAAGATTGGATTTCCCTAAGTGAAGTGCTCAGCACTTTTAGTGACCCTACAATTCTTGTAAGAAAGACCCATCAGCTGTCCCATGTCATTCTTCCAGTGGTTTAAGGTTTATAGTTGTGTCTCAGAAACTTTAAAATAGAAGATAAAGGAGAATACATGGAGGGTAGAAGACTGCAAGACAGTTAAAAAATGAGGAATAACATAAGAGAAACAGTGTAAAGGACGACATCTGAGGAATGTATGACTAAAAAAAATGATGGTCTGATCACTTATCCAAAGCAAAGGCTAACTGAGGGACAGCCCACATGATCCATTGGTTTCCATAAAACCTGCTCTCTGCCACCCATGGGAAAGCAGAGAATGGGAAGCTCTTTGCATCCTTGAAAGGAATATTCACACAAGTGAGATCAAAGCTCCATTATTTACATTCACATGCACTTTGGGCTGAATAGGTTCTACAATATATTTATAGTTAATGAATGGGACTTAGGAAGAGCAAAATGAACTGCTTCCTTGTAGCTTTTCAGGACATAGCATGTACTTACCCATGAGGAGGAAAAATCAAAGTCCCCATTCTTAGTGAAACCAAAGTGCTGATGATAAATTCCTCAGAGAGACATAATGCCATGAACCAGGGCTACAGATATGAAATGTGGGAGACAAACAAGAAGAAACTTCAGAATTATTCTAGAGTCAAACGCATGCATACAGAAACACATGTGCATAGAACATTCACATCGTGGATGAGATTCACTGGTGAGTGATGTGTGGGGCGCTCTAGGGTACCACCCGCCTCTTTCTGGAGCCTTTTCCTGATCACACTGCTTGGCATGTGATCAAAACCCTAGTGGTGAGTGCTGAGGTCATGTCTGCTGCTGCTGCCCTGGTGAGACATCCATGCTAACATCAAAACTCATGCTTGATAACTTCAGGCCTGGCTGTCTACTTAGTTTGGGTCAAGACCCTGCCTCTTTGACCCTTCTCATTGCATAGATTCTGCCATTCTATGACTCCTTAGCATTCACTCGTCTCAAGGAAGAAAAAAAGGTTCTTATGCTCACTGACTTTCTTCTAATGACTGTAACAGAAGAGAGTGTGAGAGGATGAGGAGAGTGAGGTTCTTTGCCAAATTAGGTCCTGAGTTTTGATCTCATTCTCCCACCCCATCTCCATGATCCCTCTTGATGACAATTCAGAAAGAATCAAATGGTCAGGTTGACTTTTCTGGCA
Organism: Bettongia penicillata ogilbyi; assembly: GCA_023548195.1. Lineage (NCBI taxonomy): Eukaryota > Metazoa > Chordata > Mammalia > Diprotodontia > Potoroidae > Bettongia > Bettongia penicillata. Next base: position 2,278,290 of record JAJHZJ010000095.1, on the reverse strand, counting down.
TTTCTTAAACATTTCCAAGTCAACTACCAGTGTCTGTTGATGCAGTACTGATAAGGAAGATAACATAGTGCTAGGCACACAAGACAGGAGGTGGGAATGGGGGTGTGTATAAATGTCCAAACCTACTACTAGAAGCCCTGTAACATATGGTAATTATTTCAGAGAAATTTTAACTAGAGAGTCTTAGATAGTTTATCTCTTTCTATTTATTTTTGTGGTATGTTTAAGTGATGGAGTTGCTCTCATGTGAAACATGGTTTTTTAAGTACAAGAAATGATCATGGGGATCATTTCCCAGGCTTTTTTCCACTGGGAAGGCAACTAAATCAATCACACATTAGAGTACTGTGCAAAGTCCATCTACTTTATCAACTGGGCAAGACTCAGACTCTAAATCATTCTGGGTCTTTTTAATCCAGGGATCATCCATAGGCAGGGCCCTCAGGTCCCATCTTCATGCACATAAACAGTGACCAAATCCAGAGATTTCTAGGTGGTCTGGTCTATAAGAATGACAAGTTGGCTGTGCCTGGCACCAAAGGGTTATATGAAGGAGCATTCACTGCACAGGACATTACATCATAAAATTTAGATCTGTAAAGATCTTGAAGCTGGTTCAAGCCATCAAGTCTGATCCACCAGGAGGCAATTTGATTACACACCTGAAAACAGGTCAATGGAAAGAAGACTGAGGTTAGAATCCATGAACCTGATTTTGGATTCTTAATTCTCCTACCAGCTGCCTATGACCTTGGACAAGAGACTGAAACTTTCTCATTCTCCATTTATTAATCTGAAAAATAATAATAGCAATAGTAGCTAGCATTTCTATAGCAAGATTTACAAAGGGCTTTCCATGCAATGTGGTCCTCACAACAACCTGCTTTTATTTTTTCCATTTATAGGTAAGGAAGCAGAGGATGAGAAGAGGTAAGATCACACAACTAGAAAATGAAGGACATTCAACTAAAGGATCCTTTAGATCCCTTCTAGTTGTAATTCTGAGTGGCATTTTTGGCTTGTCTGATCTCTCGCCCTTCAACTGAAATTCCCTCATGATAATAAGTAAATTAGCAAATCTGAGTTGCAGACACACCTCAGAACAGTGGAGAAACTCTGGCAGGTATCATAGGTGGCAGCACATGACCCAGGCAGCAGCACATCACCAAGGTGTCTATAAAAGATCTCATCACAGAGATGTGTGATAATGAAAGGAGGGAGGTGAGGAGGCCACATATGGAGAGTGAGTGAGGGGTGACCAGTGGAAGGCCATGGGCTTCACTAGTGCCTATATCATGTCAAGAGAACTAGTAGAAGCCCCCTGTGTGACCTCACTCCCACCCATGACATGAGAAGATATAGGTGGTCTGCCATCCCTCTTGCTAAGATAACAGGCCCATCAAAGGAAGCATTGCAAAAAAAGTCTAGCGCCCATGAGGGGCAAGAGCAAGGTGGAGTCGTTGCCTCAACGGCTCCAAGAGAAAGACTAGCATCTCTGGTTCGAGGACTTGCTTAGTCCTTTACAGGGCTCCTCAACTATCATTGGTATCCATCTGTCACTCAGCTCTCACAAGTGGCTCCAAGAAGCCCTAGCATGCACAGCAGCCACACCCTAGCAAAACCATATCAGCAGATGGGCTAAACCAGTTTGAGAGTAACTGACAGGCTTCAAAGCCTGTTGGTAAGGTAAGCAAATGTCTACCGTGAGCAAGTGAAGATTTTCCTTGGTGGAATGGGTGAATGAGAGCAATTTGTTCCATGAAGGCAGCTGAAGCAGGAGCTATGGAGTGCTTAGAGCTTGGTTGGACATTGAAGATGCCAAGGTCACCCACTGGGCCATTGCCAGTCATTCTGACTTTTTTCCTGTCACTGGACTTCAATGACTCTGAGGCTATGACTTTATGAAACTCTGCCTCACTTAAATCCAATTCACTCTCAAGTCAAGACAGTACCCTGTGATGTCATTGATACTCTGAAAATGAAAGACAAACAGCAGCAATAGCCTCTTTTCTTTCATGTGAGAGCAATTCTGCAAGTGGTACAAGGTGAGAAAGCCCAAAGGGAACAGTTTGGATGGCTTTTCTTCAACAAGATGGTCTTTAGAGCCAATGGCCTGTTAGGTCATTGATGTTCAGCTCTCTCTGCAGCTAACAGAGCTTCCACCATCAAGTGGTAAGGAGGTAAAGCATCATTCCAGCTTAGCCATCTTTCCAGAATGTCCAATGGCAGTGCCTTCCTGGCTCAATTGGCTGCTATTTTACCCCCTGCTTAGTATAGACACAACCAAGGCCAGACAGGGGAGGCTAATTCCTAGAAAGGGAAGTGGAAACACCATTCTTAAACTCTAGGGTTAGCTTGTTCGGGCTTGCTTGCTAGAATGGCAGGAAAGCACAAAATTGCTAAGGTGCCATGTAGGTTAAGAAGCACCAAAAAAAGAAGAGGAAAAGAAACTTTGCTTCAAAGGAGATGGGGCTTTTTCCAAGGCACAAATCTCAAAGTACCAAAAGAAAGACCAAGAGGATGAAGAACACACATGGAAACAAAAAGATAATCTACTTAATTACAGGTTTTAGCCTGATCAGCCTTTAAGCCAGTAGATACTCAATAATCCCATTAGAAAGACAAATGAGTGAATGTCCCCCAGGCATTAATCTTCCCTGGCCCAGTTCTGGGCTCTCCTGCACTCCCTGATGCTGCTGTGCCAGCTGCTAGTGGACCCCATGAAGACAACACAGGCTAGCTATGTTCTGTGCATTCATCTGTGCTTTGCCTTTCCTAGAGCTAATGGCCACAATAGTGGTGTTGGGCACTGGATTTGGAATCAGAAAGACTGCGCTGGATTCCCAGCTCCAGGTGATGTTGGGTAACTCAGAGTCACTGGTGATGGTGGTGCTGATGGTGGTGGTGGTACTGGTGGTGGTGTATTATGGCACCAAATACCAGAATCTCAAAGCTAGAAGGGACCTGGGAGGCCATCTTGTGCAAGTGGTGCCTGTAAGGGACTCTGAAATATACCGGCTGCTTGAGGGTTTTGAATAGGAGGGAACCAAACACCCCTAAGGCAACCCATCATTTTCTTTGAGAAAGCAGTCAGTGTAAGAAGTTTCCCCTGATATCAAACCTTAACACTGGGCAACTTCAGCCAGTGCTCTGACTTCTGCCTTCTAGAGCTAGCCAGATTATGTTTTATGTTTTTGTCCATATGGCAGCCCTTCAAACACTTTAGCACAGCTGTCATGGCTTCCCTAAGTGCTTTCTTCTTTGGTGTATACATATCCATTTCCTTCAACTGCTCCTCAAAGACAATGAAATCAAGGCCCTTTATCATTTATTCAAACACCTCATTGACTCTTGGATCAAATAAAAATTCCTCTGCTTGGCACTTAACGCTTTTCAGCATCATGGTGCACTTCCTCTTCACCCATTCTTTAGTGGAGTTGAATTGTCCCTTATATACAGAATTCTGAATTTCATTTCCCTTCCACAGCACTGGCTGTCACCCATGCTTGGAATGCCCTCCCTTCTCACCTTGGCTTCTCAGAACCTCTGTTCCCCTTCAGGATTCATCTCAAGGGTCATCTTCTCCGTGAAGGCTTTCCTGATGTACCTTTCAATTACTAGTGTCCTTTCCCCTCAGAATCACTGTGAGAGGTCCTCCCACAGTCAGCAGCAGTATCCTTGGCAGTGGCAATGGGTAATGACAGAGATAGCATATGCAGAAGCATAAGGAAAGACAGCCACCCAAGTTCAATGTCAACTTCAGTGATCATGACATTTCATGACAGAGAGTTGTCAACTATGGACCCTTGTTAGGTGATGATTCTTAAAGCTCATCATAAAACTATACCTAAGGAAGAAAGGGACTTTCAGGACTAGTAAATGGAAAGTACTACTTCCCCACATGTGTTCTCTACACATGTGCCTCATCACTATTATATTTTCAGTATGAACTCATTCTTCCTGGGGACCTTGTGTGCAAGGGAAAAGTATGTCCCAGATTATTTGGAAGCATCATTTTTTGTCACCTGTCCATCCTATACTTTTTCAGTAAATCCTTTTTCTGAGAACTAATAGAATTCAATAGATTCTTACTGATAATTGGGAGCATATGGATGGGGGCTCAGGTGCTGTAGTACTAAAAAGGCTCAGTTTCTCAGGGTTACTCCTAGAGCTCTGAAAGAGTAAACAGCAGCAGCCTGGCCTGGCAATGCAGTTGTGAGTTGGGGAAGTAATCCCAAAGGAGGAAGGGCACTACACATATAAAGCAGGCAGATATATGGAATGCTAGGGCCTCATTGTAAAACCCAAAGGTACCTTAGGGACCACCTAGTACAGTTGCCTTACTTTATGAATGAGAAAACTAAGGCCCAGAGAGATGAAGTCACTTGACTAGGGTCATAAAGTTGGGCAAGAATGCCTGGGATTCAGCTCACTCCAACCCAATCCTCTCTCCATCACTGTCGTGGAGAATATCCTTCTGACCTTCAAATATAAACAACCTGAAAGGTCAGAGGGAGGCAGGGATGCTTCTACAGAACTTAAAAGAGAAGAAAAAAGTGTGTGGTATTAAGTGTTTGAAGAGGGAGACTGGCATTGGACAAAGCTGGAAATGGGAGGAAGCCAGGACATGCAGCCCAGAAGTTCCCTGCTCTCTTCACGAGGGAACTTGATGATGAGCATTATGGGAAGACCTCTGCAGTGAAGAATGAGGGGCTAGGATAGAAGGAAGTATATGAGACAATCAAGAAGAAAGAAAAGGAAAATCTTCTTGAGGAGTGATCAGCCCACACTCCCAGGAGGAACTAAAGGAAGGTCCCTGGGACAAAGGAGACTTAGGGAGTCCTAGGGGATCGCAGGCCTTACCCCCTAAATTCTGTCATGGGATAGCTCCCTGGAGAAGTCAGTCCCAGCCCTCAGAACTGTCATCGTCTAGTCCCTTGAGATGAGTCCTGAGATGGTTCTGTGAAGACACACAAATCAGGTTTGGATGGGAGTTCCCCAAATAAGGCCCTTGTGCCTGCCACCATTGAGCTGGGGAGACTCTGAGAGGCAGAGATACCACTGGAGAAAATGGACCAAGCATTGACACTTATCCACGCTGGGCTGAGTGGGCAATGGACCAAGCATTGACACTTATCCACGCTGGGCTGAGTGGGCAATGGTTAGAGGGCTGGTGGCCACCAGTGGCTTAGCGAGGAGGATGGGAGTGAGGACAACAGGATATTGATGCAGGGTGGAATTGTGCTAGAGAAAGGCCATAAGAAGGAATCTCAGCATGGCCCCAAGCTATGCTTGGAACCCATCATGCCTGCTCCTTAGATGTGGCTGGAGGAAGCCCCGCCTTGTCTCCAGTTTAGGCACCTCAGGTACGGAGAACAAGGGCACAACAGGGTCCTTCGAGGTCAGCCTAGGGAACTAGAAGGGACGTGGTTCTTTCAGAAGCAGAATGAACGAGGATAGAGAGGGAAGTCCAGGCAGGAGCAGTTACCCCATGAATACAAATGCTTTTCCCAGAGGAAGGAGGCCAAGAGCCTATGGGTTGGATGAGAATGATTTTTTGAGGTTTGCATCAAGCAAGTGCTGATGTGGCTTTCAATTGACTTGAATCTGAGTGAGGGAAGCTGTGCAAATCGCTGTCCTCACTTTCTGCTCCAGAACCATTTGGATGATGGGACCATGCAGAAAGAACAGTGGCAGAGAAAGAGGAGAAACTGAGGGAAGGTATGGAAAAGACTTCCAGAAAGTAACAGAGAATAGAAACCAGAAAGTGGCTTTCCCCCTGCAGGGGGTGCCCCCAGGGGAGGCTACTCTGGACCAGGTCACAGGGCTGAGAAAATCACCCAGAACTAAAAACATCCCCACAAAATGCCTCAGTAACAAGTCCCAGAAGAAGGGTGAGTCCCTAGAGACAAAAGTGAATGATGGTGAAGTGGGGGAATGGAGGACAAGTCATCTAATCTTACATGAGCAAAGGTAGGAAGGATAGCTAAGGAGCAAACTGGATGATGGGAAATACATCCTAAATGATCTTAAGAGGCTACAGCATGGAGCTAATTCTAAGAATATGGAATGCAATAGGGACTAGGGTAAACTTCGCACTTGGGGTCCTAAGTACAACAGAGGCGGTGTGGTTAGATAGTAATCGGTCTGAAAAAGAGCTGGGGTTTTGAGTGGTGCACAAGCTCAGCAGAGCAGCCCCAAAAAGGGGATTTGAGTTGCAAGCAGAGTTTCCAGGTGCAGGAGGTGGCCACCCCACTGTACTCTGCCCTGGTCAGACCACATCTGGTCTCTTGTGTTCAGTTCTCAGGCCATATTTTTTCATGCCTATTAGAAAGATGGAAAACAGATGGAGAAAAGCAATCAGAACTGTGAAGGGCCTCAATACACTTGGGTTAGATTGGAGGACCAGGAGATGTATTCTAAGACCCAAACGTCCCCTAGGAAGGCCTATCGTTGTCCTCATTACTACCTGGAATACTGACTAGCTGTAACATCCTGGATAAGATCCTCGGCCTCTGTGGCTCCAGTTATCTCATGTGAAAATAAGAAAGTTTGACTGGATGGCCACCAGGACCTCCAGCTCTAAATCTGTCATCATTTGATTATGATGAGGATGATGATGACAGGGGATACACCACATCAAGCTGCTTTCTTATATCTTTGATTTCATGAAAATGCATACTCCATTCGAGAATGCAGATTGCACCCCCTCTATACCTTTTCCGTCTGGGAGTCTCTTCCCATAAATCCTTCATATGGGGCCCTTCCAACATCTGGTGTCTCTTCCTCTGGATCTCTGCACTCTGTGTGGACACAGTGAGACACATCCCCTGCTCCTGCACCCTCACTCTGTGCTGAAAGAGCTTACTGGATCCCCACAACAATCCAGGGAGGTACGTAATGTTATTATCCTCTTTTTACAGATGGGAAAATGGAGGTAAATAGAAATTAAGTGACTTGGCCAGGGCCATATCAGCTAGCAAGTGTGTGGGACTTGATTTGAACTCAAGGCTCTCCTGACTCCAGGCATATACACCATCTGCTTCACCACCTTGCTGCCTCTCCTTAAGGGGAGAGATTTTTTTTGTTTCTCTGTTTGTATTCCCAGAGCCTCATGGACCTCGCCAATCCTAAATGCCTTGTTACAGGTTTGTGGAGTTGAATTATTCTTAATGTTTATGAGTGGAGTTGAATGAAGATGATTAGAGAAGGCACTAATTAATTAAGCTACTTGAGCGCAGGTGACTCCTCTCTCCTGCAAACTGTCAGCTCCTCACTGCAGACCAGGATCAAACACAGTGTTATTCCAGGGGAAGGGATGCTCCACTGCAGGAGGGGAGAGGGGGGAGAGAGGGAGAGAAAGCTAGGAAAGAAGGGTGGAAGAAAGGAAAGAAAGAGAGAGGGAGGATAAAGCATGTATTAAGCCCTTCCAAGGGCCAGGCACTGTGCTCAGAGCTTTATAAACACCTTATCCCTGAGGGAAGTCTGGGAGAACTAGGCCAGGAGTCATAGCTGCCACAGGCCATGGCATGGCCTCTCTGACTCTGATGAGGCTAAGAATACCTGCGCTCCCAACTGACGTTGCAGGGATGTTGAAAGGAAAATGCTTCACAAACTTTAACATTCATATAAAGGTAAATGGTGTTATTGTAATCTAAGGCTCAGATGAGATCATGGGAGGAAACACGGCAGTCACCTTAAAAGGCCCTGGTATTGCTAGCTGTGAGACTGATGTGAAGCCTTCAACTTCAATCCATCCCTTTCATTTAGGAAGAACAAAATTGAGTTTTGCAAAAATATTCCAGGGCTAATGCCTTCCAGAGTGTTCAGAAACTGGCACTCAGCTGTCTGTGAAAACATCCAACAGTTCACTTCATAGTTTCCATTAATTTAGAATTTGTGTCCCCATAAAATCCTTATTTAACTGGGACACTGAGAGGGAAAGGGAAGGGGGGAAGTGTTGCCAAGAAAAGATGACAACAGGTTAGGATATTTGGCAAATCTCTGAAATTCTATTTGAATTAGAACAAATATAAATCTTTTCCTTTGGGTTCAACAGTTCAACTGCATTCATCTGAAATGAGGGAGGCATGACTAGACCAGAGTTACTATGAAAAAGATGGGGAGGCTAAAGGTGACACAAGCAGTGTCTGCACCAACTGGGTCATGATGCCCCCCCAAGGCCACCAAATCTTGGGCCGCATTCTGAAGAAGGGATCATCTCAACTGTGCTCTGCCTGCCCTACTCAGACCACATTGGGAGCCACAGTTCAATTCTGGACAGCCCAACAGCCAAGGAGGCAAATGAGAAGGAAAGAGCCTCAGGCTCCCAGAGTTGGGGATTTGGAAGGAAGGTCAGTGGTCAGCCATTCAGTCTAGGTCAGTCAGTGCTTCTTGAGCTGATCATTACACTCAGGCTTAAAGGACATACTGACACTACATCCCTTCCAAGAGAGCCCCAAGGCTGGCGAGCCTAGCGCCTCCCCAGACAGTATACCCCACTCCAGTGGCAGGGATTTGATGCTTAGAAAGCTTTTCCTTACATGGACCTACACTGTTTTCTCAACTTTCATTCCACGTATGAACCAGGTGAAGGAACAAAGGGCATTCTTTGGGGGAGGGGGAAACCTTGAAGGCTGTATTCACATTTGTGAACGACTCTCAGGAGAAAAAAAGAGCCATGTGTACTGTGTTTGATCCCCAGAAAGTAGAACCAGAAGCAGTGGGGAAAACCATGGAGAGCCAGATTTGGGCTTTATGTCAGGGAAAAATGGTGGGAACTGTCCAGTATGAAAGGGAAGGGATTCTCCTCATTGGAGCACTTCAAGCACAGTCTAGGTGACCACCTGTGGCTCTCATGGGGAGGAGGGATCCTTATTCATGTCAGGTTGGAAGTAGATGGTGGCGAATCTCTTCCAAACCTGTGAAATGGAAGAATGAGGGAACTGAGAGGCCAGAGGCCAGTCTGGAGCTGACTCTGCTTCAGTGACCATAGAGAAGTCATCACGTACCTTGTGTAGTGCGGTCCATGCTCATCACAGGCAGCATCAAAGCCAAGACCACAGCAGGTTTTCACAGCCCTTCCTCATTGCTAGCCTGAGAACCAGCCTGAAAAGTGACTCCCAGAGTTTCATGTGTCATATCCCCCCTCACCCCCACCTCCAGTTATAGCAGAGCCTTCACTTTTCAGTCTATTTCTCTTTGCACCCTCCATGGCCCTTATCTTCTTCTTATCTGAATAAATAGTGACTCTCCTCACTCAGATGTAGTCACTTGAAAGACTAAGACTCTAGAGTCTGGCTTTTTAGTGCCCCAGAGCATCCTGGGAAGAGAGTCCTTATTTGGTTGTTGAATTGATTCTGCATTAGCTCAGTGAGCTGCTGAGCCTTCTACAGTGTGTCTACAGCTCCTAGTTACTTTACAGGGAACATCTGCCAAGCACTCCTGATAATTTAGGGTAAACTATAAGAATTCAATATGTTAACTACACAGCAAACTTAGTAGATCTGGGAAAAAAAGTGTAAAATTCAGGGAAATTGTCCTGAAGTATTTTGGAATGCTTTCAAGTGAATGAATCAAGGGGCAACTTCAGTCCTTGCACTGTCTTTTAAAGCTTCCAGATTCAGGTTTTTCCCCAAAGCAGCTGCTGTAGAATTAATTCAGTACAAATATTCAGACCATAGATATAGCAAGAGAGAGAGACAGACAGACAGAGACAGAGATAGACACATAGAAAGAGACAGAGACACAGAGAGAGAGAGACAAAGAGACAGAGAGGGAGAGAGAGAGAGAGAGGAGAGCGACAGAGAGATAGAGAGAGACAGAGAGACAAAGTCAGAGACAGAGAGAGAGACAGAAACAGAGAGACACAGAGACAGAGACAAAGGCAGAGAGGAAGAGGAGAAGGAGAATGAGAAGGAGGGAGAGAAAGCATCAGACAGATAAATGCATAGACAGATGATAGAAAGAGCATTTACTAAGCAATTACCATGTGTGTGCCAGGCACTGTGCTAAGCTCCAAGGATACTAATTTACAAAAAGAAGGAACTGAGGTAGTCCCTCCTCTCAAGCTCAGTTCCAATGGAGAAAGACAAGGATTGCAGAACAACTAGGAAGTGAGTGGGGGACGTGCTCACGCAGAGGCCAGGAAGCTGGGGAGGAGGGGAGTTGAGGTTGGGAGAGAAGTGAAATAAACATGGACAGGGCTTCTTCTAGAAGTGGGGTCTGACTGAGGTAATCACTGACCAGGAAAGTGGGGTCTCAGAGAAGAGGGTAGGAAAGTTCCTAGAAGTAAAGAGGTAGAGAAGGAAGTTGGAATGTGATTCAGCTAGGAAAATCTCCAAATAGTAGAGTCTTTCACTACATCCTGACTTGAGATGACAAAATCACCGATGGCCACGGAGAGCCAGAATAACAATGAGGGAAGCCCAAAGTGGAATATCAAATGATATGCTCAAGTAACAGATTAGCCCACAATGACCGCAGCAAGCTGAGCTGAAGCAATTTTCCCATGAGGAAAGATAACTTTTCATAGGACTTTAAGGTAACAATGTCCAGCCTACACATAAGCCCTTCCATAGTTTCTCTAGAAGTACAACAAAGTGAGAAGGCCTGGATTCTGGATCCACACAGCTATCAGCTCTCTGACTGTCTTGCAGACTCTTGGAGATGAAGGATCATGGATTTTTTGGTTTTGTTTGGCAAAGGGAAAGGAAATGTGGAGAAGCAGGTTAGTGCCTTCAGTCAATATAGATTCCACAAATAGAACCCATGTCTTGTCCCATAAATGGAATGGGGATGTTTCAGGGAGTACCCTAGAGACTTTCCAAAAACAACTATGAGAATTGCATGGAGGGGTGTCTCCAAAGCACCACTCCCACCAATAATAAATCCAAGGTATGACTCCAGGAGTCTCCTATAATAGACACACAGTCAGAGGGAGAGTCCAGGGGAATGGTCTTATCCCCTGGCCAGATCATAGTTGGTCATCAAATTAATTTCTAACTGAAGATTGGGATTCTATTTCCTATGCACAGAACATACCTTACTGAGGTGATACCTAGGAAACCATCTTAGCTCCCCTCGTGACTCATCCATGAAATCTGGGGAGCCATGCTAATCACCAAGTGCATTCTTTATTGGAAAGGGGGATTCACTGACTGTCTTTTATCATCCCTCAGTCCTTCATTGTCCTCTGGGACAGCAAAACTTAAATAATGAGATCACATCTGGCACACATTTTTGCAACTTTTCTATAATGTTTTAAAATGCAGAATAGACTTAATCCTGAACCTAAAAGTATTCTCTTTCCACATGAGTTATTTCTCCAATTAGTGAAAATGACAACACTAAATGAAATTCTGAGCCTGTGCATTTTCAGACATCTTGTATTTAAAAGGAAAAGGCAAGAATTTACAAAGGTATCATGCACAGAATTCTTCCTGGATAACTTATTAAAGGTGTTTATTCCCCAGGAAATTGGAAGATTATCATTTTCACAGTGGGTCAGGGGGGCAAGAAATTGTAAAAAGGGGAGACTCCCAGAGCTATGTATTGAGATAATGCCAGTGGATTCAGGTCCAAGTTCATTGGAGTCATTGAATTGGGCTTCTCCTTCAGAGAGAACATGGACAGGTCAAAGCTCCTTGAATCTCTGTCCTATCTGAAGAAGGCTCTCATAGTTAGAATCATTAATTGGAAAACAGGGCAGTTTATACTCAACAAATGTGAAATAACTCAGCATCGATGTGGGAAAAGAGGTCTGTGAGCAGAGAAAATCATTCCTCTCAGAGGATAAGCCCAGAAATGACTTAAAGGCATTGCAAAAATACACAAAGGAAATGCTGCTTTGCTGAATCTGTGGTGAGAAGGTGAGAAACTACCAGGCACTGCTCCCTTTGGGACGACCCAACCAAGGCAGGAAACATGCAGAAGCGGCAGGTCTAAGCTGATAACATGCCTTCTCCTCCTAGATTAGAATTAGCTAGATATGTGAACAGCTATGAATTATTCACATTCTTCCACATAACCCCAATGACCAATTGCAAATTATTCGTGTTCTACCTAACCCCAAAGATGTGATTAATCCATCTCCTCCACACACAGTCAGAGCCTGCCTTCTGGAGCTGGCCATCAGTACCAAGTTCAGTCATACCTTTTTTCCACTCTTTACTCAATATAAGTTGTCCTTGCTCTTTCGTATAACTTCCAAACACCAAGGTGGCTCAGCTAAAGATCTATCTGACCTCCCATACTGTTTGGCTACAATTCTCTACTGGAGATAAGCCATGTGGATGCCAGAGCTGGGTAGGGAAAGAGGAGAGGGAAGCATGGACCATAAAGGAGTAGATTTGAAAACTTGGGTTGGGTTGTTTAGAAATTGCCTTTGCCTCATGGTTGAGTTCAGTGTTGGGTACCAAATTTAAGGATGAACATGTACAAAGCATCCAGAGGAGAACAATTAGGATTAGGAAGAGCCCTGAGATTATGCCATATGGGCATCAGTTGAAGGAATACAAGATATTTGCCAGGGATAAAAGGAGATCTAGAAAGGCCCTTAATAGCTTTCCTCAAATATTTAAGACACTACTGACTTCCTTGACAGAGCTAAGGGCCTTTACATAAAGGTAGGTTTCAAATTGATATGAGGAAGGAAAAAATTGAATCACAGAATTTCAGAGGTCATAAGTCCCAATGTCCATTATTCAAGTCAATGCAAAACAGAATCCCCATTGTAACCCACCTAATGGATGCTCACCTAGATCCTGCCTGAAGACTCCTCAGTGAGGAGGAATATATGAACTATATTTTTATGGTTACTTGAGTTTTTTTATTTTATTTTGTTTCACTTAACATTTTTCTTTCTCTCTCCCCTCAATGTAATAGGAAAAAACAAATAGCAAAAAACTAGGAAGCAAAGGAATGTCCATCCATGTGGAATAGCTGACTCAATTATGGGATATGAATCCATTGGAAAACTGGTATACTGGAAGAAATGTTTTCAACCAAGCCTTGGGAGACTTGTTGGAACTGAGGCAGACTGAAGTGGCAAGAACCCAGAGAACATTGTCTAACACTAACAACAATGGCAGACTCCCTAAACCTTTCCAAACTGTTTTTCTTAACTATGAGAAACTAGAACTGAGCTATAACCACTAAGGAAAATAGTCTGAAAGGCTTAAGCATTCTGATCAACCACAATGGTAGAGAGCTAGGGCATGCTGCCTGCCACCCCTTGACAGAGAAGTGATGAATGTGAGGTGTAGAATGATATACATGTATGTGTATAGTGGGGAATTTGTTTTATTTCAGTATATTTATTTGTTCTTTCTTTTTTCTACTGGGGGACAAGACAATGGTGTGAGAAATGCTAATGATAAGGAGGAGTCACTGAAATATATAAAAGAAAATACACAAAAGAAAAAAGAAGGAAGGCCAAAAGAAACTCAGACAAGCAGTAATGCTTCAAAGGAATGTGGTGAACTATATGTGCGTGTGTGTGTATGTGTGTGTGTGTGTACACATTTACACATATCAAGCTCTATGGAATACAGATACTTGACTTCATATACAATCCACTTTTCTGCTCCTTGTATATGGGAATGTTCGGTATATTTTCAGGGTTAAGTGCAGAACTTTTTTTTCAATGAGTACTCCATTTGGGGAACAGCCAGGAGGCCATTTTGGCAAGAGGTTAGAGTACTTAAAGCAGAGTAATGTGAAATGAGCCTAGAAAGTTGAACTGGAGTCAGACTGTGAAAGACTCTAAATGACAGAGTTTTTCTTTTACCCTAGAGATAACAGGAAGCCACTGATAGTCCTTGAAGAGGAAGTACCATGCTCAGACCTGGGCTTTATAGATAAATGTAGGAGATGGATCAGATGGAGGTATCCTACAGGCAGGGAAGCCAATTAATCTTTTTGCAGTGATCAAGATAAGATGAGATGATGACCTGAGCTAAAGGGTTGCCTGTGTGAATGGAGAGAAGGGGGATGGATATATGACATGATGCAGAGACAGAATTAACAAGATGTGATTACAAATAGATCTATTAAGACACATCAAATATCTCGCTATTGCTTCTGGAGATGGAATGTCTCATGCCCTTCTAGTTTTCTCTGAACTTCCTCTGGGACACCAAAGGGGAAGCTCAGCCAGCTCTTGACAGAATGCCTGAAGGCTCCAATTGCTTGCACACATTCTAAGTTTCAGGTGACCAGAGGTGAGCAGCAGGACCACAAGCAGAGCATTTCCTTCTGCCATCCTCTCTTGTCCTGCCACCTTTGACCATGGGAAGCTCAAATCAACCAAAGTTGTCAGCTGCAGGTCCTTGAATGATGTTTTCCAAGTGGGAAGGGGCAGTGAGAGGGTTACTGCAGGTTAAGCTTAGCTGGATTTCCATCCAATTGGCTTTATAAATGCACAGCTGTTGGGGCCATGCCACAATGCTTCACTGGTAGGTGGTAGTTTCCACTCTTACTTGGGAATTTCTTATTTCCTAACAATTAGAATCAAATAGGGATCTTTAACCTAAAGAAGAAAAGACACAGGGGCAGGGGAGGCATAATTTCTGTGTTCAAGTATTTGAAGGGCTGTCCATTGAAAAAGCAGCAGACCAAGCCATTGGGGCCTGAAGGAGAGAATGAGGCTCTATGGGAAGACTTGCCAAGGAAATGGGCATAGGATTAGGAGCGGGAGGGGGGGGAAGGGGAGTGGTCAAGGTGCATTTATTAGACACCTACTGTGTGCCAGTCATGAGACAAGAGCTATAGAAGAATGCTCACTTGACATCTTCCAGCAAATGTTCAAAGAGCAGGGTCTTGATCAGGAAAGGGTTGGACTGGACTCCTGGGAGGTCCCACGCAGCTCGGAGGTTCTGTGATGAGGACGTCCATTAAAGACGGCACTCAGACTTGATTGTCCTCTAGTCAGTGCTGTAGTCTCATTCAGATGGTCAGTGAGGCCAGAGGGCATGTTCAGGACTTCTCCATACATTATGGATCTGGGATGTCAGAGAATGTGCACCTCTTAGAATCAAGCATCATCACCTCTGGCCACTTTGTTATCTTTGGGATCCTTGCATCTTCTTCACACTGTGGATCATTGCCTCAAAGGTGGTGAAGCGAAAAGGGCTCTGACTTTAGAGTCAAGGGGTATAGGGTCAAAGCCCAGCTTTGCCGCTTGCTACATGTGTGACCTTAATCCAGCCACTTCTGCATCTCAGTTCCTCATTTGCAAAATGAGGACATTGAATTAGAGGTTATGAAGGGCTCTTCCAGCCCTAAAGCTATGAAGACCTCCTATGCATCCTTTTTTCTCTTTCTCTGTAAAAGAGTGGTTTAAAAAAGCTTTGTTTACTAAAAAGGTAAAAAAAAAAAAATTATTTCATCAAATTATCCTAAATCCTAATATAGAAAATTATGAGGACGAGCCAACAGGCTTTTCATTTCAATTCAACATGTTTCTATGAAGTGATCTTGGAATCTCTTGACACTGCTTTGCACTCTTGTAATCCCAGGAGTACACAGAGACCAATCTGTCCTGCCCCTGAGTTTACATGGAGAAGGAGACTGGTATAGTCCATGTCCATATCTCCACGCTTTATCTCAGATATACCCTCTGAGGTATATAAGTCTACTTGTATCTGTCTCCACCCTGTATCTCTGAGGCTATGTATCTATCACTTGGGAAATCAGATGTGAACCTTCCATGAAAATCCATCAAAGCAAAAATAGGATTTGGTGATTAACTAACTCCTGCAGTGCTGTGAGCTACCCTCCACCCTAAAATTCAAGCCATTCATGCACAGGAGCTTAAGGTTAGGGTTAATCCAGTGAGTGGCAGAGGAAGGTCACAGTTTCAGCTACTCCCAATTTTCCATATCAAAAGATATATGTGGGGCACCAACAACTGTCTGTCATGACAAACTTTTGCATCAGCCTACAAACACAAAAGGAGCAACCCAGAAAGCTGATCACTTCTGAGCAATTCCCCAGGCCTCCAACACATGGTGAATGCTAGGGGTTGGGGCTGGGGAGTAATTACTTACCAGGACTACAACATCTCATCGAGTTAGAAATCTGGATCAGCTAAAGTTCTACCAAGAATTTTACTCCCAGACATCTCCTGGAGTCACCTCTACTGAAGAACTACACCCATGGATTCTGGGAGGGAATGAAGGCAACTGGGCAGACTTCATTTGGAGTATCTTTAACGACCTATGGTATCCCTACAAAAGGGGACACCACCCCAACATCCTTTAGAAGGCCCCTGAAGTTCCAAGCTATTTTCGCCTTCACTCTCCTCTAATTACACAAGCTTTTCTCTTCAAGTACCAGAACTCTGGGGAGGGCAGATCCTCTATTGCTTCCCTACATTTCTCATGCTATTTCCCACCTTTTTCTGTTTTTCCCCTCCAGTGGTCTGGATGCCAAAGGGGTTTGGCAGGCTGCCCTGGCTGGGATTCTAACCACTTTTTAGAATATTTGTTTAGGTGAAAAAGTACTTTTAGAGTATCCAAAAAACACTTCCAAAGGAACATTGGGAATGAGGCTTGTTTTCCCTTTGGGGCCTGCTGACATTATATCCTCAGGTTGCTGAGTATTAGTGAAGAAGTCAGTTGTGGAGTAGAGGAAGGGGGCAGTGCCCCAGCATGAAAGGTTTCTTGGGGCTTTTGGAGTTGAGAGTTGGAAGGTAGTATGTCAACTTCAAGCAGGATGAAAACTCCATGAGAGTAGGAGCTGAGTTTCTGTCCCTCTGCTTCCCCAGTGAGTGGCATGTAGTAGGTGCTCAATCAGTGTGACTGAGAGAAAGGGGTAGACTTCAAGCATATGTACAAAGTTACCCAGGTGGAAATGGGACTGGATAAATATTCATTTCTTCTTGAGGTTTTCTGTGTAGATTCTACTCATTAATTCTAAAACGAGAAATAGATATCTTCCAAAAACGACTGGTTCTCAGTGTTCTCTGTCCATGGTGTTAAAGAAGGTGGACACAAATTGAGGTGATTAGAAGAGGCTTGCCCTTCTAAGTTGCCTTAGAAGTCTAACCTGAGTAAGAACTGAGAGTCCAGAGGAGTGGCAGGAGAAAATGACTTCCCACACCTAGTGGAAGTTCCAATTCATGAGCTCCTAATTCCTCTCTGAGAGCACAGCTTCTGCCCCTTAATGCTGGCTGTTCATTAGAAAGTTGTCTGCTTTTCCCTGGTACAATTTTCCCATAAATTATCCCTTTCTCTATTTGCTGAAGCCTTTGTGTCCAGTTCTAATAACTGAAATACTGAAATTCCTCATTGAGTAAACTCCTTCCCTTGATTGTGCCACCTTGGAGGAACTGAGAACTTACAGGTCCCCAAAGTATACCCTCCTCTTGACAAAGGACTCAAAAGTCAAGTAATTGGCTGCGAAAATTCCCCAAAAAGAAAAAAATACCATAGAAGATTACTTTCTTGGTGAGTAGGTATTTTCTTCCATCCTTTCAGATGAGGAAGAACAAAGCATATCATCAGAGGAAGACATAAAAGTCATGGCTTCTGCATCCAAATCTCTAAAATAAATATACAGTGGTCTCAGGTCATGAAAGAGCTCAAAAAGGATTGTAAAAATCAAGTAAGAGAGGTGGAGGAAAAATTGGGAAGAGAAATGAGAACAATGCAAGAAAATCATGAAAAGTGAGTCAACAGCTTGCTAAAGGAGACTCAAAAAAAAAAGCCGAAGAATATAACACCTTTAAAAATAGATTAACCCAAATGGCAAAAGATGTCCAAAAAAATGAGGAAAACAATGCTTTAAAAAGTGGAATTAGCCAAATGCAAAAGGAGGTTCAAAAGCTCACTGAAGGAAAGAATTCTTTAAAAATTAGAGTGGAGCAGATGGAAGCTAATGCCTATATGAGAAATCAAGAAATTACAAAACAAAACTAAAAGCATAGAAAAATAGAAGACAATGTGAAATATCTCATTGGAAAAACAACTTATCTGGAAAATAGATCCAGGAGAGACAATTTTAAAATTATGGGACTACCTGAAAGTCATGATCAAAAAAAGAGCTTAGACATCATCTTTAATGAAATTATCAAGGAAAACTGCCCTGATATTCTAGAACCAGAGGCTAAAATAAATATTGAAAGAATTCACCCATCACCTCCTGAAAGAGATTCAAAAAAGAAAAACTCCTAGGAATATTGTAGCCAAATTCCAGAACTCCTAGGTTAAGTAGAAAATATTACAAGCAGACAGAAATAAACAATTTGAGTATTGTGGAAATACAATCAGGTTAATGCAAGATCTAGCAGCTTCTACCTTAAGGAATCAAAGGACTTGGTATATGATATTCCAGAAGTCAAAGGAACTAGGATTAAAACCAAGAATCACTCACTCAGCAAAACTGAGTATAATACTTCAGAAGAAAATTGCTCATTCAATGAAACAGAAGACTTTCAAGTGTTCTTAATGTAAACACCAGAGTTGAATAGAATATTTGACCTTCAAACCCAAGAATCAAGAAAAGTATGAAAAGGTAAACAGGAAAGAGAAATCATAAGAGACTTACTAAGCTCTTGAAACTTTTCTCAGTATTTGGGTAGTTGGCATGATTGCACACAAACATATACACTCATATACACATCTAGACAGAGGACACAGGGTGAGTTGAATAGGAAGAGACAATATCTAAAAAAATAAAATTAAGGGATGAGAGAGGAATATATTAGGAGGAGAAAGGGATAAGTGGAATGGAGCAAGTCATCTCTCATAAAAGAGGCAAGAAAAAGTTTTTTCAATGGAGGGAAAAAGGAAAGAGGTGAGAGAGAAAAAGTGAAGCTTACTCTCATCCCATTTGGCTTAAGGAGGGACTAACATTCACACTCAATTTGGTATGAAAATCTATCTTACACTAAAGGAAAGCAGGAGAGAAGGGGTAAGTGGGGGGGAAGACAGAAGGGAGGGCAAATGGGAAGAGGAAGTAATTAAAAGTAAACACTTTAGGGGAGGGACAAGGTCTAAAGAGAGAATAGAATAAATGGGGGACAGGATAGGATGGAGGGTAATATAGTTAGTCTTTCACAACATGACTATTATGGAAGTCTTTAGCAAAACTACACATATGTAGCCTATATTGAGTTGTTTGCCTTCTCAGTGGGGATGGGTGCAGAGTGAGGAAGGGAGAGAAGTTGGTAACTCAAAGTTTTACAACCAAATGTTGAGAAGCGTTTTTGCACACAACTGCGAAATAAGAAATACAGGTAATGGGGTATAGAAATCTATCTTGCCCTACAAAAAAAGAGAGAAGATGGGGATAAGGGAAGGGAGGGGTGTGATAGAAGGGAGGGTAGATTGGGGGAAGAGGTAATCAGAATGCATGGTGTCTTGGGGTGGAGGAGGGGATAGATGGGGGAAAATTTGGAACTCAAAATCTTGTGGAAATAAATGTTGAAAACTAAAAATAAATTTAAAATGATAATAATAATAAGTAGCTTGGTTGTCTGTTGTTGCTTAGTCCTGTCTGACTCTCTGTAAGCCCATTTGGGGTTCTCTTGTCAAAGATATTAGAGGGTTTGCATTTTTTTCTCTATCCCATTTTACAGATGGGGAACTGAAACAAACAGGGTGAAGTGACTTGCCCAGGGTTACACAGCAAGTGTCTGAGGTCAGATTTGAACTCCTAAAGATGAATCTTCCTGATTCCAAGCCCAGTGCTCTCTCCACTGAGCCACCTAGCTCCCTATTAAGCAACTTAAAGGCAATCATGCACAACTTTCTCATTACTCTCCAACTCACTTGCAGTGCCAGTGTCATGACTTCTTGGCATACCTTCAGCTTAGGAGACATGCCTGCTGTATGTAGTCCCTTTTCCTCTTTTCTGCTGTTAAATTGCCTCTGCATTTCCAAGGGTGGTGGCTACCCAGGGCTGGGCACCTGCCAGGTGATTAGGATAAAGCCTTGTTGGATAGAGTTAGTTGTGTTCTGGCGCTAACTGTACATGTATGGATGGGGCCACCTTGGACTCACTGGCAGCTTCAGTTCATTTATTTGTTCTTCAGCCTAAATCAATCTCAACATTGGTTTTGGAAGTGGAAGAAAGACTGCACCAGTGATGCTTTTCTCTCCTGGATATGATCCTGAAGACCCAAAGAAAAAGAGACCTGGGCATTCATTTCAATCACGTGCAAATGGGCCTCACCCTGAGGTCTTGAGACCAATTCATTTGCTTGCCACCATGGTGAGAGGAAGGCATTTTGGTAGAAGGGAAGAATTCTGGAACTAGGACTGAATTCTAGAGTCCAAGTCCCATTTGTACCATTTACTTTGCATGTGAGCTTGGGCAAGTCACTGAACTATTTCTGGGTCTATTCTATGAAGGAAATCTAGTGATGTTTCAGGGTCATTACCAGCCATTTGTGGATATCAGTGATGTAACCTTTGCATCTGACATGAATAACAGGAAGGAGACCCACTCACCCATCTGCACAATGATTGGCCTCACTAAATGGTCTTTTGGGTCCTTTCAGTTGAAGGTCTCCAACCTTAGGAAGCCACAAGGATCCAGGACTCACAAGAGTAGATGTGGCCTCTCTCTTTGTGGCAAAACAAATAGAACCATCTCCTCCTCCACTGCCCTTTTCATCAGCAGTTATCCATTCCTATGGGTGTGCAAAGCAGAGCTCATAGACTTGGAAACCTTTTATTAGGTTTTCCTTACTTTCCAATATTTGTGAACATCACCACGACAACTTGCTAATTCCTGAAACCAGATTAGATAAAGGCCTTTGTGATTCTGGACACTGAGGAGGGCCCCTGCAAATCCTCCTGGAGACATCCAGGCAGAACACTGGCCCTTCAGTGAGTCCTATAGCACCCCAAGTCCTGAACTCTATCTGATCAAGCCAATGAATCACCCAGAATTTGGCATATAATGATAAGAGTCTACAGCTACTTAGTTAGTTAAAATGTAGCTCTCAGGATTAAGGAGCCATGGCTTAACCCTACAAACCAAGTAACTGGCACAGATCCATTCTAGTGGGAAATAAGATGGCCTTCTAGGCCAAAGACCCAGTTCCATCCCAGATCTCTTCTTTCTACAATCTCAGGTCAGTCACCTAAATTCCCTAAGCCTCAGGATTCTTAAGCACAAAATGATACTTGTGCTACGTTCTAGTTCTGATGAAGTCATTTCTGTGAAGCCCTTCACAAATATTGAGGCCCTATAGACATATCCAACATCATGGAAACTTCAGCTAAATGGTAAAATTCCTCCTATAAAAAAAATCAGAGTGTTTTTCTCCTTCCTAGAAATAGTTCTTCCATGGTAATAGTAAGACTACAAAATGTCTCAGCTCACTGGCTCAGAAATATGGGCGGCATTTGCCCCTAATGGCCATTTTTCCTCTGCTGCTGTCAACTCTTATCTCTGCTGCCTGATGGTGGGTGGCCAGGCCCACAGCTCTGACTTATTCTGTTTATGTGACAAAGGCAAACCGGCAAGGTCAGAGATGGAGACCATGCATCATAGTGCCAATGTGCTGGCTGTGAATGATGTGGGGGAGAGGGTGGGATACACCACAAGATCCTGAACTTCTGCTTGGGAGTAACATCTTCACCTTCCCGGCTGACACACAATAGATAGACCAAATGACCCAGTTACCAGTTCTCACCCCACTTCCTGCAGATGTCCTGCTTACATGGGCTGAAGGTTGAACTGGCTTTACTCTAGTGGCAGAGAGATGTGGCATGACACAGTACCCATCCTTTAAAACAATAAATATAGTCTTCAATCCTTCTCTTCAAAATCGCTTATTGATAGCTTTTGTTCTTACACTAGTCAGTTCCAGATATACCCCCTACATATACCCCAAATGAGCCATCTCTTATAACAAAGAAAAACAATTAAGAAAAACTGAGCCACATAGTGACTTTAGTGAAGGTTGCTGTCCTTTGTTCTCAAAGAGGACGAAATGATATCACTCAGTTAGGGTCAAGGTACAGCATATCTGACTGTGGCTGATCAGACCCATATGAGATGGGAACACTCTACCCTAGGTTGGGTACAAGTGGTGCAAATGAACATATGGAATTATCTTTGTAGAGTTTTTTGTACATTTTTTGTGTTTCAATCACAGGGATCCCTGCCTGCCACAGTAAACAGGTTAGGGTTGGGTAAGCAGACAATTTCTAGGGCACATTTTCTAGCCCCTTTCTCACACAAGGAGGTGATCAGTGTGATCCTTAAAAAGTTCCTTAGACACTTGGGGGGTCACTGAATACATTGCTGCTTCCAGTGAGAAATTGATCGTATGGCCTGGGCTGCCTGGGTCTAGGATTACGACTACAACTCTCGGGGTATCTGCACCCATGCTTTGTCACTTACCTGTTGCCACAGAAATGGGTAAAATGGGTAAATTGGTATGGAGGATGTCTTTTGATTTGCACATAAATTATATTAAAGTGAGGCAAAGTTACATGAAGTTGTCAACCTCAGTTTCTCTCCCAGAGTCATTACAGTGACTAACAAGTCATACTTGACAGAGAATCCCTATCCGACGCCTAGAGACCACTGACCTCTAGATGAAAGGAGGGAGGTGCTGCTGTATAGGACTGGTTGGGATATTTATTCCTTACTGTTTTCACTGCAGTTATACTGTTAGAGAGATTGGATATATTGTTCTTCTGGTTTTACATGTCCACTCTGCATCAGTTCATCTACATTTTCCTAAACTTCTCTGCATTTTTCATGTTTTATTTTGTAAGGTTCAGCAGTCATGTGTTAGACCCACTTCTCAGCCATACCCCAACTGACCTACAGTTTCTTGATAGAGTTGGTGTTTTTCCTCTGAGCTCCTCCAAGGAAGACCCCTCTAGTACCTTGATGTACAGAACCCAATTAGACATGTCACCAGCAGGAGAGCTCCACAAAACCACCAAACCTGTTGCTTTCAGAGATGCACAGAAAAGGTAGGGATGTTCAACAAAGTATTTAAAGTCAAGGTTCATGGTCCTGCCAACTCCACATGTACCTTCTTGGCCTAGGATAACTTATATGGTGACCACCAAGAACATCCTGGGCTCTCAGGGGCTCTTCTCCAGTTAGCTCCACATGAAGACTTTGATGACTGGAGTCCATGGATAGGTTTGAGAGGACAGCAAACTAACAATACGGAATTGGACAGGAGTTGAAGCTCAAGTCATCTAACAGGCTGGGTCCAGAGACTTTCAGCAATAGTAATAGAGTGGCACCCACAAGAAAGGGCTTCTTAGCTGAGGGATCATGGAGGCTTGGTAGCATTTGAGTTGTAAGTTGTCCTGATCAGAGTGTGCTTAGATGACTTGCCTCCCATGCATCCATGTGGCCTCTCTCAAAGGTCCCAGCATGGCCCTGGAGATGAATTTCAGGGTCTTAGAATCCCTGGTTACATTCTACCCTCAATTTAACTGGAGAACTTTTCCCTATCCTTCCCCAAAGTCTGGTGCCTTCTTTTGTATTTTCATACATTTTCATGTGTACATGTTATATAATCTGCTTGCACACACACACATACTCCCTAAAATGCCAGCTCTTTGAGAAGGACTGTTTCCTTTCTTTGTTCCCCCTGTGCCTAGGATAGTGCACAGGTACATATGAATAAACACTGTTGTTTAGCTGGAAGGCAGATGGATCTTTTCTGCTGCAGTGTTTTTTAATGACAGGTTCTGGATAATTCCCCAGACATTAAAATAGGGATGGTAGCAGCAAATTCATTGTAGAACTGGAAAATATTACCATTTAAGATCAAAGTGATATAATTTCCATGCTTTAAAAAAAACACAGAAACATACAGATAACCTTAGAATTCAAATCCTAAATCAATGTGTCTATGGGTTCATGCCCCTCTCTATCCCTGGGGACATGTGTGTGTGATTGTGTCTGTGTGTGTGTGTGTGGTGTGTATGCACATGCATGCATGGATGTTGGTGTTGGGGGAGTGGCTATTAATGCTTTTAATCAATGCCTCACTCCAATTCCAGATCCCATTAAATTAGGGTTATAAAGCTCTTTTGTCCTCAAATGTCCCTCGGAAAAATCCATCACAGCATCCCAAAATCATCTGAGGGGAAGCTGTTTGACTCCCAACACAAAGATAGGAAAGTGCTGCCCACTTCATCCCTCGCTGGAGTGGCTGCCAGTTGTCTCACTGGCTCAGCCCCCAACCTCTGCAGCAAATTGGAGACCGCTGTGGTATCGGCTCCAGGGAAGGCTGCTTGATGAGGCACCATAATGCACACTCCTTCCAGGAAGAATTAGAACATCTGGCTAGGACAAAGGCAAAGCCCATGACTGAGAGAGACACTGTCCTTCTGCTGGATATCGGTGCCTCCACACAAGGAGAGCCATGCTGGCAGAAGTACAGAGGGGAGATAGATGGAAAGAGAAAGAGCATGTGGGAGATGGGAAGAAAGGTGACGTGAGAGTAAATAATCTCTTTATTCTGTTCAGATGTAAAGAGGAGGTTGGGACCTTCCTTTCTCAGAGACTGAGTGTTTGCTGGAACTTGAGAGAGAACCAGAAACTCCTGAAACAAAGGGCAGATGGGCATTTTAATGGCACTGTTTTGAATCTCTCCAGGACCTGTTTGTCCCCCTCATCATCCTGCTGATGGCACAAGAGTTAATGCCTGTCCCCTCACAACCCCACCCCCTGCCTAGCTGCTTCCAAGTCATGTCATCATTTCTCTGATGGCATGGTCTTCTTCAGCAACGAAGGCTGAACACAAAAAGTTGCTTCAGAAACTGCCCAACTGCCAAGCATGTCCACACTTGGGCACCTGGGCCAAAGGCAGGGGAGAAGGGCAGTGTCAACAAAAAACTACCTCCTGGAACCCACCCAGTGAGTCAGTCCAGCCCCAGAGCTGCCCGGCCACTGCCCAAACAACATATCAGCACATCAGTAGCTTTTTTCATGCTATCAGCAACAAAGACCAGCTCTGGCAGAAAGGTTGGATTCTCGATTTCCTCAGATTGATTTAAAAAATCGGCTCTCTGTGTTAATAAAAGCTCTTTTGGAGCATGCGCCACATGCCCCTGCCCAGGGTTTGTGTATCTCATTCCTTTCCAAAGCCATCTGTCTGGATTTAATTCTCTGATAATTCTATCAGCCTTCTCAAGTTGGCAGCAGCCTCATCAAAGCATCTCTTATATTTCTCACAGATGTTAACTCTTCCAGGCTTGGAAATTTTCTAAGAAAAGACCGAAGCCCCCTATGAAGCAGCCTCTTACAAGCAGCCCCTCCTACATCCCTCTTTTGGCCTGATTTTTTGGAGTTCCTTAAAGGAATAGGGCTCTTCACCCCACCTTCCAGTTACAACATTAACCTGTGGTTCAGGGAGTCTGAGAAGCAGCAGCCCTGGGTCCTGGTTCAGAGATAACCACAGGCAAGACACAATTCTGGACTTAATGTCCTCATCTGCAAAATGGGGCTGCTAATTCTAGCATCTCTTCCCTCACAAGGTTAGTTTTTTAATCACATTGCTTTGTGAAGCAGGGGGAAATAATTCTGCTGTTATTAGAATTGTCAACGACATTTTGAAATGATTCAGTGACAGTCTGGGGCCATTAGGGTAAGGAAGGACCTTCTAGATTTATTTTAAGATGCATTTCCTGGTCACTTGACTACACTTGCATGTTTTGTTTTTTTTTTAAAGCAAAACAAAACAATAGCATAATTAAAGGAAAAAGAATGGTCCCAAATTAAAAGAAAAAAAGATTCCCACCCCTAAACCCAATCCAGGCTTTCTTTGCTCATTTCTCAGTATGAGTCTTTGCCATGAGGACAGAAAAGTGTGGAGAAGGGGCAAGACAAGCCTGAGCCTTGAACATGAGATTCCACCCATTCCTCATTGAAACCGCATACCTCCTGAGACTCATGCAGCTAGAATCTGTTACAAACTGCTAAAAATTAACACAGATCATTTCCAGTCATTATTAATTAGAGCAATGTGAATTAAAACAGCTTTGAGGTACAACCTTACATCGATCAAAGTGGCAAAGATACTTCAAAAGTCTTGAAACAATGCTGGTGGTGTGCGAGAGAAACAGATCTGGCCATTCATCATCAGTGGCATCTTTCTGGAGAACAATCTGACAGGAAGCAGACAAAATCACCAAAATAATCATGGTCTTTATTCACTGGTTCCACTTCTGGAACCATCCCCTAAAAGCATCCCTTCTTCCTTCCTTCCTTTCTTTCCTTCTTCCTTCTTCCTTCCTTTCCTCAATTCCTTCCTTCTTTCTTTCCCTCCTTCCTTCCTTTCTTTCCCTCCTTTCTTCCTTTCTTCCTTTCCTCAGCCCTTCCTTCTTTTTTCCTTCCCTCCTTACTTTTTTCTTTCCTTCTTCCTTCTTTTTTCCTTCCCTCCTTCCTTCCTTTCTCTTTCTTCCTTATACACAAGCTACCTCTTCAAAAATGTTCACAACAATATTCTTAATTACACTGAAAACAAAGTAAGTGTCTTACAAGGGACAAATTAGACAATTTTGGTACATAAACACAAAGACTTTAACAATGACAAGTATAGGGAATATAAGAAAACTTGGAAATGTCTTTAAGAAATAATGCAGAGAGCAAAGCTGCCCAGAGGAATGGTATGCAGTACCCTCTACCTACAACTAATGCAGAGAGCAAAGCTGCCCAGAGGAATGGTATGCAGTACCCTCTACCTACAACTAAGAGAGAAAAAGATGAATGGGAATGAATGAACTAAGCAAGGAATGCCAATGGCAAGTCAGAGAGAAAAAATGAAAAGTACCCTCATTGTGGGAGGGTGCAATGGAATGCATTTCTGCAAAGGAAGTTCCAAAAGCATTGTGATTCATTGCATTGCACCCAATATTTTTCATAAGAAATCATTTCAGAGAGACCATTTGAATCAGCGTAGACTAGAATCACCCTCAAGAGAAAGTCAATTGTTAAATGTTCGTTTTCAGCCTTTAAACTTTGGAAATCGGCAAATGCTACAAATCAGGGCTTGATTTATTGTTGTGCTGATTGAACTTACAGTGATGGAGAAAAAATATTATTATTATTTTTAAATTTAAAATGACTCACACATATATTCTTAGTTAGAGAGCTGGTATTTAAACATTTGCAAGTACATCACTGACTCTAATGTCTCCGAAAATATAAGGAATTCTGTGTTGGTCAATGGATATAAAAAGATTCTGGCTGGGGCAGTCCTGGAGGCAGGTGACAACCTTTTTGCTGATGCACTTAACAAATATCCTTGCCAGACTGCTCCAACCAAACCAGGAGGCAGAAGCACTGCCCTCCAGAGAGGGGTTCAGGAAAAGCTGCTAGGGCCTGGCTTTCACAGCTCGGCTTGCTCTTAGGACCTTGGCCAAACTGAGCTCGGGCTCCTGGTGGCCACCTCTGGAGCAGGCCTGTTGTGCAAGGGCCTTTCATAACTGTCTTGGCTTTTGAGGTGATGAATGGATCACTGACATTGATCAGTCCAGATCCCTTAAGTTGCCACAAAGGCAGTCAGGAAGTTTTATCAGGCTGGACCTTAGAGGAGCACCCAGAGCATCTGAATTCCTTCTGCATTGAAACAAAAACCCAGACACCAGGCAAGGAAAATGATGCACCTCGAATTCAGAATTTGCAGCATGGGGAAGGAAGGGACTAAGGATCTGAACAGTGGGTCCAGGCTATTCTGGAACAGGGAAGCAGGGTTGATGGTCCCTTCTTTGCACACCCCCTGTGCTTTTGTGAGCTGGGCTACTCTTTCCCTTGAACACACCTTATCCCCTCCCCTCTGACCATGCTTGCCTTCCGGTTCAGTCCTGGGAAGATGGCAGAGGCCCTGCCTCAGTGCCAGCCCAGCCTGTTGCAACAGCCTTGCCAAATGTTGACTCATTACTTTGAAGAGCCTCAGGAAACTATTCTCTCTGCTCTGGAAAGGAGTGAACCTCTCTGATATAGGCCTTAGACCCTAGTCAGAGTTCATGCTCTGGCAGACATCCTCTCTCTGCTCCACACTCTCCCCCAATGCCTCCTCTGTGCTCCATTTGAACAATGATACACATAGATTAGCAATGACAGATTTTGTCAAAGTTGGGTTCAAGAGACAGCAAATATTTAACAGAGAAAGGTGAAGAAGGTTTTAAGGAGACTTTTCCTGAGCACTCATTTAGCAACCTAATGGAATAAAGGGAAGAAGAATGACTGGCTGGAGTCCTAACCCATCTTAGCAAGGCAGATTCAGTCCTATGTCTTCTGCAGGACTTAATCTGGCCATGTTGGGCTCAGGACTTCAGGTGGCTACCCACCGTGGCTTCAGTCATTCAGCTTCTGCCTGTTCCTACCATTCACAGGCTTTGTTCTCCCCACAACCTCTCAGTCGGATTGGGCAAGCTTGGCAGCCAATTACAGTGCTAAGTCCCAAGGTCAGGACAAAGCTTCCAGGAAGCTGAGGGAGGGAACTAACACTGAAAGGTTTCCATATAACTGGGATTCATCTCTAGCATTCCACTCTCTTTGGCAATCCCCAGAAAGACATGACCATCCAATGTTATGTAATAACTCTTGTATTCCATGTGACACACCCACACAGGGCATCCAGGCTGAGCCAAGACTGTTAGACATTAATATCAATGATCAAGACATAATAATAGATGTCAGCATCTAGAAAACAGAGAAAAGAATCATAAAATCTGCACACTCTCTGGGAGTTATGAGAGGTCAGAAATGATCAGTAAACATTCAGCTGGGTGTCCCACCCCACGCCACCCCTCAGTTCGTTCTCTGTGTTGACCCAAACCCAGAGAACCATGCAGGGAATCAAAACAGGAGGTTCTCAAAGGGGTATTAGTTCCATAAATCTGTGCCCAGGAAGCAGGATGAGACCTGGTCACACCTAATTTTCCCTGGGGCATAGTTGTTCTAATTAGGGTGCTGTACTCATTGGCCAGGTTATACAGTCTTGGTGGATGACTTCAGGGAGCAAGGTTACCTGTCTCCTCCTATGTCCAGCTGCCAGCATGAAAGAAGCAAGGTATAAAAAGAGAAGATATTGTGAAAAAACAACCCCCCAAAAGTGTGGGTGCACAGAAGATACTGTTGTCCTCATCCCAGATGTACTTGGGTTCAAGATAGATTATGGGCTGGCATGATGTCAAATCAGATGCCCCCTCCCCGATGCCTTGGAATAATGACCCCTTGATAACCATTCCAGAAATTAGCATGGGGTACAAGTTGAGACTCCAGTCATTCATCACAATGGAAGAGACAGCCTGATCCCCAAGCACAAGCTCAGAAAAGGCCTTCAACTTCAGTCAGTCCATGTCCTTGTCCAAAGTGCTGACTGAGAGTCACTTTGCACAGGGGCTTTGCTCAAATGTACAACGAATGGCCCCTGCAGTCTGAGAGCTGGGATCTTGAAGAATGATGATTCACATCGTTAAGTGAAATCAACTAAAAATATGAACTACTTTCATTAAGTGCAAATGGCATGTAAGGGAGGAGTCACCCACAGATTTGTGCAGAAATAGAGCTCTGGGGTGAACCCTTCATTCCCCAGAGGCAGTCAAAGAGCCAGTCTGTCCCACAAAAACAACTAGAACAGGCATTTACGGGAGGACACTTTGAAATGGGGCCTGGCTTTATTGCTGAGGTCTGAGTGCAGACCTACTCCCTCCTGGCTGCTGGCGTGCTCTGTCTCTGTCAGAGAGGCCAGCTCCCAGGGATGTGGTATTGCTCATTCAGCAACAAGTTGGAGGAGGGAAAAGATGGGACTCACTACATAAATCACAGGTGTCTGGCTGATGGAAAGGTAATGATGCCTCAAGAATGACTTCACCTGGAAAAACTTCACCTCAAGCAATGCATGCTTTGGGCTCCCAAGGCCATCTCTCCCACCCCACCCCCACGCCAGGAGTATCCCAGGAGGGTGAGAGACCCTAGCAGACCCCTCTCACACCTTCTGGATGCCCAGAGCTGAGTCCTGTGAATGTGTGGGTGACTGTATACATGTATTTGGTGTTTGTGAATGTATGGTTGGACGTATGTGCGTGTGAATGTGTATGGTTGTGTACATGTGCTTGTGTGTTTGTGAATATGTGCATATGGTGGTGTACATGTGTTTGTGAATGTATGTGTATGATTGTGTGCATGTATTTGTGTATGTGTATGTTTGTGAATGTGTGTAGGTCTATAGGACTCTGGACTGGACAGAATTGAGAGTCTCCACAGCAGTTCAGAGTGGTCTGAGAGGTCCATCCTGAGCATACCAAGTCTGTTCTAGGCCAGACCTGGCATGGGGCGTCTGTTCTCTGGTATCCTGAGAGAAACCAAAGAGATTAACTTATACAAACTGAGCCCCAGTGCACATCACGCAATCACAGAGGGCAGTGTCACAAGCCAATGAGACTAGAGCCAAGGGAAGCTTTAGCAATGCCCCACCCCATACCCTCTCCTGGTTGGTCCATACATTTCTACAACAAGTTTCTAGGTTACAAAGAGCTCTGAAGCCTTGGCAAGGAGTAGGAAAGGACCTTTATTTATTTCCTTAAAGTTGCCACACTCTCTATCATCTAGGTCAGGGTTCAAGTCAGAAACCGCTTGGGAAAATACTAGCCAAAGAACTGGTTTGTCTCAGGATACAGTGGGTTCCTTTCATTAGAGGTCTTCTAGCAAAGTCTGGATGGCCACTTCTTGGGTATTTGGGAGATGATGTGACTTCTTTTTCAGGCATCCTTTGGACTAGATGGCCAATAAGTTCCTTTTAACTGCAATGTAATTCTATGAGTGTCTTTGTGGCTTCTTCAGTTCCACTAGGTTCAATTATCCCCTGTATGCAGATTACTCCCAGGTGCATCTGTTCAGCTCTCATATCTGTCCTATAGGCTTGTCCTATATCAGAAGCTGCCCCGTGGGAAATCTCCAAGTAAGAGTCCTGTCAACTTCAACTTGGCCAAAGCCCAAGGCATTGTCCTCCCTGTTAAATCCATCCTGTCTCCAAACGTCTCTCTTTCTGTTAAGAACTTCACCATTTTGGCACTCCCTGGATTCACAACCTCAGAATCATCCATCTTCTCCTCACTCACACAGCCACCACCCTATTCCCAAGCCTCATCACCTAAATTATTTCAAAAACCCTCACTGGTCTCCCTACCCCCAGTGTCTTCCCTCTCTGACCCATTCTCCATAAAAATGCTGAAGGAATATTCTTAAAATACAAGTATGACTGGCCATTCCTGTGCTCAAGAACCCTCATTCCCCCACTATTGCCTCTAGGATTAGACACAAATTCCTCAGTTTGGTCTTCAAGTTCCTTCTGGCTCCTACCTCTTTCTGGTTGGATGATGCCTTACTCTCCTTAAGGCATTCTCCATTCTAGTCAAATTGCCCTACTAATTCCTTTCCATGCACCTTCCACCTCTATTTGAACAGGTGCACTCCTCCATGCTGTGAAGACTCCTCCTCTTCATCTCTACCTACTGAAAAACCTAGATTTCAATTCAAGGCTCAGCAAATTGCCCCCTCTGCCATCTCCACTCTCACTTATCTTCAGTCTTTCCCTGTCACCAACTTGCTTCCCTACTGCCTAGAAAAATATGCTCATGTTTCTCCCATCTTGAAAAAAAAACAAAAACAAAAACAAAACTCTCTCTTGATCCTTCCACCCCTGCTAGCTCTCCTCCAATTTCTCCTGCCTTTTGAGCCTTAACAAGGCTGTCTACAAGTCTGGCTTCTGGCCTCCTCATTGTTCAACCAAAACTACTCTCTCCAAAGTTGCCATTACTATCTTCATTGCCAAATCTAATGGCCTTCTCTTGATCTACCTCTTTCTTAACCTCTCAGCAGCCTTTGACACTCTCAGTAATCCTCTTTT
This sequence comes from Bettongia penicillata ogilbyi, assembly GCA_023548195.1. Classification (NCBI taxonomy): domain Eukaryota; kingdom Metazoa; phylum Chordata; class Mammalia; order Diprotodontia; family Potoroidae; genus Bettongia; species Bettongia penicillata. The sequence continues at coordinate 2,246,438 of JAJHZJ010000095.1, read as the reverse complement.
CCTTGATTCTCTCTTCTCTCTAGGTTTCTATGACTGTTCTCTCCTGGTTCTCCTTCTCCCATTCTGACTAGTCCTTTTCAGTTGTCTTTGCCGGATCTTCACTAAGGCCCTGTCTGCTAACCATGGATGTCCCCCAAGGCTCTGTCCTGGGCCATCTTTTCCATCTGGCCTATTCCCCTTGGTGATCTCTATTGAACTCCACGGATTCAGTTATAATCTCTATGCAGAAAATTTTCTCTTTCTCTACCCTGCCCTAACCTTTCTAGTGTTCTCTAGTCTCATATCTCCAAATACCTATTGGGTCTCCCAAAGTGGATATCTCATAGACATCTTAAATGTAACATGAACATATCATATCTTTCTCACAAAGTCTTCCCTTCTTCTTAAATTCTCTGCTCCTATCAACGACATTACCATTCTTGGAGTCACCCAGGTGCACATACTTTATCTCATCCTCAACTCCTTATTCTCTAGCATCTAATAAGATTCCAACTTGTCAATTCCATCTCAGCCACATTCCTCATGCATGTTCTTCTCTCTCTTCTGACACTGTCATCACCCTTGTGCCACCCTCATCACCTCATGCCTGGTCTATTGGAATAGCCTACCAGAAGTCTCTCCCCATCCCAGTCCTCTACTCAGCTGCCAAATTGATCTTCCCACAATACAGGTTTGACCATATCCCTCCCCTCCACAATGACTCCCTATTACCTCCATGATCAAATATAAAAGCATCTCTTTGGCATTCAGAGCTCTTCAGAGCCTGACCACTCCCTCCCTTTCCAGTCTTCTTATATTAACTGGTTCACTGATCCTCCCACCTCAGTACTCTCACTTGTCATCCATTCTGGGAATGATCTCCTTCTCTGTCTCCAAGATTATCCTGCTTTCTACAAGGAGACTTTCCACACATACATTAATATTAGTAGTCTTCCCTCTGGGATTAGCTTTCATTCATCCTGTCTCAATCTCAGTTGAACATGATGGTTTGTATATTGTCCCACCTCTTCCCCACCGTTAACCTGTAAGTTCCTTAAGAGCAGGGTTTGTCTTTCACTTTTCTCTTTATTTCTGGTGCTCAGCACACAGTTGGTGCTTGATAAATGCCTGTTGATTTGACAGAATGTGTCTCAAGGATCATTGCCTACAAAAAGCCTCCCATGGTCCCCACAGTTACTAGTGCCTCTCTCCCTTTCAAATGGATTCTTTTTGAAACATCTATTTACTTATTTACAGCAGTTCTTTTGTGGTGGTTAAGAACTGGAAATCTAAGGGATGCCCATCCATTGAGGAATGGCTGAATTAGCTGTGGTATATGAATGTAATGGAATACTATTGTGGTATAAGAAATACAAGCAAGAGGACTTCATAAAAATCTGGAAAGATGTATATGAACTGATGCAAAGTGAAGTGAGCAGAACCAGGAGAACATTGTACACAGTAACAGCAATATTGCACAATGAAGAACTGTGGATGACTTAGCTGTTCTCAGCAATACAATGACCCAAGACAATCCTAAAGGACTAATGAGGAAGCAAGCTATCTGCCTCAAAAACTGACACTATCTGAATACAGACTGAAGCATATGAGTGACTATTTTCTTTCATTCCTTTACTTTTATTCAAGTCTTCTTGGACCAAATGACTACTATGGAAATGTTTTACCTGATTGCACATGTATCATGTATATCAGATTGCTCACCATCTCAGGGAGGGAAGGAAGGGAGGGACAGAATTTGGAATTAAAAACTTTTTTTAAAAAGTTAAAAATTGTTTTAACATTTAGTTGAGAGGAAATTATATATGTAAATATGTATAATTTTTCATATATTTATTTCTTTACATATTGTTCTTCTGTTGGGAGAAAGTAAGCTCTTCGTAGGCAGGGACTGTATTTGTATTGTCTTCCTACATCCAGAATCTAGGGTGGTGCCTGACATGTAGGAAGTAAATGCTTATTGAATTAAATCGAAGCACCATGGCCCCCAGAACTCATGTTTGTCTTGTTCTTGGCCCAGTTTCCTACATAGGGTCTTGACTGCTTTCAAACCTTCTCAGTCCTAAGCAAGTTGTCCAGTCTTGAACTGGACCTGTATCTTTCATCCAGAAGATTTTCATTAAAAAGAAGAGTAGAATTTCTTGTGTTGACTATGTGAGGAGGCATTATTTACATTATTTACAGCAGTTCTTTTGTGGTGGTTAAGAACTGGAAATCTAAGGGATGCCCATCCATTGAGGAATGGCTGAATTAGCTGTGGTATATGAATGTAATGGAATACTATTGTGGTATAAGAAATACAAGCAAGAGGACTTCATAAAAATCTGGAAAGATGTATATGAACTGATGCAAAGTGAAGTGAGCAGAACCAGGAGAACATTGTACACAATAACAGCAATATTGCACAATGAAGAACTGTGGATGGACAGTGAGCTTTACCATGATGGAATGTGGGTGATTCTTGCAGGGCCATTGGCTTTATCCACGTGGTCTTTGTTACTCATTTTTGTTTGTCTTGTTTTTAGCAATAACATTGATTTGGCATAATAAATAAGCATTTACTAAGCAGCTACGGTGTGCTAGACACAGCACTCGGCACTGGAAATACAAAGAAAGGCTAAAAACCCAGTCCCTGCTCTCAAGGAGTTCACATTCCAATTAGGGAAACAATATGCAAATTCTGAAGTCCACATAGCTATGTCCAGAGCAGATGGCAGATCATCTGAGAAGGGAGGTCCAAGCAGTTGTGAGGAAGGCAAGAAAGGCTCTCCTTTGGAGGACTTTGGGATTTGAGCTGAGTCTTGAAGGAATCCAGAGAAATAAAAAAGCAGAGGTGAAGAAGGAGAGCCTTCCAGACTGGATGCGTCTGCAAAGGTGTGGAGGTGGGACATGGAATGCCATCTCCAAGGAGCAACAAATAAACCTGTGTAATTTAATTATCGAGGACATGGAAGGGAGTAAATCTTAAGAAGATTTAAGTAGGAAGGAGACAGTTTGAGAAGAGGTTTAAATGACAAAGGAATTTACATTTGATTTTGGAGGTAATGGGGAGCCAGTGGAATTTCCTGAATGGGAGAATGAGATGGTCAGACCTCTGCTTTAGAAAAATCACTTTGACAGCTAATGGAGATGATAGATTGGAGTGGGGGAGGTGTGGGAAAACATTGCCTCCCTTGAGGCCTCCTAGGTCCCTTGAGGACCTAGAAATGTTGCTTTCCTGCCACCAGAGAGATAATGAGCTTAATTCAGCTCCTTTTATCTCAGTGGACATTAGTTTATCAAACTTTACTGACCTCAGACTATAGCAAGAGCTACATGGACTGCAATGGGGCGGGGGGGCAGCTTTAATAAGATGCAGTTCTGGTTATTGTGAAAGGGGAAGACTTTCACAGCCAACCATGACATCCAGGAAAGTCATCCTTGCTGACAGCATCCAACCCTCTCTCCAAAAAGCTTCAAGTATCCAGAAAGTCTCAACCCATCCTGGAGGTTTTCCAGATGGCCTCATTTAGCCAGAGTGCAGGCTGCAAAGGAGCTTCCCATGCCAAGGAATATGTGCCACATCTTTTTGATGGATCAGTTTCTACATTTCCCTTTCGCTCCCTTTGGGAGCTCTAGTTAGATGCAGCTGGGTGAACCCAAATGCTCGAGGTGGAAGTTGGGGACAGAATATTTCTCTGAAGGCACAATAAAAAGAAGACTCCAAATATTCTTGATGAGAGAAGCCTGGCAATATCCTCTTGGGGAAAACAAGAATCAGAATCCTAAGCTTTAGCAGCAGTGTAGAGTGAACATCGACATAGAAAAAGTTGTGCTATGGGAATAGTTCTTCCCATGCCAAGGTAGAAAGGGGGCCACTCCTGCAGCCAAGGACTTGTTTAGAGGCAGTCTCAGAACTTTGACTGAAAAGTAAATATATTAGTGGCTTTATCCATTTCTTCATTTGTGCCCTACCCTTTCTCCCCTCTCCTACCTCAGAAGCAATGTGGTACAATAGAGAGCCAGACTCAAAGGCAAAGAAATCTAAGCTGTTACTACCTCAGAAACAAGCTTTGGGATCTTGGATGAGTCACAGCCTCTCAGGGTTCTAAATAGTATTCAGACTGCAAGTTACAGACAAGACTAACCTGCACTGGGAGGGATAATTTACTTACCTGGAAGCTCTCTATATCAATGGAATCACAGATTCATTCCCTTACCTTTTCCTTGCATTTCTGTAAGAGGATATATCATTCCAAGCAGGAAATAAAACTTCTTATTCTTTGAAATCTTGGACTTCAGCTGCAGTAAATTCTTTTTACCTTGTTTCCCATCTGCCTTCTGCAGTCTGTTGGGAGGTCAACCCCGAAACTGACCCTGATTTGGTGAATTCAGCAGATGCTAACTAAGCCAGGAGCCCCATGAAATTTCTAACCCTAAGTCAATGTAAGACTTCTGAAACATGTGGCATCCTGGGGGATCAGAAAGTCCAGGTTTAAAAAGTTCCCAAAGCTTTGTCCAATTATATGCCAATAAATCTCACAATCTAAATAAAATAGATGAATAGTTACAAAAAAAATATTAATTGCCCAGATTAACAGAACAGGAAATAGAATCCGTAAATAATCTAATCTTAGAAAAAAGAAATTGAACGAGCCATCAATGAACTCCTTAAGAAAAAATACTCAGGACCAGATGGATTCACAATTCTACCAAACATTTAAAAAACAATTTATCCCAACACTATGTAAACTACTTGAGAAAATAGGGAAAGAAGGAGTTCCTCCAAATTCCCTTTACAAGACAAATATAGTGCTGATACCTAAACCAAGGAGAGCAAGAACAGAGAAAACTATAAACCAATTTCCCTAATGAATATTGATGCAAAAATTTCAAAGAATACTAGCAAGGAGATTGCAGCAATATATCACAAAGATCATACACTATGACCAGGTGGGATTTATACCAGGAATGCAGGGCTGGTTTAATATTAGAAAAACTGTCAGCATAATTAACCATATCAATAATAAAACTAACAGAATTCCTGCAGAAAGAAACAAAAAGGGAAATTCTATTTAAAATAACCATAGACCATTTAAAATGCATGGGCATGTACCTGACAAAATAAACCCAGGAACTATATGAACAAATTACAGAACACTTTTCACACAAATAAAGTCACATCTAAATAAATGGAGAAATATTAATTGCTCATAGGTAGGCTGGGTCAGTGTAACTAAAAGGACATTTCTATCTAAATCAGTGTACTTGTTCAGTGTCAAGCCAATCAAACTACCAAAAAAATATTTTATAAATCTAGAAAAAATCATAACAAAATTCATTTGGAAGAACAAAAGATCAAGAATATCAATGGTATCAATGAAAAACAATCAGTGAAAAACAAGGTGACTTCAACCTGTACTCTGTGACTGGCTAAGAAACAGAGGGTGATCAGTGGAATAAGCTAGGTATGCAATACATTGTAGCAAAGGACCACTGTGACCCAGTGCTTCATAAATCCACAGATCCAAGATCTGGGAAGAAAAACTCATTATCTGACAAAAATTACTGGGAAAACTGGAAAAGAGGACGGCAGAAAGTAGGTATATATCAAGATAAGGTCAAAATGAGTATATGATTTACCCAAAAAGGGTGATACCATATGAAAATTAGGAAAGAGAAGAAGAGTTTGCCTGTCAAATTTATGGAGAAGGGAAGAATTTAGAACCAAAAGACATAGAGAGCGATACAAAATGTAAAATGGATAATTGTGATTATAGAAAATTATAAAGGTTTTTCACAAACAAAACCAAAATTAGAAGGAAAGCAGAAAACACTGGAGAAAGTTTACAACAAATATCTCTGATAAAGACCAGAATTGAGTCAAATTCATAAGAATGTGTCATTCCTTAATTGACAAATTGTCAAAGGATATGAACAGGAAATTTTCCAGATGAAGAAATCAAAGCTATCTATGAAAAAATGCTCTAAATCACTATTGATTAAAGAAATGCAAATTAAAACAACTCTGGGGTACCACCTCACCCTTGTTAGATTGGTTAATGTGACAAAAAGTAAAATCACAAGTGTGGGAGGGGCTATGGGAAAATTGGGAGATTAATGCATTGTTGGTGGAGTTGTGAATTGATCCAATCATTCTGGAGAGCAATTTAGAACTATGCCTAAAGCACTATAAACTAGGTATACTGTTTGATCCAGCAATACCACTACCAGGTCTGTATCCCAAAGAGATTGTTTTAAAGGGAGGAGGGGAGAAGAACCTATTTGTATAAAAATATTACTTGTAGATCTCATCGTGGTTGTTAAGAAGTGGAAATTGAGAGGATGTCCATCAAGTGAGGAATTGCTCAACACATTGTGGTATGTGATTGTTATGGAATACTACTGTGCTATGAGAAATGACAAGCAGGATGATTTCAGAAAAATCTGTAAAGATTTGCATGAGCTGATAGAGAGTGAAGTGAGCAGAACCAGGAGAACATTGTACAGAATAATGGTAATGTTGTACAATGATGAATTGTGAACGACAGCTATTCTCAGAAATACAGTGATCCAAGACAATCCCAAGAACTCATGATGAAAAATGCTATCAGGAAGATCTGATGTCTGAATACAGACTGAAATATGTTACTTTGTCACTCTTTCTTTTTTTAAAAATCTTCTTGAACAAAATGACTAATACAGAAATGTTTTATATGATTGCACATGTATAATCTGTATTAGATTGTTTATCATCTCAAGGAAGAGGAAGGAGAGAGGAGAGATAGAATCTGAAACTCAAAACTTTGGGTATAAAAGAATGTTAAAAAATTGGTTTTTTGCATATAATTAGGGAAAAATAAAATGTTATTTTTTTTTAAAGTGCCCAAATTAACTGGAAGGTTAACCTTGTGGAGAAAAAAATGCCCATTCCAACTAAGGCCAGGAAAAACAGAGAGCCCACTCCTTTCAGGGCAAAAAGCTGCTAAAAGATCATTCTCCCCTAGTCTGATAAAATGGTCTGATTTTCTGAAAGAGGTAGAGAAAAAACAGCATTTTTTTGAGCTGTCTCTGATTTTAGAGAATGCCAGTGCCTGTTCTTCCCCTCCTGGAGTAGATGTGGAAGCCCAGAGGAAGCCATAAATTGCAATCAGAGAGATTTTCCAGACCCAGGTTCAGTGAAGCCATGGTTGCCCATCACCATGGATCAGAGGAGTGTTGTTGAGCAACTCACATAAGACCAGGTACCACATTTACTTCTGAGGGAGACTATGTGCCCAGGGAAGCCCCTGGAAAGCCATCCTCTCTGAGAAGTGCAGTAATGTCACCAGAAGACACCAGTCCCTGCAGAGAGTGGGGCAAGGGCTTCCCCTCTGTGTGTTCTTCCTATGTGTGCTCCCCAACATGTGCCTTCCCCCCAGCATTTGAGCTTTGGCCTCATGTTCTTGTGTGTTTTCCTTTCTCTGACAGCTCCATACCTAGATCCACTCTCCTATTGATGGCATACGCATTTGTGATTAGGGGCTCAGGGTTCAAGGAAATGTTTTGTTGCAATTTTTCTTGCTTTGCTCTGAACTAATTGTATCCTCTGTCTGATTAGAAAGAAAAGACCCATCAGTGGATGCCCAGGAGCTTTTGAATGGATACAGATACATGCAGTACCTTGCATATGGTTTACCTTGTATGGAGAAGTGACAGTGAGGATCACGCTGCATCCCCAAGTTCTATGTACTTTTCTCCCATGCCCCTCCTCCCATTCCCAGTTGGGGAAGTCCTTGCATTCCTTTGAAGCCCAATTCAGATGTTGCCTCTTCCATGAAGTCTTCCCTCAAGGATCTCTCCCTCCTGGAATTTCTTAAAGGCTCTTCTTCATACTCATCTTCATCTCTGTGTCAGAGGTCTCTGCTTACTTCTTCCTAAGCCCCTTAGAATCCCAGGATTTTATGCTGGAAGGGGCCATCTCATTTTGTGGATGAACATACACATGCTCAGTAGCTTTTGAGAGAATGGATGTACTAAGTGTCCCCTTCAGAATTGGCACAGACCACAAAGGGGACAGTGGCCACTCCCTGCTGAGCCCACCAGCAGGGCAGTAGAGTGGGGTATTTGCCAAAGAATAAAGATGGTGGATGGGAGCGCCTCTTCCCTTTTGCTTTTTTTGTCAGCAACTTTTGAGCTGAGATAATAGGGGAAAACTTTTTATTACAAGGAGTATTTTTCCAAACTTTCTGCAAAGTATGTTAAGAGAGAAAAACTTGTCATCTTAACTGTAGCATTTGTGGCTTCAGATGGTGGAACACATCTCTTCATCTTCTTTTAATTACAGAGCTGTGCTGGAGACACTGAGCCATTTACTGAGGCAGAGACCATGCAAGAGTAGTTTGTCATGGAACTTGGAAAACAAGTCAGAGAAGGAGCTCCTCTCTGGGGAAGTTAGGCCACTTAGCTATTTTCTTGGCTCCCCTTTAGTGGGTTAGAGACTGGAGCTGGAGGAGCCTACCACAGCTCAGAGATCTCAGCACACCCTTGTTTTTGGTGTTCACCATCTTGGGCGACTCCAGGAAACAACCAGGGTGTGCCTCTCAAGGCTATAGAATGGTGTTCTGGGCTGTCCTCTTACTCTAAGAAAATAAAAGACATAGACCTTACTCATAATGCCCTCCCCCCAGTAAAAAATGAAATATGTGGACAGAAATTCCTAGTTTTGGGCAGATCTGTCACAAATGACCCTTTCTCCCTCCTCCAGGTTTCTGCACTGGCTGCCCCCAATGCCTGGAATGCTCTCCCTCTTCATCCCCATCTCCTGCCTTCCCTGGCTTCAGCTGAAGTTCCACCATCTCCAGAAAGCCCTTCCTAAACATCCCCAATTCTAGAACCTTTCCTCCGGTGATCACCTCCTTTTCATCCTTTCACCCTCTGCTTCTCTGTACATAGTCATCCACATTTTGCCTCCCCATTCACTGTGAGCTTCTCAAGGGCAGGAAGCATCTCATGCCTCTTTTTGTGTCTCTAACACTTAGCAAAGTGCCTGGCATATAGTAGGCCCTTCTTAAGTGCTTATTTGTGATGGGCTCTTTAACAACACTTCTGAATATAAACATAAACACTTTGGAAAGGGGACAGGGAATATCTGATCTCCTTATGGCCCAGTTTGACCTCCACCTACATAAGGTTGTACCGCGTAGAGAGAGAGAGTTGGCTTCAGTCCCTTTTGTCTCTGAGAGTCTGTGATTCTGAAGCCAAGCAGGCTTCTCTCTTCCAAATAAAGAGAGAAAATAATCAGAACAAATGAGAAGAAGAGACTCCTGGTCAGTCATCTACTCATCAAAAGAATCTCTAGCCATGTTCACAATCCCTGTTGCAGAAGCTAAGTGAACCAAAGGAGGGACCACACTCCTGTTCCCACCACACTAACTCTTGTTCTGATTGTGTCTGTGACACAACCAACTTGGAGACTGTTCCCGCAGGACCCAGGAACTCCTGCAGTGTCCACGCATGAGCAGCCATGGGAATGGCTAAGACTGATTATATCATGGTCCAGCCCACTTATGGAGCTAAAGCAGTGCCTTTGACCCAGCAGGAAAGTCCTCCTCTTCCTTAGCAGAACTTCCACTTGCAAGTGTTTCCTCACTTTGAAATTAACCTTCTGTTTGTGTCCTGACTTTCCTGTCTCTAGCTCGCTCTGTTTGGCTCTGGTTACCCACAGGCTAGAGGCCAGTTCCAGTCTGGTTGACACCATCACGGCCTTAGAAAATCTGAACCATGATGTTCCCTGCCAATTCATCCCCTAGAAGAGGAAGAAAATGAGACGGACACAGCCAGAGAAAGCCAAAGGCCTCTGCTCTCTCTTGTCTGCAGAAAAGAGAATGAGAAAACATGACTTCAGAGACCTGTGCCTTTGAGACCAACTCTGGTCAAATTCTGGGATGTAGTCCAGGGTCATTTGGCCAGGTTGGCTGAAGGTAATGCCAAGCCCTCTCTTCTCAGTGTGCTATACCTTTCTCACACTTCCCCCACTCCCCTTTCCAAGAATTGAGTCATTCCGAATCAAGGGTGTCTTGTCTAAATGCCCACTGCCTCCTAAACTGAGTCCAAATGACTTGTTTTATACAACCTTATTCTGGATGGAGCTAACCAGAGTAAAGGCAGCTAGATGGTACAGTGGATAGAATGCTGGGCCTGGAGTCAGGAAGACTCATCTTCCTGAGTTCAAATCTAGTCTTAACACTTGCTAGCTGTGTGACCCTGGACAAGTCACTTAACCCAGTTTGCCTCAGTTTCCTCATCTGTAAAATGAACTAGAGAAGGAAATGGCAAATCACTCCAGGATCTTTGCCAAAAAAATCCCAAGTAAGGTCACAAAAAATCAAACATGACTGAAATGACTGAACAACGTCCCAGATAATGAATCGATGTTAGATAGTCGCCATTTCACACCCCTACCAACTCCACCACTGCAAACAGTCAGAAGGTCACTTAGCATACGTCGCTAATTATACCTTTGCCAACAACGGCTGAGCAGTTAGGATTCCAGCAAACCCAGATCCTGGAATACATTAGATGACACTTGTCAAAAATATGCCATTCAGAGTAACTATCTTGTTCAATATAGAATGAGCCTGGTCAGACTCAGCCCATGGTGCCCAGAGAGTGCTCCTGAGTGGGCAGGTGGCCGCTTGTCCCAGTCATCACTGCTCCATCCGCTATCTGAATTTGAAAAGAAATGACACAAAACTGATCAAACTTCCATCATGGCAGTGGTGTGCACTGTCACATCTGGCTCAACCAAAGAGCATGGTCTGTCAACCACCTGGACCAGGACTATCTACACAACGAAAGTGTTCAGCCTGGAAAATTGCTACTGAGAGTTCAGACCCAGAAACCCTTTTCTTCCTCAGTGGGAGGTGTAGAGCTGGAGTCTTCCAAATGCCACTTCCTCCCTCTGGATTGGTTTGCTGCTGTTAATGCGGGTAAGTCTGTGCACCTGACTTGGAAAGCTTGGCTATTGTATATTGTGTTATCAGGGAAGGTGGGTCCAGCATCTGGGAGGAGACTCTTGATGAAAGCTTCTAGTGTTTGCATATGTCTTTTCAATAACACATCTCATGTTCTAACTGCAGAATTTGCTTCCTCTTTCCCTGGTAAATTGGGAGGAACTAAATGCTCAGTTCTAGAGAGACACTTGGCCCTCTCCCTCTTGAATGCCATGCTCAGGGTCAGAAACAAAGAGCTGGCCCTGGCACTGGAGGGCATGGGAGGAGAACCAGCCTTGGAGGGGGCACAGAAGCATCTGGATGCTCCCCAAGGCCTTTCTTCCTGAATCTACCTTTTGTATTTTATTAAACAAGGCCGTTTGGAATGAAGGGGCTGCCAGCCTCCTTTCACCCTCCCTGGGAACAAAGGAGGCACAGACAGCTTCAAGAGTGGGCATAAGCACCTTGGGCTTCCAAGCCAAATTCTGCTCATCAAGAAACTCTTGCCTGTGCATGAGGGAAATCTGAGGAAAACTTGCATGGCCCCAAGAGAACCCTGCAGCGGAACTGAAAAGGGGACAGAGGGCAGAGGCAGGCAGGCCACCCAAAGGGGGGCACTAAGGTGGCTGCAGGAAGTGGAAAACATTTCTAGAGCCTCAGGCACAAATAATCTCAGGCTCTTCCAGGAGCCAGAGCTCATCTTCTGCACCTATCACCATCCATTCCTTGTCCACTCGATGTGCCATGTGCTCAGTCTCACCCCAACTCAATCTCACTCCCAGGAAAATTGTTCAAAATTCTATGCCTATATTCTCTATAAAACTGTGAGACTCTTCTCTGGCTTTATTTTGCACCCATATTTTCCACTTGCAGTGGGGCATGTGCATTTTCTGCACCTGTTTCTAGACTTTCATGAACAGAGACAGCTTAGAATAGCGGAAAGGACACTGGACTTGGAGTAGTCTGGAGACCTAGGTTTGAATCCAACCTCAGGCACTTGCCAGCTGGGAGAGTCACTTAACTTCCTTTCTCTGCCTCAGTTTTTTCATCTGTAAAATGAATAGAAATAAATTTACGATTTCATTAGCTGCAGGAATTCATAATGAGGAATGTCCCTCTAGCAATGCTGGTTAGCTTTTTCAAGAGACCTCTCAGAGAACTGCCCTGAACTCTAGGGGTCGACTTTGCTCAATGACTCAGTCAATGGTGTCAGAGGATGGCTTTGCACCCATGTCTTCTTGGTCTAGTCACAAGACCACACAGCCTCTCCATCCACTGTAAAACAAACATAATTCATCCACTGCGTAGATACTACCCATTGAGAGCATTACAGAGACTCCTAAATGAGATCCACAAGCACCCAATTGGCCATGAAAGGAAGCCCAGGTAAATGAAGGCTCCCAGATGAATGAACAGCAGAGGAAGTCCTGCCCCAGTATCACTGAAAAGTCAGGCTCAAAGCCAAAAAAGGCAGGGGAGCCTCCTGCCTCACAGGGCTGGCTGATGTCAGGAACACGTGCTGGTAGCATGGTTGCCCTGTCTCTCACCCAGGCCGTCAACAATGGATCAGACCATTATTGGACCAACACAATGAATATCTATCCTGATCAATATGAGGTCATTGGAGCTCCAAGAGAAATATTCAAATCCTTGTTTATCAAAATAACAACGAATTCAATCAAAACCTACTCAGGAACCTAAACCTCCAAGGACCTTAGGCTTAACATCCAACAATAAATCACCAGAAGCAGAGAAGACACAGACACACAAGGGACACATGAAGGGTCAGTGTTCAGGGGAGGGAGAAGAGGAGCACATGGAGGCAGAAAGTTGGAGCAGAAGCTAAGGCTGCCAAACACCTTGGGGACCAGAATACTGAGCAGCAAAGACCTCTTTCCCAGGATCCCTTTGGACTATTCTTGCTCTGGTGCATTGAAACTGCTGATTAGTGAGAGAGAAACAGAGACTGAGCCCCCAGCACACAGCCAGTGTGAGCATGTCCAGAGAGAAGAGGGGGATTCTTGTGAGATAAAGAAGGTCATAGATTTCAAGTTCCTCAAATGCCCCACACACACCTCCCCATATTCCTGAAAGCAGTTCCTGCAGGCAGATCAAGAGACCTCGCAGCTCTCCTCCAAGCGGAAGCAAAAGCCTGCCTCTATTCCTTCAGAAATAGGCATGCATATGTGTGTACACACATGCACACATGTGTGCGCATGCATGCATATGCACACACATATACACATGCATGCACACACATATACACATGCATACACATACAACTAGGGAACAGCTTGAGGGCTAGATTTAGGAAGAACTAGAAATCAAATTCTATCTTTGATGCTTACCTAATACTGTGACCTTGACCAAATCACTTCACCTGCCTCAGCCTCAGTTTCCCCATCTGTTAAATGGGGATAATAGCATCTATAGAACTTTCCTCATAGGATTGTTCTGGGATTTGAACAAGATAATATATGTAAAGAACTTCTAAAACATTTGAAGCACCCTTTGCTTCCAGGAACCCCTCCCTCCTTTCATCTAGCAGAGATATATTGAAAGCATCCTTGGGTTCCCTGCCTTTGTCTATCGGTCTTTCCATTGCCTTTGAGTCATGACAAAATGTTGATCCCAAAAGAGAGAGGTCTTCTATGATCTCAACTTGTACAGAACAAGAGTATTCAAGGGATGGGCTTTTGTAAAAGTGAGAAGTTCAGAATTAGGAGAAAGTATAACTTAACTTCTGAAACATAGCCTAGCCCAGTCTCCTTTTCCCACTCAGCTCCATGTCTGGTTGATTGTCCATCTATAACAATGGTATGAAAAAGATCTGCTAACGGCCTGGCTCGATGGACTGCCTAGTCAACTACATGTCAGAGGTTCAGTAATAAATATTTTTCATCCAGTTCATTTATCCACAAAGCAATCTCTTCGCATAGAATGTTTCACAGTATTGCAGGAATAAATTCAATTCGACAGACATTTACTGAATACCTACTATGTGTGAAAGTCAACCAGGTGGCCCAGTGGACAGTGCACCGTCCTGGAGGCAGGAAAACAATTTACTAGCCTCAGCCATTTACTAGCAGTGTGACTCTGGGCAAACCCTGTTTGCCTCAGTTTCCTCATCTGTTAAATGAGCTGGAGAAGGAAATAGGAAATCATTCCAGTATCCTTGCCAAGAAAATCCTAAATGGGGTCACAAAGAGATTAATATGACTGAAAAAAGCTTAACAACAATATTGAGGTAAGTGGATTGATTGGGAAGATGTTGTAGATGCAGTTAGCACAATGTCATCTGCAAACCTTCAGTGGAAGTCTGATGATTCAGACTCTGAATGCCGTCATCTTCCATGACACTACGGAAGACCTCCAGCAAACACAAAGCTTCCTGTTCCATGTCTCAGTCGACAGTGGTCATTGAGCACGGTTCTCTCTGTCACTGAACGCGTCATATCATTCAATACTCCGGTAGACTTGTAATTTCACCCTATGAACCTATCCTTCAGATGTACAGATCACTATCATCGTTCTTGCCCTCGTCTTCCTCCTCCTTCTCAAAGACTTGTGAAAACATCCTCCCATCAACTCCCCCAGATGGTGCACCCTCTAGACCCCCTGACATTGGGTGGATTCCAACGGAGTTTATTCACCCAGTATCCTTCACTCTTGCTACATGACCATTTTACCTCCTTTTCTGGTCCTAAATTTCATGGATGATCTCCATAACCTTCCTTGTCTGTCTCAACCCTTTGGTGGTCACCTGCTGAAGATCACTCATGCCAGCCATGGGCTTTTTCATTGCCGTTTGAGTCATCCAGAAAGGTCAATTATCGAAAGACTGGTATTCATGACCGGTAGCCACCCAGCATCATGGGAAGAATGTTGGTCAGAAAAGATTCACCCTTATTTCAAGGAGAAGTTTGAAGTCACTAAAAGCACTGCATGATGGGAATTGGGAAAGACACCTGACAAATGAAGGGCTGAAGTTTATGAAAAGTCAGGAAATCAAACACTAAATATTTCTGAAGGGCTCCCCCTGTGCCAGGCACATTGCTAAGCTCTAAGATACAAAAGAAGATCACTTGCAAATGAATAGGAACTTAGAGAGAACATAGTTCTGGGCAGTGGGGAGTGGGGTTCTGTCACTGAGCATGCACTCAGGGATCATTTCTGCTTTCTCTGCTCTACCACCATAGGATGGCCATGGAATCTCAGGGTCAAAGAAAGGTTAGGGTTAAGGTTAGAGTCAACTGCTTTGAGTCCCACCTGTGACAATAAACAGAGGCAGAGTCAGAATGCTGGATTTGGAACCAGACGGCCTGAGTTTCAATCTCAGCCTTTCCACTGACTACCTAGGTGGCCTTTGGGGGTCACCAGCTCTTCGTGCTTAAGTTTCCTCATCCGTGAAGTGAGGACACTGGTCTCCTTCACCTCTGGGGTCTGCTTCAGCTCTAAACTTGTAATCCTGCAATTTGTGTCACTGGAGGCAAGTCATGTAAACTCTCAAAGTCTCAGTGTCTTCATCCATGAAATGAGGGTCTGAGGACTTAGTTCACTGGCCTTTCATAAGGTTCAAATGAGAATGTGAGCACAAAAAGTTCTACAAGCCGCGAAACTTCACATCAGTGTCTGAGGCTGGCTCTATGTTGGAGTCCTGTGCTAAGCCATTTCCTGCTCCCTTGGTTCCCTTACCAATGACCCACATCCACATATAGTCCAATCTGTTCAAAATTTGATGGAGATTATCACTAAGGAGATGCTAAGGTAAGGTTTGCAAGTTAGCAGGTGTGTCAGACTCCCCCAAAGTGAGATGGTTCTTCCACTCTGAGATTAGGGCATTCTCTGGAGCTGATGACAAAGTCCTCCCAGAGAAGAATGGCCAAGGTCAAATGGGAACCCATAAAAGCACAAAATGAAAGTCAGAACAGCGGCTTCTGAAGAGTTCCAAAATTCCAGAGGCTAAGAAAGAAGGAAGCAACTGGGACCTCTGGAGACACAAGAAGTGGCAGAGAGCTGACAGCCTTTATCAGGGTGGTGGACCTTCCCCTTCCCCACAGCTCTTCCTCCATGCCAGACAGATGGCCCTGGATTCTCAGGAGTTGTCCAGCATCCAGAAAATTTGGGGACCATAAAAGTGAAATCTCAGGCTCCCTTCTTAAATGTCCCCTAGAGAGTGTTTGGGACCCAGACCTGTATCCTTTTCGTTCCCTTCTCCAAGAGAAATTAACTTGAGGAATTGTCCAAGTTAGAAATCTGCCAAGTGAAGTCACCTGAAAGGCAGCCCAGTGATGTCACTGAGATGGAGGTTTTCCTTCTACAGTCATGACATTTCAAATTCCATTCACATCTTTCCCTTGTTAACATGCGTCTTTGGAGGTTGAGTACCACTCCTGGCCAGAGTTGTAATCTTAACTGGATCTGCTCCATCCCATCTGCCCGCTTCACTGGCTTTCCTTACTGGGTCCTTGGCCTTCAGAAATGAGTGTGAGCAAAGCTGGTCACCTTCCCCCATGATCACGTTCATCTTGCTGTCTTTCTTAACTCCATTTTGAGCTTCCAGAAATAATAAGGGTAGAATTGTGGTTAATTTAAAAATCTTATTTGAATCTATGAATATTCATTCCAATAAATGGGCCTAGGATTCATTCTGTAATTAAACTCTGTCCAGGTCCAAGGTGGTGGTGTGACCTGGGCTGCCCGTAGACACAGACATGACTGACTCATAAACATGGCTGGAGTCAGCTGCCTGCTCTTCTACCCCATCCCTAGAGTGGCTGTGTTCAGCCACCCAGTGCCTGGCTGCTGGGCCCCTCTGCTAACCTTTCATCTCAGGCCCATCCTTCAAGAATGATCGCATTTCTTACCCATCTGGTCTGAAGGCCTGCTCAGGAGATCCCACCCCTAAGTAAAAAGCTTCCTCAAGCATCTTGGCCACAGCTTCAACACACTCTGCCTTCTCTTGACCCTCCAATTACAACATGGGAGACTGTGGGCCCTTCTCAAAGCTCAGAATTTGGAGGATGAAGCAGAGTGAGACCTTTCTCAGGCAGATTGCCAGGGGATTTCAGGCTGCTGACCCATTCTTAGGGACCAGGAGGAAATACAAAGGGAGGCAGGGAAGAGTTCTGTGCCACCAAGCCTGCCCAGAACATCCTTTCTCCCTGACTGCCACATTCCAAGGTAGAGCTTCTAAGGCCAGCACTTTGCCTATCCCCAAGGAGGAACGTCTTAGATGTTCAGGTACCTAAAGAGACCCAGGGCGGGTGAGCAATCTGCTTCCCTGAGGTAGCTGAGCTCAGCTCTTCAGGAAAGACCAGTCATTTCAGAGGGATGCCATTCAGGTAATCCACATAAATGCTAATTTATTAACCCATCATCTCTGTACATGAAATCAAAACAGGTGAAGGGAATGGGGCTCTGGTCCAGGAGCTGACATCCAGGCAGACCCTCTTCTTCCTGTACTTCCTTGTGCCTCAGGGTCCCCCGACGACTTGTTCCACATGATATGACCCTGCTCCCATATCTGAACCCCATGGCCAGGGGCCCACATGCCTCTCAGTCCTTTGAGACAGGTGATGCCCTTCCAAACAAATTGTATCCCCGATGAGACTGCCCTCTTCAAGCCCAGCTATTATTGTGCCCAGTGTCAGCACCCTACTGACAGCTCTGTAGGACATAGCATTTTCCAACAAAACATAAAAGCTGATAATAGAGTGAAGAATCTCTTTGACCCTCCCTTACCATTAATATCTATCACAAAATGGAGGCTGAATTAGAGGGAGCCTGGGAGGGGCAATAAGAGAAAGAACAGACAGAGATGAGAAGGGGGACAAACAGAGGCTTCTCAAAAGTCATTTGTGTGAGTTTGGCCCTTGAATATTTGTCCTGGGAATCAATAAAGGAATGAAAACATTGCCAGTTATAGAGATGGTTGATTGGTTGTTGTCCTTCATCGTCCAAGAGGACCAAAATGACGTCATTATGTTGGGATCAAGGTACAGGGTGTACAGCGGTGGCTAATGAGATCAATACGATCTTGTAAGACTATCACAGATTGGGCACAAATAGTCCGCGTCAACAATTTGGAGTGGAGATGTCCCTAAATTTGTGCATCTGGTGTTTCTTTTGAACTACTGCAATTCTGTTCCACTCACAGAGCACAGAACCTTCTTTGATGTGGACACGTCATGCCAGGCAGCCCTTTGACAGTATTTCTCATATAACCCAATCTCTCATTTTACAGGTCAGGAAACGGAGGTTCCAAGGAGAGAGTTCAGGTTCACCTCCATCTCCTGATATGTAAAATGTTAAAAAAAAAAGTCTCTCCTGGCTTGTAGGTGGGAGAATCTGGACTAGAATCCCCTCTGAACTCCCAGGGGTCCTACACCTCTGTGCAAATATCTCTCTAGACAAAGGGCAAATCTAAATTCTATGAGTAAACATCAAGGCCTCCCAGGGCACAAGGATCTATGTGTTTGGCAATTGTTAGACCAGCTAAAGATAAATCTTCGATTAGTATAGTTATCTGGGGACCATCTCCAGCCATCCTGTTTTTTCCCTGGCCACTGGACCCAGAAAGTGAGACTGGTGTCTTTACACAGCCCTCCCTCACATAAATCCAATTCACCCATATGTCATAGCATCACCTTCCTGATGTCATGGTCTTCTTGGAGAATGAAGGACAAACAGCCAGAGTAGATTTATCCACCAGATGTCACTCTTTGTTTAAATAAACGGGCTTTATCCAGCTTGGGATCCCAGCTGAGGAGAATTTGGAATGTTAGAGCTGGAAAATTTCTGAGAGGTTGTTTCCTCCAAACCCTCAACTTGCAGAGGAGGAAATAAAAGCCCAGAGAGAGAAGGGAAAGACTTGCCCAAGGTCACAGCACCAGCCAATGTGTGGCACAGAGGAGACTAGAAGCATAGGTGTCCTAATTCCCAGGCCATTCTCTTGTGTTTAACACTGAGGCAGGGAAGTGATGCTCTGGTTTGCTCTTGGGAAGGGGGCGAGGATGTTGGGCTCCCTCAGAGCCATTATCTTCCTGGGCTAGGTGCTGGTCACCAGAATTGTCTCATCTCCATTTATTAAGAAGCTGTTGCCATGGAAACAGAGATCAATGAGATCCTCACTTCTAAGAGGGGAGTTAAAGGCTAAAGAAATTCCCCTTCAAAGGGTTCAATTAAAAAGTCTGCTTTCCAGACTGAAGCACAGCCCAGGAATCCCTGGGAGGCAGATCATATTTCTGAAAGATAAAATTGGCCTTTCCATTGTCTGTGTTTGCAAACTGACACTCTGGTTAAATATTTAGCAGGGTTTCCATTTTGAGGTAAGTACAAAGTGCGATGGTCCTACTATGATGTTGTATCAGGATGCCAAGGGGACCCTGTGGTCTCTAGGGCTCTGGAGTGGGGGCTGAACTCTGCCAGAGCCCAGCAAGCTTAGGAATGCAAGAGGTCATGTCTATTTTCTAAGCATCCCTTTAGCTAAGGAAGGTTGGCAGGACTGAGATGGCTTTGGTTATGACAACGCATGAAAAGAAGCAAAATACAACAAGCCTGAGTGACTCCTTTCTACTCCTGCAGAAGTACCAAGGGCCAGGGAGGGGGAAAGCAAGAAAGAATGGGAGGCAGGGCTCATAATCACCCCGTTTTTAGACCAGCTTAAATATTCACTCCATTGTTAGTTGCCCAGATGTGAAGCCCTAACCTAGCGGCAGAGACAAGATGGCAGATTAGAGACAACCCAGCTAAACTCTCTCAACATCCCCCTCCAGACAGATTTAAAACAAAACCTCAAATCAAATTTGAGAGTTTCAAAGCTAGCATAAGGTCAGGATGAGACATTTTTCTGGCTTAAAAAAACTTCGGAGGTCAGCTGCAGTGTCTGGCATGGGGTGGAAGCCTGTTGGGAGCCCACACAGGAGAGGCCAGCAACAGACGCAGCTTCAGGAGCGCTTGGCCCAAAGACGCTTAGTAAGGGGGTCAGACAACTGAGTCAGAAAGACATTACTGGAGACCTTTGGGGGCAGTTGGCAGAGATTGCCACTCTACAGCCTATGAACAGTGGTGGGTCACAGTTCTAAGGTGTAAAAATGTTCTGGGGTTAATTGGAAAGGGCGCAGGAGCCCTGGTCACCATTCCAAGGCAAAGACCATGTTAATGCTTACAACCGCAGGGCATCAGGTGTCCTTCCTGGATAAAGATCAGAGTGCAGCATGCATGACCCATACTGAATTGCTTGTTTTCTTAATGAGGGTGGGTGGAGAGGGAGGGAGAATATGGAACTCAAAACTTTAAGGATGAATATTAAAAAATTGTTTGAGCATGCAACTAGAAATTAAGCTATATAGGCAATGGAGTATAGAAATCTATTTTGCCCTACAGGAAAATGGAGGGGAAAGGGGATGGAAGAAGGGTGGGTAATAGAAGGGAGGACAGCCTGGAGGAAGGGGTGGATGGGGTACATGCTGTCCTGGAGTGGGGGATGGGGAGAGATGGGGAGAAAATTTTGAATTTAAATTCTTGTGGTAGTTAATTTTTAGAACTGAAAAAAATAAATAAATCATATATTTTTAAAAAAATCAGAGTGCAGACCAGGAGAGCAGTGACCATCCCTCTGCCAGGACCATACCACCTTGGAAGTGTCAGGATCCCCAGACTAAAACCACTACTTTTTTTCACTACTCTCTTTTTACTATTAAGAGACAATTTGTTTTCTGGAGCTAAAACTCAACACGAGAGTTGTACCATAACTTGGCATGACAACAATCCTTTGTGCTCAGCCTCTGGATGATCTCAGCCCCAGCAAAATCCCAGAATTGTTCACTGTAGCATCAGGTAGCTCTGAGCTTGGACAAGCACTTGCTCTATCCATGTCAAACTTGTCTCACTGTTGCTGTCCCCCTCATTGTCAGGGCTACAGCTCACTGCATAGCCATTGGGATAAGGATTGAGATTTGCCCATACTAAAGCAGGTCTCCTACTAGGGGGAGCCCTGGTACCTGTGTCTATTTTCCCTCCTATAACAGAAAAAAATTTTTGCTTATGACCATTGTTATCTCTTTGATTTTATTTTGTTTTATTTCATTTTATTTTTAAAGTTACCTAACTATGGTTGTCATAACCTGTGTGAGCCCTCTGGGTTTTTTTAGAGTTAATAGCAGTTGCAGAGCCACTATGGTTCTTTGGTCATCTGCTCAGGGTTGACAGAAGCAGCAAAAACTTGTAGATGCCCAGAACTAGATCTGAAAATAGCAGCACAAAAAAGTCTGAAGCTTTGGACAGTGTTTTGCTTGTCCAAAGGTGAACCCAACTTTAACTGAAAGTTCAAAATCAAGAAATAGGCTGGGAAAAAGAGAAAATAGCAAAAAAGGAACTTAACCATGAAAAGATACTATGGTGGCAGGGAAGACCAAATCATAAACTGAGAAGAAAACAGCTACCAAAAAAAACTCAAAGAAAAAATGCTAATTGGCCCTAAATCAAGCAAAAATTCCTAGAAGAGCTAAAGAAAGAGAAAGAGTGGTAGAGGAAAATTGGAAAAGGAAATGAGAGTGATGCAAGAGAAACATAAAAACAAAATTTAACAGCTTGGTAAAATAGGCATAAAAAATACTCAAGAAAATAACACCTTAAAAACAGAATTGACCTATGGGTAAAATTCACTGAAGAAAAGAAGTCCTTAAAAAGCAGAATAGGATAAGTGGAAAAGGAGGTACAAAATCTCCCTGAAGAAAATAATTTCTTAAAAAAATTAGAACTGTGTAAATAGAAGCTAATGACTCCATGAGATGTCAAGAAACAAGAAAACAAAATCAAAAGAATGAAGAAATAGAAGAAAATATGAAATATATCATCAGAAAAAATACAACTGATCTGAAAAATAGATTGAGGAGAGATAATTTAAGAATTATTGGACTACCTGAGAGTCATGATTTTAAAAAGGGGGTTAGATATCATATTTTAAGAAATTTTCAAGGAAAACTGCTCTAATTTAGATACAGAAGATAAAACAAAAACCAAAGAATCCACAGATCACTTCCTGAAAGAAATCTCAGAATGAAAACTCCCATGAATATTATAGACAAATTCCAGAGCTTTCATATCAAAGAGAAAATACTTCAAGCAGCCAGAAACAAATAATTCAAATATTGTGGAACCACAGTCTGGATCACACAAGATAGAGCAGCTTCCATGTTACACGAGTAGAAGGCTCAAGATGACATTCCAGAAGGCAAAGGAGCTGAGATTACAACTAAGTATAACCTACCCAGCAAAACTGTTGAGAGAAAAATAGATATTTAACAAAATAGAGGATTGTCAGGCATTCCTGATGAAAAGACCAGAGGTGAATAGAAAATTCAACAAAGGTAAACATGAAAGAGTCCCCATAAGGGTCTCAATAAAGCTGAACTGTTTACATTCCTATATAGGAAGATGATCAACATAACCCCTAAGAACTTTACCATTATTAAGGGAGTTAAAAGGAGTTTACATAGAGTTTACATTTCTATTACACAGAAATTATCTCAAAAGATTAAGGGATAAGAAAGAAGGATACAGGGGAAAAGGGAGAAGGGAGAGATAGACTGGGGAAAATTTTCTCACACAAAAGAGGCATGCAAGAAAGATAGAAAGAGTGGCAGGCAATACTTGGACCTTACCCTCATCTGTGTGTGTGTGTGTGTGTGTGTGTATACACACATTCAGTTATGTGTAGAATACACAATAGAATTTCCCAATAGGGAAATAGGAGGGGGAAAGGATGAGAGGATAAGATAAAGGGAAATTGATAAAAGGGAGAATAGATTAAGAGAGGCAGTGGTAGAAACAAATATTTTTGAGGGAGAGCAAGATAAAAAAGAAAGAGAAGAAAATAGGATGGAGGGGAATACAGTGAAGCAACATAACTGTGATTGTGAATGAGATGAGCTCACCTATTAAATGGAACCAGAATCTAACAATATGCTGTTTACAGGAGACACCCTTGTAAAGACACCTTTCTGTAAACAGAAAGATACACACAGAGTTAAAATGAAGGGTTGGAGCAGAATCAAATAAGCTTCAGCTAAACTAAAAAAAAGGCAGATGTAGAAATCTCATGATTTCAGATAAAGCAAAAATAAACCTAATTAAAAGAGATAATCAGGGAAACAACATTTTGCTAAAAGTTACCTCAGAAAATGAATTAATATTTTAGAAATTACAACAATTTTCTCTGATAAAGTCCTCATTTCTCAGATATATACTGAGTGTAGCATTGAATCAAATTTATAAAAGTAAGAGCTATTTTCCACTTGACAAATAAAGTCAAAGGATAGTTTTCAGAAGAAGAAATCAAAGCTCTCTATGGTCATATGAAAAAATGCTCTAAATCTATTGATTAGAGAAAGGCAAATTAGAACAGCTCTGAGATAACATCTAACACCTATCAGAAATAACAAATGCTGGAGAGGAAAGGGAAAACTAAGCATACTGGTCAACTGGTGTAGTGAACTGGTCTAACCATTCTGGAGTACAGTTTGGAACTATGCCCAAAAGGCTATAAAACTATTCATACTCTTTGACCCAGAAATACCACTGCTGGGTTTGTATTCCAAAGAGATCAAAGGAAAAGAAAAAACCTAAATGTACAAAAATATGTATAGCAGCTCTTTTTGTGATGGCATAGAATTGGAAAAATGAAGAGATACTCATCAATTGGGGAATGGCTGAACAAGTTGTGGTTTAGATTGCAATGAAATACTATTGTGCTGTGGAAAATGACAAGGGAGGTGGTTTCAGAAAAAACATGACAAGATCTATATGAACTGCTGCAAAGTGAAGTGAGAAGAACTGGGAAATCATTGTTCACAACAGCAGCAACAGTGTAAAGATAATTAACTGAAAGACTTGTCTACTACGATCAATACAACGATCCTGGACAATTCTAAAGGATGTGTGATGAAAAAATGCTGGCAGAGACAGAACTGGACTCTGAATACAAATTGAAATCCAATTTTCTCATGTTCTTTACTTTTGTTTTTTAAAATGTATGGCTAATATGGAAATATGTTTTGCATGATTTTATAAGTATACTGCTATCATATTGCTTGCATTCTTAGCAGAGGGGAGGGGAGGGATTTGGAACTAAATTTTAAAAAATGTTTAAAATAAATAATAAGTTGATTTTTAAAAAAATTAAAATAAGACACCTATTATATTCCAGTCCATAAATAAACAAGCAAATAAATAAATGAGAAATCCTCATCAAATGACCAGTGAGCAGACACAAATGAAGGAAACAAAATCCAGCAATCTCAACATTCTTACTCTAAATGAAACCAGAGGAAAGAAGGAAGTTGCAGCTAGACAAGAGGGTGAGTTGCAGGCAAGTCTTTCTCTGAGAGGCAAATAAAGGAGTTGGCAGAGGTGGGTTTTATCATTGGTACAAAGGCAAAGGTAGAAAACAACTCCAGCAATCCCAGTGGCTTTGGGAACTCCCAGGTGAGGAAATCCTCTCTACCAATATGGATCATCAACATCTCTACACCTTCTAGTCTTAGAGAGCTATGGAGGGTAGGGAGGTGAGCTGCCCAGCACCACCCCCCCAACATGGGGCAGAGGCAGGACTTCACGCTGGGATTCTGTCCTCTGAAGGCAGCTCTCCACCCACTCTACCCCATCATGATGCCTCTCTCATGAGTCCAGAAGCAAAAGGAAACATCTTTCCATTGGAGACTCAATAAGTTTAGATTGTGGAGCTCAGACTGAGTACGTTTAAGAAAAAAAAGACCACCATGAAGATCTCTTCAGGATGTTCCAGCTTCTGTTTTGGAGGATGAATGTGGTTTAGGAATTAGGAGGAGGAGAGGTCCAGTGCTTACTGACTCCACAGCTGCTTGGGAACTTTTCATCTCAAATGCAAAAAAGTGAGAAATTGGAAACTACATGCACTCCCTCCTCAGTGGGTTTTAGTCATGTTGCTCTCCATGCCTGACCACTTCTTCTCAATTTCCTTGTCTGACTTGTTATGTAGATCATGACGCCTAACGGTGACATTTTCCAAGGCTCCTGTCCTAGGCTTTCTTCTCTTCTCTTTCTCCACCTTCTCCTTTGGTAACCTCATCATAAACTCTTCCATCTCCGTGCTGATGATTCTCAAATCTCTAAATGCAGCCTTAATCTCTCCTCTGGGATTCAGTCCCACATCACCAATCACCCATCCGTCACTTCAAACTGGATGTCCCAGAGTCATCTGAGGCTCACTGATGGTCAAGACTGAATGGGTCATCTTTCTCCCCAAACTTTCAGAAAGGTTTCCACTACTGTAGAAGCTCCTCTAGCTTTCCTGTTTCCAAGGCTCATACCTGTGACATTTTCCTGGACTTGTCTCTCTCCGGCAGCCCCCATAATCAGCTGACAAATCTGCCATTTATACCTTCACAAGATCTCTCAACCCAAGTTCAGGCATCCGTCACCTCTTACTTAAATGAATTATAGTCACTTTCTAACTGGTTTCCTTTCCTCAAGTCTCTCTCCAGCCCTCCTCCCTCCACTCAGCTGGCAAGGCGATTACCTTTAAGCAAAGATGTGACCAGGTGACTCCTCTACTCAGTAAACACCAGTAGCTTCCATCGGCCCTAGTCCAAAACAAACTACAAACTCTGCTGTTAGGGTTCCCTGATCTACCTTGACAGACTCATTGAATATTGCTCCTGTCTCCTTCACTCGTTCATGTAGCCAAATTGCCTCTTTTCCTCTTACCTGACCCATCTCTATGCCTTTTAGGTGCAACACAAACACCGTAATCTGCAAGAACCTTCCCTGGTCCCCACACACATACCTGCTATTGCCCCCTCCTCCCACACTACCTTGTTGTATACGTCTATATTTACTCACTTCGTGTCTATGCTGTCTGTATTTGCATTATATACCTGTTGTCTCCCCGATTCAGTAGGAAGTATCTCTGGAACATAGTAGGTGCTTAATAAACACTTCCTTGATTAATTGCTTTGCCTCAGTAAAACAAGGAGAGAGGGAAGAGGGGGCATATATCTCTAATGTACATTAACCAATGAATATAAATTACATTTTATAAAGGAATATTTATTGGAGTAACAATACTCTAGACTCACTGTTCCAGGGCTAGGCCAACTAACTACATTACCCAATCAGGGATCTAGGAGTAAACCTGAGAGACCAGGGATGTCTCTTTTCTAATGCTACTGGCTTGACTCCCATTCTGGAAGGTGTACCAGTCGGTCAGTAAGTATGGTGTTGTGGGTGATCTCTGGACTTGGGGTTACACAACAAATCTTGGAATCTCAGCTCCACCACTCAACAGTGGTGAGATCCTGGCCAAGTCACTTAACCTCAGGGTTCTGCTGTGTAAAATCAGAAAGCTGACTGCCAGGCCGTAGCCTGACTCCTCTAGCCGTTATCCTTCTGTGAGACAGAAAGCTAAAGTGATTACAAGTGGGACTTTCCTCAGAAAGATTCTTTCCTTCTAAATCACCAGCTCAGTTCTTGGTGATGTGTTATTAATCCATGAGTTTGCTTTTGTTTTTGCTTTGCTTTGAATTACCCTCATTGTTCAAAGCAAAACACCGAGGAATTATGCAGAGCTGCAAGAACAAAAACCCATTTAGTGAAATTAGAGAAACAAGAGGGAAAGAGTTTGACTAAAATTTGCTGCTGAAAATCAGAGCATTAGAGATCATTTAAACCCACTCGGTGCCCACCTGTGGTGCAGTCATTCATCCCAGGGTAATGGGCCTTCGGCCGAGCTTCCTCTCTAAGGTGCCATCAGCAACCTCTTGGATGCACAAATGAAGGGCTATCTCATCAGCGATCACACTGATGGTCAATGAGTTGAGAAATGGAGAACTTTAGAGATGTGTATTTCCCATTCTCTCCCAAATGAGCTGCACATCACAGCCCATTGCCCAGAAGTCTATGGATTTAATTTCATTGTCCTCAGTGGAGAGAAGATGGGAGACTGTTTCCTGAAAAATAAATGCTACCTTGTGGCATGGAGCTAGAGATCTCAGGAGCATCTGCTCTAGATTCCTAGTTCCAAGGCTGGACTTGCAGGCTGTGTCCCCAGCAGCACCAGGGCACCTCTCCTCCTCAGCTTTTTGAACTTAACTCCAGGGTTCAAAGTAGTTTTCTCTAGCATCACTTAGGAACCCAAAGCCCATATGTTCTCCTCAAAACCAATCAACTATTTAAAATATATCTCTAATATATATTAATCAATGAATATAAATTACATTTTATAAAGGAATATTTATTGGAGTAGCAATACTCTAGACTCACTGTCCCAGGGCTAGACCAACTAATTACATTGCCCAATCAGGGATCTAGGAGTAAACCTGAGAGACCAGGGATGTCTCTTTTCTAATGCTACTGGCTTGACTCCCATTCTGGAAGGTGTACCAGTCGGTCAATAAATATTTTGCTGTTGTTGAATCATTTCAGTTGTATCTAACTTTTTGTGACCCCATTTGGGGTTTTCTTAGCAGAGATACTGGATTGGTTTGCCATTTCCTTCTCCAGCTCATTTTATAGATGAAGAAACTGAAACAAATAGATTGAAGTGACTTGCCCAAGGTAACCCAGCTAGTAAATATCTGAGGTCACATTTGAACTCAAGTCCTGACTCCAGGGCCAGCACTCTATGCACTTTGCCACCTATCTGCCCCAATGTGTATTTATTAAATACTTATCATGTGCTGACATTGTGGTAGAGTTGAAGATATAGAGAAAGGCGAAGGACAGCCATGTTCTCAAGGATAAGACAACATGCAAACAAATATATTCAAACACATTACATAGAGGATAAATTAGAAGTGATCAAAGGAGGAAAACAATGGTATGGATGGGGCATTTGGGGAAGGCTTCTGGAGAAGTCTGGGAGGTTAGTAAAGCATTCAAGGAAGCCAAGTGGCTGAAATGAAGAGGGACAGTAGTCCAGGCATGGTCGACTGCCAGTGAAAACTCCTCAAGTCTAGAGGCAGAATAGCTTGCTTGAGGAACAACACATAAGCCAATATCACTGAATCTCAGAGTTAATGGGGTGGGTGGGGAAGTGGAATAAGTTATAAAAAACTGAAAAGCTAGGAAAGAACTAGATTATAAAGGGATCTGAATGCCAAAATGGAGGATTTTGTATTTTATCCTGGGACTGACAGGGAACCATCAGAACAGATAGAATAGTGGGGGTGACTTGCTCAGACTTGTGATTTAGGAACCTCAATTTGACAGTTTAGTGGAGGATGGACTTGAGTAGGGAGAGACTTGAGGCAGGGGGACCAACAAGTAGGCTACTGTAATAGCCCAGGGGCGAGGTGATATGTCAAAGGAAACACTGAACAGCAGTGAGGAGCATCCCCTGGACTTCTACTGTCTGAATATCTCCTGTAAGCTTTACATCGAAGGAAAGAAGAGAGAGAGAGAGAGAGAGAGAGAGAGAGAGCCTACACCTGAACTACTATCATTTCATTCTGATGGATATTCAATTCAATCTGCATTTGCAAAATATCTGCTATATGAGGCTCTGCACCACTTTCTGTCCATAATTCATTTATCTTCATATCTCCTTCTGTGCCTAGGACTTTGCTTTGGATATAGTCAGCACTTAATAAATGCTGGTTAATTTGCATCTGCCTTTGAACCCTCAAACAGCTCAGTAGTACAGTTTTGAACCCCAGAATCTCAGAGCTGGATGGGACCTCAGAAACATATCATCCAACCTGGACCTAGAAAAAACAAGGCTTTCTACGGCATACCTGTCAAGTGGTCATTCAGGTTTCGATGGAAGACTAACAGTGAGGGAGAAGTCATTATCTGCCAAGTGGAATGAAAAAAGAAAAATTTTCAACATAAGAGACCAATCTGAAATCAAGATCTCATTGGTATAATCCATCCAAATGCTCATAAACATCACTCAAGTTTTTAAAGGATTACATTCATTATTACAGAATTCCAAGTCATAGACAAACATGGATGTGGAAGAATTGTTTTTTCCTTTTCCAATACCACCACCACTACTTCTACTACAACTGCTACCACCACTACCAACGCAGATTCTGCTCCAAGCTTGCTTAAGCCTGGCATCCATCCCAACTGCTCTGAGAAGAATTTGGATCTTTCTAGGGATAATTTCAACCCTGAGAGGACAAGTCTTTAAGAAACACAGCCCCAGGCAGAAGTTGTTTGTTGCAAACAGAGGAAAGGTAGAGATGGCTTTAATAATTACAGTATTCCAGGTTTGAAATAAACAGCAGTCACATAGGAAGAGTTAAAAAGTCAAAACAATAGACTCTCGGCGTCTACAGCACTTTTAAGGAATCAAATTAGGAACAGAAATGATTTAGTCTCAGCAATGAGAATTTTACAGCCTCCACGTTATGGAAGGGGGAAAATTGATTAACGGAAACAGATCTAAGCTATAAATCTTGTACAAGCTTTTGACCATAAAAGCAGTGAATAAGCCCCAAAATAAATCTGAGGATGAAGGCTCACATTCACGAAAGCGTTTTAAGGGCTGGGAACATTGCAGAACACAATGAAGGATGGGCCCACTTAGGAAAGCTTGCTGTCAGGAGCAGAGTGAGGATGAAACTGTAGTCTGCAAGCGAGGCTGAGCAGCGACAGAGCTGAATTTCATGGAAAACCTCCCATGAGGGGCCACACCCAGCTAGGGAAAGCTGGGATGGCAAGGGCTTCTGGCCAGAGCCAGACCCAGATATACTTGCCCCTGGGGAGACCCAGGGCAGGAGGGGGCTCCTGGATGGGGAAGGGAGGGACTCAGCCCTTTCACCAACTGTGAAGGGAGGGACAGCCAGGGCTGTTTCTGCACTCCGTCTGCACTTGCACAGGCAGGAACATGGAAATAGGAACTCAGGTGTAGAGACCCTGACACCTACAAAGACCTTTCCACACCACCTCCCAGTAAACTTTTCTTAAGCACCCGCCATGAGCCAGGCACTGGGGATACAAAGTGAGAGAGCTCCTGTGGTCTCCCAGACTTCCATTGTACTGGAGGTACATGACACATCCACAAACAAATAAATGTAGGATATATGCCACTCCTGCCTCCCAAAAAGTGAGCAGTGATGGGGGAGGGGTAACAACAGCATTAGAAGAATAGGAAAGAGCAAGGTAGTATAAGTAGGTTTTATGACCTTCATTTTATAGAGGAGAAAACAGGCTCAGAGAAATGAAGGGATGTGCCCAGGGTTCCCCAGCTCGTTAAAGGGTGATGGCAGAATTCAAACCTCAGTCTCCTGATGCTAAATCTAGGATTCTTTCCACTATGGCAAGCAGTTTCCCAGACCCCATATGGAAGAATGAACTCTTATCCATCCTCACCAAGTTTGGGGTGGAGTGGTGGTAGAGATCCTGGGTGCAGAATGGCCAAATTCCTCCCAAACCATTCTGAGAACACTGCCCTCAGAACTAAGGACTCTCCCCACTCATTTCTACCTCTTGGCTGGCTGTAGTGGGGAGAGACTTGAGGCAGAGGGACCCATCAAAAGAATACCACAGTTGTTCAGTGTGAGTGAATAAGGGCTTGGCAGTGTCAGATGACAGAAGGTGTTCTATTCAAGAGACAATGTGAAGGTTGAATAAACAGGATTTGACCAATGCTTGGATATAGGATGGGGGATTGGGAGCAAATGAAGAGTAGAAAATGGCACCTAGGTTGTAAGCTTAGGTGCATGAGATGATGATGCCCTTGACAGTTACCCAAAACTTAGGAAGGGGGTATTGGGGACCTTTTGAGCCATTGAATAGGAGGGCGACATCATAAAATCAGCACTTAAGGAACATAATTTTGGCAGCTATAAGCAGTTCCTCCCTCTACAGAGTGGCTCAATACTTGAGTCAGGGAGAACAAGAGGCCTTTGAAATAGTTCAGGTGAGAGATTATGGAAGTCTGCACTAAGGCAGTGATGGTTCGAGTAGAGAGGAAAGGGTCAGATGCAAGAGATGCTGTGAAAGTAGATGCAGTACCTCTTGACCCAGCAATATCGCTCCTGGGACTGTATCCCAAAGAGATCCTAGAAATGTGAAAGGGTCCCACATGTACAAAAATATTTATAGCAGCTCTCTTTGTGGTGGTCAAAAACTGGAAATCAAGGGGATGCCCATCAAGGGGAATGGCTAAGTGGTTTATGGTATATGAATATAATGGAATACTATTGTGCTATAAGGAATGAAGAGCAGGCAGATTTCAGAAAAACCTGGAAAGATTTACATGAACTGAGTGAAGTGAGCAGAACCAGGAGAACATTGTACACAGTAACAGCAACGTTGTTCGATGATCAGCTTTGATAGATATAACTCTTCTCAGCAATACAATGATCTAAGACAATTCCAAAAGACTCAGGATGGAAAATTCTACCCACATCCAGAGAAAGAACTGTGGAGTCTGAATGCAGATCAGCGCAGACTACTTGCTCCTTTTTGCTGCTTTTTCTTTCTCATGGTTTTCCCCTTTTGTTCTGACTCTTCTTTCATAACATGACTAATGAGAAAATAGGTTTAATATATATATGTAGAGCCTATATCAGATTGCATGTCATCTTGGGGAAGGGGGAGGAGGAGGGAGGCAGAAAATTTTAGAACTCAAAACGTTATAGAAAGTGAATGTTGAAAACTAAAAATAAATAAATATTTTTTTAAAAAAGAAAGAGATTGGACAACTGATTTGGTATGGAGGATGAGGAGAGGTCAGAGAGAACTCCCCAGATGACTCCCAAGATCCTCAAACTATCTCTCTCCTGGCTCCTATCCAGGGTGGTCCTTCGATACATTTAGGAATTCTTCACTCACCAGAACATATTGTTCTTGATTCGTGACAATATACACACGATATACATATACATATTATAATATACACACAATATACATATACATATTATAAACCTGGGACACACCTGTGTGGAGAATTCAGGGAAGCCTGGACTCCCACCTGTGGTCAGAAGGTGAAAATTCCATCTAATTAATTCAGCGCAATATCTAAGGTAGCCACCAGGTGGCAAGATTCTCAAATTGCTCTTCCTACCTGTCCCTACTACTAGCTGCAGCATCCCCCATGGCCACTAGAGAGCGATAGAGCCTGAAAAATTCCAGCTGCTCCCTTCAGACAGGGCAGCTTTGAATTCCTAGCTATCCCAAGTCGAATTTAGGAAATCAAGCTTGGCTAAAATATTGAAACACGGAATGTAATGATTTGGGGTTCTGCTCCCTCCTCTTCGGGATGACTCCTTTCCTTCTCTTCCCTCTGCAGCCGTATTGACTTGGTCTGCAGGATGCTTGAATATGGTGCCGAAAGGGTTCTGACGGGTCATCTAGTCCAACTCTGCCATATTCTATCAGAGGAAGCCAAGGACGGGGAGATCAAGCGAGTAGGAAGGATCGG
The DNA here is from genome assembly GCA_023548195.1 of Bettongia penicillata ogilbyi. Classification (NCBI taxonomy): domain Eukaryota; kingdom Metazoa; phylum Chordata; class Mammalia; order Diprotodontia; family Potoroidae; genus Bettongia; species Bettongia penicillata. Next base: position 2,214,074 of record JAJHZJ010000095.1, on the reverse strand, counting down.
CGAACTCAGCCAGTTCCCCTGATTCGGGGGGCAGGGCTGTTCCCACCGCACCTCATGAATAGACTTCCTAGTGCCTTCTGGATGAATGAATTATGAATGTAGGAGCAGTTTTCCGTCGATGAAAATGGGTGCGTCACTGAAAAAAAATGGAAAGAGGGCAGAGGAGGGGCATTGATACCTTTCCAAACAGGAAAGCAAAAAAGTGTAACCAAAAGAATGCAACGGCAAAGGTGTCAAGAGGAACAAGAGTCACAAACAGGGGGCAGGGCATCTGGGCTACCGAGGGAGATGCCCTGGTGCAAAATCTCAGGCATTGGCCAAGCAAGATACATGGGATACAAGGACCTACCGTCGAGAACTTAATGTTTCCATTAAAGGCAGCAATTTCCCTGCAGAACCTGAATAAGAGAGTCATCTCAAAGTGAACACACAGAAAAAGCTTACACCACATTTTCAGGAAGGAAATGAATGAAAACAGAAGCTTCGGAGAAAACTAAGGATAAGCCACTAAAATGATTCAATCAAATGCCCCCGCTTTACGGGGTCACAAGACTTTTTGGAGACAAATAAATGTTGGGCTTCATGGAGAATGAACAGAATAGACATGATCTCTGTAAAGCCAGTACGTCATTCCTGATGAAAGGGTAAGAATTAGGGAGCCTGGAAATGCTTCCTACCTCTAAGCTCACTAGAAGAATCAACTCTGAGGAACGTTGTGGTGGAGACAAGCAAGGAATTTGGGATATCTCACCAAGAGCCAAATTAACATTTACTAAGCCAATGCGGGGTCATGGGTTGCTGTCTTTAGTGCTAAGGAGGCAAAAACAGGACAGTCGCCAGGCTCAAAGAGCTTATATTGCCCTGGGGAAGCACAACATGGGCACAGATAAACGGGAGGGAGGAAGTAGAACTCACTAAGCCCTGGGAGAGGGGAGCAGAGGAAGCTTCATGGAGGAGGAAAAGTTTCAAACTCATTTTTATAGACTCCAAGAATTTTCTCTTTAGACATTTAGACATTCAATGTTTGGCAGTTGAAGAACTAAGTTACCATTCCAGTAAAAGCAGGTGTAATTTTTGTGTTGGTAACTCTCATGGGACCCAAAATGGCTTTGGAGAAAGTTTTCTCTCCTCTGGTTCTTGGACCCTACCAGAAGATCTGGGAACTTCACTACCAATGTCCTTTTTCCCAATACCCACAACAAGCTCATGGTTCCCAATGCTCAAAGTAGCCAAATGTTATTGATAGTCACAAGAAAACAAAGCAAAACTTAGAAGTGAGGTCAGAGTAAATGAAGATGCCTGCTGATGTGCATTCCCAAAGAAATGGACAGAGCCTCACACTGTAGGAAGCCCTCAAAGCAAGTGTCAAATCTCTCATTCCTCATCAGAGGAAGGTTATTCTAGTCAAACTATCCAGGGAACTCTTCACGTGGCATGAATCCTTAACAGAGAAAAGACCTTCATTTATTGTGGTTGCCGCACTAGACTGCAAGGATGAAAGCTCCTGATCATCAGGGACTCTGAAGGAAACTAATCCCTTCCAAATGCAAAGGGAGTGGCCTCTGTCATGGTTCATCACCCTACTGAGGAGCCCCATGATCTGAAAGCTGCTCCTCTCCACACATTTCTTTTGTAAAGCTGACATCTAGTCAGTAATTTCAGGAAGGACGACTATCTCCTAAACTGTGCAGTCATGGTGATATTCCTTTGAACACCATAGCCTCCAGGTTCTACAACCCCCAAACCCATAACTTTTACCTCCATATTATGTTGACCATAAACATGCTTTTTTATTCCACCGTCACTCCAAAACTGTTCCACTTCTATATGAACTCTGATTTTCCCTCTCTAATAATAATATCCTGCCCTGTTTCTCACTCTGCTTTACCTTTCTATCCCTAATCTTCACCCTGAATTCTGCTCCTTCCATCCTTTCTTGCTCTCTGAGTCTGTCTACCCTTCTTCTGATTTCACTTTCCTTTATTCACAGTCCTGACCATACTATGAACTGCCCCCTCCCCTGAAATCAATCCCTTGCCCTACCACCATTGATACCGTCTGTCCTCAATGCCAGGTAATCCTCAATATCCATTTTCTTAGATCCTAGTCTTGTGTAGTTGGCAAAAGTCATTAAACAGTAACCATTGATCCTTCTCTATAGAATTCTGAATTCATTCCATCTAGTCTCCCACAGTACAGCAGCCTTATTCTCTCGACTGTTTCTTCCGGTGATCTCATTAACTTCATATAATCACCCAATCAGGGGTGCAGTTGTCAGTTATCACTACCCAGACAGCTCCCAGATCTATATTTCTAGCCCCGATCTCTCTCCCAAGTTCTAGTCCCACATTGCCAACAACCCAGGGCAGATCACCAAACGACTATCCCGTTATTTTCTCAGGCTACACTTATTCAAAAGTGAACCAAATGTCTTTTCCCCTCTCTATTTCCTCTTTCCAAACTTCCTTACTTCTGTTGAGGGAGTCATCATCCTTCACCCAATTTTGCAGTCCTGGAATTATTCTCAATCCTTCTATCTTCCTAATTCCTGATATCTGACTGGTTACCAAGTCCTAGCCCTTTGACCTCCACAATATCGCTCATCTCTATCTCCTCCACTGCCACAATCACACCTCCAGCTTGGGCCCTTTTCACCTCTTGGTGGACTCTTTGAGTATCCTCCCACCTCCTGTCCCTATTTCCAGTCTTTCCCTTTTCCACATTTTCCCCACTCATTTTCCATATGCTTACCAAAACCATTTTTTAAGACCCAGGTTTGACCATGACATTTCTAAGTGACTCTTTATTATATCCAGGAAAAAATGCAGTCTCCTTCACCTGGTTTCCTAGAATACCTACCTTTCAAAACCCTTGCTTTCTTCAGGGCAAAGCTTGAAGACCACCTCCTCCAGACTTTGTTTTTCCTTATTTCTCTACATTCCATAGCCCTCCCCAGAGAATACAAGCCCCTTATAAGCAGGGGCTTTTAGTCTGTTTTGTGGGGGAGGGGGTGTTTGATTTGCTGGGGTTTTGTCTGCCTAATGCACTGCCTCACACACAGTAGGAGCATAGTTACTGTTTGTCCTTCCTTCTCCAAGAGGACCATGATATCACGATGATGACATGACTGGCAGTTGACTTGGATCTGAGGGAGGGAGGGCTGTGCAGGTCACCAGCCTCACCTTCTTCTCCTGAGCCATCTGGATGCAGTGGCCTGATATTCAACAGGACGGCTGGAGATGGCCCAGGATGCAGTGGGAGACCATGGCCCTTTCAGGCTTAGGTCTCATCACAAACTTACTTTGAGTGAGGTGAATAGCTTTCTTAATCAAGGGATGGCCCCTTTGATCAAAAAAAAAAAAATCAAACTGGGAGGGGATGGAATTAAGGGGAGAGGAATATAGGGAAGGTCACAAACCCAAGGATGGCTCATGGAACTGATGTTTTCCTTCAGTTCTTTAGCCTGTCTAAATGGGTCATGTCTTCTGCCAAAGGTTTGGAACCTCATCCCTTTCATTTCTGTATTTTGATGCTTTTTCCTACAAGTAACACATGGATCCCAAGGGCTCATTCTGGCCATTGTCTCCTCTTAGTTATGAGGCCTTGGGTGTCCCTGTAATGGTCTGCAGCTCTTGGAGACTTTCTTCCCATCTAGACTTGTTTCACCCTTTATCCACGTGAGTACTTTCCCAAGAAAATGGCAGGAGAAGGTGGTACAGCTGAGGGGCAGATGGCCAGAGAGGACTTTTCCTAATGTTTCCTCTCCTGCAGCTGCTTTAATAATTCATGGCGTATTATGGCATAAATTCTCCTTCATATTTTCCCATTCCACAGTGGAGTGCCCATTTCCTGTAGCAGGTCTCCTTTTTAGACAGGGTCCCTCAGGCCATGTGCCATTAGCACCTGTTCAGGGTCTGGGACACTACTGATCTGAGAAAGGCAGGATCAGTATTTGTGAAGTAGACTCTGGTTTTCTTTATTCCCCCAAATCCTTATCTTGGTCATCTCTGGCCCCCAGGCTGGGTCATAGAGATTATGCCCACAGGGCTGTTCTCCTTCATGATGCCACCCTCAGCCAGCCTGGACTGGTGGCTGGCTTCTGAATAATAGATCAACTGTGGGTCTCTTATTTTAGTATTTAACATGAAAGTTAAACAATCCATCGGTGACTAGGTGGAGCCCTGACTCTTCCCACAATGACTTTGACCATCCTCTGGCACTGGTCCATGCAGGAAGTGCACAACTGGCTGGGCCTTTGAGCAAACAACGGAGCAGGTTGTGTAAAGTGCTGTTAGAGGAAAGGAAAACAGCCCAGAACCCACAGATGGAGTTACAATGACTTGGCAATAACTTGGTCCCACCCCCTCAGTAACGATTAACTCCAGTGAGTTCCCTGGTACTTCAATGGATGATTGATGCAATTTTGGCAGCTGAATTACAGGCCACATAATATAGGGTCCTGTTCATTTCCATTCGATGTCTCAGATTAGGGAATGTTCTTCTCCCCCAGAGGTTCTCAAGGGAGTCTGAAGACCAGCAGGGGTATGTCCATTAGCTAAGAAAGTCTCATAAGCAACCAACAGAAGAAAGGGAAATAGGGAGAAATGATGCTGGAAACTCACCAAGCAGCAGCCCACAGGGAAAGGGAAAGGAAGAGAGAGCATGGCATCCAGTGTCCTGGCTCTCCATTAAAGTTGGTGGGGGAAGCCAAGGGAGATCTAGAAGCACATGGCTTCATGGACACTCAGAATTTCAGGCTTGGATGGGACCTCAGCAGCCATGCAGACAATTCCCTCCCAAAAAGGATCTTCACCACTAGGATTTACCTATCATGCTCTCCTCCAGCCTCTGCTTCAAGGTAGTAAGTAATACAGTGAAGGGAGCCCAAGCAACACAGTCAGAGGCTTGGGTTCCGATCTCACTTTTGCTGCTTCTCTGCCTGTAAATCTTTGACAAATGATTCCACTTCCTTGGGCTTAGTTTCCTCGCATGTACAATGAAAGTGTTAGCATAGGTAGACTCTAAGATCCTCTCTCTCCCTCTCCCCTTTTGAAAGTCTCTAATTATCAGCAAAGTTTTCCTTGCACCTACTTTCTAAATTTGCCTCCAAATGGACATAATGGAGCACAAGGGGCCCTCTTGCCAGGGGAGATGATCTCCAAAAGGTCTTAGGATTCCCATAGCAGGATTATCCAATCTTTCAAGAGAGAAATACCCTGGAAATGTCAATGGTCTCCGGCAGAAGGCTCTGAATGCTTGCTGAATTTGGACCAGATTGGATAAGATTGAATAGAGAGAACCTTGACTCAAAACATGTCAAAATGGGAGGATGGCCCAGAGCCCAAGACAACACACCACTTGGTGGCATTACTGCTGCCCTTCTACCACTTGGGGAAAATGCCATGTGATAGAGGCAGAACTAATACATCATCTGGAGGGAGTGCTCAATCAGGATGGTCTTAACTGGCCACAAGAAAGAACTCACTATTTAAAGGAGGTTCAGATCTTGTCCAGGTTTTATACCCAGCACAGGCTTGCATTTTCACATTATTTTCCACAGTGATGCCCAGGTCTAGCATGGGAAATGTCCTCTTGGGGCACTACCAGAAGTTGGGAACTTGAGAAGGAAGAGACTTTGGAGGACCATTATTGGCTTTCAGGGCAGGCACCATATACAGAAGAAATCAGAAATGCTTGGTTGGGGTTCTTGGACTAAGTCTGAGTGTCCCTGGTCTGTCCTCGGTTCTTTAGGCTTACATGATTCTCTATTCTCTAGATATCCAGAGGCAACAGAAATCAAAAATTTAATCTAACAAAATTATTGGTGACAGGCATTATGTCAATCAATCAACAGGTACTAATTGAGCACCTACTATGTGCCAGGGGCTGGGGAGTCTAATTACAGGAAGATGGATTTAGAACTGGAAGGGGCATCCAAGAACACTAGTCCAGTTCCCTCATTTTACAAAGGAAGAGACTGAGGGTTCAAAGTCACTCACCAGTGAGTGACTGAGGCAAGATATGATGGCCAGTCCCATGGGATTCCAACCCAGCCTCTTTCTGCTGTCCCACAATCTCAGAATGTGAGTGCTAAGAGTGACCTGGTTGGTCAACCAGTCTGGCCATCTCATTCTAGGGATGATCAAAATGAGTCCCAGGGCATTGTGACTTAGTCAAGTTCAAAAAGAGAGGTAGCAGTGCTTGGCACAGAAGTGACGTGTTCTCATAGGAGAGCCCTGAACCTTAAGTCAGACAATCTGGGTTCTAGGCTCAGTCTGCTCTGGGCCTCAGTGTCAGCAGCAGCAAAATGGAGTTGTGAGAAATGACCTCTTGATATTCCTTCCAGCTCCAAAGCTCTAGGATTCCAGCTAATTAAACCAAACAATCCCCTAGTTCATCTCAACTTCCTTGATGACCTCTGGGCTTTGGTGAGGGTTCAGCACACAGCTGAAACCCAAGTTGGTCTCTGCTGAGACTTCCAAAACTACCCTGGTCTCTTGCTTCACCCTCCCAGTCAACTGGCTCCTGCCATGGTTAACCCTATGTCTACTGGTTCCAGGTCATGCACATGGACCTGTTTCTGACATCTGCCTGAACCATAGGACTTGGCCCACTCAGGCTTGGGGATGGGGTCAGGGAGCAAGACCAATGGGATTTGGTTTCTCTCTTTCCTGAGCTCATCACCCTTTCTCTTGCATGAAAACATAGTGAGTCTAGAACAGGAAACTGTAAAGCAAGGCTTATGAACCTAAGGGCCACAAACCAGATTTCAGGGAAGCTGTAAACTTAAGAGAAGAGAAAAAATTATATCTTTCCTTGCACTAATAATTCACTGAAATTTCTTGTTTCCCTCAATTATGAGGGGAGGTAACAAGCACTATTTTGTGGAAAGGAAAATAGCAGCTTTACCAAACTGCCAACAGGGTCCATGACACCAAGAAGGATAAGAATCCTGGTTGTAAAGGCCAGAAAACTTATGGAAAAACTGAGAGGCTGTTCTAGAGGGATCACCATTTCTGTCTTCATCCACCATTCCTCTTACTGAGGCAACTTGGCACCATGGATAGAACTCTAGACTTGGAGCCAGGAAGACCTGAGGTCACACCCTACCTCAGACACTTACTAGCTCTATGATCCTGGGTGTCACAGACCTTCTCCCAAGCTCAGCTTTCTTATCTATTCCATGGGAACAATAATAGCTCCTACCTCACAGGGCTGTTATCAAGCCTAAATACTCTATCTAAACACATGGCAGATTTTGAGGTGGGATGTAAAGACAAGCAAGGAGGAGGTACATGCATCCCACCTTCTGCTTCATGGATGATGCTAGTCTGTAGGAACAGAGACAGCTTAAATGAACCAAAGCAACAAAAGAGGATGCTTCTCACCTGATCAGTCAAGAAACATCCTTGGGAAAGGGCTTGCTACGCGTCAACACAGCACTACTGACTACTTGGGATATGAAAAAAGGAAAAAGCAGGAACTTGGCCTCAAGGAGCTCACAATCTGATGGAGAAAATATGGAGCTGAATGTGTACACATATAGAGTAAGTGGAAAAAGCCTGAGAGGGGAAGGCACTAGGATCTGGGGAGCCTGGGAAAGACTTCCCACAGAAGGTAGAGTCTGTGCTGTTATGGAGGAAGCCAGTGTTTCTTAGACATGGAAGTTAGTGCAAAAGCATGAGAGAAGGGTGAGTCACCTGCCAGAAGAACATGTAGCATTCACTCTTCTTTGGACCCCCAAATAGTTGCTAGATGAAAGTTTACAAGTGGCTCTGTGGGGAGTCCTGGAGGCCAGGAGGGCAAAGCCTTCCTGGTAATCAGCGGGACAGCGAGCTTAGAGCTCCAACCAAAAGAACAGGGACTTCTTTCTTTTACAAAATGATATTTGCTTTTTCTTACACTCATTTAATGCCATGGCTAGGAATCCTCAAAGTTGTGGATGTTACTGCTGTGCTCATTCTGGTGGTACCCTACGGTCCTCAGTCGTCAGGGATAAACAGGATGGGCAACCAATCACACAGGAAGAAAACAGTCCAGAGAAGTTAAATGATTCGCCCAAGGTCACAGAGGAGACAAACAACACGACCAACCCAGGATCTAGCTCTTCCTCTTCCAACAGCTCTCATAAGGGAGAGAGCCAGCAGGACTCACTCCTAGATTGTGTCCAATGGGCAATCCATGCTTTGGCAAGTTTTTCCTCCTGGGCTAAAACTTAAACAGGAGAGGATTCCTGAGCTAGGAGGGGCCTTAAAGAACATTTGTTCACACCCTTCATTTCATGGCTTTTAAGTGGCTTGTCAGACACCATACTCTTAGTTGTCAAGGAAGGCATGATTAAAACCAGGGTCCCAAACTTCCAGTCCAGCAATCTTGTCAACCATCATCCAACAAGAATTTACTAAGTACTGTGTGTCAGTACTGTACCAAGCACCATTTTGGCCACAAAGAAAGACCCAGAATGGTCCCTGCCCTCAGGATGCTCTCAGCCTAATGGGGAAAGACAACATGCAAACAATCATGTAAATACAAGGTCCACACAGAGAAAATTGGAGGTAATCAATAGAGGACCACATAGCAGCAAGCACCCTAGCACCCTCAGGGTGACCTGCTAGCCCAGGTCCTTGAATCTGCTTTATAAAGGAAAGACAGCTTCAAAGCGGTTAACAATCCTTCTTTAATTAAACATGCATGTCATTTACTAGTTCAGGGGAAAGGTTAACACTCTGAACGTGGAGAAAATACAAACAGAGCAATTAGCACAAAGATCAATAGACAGGGCTCCAGCTGTCTGACAAAGTAATACAGACACCATCAGACGAGGGAAGCACCAAAAACATCTGAGTTGTGGGGGAGAGGGGAGGCTCTTAACAAAACCGCTACTCAGAGTCTCATCCAGGGAATCAATAGGTCCTTCTCATAAGCAAAACTCCCAAAGCAAAATGGCAACTTCCCAATATATAGCAAAGACTCAGCCCCTGATTGACTCAGAGTCAGTAGGCAAGAAACCTATGTGACTCAGCACAGCTGTGAAACATCAGGGTTCAAAGGAGATCAATCCCTCAGATGCTCACAATTTAGCCAGAGCCTAGAAAACTTAACTCCAAAAAGAAAACAACAAGAATACCACTTTTCTTGCTCTTACAGATGGGACATCTGAAAGAAAATCAGGAGGTAGAGATAAGTTCAAACTGAATCCATAGTGTGAATAATAAGTAGAACCAAAAGATCAAGACCAGAGTATGTCCAAGCCCTCTTCCCCCCATAAAACTGTCCTACTGTAACAGCAAGCACCCTAGCACACCTAGGATGGCCTACTAGCACAGGTTCTTAGATCTACTTTTCTTAAAGGAAAGCCACTTTTAAGGGGTCAACAATCTTTTTTAATTATATTCACTAGTTCAAGGGAAAGTCAGCACCCTGAACTTCAGAGAAAATACAAATAGAAAAAAATACAGAGAAAATATAAGCAGAGAAATAAGGCCCAACAGGCAGGGATCTACTGCCTGAATCAAAGCAATATTGCTATACACTTTACATACATCCCTAAATTGAGAGAGCCTTTACTTCTGAACAGTTGAGGGTCTGAACATATGGCTACTATCTACCAAGTAATCACAAGGTCCTTCTCATAAGCGAGCCCCCAAACCAATACCTCACCTCAGAGCATATATACAATTCTCAGAGTCAAAAGGTATCACAATTCTTGTAACTCAGTGCTTAATTAGAAATTAGCTAAAGGTGTGAAAACCTTCCAACAAACCAGCTTCCCCTAAGTAAACTTCCCTTAATAGGCTCCATGTGAGACCTATTAATGGGGGGGGGGGAAGATCTTACATCCCATTAACATTACACCTGCCTAGTCAGCAGGCCAGCTGTCCTCTCTCCCCTGGGCAGTCATTCTCCAAGCTAAATATCACTAGTTCCTTCACCTGACTGACATCAGTCTGATGTCAGGGACTGGATGCCCTTCACCCTCCCATCTACCCTTCTCCACTGTTAGCCTTCCATTTGGAGAAACACACTTTAGGAAGGACAGTAATAAACTAGGGGGTGCTCAGAGAAGGGTGGTATGCCTGGAGCTCACACCCTATGAGGCTCAGCTGGAGGAAATGGGACTATCTAATCTGAAAAGGAGAAGGCTCAGGGGAAATGATTGTGCCCCTTCTGCTTGGCCCCAGAAGGCTAAGCCAGGAGTGACAGACCATGGGAGATAAAGGGAGGCTAATTTACCCTTGACATCAGGAATACCTTCCACATCATTAGAAATACCCCAGAACAGAATGGGCAGCTTTCATGAGGTGGTGAGCTACTGTCATTGGAAGATGCCCAACAAAGGCTGGATGATCAATTGGAATTTATGCTGCAAAAGAGACTCTTCCACAGGTGCAGTATGGACCTGAGTCGGAAGCCAGACTCAGTTCCATTTCAGAGATTCTGTGATGGTGCAAGAGGATGCGCTGGCTAGCCTTACGCTAAGTGGTGAATTTAACCTGACAGGGGTCAGTGAGACTTGGGGAGATAGGGTTTAGAATGGAAATTTGTACGTTCTGGAAGGGTTTTCCATGTTCAAAAGGCATAGACTATATAAAATAGGGTGGAGTCTAAGAGGATACACTCATGTGAGGAAAACTGGGAAGCAGAATGGAGAAGCATGGCAGTGTGCATCTGGGTGAGGGTCAATGGATGTAGAAACAGATGCTGTATTTTTGCATTTAGGGTTAGACCACCTGGACAAGAGACAGCCAGGGAAGAGTGGGGAAAACAGATCCCAAACCTAGCATGGACATGGTGTTTAGCACAGTCCGTGGCACATATTAGCTGTTTGATAAATGTTGGTTGGATGACTGAGACAGTACACCCAATGGACAAGAGCTGACAGCTTTCCAGATGTCATCTGTCACAGAGAAGCCCTTCCTAGCCATTACAGAAATGGCAAGGGAATGCCTCATGTTGGCTCTGAGCAATAGCAGTGATTACTTGTTAAAGAAGTTGTGAAAAAACATGTCAGATCTGATGTCCAGTGGATGTGAAATGGGCTGCCTCGAGGTGGGGAGTCCTCAAGTACAGGTTAGAAAATACTCACCAGAAACGTCATCAAAAGGATTCCTTCAAAGGAAGGGTTAGACCAGGTGGCCAAGAAGTCCCTGCCTGCTCTCAGGTTCTGTGGAGAGCTGAGGCATGTTTGAGGTACTCATTCTCACTGAGTGAACACTGCTCTCTTAAGTAGTGATGCTCAGGTGAGGCACAACAGAAATCAGTGTGAACACCACCACCGAGGAACAGGGGCAGGTGGGACTTTGGAACCAGAAGACATCATCATTTCTCCCTCTGATACTTCCTATTGTATAACCCTGAGCAAATGCTTCAGCTCTGCAGTCAATAGAATGGGAGAGTCAACTCAGTGACCATGGAGGCCCCAAACTCAAGATCTAAGATCCTATGTCTCACTCAAAGGCATATTATCATCAGCATATTAGAACTTTCATGGGGCAGGTGATCACATGGTGGTCAGAAGAAACAATACAAGGACACTCTCAAGGTCTCTCTCCAGAACTTTGGATTTGACTGTGCAACATGGGAGACACTGGCACAGGACCGCTCAGCATGGCATGCCCCATCAGAAAGGGTGCTGTGCCCTTTGAGCAAAGCAGAATTCAGACAGCATAAAGTAAACGCAGGATGTGCAAATTTGGGATATCCACCCCAAATATTCATATGGACTATCTGTGCCCAACCTGTGGTAGAGCATTCTGAGTCCAAGTCTATTCAGCCACAGTTGGACACACTGAAATTTCACATTATCATGATGATGTCGTTTAGGTCCTCTTCAAAGACAAAGGACAACCGCCAACCATTGTCATCAGGACCCCAGCCCATAGAGCATGCATGGATAGTCACCAAGACCTATGTTTGAATTCAGTTTCAGACTTTTCCTAGCTCTGTGATCCTCAGGAAGTCCTTTACTTTTCTTCAGTTTCAGTTTCCTGGTGTAAACTAAGAAATAGAGGAAGAATCATGTCTACTTCAGAGGCTTGTTGTGAGCCTGATGGGGAATTTGTTTTGCTTAACTAGGGCTTTTTGTTACAAAAGTTTTCTTACTCTTTTTTTCCTTTTCCTCCAACGAGAGGAGAGATAAGAGGAAGAAATCCATTTTGTGAATTAAAGACATTAAGCTAAAATAATAAATGCTCACTGAGTAACCCAAGGAGCCTCCACCTCTCTTCCAGGATTTTGCCTCTTGTGAACTTCTATCCATCTTGACAGTTTCTTCTTCCTCCTCTCTAATTATTCTCTATCGTAGCTAGATTGGCAGATAGGCATTGATAGCTTTCTCTCCACCCCCATTTTTAAGGCCTTTTTCTTGGGGCTTTTGCCAAGGTTCCCCTGGCTTTCTCCAAACCTAGTTACAGTGCTCTGCAAGAAGCCTTTCCTGCTTCCCTCAATGCTAGTGCTTTCCTGCTATCCATCACTAACCATTTTTCCTGCTTGTATCTTGTATGCGCCTGGTTGTCTGTACGTCGTCTCCCTTGCCAGACTGGCAGGGCCCAGAGGGCAGGGACTGGCTTTTGCCTTTCTTAGCACAGCACTAGATACACAGTAAGTAAGCATTTAGTAAATCCTGGGTAGCTGACACTTGTGAGACAGGCAATAACCATGTGCTCACCACCTCCTGTTAATAGTTGCTTGCATTTATATAACACTTTGAAGGCTTTCCATATGTTATCTCATTTGATCCTTGTTTATGTTGTTCAGTCGTTTCAATCTTGTCTGACCACTCCTGGTGCCATTTGCAGTTTTCTTGGCAAAGATACTGGAGTGGTTTGCCATTTCCTTCTCCACATTGGATCCTTACAATAACTCTCTAAGGAGGGTACTATTATTACCTTCATTTTGCAAAAAAAAGAAAGAGAGACTGAGAGAGATTCAGGGCCACACAGCTAGCTACTGTCTGAGCTAGGATTCTGACTTGGGGCTTCCTGATCCCAAGTCTATCCATCATGGCACCCAGCTGCACTCCATTCCTGGCAAGGCATCTATCAACCCTCTATTTTAAACCCTGGCCCAGAAGTCCAAATCCCTTCTGAGAAAGCACTTTCTTAGGCAACTATGATGAGGAAGAAGGTGTGTTCCATTCAGGCAGGGTGGCCATCCGGTGTGAAAGCCCAGAAATGGACATAAAGCATCACGTGTGAGGAGCAAAGACCAGTTCAGATGGTCTAGAGAACACAATGCTAGTAAGGCTGGAGTGGTTGCTTGGGCCAGATTTGAAGGGCTTTCACTAACTGAGAGTCTCCTGTTTGAACTAGAGGCCAGCAGAGCTCTGCTTACAAGGATAGCAACAGTTGCCACTCCAATGGTAACAAACTCAAGTAGAAACAGGGGCAGTACACTATGCACAAAGACCCCAGGGGCCCCCAGAGGGTGGGTTTGTAAGGAGCCAAACACTGAGTGGCCACTTCCAAGATTCTCGTTGGATTCAGTTGCTGGTGGAAAACACCACCCCACCTACCCTCACATAGACACATATACACACACCACCATCAAGCCCTTTCTACCTTTTGAGGGAAGAATCCCAGCTAGCTTCACCCCATAGCCCCCAATATTTCCCCTTAGGGAGAGCCTTTGGGCCCAGGTAAGGAGTGTGAGAAGAGGAGGAGGATGAGAGGAAGGAGGGAGGAGCAAAGCCAGGATGTAAGGGGCTCCTGGAACCTTTCTGCCACGGTTTGGCGTTTGATCTGGGGGAGCCCCCAGACCTGACAATGAGAGAATGTGCAACCGGTGGCTGCTGGGATCCCAGGGACAATCCAAAGGTCCCACGGCAACCTGCCGTCCCAGCTACGTTCCCAGAAGGGCCAGGAGAGGTGACACAGCCACGTGCTGCCCCCTCACACTCATTCACAGGTATTGGCACACACGGAAGCCCCAGGGTCTGCTCTCACACACTGTGCACGCACATGCACATATGTACGCATCTGGGGGGAGAGGGGGACATGGATCCTCGTTCCCCCACCAGAGCACAGGAGTGCGTGTCAGTGAACAGCGCTTACAGTGCTTACAATGTGCTAGCTCACACACACACACACACACACACACACACACACACACACACACACACACACACACACACACACACACACACACACACACACACACGTGGGATTGTGACGCACGCATCTACTACCCCAGAATACCTACCTGGCTGTGGAGGTGGGGAAAAGGGGCCGGAGAAAGGGGGGAGGGGAGAAGAAGAGGGGGCCCGCCCAGTGGGTGGGGCCTCTGGGGCTCTTTGGGGACAGCTGCCAGGGCCCGTCTACTTTGAGTGAGCGTTGCTTGGCCCCACCCCGCCAGGCGCAGGTGAGGGAGCCCCCTCGCTCTCTCCCGCTGCGGTCCCCTAACCTGGTGGGCCCTTGGGGGATCGGGGCGGCCTGCGCTGCCCGGGAGCCCCACCCTCCACCCTTCCCGACGCGCCTCTCACGTCCCCCTCCTCCTCCTCCTCCTCCTGCCGATGCCAGGGCTGCTGCTCCTGCCACGGATCGCGCTGACGCCAGCGGGCCGGGCCGAGGAGGCACGGGGCTGCCAGGTACCTGCCGGGCCCGATCCGGGGGCTCCACTGCGGGGGTGGAGTGGGGGCCGGAGGGCCGGGCCGGGAGCCGGGATCCCAGAGCCGGCTGGGGCAGGTGAGGCACAAGGGCCCGCGGGGAAGGGGTCTCTTCTACCTTCCTCTCTATCAGGAGCCGGGGCGGGGGGCATCACAGCGGAGCCTCCCAGCTGCACTGGGGAGGAACCGGGAATGCAGGGAGGGGCGGGGGCTTCAGTCCATTCCGGCCGCGGCCCCTGTAGACGCGGCCCCTTGAAGGGTGCTCCTCCACTGCCTGCCGCCGCACCTGCTGCCACCTGGCTGGGCTGGGCCGCAGGACATCTTCTCGGGGAGGAAGGAGGCCATTCCGGGATGGGGCTGAGCCGCCAGGGCCGACGTTGCCTTTCCTGCTGCCAGCTGGGGCCTGGCCTTGCAGCCTAGCCTGGCCCAGCAGCAGATACCGCAGGCTTCCTTTAACCCGGGCACATCCTGTTCCCAAGGCAGCCCCAGCCCCCTCCCCACCCCCGGCTGCATCGCGGGGACAGAGGCGGAGGCGCCCAAGGCCGTGGCCCAGAGGGGCACCTGGGAATGGTGGAGGCAGAGCTGCCTGGGGCTGTTGGGTTGGGGGTGGGGGTCTTGGTCTCCTCTCCTTGGAAACCATTCCAGCACAGAGTTGTCCACCAGCGGGTCACTCTTGGTGTAGGGGTTCCTTGGGGGAGGGGGATGCAGGTCCCTTCAGAGAGGTGGGAGGCCTGGGCCTCAGTGACCCAGGGTACTGGGAAAATAAAGTTACTGGGAGGACTGCGGTCTGTGCCCAGGCTGCAGGAAGAGCTCTGGAAGGGAAGGAAGGAAGGGAGGGACAACCGGCTGAAGAGCCGGAGGTTTCTGACCAGTGGCCCCCAGGTCAGTCCCAGTTCTAATGCCCAAAAGCATCTGGGGTCAAGGCCCAGGGTCTGCAGACTCTGGAATGGTGGGTGGGGCCAGAAGGAAGCCTGCTCCCCTGTGTGGTCAAGATTCGCCACCATTTTCAAGAAGGAGAGAGTCTTGGAGCAGGAAGAAGTGATTGTAATAGCCCCAGGGCTAAGGCCTGACCTGCCAATGTGACCATGGGAGGGAATATGAGGTTCAGGATGTTTTAGGGGAAGGGAATAACCATTTATACAGTTGGTACCCCTCCTGGGCTATATGCTGAATACTAAACAAATATCTCTTTGGATCCTTACAACACCGCAGGAAGGTTTTACAGGTAAGGAAACTGAGGCAGGCAGATGAAGAGACTTACCAAGGTCACACAGCTCAGTCTGGACGGAAGGTCATCAAGCCAGGAGCAGCCCTTCTCACCCCTCTCCAGCCCAGCCCCAGTAATGACCAATCACTGAGGCTTGTGACCATGTACTTTAGGAGACCTGGGAGTGGGAGCTGGGCTCAGAGGGGCCCAAACCCTGCAGGATCTGGAAGAAAACATGCACCACAGGGTAGGGTAGGGCTTGCTTTTGTTTGAATTGTGTACCCACGTGTGCACACACCTGCGCTCACACACTTCATGACATTTTATTCTGGCCTTGAAATGTGCTGACACTTGGCAGTATCTCCTTAGCTGAGCTGATAGGCTGACTGTGATGACCCACATCAGGAATGGGGTATGTGAGAGAAAGAGCCGCAGAGAAGCATGCATGTGGGGGCCCACAGCCTCTCACTCTTGGCTGTGGCTCATCTTCTAGTCTGGCTTCACATATTACTCCCTGGGACTGAAGACTAAACTAGTGACCTCTAACTTCTGTTATAGCTGTCAGTTTGACAACCTGACCACCTCCCATCTCCATGCCTTTGCCTGCAACATTTTCCCTCCTCATCTCTACCTTGAGCTCCCTTCAGGGCTCAGCTTACCTGTGCCTCCTAGAGGAAGCCTTCCCACTTCTCCACCTTGGGTGTATCTGGCTTATCAGATGTATGTTCACATGCAGATATTTGTGAATACATAAATATCTTTACACCCATGGTCTGTGTATGTGTTTTCACACATATAATCAAAGGCAAGCTCCTTACAGTCAGGGCATCATTTCTCTATCCCAGGTGTCTGGCACACAGTATGTGCTCCATAAATGCTTGGAGTGTGGAATTGGGGGGAGGGCAGTTACAGCCAGTTAATCCAGTCCCTCTGAAGCAGCCCCCTTAGAATTCAGCTGCCCCACTGGAGGGGAGAGTTTTAGTCTGGCCCCACCTTCTTTGGGTTGGCCCCTTCGGCCAGCCCTGAGGCAACAAAGGACGATGTGCTGAAGAAGACCATGCCATCAAAGAAATAATGACATGACTTGCACTTGACTTTGTTTTGAGTGAGGGAGGGCTGTGCAGGTCACCAGCCTCACTTCTCCAGAGCCGTCTGAATCCAGTGACCTGATAATTCATCAGGATGACTGGAGATGACCCAGGATGAGGCAATTGGGGTTAAGTGACTTGCCCAAAGTCACCCAGCTAGTGAGCTTCAGGTGTCTGAGATGACATTTGAACTCAGGTCCTCCTGACTCCTGCGCTGGTGCTCTATCCACTGCACCCCCTAGTTGCCTCTGGAGGGAGGAAGGCTTGGAAGGGAGGGCAAGACACTGGCAGTTGGTCAGAAGATACAGGTGAAAGGTCAAGACTTCCTAAGCATCTCCACTCATCATTGGCAGCCACCCCATCGAAGTGTAGTAATACTAATGGGATCCTTAGAGACATCCAGCCTCACAAAGAAAAAGCCCATAGAGGGACAATGACTTGTCCAAGGTCACACAGCTAGGACGAGGCAGAGCTGGAACTGGAACCCAGGTTCAGCCTTTGACTACTGATCATTTTCATGGTTAGGGGTCAGATCCCCTTCATAAAAGGATTTGTTCTGTGAAGTTTGGATTCAAAGGCCCACACTTGAGGACTTCGAGGGCAACACGTGACCTCAGTCAAGGCCGAAGGTTTCCCATCCCGGTATCCCATGGTCTTGGCAAATGTCAGCTGAGCCCAGATCTTTGTCTTTACTGTAAGACTGATTGAAGCCCAACTGGGGTCTTGCTGCTCCTGGGTTGCTGCTGATCCAGTGTCGTCATTGTTCACAAACGCAGTCCTCGACTGGTACGGAGGACAATGGGGCTCCGGAGCCTGCCAGGGAGGGAGCATCCCCCTCAGAGCTCAGGGGACAGAGGACGAACTGTTAGAGAAGCCAAGGTTTGGGGCTGCACATGTGCTGATAGCCAGGAGGATAGTAGGAAGTGCCCCAGTTCTCTGCCCATGTTTAGGCAATGTTCAGATGAGAGGGGAGCTCTTTAAGGGTACTCCATCCCCTCAAAGTCAGGGACTACCTGCCCTTTGAAGGATTCTATAGTTCACTGGACCCGTGAAGGTGCTTAGAAACTGTATTCCAGAGAGTTTCACATTTCTTTTTTCAAAAAAATCACATTATAAAAGGAAAAAAATGACTAAAAATGAAATTTAGGAAGATTACCTAAGATAATTAGAGGTCCTAGATAGAGGCCTGGGACTCACAGGGGAGGAACATCCCTCCCCATGTGGATCAATTCCTGGTCTGCAACTTCTACTCTATGTAAGAAGCCTGGAGCCCCAAGAGATTAAATGACTTACCCGAAGTCACATAGCCAACCTGTGTCAGAGCTGGACTTGATCTCTGATCTTCTGCTCCCTATCCACTACATCAGAAGTGTTGGACTTAGGCCCAACACTCTGGGTCAGATTAAAATGTCATCAGGAAATGGTTTAGAAAAGAAATAAAAATGCTATGCAACATAGGTAATGTTAATTTGTAGTTTTCCAAGTCAATATCTGCCCACAGGGATCTGATTCTCTTACTATATCATGCTCCCTTTCAAACCTGATAACAAAAATGTATTTTGAAAACACTGAGATGTATTTTTATAGTTTTGGCTTATTTTATTTCTTATGATTTAATCTTTCATTTAATTTAACTGCTGAAACCCAACATGATGCACCAGTGTGATTTAACAAAAGTGAATTCAGTAAATATTTGTGATGTCTCTGCTGCTTTATAAACCCCAGGAGGGCAAAGTCAAAAGTGAGGCAATCCCTGCCCTCTGGGAGCTTACATTTTACTGGAGGTCTACAGACTGACAGTACATGCAAAGTAAATATATGAAATGCTATGATGGTGAGCCTAGCATCCAGCTGGGCTAGAGGCAGAGCAGCCCAGGAGGCAGCTGGAGCCCCATGGGTACCTGAGCAAGCTTAGAGCGCAGTGGAGGGGAGCCAGGAGCCAAGGGTGCTCTGGGCAGACTATAAGGGCTGGGGAAATGGGAGACATCATTGCTGGGCCCATTGTGGGAGGGAGGGTCATTCATCATCATCCTTGTCATCAACACCAGAGGGTCTGGCTTTCACTTTCCCCTGCCTGATCATGGCCAGGTGGTGGGTAAACTCTCTGGGACTTGGTTTCTTGTTCTGGAAGAATCACTGAAGCAGCCTGCCTGCTTTGCTAGCTGCTCCCTGCACTGGATCTGCTCAAGAAGTTCTATGGCAGGCCAGGGAAGTTGGGGAATGGCGCAGCTCTGGATCTCTTGAGTTCTCACTTCTGAGTCTACCCAGATATAGAAGATGTAGCTGCTCTCTACTAGGCTGGCCGCTAAAGTAGTGATGACCCCTCCAAGCTGAGTGAGCTCTCTCTATAGTGCCCCCCCAAAACCATCCTTCTCCCTCTCCTTCCCACTTCCCTGCCTAATATGAGCTTTAAATTTTGGTCCCTGGACACCTGCAAACAGATTTTCCTTTATACAAGGCTCAGCCACACCATCATCTCTGGGGAGTCTTCCTGGGTTCATCCCCACTGAAAGCCTTCCTCTTCTTCAAATGTTCCTGGAGTAACTTTTGGTCTTCCCTCTGCCCCCACTCTCCTTCCTCATTTCATGTACTTTAGTGTGCATGAAATGTTGAGGGAGTCAGTAGAGACAAGGGAAGCAGGATATGGAAGGGGAAAAGGGTTAGGTGCTCCTCATGGCCTGCAGCCTTACCCTCTTGGTCTGGATTCCCTTTATTGGTACAGTCAAGAAGTCACTCCCTTCTTTTTTGCTAGGCTGTATAGAGCCTGGGGGGAGCTGAGAGGCTCTGAGTATCCCAGCTTCATCGGGAGGCAGTGACCAGCCTCCTTGCTGGAGTGCAAGTCAGGAACACATCACCATGAGTCATGGAAATGGCTGTCCCAAAGAAACAGACACCCGGCTAAGGGAAGAACTTCGAGACTTGGAAGGGAATGGAATCTAGTCTATTGTGGCATGCAGGCTGGTTTTCTTTGGCCCCTGGCTCTGATCACTGCTCCCAGCTCAAGGCATGCTGAGCCAGGATCCTGGTTCTATGGCATTATCATTGCTCAGTCCTCCTTTGTGCCCTGCTAAACCAGAGAAAACTGCAGTCACCATGCTCACGAGCTCATGGTCTTCCCTGTCCCCTCCTGAAATTGCCCCTCTACCTTTGAATGCTTCCTCCCACTTTTGCAGAATCCCTTCTCCTCACCCTTCCTCTGTCAAGCTGCAGTGGGACTGTTCTGGGTCATTCTTTGTCCAATCCACTCCAGTGAGCACTGTAAAGCACCTACTATGTGCCTCCATGCACCCATTCTGGAGATACCCACATAAACTACAGCTGCCTTCAAGAAACTTACATTTGACTCTAGTATCCTTCCAGGAGAAAAGTTTTAGCTCAAAGATTTCTTGTAAACGTACAAAAATGGATGCTGCCTTTCTCACATGGTGTTCCTTCTTTGCAGGTGATGTTCTAATTCCTGTGCATCTCCCTGATTCGTTGGCAACGGAACAACAAAAGGAAACATGGAGGGACACAAATGGTGAGTGACCTTCCTCCTTCTGACCCCAGGTGGTGTGACTCACCCTGCATACAGTCAGACAAGACACTTTGACAAGCACCCACTGCATGCCAGGCAAGGTAGGGATCCAAATAAAGGGTAAGACCAGTCCCTGCCTTAGGAGCCTCCAGTCAGATGGGTCATCAGTGAGTAGCCTGGGTCCCAAGGGGCAGCAGCCCTTCTTAAGAGGACTTGGTGCTTCCTGGGTTGTCTCTCTTCTGAGGAAGCTCAGATATCAATGATGGTGTCAGCCCCATTTTTGAATCACTCTCTGTAAGACATGAAGTAATCAGAGTGATTCCAGTCTCTGATGAAAGTTGGTTTTATGGTCATTCATGAATACTTACCCCCAGTTAATCATTCTTAGAAACCTATAGTGAATGAAGCAGGAACAAGCTTGTCTAGCTGTCACCTGGGAAGCCTCTGGCAGAGAGGACATGTTGGAAATTCTTACAGAGTTCTGATCTCATTAAGGACAGGCCCGCGCCCCTTGTTGTCTGAAATGTGAAACAGCAAAGGCATTCTGTTGGTGTCTTCCAAGAAATATCCACATAGAATGGTCCATTCTAAAGGGCAGATAGGTCTCTAGTCCCCTTGCCTACCCTGACTTCAGTGACCAAACAGTTCCTCATTGTTCCAGACTGCTTTCCTAAGCCAATGGGATCTCATGCCCTTGTAACCTAGACAGCCAGCCTTACTTGTCTGGAGCCAACTTAGGAAGTTGGGGTTCACTGATCAGGTGCGATCTGAGGGACAGGGTTGAGGGCCCAGACAGCCTGAGGGAAGAAAGGGGGCACTGAGCAGTTGGCAGGTTAAAGACTCCAAGAAGGGAGTAAAGAGGGAAGACCAGCAGGGGTTCTATCCAGAGATCATCCTGCCATCAGTCATGTCCATTGGCATGCTGCCGCAGCCTGTCTTCTCAGAATCTAACTATGGAATTTCTTTTCCATATCTGTTGACATATTTTTGAAAAAATGTTTTTCAGAATACTCTCCCTTAGGGAATGACATACTGTCCATTATTTTTGTTCAATTTAAAATCCATTGCAGGTTTGATGATTAAAATAAGAAATTCTTAGACATCTTTCCTTACCCCCTACATGTCAATCTTCTGTTATCTAGTCATCATCCCAAGTGTCAGAGACAATGGCAGGAAGAAAAGACCAGAGATGTGTGTTCTAATCCTGGCTTTGCCACCAAGTAGCCAGCCCAGGAGTATTTCATCTCTGGGGGTCCTAGGCTTGGTCTCTGAGGTCCAGTACAGTGTTCAAGCCTGGACCTAAGTCTCATGTTGAAATGTCATTTTGAAAAAGACTGACAAATATGGAAATACATCATTTCATGTTAGTCAAATAACATGCTAAGACAGTACTTTCCAGAGTGGCCCAGAGCTGTTGTTGGCAAATGAAGGCATCTAACGCATCCCAGAAATTCCCTCCAAGTTTCCTCCCCCTTGTAACTGTTCACATGTCCTTGGCAGCTACTCTAGAGAATTGTATGACCAATACGCCCAAAGTCAAGACAAGTCAGTGGTAAATAAGATGCAACAGAAGTATTGGAAAACGAAGCAAGCCCTCATCAAGGCAACAGGCAAGAAGGAAGACGAGCATGTCGTGGCCTCCGACGCAGACCTGGATGCCAAACTGGAGGTAGATGGGTGCTCCCTGGTGGCCCCAGGGTGGGCACAACTCACATGTACTCCCAACTGTAGTGGCCACAACACAGCCTGAATATGTTTACTCCATGGCAGAGTGGAATGTGGGTTTTCTCCCCTGACTGATCGCTACATACCTAGGAAGTACACTGGGAGGAAAAATGAGGCCCAGATGATTAGCCTTCCAAAGACTGAACCACCTTTACCCCCTTCCTTCCCCCCCACAAATCAGGACTGTTCCCTGTAAAGGGAACAGTGGGGAGACAGCAGACCATCACCCTGGAACAGGGCAGGCTGTGGCTCGTTTTCAGAAAGAAAGCACACTCACATGAATTTCTAGCAAAGCTTTAGGATAGATGATAGGAGCAAGAACTCTGATGATACCAGTAATTACTGCCATTTACAAAGTGCTTTAAGATGTGCTAAGCACTTACAGGTAGTGTCTCATTTCATCTTCACAACAAGCATGGGAGGTATGTGTTATTATTATCCCCATTCTCTAGTTGAGGAAACTGAGGCAGAAAAAGGTTAAGTGACTTGCCCAGGAGCCACAACAACTAAGTGTCTGAGCAGGATTTGAACTCAGGTCTTCCTGACTTCAGGCCCAGTCCTCTGTGCATAGAGTACCCTCTAGCTGCCATATAGGGCAGAGGGTTGGCGAGCACTTGGGAGGAAAGGTAATAAATGATCCCCTGGCCTCAGCGTAGATCCCATCAAGATAGTCACAATTTGATTGAATTGAGCTGACTTGATGGAGAGCCCTACCATGGGCATAGGCTTGTGGTCCCTCTGGGTACTCAAGGGTGGAAAGATACAGCCCTGCCCTCAGCAGCCCTCTAGCATAAAGAGGGTGTGTGAGATATGCCATTGACTTGGGGTGAGACAAGGCAGTAGGATGGGGTGAGGGCAAAGGGAAGGACAGCAGGCAACTGGGTGAGGGAAGATAGCTTCCAAAGGAGGGGACACCCAGGCCAGGCCTTCAGGGGAGAGAGGATCTCCATAGGCAGAGATGTGCAGGGTGAGGGGGTTGGCAGCAGGGGAGACTGAGGAAGATCCAGGAGTTCAGGTGGGCCAGAATGTGGGGTGGGGAAAGGGATGATGGGTCATGACATGGAGGTCTTGTGGATCTGTATTGGAGAGGGCCTGAACACCAGGCTATGGCCATGATCGGCTCTCTTAGGTCTTTGAACAAGTGCGTGACCTGGTCAGATCTGTGCTTTAGCGTGGTTATCCTGACAAGTGACAAGTGTGCCAAGGGCAAACTGGGAAAGAAACAGGAGACTGGGAGCCCAGGGAGGAGACAAGGATGTCTGTCCATCCAAGATGATCCCAGTGAGGTAACAGCCATGTGAGTGGAGAGAAAGGGACAATTTGAGCAAAGTTGTGGAGATGGAAAAGATGAGAGAGACTGAGAAAGGAGGAGGAGAGAGAGAGAAGAAGGAGAGAGAGATGGAGAGGAGACAGACACAGAGACTTACAGAGAGAGACAGAGAGAGAGACAGACAAATGAAAATGAGAGACTGACAGACACAGAGACTGACAGAGAGAGGAGGGAACATTGATTAAGTGCACCCTATATGCCAGGCACTATTAAGTGCTGAAGACCCTACAAGGAAACAAACTCCCCCAGCTCTCAAGGAGATGATATTCTAATGAGGAGCTGGAAAGTGGGGGACAGACTGAATAGTAAAGGCAGGTTGGGGGTTGGGTGGCCACCAAGGAGATGGAGCATGCACAGTGTGGTTTCTGATGCTACAGAGGTTCCAAGCAGGGAGTCATAAATCACAGAATTGTCCCCTGGGGCCAAGGTGGAAACAGAATAGGCCTGAGCCAGACCAAGAGAGTGTAATTGAATTGGGGTTAGAATACAGACTAAAGTGGTAAATTTGGGAGGAGCTGACCCTGTCGCGTGGACACTTAATCACATCTTTCCTGACTTCATTGCAGGGGAGAGGGAGAATAGTGGTCAGGATGATGCCCCAGTTTGGGTGATTCACGGATGATGAACACTTTTAGCTGAAGAGTTCTGATGATGAGTAAGCAAGCAGGTGTTGACTTGAATGGAGGTCACGAGTTGTGATACATCTGGAGCTCTGTCCTTGGTCCTGTCCTGGAAAACATTATTATCCATGCTTTGGATAAAGTTGCTTCTAAGTTTGTGGCTAACGCACAAGGTGGGAGGGATAACCAGTGTCTCAGAGGGCAGAATCAAGATTCAGAGACATCTCAAGAGGCTAGAATGTTGTTCTAGAACCCACAAGATGTTCTCCAATAGTGATAAATATAAAGTCTTACCCTTGTGTTTAAGAAGTCAGTTGTACAGGGTAAGGAAGTGAGAGAAAGCTTACACTCAGTCGGTTCCTATGAAAAAGACCTGAGAGTTCCAATTGACTTCTCCCTTCACAGAAGCCAGTGACAGGAGGTAGTGGCCAGAAAATCAAATGATTTAGGCCATGTTTCATGGCTGTCTATGTCCAGAGAGCTAGAGGAGATACTCCTGTTCTGGAGAACACAGTTGAGTTCTGGGCACCGCATTCTCCAAGGGACATTGAAAAAACTTTTAGAGCATAGGAGAAGGGTGAAGGTGTGAGTCATGTTGTTTGTGAGGGATAGTTGAGAGATGAGATATCTTCAAACATTTGTAGACAGGTCCTGTGCCTCAGTGGTTCGAGGGCCAGTCAGACCAGGATTCATGCTCTGCACTTACTGCACTCACTGGTTCAAGCAAGTCACGAGTTCTCAGACCATGGGTCAAAATCAAAAACAACATAAAATCCCAAGTCATGCAGATAGACTTAGGAAACCACATGTTAACCTCATCAGTGTCACTGATGAATATTTCCCCTTACGCTGTATAACTCCCTCCAACATCTGCTCCAGGTACCTCCACAAGACTGTTGTGAAGGGGCTCCCCTTCCTGGGGGAGGGAGTTTTCTGTCCTAAAGGGTTCCCTACATGGAGGAAATTATGGGCCAGTCCCTTCCCCTTCTCCTCAGTTAGAAGAGAGTTTGTTATATCCCAGAGTTATGTGAAAAGTGTTCCAGAAATTCATCCCAGCACTTACAATCTGGGGGCAGGGGGTGCTGTCAGGATGGACAGTAAATTATCCCAAGGTGAGTTCCAATCGCAGGCTCTACATCTTCCATCTGCTTTCTCCATACCCCCTCTATGTTTCCATCTCCTGAGAGGTAAGGGCAAAAAGAGGGTTCAGAGCACTTATCAAGTACCTACTGTATACCAGCCCCTGAGCCAAGTGCTCCAGATTATCCTATTTTTCACACACACACACACACCTACACCCTACATTTCCCTCTGGACTCCCAAATGCTGTTACCAGTCCTGTCCTGCTTTTATGTGACTCCCAGGCAGTAGATCTTTGTCTGAGGATGAGTACAAGGACCACAAGTAAGCTGACCACAAGGAATGTTTTTGGCCATAGCAAACACTGTACCAAGCCAAAGCAGGGCTGCAATCTGCACTAGTGAAAAGAACATCCACATTGTGAAATCACAGATTGTCGAGGGACTGGAGTATTATAATCATTTGCCTTGTAATTAGTTCTTAAAGCCTATTCTTAAAAGCACGTCTTAACAATGCTTGGTCACATATATTTCTCCATAATATTGCAGACTGGGAAGAAATTGTTGGTCTACTGCCCACAAATGTTGGCTAAAAATCAGTGGTTCTGTGTGATTTTTTAAGGGGCCGGGGACATTATCCTCACTTTCAGAGTCTTCCCTCTTCAATTACTAGTGTGTGAGGTCAGGGATTAGAGCTTTAGTCCGTTTTCTTAAAGGTCTTCAATCTTGTTAAATACAAATTCCCCTGAGGAGGTAAAACTATGGTTATAGTCAATCAGCCACTTACACTGTAGTGTGAATGAGCTTCAAGGAGCAGATTAGAGAGTGTGAGGCTATTGGGCACCTTGAGAGAGGGAGGAGGGAACACAGGCAAGCAGAGAATAGTCAAGCACAAGACTGAACCATTTCCAGCATTCCTGAGTTGGCATTGGCTATTGATTTGTTAAGTCTTTTCAATTGCATGTCACTCTCCACCCCCCACCCCCAATCTGGGGTTTTCTTGGCAAAGATACCAGAGTGGTTTGCTATTTCCTTCTCCAGCTCATTTCACAGATAAGGAACTGAAGCAAATAGGATTAAATGACTTGCCCAGGATCACCCAGCTAGTAATGTCTATAGGTACACAAATGCCAAAAATAGACTCACAAGAGATTTTTATGACCTTCTATTGTGTGCCACACACCATGCTAGCTTGGAGGATACAAGAAATTCCATCAGAAGTCCTTATCTTCCAGGAGTTTATAAAGAAAATGGAAAGGGTAAACACCAAGGACCTACCCTGAAACACTAAGGGCTACCCAGAGAGTCCAGATTACCACACCGGAGCCAAGTGACCAGTGGGGTCCCTGAATTTATTGCTTTTCCTCATGACATTTCAGTACATGAAGCTTTATTAAGGGGCTCCTGTGCAGCCACTGCTGGCCTGTTTAGCATAGTGTTTAACTGAAAATTCAATCTTTAAATAAACCAACACTTTAATAAATAACATAGAGGCCAGACCCTTGAACTACCAATGACCATCCAGGGTCTGTCTTACCAAAGTGCTGACTATCTGGTCCCTTCCTCTGCATTTCAGCTCTTGCGCGGTTAGGGGAAAGGGGACAGGGATGGAAGAGGGGAGGGAGAGGATCAGGGAGAGCCCTGGGGCTGCTCTGGGGCAGGGAGCTCCCTCCACCCATAAAGACTGACCCACCTGTATTATAATTCAGTGTCATTTGCCTGGGGACACTTAGAACTTTAGTGACTGGCCCAATGTTCTTAAACAATCCCAGTCTTTGTAACCCAGAGGCTGCCTCTATATAAAGAAAATAATGATCACCATTTAGAAATCTTTGTGGCTCTGTACTGTGACCCAGAGAGGCACTGCTTACCACCCTTTCCCCGCCCAGTATCACAGTCTCTGGTGCCACAAAAGCCCTGATGTTATTGAGAAAGTCAGAGGAAGTCTCTGGAGCCTGGGAGTAGTCAGATGGGTCACAGGGCAGGTCAGTGTCCCCTCCCCCTTTAATCCAGCCTCTGCAACTGAGGCTTCAGTGTTCACTGCCCTGTAACCATTAGGCTCCCTTGCTCTCCTAGTCTTCGTTCCTTCCTTTCTACATGGTATCGCTCCCTCCCCACTTTGAACATGTGCAGAGACCTTCAGGGTGTCTCCTGCTGCCACCAACTGGCACTCACTCTGCCTTTGCCCCCCTGCCTCCATCCTTCTTCCCTCACAAAGGGGTTGGAGAAAGGGTGAGATGATTGTTGCCAAACCCCCTGAGTGCCTGCTCTGAGTGTTTGGGGAAGAATCATACTCATGGAAACATCTCAACAGTAAGATCTGCAGTCCTGTAGGGGAGGGAGCCCCTTGGAGCCCCCTGGGTCCCAGCATGTGAAACCCTCTCCCTGTGTTTGCTTTAGCTGTTCCACTCCATCCAGAGGACATGTATGGAACTCCTCAAAGCCATTGAACTCTATCAGAAGAGGATTTGCTGTAAGTATGCCAGTGACCTTCAGACTACTGGGCCTCCAGTGTGAGTGGTGAGAGATCCTCATCAGGGACTGAGATTCGCGTCTTGTAGTGATCCCTGACTCTGCTCTATGTGTCACTGACAAAACAAATCCCATTTTCCTCATCAGCTCTGTGGTTTTTATTGCACATTTTGCTTAGCATGGGTGATTTTTTTGGGGGGAGGGAATGGCAGAGTAATCACTTGCCAGGTGACTTGCCAAAGGTCACACAGCTAGTAAGTGTCAAGTGTCACAACTGAACTGAAGTCCTCCTGACTCCAGGCCAGTTCACCGCACCACCTAGCTGCCCCTAGCACCGGTGATTTTTAAGGAATACATATATTAAGTTATTCTAGAATTGACTGTATTATCATATTTTATCTTCACAACAACCAAGGGAGGTAAGTACCATTGTTATCCTCATTTCAGACATGAGAAAACTGAGGCAGAAGTTCAGTGACTTGCTCAGGGTCACACGGCAAGTAAATGTCTGAGGTCAGATTTGAACTCAAGACTAACTTGAGGCCAGCACTCACTCTATCCACTGAGCTACCTGGAAAAAAGAAGACAAAGTCTTCTACATATAATCACACAAAATAAATTCTGCCATTGGTCATATTTCAAATATATATGTGTGTGCATATATATATATAGTGTTCGTGTGTACATGTATGTTTGTTACATGTGTATGTGTGGTATGTCTTATATGTGTTTGCATATATAGTGTTCGCATGCACATGTATGTTTGTTTACATGTGTATGTGTGGTGTGTCTTATATGTGTTTGCATGTATGTAAACATGTGCCCATGTGTGTGCACCACTCTCTCAATAGATGAGTCACATACACTGTGGCTGCGCCTCTGGAATCTTAGCTGATCCCTGAGTTCATTCTAGTTCTCGAGTCTTTCAAAGTTGTCTTTCCAAGCAGGTTATTTTTGCGAGCATTATTCCGGTTCTGCTCACTTCGTTCTGTATCAGTTCATAAAAGTCTTCCCAGGGTTTCTCAGAATCTCTCCTTATTTCTTATAGCAGAACAATGTTCCATAGGATTAGTATCCAGAATTTGTCTGGTCAGTCCTTATTTGATGGGAACCCCTTTCGTTTCCAGGTCTTTGACATCACAAAAGAGTTTCTACCAATATTTTTGTACAGTGGGTCCTCTCCTCTTTCCATGGTCTCTGTGGGGCTCAGTCCTAGCATCAGTGTTGCGGGTCAAAGAGTCTGCCCAGGTTAGGAACTCTGGGTCCACAATTCCAAATTTTTTCCATAATGGCCAGACTAATCCATAGCTCCACTAACAGTGTGCTAATGTCCCTGTTTTCCCACAGCCCCTCCACAATTTTTCATTATCTTTTTTTTTAATCCTTTGCACCAATCTGATGGCACAAGGAGGAACCTCAGGGTTGCTCTAATCTGCATTTCTCTACTTATTAGTCATTTGGAGCATTTTTCATGTCTCTTCATAGCTTGGATTTCTTGCTTTGAAAATTGCCAGCTCATAGTCTATGACAATTTATCAACTGGGAAATGGCTCTTGTTTTTATAAATCTGAATTGAGTGATTTTATATCCTTTGGAAATATAATTAGTCACATCTCCTGATGAGCTAGGTCTATAGCTGTTTGAGCCCTGGAGCTCTTCCTTGGAAGACAAATGGGGAGAGATGCTCTTTTGGAAATTCTCTTGTTGACAGATGCTTGGCCTTTGACAGGGGCACAGGTATGTGTGTATGTATATATGTATTTATGTATGGTGAGAGAGAGAGGGAGAAAGAGGGGGTGGGGAGAGAGAGAGAAAGGCAGAGAGAGAGGGAGAGGGAGAGAAAGAGAGAGAGAGGGAGAGAGGGAGAGAAAGAGAGGGAGAGGGAGAGAAAGAAAGGGAGAGAAAGGAGAGAGAGAGGGAGGGAGGGAGAGAGAGAGAGAGAGAGAGAGAGAGAGAGAGAGAGAGAGAGAGAGAGAGAGAGAAAGAGAGAGGAAGGGAGAGAAAGAGAGCGAGAGGAGCATAGAACCATCATTTTTACTTGGTAAAGATCAAGATCAGTTGATCACAAAAAGTCCTATCTAGAAAAGTTCACCCTGGCTGCTAGTATATCTGTTAAAGGCCAGTGTGGGTGGGTGTGTAAGTTCAAGGAATCTTGCCCCAAATTGGATGCTATAAATAGAAAGCAACAGAAAAGCTGAATGGGGGGTGATAGCAGCTGTGCTAGTGCCAGGCCAAGGAGGCCCAGGAGAGCCCCTCCCCAGCTGTATCCAGGAACTCCACAACTGTGTCGAGAGCTGGGCCCAACCTGGGCAGGGTTGGCATTGAGGTAAAGATGAAACATTGTAGCTTGCTTACCTGTCAGCACAGGGCCTGCTTTAGAGCTTCAGTAGCCATGTCCTCAGTTCTCTGACAGTTATGAACTTCTCCTTGGTCTTTGAACTCTCATGCTTCAGATGGAAGAGCTGTCTGAGAATTCTCGGACTGGGGATGGGGGGGGTGGGGGTGGAGGGGGTTGCTGTGTATCTTCACACTCTCTCTAAAGAGGGCCTTGTTCTTGCCACCACCCCCCCTCCTGCTTGGGAATCCTCATTCTGCCCCTTGTCTGTCCTCTTTTCTCTCCAGTCCTGTCACAAGAAGAGAGTGAGCTGGGGAGGTTCCTTCGCTCCCAGGGCTCCCAGGACAAAACACGAGCAGGGAAGATGATGCAGGCCACAGGGAAGGCATTGTGCTTCTCTTCTCAGCAAAGGTGAGCTGCTTTCCTTCTCGGCACACTCTCTGAGTAGATGTGTGTGTGTGTGTGTGTGTGTGTGTGTGTGTGTGTGTGTGTGTGTGTGTGAAAGAGAGAGAGAGAGAGAGTGTGTGTGCTCACAGTTCTGGGCCTTCAGCCAAGGCTTATGTTGATCAGACGTGGTCTTGGCATCTGCTCCAGAGCTCATGTATGTCCCTACCCAGAGTAAACTCTGGAAGATTGTCTAGTTGGAGGTCAGATCTTCACAGATGTGGGTCAAAGGGATCCCCCACAACCCCTCAAGGTAACAGTGTACACGATGGATACAGGATGGCTTTTATTCCACCCTTAGAAAATTCTCAGGAGGTAATAAAGAACATAAGAGAAGGCCCTTAAAGGGTTCTGAGTAGCCATGACTAATTTTCCTCCTTTTCTTGTTTTATTATTATTTTCAGACAAAAATGCAATTTTTCCCTCTCACCTACAACTTATCCCCTTCCCTCTCCCCCACTGAGAAAGCAAGAGAAACAAAATCACTGTCACAGCCATGTCCAGGCCAGCACAGCAGACCGCCACACTGGCCACATCACTGTAGTTTGCCTCAGCCTTCCCCCTCTAGCCTGGGGTGGGCACCTGGTTCCATCATGGACCCATAAACTGTGGACACAGATATTCCCCTCTTCTGTGGTTCTCCCTTTCTGCAAGGTTCCTAAGTCCTTCAGACTTGTGGTGCCACCCCCCTGCATTGTTTGGACTCCATCTGGGAAGGAAGCAACATGGAGGCACCTAGACTATACCAACCCCACTCTCAGCTTTGCTGTGTTCCTTCTCAGGATCCCTTTGGAGCAATGTAAAAGAGGGCTGAGTTTTTCATGAAACCACCTTTCATAGACCAGCCCAGAGAGCCTCTTCCAATAGGGCATCCCAGCACAGTGGGAGCCAACCCCCAGTGGTGTTACTCAAGCCTCTAGGAAGTGTCCAGGCTGGTCCAATGCTCCAAAGGAAGATAGAATCAGACCCAAACCCAGGCTCACTATGCCGAGGCTCCTCCTTTAGTTGATCCAGTAATTCCCTTAATAAAAATGGTTCACTAAAGGAATCTTCCCTGTGCCCTTATCCCATGAAGCAGAAAGCTGCCCTCAGTCACTGGAGGGAGCTGCCTGGCTTCCAGATTTCTGAGTAAAAGCTATGTCTGATTTTTCTTACTGCATATTTCTTCGTTAAATGACTTCTATTTAAACAAAAGGGAAATTGGGGAAGTGAAGCTTTCTTATCCTACCACTAGGCTCAGATTTAGTCCATTACTGTTACTAGTAATCAGCCTAGGCCCATTAACTCAAGGATTTGACCAGAGACAGAAGTGAGTGCCCTGCATGCCTCTGGTGAAGCACAGAGCATTCAGAATGTATACCACTGTCCTACCACCCAGAAAGTCCTTTCATCCAGGACACACCTTCACCAAAATGGAGACTGTGATTCTGCTGCCATTGACCTGTGGCTGCCCCTAAGAGGATGGTGAAGTCTGACCTCCAAGACCATCACACAGGAACGTGCATTGGTCAGGCCAAGACAAATGTGGATCAGTGAAGACAGAGGCTTGTCCAAGCTTGTGTGTAGAGCCGTAATGAGCTGATCCACATCATGTTGGGCCCCTTTTGGAGGCTTCCTGGCAAAGCCTACCTCTCTTTCTCCCAGTAATCTTGCCTTCTTAGGAGACTTAGAAAGCACCAGGTAGCCTGGAATTCCCAAAGCATTTCCATGTTTTTAGGCCACAAAGAAAGAGGATGGAAGGGGTTGCCCCAAGGGGTTACACTGCCTCGGGCTGCACCACCTGATTTTCAGGAGTCTCCCTCTGGGGTTGTTCAGGGCTTCAGTGTCTGGATGTGGAGGAGAAAAGGGGGCCACCTCCCCATCGCACTCTAGAAGATTCTGCCTTCATGCTGGATACTGTAGCTTTGCTGAATTTTTGTTTCTTCTGTTTTAATAACAAAATCAAAAAGTCAGTCAGTCAATAAACATTTATCAAGTGCTTTCAATGTGCCAGACAAAGTCTTGGGGATGGCCAAGAGCCAGGTAAGTCCTTGCCCTCAAGCAGTTTAGAGCCTGATAGGGAGATCATAAACAAACCCGTCTTTACAATCCATAGAAGGATAAATAGGAAGGAAGGAAGAGAGAAGGCTTGGGAGTTAAGAGACTTGAGAAGCTTCCTGTATAAGATCAGAGTCTGGCTGGGACATGAAGAAGACTGAGTGTTCTGGGTTTCAGGCTCAGTTAAAAAAACAAAAAAAACAAACTACGTTAGCTTGCCCTGGGAAGACCTTAGGAACAGACCTTTTTTGCAAACTGGCAAGAACTTTTGCTGGAATAATAACACCCAGGTGAAGGCCTTAAGAAGTCCCAGATTCTGAATTCTGCTCCCCCAGAAGGGTCACAAAGCACAGCAACAGATGAACTCTGGCTTCAGCTGGTCCAGGAAAATTGTCCAGGCTCAGGAGAAAGGACTCCTGTAAGAGAAGGGCCAATCAAAACTCCAGAACTGAGAAGGGCCAGTCAATGCTCCAGGATTGAGAATGACCAGCGAATGCTCCAGGATTCTTTGGGTATCAATTCAAAGGACAGGCTGACAACCTCTCTGGGGTTTCATGAGAACTGGTTATGCACAGAATCCTACCTCCAGAGCCGGACAGGTCTGGGTAACCATCCAGTCTCACCCTCTCGTTTACATAGGAAAAACTTGAGGCCCAAAAGGTTAAATGACTTGCCTGCCATCATACTGGCAGTTGCCACCATAGCATTTGGACACTGCCTCCAAATTGTCCTCTCCCTCCAGATCTGGCTCCTTTTCCACTTCCCTATGTGTGTTACAGTTGAAACATTTGTGTAAGACTTTGTCACCTGATCATTATGATTACATGGCTGTGTAATTGACTGATTGGGGGGGAAGAATCCAATGTTCCACTGGGATACACGTGATGCAGTTATGGACCGGTGCCATTGAACCTTTGAAAGTGACAAGTGAGATCCTGGGTGCAGTGGCCACTCCCAGAGGTCTTAAAAGCCAAATGGAAAAGCCGGCCAAGCCACAATGCTATTGCTCATGGCCAAAGGGGGTCGTTCGCCCACCCCCATGTCCTGGGTGTTGCGTCCACAGAAGTCACATCCTTTCCACCTGACATGGACTGGTCAAGGTGAGCTGATGCCATGTGCGCTGGCACCAAGGCCAGGGTCCTCTGTGCTGAAACTGATTTGGGCTCTTGTGCAGACATTTTACTCTGTTCTCCTGAGACTTTGTGGAGAAAAAAAAAATACCCACTCTCAATGTAGTTCAAACAAAGACATCTGTCTTTCCCTTTTGTGGCAATGTCCCTGGGAAAGAGTGGTTTGTTTGTCCTACATCCATAAGTAATATTTCCTCACCCCATAAATGAAATTAATAGGGGATCCTTTCCATTTAGTGTGACCTCTAGTGAGATAAAGGAAGCATTTACTAAATGCTTAGTATGTGATCTAAAAGTAACAATATAAAAAGCCAGGCAGGCCCTGCCCTCAAGGAACTAAAGAGTCTAGTGGGGACAGATGGCCTAACATGGGGGACTAGACAGCAGCGGAGGTGAGGACTGTCTGGGCTGTGCTGCACCCAGAACACCTCTGGCCCTGGACTTGCATTCGTCTCATTCCTAACATACATACACACACATTCACACAGGCACACACACACATATACATACACACCACACACACATACACACGTGCGCACACACATACACACACATACACACTCTCAGGAATGCTTTTTACCCTGTGTTTTTTCTCCCCAATAACTGGAGCAGGAGATTTCCCAAAAGCTCCTGCCTGGTCAGAGTCCAAAGAGGGACCTAGGTGTCTGGGTCTCCTTGATCTAAATCTAAACATCAGGTTTTGGAGGGGGGATGGTGACAGCCAAAACCAGAATGCCAGATGTTGTTGGAAGCCAGTGTAGTAGAAAGAGCCTTAGTACTGGAGGGAAGAGAACTGGATACAAAACTAACTCCCTTCTCTCTATGTGATTAAGTGACTCAGCTTGCTCTACCTGTAAAATGGGGGTGATCCTCATAGGAAAAAGAGACAAGGCAGTCATGCAGTGATGACCATGCTTCTCAGTCGAAGGCCTATGCAAGGTGGCAGGAGAACACCTAGGAGGCTGCCAGCCCACCAAGTAGACCCTGGGGAGGATTGAGGGGAGCACACTGGAAAGGGTAGCAGGTTACCTGCACCTCTGGAGGGATAGCCCACACTGGGATCACAGACTGCCCAGATGAAGTCCTGGGAGAGCCAGTGTGTAAGGAAGGCCCTTTGCAATCCTCAGCCTTTGCAATTATCCTCCTTTTTATTTCATCTGGATCTAGGCTATCAGGAGCATGGGAGGGAGTGGGGCGGGGGGCATGCTATTGCCTGCTAGCTCTTATTATCAGCTTTCAGTGCAGCTGAGCCTGGACTTTATTTTTCTGTTCCTTTTCTGTGAAATGGGCATAATGATCACATCTACACCACTTACCTTACAGGGTAGTTATGAGAAAAGTTCTTGAAAAACCTTGGCACTCCATAACAGTTATTCTTGCCTTTCCTCATGCTGTGGGACAGATATGGTTTTCCCTCTCCCCACCCCACACCCAGGGATAGCAATGACAGGACACCAATCATCGCTCCAGGCATAATGCTGAGCATGAGGGTTCCCTCAGTGGGGCCCCTCTATAGGTCCCTGAGGTGTTTGATTGCACCTCTACAAGGTTCACCATTCTAGCATGAGAAATGGTATTGGGAGATTTTCTGGTTTCCGTCCTGCAACAGTATCCTAAGTGTGGACTTCATCTCTTCCCAGGCTGGCCTTGCGGAGCCCTTTGTGCCGACTCTACCAGGAGGTGGAGACATTTCGGTACCGGGCCATATCGGATACCTGGCTGACTGTGAACCGTATGGAGCAGTATCGGACAGAGTATCGTGGCGCTTTGCTATGGATGAAAGACGTGTCTCAGGAACTGGACCCAGACCTTTTCAAGCAAATGGAGAAGTTTCGGAAGGTAGGAGGTTTGGTGTGGGGGTGCCATGGGGGCTCCCATACCAGAATCCTGCCCCCCAGGGCTGAGGGGGAGTCTAGATCACCAACTGAAAAGGCCAGAATGCAGGGTCAGAGAGGACAGCCAGATGTAACTGATATCACCCAATGTGACAAAGGACCCATTGACCTGACATAAATTCTTTAAGGAGAAGAGATGGCTGAGGGCCAATTGCTAGACTTTGGTAGCTGGTTCTAAGTAGGCACAGATGTCCAGGTGTTCATGGGAAGGCTGATGTTTTTAGAGATCTTTTAAGGAGCAGCGAAGAAGAGTTGGGTTGGGACCAAGTGAAATACAGCCCTTAGGTGTGAGGAGAAGCCATTGGGTGCCCAACCCCCACTCACCAAAACAGAAATATCAATCCTGCTTTGTGAGTGAAACATCTGGGCAGTTTTGAAGGTTTGGCTCCTGCCAGTGAGGAGAAGACAGAGGACATGGGGCTGGGCTTGCAGCCCTTCCTGGAGAGCATGACTGCTAAGACATGCAGAGCAACACCAGAGCGCCTGAGCCCCCCCTGCAGAGGAAAGGCCTATGGGGGAGGGGGATTTAAGATACCCTGGGTTCATGGCTCTGTGTGTATTTGGGGGTTGATGCTTGGGGCATGGATGGTGTGAAGGGGGATTTGTCTTTTAAGCATCAAATGTATTATACGATTTGCATTCTAGCTTAATTCAATTTGGTACTGAGTCCTAAGGTCATTAAGTCCTAAGGTCACCATGTTTTCTTAAGTTGATCACGTAGCTTATTTTTTAGTTTATCAATAGCTCTAGCTTTTTTGTATCCTCTAAATTTCCCAATATATATCTCCCTTCTCCTCACTCAGCCATCCCCTGTAACAAAAGGGAAAAAGCAGTCCAACAACATATGCACTGCTTTGTATCCACAGTCCCCCACCTCTGCAAATTGGGAAAGGGGGTTCATGTCCATGTTTGTTCTTTGGGCCTAGGCTTGATCATTCTAATTCTACAACGTTCTAGGTGTTCTGCTGTTGTTCTCTATGTTTACATTGGGTCTGGTGTAGAGTTTCCTGGTTCTGTACCCTCCGTTCTGCATCAGTTCAGACACGTCCTCTCTGTCTCCCTGGATGCTTCATCTTCAGCATTTCCCATGAATTCCATTATCCTGGTTACCTCTGTGTGTTTAGCCAGCTTCTGTTCTCTGGGCATTTGCTTTATTTCCATTTCCTCATTACTGCAAAAGCTGCTTCTGTGAATACTTTGGCCTCCTCAGAGCATTGTGCGCCTGGCAGGGGGATCCACTGGGTCAAAAGTCCCTGGGTCAAAAGGTGTGAATGACTCAGTCCTGTTTTGCCTATGATTTCCAGAATGACTGCAACAGTGTAGCAACAAATGGGTGTTTCCTAGTGGTAAGGATAGGTGCCACCACAAGGGGGCAGCCTTGCCCTGATGATTTCCACAGTCTCCCCCTCCCCTCTGGCCAAAGGTGGTTTCTTGTCTTGAGTAGGTGCAGAGAGAGGAAACCTGCCAAAGGAAAGGGTTAGCAGAGGCCCAAGCATGGGACTGTCTTCCTATAGAATGTCACCTCTTGGCAATTGGGGATGTTTTCCTGGGGGCCTCTCTGAGCATGCTCAGTTAATAGTTTGGGTGGCTCCCTTGCATGTGAATGTACAACTGACCATCGCCAGGAGGTGGGCAATTTTACACAGAGTCACATTGGCTCTTTCTGCCCCAAATCTCTTGGGAACAAGTGCTCATAGTAGCCTCCTTGAGACCTTGGGCCAGGGGTAAGCCTTGGGTTACTTGCTCCCAGAGTGTGAATCTATCAGATTCAGAGGTGGAAGGAATCTCTGAGATCGTTTAGGCAAACCCTTCATGACTTCCAGAGGGAGAAGCTGAGAGAGAGAAGACTGGCCAAGGTCATGTACAGTCTGTGGAAGCACGAGGATTGTGGGGTAGCTTCTTAAATTCCCATGTGGAATTTCTTTCGCCTCTTTCTGGGCAACCTTGGCTCCAGGGGCTGATAGCATGGGACTCTCCTCCTCAGTAAAGAATGATTACTCAGGGTACCATCATGCCTTTGAAGGGCAGGCAGAACTGATGAGAGGAAAGAGAACTTTATCCTTCAAGGGGCACTTCCCTGGAGTCTCTACTGTAGCAATGTGGGGACAGGGACATGATCCAGACTGGGCACTTTGCTATATTCTGTCTTCTTCCCAGAGTCTTTCCCTTCCTTCAGTGGCCGAAAGAGAGTTTGGACTAGCAGCCTGTCTTCTGTTCTCTTGACTCCAGAAGCCAGAAAAAGTCACATACATCTCTCATCTCTCTCCTCCTTTTACCCACCCCACCTGATCTCTAGTGATGGGAAGCCCCTTATCTCCCTCTGATGGAGCACATTTAGGGTTAGAATTGACCCTAACCCTAACCTTAAATGCGCTCAATCGATTCCTCAGTGGCAGCTCTCCTGGTCAGGACATGGACTCTTCCCCCTCTTTTGTCTTTGAGCCCTTGTGCCTTTCCCAGGCTAGTTTTAGAAATATTCTGCTGCTCTGACACTGGGCAGGGCTCTGGGGAGTGGCCCCCTCCTACTATCAGGCGTTTGTGTGCCTGCAGGACTAAATTCAAAAACCTGGTCTTATCAGCTGGAGGGTAAATACAGCCAGATAGTAATTCAAGTGAAAAAATGGGAGAGGAGTCAGGAAAGAAGGAAGGGAGAGGGCTCATTGTCTGCAGGCACCTTATCAGTATGATGTAGCCTACCCAAACACATTTGTGTGATGTCAGACTGCCCTAAGGAAAGCAAAATGTCCAGGACCTCAGGGGTGGCCACCCCTCAGTCCTGCTCAGAGCACATCTGGAGTCTTGCATTTAGTATACTGATTTTTTTTTTTAATCTTAATATCATTTACATGATTTAGCTCACAACTGGTGAGTATCCAGGCAACCAAGATGTCTGAGAATCAGTCAAAGGAAGGAGGAACATCTAACTTGAAGAAAAGAAGGCTTGGAAATTGGCAGGCTGATCATGGCTCCTGCCTTCAAGCACTTGAAAGGCTGTAAGTGGCACAGTGCAAAGAACACCATGCCTGGAGTCAGAAAGACCTGAGTTCAAATGCAGCCTCAGACACTCACAAGGTCTGTGTGTAATCCTGAGCAAGTCACTTGGCTTTGTTTGCCTCAGTTTCCTCATCTATAAAATGAACTGGAGAAGGAAATGGCAAACCCTCCAGTATCCTTCCCAAGAAAACCCTAGATGGGGTCAGGAAGAGTCAGACATGACTGGACAAGAAGAACAGCAACGTATGGAAAAAGGACTGGGTGGTTCTGCTTGACCTTAGAGAGGGAACAATGTTCAGAGAAGCAGAGTTAACCCAGAGGTCAAAGAAGACCTGCCAGTGACAGGAGCTCTCCTAAGGGGAATGAGCTGCCTAGCGGAGATCTTCATGCAGTGGCTGGATGACCCCTCACTGGAGCATTGGCCAGGAAGTCCTTGAGTCAGGTCAGAGTTGGACGTGGATGGCCATGGAGGTTCCTTCCAGCTCCAAGACTCTGTGACTTAGAAAAGTTGGGCTTCTAGCGGCAGGTCTCCAAGGGACTCTTCCATCAACTGACCATCTCCTGGTCACCTAGGCACTGATGCTGACTGTGGCCTAGCTCTTTGATTGGGCGTGTTGGCTGTTGTTGTCACTCTTTGAGGGCAGGACTGTCTTGCCTCCTTTGTATCCCCAGACCTTGGCACAGTACCTGCCACATAGGAGGAACTTAGTACATGGTAAGTGATTTCCTAGGAGGCTCTGTTTGTACACTCCTCCTTGGGCATGTTTCCCATTGATGGGATTCCCCCCACCTCCCTCCTAAGCTCAATTCTCAGTCATTATCACAGTGGGTTTGGAGGAACTTCAGTCACTGCTCCCCCTCTTCCAGAAGTCAGCTG
Organism: Bettongia penicillata ogilbyi; assembly: GCA_023548195.1. Taxonomy (NCBI): domain Eukaryota; kingdom Metazoa; phylum Chordata; class Mammalia; order Diprotodontia; family Potoroidae; genus Bettongia; species Bettongia penicillata. The sequence goes on along the minus strand of JAJHZJ010000095.1, from coordinate 2,174,722 downwards.
CTTTATCCCAGCAGAACCAGGAGGTGAAGGGAGGAGGCGTGAAGTCTAGAGGAGGATGGGCCATTTCAAGAGGCCATGGGGTCCTCTTCTTGGTGGTCTTCAAGCAGAGGCAGGAGGACCATTTGTCAGGTATGATATGGTCTGGTCTTCTTGGTGCTTGGCTTGGACCAGAGGTCTCTGAGGTGTCTGCCAACCCTCCCATCCTGTGACTGGGTCTCACTGACTCACCTGGCTTTCTGAGAGGCCTAACATGGAGACTCTCTGTACATAAGGCATCCTGTAGGTCAGGCCACCTTTAGATGAGCTTCTTGACAACCACATCTAAGAGTAGCAAGGGTCCAGTGTGTTTCTGAACTCCTCCTGTGGAGGTCATCATGGCTATATTTTACCCTTATCCAGAGAGTTGGAGAGTAGGCAACCTCTTGAATTGGGGACTGGATCCCTTCAACAGCACAGATACCTTGTAGTACAGATGTCTTATGCTGCTACATACATGGGACATTAGGAATTAACTAGAGGGAGGGATCCCAGGACAGCCGCTGGGGCTATCCTCCTGCCAGGATTAGGGTCATAGCCCTTGGCAGCATCTGCAGGCCTACCCAGTGCCAGCTGGGACAACCAGAAACCCAAAGGCCAAAGGCCATGTGAGGCACCAGGTGGAGAACAGAGTAAGTTCCTGTACCCTGGGCATCCCAAGGTCCAGGCCATGGGCACACTTGAATCACCCAAAGGGCTGAGCAAGCTGTGGATTTCATTTCATTTTGAGAGCATCATTCCTCCAGCATGATTCATGCCTTGCCCAAGAGATGCCAAGGTGGGAAGGAGAGGCCCAAGGCTGGCTCCCTTAGTCAAGCAGTAGCAATGCAGGCAGAGATGCCCCCTAGAGGCAGGAGAAGTGGGAGGGATTGAGCCAGAGCATCCGCCTCAGCCTTAATGGAGACCTCCCGTGATCTGTCCAGTGTTCTGTTTCTAAGCCCCAAAGTGGGTTCTAGGAAACTGACTTTGAGATGCAATAAGAGGCGTTAGGTGTAAGTAAAACATTTCTGAAACACTTCTGATGAGGAGCAGAAAGGTGTGATGGCCCAAGGAAATCTTGGGAGTCTGAGCTCTCACCAACAAGGCTCTGAAGGAGGTCTGTCTCATAGCAGCTGGCCAGTGTCAGTCACCATGATGTGGAAGGATTCCTAAGAGCTACTTCAGGAAATTTGCGTGCTGGGGAGCAGGGCAATGTACTTCGCTTTCTTCTCATGATGACTATCTTGTGTTTAGTTTTAATATATTGAATTGTCCTAGGTATTTTAATACTGCTTTAAGATTTCCAAAGCATTTCACATATACTTTCTCATTTTATCCCACAACAACCCTGAAAAGTAAATGCTATTATGATTCCCATCTTACGGATGAGGAAACCAAGGCAGGCAGGGGCTCTGTTCATTGACTTGCCAAGGGTCACACCAGTACAAGTCAGAGGCAGGGCTTACTCAGGTCTCCCAGATACCAAGCCCACCCTCTACCCACTATATCAAGTAGCAGCCTTCCTGGACTGTTATTACTAAGAAACGTTACCATCATTGTTCTGCATAGAAGGCTGACTTTAGAATCAGAAAGCCCTGGATTCAAGCCCTACCTCTGATATGTACTCAGGTGACCTCTGGCAAGTCACTCAGCATTTAATAGGTCATTTGTTTGTCACTAGCAGGGCTAGGTGAGGTATGGCTGCAGTATTTCACCTTAGACGTTCTCTCCCATGGAAGGTCATAGAGTTATGAAATTGTATCTGAAGTGATGGGAGCTGTCCATGGTTGGGTGGCCTCAGCCTGGGGAGCTGGTTAACCACCCCTGCCTGAATCCACCATCCATTTGTTCATTTCTGCTCTGTGAAGAGCCTAGAGAAGGTCCTGCCACACTTTATGCAAAGATAGCACTCTGCTGACAGTGCCTGACCCTCAATGCCTCCAACTCTAACCCTAAATGCAGAGACAGTGCTCTGATAGCAGTGCTCATTTGTCCCAAATGGAAATGAAAATATCAGTGGAAATGTCGTGGGAAGCTCCAAGCTTTCTAAGATAATCCTTCCAGTCTGGGATGCTTTGACTGAGTATTTGCAAAGAAAGGCTTCTTATAAGGAAGATGAAATTAAGATTCCTAGAGTTGGGAAATGGAGGAAAACCAGAGATTATCTAGTCTGGCCCTGCAAGTGAGAAGTCCTTGAAAGTGCAAACAGTCAAACTGGAGCCAACTCTTGATTCTCTGTTAGAAAAGAGCAGCACTGACCATGGCTCAAAGAGAGCTGGGAATGGGGAGCCTACTTCTCCGATCATGGAATCAGAGAGCTTTCTGGAATACACTGAACCTGGGCCTCCAGGCCAGCCTTCCTGACTGTACTCTTTCCCCTTCACAGTCCTACCAAGCAAACCTACCTTGAGCAAAGAGGAAAATTCCTGACCACATTCCCTTGTCTCCTATTAAAGGATTTCTTTAATAGCTCCTCACTGCCTGCTGGAGAAAAAAATGCTTTGGCAGTTGACCCAAACCCCCCTCACAACCACCATCTTGTGCTCCCTTACTTTTCTGAGGTAAGCAAGGCAGTGCAGTCCAGAAGAAAGAGCATGGGATGTGGAGACAGAGGGCCTGAGTTCATATTCCTGGCTCTCCTACCTCAGGGTGACCCTGGGCAGCCCACTCAGCCATATTGTTTCCTCATCTACAAAAGGATGAATTCTAAGATCCTTTCAACACTAAATCTATGATCCTGTGACATTCTGAGGTATCGTTTGGAGCTTGGTCACATGGAGGGGTGGGATTAGGGTGGTTCTGCCTGGCCCAGAAAGTAGAACCAGGAATGATGGCAAGAGGCCAGTTTAAAAGGAAGCACATTTTGATTTGATGTCAGGAAAAACTTCATTAGATCTGTCCAGAAGTGGATGTCTGAGAGGGCCAGAAAGTGCTTGTTTTGTTTCTAGGGAAGTCAGGGCTTCCCTCTTCATGGAGGTCTTCTGGGTAGCAGGATACCTCCTTGTTGCACATGGTTGCAAAGGGTCAGGTAGGGGTTGGATGAGATGGTTCTTTAAGGTCTTCATTAGCTGAGACATAGGAGCTCCTTGTTCTGTCCCACCAGACTCTCTAAACACTAATTTCTTTCTTCTCATTGCAAAATTTTTTGGGGGGAATACTTCCAAACCCTCTTAAGCCAATTTCTTCTTTAGAAACTCTTTCCGTGGGGTCCTCCCTATAATTTCTCCAAGTTCTTTGAAATAAATTGTCCTTAAAGCTAAGGGAGATGTTAGACAATGCCCTGCCTTCACTTTATAGACTAAGGGTGCTAAGATGGTGTGAAGATATTCTCCCAGGATTCCCTTCATTTCTCCCTTTCCAGCCTCATTTGCTCACCCTACCCACCACCTACTTCACCACTGCTTCTTTGCCTGAGTTCCTTCCCGTTGTCCTATTCGGGCAAACCTGTCATGCTTCTCAGATGAACAGCAATCTAGAAACAGAATGATGGAGAGGGGGGTTGGCACATTGATTTGGAAAATAATTTTGTTCTATCAGAGGGATGTTTTCATGACCAGAGTGTTGAGTGACTGGATGTTTCCTGCTCAAAAGAAGTATTTGTTTCTCTTCCTCTTCTGCACTGACACCATGGCAACCTACATATTTGGAGAGAGAGCTGAAGGTAAAGAGACTTTGAACCCCTCAAGCTATAGTGTCAAGCACCAGCTCTCAGGAGGAATACCTGCTAGTGTGGAGTAACCCTTGATGTTCTTGCTACAAATGGAACTAGAAAATATAAAAAAGTTGCTGCAAAGATGGACAGATGGCTCATGGGCTCTCCTCAGAAAGATGAATACAGGAGTTCATTTCACGGAGCATTTAAAGGCAACAAGAAATGTCAGTTCCTGGGGTGCTTGCTCCTGCCCTGCTCAGGATAAAGGGGAGTCAAGAGACAACCATGGCATCCTCTGGGGAATCCAGTGCTATGACCAGTGTCTCAGGCATTGACCACTGGAAAGTCAGCTTAGAGGGGTGTCAGGGAATACTGTTGTAATATAACAGCCTTTATTTATGTGAATATTTATTTAAAGAGAGACAGAAAAAAGATATATACACAAAAATAGAAAAGAAGCTTGAGAAGAAATAAATAGCTCTGAGAGAAATGAAATGAAAGGAGGTCCCTTGGAAGCAAAATTATTGACTGTAAAGATAGCTACATTGCATTATTTCCCAACAACTAAGTTACTTATGAGTTTCTGTGGGTATTTGAAAGTTTATTGCTAGAAAACTTTGAATCAAAGAACTGTTGGAGAACTGTGATGCTATGATAAATTGAGTATTTGTGTCATAGCTAATAAAAACTGCATATGAGATTTCTCACACTAAATTATATGGATCATTACTCATGACAAGGCCTTGGTTTGAGACATTAAAGACCAACAGGGAAACCCACTTGAGAAGACACAGTGTCTAAGAATGTCCTCTGACTTCCTCTTCCAAGAAATCCCTCATTAACACTGTGCAGAGCAGGTTGCTTCTCCCATGACTCCCCGATGAGCTCAGTCAGAAGAACACAGGCTGGGGCAGGTCTGAGTCTGGCACTGAGCAGGGTCAGCCTGGACAACCGCAGAGAGGCTGGTCACCATATACACCAGCACATCTGGGCAGTGGGTGTGCCTAATACATACTATTCATACATAACACACATAACATATTAGACCTTCTTCCCAGCTACTATGAGTCCATTTGCAGAAAGCCAGTGCCCCTTGCTGGTCCCTCCTAGTTGATATCCTTTCTTTATTCTCTCTTGGCTGCTGCCCTTGTGATCAGAGGTTCCGCTCTGGGTGGTGGCTCACTGATGTGGATAGTGGTCTGCAGTCAGGAACCCTCCACAGCAGCTGGAAGCTGTCATGCCATTTGGCACTTTTAGCACATTGGGCAGAAGAGTCTTAAGACAGATTTTACCAACAACACACCACAGAAGTCTGCAGAGTGTAACTTAAACCTTGGTTTGAATACCACTTAAAAACACACATACATGGCAAGGCTCTCAAGGATGCTACTGAGTTTGGATAGAGCAAGAAGTCTGTATCTAGAGAAACTGTGAGGAATGGGGGACTTGGAGTCAGAAAGTCCTAGGTTCAAATCCTCTTTAGATACTAATGAGTATCTACTTACTAGCCACATGGCTCCAGGCAAGTCACAGCACCATTTCCAACCCTCAGTTTCCTTATCTGTCAAATAGGGACAATAATGGCACCTGTCTCACGGGGCTGTTGTTTAAACTAAATGGACCAAAAGAGATGATGGAAGTAATACCTTTGACCTTGTGAAGTGCTATGGAATGATCCTGTCAAACTTTTCCAACAAGACTTAAGTGCTTAAATGTCTGGGCTCCCATCTCTCCCCCATAGGACTTCCAGAAGCATTTCAAAGCTGAGCTCCTATCACATGGAGCACATATGATAAAAACAGTTGATTCCCCCAAAGTTCAGATTCCTGTTCCTATTATTTTGGCCTTCCACAGAAACAAAGCTGAAACAAAGCTCCAGACACTAATATAATCCAATTCAATTCAATCTCATAAACATTTATCAAGCACCTACTGTGTGCCAGGCACTGTTCTGTTCTGGGGACAGAATTAATAAAAATAAAGACATCCTTGGCCTCAAGGGGTTTATAATCTAATGGGGAGCAACACAAAATGAGACAGGAAAGGGGGGATGGATTCCAACAGGTACCCAGCTCAGGGGCACCTTCTTCTGTGGAGCTACAACCAGGCAGGGCAGCAGGTGCAGATGGGGCAAACCCCAAAGGTTAGGAAGGCATCTCTGCCCAAGATGGAGAAGAGGCTGAGGAGGCAAGGCCAGTGTAGGCTTGAGTTGGAAGCCCAGAGGTGAGATAGGAGGTGATGAGCTTAACCTGACAGGAGCCCCAGCAGGGCAGCAGGTGCAGAGTGGAATCCTGGACTTGATGAGGGCATTCGATGCCAAGCCTATAGCTGCCTGGGCTCAGAGTGAACATCTCTCCTTTAGAGTTGATCCAAACAGATGCTAGTGATTAAATGCGTGAAAGAGAACCCTGAGTGCATAGTGAATAGAAAAGAGGGTAGAGACATACCAATAAATCATATTAAAAAGTAGCATCATTTTAAAGTAACATCATTAGGATTCCTCATTTAGCGCAATGTGGTCTGTGTCTCCCAGGCCAAGTCTAATGGCCTTGGATGGCTCCAACGATTCATAAAACAAATACATCAGGAAGCTGGAGAGGCAGCCTTTAAGACCCTGCTCCAACTGGAGCCAGTGGCTGACGTCTGTTAATGGTCCTGGGCTTCTGGAGTAAACAGTAATGAGATCTATTTCGGTGATCCCCCAGGCGATCCTGTCTCTGGGAAACCTCAGCGTGCTGAGCTTTAACTCTGTGATGATTTTCCCAAATCAGTTGAGCCCAGTTCCCTCAATATTCCTTATACAGCATGAACTCAAGGCTCTTCACCTCTGGCCAGTCTCCAGGTTATTACTATCATCCCTAACCTGTGGGGCCCAGAAATGAACAATCTTTCAGATAAAATCTGATGAGGACCAAGGACAGAGACTTTCACCTTCTTGTCCTGAGCCACATGCCTTTGTCACATCAAGTCAAGCTTTCCCTCCGTTCTCCAGCACAAATCCTCAGAAGTACTCATCCTATTCTTCTAAAATTCTCAACAGTTTCATCCCAACAATCAGTTTCTCTTGTTGGTGAGATAAAGAACTGTTAATAGAAATTTTCCTCAACGGTTTTGGCACCTTTTGAAGGATAAAATTATTATTTAGACAAGTCAAAAAGTTATCAACTGCTCTGCTCCTGGCAGAGAGGAGGCTCCAGTGGACATCTGGACAAATGAAGTCCCCCCTCACCAATATGTTTTGCCTCTGGCCAAGGTTTTCAATTTGTTCCCAAAGCTCCTCCCACATTTCTTCTTTCTGTCCAGATGGTCTGTTGTGTTTTCCAGTGACAATATTGTTTTATTTCTGCTTCTGTTGATTTTAACCCAAATGTTCTCCACCATGATGACTTGCCCTGTCTGCTTCCAATATCTGCTCACAGAGTTTCTCAATATCTATGGCTATATCATTCCCTCCCTACTTTTTACCCATTCTGTTCCTTTCAAATGAGGATGACTCATTCTGAAACACTTTCCAGGTATGAACCTCATTCCCCCACCCATGCCTCAGTGCTTCCTAAGTAGTAAAAATGTGCCTCCCTATATTAGGGTTTCTATGCAATTTTAGTTTGTTACTTGTACTTTGTATATCTGTGAATAGACACATGAGGCCATGGATTGGATTATATCTCCAGGGAACTTGTGTTGTTCCTATATCATAACAATTCTTCAGCATGTTAAGTTTTACTGGTATGAGTGAGCAGGTTTTCATTGCTATTGGCCATATGGAAACCATTTGTTGTTTCTGCCTCCCCGTACCAAGCACAGTGCCTTGTGTACAGTAGGTCCTTAATCATTGCTAATTGACTTGGATCGAGTGAATAATAGGTGTGTGTGTCTTGCCTCCTTGGTCAGGTCATATAAAGGTCTCATTAACCTGGGAATTAGTGGAAGTCAGTTGCTAACATTGCCTTCTCTTCCAAGTTCAAGCACAAGGAGCCAGGCTGGATGTTGACAATGGCTGACATGGCATCGTCTCCTTCCTGGTGTGTTTCTTGCTTTGGTGAGATACAAGTCATGGGGTACTCTGCCTTCAGTCTTTGGAATGGTCAGTCATTTCATTAAGCAACTTCAAGAGGAATGGAGAGGTAGCAAATTCTTTTCAAAAGTTAAAGACTTAAAAGCAAAACTATATAGGTTGAACAAATGCCCTGACTTGGAGCAGGTAGGATGGCTGATTCATTCTAAAAGGATCCGCCTTATGCACATGGTGACTACTGACCATCTATCTGCATGTGGAAGTAATATCTTCCTCAGCTTGCCCCAGGCTCAAAGTCAGAAGAAGTCAGGGCTTCGTTGGGGAGTTCATTCAATTAGCAGCTGGATGTAACTTGTCCACTTTACACTCCTCACCATGATTCCCAAACCTCTGGCTCTCTCCCTGCTCCATGGAAGGACACCTTTTGTCTGTGAGGCCCTCTGACAGAAGCCAGACCTTGGGGGCTTTCTTTCATTTCTGAGAATGAGGATTGTTCTTCAGGAGTTGGAAGTCTTCCAGCTGCAGTGGGAAATGTCGTTTGGATGGCCCTACTGGACAGAAGGGCACATTCTTGAATAAACAGTCTCTTTTATGGGAAGTTGTAAGACAGCAAAGACTCCATTTAATCCCCACAAGTTCAACAGAAGCCTAGTGGAAAATCTGAAATCATTGCCATAACAGTGATTAAAACCTCAAACACATGAATGTGGATCAAAGTGGCAGCCACCTTGTCCTCATTCCTGATGAAGTGAGGATGAGCAGGGGACTTACTGCTGGCAGCCCTCCTTCTCCTCCCCCTACCCCAAGTGAGTGCTGTCTTTGGAACAGGATACCTTTTCTGTCATTGTTTAAAATGTCTATAAGAATGGCACTGGTGTGAATCTGCCTCACGGGGTTGTTTAAGGCAACGGCTTAATGGATGCCCAAATCCTGGGTACGATGTGCTCTAGGCTGGGTCCAGCCCCTTCTGTGAGAGGAGGGTAAAGAGGCTTAGCCAGGGAAGTGCTTTTGGAGGAGACATTATCCCAAGCTGTCTGAGGGCAAGGGGGAGGGAGAAAAACCTGGATCATTAGAGGAAACCAAAGCAAGAAGTTTCCTTTGTTTTTTCCTTGTTTTCCTTATCTGTTTCCTTTGTTTGCCTTTGTTTTTCTTTCCTCTTTTGCGTCTTTGTGTGTCCAACGCCTAGCACAGTGCCTTGTACACAAGAGGTGCTTAATAAATGCTTCTTGCTTTGGATGGGAGCTAAGATGGGCTTCTGTAGAATTTTGACAGGGGTGAATTCAGAGTGAGGGCTAATGAGAGGGGGCACAAGTGAGGAAGAATGATGACTTCTTGTCCAGGCAGCGGGTGGCTGAGATGTCTCTGAGACTGTTTGAAGCCACGGTCTGTCCCATGGCATGAGTCAAGGCCTGCAGTAAAGAATGGGGAGAAGAAAGGTAGAAAGCGACTTTGAATTTGGATAGTCTTAAGTTCTCATCTGTGGATGGAGGAGGCCCCCAGGAAGAAATTCTGCTATTGTAGGGAATAAATAGGCCATTCAGTGGTTAACCATGGGTATTCTCCAGGAGTGTGAAGATTAAAGGAGGAAGAAAGATGAAGCAACAGGAAGAGGAAACAGAGGAGGATCCTGGAAGGTCTTGGAGCTCTGTCCTGGATAGGCTGGGGTCCCTGGGCATCACTCCTTGGAGGAAAAGCTGCTGCCTCTTTCTCAAAGGTTCCAGTCCTTTTGAAAGAGCCTAATCTTAGGGGCTTAGTCATAGTCATGGACCTTCTCCTTCCCTCTCTTGGGCCAGATCCCACTCTCCCACCTCCTTCAGTTCCTCTTTCCTCTTTGACTCACATCAAATCTCTTTCTCTTTTTCCTCAACTATTCTTCCTGATAACATGGAGGGCAAAGAGGTATCCCATGAAACTTGCTCTTCATAGCCCCAGGGGGCAGATCAAGGAGCAGGGAAGGGAAGTGGTGAAAAGGCTAATTGAGAGAACTTCCTAACGATTAGAACTGTCCCAGATTGATGTGGGCCACCTGGGGTTTGGGGGGATGGGGCAGGTCTTCAAGCTAAAGCAGGATAACCTTGCGTGAGAGGCTGTGCAGGGGACCCTTCTCAGGAAGGACTATTGATATTCCTTCCATCTCTGAGATCCCATGAAGACTTAAAAAATGCATGGAAAAGAAATTCTTTTGGGAGAAGATGCGAGGAGAATTGGAAGAAAGCAAAGGACCTCAAGATGGTCACATCATCACAGATAACTTACTTGGATTGAGAGGGAAAGGATCCCCATGTACTCTTGCACATCTCTATTACTGCTGTCTTTGGTGCTGAAAGCAGTTCTTGGTGCCTACAGTCAGGACACAATGGTACCTAAAATTCCCAGTTTCAGTGATTGATGCTGCTAGTAGAGATAGTCCTCCCAGCTCAGCAAGGAAATTGGCCAGCATTTGATAATGCGCCAGGCCATTCAATATTGTAATAATCATTATGAACACTTGGTGCATGGGGTGTTGCTGTGCTTCCTGAGCTGCACGTTGGGGTTGCTCCCTGTTTCTAAAGTTACTTACGAAGAATTGGAACAAAGACAAGCCAAAGCAACTGTAAATATCAAGTCATTTCTGGCAGATTGGAAGGAGTGAGAACTGGGAGAGATTATTCCGGCAAACCACTCAGGAGGGACTGCTTGGGAGCAGGGGAGGGACAGAGTGCCTTTTGGTCTAGGTCTCCTCTCCACTCCCTTGGGAGCTTCAAAGGGTCTAAAAGGTTTTGAATTTCCCATCAGTCCACCGACATCCTAGCCATCCCTGGAACAGATGACAGCCCATATCTAAGTCATGAGACAAGGACAAATTAGAAGCATATCCATAGTTCTAAAAAAGAGCCCATACCAAGGACTCTCTCAGCTTGAGCCCACTTTTCCTTTGACTCTGTATGCACTGGTGGGAGAGTGTTTCAAGGCAAAGTAAGGCAACAATCATTTATTGAGTATTTACTGTGTGCCAGGCAATGTGCTAAGTAATGGGGATCCAAATACAAGAAAAAAGACAGTGCCTTCCCTCAATGTATTTGTGCTCTAATGGGGAAAAGAAGGGCTGAAAAGGAAAGAGGTATACAGTGGCAAGGTGTTGAAGCCCAGCAACTCAGAAAGAAAATTAGGAGGGTAATGAAGGATAGTCAGTCTAGGCACTATCTTAAAATGGTGCCCCCTCAAGAGATGAACTCACCAATAGGAGAAGGGGGGAACAGTATGGGAAAAAGGTATTTCAGACTAAGAAGGCAACACAGGCCAATGGATGTTCCATGTGATGGGACAGCTGAGGTATGGTATCAAAGTACAGAAAGTGAGAGGCAGAGCCATAAGGGGAAACTGGGGAGAAATGATCATATGCATTTTACCATCTAAGTAAACATTCCTTTCTAAAAGCTACCTAAGTCTGACTAATTGATAATCAATTCATATCATGGTGGAAAGTGTACCAATGGGGACTCATGTGCTATAACATCAAAATGATCAGCCCTTTACATCTAGAACCTTAAAGAACCATAGTTGTCTTGCTCTATGGACCTGACTCATCAATGTGGATGGGGTATAGGAAAGTCACCTCAAAGCATGAAATGTACAAAGTTGGGCACTATCTGTGGTCTGCCATCTTCACCACAAAGGAAACACATGTAAATGTTGCTAGGGATGAATAAAAGGAGTCTCAGATACGTTCCTGAGTGTTTTAAGGGAACAACAAACCTGACAGTGAAAAAGTTCCCCCTGTACCATTCCAACTGAAACTTGCCAGAGCTCCCCGCACCAGTCCTTGCTCTGGATGCTGGCTCCCCCAGAAGTTTAGGCTGCTCTTGACTTCTGAACCAGTCTTCTGCCCTCTGGCCTTCCCCAAGTAAGAGGTGGGCAGGAATTACGGAAGGACATGTGATGAGAACAGACTGTCTTGTACTGGAATCATGAACCTCCTCTCTTTATTACCCTCGAGACCTAGGTGTGCTATTCTCATCCCACCCACCCTTGCCCTGCCTCCATTTCTTCCCTTCAATAATAGTATGGTAGCCATTTAACAAATATCTGTTTATTTGAGTTGGCTTATTTAGAATTAATGATTCTGAACCTATTCCATGGTGAGGGGACTAAGAGTACTCACTTCTGGCCTCCATATTTTAGAAGAGCACAGTGATCCTACTGGGAAGTAAAGGGATAATATGGAGAAGATGATGGCCATGCCATATGACAACCAGATGAAGGAAAATGAACTAAGGATGCTTATTTAGCCTGGAGCATTTGAATATTTTATTTTTCCCAACTACATATAAAGACAATTTTTTTTCATTTTTTTAATATTTATTTTATTTATTTAACTTTTTTTACAAAAGACAATTTTAACATAAATTTTTTGAAAATTTTGAGTTCAAAGTTTTCTCTTTCCTTTATTTCCCCCTCCTAGAGGTGGTAAGCAATTGATATAGGCTTTACATATGCAATTATGAAAGACATATTCCTATGTTAGTTATGCTATGAAAAAAGACAGATCAAAAGAAAAAAACAAAAAAGTGAAAAATAATATGCTTCAATCTGCATTTAGACTCCATCTTTGGGTATAGATAAAATTTTTCATCATGAGTCCTTTGGAATTGTCTTGGATCATTGTATTTCCCAGAATAACTAAGTCATTCACAGTTGATCATCACACAACATTGCTGTTACTGTGCACTGGCTCTGCTGATTTCACTTTCCACCAGTTCATGCAAGTCTTTCCAGGATTTTCTGAAAGCAGCCTGTTCTTCATTTCTTCCAGCCCAATAGTATTCCCTTACATTTATATACCACAACATGTTCAGCTATTCCCCAATTGATGGGCATCCCTTCAGTTTCTAATTCTTTGCCACCACAAACAGAGCTGCCATAAATGTTTTTGCACAGATAGATCCTTTTCCCTTTTTTAGAAAATCTCTTTGGGATACAGACCTGACAGTGGTATTGCTGAATCAAAGGGTATGCACAGTTTAATAGCCCTTTGGGTATAGTTTCAAATTACTTTAGCCTGGAATAATTGAAGAAATGCTATGAAAAAGAGGGACTCATCTAATTTTTCTTGACTTCAGAGAGCAGAACCAGGAGCAAAGGGAAGAAACCACAAAGTGGACAATTCAAGCTGGATCCAGGAAGAATTTTCTCCCAATGAGGGTTGTCCCAAAGCAGCCTGGGCTGCTTCAGGAAGGGGTGGCCTTCTCCACAATGGATGTCTCCATGGTCCTGGCTACATGACCACTTGTCTAGTTCATTGGAGAGGGAATAAATCTTGTTCAGGCATGGGCAGGAGGAGGGAACCCTGTGGCTCCTTTCCTCCAGTGAGATTCTGTGAATACAGATGGATTGAGACCCCAGAAGCATGATGATCTCCACTGATCCTCCAGCCCAGAAGACAGAGGAATGTTTGCTGAGGGTGCCATTTCCCAGGCTAGGCCAGGGATCCCAGTAATCACTGAGTGACTGCTTGAAGTTCACATAAGGAATGAACTGGGGAGTAGCTGGATGAGATGTTCAACCCTCAAGGCTCAGCAAAGGTTTCAGTGTCACTTTTACTTTCAGAACTCTGCCTCCTCTGGCTATAAGTCACATTTTGTGTGGCACAGCAGGCTTCCTGCACTCCCACACACTCCAGTTTTGGGAAGGGCTTGTGGCTCTGGGAACGCAGGTTTCTGGGGTTCTTAACCTTCAGATGGAGATTGGCCAAGTGTGTCAACAATCCTTCTTTCTTCTATCAGGCCCCCATCTCTTTCCCTTTTCAGGAGTGTCAGTGAATTTTAAATGGTTGTCCTACTTTTCAATATATTTCACAGTAAACAATGGTGACATCTCTTCTGACTGTAATCAGCATCATTGCCACTGGTTTCAACAAGGCATCTTAACAATTCTAAAACTACTTTTAAACTTATGCCCAAGACTTATTTTTCTGGTTCATGTCTATGACTTTTTGCCTTTTACTAGTCATGGGAGTCAACCTCCCATGGATCTTGCTAGTATAGTTCAACCTCTCCCTTTGAACTTGGAATTTTACAGTTCCGTAGCTCCATGGGAAGTGAAGGGACATATTCTATTACACAGCAATTAGACTCAAACCCAGGGATCCACGACTATCCAACATGCCAGGCTACACCATGTGAAACCCCCTGATATGAATGCCTGGGAACACCAATGAAAGAATTGGGATTCACTAGTACTGTGATCCACTCTCAGTTATCTGCATGGTTATTATGGCAAGTTTTTCTACTCAGGAGCTCTTTCTTCCCTCTCAGCTCCAAGATGCAACGACTCTGTTATGAGTCAGATGGTGCTTAGGGTTAGCAGAACAATTTTAATATTAGCTTGGGTAATGTAGGGTTGGGAGAGGCAATCAAGTGTGCCAGCAAACCCCAAAGTCAGATTTGATTTCCACTCCTGATGCTTATTGGCAGTTAGAGAACGATGCTTGACTGCCTGGGCAGTTTGTTTTCAGTGTGGCAAAGAGGGGATGTATTAAATCCAGCTTTTCTATCCACTCTGGCTGAGTCTGGTCTTTTGAACTGAAGCTTCAGAAGGGTCAAGGTAGGTGAAGAATGTCTCCTGTTAACCTTCCAGGTCCAAGCCCAAGTGCGCCATGCAAAGCTCAACTTTGACCAACTCAAGAATGACGTATGTCAAAAAGTGGATCTCCTTGGAGCAAGTAGATGTAACCTCCTGTCTCATGTGCTCACAACATATCAGGTATCTCACTAGTACAGTGACATTCTGTTGGGATGCAGGTACTGTGGAGATCTGGCTGGGGCTGGGGAGATGGGAGGAAAATTAGAGGACAAGGGTTAGTCAGGAGAAGAGACAGGGAAAGCACACTATGACTGAAGGGCCCTCATATGGAAGAAGGCTGAGCCTTGTTCTGTTTTTTACAAGATTGAAATCTGATTTCAGGAAAATCTTTCTCAGAGTAGCCTGGACTGCTTCCAGAGGTGGAGGTGGGCTCCATGTCTATGAGTCTTTAAGCAAAGAGATTTTGTCAGACAGGGCTCTAAATTGAGGTTGAGTTAGAGAGGTCCCTTCTAATTGGTCTGTGATTCTGAACCCCTAACAAGCATGAAAATTGGTATTGGGGTGGAGGTCAGAGCACCCTGGATTCTGACCACTCCAATATTCAGAGAGTTTCTCTCTCTTTACAGACCACCTTGCTTCATTTCTGGGAGAAAACCTCACACACCATGGCAGCCATCCATGAGAGCTTCAAAGGTTACCAGCCTTATGAGTTCACTATGCTGAAGGTAAGGATGCCAGGGTGAGCCCTAGGGCAGCTTTCTCTCTCATTTTGACTCTAAATCTCCAGGCCCATAACAGTGCACAAATCCTCCATTTTCGGTTGGTGCTAACATCCAATTTCAGAACCACTGGCCTTGTGAGTTTTCACTATCCAACCAGAGTCCTGACCCTTGCCAAGCTCAGCAGTATTTCTGAATGGCCTGGCTCAGGCACTCCATGAGGTCCTTGGGTGTCCAGGCTGTGTGCCCCCTACTTCTGCTCTTCTGGAATTTTATCTCTTTGGGACACACCCACTGATGCCCCATAGCATTATCATGGTATCATGGAATGAATGGGAAGGGTCTTAAAGGTTCCACCAATTTTATGAGAATCCTGAGTTTCAGACATGTTTAATGTCTTGTCCAGGGTTTCTTAATGATTAAGGGAATTGAACCCAGGCAGTCTTGATCCCCAGACCTAATGCTGGATTATCTGCCCTGACTTCAACATGTGGATTTCCAAATGGAGGAGAACCTAACCAACCCTAATGTAGACACACTAACTGAGAAGAAATACTAACTTTTCATCTTTTCTTGTTACTGAGCAGTTAAACCAATGATTCCTTCTGTTGGGTCTGGACAGTGGGAGGGAAATGCAAATGTGAACCAAGCCTCTGGTTGGGTTAGAGTTCAAGGTTCAGAAGGTGAAAGAAACAGTATGTCGCTACACCATGGAAGGAGGTGGCCCTAATGAGATGAATGGGGATTGTATATAGAGGGCAGGGAGCCAGAAAAGAGGAATAGAGAAGGGACCCAGGCAAAGGACCACCCTAAAAGGTAGTAGAAAGTGGAGGCCATTTCCCAGAATTGAGCTCTTCGCTTGCTTTTCCCATGTTGATCAGAAGGAAGCAATTAGCTTTTCTTTAGGATGTTAGAGCCCTTGAAATGCCCGCATGATGTTAAACTTGGGTTTTTAGGAAGCTTTCTTCACTAATTACCTAGTCTTTGGGAATAAATCCTTGAGAAGTAGCTACTGCTACAACCACAAATCACTCTCACCTGTTTCCTGAGGGCCAGCTCTGGGGAGGGAAAGTGGGAAAGCCTCTGCTGATCTCCAACTTGGACCCTGCTGCCCACAGACACACCAAAGTCTGCTCCATCCTTGAAAGCCGTTCCAATGACTGGACTTCCATTACTCCTCCTCTCCTAGCACCCTATGTTCTTTCTCTCTCTCTCTCTCTCTCTCTCTCTCTCTCTCTCTCTCTCTCTCTCTCTCTCTCTCTCTCTCTCTCTCTCTCTCTCTCTACTGACCATCCTTGGTTATGCTACCCATAACTTGAAAGTCCACCAAGTCTCTGTCTCTCCTGGGGCTTCCTCTCCTCTCTTTTACACATGCTCATGTTCTCATATGCTCCCATCAGATCAGTTATCTCCATGCATATGATTTCCCAATCTGAATCTGGGACTCTCCTGGGCTCTAATCTCACATCATCAATGGCCAATTACAATTTTCCAGCTGGATGCTCCATATTTATTCCAAAATCATCCTTTCAAAATTGGAGCTCATTCTGTTTTCCTCAAATTTCTCTTCCTAATCTCCTCTCTCTGTTACAACACATTTCCGGCCTCCTGGCTTTGTACCTCACAGCCATCACGCTCAGCTCCTCATGCTCCCTCGCCCCTATGTCCAGTCATTTGCACTCACTTAGGATTAGGTACCTATTCACCATCTCACTGCTCTGTCCTGTTTTTTCCACTAACCATAATTCTATGTTTCCCAGGAAAGACTCTAAGTTCCTTGAGGGCCCGGACTTTTCTTTGTGTCTTTGTATGTCTGCCCCCTGGCCTGGTGCCTAGGACAGAGTAGGTATTTATTAGGCACTTTTGCTGAAGGAGTGATGAGTGATTGCTTATTCTTTTTTGAGTAGAGTCTGGGTTACCCTCCATTTAGGTCCTTTGAACCAGGGAAAACCAAAACCAGTCAGCAGTAAGATCTCCATCTTCTCCAAAGAAAACAGCCCTGCATTCAGTTGGCAGGCTCCTATTTCTCTCAGGTACCTTTGGAAAATGGAAGCCAAGGCTGGCAATAACCTAGGGACGTGGTTAATGGCCCAGCCCAGAGACAATGGGGCCACAGACTTGGTTATTCTCATTCCACACCTAAGCAAAAGTCTCAAGCCCCAGGGCTCTCTGGACTGCAGGCCAGGTTTCTCCCTGCCTGTTGGGGCAGCGGGGGAGAGAGAGGGCCCCAGAACTCCTCACCTCAGAAGGGCTCGTGATGTCAGGGTGGTGGGGCTCCCTCTGGCAGAGCTGGGGGAGTGCCAGGTTCCCCTCCTCGCCAGCCTGATCGCCATAGTTCTGGTCACTGTCTGGGGAAGCTTCCATTACTTGGGCACAATGTTGGAGCCCAGTTGGGCCAGGTGTCTGGTTCAACCATTGCCCTTTGTTTTCCCTTTCCCCATGTGTGAATCATGACTCAGAGCTTACAGGATCCTGTAAACAAGTTAATAGAAAATGCTGAAAAGAAGGAGCAAGCCCAGAAGGAAAACCCAGGGAGTGAGCCCCCCCAACCAGACCCGTAAGTAGGGGCCTGTCTCCCCTGGCTGCAAAGCCATCCCTGGGCTCAGGGGGCTTCCATTCAGTTGGTGAGGGGGTGGACATCATGGGCTGGGAATAGGCAGGGAGGATTTCTCCTTTTCTTTCCCACTGCCTTTCCCTCTGGGCCATCAACAAAGGAATGACTTCTCTCACTCTCCCACAAATGGTCACTGAGGTTAGTCCTGCACATGCAGCAGGTGCTTAAGCAATGCTCCTCAGATTCGGACAGCCAACTGAGCTCTCTTTTCCTCTGTTCAATTGAAGGTTGATATCATTAGATGTGGAAAACCCTGACAAGACACCCCCCTACTTTGGTAAGCTGACTGTTTCTTTGCCTTCCCTCCTGGCGCTCAGCATGTCTCCTGCCTAGTATTTCCGAGACTCTCGGGATGGGTGGATGTTAAGAGGGCCTTCCTGTGGGTGCTGGGGGGGGCAATTGGAAGGTGCCATCCTGGACCTCTGCCCCACCCTGCTCTGGAGCACTCTTGGTCTGTTCATTTGAACTGGGGATCCTTCCAGACAAATCAAGTGTGGCTCCCCTTTTGCCCCCTGCCTCATTCCCCTCTTGTCTCTGCTTGCCTTCTGAGGCAGGTTGCCCTGAGTCAGGCCTTGCTCTGCCCCTTGTTTGTGGACCCTTGGGCAGCCTTGTCCTCAGACACACCTGCATGCCTGCATACACATATGCAGCACAAGTACGTGCAGATGCACACATGTACTCAGCATGCTTGCACACACCTCACACACATACATTCAGACACATGTATGCATGCATACAAGCTCAAGCACACATACATGCCCATGAATGTTCAGTCACAGTACATCACTGATGCCCACATGCTCACACATACACATGCTCAGGCACACCTGCACAACATACTCAGACACGCATGCATACACGTTTATACACTTCTTCTCATGCACACACATCTGCTCTCACAATGCATGCACATTCAGACACATGTATGCATGCACACAAGCCCAGGCACACATGCACATGTACATACATGTTCAGACACAGTACAACACTGACGCGCACACACATACTCGGACACACGGACGCATACACACCATCCATTCTCTGTGTCATGTTCCCCTTGGCATCCAGAGGAGGGATGGGGAGAAGGGCGGACCCCTCCCACAAGGCTCCTGGGGTTGTCAGGGAGATGAGTCCAGGGCAGAGTGCTGCCTGACCCTCCTCACCTTTGGAATGAGGAGGAGCTCAGATGGCCAAGTGCTCTGTGCCTCAGTTTCCCTATCCAGAAAGTACCACTGTTACGTTAGCTTCAACAGTACCTAGTGTGACTGTCAGGCTGTTGAAAGCCAAGCTTGAGCGGGGAGGGAGGCACGATCGACATCACCACCTTGGGGTTCAGACCCCAGGAGGGCAGAGGCTACTGTATTTCCTTCTGCGTCCCTGGGGCCTAGGACAGAGCCTGGGCCATGGGCGTAGCCTCAGCATCTTTACCTGGATTGATAGGAGAGAAAAGGACCATTTTCTCCAGGCTCTGATGGGTTCATCGTCTCAGTGTTTACACACCCTTCAAAGTGAAAGCTTCCTATGCACGCCTATGCTTTCAAGACTTCTTCCCAGTGGGTTCCTTTCCTAGAGGGGGATCAGGAGTAGGGAGGTGGACTCTGTCCCCCAGCAGGATGACCCTGCTGATGACTCTTCAGGCTTTTCCTTAGGGAGCTGCTGCATCTCAGGGTATTAGCTTCCCCCGAATCTAGCGGGTGACTGTAAAAACAGGTTATATACTTGGGCTGGGGTGGCATTTCTGTTCAGGGTGGCACCTTCTCAGCCAAGGTAGCTCATGAGCATGCATGAATGATAAGTATTGAAAATTGCTGCCCTGTGAGCTTGGCCCCAGAACCCACATGGCCTCATCAGAGTGGGGTGTGGCCAATACTTGAACCAGTGGCTGCTTCCCTCTGGGAAACTGGGCCCTGGTCCAAAGCCACCATGGGATGTGACCGAGCCCCCGGCCCAAGGCTGCTGTGGGATGTGACCGAGCCCCCGGCCCAAGGCTGCTGTGGGATGTGACCGAGCCCCCGGCCCAAGGCTGCTGTGGGATGTGACCGAGCCCCCGACCCAAGGCTGCTATAGGATGGGACCAAGTCCATGGTTCTAAAGTGTTCATAACCAGTGAGGTGTGTTCTGATTCCAGCTGAGAATGGGAAGAATGCCTTCTCTGCTCTGGGAGGGGAGTCGAGCCACACCCAGAGCTCAGGTAAGCGGGGGCAGAGGGCTGGCTCGTTTGCCACATTGACTTGGAAACTCTTGGAAAACTAAGCTGACTCGGTTTTTCTACTTTTCCTCTCTCTAAAGGATCCGTTGATGAACTGTTGGACCTGAAGCCAGCAGAAACCGGTAGGAACAATAAACTTCTCTGGAGTTTTAAAACTTCTGACATTTAAAAAATCCAATCTACAGAAAATTAGTACATTTTGTCACCACATTTTAAAGTGAGTGATGTTCTCAGTGTCCTTGACCTGTCTTGCTGAAGGTCAAAGCTTAGCCAGGGCCAGTGGAAGGGCCTCTGATACCCTCCTAGTTCTGAAATCCTGTGGTCCAGAAGCCTAGCCCTGTTACTGCCTGCCTGCCTGACGGTGATCATGTCTGCAGCAAAAGGACATATGGTTCAGACCAGCCCATTTCAGAGACTTCCCAGCCCAAAGAGGAAGCTGCTAGATTCCATGGGGGAGATGACCAAGGCATCCAGCCTGAAGCATCTCCAAGACTGCTCTGGCTCTGGGCCCCAACTACGTGTAGAGATGGGGTAGGTCTGGCCCAAAGAAAGGCCCCTCTGTCTGAGGTCACTGCCGAGTCCCACGGAGCTGGCCAGCCCCCAGAGCCCCAGGTGTTCTCCATGGGGCCCCTGTCTCTCCATGCTTCTGTCCTCTTAGATCCATGGCTGAAATTCTATTATGTTAACCCCACAAGACATCCAAACCTGGTTTACCAATCCCATCTCCTATGCTTCTCCTATCCCTGCCTAGGGTAGTGGCTGCCGAAGCCGCAGAGCCCCTGGCCCGCAGTCAGAAGGGCTTGGGTTCAAATGTGGCCTCAGACACTAACTGGGTGACCCTGGGCAAGTCACTTCTGTGACCTCTAACTGCTTCCGTTTCCTCATCTGTCAGAAGGGGTAATAACAGCCCCCCAACTGTTGTGGCCATGGTGGGGATTAAATGGAATCCTTATAAAGCACGTGGCTCTGCACCAGCAGGTGCCATAGAGGAGCTGCCCCTCCTCCCTTCCCACGCTCCACCCAGGACAGAAGGCTTTCTGGAGATGGACTGCCCGGGCTGGGTAGAGTTGCCCAGTGGCTCTGGAGATGTTTCCTGGAAGGTGGTGCGCTCCCAAGCATTCACTTCAGGGTGGCGTGGCTGCCTCCATGCTGCGGCACCTGGCTCGGGGGAAAAGACAAGGAAGGACCCTGGGGGCACTGGCCATGTAACCGCTGGTGAGGCACTTAAATACTGAACCTCAGCATATCCCCTCCTCCTACAATTTTGTTGTAAGGAGCAAATGCTGCAAAGTGCTTTGCAAACTTTCAAGTTGCAGCAGTGTTATTTTACTGTGATGGTTAATAACTCAGCACCTCCTTCCCCTGCCCCCTGCAGCCCTCCTCCGGCCCCTTCTCCAGATCTATTCAGGTCTTCTCTTCACCTCCTTATTACATCTGTTTTCTTCCTCTCTTCCAGCATTTCTTCTTTCCTTCCAAGGGACACCCCCATAACACAGATTTAGCGTTGGCTCTTAAGGTCAATCCTGGTTTAAAAAAGAAAAAACTAATAGGGAAAAGAAAAAGCTTAGGTGATGGAGATGACTGGGAAACCTGCTGGGTCTCCATACATGTGCACCTCTTGACCTCACTCCATGAGGTGCTTCTCAGGCCCATGACCTGGGCATTGCCAAGGAAATGGAGCCCCTGGTTTTACCGACTTCCCAGGCGTGTTTGTGTCCATGCTCCTCCCACATGGACAATTCATTTTCACCCATCTCCATTGGACAGATCATTCAGCTCAGGAGACTCTACAGTTCTGTTAACTGAGCTGTTGGCCTGGTCTAAGTGACATGCATCTCTATAAATCTCCACCCACTCCCATTTTCTGCTTTGGGATATTGCCAGCAGGCTTGGGCACACAGCTGTATTCCAGTTGTGCAGTGACTCTCCTATTGCCCATCACAGCCCTCAGCCAGACCAAGCTTTTGCGCAACTGTGACCCCTAGACAGGAGAGAAGGCCAGGTCTTAAGTCAGGAGGTTGACAGGGCAGGATTCCAGGCATGTGGCCTCCATGCAGCCTTCAGAGCCAGTGTCCACAGGAGTTCAGGATTCCATCTGGAGGGTAGATTTCCCTGCAGGGATCATAGAAGGGGGTTTCTTTCTTCCTCTGATTTTGCTTTAATTTGTATCTTCTCTATCCCTTGGGGTGATAGCAATCCAAGAAAGGAAGAGACATAAAGGGAGAGGGAGGGGAAGGAGGGAAGAGAGAGACAGAGACACAGAGTGGGGAGAGAGGAAGGAGAGATAGGGGAGGGGAAGAGAAAGGAGGGAGGGAGAGAGGAAAGAGAGACATCTTGAATTCTCTCCAACTACATCATGACCCCGGATGATGCCCCTTTTGCTCTCTGCCCATTGTTTTTCCATCTCTGCCTTTTGTGTGTTATTTACAATCAGGTTGGCATTTGGGGTAGGTATAT
Organism: Bettongia penicillata ogilbyi; assembly: GCA_023548195.1. Classification (NCBI taxonomy): domain Eukaryota; kingdom Metazoa; phylum Chordata; class Mammalia; order Diprotodontia; family Potoroidae; genus Bettongia; species Bettongia penicillata. The sequence goes on along the minus strand of JAJHZJ010000095.1, from coordinate 2,152,480 downwards.
AATTAATCCTAATGGAAAGGGAGGTACCAGGCAGAAAAGCAGACAGTTATCTTCCTGTTTAAAACACAGATGATGGTAAAAAGAAGTCATGCTTGTCTTGACTTTTCCATCCTCTGTTCAGGGGGTTTGTTTTCCCTGGCCTGGCTGTGTCCTCAAGAGGCCATTAAAGTCTTTTAGACTTGTCAGTGCCCACAGGAGCTGGGGTTAGAGTATTGTTCTGTGTCGTGCTAGGCAGATCCCTCTACTCTGCCAGTGGCTGGGGAAAGAGGCTGGCTCACTGGCTTTCTTTATGTATTGGTAGGTGCTGGGGGACCCAGCCAAGACAGAAAGGCTGTGACTTGGCCACTTTCCCTGCCTTTGCTGGACCTGCTGGGGGGTGGCAAGCTCAGGCTCTAGGCAAATAATGGGCAAAAGGCCCTGCCTATGTCCATGTGCAGGGGCACAAGGTTAAAAGCGATTTTATTTCAAGAGTGTGCCTAGAACTGCTTTTTAAAAGGTTGCTTTTAAGCAGTTTACACTTTCTAAAGGCTGCAATGAGTTTCCTTGAGTTGTCAGGCAGTTTACCCAGGTTTCCCCCCACCTTTCTAGGCACATGCTTTGTTAGCCTCCCTGAAAACCCTCAGCCATCAGCAGCTCCCTGTCCCTGTGTGTCATCAAGACAGGAAGAACTTCCAGTAGAAGAGAGGAGGGTTCTGCAGGACTTCTGGCCCAGTCAGTACACACCTAGGGGGGACACCCCAGTGTAACAAGCTAGAGAGTATTCCAAGCACAGCAACCTAGTCAAAGGGCCTTGAAGACTGGAAGGAACAGGGATGGTTAGCCTAGAGAAGAGAAGGGGAAAACACGATTGAAAAAGGGTCATGTGGAGAAGGGATTTTCCGTCTGGTTGTGATGGGTAAAATCAGGAGCCATGGGTAGAAGCAGCAGATAGGCTTCTTAATCACTACGTCAATCCCAGTGCAGAATGGGCTGCCTTGGACGTTGTGAGGAAGAGCTTTGCCCCTAGTTATGAGGCTCAAAACCCGTGATGCAGAAGGAGGAGAGAGGGTGAGATCAGGCTTCCTTTGATCCCAGTGTAGGGGTCCTCCCAGGGAGTGGTGGGAAGAGGCAAGGAGTGAGTTCCCAGCTAGAAGGCTGAAATCCTAGCCACTATGGGTTTTCTCAAGTCTGTCTCCTTATGGTCCCACTGCCTCCTCCTCCCTGAGGAGGTGACAGCAGAATGGGCAAGCTTCTTTGTAAGGAAGGGGTCTTTGACAGAGGCCTGCTCACACATGGTCCTTGGGGGAGCTCTGCCTCACTTTCTGTACTTCTCCCTGGGGCAGCCACAGGGCATTCCAGACTTGGGGCTAGACAGTGGCTTGTCTCCAGGGTTGGTTTTGACATGTCACTTGGTGGGGGGTAGGGTTATGTGTGATCCATGCAGAAGGCCCAGCAGGCTGCTTTGCTCTGGCCCAGCCATGTCCAGGTCAGCATCCCGCTGGGGTTCACCCACCAGGGGCTCCATAACTTAAATTTTCATTTGGCAGTTTGAGTAGGGGGAGAAGCTAAAAATAACAAAGTACCAGAGTTATTGTCTAAGGCAATAGGGTGAACTTGAAGGGTGAACTGCAAATGCCTGGAGGCCCCTGACACCCTTTCCTAATAAATACTAAGATGTTTTCATTTCTGATACAGTAAATATTGATAGATATAACCCACATAAACAAAAAGGGTTGGAGGGGCCTTGGTGGTCCAAAGGAACAGAGCAAGGCTATGCTTTGTTCAAGACTTGGGGGCTGCAGAGGCAAAGATGAAGTCACTCTTGCCCATGAGTGTTGAGGAGTGTCAGGATAGGCCTCCCATAGGAGACAGCCCCAGGCCTAAGTCTTGAGGACAGCCAGGGATTCTGGGAGGCAGAAGGAGGAAGGCAGCAAGGAGGTGCTTTCTGGGCATGGGATACTGCCCATGCCAAGGTTTGGAGGCTAGAGGTGGAAGGAACAGTTAGGCCCTCCTGGTCAATGTGAAGGAGAGGCTTGTACCTTCATGTCAGGAAAGGTGGGCACCAGCCATATTGTGAGGAGCGGATATTTATTGTGACAGTAAGGTAGCCATCCTGGCCCTCAAGGGGGACGTGACTGTGAGGCCCCCCAGATTTGCATCTGTGGCTGGATAAAGCTGTCCCACCTGTGCCCCCATTCTCTGAGCTCCGGGGCCATCAGGCAGCTCCAGAGATGCAGAGCAGGGTCTTGATGAAGGCATGATCACTTTGAGCTTGCACTACCAGGGAGCAGATTGATGCCAGGTGGTTGGTTCTCTATGTCCTTCGGACTTTTAATGGAAAGATTTCAGTATCGTTCCTGATTCATTCCTGGAAGATGGATTTGACTGTGGGATGGACAGAGTAGATGGGACTGACTTAAACCCTGGAGTCTCTCAAAATCATGTCTGGATGAGATACTTCAGTGGATCTGCATTTTCTCCTCTCTCCTCTTCCCTGAACACTTGCCAGGTTATGGGCAGCCTGCCTCGCCGCCCCCCCACCCCAGGTCTCCTCCCTCCCAGCCTCCCAGGTAACTTTGACCAGTATCTTGGTTCCTTTCCAGGTGTCTCAGAGTCTGACGTGGCTGACAAGGATGACATGCAGCTGCTTAATGAGATTCTCAATGCATCTTCCCTGGACGAGGGAGACTTCAGCAAAGAGTGGACAGCTGTCTTTGGGAGTGAGCAGACCGTAGAACCCCGGGCCACATGTGTGCCAGGAGAGCCAGAGCCAGGGCCCCCTCCATCATCCAGTTTCCTCCCTTCCCAGCTCCTGGACAAAAACATTCAGGACTTACAGTCATCCCTCCAAGGTTGGTGTCCAGCACTATTTGAAGGAGCAATGGAAGCCCAGGGGCTGTCTGTTTCTCCTTTCTTCCCATGGTCATGGCCTCAAGAATTGGAATCATGTTTCAGTTTAGAACAGCTTATTAGATAAGTCTTTCTCCCTGAATCACCTAATCAACAGTGTCTCTTAAGTCATGACTTGCCTGGGTTTTGTGCAGGGAGCTGGGTATGTAGACCCGAGCAAGACTTGAGCTAGGCCCTGGGCTCAGAGCACATGTTCTAATGGGGAGACAACACATCAAGGAGGGCTGGAGCAGCAGGAACGAGGGGGATTGGGAGGCAGAGACAGCCAGAGAGCAAGAAGAACATTTGTTTGGTACCAGCTATGTGCCAGGCTCCCTGCTAAGCACTGGAAATGCACAGAATGGCAGGAACACTGTCCCTGCTCACAAGTCATACAGGAAGGGAACAAACAAGGTAATCTCAAAGGGAAAGGCTACCTTCAGCAGACAGGCTTAGAGCTGAGGCTGGGAGGAAGCCAGGGAAGCTTTCCTCCTGAAATGACCGGGACTTAGCAGAAGAGAGGGTTTCAGGATGAGAGTCTCTCCAGGGTGGGAAGGTAGCCGGTGAGCTGGAGAAGACCAGGGCTTGAGGTTAGAATATGCCGAGTGACAAGTTCTCCTCTTTTCTCCCTTGTACATGGGGGCTGAGGAAGGGGAGAGTAAGCCTTAGGAGCTAGGGTCTTGAGTGATACAGATGCATAAGTGGGGGATCCCACTGGCCCTCCTCCAATGCACTGCCTCTGCTGGATTGCAGGTTGGAGAGAGAGCCCGGGCAGCCCTCCATCTGTCTGGAAGCCAGCAGTGGTCCCAAAGCCCACTCCTCAGAGCAGCACTACGCCCCCTGTGAAAGGTGAGCAGTTTCTGGTTGTGTTTTGGAGGTGATCATCTGTTGGTTACTACTCTGTGATGGGTGGGATGGACTTGTTGGGAGGATGGGGGTGCGGAATGGCCCCCAGGGTGCACACTCTGACCTTTTTGCCCACTTGGAAGGTGATTCCAAGTCTTCACCCCTCTCAGGAGAGGGATCTAAGGTCCTGTGAGCTCCTGCCCTGCCAGGATCCTCTGGGCACTTTCTCTTCCCTTGTCTCACCCCACCTCCACCTCCTTCTAAAACCACACTACCCTAGAAAAGCTACCTGGGGACCCCAGGCTTCACAACAGCAGCCCTCCCACTCCTGGTGGGAGCCCCCACATTGGCAAGGAGCCTCAGGTTTCTCCTCTGTAATATGGGGGGAAGGTTGGAGTTGATGATGCCTAGGGTCCCTTTTCAAGTGAGGGCAGAAGGGCAGGACAGATCACTACTTCAGACACCTGGGCTGGAATCCTGGTTCTGGCTCTTACTGGTTGATTTCCCTGGGCTCAGTTCCCTCATCTTAAAAACGTGGGAGTAAGTAGTTACAGCCTGTGAGGTAGTTACAGGGTCATCCTGAGAAAGGTACTTTGTAAATCTTCCTATGGCCCAGAAATGTGAGTTCATTTGCCCTGGAAATGAGTCTGTCGGTAAAGGTAGGTGTCAGGAGGCTGGGCATTTCAGGGGGAAGGAGGGAGGAGAAGGCAGGAAGTTCTCTGGGGTAGCTATGGAGGAGCAGAAGTGGGGGGTGGGTAGGGAAGGCAGCGCATGAGGTGCTGCCTGTGGGGCACCAAGAGCAGACCGGCAGGACCTGAGGCCAGGGTGAACCCAGGGAAGCAGACACCAGCTTGGGTGCTCTCCCTGAGCACCAGACCTGAAGCATCAGACTAGCTCTCCTCTAGTCTCCTCGGTGGAAGAGCTGTGGGGTGTGTCCCGCTGGAAATGGGGCCGCGAGGCTGGGCTCTGTGAGGCTTTCGGGAGAAAGGGGTGGGGGGAAGGGGTGCCCAGTCCCCGAGGTGGGGAGTCTGCATCGTGCCGCTGGCCAACGTGTGTGGTCCTGTCCCAGAACCCGAGAAGAATGCTCGAGACCTGACGGCCTGGTTCAGCCTCTTTGCCGACCTGGACCCGCTGTCCAACCCAGACGCTGTCGGGAGAACGGACAAGGAGCACGAGCTGCTCAATGCGTGAGCGTGTGGCGGGCTTCTCTGCGTGAATGTTTCTGGGTCATGACTATGAATAGAGGGGACAGTTCGGTGCCCCGTTTATATCGTTGTTGCGAGTGCGAGTGTTGGTTATTTGCGTTGTGGGAGCCGTGACAGCCGCCGAGGCGGTCCAGGGGCTTGGAATCAGGAAAGACGTGAGTTCAGATCCAGCTACAGGCACTGACTGTGCGTGATCCTGGGCGTGACGCTTCCCTTCTATTTGCCTGTTTCTTCCTCGGTAAAATGAGGACATTAATAGCAGCTGTCTCCCAAGGCGGAGGTGAGGAGCAGATGAGATGTTTGTAAAGCACTTTGCAAACCTTACAATTTTATTACTAGCATTGCTTTATTATGAGATTAAACAGTGATGACCAATCCTTCAGGGCATTGCCAGCTTCTGCCTGGGCCATGCCCATGGTGGTACTACCCGAATATCGAGCAGCATTTATATTTGTGTGTAAATGGAAACCCCTTTAAAGCCCTATCTCCCGGTGCTGCCATGACGCGTCTAGGGCACCAACCCCAAGGTTCTCTAGCAGCAGGACCCAAAGCTGGGATGGGCAGGAAGCCGAGGAGCTGTGCTTCCCACAGACTTCTATCAAAAGCAGTCAGATGGTCAGCAATAAGCATCCAGTGCCTAGGTGACTGCCTCTGACTCACAGAACACATCTGGTGAATGGGATGGTGGGGGCAGGAGGGGGTTCTTTTAATGCCTCCATCCCCCACCCTGCCCCCATCAGCTTCCTCCTGTGGGCAGCAGGTAGAAAGGTCGGTGTCTACTTGGTCACCAGCAAGGCCGGGAGATGCTCTCCTTTGGACCAAAGAAAGGTCACCGGGACCATTCCCAGAGGACGTGATAAGTTTTCAATTGGAACATGAGCAGCAGTGTCCCTGGGGCTAAGCACCAGCTCACCAACAACCCATCCATTCCTCCATCCCCCCACATCTCTCCTCCTTCCATCCCATCTATCCCAGAGCACAATAAAGCTCTTCCTTGTGGAGTCTGTGCAGGGACCTGGGCTTAGGACTGGGGGTACTGAGGGAGGTAGCTCTGACCCAAAGAGCTGACGCTAAGGTGGGGAGGGGGAGGGGGGAAACACAGCTGAGGTCCCAGGATAGTGCTAGGAGGAAGAGGAGGCTGCTGTCTAAGGAGACAAGGACAGCAAGTGCTGCACAGATGAGTTGACCCCCAAACAAAAAGAAATGAGGGTGGCCCCTTCCGGATTCAGGGCATCACATGAACAAAGGCAGAAAAGAGTGAGCTGGCTCAGGACAGCGAGGACTGAGGGTCACAGGAGACGGATCCAGGGCAAGTCAGGTTGTGAAGGGCCTGGGAGGCTACTGGAGGCAGGCATGGGCGCTTGTGTAGGGTGTGGTTCTGACTTGAGGAGGGGTTTCAGTGGGAGTGGAGAAGAGGGGACAACTGGGGTTCTGCAGAAGGACAGGTAAGGATGAGGAAGAGGCAAGGGGCACAGACCCCATGCAGCGTCCCTTCATGGGTGTTTGTAGTGCGCATTCAGATTCCTCCTTGGGCCCACTCACTACCTGGTTTCACACTTTTCTGAGTACATACCAGTTATGTATGCCTCCCCCAGTGGAAAGAAACTTCCTGGGCTCAGGTGCTTCATTACATTTTCATCTGTGAGGCTCCAGCACCTCGCATGGGGGGCCTGACAAAATCACAGTGTTTACTGAACGGAATCATTAAACAAGATGATGAGCCCAAGTCATATGTCCTCAGGGAAGCGGGGAGGAGGGGCCTGGGCTCAGTTGCGCTGGGGTCTCCACAGGCTGGAGGTGCCCCCTGCATCCCTGCTGCCTTGGCAGGGGAAAGGAAGCATGGGATACACCAGGGGATGAGGTCCCCTGGCCTCTTCCCCCCTCTTCCTCTGTCTCAAGATCTACACCCAGGAAATATGTTCATGCATGACTCATCACTACCCACCATGGAGGGTGACCAGGGTGTGATGAGGCTCTGGTGAGACACTGGATGTAAGCCACTTTGCAAACCATAAAGCGCCGCAGAAATGCCAGTTGGTAAATTCATTGTGAGCCTTCAACTGCACTGTCCTGCAGAGCTTAAGGTAAGTTTACGGAGCCATGTGCTACCATCTAACAACCAAGCCCATGTATGAGCACATGCTTGAAGATTAACCTGCCTGATTAACGCTTGTCTAGACAATCAACAAAACACATTGTCCAGCCTTCAGTTATGCTGCTTGCTGGGGTGTACACGCTCCCACTGAAAACTATACGGTGGCTCTCGAAAGCACGGCTCCAGCGAGTCCTGGAATATGACCAACAGTGGTCCTGGAGACAGCAAGGAGGGGGCTGGGAGGGGTGACAGGCACAAAGTCACAGAATGCTCAGCCCAGAAAACAGCCGGGGGGAGGAGGTGATGCCCCCAATTCCTGCTCACTTCTCTGGTAAAGGGGAGTTCCCGAGTTCTAGCTGTACAAGGTTGAACAGGCCAGCGGTTTGCCCATGACAGTGGGGCTCGCCAGCTTGTCTTAGGAGGAACTCAGGCTGGAGACAGAGCGGGTCCTGCTGACCGGTAGAGTGTACCTCCAGACCAAGACAGACACGGAGAGAAGGGAAATTCAGCTGCTGGATTTGATCTCCTTTTACCAAGCCTCCTAACAGGTCCTCTTGCCTGCAGCCTCTTCCTCTTCCAATCTGTCCTCCACAAGTCGGTCAAAGGCCCGTCCTGAAGCGCCTGCGCAGATAAACTGCAGGGACTGCTGGGTGGAACAGATTCACATTCGTCCCTGCCTTTCCAGACCGATGGCCCTTTGGCTCCTTTCAAACATTCTGCTGGCCGCACCTCATCTGCATACCCTTGCACGAGCTGTCTACTGTGCCTGAAATAAACTCCCTACTTACCTCTGCAAATCCTTAGAATCCTGCAAAGCACCACCTCCTTTAAGAAGTCTTCCCAGATTCCCTACCTTCTAGTGTGCCTTCACTGTCTACCTGTGTTTACATTTTTGTCTTTGAGTCTCCAGTAGACAGCATAGTGCCTGGTCCGCAAAAGGTGCATCAGCATAAAATGAATAACGTTTCTATAGCACCTTCAGTGGGCCAGCACTGTGCTGAGCGCTTTACAATTACCTCATTTAGTCCCCACAAAAATCCTGGGAAGGAGGGGCTTCTATTGTCCCCATTTTACAGATGAGGAAACTCATCAAAAGCAGTTGAATGAGTTGCTTAGGGTCACTCTGACAGAAAGTGCCTGAGGCTAGATTTGAATTCAGGTCCTCCTGACTCCAGGCCCAAGACTCTATCCATTGGGCCACTTTGCTGCCCCTGGTCTGCTAGATGACTGGTTCGTCTCATCTCAGAGGACTGAGCCCTTATTCATGTGAGGACTCCTTGTGCCTCTTCAATCCTGCGGGTTCCTGTCCACCTCTCTCTGTAAGCAGTTCTGAAATGGTCTGGCAGCCTGTTCTTCTAATGCACTGAATCCCAGGGCCACCCTCAGGCTACACCCTCGCTCTGCTTCCAGCCCTGCGAGTCCTCGGTGGAGTCTTGGACCACTCATTGGAGAGCAGCTGTCATTGACTTACATCCACTGGGGTCTTCCCTGGGTGCCCCAAAGTTTGATTTTCCAGGTCTTGGTTTTGTGATTCACAAAGTACAGATCATCACCAGGAAAGCTCTGTTAGGGCAGGGAGCAGCCTGTGACCATGGGGAGTGAGGCACAAAATCCCAAATGCAATCCAGTCTGCTTGCCTCCTACTCCCTCTTCAGTGCTTTCTTCCCGAGGCCCTCTAATTGGGAAATTCCTCCAAGAACTCCCATAGAAGGGCCCCCAAGCCATCATCTCATTTCCCAGTGGGCTGAATTGCTTGGGACCTCTCCACCATATCTCCAAGGTCTAGCACCTTCTTCCCTCTCCATGCCTGCCTTAGGGCTTCCTGCTATGGGTTGTTCCCCCCAACCCCTCCAGATTGTAAGCTCCTTCAAGTCAGGAGCTGCCTTTCATATCTGCATCCCCAGCACTTGGCACAGTGGCCAGCATACAGTAGGTACTTAATGTTCATTGATTGAGTGGGTCCAGCTCACTGTCCATCCAGCCACATGGTATAAGTTGGTCCACGTGCCCGTTTCTTCTGTGCAGATGGCTTGGGGACAACCAGCACAATGTCACCTACGGAGAAGTGTCGTGTAGAGCTCTCCCTCAACAACCTCACCCTGTTTGGCTTTTTCCCAGCCAGATTCAAAGGCCTTCTCTCCATCCTCACTCTCCCCATCTCTCTGCAGCCCATGACATTGTTGGTCGTTCCCTCCTCTCTAGGAACAACCCCTCTCCATGGTTCTCCTCACTCTCTGGCCGCTCCTTCTGTCTCCCTGGCTGGATCTTCCCCCTAACTTCCTCTAACCCTGGGAGTCCCTCAGGTCCTGGCCCTCCTCTCTACTACTTCGCTGGGTGATCTCACCAGTTCCCAGTCCGCTGATGATCCCCAAATCTACCTTTCCTATCCCAGTCTCTCTGCTGACCTGCAATCTTCAATCTCCAACTGCCTTTTAGACATCTCAAACTACATGTTCAGCAGACATTTTAAATTCAGTATGTCCACATCAGAACTCCTAATCTTTCTGCAAACCCTCCCCCAACCTTCCCTAGAGAGGGGAACATCATCTTCCCAGTCCTCCTCTAGGCTTGCAACCTAGAAGTCATCCTGAATTTTTAACTGTGGTTTGCCATTTCCTACTCCAGCTCATTTTACAGATGAGTAAACTTAGGCAAACAGGGTGAAGTGACTTGCCCAGGTTATGCAGCTACTAGGTGTCTAGGGCCAAATCTGAACTCAAGGAGATGAGTTTTCCTGACCCTAGGCACTGTGGCGCCCCTAGCGAGCTTCCTTCAAGTCCCACCCAAAAATCCACCTTCTACAGGAAGCGTTCCCTGACCTCTCTTCCTTCTAGTGCCCTCCCTCTCTTGACAGTTTCCTATTGATTCTGTACATAGCTTTGTGACTGGTTTGCCGGCTGTCTCCCCCACAGACAGTGAGCACCCTGAGGTTCACTCTCCTTGTATCCCCACTGCTCAGCACGGCACATAGTAGGCACTTGATAAATGTTTCCTGATTCCTGCCATAACTCTGGTAGACACACACTTCTCACCTACTTCCAGCCGTTTTTGGTACATGACAAACGACAGACATGGCTGGGCTCTGGATTTTCTCCCCCCACCCTCATTTTATTCCTGATGAGATTGGAATGCTAGAGATGGATTGCCACATGCTTTGCTACTGGCCCCACAGTGGACTGTGAGGCTGCCAAGGCTCATGGTGCCTGATCAGCAAAGCCCTCCCATGCTGAGAGACTGCAGGGAGGGAGAGGAAGCTGAAAAGTGCCAGGAGGCTGGCAGGGAGCAGCTGCCATGAGTTTGTCAGCACAGGCTGCTGAGGTCATGGCTCTGACTGCTGACTACCCCTAAATGCGCTCTAGGAATCACCAGGGAGGCATAGGGTTTCCAGCAAAACCATCCCTTCCTTTGCCATCCTTTCATCATGAGGGCCCTCAAGATGGGCAAGAGAAGGCAGCCCACCAGGTTGTCAGAGTCAGGGTGGGATCTCCTGTGACTGGTCATGACCTCAGACATTGGTGTGAGGGGGGGGGGTGGTGGAGTGACGGGATAATGTGACTTTCTTTTTCATTTCATTGGAAACTTCCTTTGTGAGATCTTGAAAACCAATCTTTTCCCAAGGATGTCAGAGCAAAGTCCTTCTCTACACACAAAGAAATCTTTGTAGATGCCTTTTTTTGTGGTGGCAAAGAATGGGAACAAAGCAGACATGGATTGGCTAAACAAGCTGCGGTCCATGGATGTCATGGGATATCACTGTGCTGTGAGCAGATGCAGCAAAGCACTGAGCCTGGGATACAGCAAATACTCGGCCAAGACCTCAGAAGCAGAAGCATCAGGATGCTTGGTAGCCCCAAGAACCGGCCTCAGAAGGCACCTCCCAGCCTTCTTTACAGAGTTGGGGGGTGGTAGGTGTGGACCCGAGGGATGTGGTTGGCGGAGTTCCACCCAACTCTCTATTTTCTCCTCTTCCTTACATGTGATGGCTACTTGTATGGGGAAGCAGAGCTATTTTGAGAAATGAGTGAAAATGATGCAAAAATAAATGATAATTAAAATTAAAGAAAAATCATCTCTGGGCATCTTTAAAATTACACTGGCTTCAGCCCAGATTTCTTATATACTTGGTCAGGTCCAGTCACTCATTATGAACTGACTTTCAGTGCTCTTCTAATGAAAGGACACTGGACACTGAGGGAAGGAGGGAAGGGGAAGGGAGGAAAAGGAAGGGGAGGGAAGTGTAAGTGCTTACTACATACCAGACAATGTACTTTGTTTCAGAAGAAAACAGGAAATAAGTTTTAGGCCCCCCAAGGAAGGAGGTGCCTCTAACTCTTCATGAGCTGCGAACTGGCCACTCATTCTGGAGAAGAGCTCATGTCCTGGTTGCTGCTGGTGGTGGTTTCGTACCTGAGACCATGGGCAAGGGCAGAAAGCCTTGGCACAAGCCCCGAGCATACAGAGCTTGTAATCTAAAGGAGAGCCATACATACACACACAAACACACATACACACACACAACTTCCCTCCCCTCGCCCTCTTTGCCTGCAGAACTCAATCCAATACCCCTTCAGCGAGGAAGATCCTCTGCCATGCAAGGCCCTTAATTCCTCACCTTGGTCCTTTTCGGTGGCACAGGAGCGTTCTTAGATATCTACATGCTAGAACTTAGGTTCTGCATATCTCTGAGTGGGCATCCTGGTTGCTAGAGCTGTTGGTGTTTTGGTACCCATGGGGCTTCTGGTTTGGCTGTTCAGAAGTATATGCCCCCTCCCCATCTTGGCACGGGGTCCAAAGGGCACAAACAATTGAAGTGATTCTTCTGGCCTAATTCCAAATGGTTCTTCAGAATTGCTGCATCCATTTGCAGCTCTGCCAACAATGCATGAGCATGTCTGTCTTGCCATAGCCCATGTAGACCGAAACTTTCATCTGCCTCTCTCCCTGCTAGTACTGACTGACCAGACTGATCAAGTGGCCTTTCAGGGTTATTACTCACCATCCCCCTTTGTGGTTATTTCTGCCATTTGGCCAGTTTGTGCATGTGTCTAGACTTTTAAATCCACCGACTCCTAAGCGCCACCTCTTAAAACACAATACTTTAGGTCTGGTCTGACCTGGGCGATGCTGTGAGCCCCTCTGTTCTGGACATCTGGCCTCTCAATGCAGTCCAGGATCACAATGCTCACTCACCAATTAAAACTGCAGTCCACTAAAGCCCCCAGACCTTCTTTGAAGCCACTCATCCAACCTTTTGGCTGGTGGGTACAGGAGACTCTGTAAAGGTAAACGGCCTCGGAAAGACTTGGCCAGCCTTGCACTAGCTTTGTGGATGGGTTAGGGAAGTCTTCTTCATCCAGAATGTCTGGTATGGAGGTCCCTGGACCCACAATCCTTCCACTGTGAGTTAAAAAGGCTTTTTCTTTCCTTTTTCTAAACCTAGTAATTTTTCTAAACCAAAGAAATACCCCAGGACACAGCAATGTCAGCACCACATTCTTGGAGACTGTTGGCCTCAAAAACACTTCATTTCCACAAATCCTTTGGGTATAACATCATGGGTGGTGGAAGTTCTGTCCCTTCACACAATGCCCTCGTGTTGGCACCAGGCTCCAAATGGGAAACATTAGTCATCTTCTGGGGAGAGCAAGCGTGTGAACAAATTATCTCATGCAAACACCTCAAGGCCCCCTTGCCATGAGAGTGTAGGCTGTAGGCTGGAAGACACTGGGTTGTGGAGGCTGCTGTGGTCCTTGCTGATGTTGTGTCTGGCAGATGGGCCACCCCACAGCACCACCCTGTGCACCTGCCCACCTCCCCTCCACACACCCCCCCCAGGCGGCCCCTTTCCCAAAACACTACAAGGGGACTACTTTTTACTAATAGCTTTATTTAAATAAGACACGGGAATTTCTCTACTGGAAAAGTACAAAACAAAAGCCACATCTGTCCTCGTGTAAAGAAAGCCAACAGCATCTGGCAGCCGGGCTTCCCAGGACAGCGATGGACAAAACCCAAACAGCGTCTGAGATGTCTCTGAGCCCAAGGGATGGGACATCTGAGCTCAGCAGCTTCCTGGGAATTTACATGGAAAAGCAGAAGCTCCCACAAAGCACATCCAAAACCTTCAGATGCACTAGAACAAACAGGTGGCACAATCACTACTTAGCTGACATGGAATGTCCCCACAAACCTCATCCATCATGGAGACCCAGTCCTTCCCCCCTCCCCTCCCCCTCCTCCCTCAGCCCCAGACAGACAGACAGGCAGAGCAGGAAGGCACTGGAGCTCCCATGCACACAGAACCAGTCTTTGCTCCCTTCTTCCCTCTTCTCTTTATCAAGGCCTGAGAACACTGGAGTGAAAGAGATCTGAAAAAAATGGTTTGCAAAGGTTCCCATGTGAAAATGACAGTCCTTTGCTCCACCAAAGTCTCTTCTGGTTGAACACCGACCGACTGTTGTGAAAGAACCAAAATAGGCCTGTGGGGGGAGAACATGGCAGCAGAGGTTGGGGGTAGGAAGGCAATGAGAACCCTGATGGCTAATCCCCCCGACACACACAGGCCCCTTCCCTTGCTGTCCGCATTTCTTTCCAATCTTCACCGAGCTTCCATGCAGGTTTCCCCGGGGCCCAGAGCATGATTCTGGAGAAGCCTGGGCTCTGTCTGGTTCTCCCCAGCTCGGACCCTGTCTGCCCAGGGCTTCCTGCCCTGTCTTACACTTCCCATGTGGAGGAATGACCACACTGACAAGAGACACAAAGAGATGGGGCTAAAGGAAAAGAGCTTCCAGCCACTGCCTGCAGTCACCAAGGAATCCTTCGTCGACTCCTCTTCCAACCAGTCTGAGAACAGAACCACCTCTGGACTCAAATGTCACTCAGTTCATCTAAAGCTGGGGAGGGTGGAGGTGAGCAACCAGAAGCTTGTCCCTTTTAAGCCAGAAAACAAAGGGACAGTTTCCAAAGGAGAAACTCAACATGAATTTGCTGCAGACATGAGTGGAGCGTTCCTGGCCATTCCCTGTGAAATCCCTTCCCATGTGGGCGTTTGCTGCATGCAGGGTGCCTCTTGGCAACCTTGTTCTCAACCTTGCACAAGTCATGAAGAACGCCCCCTTTTACCCCATTCTCCGGCTGACACCTGAGAAGGGGGCCCTGGATTCTACTGCTGCTGGCTGCCCCTGCCCAGGATCACCCTCCTTGGCCTTCTTCCAACAAAGTGGAATGGAATGAGGAAAGATAAATGCAGAGAGATGTCACTGTGACACCTTGTCTTTGCCGATATGATTTACATTCCAAGTTACCTGAGTGAGACTTCAGCAGAAGTACCTGAAACGAGGCCACAGGGTGGGCGCTCCGCAATAGCGGGGCCAGGGTCTTGTGTGTCTGGTGGTTTTTGCATTGTGTGCGTCACAAACACCTGGATCGATTGTCAACACAATCTTGAAGTACGGCCTCTTCCACAGGACACAACACAGCCAGACAGCTTCCCTTTGGACAGGCAACTTTCTGATGCGGAAGGACTTGGAACAGACCGCAGGACATGGCGCTCGTCTGGTCAGACATACTAGGAAATGTATCGTCTCCACTGAAAATGCTGAATGATCTACAACGCTGTGCTAGCATCACCGCTTTCCACAAAGAAATAAAAATAAAAAATGCTCCATTCAAGGCCTGTCCCCAACAAGAACAATGATAACAGATCCTCTGGGATGCTGGCATCACCCCTCCATGCAGATGTCTGGGCGGCCGTGCTGACCGGGCTTCCGAGGGCCAGGGACCTGCTCCCCTGATCAGATGGCCACGTAGTTCTGAGACGAGGACCGCTCCTCAGTCTGACACTCGTTCAGCAGGGGAGTTGGTGGGGCTGGGCACGGTGGTGGGATTGTGACCTCTGCCACCGAGTCTACAACGCTGGTATCATCTGACAGAGATGAGAAGGCCACCCGTGCTGATAGTTGCTCGACAGTCAAGGTGCTCAGTATCGGGCTCTGGCCAGAGCCTGGAGAACTCTTGAGCATCAGGTCTGAGGCTGGTAGGAGAGGGCCCAGGAGCCTTACAGGGCAGAAGGCAGAGCCAGTTGGGATGAAATTCACCTTGTTTTTGTCAGGACATGAAAAGAGAGGGGCTGAGATAGGCTGACGAGCCCTAGAACAGGACAAAAAGATGCCATGAGCCACAAGGGAACCTGGCTCTGTGCCCTAAGTCAGGAAGGCAGGGTCACAGGACCAGATATTCCAAAAGGAGAGACCTCCCTATCTCCTTCTGAGGGCATGCCTCAATTCAGAAAAGTGGGTGGAGACTGTTAGCCCCATTTCCGGTTAGTCTGGGAAGACGGGGGTGGGGGAATGGCACTACTTCTCCTCTGAAGGCTGGACCTTTCCCAGACCTCTTTTCTCCTTTACCTTCAGTCATCAAAGAGGAGCAGCCCCTTCCCTGTGACCACTATAACCCACATGGGAAGCTCCCCCTCTCCTTAGCTCCTGCAGCTGTGCGGTGCTCAAGGGTGGTGAGGTGCACAAGGGTGGGCAGGTACTTACGCCATCTCCTCAAAAACCTTCACTCGCTCACACCCCTCTGGCGGCTCCCGTTTGAACATGTAGCTGTTGTTGGGTTTGGGTGAGGAGGCGTACTTGGGTAGCGGCGAGCTGCTCCCACTGTCTGCAAATTTAAATCAGTTTGTTCCATTACTAAAGGTGGGAAGCACTTGGGAACAAGCCTGGACTTCCAAAAAGAAGCATCCTACATAAGGCTGCTAAGCCTGCCCACCCACCACAGATCCTCCTGGCCAACAAGCTCTTTCTCACACCCTTACAGAGCACAGTTCTTCTCAATAAGGGCTTTTAGGCAAGACCAATCTGTCCTGCCATAGAAAGGACATTTATTTTTTCTAAAAAATTACATAGTGAATAAAAGCGCTGCATCCCCCAAAGCTAAATGAAGAAGGGCAAACACAAACAGCCTCCTAACCCAGATTTTCTTAGTCCCTGACTGGTGCCTGGAGCAGAGCCAGGGCCCCACGGCTGGTTAGAATGCCCAGCCCTGAGCAAGACAGAAGCCAGATCTTTCAGGTGAGCACTGTAGGGCACCTTCACCAGACATATCGCCCCACAGCTCTGAACTAACCTGATAGGAAAGAAAAAGTTTGTTTTTAAATTATCAGAAAGCCCTATCAGCTGCCTCTTTTGCTACTGAGGAAGGGTCCAGGGACTTTGGATGCAGAGATGTGCCAATATCCTTAAAAACATCCTCAGTAATGCATCAGGGCAGAACAAAAGTCCTAAAGGCAGAGTGTGTCTCCCTACACACTGCCCCTGACACTCCCTATGGTACATAGAGTCTACTCGATCTCATGAAGCATGCCCTCAAGTGTCTGCCCCTAAGGAAAAGAACCTGTTCTCGACCTCAGCAGGCCAAGAATGAGAAAGGGAATGGAGTTGTGTCAGATCTGGAATCAAACCAAAAACTTAAGCTATTTCTGTGAAGTCCCGACTCTGAGCAGCCCTGGCTTTCCACCTCTCCCTCCATCCTTCCTTACATAACCCTCTCTTCATCTGTACCATGACCTCCAGTCCTTGACTCCTCCCCTGCACTAGCCACTCTCTCCCCTTTCACACATCTCGATTCCTTGATGAACCAAATGAACTCTACACTGTCCTTCTTTCTTGAAGCTCTCACATCCTTATCATATTGCCAACTGTGCCCAGCCAAGCCTCAGCCTTGGGTCACTCCCACCACTCATCATGTGCATATACTGTCAGAGAAACTCACACCACCACCCTGACAGGGTCTGCTACAAAAGTAGGCTACACAACCTCAGCTGGGCCCTCACTGCCACTAGGCAATCTGACTTCCTCTCTAAGCAGTACCCTCTCCGACTCTCCACAATGGCTCTTCCAAACCTGCTCATTCCTCCTCAAACCTTCCATGGCCCTCCTCCCCTAACTCTCTCAGCTGAAAATCCAGTCTCATATTTTACAGAAAAAAAAAATGAGCCATTCTTGTGAGTTCCCTCTTGTCCCCCTTTCCTCATCTTCCATCACTCAGGTGCCTTCTATCCCTCCCTCCTTCACCCCTGTCTCCCATGATGAAGTAGCCTTACCAAGGACCAAGGCCAAACCCTCTACCTGCTCAAGGGATCCCATTCTATCCTGCCTCCTCCAACAGATTCCCCCCTCTATCACTTCTATTCTTTTTTAACTGAGAAGTCTTTCTTTATTATCACTACCTCACAGAACTCAACACAAAAAAAGACATTATAGTTTTAGGATCTGGAAATGGGGCTCCCTCTCCTCCCTGTCCCCACTTCCAGTATTTCTACATTTTGCTCTGAGTTGACTATGGGAGATGGGTAGAGTCACTGAAGACAGAGGGAGGTGAATGGAGGCAGAAGGAACCCAGAAGTCTGCCCCAGCACTTCTGGGAAGCAGGGCTTAGAGCCCCAATCTCTTTCGCTTCCCTCCTGTGAGAAATGTGTGTTCTGTATGTTTTATGGCACATGTATCTGAGGGCAGACAGAGTATTGAGGCATGGAAACCTCAAATGCAAACTGGCCTCAGTCCTACCTCCGAAATTTAGGGAGGAAGTGGTCTATATCTCCCTAGAAGTTGGATCAGGATTGATCACTTATTTTCAATCTGTCCTTTATTGCTTCATTTCCTCCTGCCTACAAACAGGCACCACCCTTAAAAAATTCTCACTTGAGCCTTCCATCCCTTCTGTCATCCTATTTCTCGTCTGCCCTTTGTAGCTAAACTTCTTGAAAAGGTGTCTACAACAGGAGCCATCAATTTCTCTCCTCTTACAACCCCTTATAATCCAGCTTCTGACCTCATCATTCCACCGAAACTGTTCTCTCCAAAGTTACCAATGATGTCTTAATCACTAAACTCAATTACCTTTTCTTAATCCTCATTCTCCTTGACCTCTCTTCAGCCTTTGGCATGGCTGACCATTCCCTCCTCCCAGATTCCCTCTTCTCTCTAGGTTTTCAGACCATTACCCTTTCTTTCCTCCCATCCTCCAGTTCTCCTCCAGACCATGCCATCTAACCATAAATGCCCCTCATGGTTTGTTCTGGGCCCTCTTCAGCTCCTCTATACAGATGATTCTCACATCCACCTGTCCTAACCCAGTCTCCCTGCTGACTTGTAATCTCACATCTCCAACTGCCTCTCAGACATCTCAAACTGCACAAACTGGATGCAGAGTAGACATCTTAAACACAGTATGCCCAGAACAGAACTCCTGATCTTTTTCCCCAAACCCTCCCTCCCCTCCTACTTTCCCTATTTCTGTTGATAGCAATGCCCTTCTCCCAGTCCCTCAGGCTCCCAACCCTAGGTATCATCCTGGACTCATCACTGCCCATTTTCAATCTACTGCCAAGGTCTGTCGATTTCACCTCTGCAGCATCTCTTGTCAGGATTTCACCTCTGTAGCATCTCTTGTGGATTTTTCCTCTGTAGTATCTCTCGTGGATTTCACCTCTGTAGCATCTCTGGTGTATTTCACCTCTGTAGCATCTCTGGTGTATTTTACCTCTGCAACACCACTTGTGGATTTCAACTCCATCGCATCTCTTGTAGATTTCACCTCTGTAGCAACTGTCCTGGATTTCTCTGCTGTAGCATCTCTTGTGGATTTCACTTCTGCAACATCTCTCCTGGATTTCACCTCTGTATTGCTCATCAATTGCACCTTCACAACACCTTTCTCCAATGTGCCCAGCTCTCTCCTCTGACCCTGCTCCTACCCTTCAAGGACCTCATCACCTGACACCTGGGCTGCAATAGCTGCTGGGGGGGAGGGGTGTCTGCCTGCTTCCATCTCTTCCCATTTCAATCTATCCTCCTTTTAGCCAGTAATTTTCCTAAAACATAGATCTGATCACATCACATACCTCCTCCTCCCCTCGCCCCCCACCCCCAAAAACCCTATGACCCTATGGCCTCCAGGAGCAAATACAAAATGCTGTTTGGCATCCAAAACTTATTCTGCCCCCTTCTATCTTTTCAGTCTTCTCACATCTCATTTCTCAGCATGTCCTCTTTCATCTAGTGTCCCCAGCCTCCTGGTTGTCCCACCAGCAAAACCCTCCTTGGTTCTGGCCACTCTCTCTGGCTATCTGCCATTCCTGGACCTCTCTCCTTACTCTATTCCAACTACTGGCCCTCTGGCTTCTTTTAAATCCTGTAGGAAACCTTCCCCCAACCCCTAAGTCCAGTGTTTTCCCACCGTTTATTATTTCCTTCACTGTGTGGCTCAGAGCTGCCTTGGCAGTCACCCCACGCGACTCCTCTTCCCATCTGGCTTCCATTAAGGTTTGTAGTTTCCAAATGCTCCAGAAAGGTATTCTTGGTTCCCATCTCCACCCCCACCATCCTGGTAGTGCTCTATCCCTCCCCAAATAACTTGGGTACATACTTGTAAGCCCACCTCTCACCTCCCAGTAAAATGTAAGTTCCTTGAGGACAATGGTTGTTTTTGTCCCAGGAGACTCTTGTGGAAATGAATTTCCAACCTAGCTTGCTGTGTATCATCAGACCACTAAACTGAGACATAACAAGAATACCAATGCGAATAAGAATTCAGAAAAACGAGGGAAAATTCAAGAGAATAACGTGCCCAGTGAAGGCAGCATGGAGAGCTGACAACTGGTGGACGACAACAGTCAAAGTCAGTATCTTCTTGTTACAATGAAAGGACACATCTGTCCTTTCAGTTCATGATCAATAAACTAACTGCTTCACAAGGGGGTTTAGGGTTGCCTGGCTGCTTGCTGGGAAATAAGGCATAAGTAATTTTTAATAATAAATGGGGGAAACCCCATAAGCACTCAAGATGGGACAACTGGGAATGAATAAAGAAACCACTATAGTGAAGAGGAAATGCTTCCAGGAAAGGCAGTAGAGATCCCAAGAATTCAGATTACCTTGGGCAGGTCATTTACGTACTCTAGGTCTCAGCCCCTCCCTTTCATCTCATTTTCTTTCAACCAAGTAGTAAGCATTTATTAAGTGCTTACTATCAGACATCCTATGAAGTACTGAAAGAAAAAGAAACCTGGGGTGGGGAACCTGCAACCTTAGGGCCACAAGGCCACTGTGGCCTTCTAAAAGTCTTTGGGTGTGACCTTCTGACTGAGGAGGGCTGCATTTGAAGACCTTAGAGGGCCATGTCTGGCCTTGAGGTTGCAGGTTCCTGACCCCTGAACTAGCCCCTGCCCCTAAGGAGCTCACATTCTAACAGGGGACACACAAAACATACAGAAAGCAGACAGAAGGTAATTTCAGAAGGAGCAGGAAAGGCCCTTGAAGAAGATGGCATTTGAGCTGACTCCTGAAAGAAGCCAAGAGGTCGATGGGAAGAGGGAAAACACGGTAGGCATGCGGGGATTACCAGGGCAAGTGCCTTGGAGTAGGCCAGCGTCAATCACTAAGTCATCCTGAAGAGCAGGTTTTCTCCAAGGTTGGGGGAGACAGGAGCATATCTGAATAGATCAGGGCAAGAAGGAGCCAAGGGCAGGGAGAGATGGAAGAGGAGAAGGAAGCCTTGGCAAGGAGAAGGGTTGCCTCCTCCAAAGAGGAAGGAGGTGATTAGGGAAAATAACTCAGTGATGAGACATTACCAAGAGGGAGGGCCTTGTGATGGCTTCAACTTTTGTTGGGGAGACCTTTCATATTCATTAAAAGGTCCATGCCTGGTTCACATGGAGCCTGTGGTGGGAGGAGTTTGCTGAAGGAGTGGAACAGGAAGAGGTACAGATGGAGCAGAGTTGAGAAAAAATTTGGTCAGAGCAATCAGAACTGAAGGATGGAGGCAAGCCCATAGCTGGCTGTGAATGTAAGAAGGGCATTTTGTTTAAGGGAAGTCTGCTTGTGATTTGTTTAAGGGAGTTGGTTTGTGGGAAGCCTGGCAGGGGGGAAGGCTTGGGGATGGTGTTGTTCTCTGCATTGTTACTGTGTATAGATTTTTGCTGCTATGACGGATTTGGCTTTCTGGTGTCTGAATAAATGTTTTGGTTCCATCTTCCATGTGGAGAGTCTGTGGTATTTCATGATTCAGAATTGTGCCAGGATACTCATGGCCACCATAGGTGCTGTGAATATCACACAGGCACTACAGTTTGTTTGGTTTTGTGTGTGTGTGAGTGTGAGTGTGAGAGTGTGTGTGTGTGTTTGTGTGTGAGAAATTGAAGTGAGTTCAGAGAGGATTTTGAGAATGCTAGAATAAAGCAGGAAATGACCTGGTTCTCCCAAATTCCCTTAAAATAATACCTCAAAATGAATTTTAGAGCAACAGAAAAAAAATTAAAAGTTGGGTAAAGCAATTGTCCAGTCTAAGACAACTTGGAAGGACACTGGAGGTGGTCTGGCCTGACTAAAGTGCAGACACCTCCAGGCAGCTATAAAAGACTCAATAAACAATACACCCTGGGGGCAGCTGTGGAGTGGCAGCCTCAGTATCAGTATCATTATCCCATAGACAGTGTGGGGGTCAGACAGTTGATCAGGGGAAGATTCCAGGGCCCTCCGCAGATGCTGGACACAGGTCCCAGGGGCACTGACCAGATACAGTCCCAGGCTGCAGCTATCAGTGAGGAAGAGTGAGTCCACACTGGTGAATGTGGTCATGGAGAGGTGAATTTCAGGGCAAGGAGGTGAACTGAAGCTTGCAGCTACCAGTACTGCAGGGAGTAAGAGCATTTTGGGGAACAGCATTGCAAGGGTCCCTGGTCCTGACTCAGGAATGGAGAAGTGTCCTTGAGGTCAGGTCCCCAAAGAGAACTCAGAAAACAACAAGACAAAAAACCTGAAGCCTGAGACATTATCCCCCATGCCTCAGGATTAGAGCTCAACTCTAACACAAAGTAAACAGCAAAGAAATAAGTCACCAAAAAATGAGTGAGCCAAAGAGAAAGAACCTAACCACAGATAACTACTATGGTACAGAGAAGATCAGGGTTCAAATTCAGAAGAAGAAAGTGAAGTTAAAACAGCCACTTCTATTGCAAAGAAAAAAAGGCAAAATGGTTACAAGTCCAAAAAGATTTCTTGGAAAAGGTTTTAAAAGGCTTTAAATAAGAGAGGTTGAGGGAAAATTAGGAAAAAAACAAGAATAATGCAAAAGTCAACCAATTAGAAAAACAGATTCAAAAAAACTTATGGAAGAAAGTAACTCCTTAAAAATTATAACTGTGCAAGGGAAAGCTAATGAATTCCTAAGACACAAGAAATAATGAAAAAACAATAGAAGCAGATGTAAGACATCTCATTAGAAAAGCAACTGACCTGAAGAACAGATCTAGGAAACTCAATGCAACAAATTATTAAGGAAAATTGCCCTGAAGTTTTAGAATAAAAGGATAAAATAGAAATAGAAAAAATCCACCAATACCACTTAAAAGAGATCCCAGGATGAAAACTCACAGGAGCATCATAGCTAAGTTTTGAAACTCCCTGGTCAAGGAGAAAATACTACACTAAAACAAACCAATTTAAATACAGTACAGCTACAGTCAGAATAACAAAAAAAAATCAGGTTCTACATTAAAAGACCAAAGGGCAGAGAACATGATATTTTGAAGAGTGAAGGAGCTGTGTTTGCTACCAAGAATAAATTCCCTAGCAAAGTTAAATGTAGTCCTGCATGGACCAAAAAAAGGATATTTAATGAACTGAAGGACTTTTAGGTATTTGTGAGGAAAATCAAAACTGAACAGAAAAGAAAGGGGTGGGGGGGAGGTAGAATCAAGATGGCACTGTAAAAGCAGAGACCTGCTACAGCCCCTTCCCCCAAAACCTCTCAAAAAAACCTATAAAAATGACTCTAAACAAATTCTAGAGTAGCAGAAGCCACAAAAAGTCAGACTGGAGAAAAAAGTTCAACAGGAAGGGTGTATCACACTGGACTGGGAGCAGAACGCAGTTTGGTGTGGGTCGCCCTGGGCATAGACAGACCTGAAGCAGGCCTTAGGGGCTGAATCCCGGGCAACTACTGCAGTTTGTAGACTTCTCAACCCACAAATGCCAAAGACAGCTTCGAAGGTCAGTGGGAAGGGTCTCTCTCACCTGGCTAAGAGAGGAGCGTGATCTCAGCCCCAGGGCAGTGGCAGTCACTGATGAGACAGAGGCTGCTTCTGGAGTCCTATACTTTAAAAAGAGCTCAAAAGTCAAGTAATTGGCTGGGAAAATGAGCAAACAGGGGAAAAAGAAACAGACTACAGATTCTTACTTTCTCAGTGAAGAGGTATTTTCTTACATCATTGGTGATGAGGAAGATCAAAACATACAATCAGAAGAAGACAAGAAAGCCAAAGCTCCTATGTCCAAAGCCTCCAAGAAAAATATGTATGGATCTCAGGCCATGGAAGAGCTCAAAAATTATTTTGAAAATCAAGTGAGATTAGGAGAAAAATTGGGAAGAGAAATGAGAGTGATGCAAGAAAATTATGAAAAAAGAGTCAATAGCCTGCTGAAGGAAAGCCAAAAAGTACTGAAAATAACATCTTCACAATTAGACTAACCCAAATGACAAAGGAGTTCCAAAAAGCCAATTAGGAGAGGAATGCCTTAAAGAGCAGAATGAACCAAATGGAAAAAGAGGTCCAAAAGCTCACTGAAGAAAATAATTCCTTAAAAATTAGAATGGAGCAAATGGAAGCTAATGATTTTATGAGAAATCAAGAAATTATAAAACAAAACCAAAAGCATGAAAAAAAGAAGAAAGTGTAAAGTATCTCATTGGAGAAAAAAAATGATCTGGAAAATAGATTCAGGAAAGATCATTTAAAAATTACTGGACAACCTGAAAGCCATGATCAAACAAAGAGCTTAAGCTATCATCTTTCAAGAAATTATCAAGGAAAATTGCCTTGATATTCTACAACCAGAGGGTAAAATAGAAATGCAAAGACTCCACCAATCACCTGAAAGAGATCCCAAAAGAAAAACTCCTAGGAATATTGTAGCCAAATTCTAGAGTTCCTAGGTCAAGGAGAAAATATTATAAGCAGCCAGAAAGAAACAATTTAAGAATTGTGAAACACAACCAGGATAACACAAGATTTAGCAGCTTCTACACTAAGAAACCAAGGGGTTTGGAATATGATATTCCAGAGGTGAAAGGAGACAGTATTAAAACCAAGAATCACCTACCCAGAAAAACTAAGTATCATACTTCAGGGGGAAAAAATGGAACTTCAATGAAATAAAGGACTTCCAAGCTTTCTTGTTAAAAAGACCAGACCTGAATAGAAAACTTGACTTTCAAATACAAGAATCAAGAGAAGTATGAAAAGGTAAACAGGAAAGAGAAACCATAAGGGACCATGTGGAAAGATGCCATTTGTAACTCATGAGACCATTCTCAGTATTAGAAGAGTTGGAGGGAATACATTTATGTGTATGTATATGAATGTGTGTGTGTGCGTTTGTGCTTTGTTGCCAAAGAAGTCCATGCCATCAAAGAAATGATGACATGACTTGCAGTTGACTTTGTTTTGAGTGAGGGAGGGCTGTGAAGGTCACCAGTCTCACTTCTCCTCCAGAGTCATATCTGAGTCCAGTGACCAGATATTCATCAGGATGGCTGGAGATGACCCAGGATGAGGCAACTGGCGTTAAGTGACTTGCCCAAGGTCACACAGCTAGTCAATGTCAAGTGAATGTCAAGTGTCTGAGGTAAGATCTGAACTCAGGTCCTCTTGACTCCTGTACTGGTGCTCTATCCACTGCACCAGCTAGCTGCCCCAAGTATATATGAATGTATGGGGGGGAGGGGGAGGGGAGGGGGGCAGAGAGAGAGAGAGAGAACGCATAGAGTGTGAGTTGAATATGAAGGGATGATATCTAATAAAGAAAATTAAGAGTTAAGAGGAATATACTGGAGAAAGAGAAAGGGAGAGGTAGAATGTAGTAAATCATCTCACATAAAAGAGGCAAGAAAGAACTTTTACAATGGAGGGGAAGAAGGGGAAGATGAGAGGGAAAAAGTGAGCCTTCCTTTCATCAGATTTGGCTTCAGGAGGGAATAACACACACACAAACACTCAATTGGGTATGGAAGTTTATCTTACCCTACAGGAAAGCAGTGGGGGAAGGGATAAGAGGGGGGAATAAAAAAAGGGCCAATAGATTGGGGTAAGGGGTAATGGGAAGCAAACACTTTGGTAGAGGGAAAGGTCAAAGGAGAGAACAGAATAAATGGAAGGCCAGACAGTATAGAGGGAAATATAGTCCTTCACAACATGACTGTTATGGAAGAGTTTTGCATGACTACACATATATAACCTATATCAAATTGCTTGCCTTCTCAGTGAGGGTGGGTGGGGAGGAGGGAAAGGAGAGATAATGTGGAACTCAAAGCTTTAATAATGAATGTTAAAAATTGTTTTTACATGCAAATAAGAAATAAGGTATATAGGCAATGGGTTACAGAAAATCTATCCTGCCCTATAGGAAAATAGAAGGGAAGGGTGATAAGAGAGGGGGGGATGATAGAAGGGAGTACAGATTGGAGGAAAGGATAATCAGAATACATGCTATCCAGGGGTGGGGTGAGGGAGGAGATGGGGAAAAAATCTGAAATTCTAAATTTTGTGGAAGTGAATGCTGAAAATTGAAAATAAATTTTTAAAAAAGAAACCGAGGCATAGAAAAAAAGAGAGGGGCTCTTAGAAGGTTGAGGGGATTAAGGAATAGTAAGGGGAGAGGATAAAGGGAGGATTCTTAGAAGGGGTACAGATTAGGGAGGCAGTGGTTAGAAGTCAATTAGATGTTTGAGGGGGGATAGGGTAAAAAGAGAGAGAGAGAAGGATAAACAGTGATGAAAAATAGGATGAAGGGAAATGAATATCTAGGAATCATAACTTTGAGTGTTAATGGAATGAACTCAGCTATAAAACAAACACAGATAGAATGGATCTAAAATGAGAATCTGATAATATGTTGTTTGCAAGAAACATATTTTAAAATGAGAGAAATATATAGAGTAAAAGTAAAGAGCTAAGGCAGAATTTAATATGCTTCAGCTGATACAAAAAAGCAGGGATAGCAATCATGATCTCAGACAAACTTAAAGCTAGAATAGATTTAATTAAGAGACAAATAGGGAAACTACATTACGTTCAATGGTGCTACAGATAATGAAATAATATCAAAAATTAAATCTCTCTGTACCAAATGCTATAGCATCCAAATTATTCATTGTAAAATGAATTACAGGTGGAAATAGATAGCAAAACTATACTATAATAGTGGGGGACTTCACCTTTCCTCTCTCAAAACTAGATGAACCTAACAAAAAAAAAATAAGAAAGAAGTCAAGGAGATGAAAAGAATCTTAGATAAGCCAAATATGATAGCTATCAGAGGGAACTGCATGGGAACAGAAAGGAATACCCCTTTTTCACAGCAGTATGTGGTACCCTTACAAATATTAACCATAAACTGGAACAGAAAAACTTTATGGTTAAATGTAGAAAACATATTAAATGCATCCTTTTCTGGTCATAAAACAATAAAAATTATATTTGATAAGGGACCAGATTAAAAATTCACTGGAGATTAAATAACTGAATCTTAAAGAATGAGTTCAATGGGTTATAAAAGGCATAGAAACAATAAATGATCTTATGATAGAGAATGGTAAGGAGACAACATACCAAACCTATGGGATGCAGCAAAAGCAGTAATAAGAGGAAAATTTGTATCTCTAAATATTTACTACATCAACAAAACAGAGAAAGAGCAGATCAATGAATTGGATATGGAACTCAATTGGAAAAAGAACAAATTGAAAGTCCCAAATTAAACAACAAATTGGAAATCCTAAAAACTAAAGATGAGGTTAATAAAATTGAATGTAAGAAAATCACTGTGTTAAAATATAAAACTAGGGGTTGGTTTGTGGGGGAAAACCACAATGAAACAGATTTGCTGTTATGATTTTTAAAAAGAGAAGAAAACCAAATTACTAGTATCAAAAAGGAAAAGAGTTAATATGCCACTAAGAAAGATGAAATCAAAGCAGTCATTAAGGATCAATTTTGCCCAATTACATGCCAATAAATTTAACAATTTAAGTGAGATGGAGAAATGCTTACAAAAATATAAACTGCCTAGATTAACAGAAAAGAAAATAGAATATTTAAATATACTTATTTTAGAAAAAGAAATCAAAGAGACTGTAAGTGAGCTATCTTTAAAAAAAAAAAAGCATCAGGACCAGATGGATTTACAAATGAATTCTACCAAACATTTAAAGATCAACTAATTCCAAAATTAAGTAAATTCTTTGGAATAGTAATAGGCAAGGAAGGAATCCTACCAAACTCATTTTATGAAAGAAACATGGTGCTGATACCTAAACCAAGAAGAGCATACACAGAGAAAGAAAATTGTGGACCCATTTCACTAAATATAACATAATAAATATAATGCTAGCTAAGAGACTACAGCAATATATCACAAAGATTATACATTGTGACCACATGGTATATACCAGGAATGTAGGGATGGCTTAACATAAGGAAACCTATTAACATAATTGATTATATAAATAATGGAAGTAATAAAATACATGATTATATCAACAGATGCAGAAAAAGGTTTTGACAAAATACACTCATTCCTATTAAAAACATTTGAAAACACAAGCATCAATGGATTTTTCCTTAAAATGGTAAGAAGCATCTACCTAAAACCATCAGTATTATCTGATCCTTCCTGGGAGGTTTTGGGAGTGTGGTGAAGCCTGTGAAGCCCTTCTCAGAAGAACATCTGTAAACTCTCAAAACAAAATAGAAGGCAACGAAGGAAACCAACTCGACTGAAACTGTTCAATTATTCAACAAAGGCCTTCTCCTATCACTAGGTCAGTATTATCCAAGATGACAGGCAAACTCTTGAGATGTTCTCGGTCATTAGGAGCAATGTAGTAGTAACAAGGTCTCAGGCATGTTTGCTACAGATGCCCGCCTCTACCCATCATGGGGTCTAAAGGAAAGAGGGATTTTCTGTGGATGGTGAGGGTGTCTGCAGATTGAGGGGTGGGGGGATGGGAAGACTCCAAGGAGCTGTGTAAGGCTGGAGCAGGGAGGTCCAGACTGATGGAGAGGCCTGACGGCTGGGGGTGGGGGGGAGTGGCCTCTAGAGTAGGGGCTGAAACATGGAGGCCATGGTGTTGGTTTGCTTTGAAGCTTTCAGTAGCTGTCAGGGACTTTCTTTGTAATCTGAAATATTTCATTTTATTTCATGAATTTAAAAATGTGTCTCTGATAAGGGATTCTAAGGTTTCAAACAGAGTGCCAAAAGACTCTCTTTATAATAAAAAAAAAAAAGGTTAATAACCCTGGGGTCCTACAGCATTTATGGACTTGGGGGTTCATGGATCTAATCAGCATGACAAAAAAAACATGTTATTTACTTGGAGAACTGTCAACTGAATCCTTCCAATGTTCTTTCCACGTTCTCTCCTCTTCCCAAAGTTACTAGGAGCTCTGAATGGCCAAACCCAATGGTCTTTCCATGTCTGAACCCTTCACAACCTCTGTCTGCTGCATGTGACTGCTGGCCCTTCCCCTTCTGGGTTTTTGTGACTCCTGGGTTCTCATCTCCTTCTTTTGTTGGCTCCCCCCTCCAGCTCATACCCCCTAAGACTAGATACCCTTGAGGCTGGGTCTTGGGCCCTCTTCGCTCTACCCTCAATCATTAAGTCTCCAGGTAGACATCTGACTCCCAGTTCTAAACAGTCATCCTCAGTCACCTGTTGGACTATTCAAACAAAGCCCCACAGGTACCTCCCATCGGATGGGAGCCCCCATCTCAGTGCTGGACTTAGGACATCCCACCTCTCCCTTGAAGCATCCTTCTCACTGGTTTCTCCCCTTCCCAAACAGACAACAAAGTTATTTCCATAAAGTGCTTTACACGTGGCCTCATTTGACACAATAACATGAAGAGGAAGGTGCTATTAGTATCACCATTTTAGAGATGAGGAAACAAAAAGTAGCTCAGCCAGGATGCCTGAGACAGGATTTGAACTCAGGGCTCCCTGACTCCAGGTCCAGAACCCTGTGCACTCTGGCACTCTTACTACCCCCAACTGGGCTTCCTATGCCTTTGGGATCAAACGTTGACTCAGGCTTTTCAATTTCTTTGCAGTTGGGCCTGAATCTCTCCTTCCAGTCTTGTTGTACATTCTCCCCTTTCCTGCACTCTCAAGTCTAGCAGGCTGGAAGGAGAGCTAGTGAGCATTGTAATAACAGCTGGTGTTTATGCCACATCTACTACCCGCCAGGCATGGGGCTCAACAACCCAGGAGGGAGGTGACATTATTATTCCCATGTTATAATCTAGGAAGCCAAGCCCAACAGTGGTGAAGAGACTTGCCCAGGGTTCTAGCTGCGTGCCTGAGGCTGGATCTGAAGTCAGGCCTCTGGGAAATCTCACCTTGTCTCTTTCCCACCACACTGGCTGACCTTCATGGCTGGGAGAAGCTCCCTCTCTCTTCTTCACTGAGATGCGGTCCTGCTCACCCACTGGTTCCTCCACAACACCTTCGTGACTCACTGCTCTCATATGCACTTCCTGAGGACAGGGTCTCTTCGCTCACGGCCTAGAGAGGCATCTAGGGATCCTAACAAAGTGCACTCCTCACAGACCTGCTCCCCGACTCTGCTCTTCATCGACTCCAACATCACCAGGGGTGGAAAGGCAAGGGTGGATAACCAGGCTGAAGGACAGGGGAGTTTTCATCCCGTCATTGGCAGGCGGAGTTTGTGGCGTGCCACTGATCCCAAAGCTTTCCACCCCGCTGACCTCCCTTGTCACAACTGCAGGCTGCTAACAACCAAGAGGAGCCCGTGTGGAAGGGGAAGGTCTGGGTTCTAGGGCAGTGCTTAGAATGTGCTAATGATTCTAAGCATGCTGGAGTCCTATGGCATTTTAAATTGAATTCCTTTTCTTCATGTGCATGATAAGGTATAAGGTTATTTCATTAGATGATACCACAACCCTGGGGAATCAGGTCTTTTTAGATGTGGCTTGCTATTAAATGTGTGCTAAGTATATAAAAACATTAAGAGTTGGCCTGTGATCTTATCCAGCAATTTCAAATCCATAAATCCAAAAGGGCTCTTCTCTATTTTCAATCTTAGTTCTCTAATCCCAAGAGCCCTATGCACACCCCATTCACAAATGGGATCCTGGCCTTCTTGGAAATCACCAGTTTGGAAACAGCATCCACTACAATGTCCCTGTTCATCTGTACAGAGGCCAAGTTTGCCATTTTAAAAGTGCACACTGGACACGTGATTAAACCTTTGTACATTATGGGCAGGTTTCCTTTGGAATCACTGTTTTTTCAGCCTGAGATCTGCCCACATCTTTAAGCACAAATGATCCCTTGGTTTTCTTCCTCCAGTTGCCTTTACAATTTCCAACGAGAGGGAATCTGAAGGTCTCTAGCACACAAAAGCAGATCCTCATACACCAGCAGATCGATCCATGCTCTGTCATACAATTCCCTGAGGAGGTTTCTGCTCTGGCCTTCTCCAGAGCCCCTCGTTGGTCTCATCGGGCAGCCTGCTCATGGTCTTGGGGCAACGCGCAGCTTTCGCCATTTGGCCACCTGATCTCTAAGGCTGAGAACTTGGTCGAGTTTGTCTAAATCAACTTCATAGCAGCCCTAACGGATCCAGAATGAAGAGGAGCACTCTGGACCACGTGAGGGCCATGTATCACTGCGAGGCCGGACAGAGATGGAGCCCTCAGGGCTTCCCAGGCCGTTTGGCCACAACCTGACTGAACCATGAAACAACGACTGCAGCAGGGCCTTGCACTAATGACCAGAAACCTGGTTCTCCCCCGTTGTGACCAGCGCCCATTCATTCTCCCCTACTAATGTCAGTCTGTGGCTTCTAGGCCTTAAAATTCTGAGAATCACAAGAGGAGGAGAGTGCCTTGTCCAATCTCCCCTCAGGCACAGGAAGGGCAGTTAGACAGTAAGAGGAGCTGAGTTTGAAGCCCACCTCTCCCATTCTCTTATTACAAGTCACTTCATTGTCTCTGTCTCAGTTTCCCCATCTGTAAAATAAGAGGTTGGAGAAGGTGGTTCCTAAGGCTCCTTCGTAAATCCCCAACTCTAGGAGCGACCACAGGCAAGTCATTAACTCCTCAGTTTCCCTAGTGGGCATCAATTCCAGATGAAAGGTCCTTCCCCTTAAAGTTTCTACCTCTTGCTTATTATAAAGACACCACAAAAGCTGTCTCCTCAAGTTTCTGGGGGTAGTCATATGCAGAAGGGTTTAGGCTGTGACCTCCCTGGCCCCAGAAAACAGATCTGGAAGGAAAGGGGTGTGTGTGTGCAGGGTGGGGGACATCCGAGGGAGGCCATCTGCAGCCAGAGGTCAAAAAAAATTCCCTGATAATTAAAGCTGTGGGAATGTGTCGTGAGCCCCCCAGGAGGCTCCTGCCTTGAAGGAGGCCTGACAAAGGCTGCTATGCCACAAAATGCTTCTTGCTTAGGGAGGAGCTGGACAAGGTGGTCACTGGAATCCCTTCCAAGCCTGGGATGATTCTGGGGGACAAACAAGCTGAGGATATGAATTTACACTCTTCAGCCAAAAGAAAATGAGAGCCCTCCTGATGCCCAGGAAGGACAATGCAGCAGGTGTCTCCCCCAGTGCCTCGCCTTCCACTTTGCTGTTGGTGTGGGTTATTTGGTGACACCATGGGCCCTTGGGAGCCATTTCACTAAGGCAAATACACAGAGCACTTTTTCTCAGTACCTAAAATGTGCTATGGAAATATCAGAGTTGGTCTGTTTCCTAACTGTCCACGGTGCGAGCACGTCAGAGGAGTGGCTCCACTTTCATACGAGGGCCAGGGCGAGGTGTCCTGGACTTTCACTTCAACAGGCAGGTTCCACAAAAGAGACATGGCCCAAGTCACCAGAGAAACAACCTCTGGACAAACATCTGATCATTAAAAGGAAGCCCTACAGAAGAGAGGAGAGTCCTTGGATTTGTGGGATTTCCACCTTTGTGGATCAGTACAGCCTGTTGCCACCCTTCAAAGTTGGGAAGTTGGCAGACTATTGTGAAAAACCCTCCAAATCACTGAGTATCAGTGGGTCCCGGCTGAAGCAGAGGGAGAGGAGGCGCTGAAAAAGTCTGCTGGCTGATCCTGCCTTCCCAGGCTGTCTTGAGCCTCCAAGGAGATATCAGATGCCTAGCACTCTGAAGCCTCAACATAATACACACGTTAGCATGATTAGGGTGAACTTGCCCTTCATCTTTAATTAATAATAAAAAGGCACTCCCAGTAAGAGGTTGCCAGGGCTAGTCAGTCAGTCAATCATGAAGGGCTGACGTTGTGCCAGGCCCAACAATGGAGCACCCTTGGGAGGCCTGGCTCTGCCACCTGAAGGGTTCGTAGGGTCCTCAGGTTGGGAGGATGCTGTCATTTGAGAAGGATGATAGGGGAGCTGTTATCACAATTATTACTCCAAAGCTACAAAAGTCTTACCTGAAACAAGACAGGACAACTGATTCACTTGCTACACTGTCAGTTTTCATATTTCTAGTTATTGGGAAGTTAGAAAAAAGTTGGTGTTTAAGTATTCAAATGAATTTTCTATCTGCCTTTCTTTGGAAATGATTTTCCCTCCCAACAATTCTGACTCACCAATGTACTCTGAAGTATGACCAAACACAAAATCAAGCAGGACAGAGACTGTCATGTGACCTCTGCACAACATCAAGGCCAAAAGCAGACCCGGGCACCCTAAGGCTTCACGACCTTCCTTCCCAGACAGCTGCAGCTCCTTGCCACAGGCTCTGCTCCTCTGGCATTCTTGGAGGATGTTGGTGAAAATCATCAAAAGGAGGGTCAGGAAACCCAGGAAAGGCCAGTAAAGCTCATGGGAGCCCCTCCCAGCGCCCCCTCTGCTCTCCCCCAAGGGCAAGAAGCTGAAGTGATGGTGGCTTGTGCCTAGGCATCGGTCCAAACCCTCCTCACCTTTATCACGGTCATAGAGCAAATCTTCAGTGGAACACGGGCTGCCATCCTGAGATACACAGGGCGAGTGGCTGCTGCTGCAGCTACTGCTGCGCTCTGGCACCGACGGTGTCTGCGTGTCTACACTGCGAGTGCCGCTGCTGCTGCTGCGGTACTGGGCGGGCAGCGGGGCACGGCGGCCGTCAGGAACATCCAGGGGCTGGAATACAAACAGTGCCCCAAGAGGTCACTCCTGTGGCCCACCTGGCTTTGGGTGGCATCGTTCTGAGTGACCTCACTGGGGCTCTAGGGATCCCATGCCCACGGTGCCAGCCCCTCAAAGAGCTTGCCCTTCCACCCACTGACCCCCAGAAGCACCACTGGCTGACAAACAGAACATGTCCTCTCCATCACCGACATGCATCTTGGGCTCTCCTCTCCTCTCCACTCCCAGGATATGCCCCAAGGCTGGGCCTGGTGCCATGGCTGACATTTCCCTTGTCAACTCCACACCCAATGTCTCAGCTGGAGCTTTAAATTGGTGTAGCGTTCTGTGGACATTATTGGGCCATTGGGTATGTTAGCTGGAACCCCGTGTGATTTCTGGCAATGACTGAAAATACCCTTTAACAAGAGTCATCTCCAACACTGCCTGGTGCCTGACCTCTGCATCTCTCATCTAACCACAGTGTCTCCTCCATGAGATGGATGGAAAGACCCCTGAGGGCAGGGTCTCCTTCCACCCTTCCTTCTACCCCAAGCTTAGAATGGTGCCTGGCCCACAGTAAGCCAGGGGAATGTGGCCTGACCTTGGGATAACATTTTTTCCCAACCCAGTTTGGGAGGGCTCAGTAAGAAAGTCTGGCTGCCATTCTGACTTACAGATTATATTTCTGTGTTTGGAAAAGGTGGCTCCTGACACCACCTGAATTATCCTGCATTTCATCACTCGGGTAAGCACCACCAGTAGAGCAGAAGCCCCTGACAGCACAGATGACTTCTCGTTGGTCTGCATCCCTGTCACATAAACTGGTTCCTGGTAGAAAGAAAGCATTTCCCAATCCAATTGTATAAAGCATTTGAACTCAGCCTGGGACTTCGCAGACAAGCTTCCACTCTCAGGGAAAGCCAAACCCAAGCTGGTCTCATCACTAATTTGTATTCACTCAACTCTAATGTGTCTTCTGCCCCTTCTTCAGGGGAGAGCCATTTCAAAGGTCTCAGAACCCCCACCCACCAAGGGCAAAGGGCAGAAAGGTAGAAGAAGCGAGATCCATGTCTGGACATAAGCAAAAACAAACCGCAAGGTTGGGGAAGTCAAAGACGCTGATTCCAAAAGTGACTGGGTTCGTTCCTTCTGCTCACTTGGAAGACTGTTTCCAAAGGTTGGGAGGGTAAGCTTAAGCTCAAGTGGGTAAAAGCAGAGCCTCTGAGAAGAGCCAGGCCTGCTGTGGGGGCTGGGATGAGAAGACCAGTCCCCAGAGAAGAAGCAGAGACACTCACTTCCAATGGGTCTTCGATTTTCTCTCTGGACTGTAAGCTAAGAAGTATAAGGAGACAGATAAGGTAGCATGGCACGGCAACAGGGGAGGGCAGGTTCCAGGCCCAGATGTATCTTCTTGGACACCAGGAACACTGCCTGGGTCTGCTGAGGTCCTGGTAGACCTTCTAATTCACAGCAGAGTGAACACAGGATCAGAAGAAGGCAAACATCATTCCAGTTTAAAAAGGGTGGGGAGGGTGGAGGAAACAGAAGATGCTACAGGCCAGTGAGCTTGACCTAGCCTTTTGTCAGAACTCTAGAACATGGTTAAATCAATCGATATATATTTGTTAAGTGCCTACCATGTGCTTGGCACTGCACAAAGGGCTGGGGACACAAAAAGAAGCAAAGATAGTCCCTGTCCTTGAGCAGACTACTGCAGGATGAAGGTACACAGGACCCAGAGAAGACCATGAAACGAGGGAACATAGGGGCAGTGGAAGGCTTCTTACAAAAGGTAACACCTGAAGGAAGTCAGGAGGTCAGAAGTCTGAGACAAAGAGAGAAATGTTTCAGGCCTGGGGGATAGAGCCAAGAGATGGAGGGCCAGGAGACAGGGGGCGCTGGTTGAAGAGCACATTACTGGGAATGTAGGCGAGGCTGTTGTGAAGGTCAAACAGAATATTCTGTACTTGATCCTGGAGGCCAGAGGGGGCCCCCGAAGTTTAGAAATAAAGCAGTGACATGGGCAGAAATGAGAAAATCCTTCTGGTGACTCAACAGAGGATGGGCTGGAGGGGAGCGACAGGGACTGGCCAACCTCCCAGCAGCCACTTCGGTCATCCAGGTATGATGGACTGGGGCCCTGTACCAGGGCGGAAGCAGGGTCAGAGGAGAGAAGGGGGCCTATTCGAGAATTGCCTGGGCAGCAGCTTGGCTATGGCAGTGAGGGAGGCATCCAAGAGGACTCCTAGAAAGGGAGGCTGCCCTCAACAGGGAAAGGAAAGGCAGAAGGGAGGGCGGTACAGGGTAAAGACCAGAAGCTGTGCCGAGGACACAGTTAAAGATGCTACTCAATTTCTGAGAGATGATTGGGGCTGAGAAATCAGGCAGAGGTGAGGATCGCCAGCACAGAGAGAGTCACTGAGGCCATGGGAGCTAATGAGCTCACCGGGTGAAGCAAGGAGTAGCAAGGGAGAGGAGCAGAGGGCCCAGGACACATCCTGAGGGACACCTGTGGTTAGAGGTGGTTAGAGGGTACGATCTGCAGGAGGATCCAGCAGAGGAGACAGAGAAGGAGAGGTCAGAGAGGGAGGAGGAGGACCAGGAGAGAGAGGGCAGAGGGTGGAAACCTAGAGAGAAGAGGGGATCCTGGGGGAGAGTGACCAGCAGTGCCACAGGCTGCCCATGGAGAGTGAAGATTGAGAAAAGATCACTGGATTTGGCCACTAAGAGATCACTGGTGACTCTGGAGATGGCAGCTTTGGTGAACGATAAGGTTCAACGTCACACTCTAAGTTGTTAAGAGAGAGTGAGAGGAGAGAAAGCAGAGGTCCCATTTGTAGATGGCCTTTTTGAGTTTAGCTATAAAGAGCAGATGAAAAACAGGATGATAGCCAGGACAGAAGAGTCAAATGAGGCATTTTCCTGGATGGGGAGATATGGGCATGTTTGTAGGCAGGAGGGAAGGAGCTCAATAGAGACGGACAGACTGAAAATAAGAGACCGAGCGAGGATGAAGAGGGGCAACCTGTTGGAGGAGATGGGATGGAAGGGGAGCCCTTAAGCAGGTGGAGGCTTTAGTAAGGAATAAGGTGAGGTTACTCATGAGAGGAGGACAGGGCACTGTTGAACTAGTTCACCAAGGAGCCAAGGTAGGCAGAAGCAAGTGGCTAGTGCAGGGGAGATGGCCTGGAGGAGAATGACTGCAGGTCGTGGTGTCGATGTAGAGTGGGCTTTTGTAAGGGAGGGCCAGTGGAGGGAGGCAGAAAGCCTACAGATCATGGTGAGATAAGGGGATTTCTGAATTTTTGAACATGGAGGCGGGGCACCTGAGGGTGACGGGCAGTATGACCATCTTTCTCACCCCCAGTCCTTCCTCCAATGCTGGCTCCCCAAACTGGTCTTCACACTTACCAATGATCTCTTCATGGCCAAAGACAAGCCTCATGGGAATCTTCTTTGAACTCTGCAGCTCTGGACACCAACCACCCCATGCTCTCCTCCCTTGGCTCTCCCTGGGCCCTTCAACGCCCCCCACCCCCATGCGACTGACCATTCCAGGGCCTCCTTTGCTAGACTGTCCTCCCTCTCACGCATACTAAGCACCATGCCGCTCGAGGCTCTGGCCTGGTCCCTCTCCTTACCTCCTCCCCCTCAAGGAGCTCACCTGTTCCCATAGAATCAATCACCATCTCTAGACAGGCAGTTTCCCAATCTGTTGATCCAAGCCTTCATCTCTCTTCTGAACTCATTTTCCATGACATCTCCATGGAGCTATCCCAGAGGCCTCATCAGCTAAGCATGCCCACCCCCTAATCACATATTCTTTCTGCAAACGTTCCATTTCAGCTGAGGCTGTGGCCACCCTTCTAGTGATGCTAGTTTGAAACATCAGTGTCATCTGCCCCTCGCCCTGCTCTTTCATGCCACATTGGCACCAGGTGCCCAACACTGCTGACTCTGCCTCTTCAGCCTCTCCTTTACTTCTGGCCCTTATCCCTTCTCCTCTTGGCTACTGTACCAGCCAGGCTCCTTCCTCAGTGGTCTCCCTGCATCTGACCATCCCCTTCTATGTCAACTCCCGGAACATGACTGCCAGGCAGACCAACATTCACAGACTCACTGAATTGCACACAGAGCTGGAACAGACCTTGGCAGCCAGCTTGGCCAGCCCCCTCCACTCAGAGATGGGAGTCTGGGACCTGGGGAATGGCCAAGGAACACCACAAAGGGCACGTGTCAGAGGTGGCATTGGAGTCCATTCCAGAGCCAGAGCCTCCACCTCCTATGCTGTACCCAAAACCAAGACCTGACCAAGTCATCACCCCTTACTCAGACACCTCCTGGGCTCCCTATTGCCTTTTGAGTCAACTATAAACTTATGCATTTGGCTTTTGAAGTCTTATACAGGACGGTCTCTACCCTACCAGGGTGACTGAGTGCCAGTTCTGGTACAAGGTGCTGGGAACACAAAGTTAAATGCGCAATCACTGCCACCCTCAGAGAGCTTATCCTCTAGCCCAGGAGACAATCCGTACTAACATAAGCATATTAAAAATAAATATAAAATAACACATTAATTTGGAGGGGTGGGGGGAATCGGGAAAGGCCTCTACAGAAGAAGCTGGTGCCCATGCTGAGCTTTGGGGATTCTAAGCACCTACCAGGAATGTTACAAACAATCTCATTTGACTCTCACAACGTCCCTATTATAATCCCCAATTTACAGGTAAAAAAAACTGAGGCAGACAGAGACTTGCTCAGGGTGCTACAACTAGTAGTGCCAGAGGCTAGATTTGAACTCAGGTCTTCCAGGAGATAAAGTGTTGTCTGTAAAGATAGCAAGAAGAGAAGTCTGGCTGGAGACCAGTCAGGTCCCAGAAGGCTGGAAAGGCAGTCTGGAGCCATGCTGTGAAGGACTTTTGTACAGGATCCGGAGGAGATTCCTGAGTAGGGAGTGATGTGGCCAGCTCTATGCCTCGGCCATGGAGGCCAAGCACTCAGTACAGAAGCTCCTGATCTCTACAAAGGCTGTGGCCAAGGTTGGAAAATGGGAAAGGCCAAAAGAGATCCTGTCAAGGTCACTGCCCAAGACTCCTGACTCCAAGGGACAGTGCCCAGCACACAGTGAATGCTGAACAAGGCCTTGCCAATTAACTTACAAAATTCATAAAATGGGTTTCCAAGAAAATTTCACATGAACATTTTAACACAACAGCTTTGCTTTCCAGTGCTCTCTGGATCCATCTCACTCCCCAACAGAGTTCCAATGAGTTCTCTCCCTAAAGCAAGAGCAATGCTCATAGGATCCCAGCTCAAGGGCCATGGACTCCAGCCTGCCCTCATTTTACACAGGAGGAAACTGAGGCCCAGGAGGGGACAAGACTGTGAAACATTGGGGAGAGTCTGAATTCTGATGCTTTGAGCACCAAGCCAGCATCCTTGTTACCCAGGGATCATGTGTGCCAAGAAATAAATGACACAGGGTATTTTAAAATGGAGCAAATGATTTGGATACCATTGCTAGGAGTACAAAGCATGATGAGTGATCTGGCACGTGGTCTGGCTGAACAGTTAGTGTCTCCTTAACAAATGTACAACAAATGACCAGTGCCAGTTCCAGGTGCCAAGGACCTCGGGGGACAAGATTCAGAGAGGGCCACGTCAGATCTGAGACAAAACAGGTCTGGCCATCATACCAACTTCAAATAATGTTACAGCTGAAGTCTCACAAGCTTCAACAGAGTCTGATTAAAGGGCCAGTGAGCCAGGCTAGCTAGCCCAGGGCCACATGCAAGCATGTTCAGACTTTACCTGTAAAAGAGAGGTTATTGAAAAACATTCCTAAAACATTTTGAACCTTTTCTGATTTCTTCCTTCTATCCCCAGCTACCAAAAAAAGAGAGATTGAAAGCAGCTTACCTTGCCTCCTTCCTCCTTCCCACTGTTCTCTTTAATGAACACCTTTTCCAGTTCTGGGCTGATTCCTTCTACGTTGCAGGGTACCCGGGAAACAGCAGACTTTGGTGCTGACGTATTGGACAGGGGCATAGAGATAGATCTTGAGCCAACAGCCTAAAAAGACAACCAGAATTGGCTTTCAAATTACTTCGGAAAACTGAACCCACAATGGCACCTTAAAGAACAGCCCTGAAACTCTATGGAAAAGGCACCCTGCTCTTTGGGTTCAACTGATCTCCAAAGTTCTGCCCTCCCTCCCAGTTCATCTGCAGCAGGAAGGGCCCCAGAGCTCGGCTGCTCAGAAGAAAAGACATAGACTGTACATCTAAAAGTTCCTGGCACATGCAATTCCTCCCGGGGTCCCTGCTCTTGACTGACAATTTGTGAAGCTACCAGCCAACAAAGCATAGTGTGGGGCACAGTGGAAGCCTGGAAGAGGAAGGCTTCCTGTAAGGGGAGCCTGAAGGACAAGCAGTCTCTAGAAGGGGGGAAAGCAGCATGCCGGGCTCCAGGAAGTGCCTGAGCAGAGTGTGAAGAAAGACAGAGTGTTCAAAGTCCAGCAAGTTCAGCCACTTCAAGTGACGAAGATCAGGCTCAGGCCAAGGTATGGAACAGAAATGGAGAGCTGACCAGCCCACAACACCTCCTCTACTGAGTCTGTGTCCATCAGGCCCTAGCTGGTTTAGAAGCCAGGATTGGCATCATGTTTGGTCAAAGAGATTTGCAAAGGCTTGGTCACACATGCACACACAAAGAGGGGACTCACAGCCAAAACGGGGTGGGGGAAAAGTGGGCGGTGTGAAAAACAAAGGGCAGAGGCCAGAGTTCACAGAAGGGAGGTCACCCTGGTAAACACTGAAGGTGCATGCCCCCAGAAGCACACCTTCAAGTTATGTTTTCAACGTTAAATGGGAGAGTTCCTCCAGGATGCAGATTGCCATCCCTTGGTCCCTACAGAACATATGGGATTTTCTGGGTCTGAATCCCCTGTAGGATTCTTCCCTGTTTATTAACTGGGTGGGTGAAGAGCAGACAAACCTAAGGAAAGGTGATCTTAGAAATTCCTCACATCCTCGGAAAGCAAGCTGCCACCACCATCCCAACCTTTCCTTCTGAGGACCACTCACATGGCTGCCCCTGACAAAGTGTGGCAACACTTTCCTCCCTACAGTCCTAAGGAAGACTCAGGCTCAAAGCAGGAGCATCTCCACTATGCAGAGGAAAAGACTGAGGCTCAGAAAGGCATGGCAAGTAAGTGACAGGGCCAGACCTCCACTTCCCCACCTCTGAGACTCTTTCTACTAAGTGGATACTTTTCTTTTTAAAAAAAATATTTCCCCCCAATCACAGTAACAACAATTTTTAATGTTCTTTTGTTTTTAAAGTTTTGAGTTCCAAATTCTATACCTTCCTCCCTCCCTCTGCTCCCCCTTGAAATGGTAAGCAGTCTGATATGGGTTATACATGTGCCACTACATAAAACACACTTCCATATTAGTCATTTTGTGGAAGAAGACTCAAGAAGGGTGGATGGATGGATGGATGGGTGGATGGATGGGTGGATGGATGGGTGGGTAGGTGGATGGATGGATAGATGGATAGATGGGTGGATGGATGGATGGATGGATGGATGGATGGATGGGTGGATGGGTGGGTGGGTAGGTGGGTGGATGGATGAGTAGGTGGGTGGGTGGGTGGGTGGATGGATGGGTGGATGGGTAGGTGGATGGGTGGATGGATGGACAGACAGACGGGAGGGAGGGAGGAAAACAAAGCAAGCAAGCTTTGATCTGCATTCAGATTCCATCAGTTCTTCCTCTGGAGGCAGAGAACATGCTTCATCATGAGTTCCTTGGGACTGTCTTAGAGCACGGTATGGCTGAGAAGCGCTACGTCATTCACAATTGGTCATTGCTACAATGCTGCTATTACATTACTGTGTACAGTGTTCTCCTGGTTCTGCTCACTCCATTTTATATCAGTTCATGTAAATCTGTCCAAGTTTTTCTGAAATCATCCTGCCTGCCATTTCTTAGAGCACCATAATATCCCATTACAATCATATATCACAACTTCTTCAGCCATTCCCCCAACTGATGGGGAGTCAGTTTCCAATTCTTTGCCACCACAACAAGAGTTGCTATATTTTTGTATAAATAGGTCCTTTCCCCTTTTGGGGGGAATCCATTTGAGATATAGACCTAGCCCTTTGGGCATAATTCCCAATTGCTCTCCAGAATGGAGAGCACAACTCCACCAACAGTAAATTACAGTCGAATTTGTCCACATCTCTTCCAACATTGGTCATTTTCCTTTTCTGTCATATTAACCAATAAGACAGGTATGGAAGTGGCACAGCAGAGCTGTTTTAACTTGCATTTCTCTAGTCAACAGTGATTTAGAGCATTTTTCTATCACTACAGATAGCTTTCATTTGTCTGAACACCACCTGTTCCTATCCTTTGATCATTTACCAACTGTGAAACGACTTGTATTATTATAAATGTGACTCCATTCTCTCTATATTTGAGTATTGGGGCCTTTATCAGATACTTACTGCAAAAACTGCTTCCCTTCTAATCTTGGTTGCATGGCTTTTATTTGTGCAAAACCTTTTTAATTTAATATAATCAAAACAATCCATTCTCCATTTTGGCATGCTCTCTGTATCTTGTTCGGTCCTAACTTGTTCCCTGATCCACAGAGCTGAGAGGTAAACAATTCCATGTGCTCCTAATGCGTTTATGGCTTCACCCTTTACATCTAAATCATGCACCTATTTTGACCTTATCTTGGTAAATGTGTGAGATGTGAGTTTTTGCCATTCTTAAGTCAATCTATTTTAAAGAAAATCTTTAAAAGTTTTCCATGAAGCATCAAGGATGATTCAAAACAATTCTTAATTTATTTTGAAAATACCCGCATTTATCAATTCCACATCTGAATGCCTGCAAAGCACTGACACATCTTAGCCCTTACAATCTTCTCCACAATCCTAGGAGCCGTTGTGACGATCTTCATTTTCCAGTTGAAGAACTAGACAGAGGT
The DNA here is from genome assembly GCA_023548195.1 of Bettongia penicillata ogilbyi. Classification (NCBI taxonomy): domain Eukaryota; kingdom Metazoa; phylum Chordata; class Mammalia; order Diprotodontia; family Potoroidae; genus Bettongia; species Bettongia penicillata. The sequence continues at coordinate 2,110,249 of JAJHZJ010000095.1, read as the reverse complement.
TAAGTGACTTGCCCAGAGTCACATGGTTAGTAAGAGTCTGAGACCATATTTGAACTTCAGTCTTCCTGACTGCAGGTCCAGGGTTCTAGGCACTGTGACAACCCCTCGTGGCTTAAGAAAACACCCAAAAACTCTAAAGTAATTTAGCAGCCCGAGCTTTTCACATCCCACACTCCCCTTAATCCATCAGATCTCTACCTACAGGGAGCCTGTTCTTGGCTAAAGATCACAGCCCATTTGAGCAGCTCCTCCCACAAGAAGGATGCTGTGGGCTCTCCAGGGCGCCTGCCCCGGACCAGCCCCAGCTCACCTGAGTCTGGCTGCTGGCTGCGGGGTTGCCGTGTAAAGGTGAGTGGCGGTCTTTCTCTCGGTGGCTGTGCCGGCTACCACTCTGCTTGCCACGCTGCAGCTGCTGTCTCAGCTTGGCGATCTGCTAGAGAAGAGGAATAACGAGGAGGCGCAGGTGAACACAATGGCTTCACTGAATCCATTTGTTAACCACACACACTCACACATGCATGCACGCACACACTCCATCACACGCAGTCATGGCTGTCAGCAAACAAACCATAAGCACTCCACTACACACTGCCAAGGCCATCAGCATACAAACATGCATGGGGCCAAGTGGTCCCCAGGCTGTCTAAGCCTGTCTCCTCTCCAACTATCCCATGACTCCCCAAAGTCAAACACAAGCACCTGGTGAATCTTCAACCTCTGTCTGGGACCTGACCATTTATTTCTCAGCTGCTCTCATGGCTCACATCCAAATACCAGCCCTTTCCATTCCAGATCTGCAATATGATGAAGTGGAAGGAATGCCAGGTCCAGTTCAGTGTGACCATGGAAAACTGAGCCTCAGTTTCCTCATCTAAAATGGGGGTGCTGATACCCATCTCACAGAACTGTCACGAGGTTCACCTGAGTTAATCACCTAAAGCCCTTGGCAAACTTTACGGTAGTATATGTATGTGTATTATGTAACAGCTATGTTACACTATGAAAATATCATCTGTCACATTCCCATCATTACTGCCTAAACACTAACCACCAAAACATGTTTCTTTTAGGCCTCTATAGAAATGTTGCTCTTTTCTTTGACAGAATTCCGCCCCACAAACAAAGTCTACCTAGTCCTTTCCTCACAACAAGCCGATGAGGGAGATCCCATAGGCATTATTACCCCCATTTTGCAGATGAAAAAACTGAAGCCCAGAGAATTGCAGTCACTTGGCTCTTTCCTGTTTCTCGAGCTCATGTTCTTGCCCCAAATTAGGAGATAACATCAACATCAGAACTAGCCACCCTAGGCCCATCATGGTGGTTTTTTAAAAATGCAACTGTCAAAGATTATTAGTGGTAACTTAATAGTCCTTGAGTAGCACAGAATCTACAAACAGGACTCACCTTAGAATATCTACAAAGCACTCAAGGCAATTCCCACTTCTTGACCCTTCAAGTCCAGCCCTAAGCCAATACTATGAAGCCTGTCCAGGTCGAGTCTCCCAAAGAAATCCAGGGCCCAGAGCCAGAAGGCGGTCAGAAGAATCCAGCCCAATGGCTGGCCACCCTCAGCTTTTTTTGCTTTGGACACAACTTGCAAGCAGTACTAGTGAACACCCGTCTCCATGCTTTGGGATGCAGTGAAGATTAGTATTTCTTTATCACACACATGCATGCACACACAGGCAAGAAAAATAAAAGACAGTGACCCAGGAGTTGTACTTTCAAAGTGAGTTAGGCCTGGACGTATAGATCTAACAAAGCCATTACAAGTCAGGTGGCTACAGAAGTCACTATGCTAGCTGTGATCCTGACCCCATCATACAATCCTGTTCTCCATGATGAGGTCAACAGGAAGTGAAGAAAATCTGAACCCCAAAGATCACAGCCAGTTTATGACCCCACTCCCCCCAACTCCCGGTCCTCTTCCCCATCATGGAGCCCTTGACAAAAGCTGTAGTGCCAAGAACATCTTTATTCTCCACCTGCCAACAGCTTTGTAAACCATACCCAGGCACCACCAGAAACCGCCCTCTTAACAGGATATGTGGATGGAAGTGGCCACCTTTTATCACGTGGATGCCAAGGGAAGTATCTCCAAAGCAGGGTCCAATTAAAAGGCCTATTCAATGCTCCTTTCTGCTCCCCACTAGAAACAACCAGAGTATGAACCCTGTTGGGGAAGCCAGTGGTGGCAGTGCATGGTGTGGCAACAAATTAGACCAAGGGCTGGGTCTGGGGCCAGGAAGACTATGATCCAAGCTCTGCTTCAAACCTGTAGGAGCAATAGGCTCCCTGTCTAACTCCCTAAATCAATACAACACCGTACTAGAGGGCAAAGGATCTGGATTCAAATTCCTTTCTGTAACTCACTCCTGTGTGACCTCAAACCAATCCCTTGGGAGCTCATGAAGCCCAGCGCTCAGCACAGTGCCTAGCACTGAGACTTGCTTTCCTCATCTGTAAAATGGAATGATGGCTGCTCAGATCCTGCCTCACTCCAAAGTCAGGAAGAGCTGGGAGTCTGTGGAGGGACCTCCCACGTACAGACTAAATCCCAGTTCTGGACCCCCAAACAAGATACACCATGCAGCCATGGGACATGTGAGCTCTTAATTTCAATAATCCAAGACTGTAAATCCTCAAATCAAAGTAACATAGACAAGCAGATAATTTGTTTCTTCCAACGTTCCATCCAAGTCCTGAGAACGTAAAATCTGAAGATCTGCTTCCTACTTACACTGGTCCAAATCCCACATTATAATAAATAAATACATGATCAATGTAATATACAATAAATAAAACATAAAAACAATCAGTCTTCCTGGACCATAAAGGACAACGAAAGCTCTTAGGTCATGGTCTTCACAGGAGTGTCAGCACCACTTTCCACCATGAAGTTGGACAAGGGAATCAGAATCACAAGACTAACAAAAGGTCTATGCCAGGGGTCTTTGCTTTCAGCTCAAGCCCAGGCAGGCCACTTACCCTGTTAAGGAGCCAGACAGGCAAACATGGGCCCTGGGCACATCCAAGCACAGGGGACAGGACAATGATGATGAATCTGCTAAGGAGATGAAGGAGAGGCCAGACAGAGCAATGTCACAAAAACCCAAAGAGAGAAGGGCAGTCAAGAAGGAAAGGCCGGTGGACGTGACCAGGCAAGATGGCAAGGGGTGGAGAGGTGAGTGAGACAAAGAGCAAAGGGAACTTTTTCAAAGAGTTGGTAAAAGAGAGTTATGGGTTTGTAGTTTGTTGGTTTGGCGTTAGAGAAAAACCAGACCCGTGTGAAAGCTCTAAGGCCTCCCCCAGATGACAAGTAGAGGGGTGATCAGACATAAGAGCTCTTGGAAGGGGTTAAGGGGACAGGTCAAACATGTCACCGTATCCTCTGAGTCTGGGGCCAAAGAGGAGGGGTGGGGTCAAGGCAATTGCAACTGCGGAATAGAGAAGGAGCCTCCGTGTTTGAAGTGACATTGTCCTTGATAAGAAGAGGCCTGGAACAGCCACCACGTAGGAAGCACAAATGAGAGTGAAAGGAGAGACTACAGGGGAAGGGCTGAGTGTCCTTCCGGGGCCCAAGCCCAGGCTGGGACAGACTGCCTTCCTCTTCAGTGGGGCCTCATCACCACCCTGTCCCCTTTCACAGTCAGGGAAACCGAGATGCAGGATGCCGAGATGAAGGGCTCTTCCGCCCATGGACACCCAGTGTCAGAGGCCTGATGGGAAAAATAATTATAGGGAGCATCTATTTCACACTTTCCTCTGATCCTCAGAACCCTGTGAAGTGGATGCTATTATTATAATCTCTACAGAGGGAAAAAACTGAGGCAGACAGAGGCCAAGTGACCGGCCCAGGTTCACACAGCTAAGATGTGTCTGAGGCTGGCTCCAGGCCCAGCACCGTATATTCCCTAGCCTGACAGATGCTTCTTTTAACTGCAGGTTTTCCTAAGGTCACTCCTGTGCTCACGTTAGCACTCTGCCTTCAAGAGGGAGAGCATGACCCCGAGGAATGAGACGAGTCCTAGAGGTAAGCAGCAAAGCTATACAATCTCATATGGAGACACACTGAGGAGAGTCTCTGACTAGCAGGGGAAAGGGAGATGACTGTGCCCTAGATCTCTCTTCTACTGGATTGGCCCTGATGCTCCACACCCTCTGGCCTGTCCCTGAGCCTGCCAGCCCCTCAAGTACACACCCAGACATTCAGACTGCTGGCTGCCCTCTCCTCTGCAGTGGTGAGAGCGGCTTCCTGAGCGTGAGGGAGGGAAGAGAAGCCTGGCCGCTGTAGGGGGCCTCATGAGGCCTTTTGGTTGATCAGAGAGCACCTCCCACGTGGACTCCCCTGGCCCTGGTAGCACAAGGCTGTGGGGAGGGGGTCACTGGCTACCCACAGAGGGCCAGAGCAACAAGGGAAATTCCCAGGAAGCAGGGGATCCTGGGATTCTGAGCCCCAAGGGTCCAAGTGATCATCTCAGCCAATAGGATCATTCTGTGGATGGAAGAAATGACAGAGACTCACAGAGCTTAACTGACCTGTCCGCATTCACACAGCCAGGAACAACGGTTTTGGCAAGAGCTCGGCCAAGTGGGAAATGTAAAAATAAATAAGGGAGAGAATGGGAAAATGTCAAGATAAAATAAAAGCACTGGAATATATCTGGCCAAAAGGAGATCCAGGCCAGAAGCTCTGAGGGTCAATCACTGTAGAAAGGTGAAGCTTCTGGCTTCCCTGTCATAAGCGCATCTCAGAAGTCAGTACAGGACACTGAAGCTGGGAACATCCACCATGTGGACAACCACGACACCAAGGCTCACCTCTTTCAGCTGGTCCGAGCTGCCCCAAGATGCTGATCGCTGATGGGATTTCTTCTCCAGCCCCTCTTCGGCCCAACAGCTCGGGGTCTGTGGAAGAAAACCACGTGGTTCATTTTGGCTCAAATTCCTACGGGACCCCAGAGATGGCCCCTGACACAGGCCTGAAGTAAAGCTTCAAACCCCATGAGTGAAACTGAAAAACAAACAGAAACTATGAAAAAACAGAAGAGACATCAGCATTTCTGTAACAAACAGAGCCCCTATCCCTGTCAGAGAAACAGTGATACAGAAGTGACACTAAAGAAAACCAGAGATGGAGAGAAATCTGTGCACAGGAGGCCAGGGACAGACTCTTACCAAAACAAGGGGTCAGAAAATACCTCCCACCCAACTCCAACTATGCCTCCATCTCCATCCCTATAAAAATCTGTGGGAATAATCTCCTCTTGTATTAGCAGCATCCTTGATGAAGGTAAGAAAAAGAGAAATGGGCAGATTTTCTCCAGTGCTATTTTACAAAGGTCTACCTGTCTTCACCATCAAACAATGACTAAAAATATGAACAACATATTATCTTAATGTGCTTGGCTTTTTTTAAAAAAGCATTTGATTGGTAGAGTACAATACTTCCTAAATGCTCTGTTCCAACAATGTGTCCTGTATAGATGTCAAAATCACAAAAAATTCCTCAAAAGCTGTAGTTATATTTTTACAATCCCCCAATTATGAATACCAAGCAAGAGGGACAGGGAAAGTATAATTATCTACTAACCAGAAGCATGTGCCACTCACAAGGATGTCTAGGAGAGTCTAACTGAGCGAGTATTCCCTACAGATGGTCTTGTTAGCAAACATCACTTGGTTGAGTGAAAAGAGCCTTGGGATACAGCACAGGGTAACAGAGTAGATATGGTGGCTGGCTTGCTCATTTTACAGATGAGGAACTGAGGTCACCAGGGTGAAGTGTCTTGCCCAGGGTCACCCAGCTAGGAAGTGTCTGAAGTCAGATTTGAACGCACCAAGATAAGTCTCCCTGACTGTGCACGCTGGCACCCCCTAGATGCCAGCAGATATGGTGCTGAGCTTGAAAGGAGGTTGGCTAAAATCTGAATCTTGCCTTAGGTGTTAACTGGAGGAGTCCTTGACCTCAGTTTCTTTATCTGTAAAGGGGGGAACAATAACAGCACCTATAAAATGCATGTTCTCACTACTACATGATGTGCGCTCGGGACACGTCAAGCAGATGACTGTCCAGAACCATCGAATGCTCAGGTTCACCAGTACATGTGCCCTGGATGGACACCTCTAAAGGGAGGCCAGCCTTTAGGAAATTACACAAGTCTCTGAGTGACTCCCAGGTTCTCTTTCAAACAAGGCCTGCATATTTAACACCAACACTCTTCTGGAGATAACGTTTCGCAGCTGCACAGCACTGAATACAGCTTTTTCTGAAGAGTGGAGGAATGCGCAGGAGATATGACGAGGAAGAATGGTGTAGAAGCTCCTGACTCTACCATCCAATGAGTTCAATGCCCTCCCAGCTTCCTGCCATCTGCCAATTTTATACATTCATTCATTTGTTGGTCTGTTTGTCTATGTATTTAACTACATATTTATTTACCTAGCTGCCCTTCTATACCCACTGGGCTAGCTAAGTGTCTGGGTGGGGCAGTACCCAGAGCAGGAAGCCCAAACTCAGGAACACCTGAGTTCAAATCCAGCCTCACAGTCTTCCTAGTTGTGTGACCCTGGGCAAGGTTCTTAACCTCTGTCTGCCTCTGTTTCCTCAACTGTAAAATGCGACTGAAAGCACCTACCTCCCAGGGTTGTGGTGAGGATCCAAGCAAATGAAGTAGTATTTGTGGAGCCACAGCTTAATGAATGCTTTTTCCCCAGCCCCCTCCATTGGCAAATTAACAATCCTCAACACACAGCTGCACAATCCAGCCAAGCAAATCCCCACAAGGACCACGTCCACAATGTTGGTCTCTTCTTGCACTTCCAGGTAATTGCCTACCAGGAGGGGAGTGGCCCACTCCATCTTCATCCTTCTGAACTCCTGCTCAGAGCATCCATCAGGGTGCTTGACAGCATCACTGTCAGTGTCCACCTGGCTCTTCCACAGGCCTTCCAAGTATCTTCTAAGACCATCCCCTGCATTGCTGCCCACTGCCCTCAGCTACCACCACTTTCTCCCCAAAGGGAAGACACACTCTATGCCAAACCTTTGGCCTCCGCAAAAAGAGTCACGTTATTTCTGTGTCAAGGTCCTTTTGCTCTCTGTGGCTTCTTTGGGGGACAAGCTTGGTGAGTGTATCACGGGTCTAAGCATGTATACATCTCCTAAATTGGGAGAAGAGCTCTGAACCCCAAGATGGACAATGGCAAAAAGGCATGGAAAAGGTCCGGAGGAGGAGCGACAGGAAATTCTGCATGGTCCCATGGCCAGAGGCTCTCTAGGCTATGGAAGCTCTGTGACATTTTCACCACCATGCATGCAAACAAGACAATACCTTTCAGAAACTTTCCTGGGCTGGATGACATTCAATGGAAGGCCAGACCTGCCAAAAGCACCTGCGCAAACAGGCCCAGCCCCAGCTTGAGGACTAACATATTATGCTCTCACTACATGCCAGGAGGGGAAGGGAGGGGAGGGGAGGGGGAAGAGTGGGGGGGAAGTGGGGAGGTGATCAAAGGAAAGGGAGGGGAGGGGAGGGGAGGGGAGAGGAGGGGGGAGAGTGGGGGGAAGGGGGGAGGTGATCAAGGGAAAGGGAAGGGAGGGGAAGGGGAAGAGTGGGGGGGAAGGGGGGAGGTGATCGAGAGAAAGGGAGGGGAGAAAGGAGGGAGGAAGGGAAGGAAGCAGCTGTCACCTCTCCCACCTGCGCTCCTAGGCAGTGCTGACCTGATGCTGTTTCATCCATTCATTTCAGTCACGGATTAAATGAAGCCAAATCTGAACCTTGTCACCAGGCACACTGCCACTGCCATTCCAGTTAATGGGTGGAATGACTTGCCAGGAGTCTGGTCTCCTTACTTTGGGCTATACTGGAATGATTTCTGCCCAAGTTACTTTAAAACTGTCACACCACAAGCCAACCCTCAGAGCAGCAGAGGCTACTCCCCCATTACCTGAGTCGCTTTGTCTTTCATGCACGATGGGTAGTGGACGTGGGGGTCCCGGGGCCACTGCCCTGTGAGGTAAGGTCCTGTTATGGTATCCAAAGAAGAGGTTCGTCTTATTGAATTGGAAGTTCTCACTTGCTGAGATTTTGGCCTGTCCGCTGCAAAAACAAACAAAATAGACAATCAGGGCTATTTAGGGGCAAAGTCTGCCTTTAAGCATCCAGCCATAAAAACTACAATGACAAGGGAGGCATGTGCTTGTGAAGGGGGGGACGGGAAGCAGAATGACCAGAGTCAAGAAGACAGTATGGAGTGACCTTAACCCTCAGTGTCCTGGGAAACCTGCTAAGTCCAGAAAATCACAAAGAATGCAGACCTGAGTACATGGAAGGAGATCTACACTCAGTGGTCCCCACACCACTGAGAGCATAGGTCCAGACCAAAAAGGATAGATGTGAAAAATAAATTATAAGAACTCTGGAGGTGATCTAGTCTGACCTGTCCATTCTGTACAGGAGGAAACAGGCACAGTAAGGTTCAAGCCAAAAAGGATGTTAGAGGTCATCTGACCTAAAGCTCCCGGGTACTGGCTAAGTGACATTTCAAGGTCACATAGGCATTTGAGCCCCCATCATCTTACTCCAACCCCCCCGATTTCTTCAGGATCAGGCAAGCAGATGGTAGAACGAGGCCGATGCAGAGAGGCCTCCCAGTATACTGACCCAGCATGCCTTTTACTCCATCATATTGATTCAAGTCAAGTCAAGTCCAGGTACTGGGTTCAACATTAGCAATGCAAATAAGAAAGTCAGTTCCCACCCTCAAGGATCTCACAATCTAAAGGGGCAAGACAAAAGACAAACCAAAAAGCTGGGGGGGGGGGGTGCTGCACCAGGGGCACTGGGGGTCCCATGTTCCCTCCAAACCAGGCAGAGATGCAGAAAGTCATCACTAAAAGGTTGGCCAAGAGATGAAGAGTTGTTTGGGTCGCCATGATGCATGAATGCCGCCTGCTGTGATCAAGCAGACTCATTCATGCAGAGTCCTCATCACCAGTCCCCAATCTTCAGCTTACTGACTCTCCCCCCAGGCAATTGTTTCCCTTCTAATCTGAGCTATAATAGTTCATTTGCGTAAAAAGATTTTATTTTATGGAATGAAAAACGTGCATTTTATCTTCTGTGGTTATCTCTCATCAGATCACGAACTCTGACCTTATTCATAAATTTGACAGGTGACTGACTTGCTCCCAGAATCTGTTTATGACGTGATGGTTTTTGTACTCGTTGTTTATCCGTTGGGAATTTATCTTGGCATACGATGTTAGAAGGTGCTGGCCTAAATCTAATTTCCATCAGACTGGTTTCCAGTTTTCCTGGCAGTTTTTGCCAAAAAACGAATGAGTTGTAACTCCAATGAACTGGCATCTTTGACATTAGGTTACCAGCTTTGTCTGCTTCTGCATGTCATGTAGATAATGTTCCGCTGGTCCACTTTTTTTTTTTAAACAAGTAGGAAATCATTTTCATTACTGTTTTATAGTACACTCTGTGATCCTGTCCTACCAAATTCCTTTTTCTTCCTACTATTTTTTCATTATCTTCCTTGAGATTCCTGACCTTTTGTTTAGATGAATTTAATTTTTTTCTCCCTCTATAAAGTAATTTTTTTGGCAGCATGATTACCAGGACACTGAATACATAAATTAGGTGCTGTTGCCATTTTTATGACATTGGCTCATCCTAACCACAAATACCTAATATTTCTTTTTTATAATTAATATTTCTATAATTATTTAAGTGTGTCTTTATTTCTGTAAACAATGTGTTACAGCTGCATTCATATAACATCTGCATGTATTGTGGTAGGCAGATTCTCAAATATTTTATACATTCTACGGTTATTTTGAATGAAATTTCTCTTTCAACATCTTGCTGGGACAATTTCATTTCATCTAAAGTGTTGGTTTTACTGGCATAAGGCAAGGAGACACTTGAGAATCTTCTCCATTCTTTTAATTTCTGTCTATATTCTGCTGCCACTGGGTAAGACAGAAACTGTTTGCCTCCCAACTTTGTTTCTTTGGTTTGCAGTGCTTTTCTTTCTCCTCCCCCCAAATCAGATATGAATACAGCAATGGAAAAAGAATATGGCTATACATTATTTGTATCTTCAACACAACAAACTGTTTCATGATTGCAGTTGTGATTAGAAGTTATATTTAGTAGTGAATTGAGCAACCAAAATATTTCTCTAGTTATTATGGAATTGCCTCATTTCAAATGAGTCAAAAGGAAAAATATTTGGTGTTCATATTAGTCTAGAAGTATCCTCCATCTATGGTTTGATATAGAACAGCTATAATGGAAATATAAACAAAAGAGAACCCACCTACAGTAAATTAAGGGGACACATAATTTGATTAAAATAGACCTTCCTTAAACAGTTACATCTTTGAAATAGTTTAACGAAGACAACAATACTACTTTATTTTCCTACTTACTATTTTACCATTTTAACAGCTCAGTTAGGAAGTGCAGAAATCTGGTTTAACTAAAATCCCAGGCCCTGGATAACACTCAATATCTCCTGAGTACTTCCTATCAATCAACATTAATGGGCACGTATTCTGAAATTCAGTGTGCCAGGACTAAGGGGACAAATGCCAACAGGGAAACGACCCTCACTCACCAGGCACTTATATCTCTTGGAGGAGACAATATGTATGTGTATACCCATACACAAAATAAATTCAGAATAGGTAAGAAGAAAATGAGAAGTTGTGGCAGGTGAAGTGGAGGGTGGGTGGAAAATCAGGAAAGGTTTCCAACAGAAGATCATGCTTGAGCAGCCACTTGAAAAGAAGGACTCTGAGGCAGGAAGGAGGCAAAGCTGTCACCTTAAACTGTGTAAAACACTAAGAAAAAAACAACAAAGCATAAATACTGTGGCCCAAGGAGTTTCTGACCCACCCTGGGGAGGTAGGTAGTGGCACCCAAGTTTAAAAAGTAACCAGGGAGCATACTCAGGCTCTCTCTGCTGAAGGCATGTCAGGATCCACAGCAGCCAAATAATGCCCCAAGCAAGCCTAGCCTGCTGCCTTACCCATTCACCAGACTCATGGTTACCTCAACCAAAAGAAACCTACAGGATGGACAGGCTCCCAGAACTTCCGGCCAACCAGCCCCAACATGAGTCAAAGTTCTCTGCTCACACTGTGTGAACTCTTCAGAGAAAAGGATCTCCAGAATGCCCACAGCTATACCCAGAAGTAAACAATAACAGTCCCATCTGCTGAAGAGCAGTGAGCCCCATCAGATATCCTCTGGCTATCCAGACAAGGGAGCCCAGGCAGCCACACTGGTCAACCTGTCCCATTCTATTGGGTATTCCTGGGGCCCTGCTGCAGCCATTTGACCCCCAGTGTTAAAGGAGCAGTGAGGCAGCTCTTTGCCTGACAGTGCTGAATGCCCTGAACTCCAGGTCATGATCAATGGAAAACATCTGAGTGAAATCTGTGCGACCATTTCCACCAACAATTTACCTTCCAGGGCACACCTGGCACATTCTGCTGTTGTTTAGTTGTCTTCAGTGTGTCTAACTCCTCGTGGGTCCTTCTGGGGTTTTCTTGGAAGAGATACTCAAGTGGCTGACCTTTTCCTTCTCCAGCTCATTTTAAAGACGAGGAAACTGAGGCAAATAGGGTTAGGTGGCATTAAAGAACAAGAGAAGGAAGGAAGGAAGAAATGAACGGGGGGGGTCATGGGAAGATAAGCAGTTTTTTAACTCTGGGAGGGAAAATCCTTCTTATGAAATAAAGATTGGAAAAATCTTATCTTAGAATCCAGTACTGCTAAATACCAACAGGGCAAGGGGAGGGCGGTGATATGGGTATGGAGGTGCAATTCCCTTAGCTCTCAGGTAGAACTAACAACTTATGATCTCAGCTTTTCAAACAAGTTTATTAGTGCAGTGGGAGCCAGGTGGCAGAATGCATAGCGTGCCTGGTCTGATGTCAGGAAGACCTGAATTCAAATCTGGCTTCAGACATTCCATCTGCCTCAGTTTCTTCAACCTCCCCAGGACTACTGTAAGATAAAATGAGGAAATTGCCAAGTGTTTAGCCCAGTACATTGTGGGTGCTACAGAAATGTCACTTGTGATGATGATGATGACGATGACGATGTCAGTGATAGGTCAGACCTGCGCTTTAGGAAGACCTCTTTGACATGTAACTACACTAATGTAGTGGCTTCTTCTCCCAGGACCATGTGCAATGCCTCAAAAGATGTTCTTTATGAATGGTCACAGTCAAATTTCTGGGAGTGATCCCCCAGGTTAGGTGAATTGATACTACTTTATCAGAGAGAAGTGGAGTTGGTGGCCTGTCTATACTTGGAGTCTTCTGGGTGGGACTTGCAAGCGTGGAATGGAGCCAGATGAAACTTGAGGCAGGCAACCCCGCTCCCGCCCCAGCAGATGTTACAATGGTCCAAGTGTGACAAGATGAGGGTCTACACCAGGGTGAGGGCAGATTCAGAGAAGAGACAAGGGCATGATGAAGAGGAGAAATCAACAGACCTTGGCCATATTGGATCTAAGGTGTAAGAGAAAATTGGGAGTGCAAGATGACTCCTAAGTTGGGAGCCTGAGGGACTGAGAGGAGTGTTGCCCTCAAAAATAACTGGGAAGGGAGGAGGGTTTGTGGGGGGGTATAATGAGTTTAGTTTTGGACATTCTGAGTTTCAAATATCTACTGGGCATCCAGTTCAAGATGTCTGAAAGGCAGGTAGAGATGCAACACTGGAGGTCAGCTGAGAGGTTAAAGCAGGAAAGAGAGAGGTGAGAATCATCAGCCCAGAGATGGTAATTAAATCCACAGTTGCTAATGAGTTCACCAAGTGAAGTAGTATAGAGGGAGAAGAAAAGACGTTCCAGAACAGGACCCTGAGGGACACCTACAGTTAGAAAGTGTGATCTGGAGGAGGATCCAGCAAAAGAGACAGAGGAGGAGTGGACAAAGAGGTAGGAGGAGAACAAGGGTGGTGGTAAGGGCAGTGTTCTGAAAACCTAGAGAGAAGAGGGTATGAAGGAGGAGATGACCAACAGTGTCAAAGGGGACAGAGAATCAAGAAGGAGGATTGAGAAAAGAAGGAGGGTTTGGCAACTACGAGATTCTCAGTAACTTTGGAAAGAGCGCAGTTTGACGGAATGATGAGGTTGGAAGCCACCTTGTGAGAGGTTAAGAGAGTAAGAGGAAAGAAAAAATTGTAGACAGCTTTTTTGAGGAGTTTAGCTACAAAGGATAGAAAGAGAAATACAATAGAGAAAGAATGGAAGGATCAAGTGAGAGATTTTTCAGGACAAGGGAGACATGGGCATATTTGTAGGCAGTAGGGAATGAGTCAACAGAGAAGAACAGATTGAAAATAAGTGATGAGGTGGGGTTCTGGGAAAGGGGTAATTTGTTGAAGAAGACAGGATGGAATGGTAGCCCTTGTGCAGGTAGAGAAGTTGGCCTTGGTAAGGAATAAGGCCACCTCATCATGGGAGATAGGTGAAAGAAAAAATGGCAGAAGACATCTGAGTGATAGATAAGAAAAGGAAGCTCAAGGTGAATGGTCTCCCTTTATTCTGAAAAATATGAGACAAGGTTCTCGGCTAAAAGAGTGAAGGGACAGGGAACCACAAAGAGTCATTATAGAAAGGGCAGTGCAATAAGATTGCCTAGAAGCAATAAGGACACGGTGGAGGCTGGGTAACACAAATCTGTGGTGGACCCAGTCATAACTATATGGTTGTATGATTTTCTCCACCTTCTTTCAGCAGCACACATGGATCCCTCAATGGTCAGGGTGATCCAACACTGAGGCTTGACTGGGAATAACTGGCAATAAGATAAGGGGGCATGGGATTGGAGAGAGGACAAGGACAATGTAGCACTGAACAGGTTCACCAAGGAGTCAAGATGGGGAAAACAAGAGAAAGTGGTTAGTGCAGGAAAAATGGCCTGGGAGACAATTGAGGGGTCAAGGGATTGTAGGTCACAGTGAAGTCACAAAGAAAAAGACTCTATAAATAAAGGGAGAGGTGGAAAACCACTAGGTTATTGGATTTTAGAATTCTTGAACATGGAGTGATGAAAGAAAGATTAAGGACATGACCATCTTTGTGTATGTCTGAGGTTGGGTGAAAAAGAAGTTCACGGGAAATAGGTAGCTTGAAGAATTTGGTGGTTAGGGAGTTTGAAGAAGTTGGGGAAGAGAGAAAAAAAGCATGAGCCAGGAACTAAACTCATTGAAAAAGGAAGGAGAATGATGATAGCAAACAGAATTTTGAGTGGGTGGTAGAGATGAACTGCATGAATCTCAGTGGAGGAAAAGTTCCTGAGAAATGAAGGTGGGGGAAGACCTGGAAATGGGAAGCAAGGAGTGTTCTCCCCCATCAACGAGTAAGCTGAGGAGAGTGAGCAAAGGTACAACCAGTACTGGAAAGGATGGACAGGAAGACTACATCATCAGAGGGAGCCTGGCTGCAGTACTAATTAGATGATTTAATGATTTAATTCGATGACTTCCATCGAAGGAGTGAGAGCAGAAAAGATTTAAGATGAAGATAAGTTTGTTGTCTATGGAACAGGCATTCCAGAGGGCATAGTGGAAAGGGTGGGTGGTGTTTGCTTGGAATTCTGGGTTGGCTGGGATTGAGGAGGACAGAAATAAGTAAGTGGGAGTAGGGCATAGGGAATGAGATTTGGATACTCGCCTACAGGTGTTCATAATCAGTAGGCCATGAAGAGCCTACTAGGTGCAAGGAGCTTTAAAGTGGACAGTTAAATTTTTGACACTTGATCTGCTTGGGGCCTCAATACATCTAACAAAGAATACTTTCAGTGCTCTTCACTGTTGCCATGACAATAATTAGTGATGCTACGTCAGGCCGCATCAGACACGTTGGGGCCAGAAGGTCATGCAAAGATTCTACACAAGACAATGTGCACGACTGCCAAGCAACGAAGGATGAGAAATTCACTCCAGGAGCTAGTGCACGAAGAGAGAAAGAAACTAACTACTTAAGGGGCTGTGGAAAAAACAAGGCGATCTAAGAAACTGGAAAATAAATAAATAAAGGAAACTAAGGCAGGCTCTTACAAAATGGACAGCAGGACTACACCCAAATAAAATCAACACCTTCTGTTCTTAACGGGGAATATGTTTCTATATAGTCTGAATAGCGTCTAATTTGACCCACTGACTCCACAAAGGAAATCCTTACCTCCTGAAAACCACCCAGAACACCTCAGAGTGCACTTTACCATCACACACAGACTGGGCACATGGACTACGGTGCTGAAAGGGCTGGGCCTGGAGGCAGGAAGATCTGAATTCGAATGTGACCTCAGACACTTACTGGCTTAGCTGGGTGACCCTGGGCAGGTCACTTAACTTCTGTTTGCCTCCGTTTCCTCATACATAAAACAGACAATGACAGTATCTACCTCCACCAAGGCTGTTGTAAGGGTAAAAAAGAATCTCTGTGAACTGGGCCGCACTATGCAAATGCTAGCCATTATTAAGACATCATACTGGCTTCTTAAGCCATTTCATTCCTATTGCTGAGATAGTTTTAATGTATATAATAAAATTAAAATAAGTTATTTATGGCTAGCCACTCTGAAGACATTAAGGTAAAATGAAGAGTCTGTAACACACTCAAACCACAATCCATCCTTGAACGCTTCAGGCTGATGCCTCCCTGAAGCATGGAGGGAACCAAGCTCCCCAAGACCACCAAGAAAGCCCCAAGCTCTCACAGGCCCAAGCCAAGAAGACTCAAAGTACAGATAGGCCATCCAGTCTCACTCTCTCTGATGGAATAAACGGATCCATCGATCACTCCCAGAGGGCTAACTCAGGCACTCAGCAACCTAAGGCACCGAAAGTGGACTCAATGATTTCAAATGCCATTGAAAACCCACTAACTACTCAGGATGGGCAGACACTCAAAACTTCAAAAACTCCTCACTTACAAGGCACAAAGGCAAAATCTCTAATCCAGGTGGAAGAGTGAAGAAGGGCTTTTAAAAAATACACTTTAGTTAGCTATAAATGGCCACTTGTTCTGCCTAGGGGAGTTCCTGACTATTTATGTGAGATTATTTGACCTGAAGGATCAACTTTACTGCCACTACTCAAATATTTTGGGCCTACATGTCTACTTGGCTAACATTTTAAACCAACAATTTAGCCCATTCCAGAAGTCCTTACAATAAACGGCTGAGAATACATAACAGAAAGTGACGGTGACAAAGCTATTTATCCACAGAAAAGCTACGCCCACAGCCTTGCACTGGTCCGGTATTAAAATTCATCTGGGAGCAGAAGTGGGAGCTGTATACAGTGCAGCACATAATCATCAACCCTGATAACTGTGAGCTGGATGAAAGGGAAGAGGAGGGCCTGGGCCATCAGAAGGAACAGCAAAGAGGGAACCAAGAGTGAGGGTCCAAAATAAAAGCAGAGTTGTCATCTCTCAGCTGAGGGTGGGTGTGGTCAGAAACACAAATGGTTTTGTTTTGGATCCCCCTGTGAACTCTTGGTAGAAGTCTGTAGGAAAAGGGAATCTGCCATCCCCCCCCCTCGCCCCGCCACACCTGCACACACACAAGCGGAGGAGGAGCTGACCACAGAAAGGAGAATTCTTTGAGGCTGGTGGAGGAGAAACAATGACAAATGGACACATGCTGCCACTCCAGGTCAAATCAAACACCACTGAGAAGACATTTCCAAGCCTTTGGTCCGTTCCAAAGAGAAGCTAAGGAAGTGCTAATATCAGAGTTGTGAAGAAAACTTCAATGAGAGGGGCAAAGGCCTGAGAAACATTCTGGTAGGACTGACAACTTGCTCACACACCTGGAACGCATCAGAAAAGAAACAGACATCTAAGGCTGCTGCTGTTTCTGGCGACAGTGGCTAGATCTTGCAGCCTCTTTCAATAAAGAAGTAATTGGCTTAAAAAAATGTGATCAGCTCTACTGGGATTCCTGCTATTATGGGCTGTTAATTTGCATTTCAAACATCTAAAGCCCTTCACAAGCTTATGTGCAAAGACTAAAAAAAACTAGTTTAAGCAAGAGAATTACCAACCAAAAGAAATCCGAGCAGAAATTCCGAGGAAAGCGCTGGATGGGAATGGTCACACTGGCAGAGGAACACACACCCTTTTCCAAAATTTTGTTATGAAAACCTCTGAACTCCAGGCACCATGCTGGGACTGACAAAAGACACTACTGATTAATTGGGAGCGGGGGTCAGATTCATTAGACTCCCAAGGGGGCTATCAATATTCTAATAAAGTGTCTTTCAAGTATTATCCTAATTTTGGTAATAAGGAACACAGAAACTCTGTATTTTACAAAGTGTGAACACATTCTTGCCCCAAAGAAAGCCATTTATATGAACAAGGGAATCACTTGCTTGAGTCCTTAAATGAGAGTAGACAAACAGTAATAGCTGCTCCTTCAGTAAGGAACCCCTCTGAAATGTTGGATTTAATCCAGAAGAAACAGATGTGCACATGTCCTAGACACCAGAGAAGCACAAGGACACAATGCAGGTGATGAGAAGTTTTACTTGGGGAGAGCAAACAGCTGGCTGTCCCAGAGAGAAGCTGTCTGGTGCCCTCACCCACAAAAGCCCAGATCAGGGCCTTCCTGGGTATTCCCCAAGGACAGGCTGTATCATGCACTGCCCAGAGAGAATGTGCAGGCCTGGGTCCAAGGCACCCTAGCTGGGTGACTGCTGACCTCCATGTGCTCTAGACATTCCAAAGCCTGCCTCTGCAGAGATGGGGCTCACTGGCATCAGTATCAGAAACACTGAAGAAATCACAGGCCCCGGCTCAGCCCTAGCCCCATGCGTCTCCAGCATATGGCACACAGTAAGCACTCAATGTGTGCTCAGTGACGGATGGAGGCAGCAAAACCTGAAGTGTTCCCCAGCTCTGCCAAGCCGCCTAGAGAAATGCCAAACAAATACTGAGAAACACAGTGGCTTTTACAAGCTGAGCTTACAGACATAATCATTTCAATGAAAACAGATTCATTTTTTAAGATTCAAGGGAAACAGCTGGTGTGGCAAGGAGAGAGGCTGCCAGGGAAACGCAGCAGCCCCTCAACACCCTCTCCTTGGGCACCCAAAAATTTCCCAAGAAGCAACACTCAGGGAACAGAATACCACCGACAACCACACAGTTTGCTTAGTAGCTAGCCAGTAGCAATTACACAAAAAAAAGTTATTCTGAAACTTTCATCACCATGACAACACAGACTACACTAGTGATTTCACTTCTATCACTGATAAATGTGCTAAACAGCAGCCCAGGTTGTACACACAAGAACACACAGGTATCTCTCAGTAAAACCCTATGTCATGGGGATTACGCTTGTCTTAACCTAGCATTCGAGAGTGAATTTCCAAAGTACATAATTTAAATTTCCATCAACTGCAAGGATCGATGAGGAAAAAACAATCCATTTCTGAGACAGTCCCCATTCCTGTTTCATAAATCTCTCTTACTTAAACAATCAGAAGTCCATTATGGACCCACAGCATCATCACTACATCTAAAATAAAATAGTCATTCCATGCAAAAAGATGGTGTATTTAGGAACTGGTCCCAATAGGAGCCATGCTGCTGAAGAAAAATGGCAGCTTCCTCATGCCACGAAACAGAGAATAAGGGCCACAAGTCCATCTGAGGATACATCCCTTTCTAAAAGCAGCTTCTTGAGAACCCCCAGGGGTGACCTTGAACATCGGGCATGAACCTATGAGATGAACCAATCTGAAGCTGGGCCCTGCACAGCCCACAGCACACCACTGAGGGAACATTCTCTCCAGATTAGCATTACCAAAAATATATAGGGAAGTAGAAAAGGGAATGAAGGTGAAATGCCTGACCCTATTTCAAAAAGTATTCTGGGCACCTACCACGGGTCAAACACTAAGCTATGTGCTGCAAGGATGAAGACAAAACAAAACAGGCCCCGCCCTCAAGGACTTTCCCTTCTGTTGGGGCAGAACAACAGTCACATGGCCAAGTAAAAACGAAACAACTTGGGACGAGGAAGCACTGACTGGGAATGGGACGGGGCAGAAAAGGCCCCTCTTGTAAATGGTAGCGTTACAGCTGGACTGTGATGACAGCTAGGGATTCTAAAAAGCAGTTGGGGGCACCACAGCACACAGAGCATGGTCAGGAAGACCCATCTGAGTTTAAATCTGGCCTCAAATACTTACTATGTGACACTGGGCAGGTCACTTCACACTTCATCTGTCAAATGAGCTGGAGAAGGAAATGGCAAGCCCTCCCCACCCAGTATCTTGGCCAAGAAAACCCCGCCATGGGGACATGAAGAATCAGACATGACTGAAAGGACTGACCACCAACAACAAAAGGTTACTAAGAAAAGGGGGGCAGCTAGGTGGTGCAGTGGATAGAGCACCAGTGCAGGAATCAGAAGGACCTAAGTTCAAATCTCACCACAGACACTTGACACTAGCTGTACGACCTTGGGCAAATCACTTAACCCCAACTGCCTCATCCTGGGTCATCTTCAGTCATCCTAATGAATTATCAGGTCACTGGATTCAGATGGCTCTGGAGGAGCCAAAACAAAGTCAAGTGCAAGATACGCATTATTTCTCTGATGGCATGGTCTTCTTCGGCAACGAAGGACAAACACACACTAAGACGCGGGCTCTGTCCTGGGTCCACTTCTTCATTTATTCATTCATATTCTCTCTCTCTCATTTCATCTCATCCATTCCCACTGAGTCTATCACCTCTATGCTGATGACTCTGGGAACTTGTCTCCAAATTCACACTGCCTCCAGCTGGAGGGCCCATTCTCTTTCCACCAAACCCTCCTCCAAACTACCCTAATTCCTTACTTTTTAAAAATGTTTGATACGTTGGCTTGTTTGGTTTTTTTTACTTTTTATTCATTTTTAAATTTAAATATGTAAAGACAAAATAAAAGAACATTACCACAAGCACAGTACAGCCTAAAAAGAGGATTCACTATAAACCATAAATTTACATTTGTTTACTAAAAAGTAGATAAGCACAAGTCATTTCCAAAGCTCCTCTTTCTATGCTCCTTTCTACGTCTTTCCTCTGCTGTGCACTTTTTATATCTTCTTCCCCTGACTCTCCATCCCACCCCCACCCTACCTCCCTAGAGAAGGCTACCATTAGACACAAATATGTGTAGGTATGTAAAACCCACTCTATACATCTCTTTATTGGTTCTTTCTCTGGGCACTGATAGCATCTTCCTTCATATGTCCTTTGTAGTTAATTTCAGTATTTATAAGTCAAAATGACTTATTTGTTCAAAGTTGTCTTAAAACAGTATTGTTTGAAATGTTCTCTTGGTCCTGCTCATTTCGCTTATTATTCCATACAAGTCTTTCCATGTTCTTCTAAGATCATCAAGCTCATCATTTCTTCTAGCATAGTAGTATTCCATCACAATCATATACAACTTATTCAGCCACTCCCCCACTGCTGGGCATTCCTGCAATATCCAATTCTCTGCCACCACAAAGAGAGCTGCTCTAAATATGTTGGAACATATAGATTCTTTTCTTTCTCCTTGATTGCCCTGGGAAACAGACCTGACAGTGGTGTTGCTGGGTCAAAGGGTATACGTAGCTTTATAACACTTTGGGCATAATTTCAGATCATTCTCCAAAACGACTGCAACAATTCAGTTTCACCAACAGTGAACTAGTGTCCCAATTTTTCCACCTCCTCTCCAGCATCTGTCACTTTCCTTTTTAGTCACTTTAGCAAATCTGATCATTGTAAAATGATATATCAAGGTGTTAATTTTCATTTCTCCACCAAATAATGATTTGGAGTATTTTTTCATGACTATATATAGTTTTGATTTCTTCATCAGAAAACTGCCTGTTCATATCCTTTGACCATTTATCAATTGGGGAACCACTCATATTCTTCCAGATTTGATAAAGTTCTTTATATATCTCAGATGGGATCTTTATCTGAGAAACTGTCTACAAATTTTTTTCTCCAATGTTACGTTTTTCTTCTGATCTTGGCTACACAGGTTTTACTTGTACAAAACCTTTTTACTTTGACGTAATCAAAACTATCCACTTTACACCTCACAACACTCTCTATCTCTTGTCTACTGATAAACTGTTCACCTATCCACTAAGTCTGATAGGTAATATGTTTCGTGTTCTTCTACTTTTCTTGCAATATCGCTCTTTAAGTCATGTATCCCTTTTGACCTTATTTTGGTAAATGGTGTGAGATACTGGTCTACACCGAATTTCTGCCAGACTGCTTTCCAATTTTCTCAACAATTTTTACCAAATAATGAATTCTTATCCCCAAAACTTATGTTTTTACATTTGTAAAACACAAGGTTACTAATCATTGCTCATCTGTCTCCCTGTTCCACTGATCCACCTTTCTATTTCTTAGGCAGCACCAGACAGTGTCAATAATTGTTGTCTTATAACTAAAACCTCACACTGCTAACCTCCTTCCATTATATTTTTTCATGAGTTCCTCTGATATTCTTGACCTTGTGTTCTTCCAAGTGAATTCTGTTATTAATTTTTCTAACTCAGTAAAATAATTTTTTAGTAATTTAACTGGGATTTGAGGCAAATTTGTCATTTGTATTATATTGGCCCTGCCGACCCATAAACAATATTTCTCCAATTATTTAAATCTGATTTTATTTGCATAAAAAGTTTTTTACAATTTTTTTCATACAGTTCCTGGATGCTTTGGCATGTGTACTATATTTTATACTGTCTACAGCAATTTTAAACGGGATATCTCTTACTGTCTCTCCTTGCAGAGTCTTGTTGGTGATATATAGTAATGCTGATGATTTCTGTCGATTTTATTTCTTGCTACTTTGCTAAAATTATTGCTTCACCTAACTTTTCAGTTGAGTCTTTAGGATTTTCCAAGTATATTATATTATCATAACATCTGTAAAAAAAAATACTGTATTACTTCACAGCACATTCTGATTCCTTCCATTTCTTTTTCTTCTCTTATTGCTACTGATAGAACTTCCAAAACAATATGGAATAATGTTGGTGATTGTTTCCTTGTTTCCCTGTCGATCACACTGGGAAGGTTTCTAGCTTATCTCCACTACAAATAATTCTTGCTGATGGTTTTAGATAAATGGATTGGTTTTTGGGTTGTTTTTTTTACCATTTTAGGGAAAAATCCATTTCTACCTGTGCTTTTAATAACACTGGGAAGGTTTCTAGCTTATCTCCACTACAAATAATTCTTGCTGATGGTTTTAGATAAATGGGTTGTTTTTTGGTTTGTTTTTTTTTTTACCATTTTAGGGAAAAATCCATTTCTACCTGTGCTTTTAATAGGAATGAGCGTTGTTCTTTACCAAAAACTTTTTCTATGTCTATTGATGGAATCATATGATTTTTGTTCCTTTCATTACTGATATAATCAATTATATTAATAGTTTTCCTAAATTCCACTTGGTCAATGTGCACAATCTTTGTAACTTGTTGCTGTGCAGGATTTTCGCATTTATATTCACTCGTGAAATTGGTCTATATTTTTCTTTCTCCATTCTTACACTTCCTGGTTTACATATCAACATCATATTTGTTTCATAAAAAGTCTTTGGTAGGACCCCTTCTTTGCCTATTATTCCAAATATTTAATTTAATATTAGAATTAGACGGTCTTTAAATGTCTGATAGGATTTACTCGTAAATGATCTGGTCCTGGTGCTGTGTTCTTGGGTAGCTCATTTGTGGCCTGTTCAATTTATTTTTCTAAAATAAGTTTATTTAGATATTGCATTTTCTCTTCTCCTGATCTAAGCAATTTATATGTTTGCAAATATGCTTCTATTTCACTTACATTGTTAAATTTATTGGCATATAATCGGGCTAAAATAATTCCTTAGAAGCACTTTGATTTCATCTCCTTTGGTGGTATAGCCACCTTTTTCATTTTTAATACCAGTGATCTGGCTATCTTTTCTACCCGGTTACTTTCAAGAGGACCACCATCTTCCCACCCCCAGGCTCACATCCAAGAACTCCTCATACTCTCTCACCCCCCCCCCCCACCATGGCCAAGCTGTCACCACCTCATGCCACACCCACTCTGGTGCAGGTGTCTCATCACCTTGTGCCTGGACCACTGGAACAGCTACTGGGTTGCAGGGTGGGGGAGGAAAGGAGGTCTGCCTGCCTCAGGCTTTCCCCACTCCACTCCATCCATCCTCCAAAGTGATTTTGCTAAAGCTCAAGTCCAACCATGTCACCTCTACCCCTGACTCAGTAAACTCCAGTGGCTGCCTATGGCCTCCAGGATCTCATTTAAAATCCTGTTTAGCATTCAAAGCTTTTCAAAACCTAGCCCCTCCTACCTTTCCAGTATACTTACACTAGACATGCTCCTCTCCTTACCACATCCTCTGGGACCCAGGGTCACTGGCCTCCTGTCTGTTTCTCATCTCCCAAATAAATGCTGTTGTTTTGTTTTTCTTTACTGGCTGTCCTCTATGTCTGGACTGCTGTCCCTCCTCGTCTCCATCTCCTTCATTCCCAGCTAAGATCCCACCTTCTACAAGAAGCCCTTCTCCACTGCCTTAATTCCAGCCTCTTCTCATTGTTGGTTTTCTCCCGTTCATCCTGTCGTTAACTCATTTGTGCATGGCATCTCCCTCACTAGACTAAGTTCAGAGGGCAGGGGCTGTCTTGGGCCTTTCTTTATATCTCTAGGTGCACGAAGCCCATGCCTGGCACAGAGTAGGAGCTTAATCAATGCTTACTGCCTAGGCAGATAAATACTCTATTAAAAAAAAAAAGACCAAGGCTAGGTGAAGGCCAGTTTCTCCTAGGTGAAGGCCAGTTTCTCAGGTCTTTGTACTTCCTTTACTCACAGATGGGTTGTGGTGGAATTTGTTAATGGCTTCTCCTGGGGGCAAATCCAGGTGAGGTCAGACTGGCTACAAGGCTTCAGGAAGACAGAACAACAGACTGTGAGTTACCTTTCCACAAATATTGCTATAATAGGTTCCAGAATGTAGCTAAACACAGGCCTCTCCAAAGGCAAATCCATCATCCTTCACCAGGGTAGCAAAAGCTATAGGAGGGCAAGGGCACACAGCCCCAAGCAGTCGGTTCTGTGTCAGAGACCATGGACCACCTTGTGCCTCAAAAAGTCCATGACACGTGGGCAGGGGAGGCACCAAGAAAGATGGTCAAGGGAGGAGAGAAAAGGAAATGAACAGCCCCAAGCAGTCAGTTCTGCGTCAGAGACCATGGACCACCTTGTGCCTCAAAAAGTCCATGACACCTGGGCAGGGGAGGCACCAAGAAAGATGGTCAAGGAGGAGAGAAAAGGAAATGAACAGCCCAAGCAGAGATTAGGTAAAAAGGTCTACACAATGTGGGAGAACAGGATCCCAGAAGCTGATTCCACAATTCCATATACAACAGTGTCCAAAAACATAATGTGCCCCTATCCCAGATGCTACAGCGGGCACTCCAGACTGAATGACAGCTGTCAGATCTAAGAAGGGCCAAGAACACACAATTCCCCACCACTGGTCTTCAACTCGTCAGGGAAGAAACCAACTATAGCTCACAAACAAGAGGGGAAAAGGTAACATGTTCACTCACCAAATTTCCTAGGAAATGTGGTTCTCAGATTGCCATTTCTCATGCCACTTAATAACAAGAGCTGCTGGTTAATTAAAGTGTCCTGATGTACCAGAACCACACATCCCAATACAGACACACATCTGTCTCTGTCTCTCTCTCCTTCCTTCCTTCTCTCTCCTTCCCTCCCTCCCTCCTTCCCTCTCTCTCTCCTTCTCTCCCTCCCTCCTTCCTTCTCTCTCTCTCTCCCCACTCCCCCCTTCCCCAGCGCTTTCCTACCTTCTAATCACTAAGACAGCAGCACTCCACCCCTCCTGCCTCCAGGTTCAGCCTTTGGAGGGTCCAAGGGCCACAGCACACCCAGGCCCTGATGGGGGCAGGCACGATTGGACACCTCACTTCCTCCATCCTCACCAGACTTCACACCTGGCCTAAGATACACTCCCTCCTGCCTGCCAGTACTGGCTGTACTTTCAGTCTCTCCCTTTACCACCAACCCCGAGGAATCTCTCCTCCCTGTGGTCATTATCCAATGATTCCCAAAATGTTCTTCCTTTTTTCTCAAGTGGGTTCAGGGCCTGATTCAGGGCCAGTCTTCCTTTATAAACCATGACCTGATCTCATCCTCAGGAAGTTCAACACACATCTCGATGCCCCCTCAACCACACTAATGCCCCAGTGTGGCTGGATTGCAGCGTTTGTGAAGGACAGTGATGAATCACTGGAAAGTGTATAAGGGCCCAGGATAGGATCCAAGCAGAGGTTAGGCAATTAGTGATTTCACTGGTTTAGAGCAGTGGTGTCAAACTCAACTAGAAAACCATATGTGAGCATCCCTGGGCTGCATACTTAGAAAACCAAATGGTAACATTAACTATGTCTTACTGTATTTTTCTTTATGTTGTTCAATACTTTCTAATGACTTAAGAGCACTCTGGAGGATCCAGCCAAACATCTGTCATCTCAAGTTCAGAGAATTCATCCCAGAACAGGTTAGCACCTTCTTGCAACTTAGTGCCAAGACTTGGTAAGTGACCTGCCCAGGGTCACATAGCCAGCACATGTCTAGGACACAACCCAGGTCTTCCGATTTCCAAGTCAGGTCTCTCTCCCAACATATACTGTCTCTCATGGACATATCCATAATCATTTATTCTGGTGATCTGGAGAAGTGCACCTTCTTGTGGGCTAAGTAAGACACAGTGAGCAGAGGGAGGGCCAGCCTTCAGGCCTTGCTTGTGCAGCATACCTCTCTCCCTTACAAGATTATAAATTACAAGGGAACTCCCAAACTGCCCAGAAGGGAATTCCATCCCAAGCTATAAAATCCTGTCAGAAGGGGACAGAGGGCATCTTTGATCTCACCACCCCACAAAGCCTCTTATCATATAAGTTTTTCATTTTTAAAATATGGAATTGTGTTTTAAATGGTACCGTGGCAAACAGCAGCAGTAATCTTAAATCATCCCAATCAGACTGCGGGTCAGACACGGGTACTCCCAGGCTCCTGGTGGGAGAGCTTTCAGAAGAATTTTGTTAAGACCCCTCCCACCCCTCCTCCCATTTCTCACATCAGGTTGGGAGAGGGCTAGACCACAGAATGGACAAGGAAATAAAACTCCACACCTCCGGAACTGCAGCTCTAAACTCTCCTGCTTGGTTCACAAAAGACACTGCACTATGTGGATTCTACTCAGTGGGCTTTGCCCCATTCCACTACCAACTTCGGACTATTTCAAAATCCTCTGAAATAAAAATTCTGTCATGATATTCAACGGATTAAACCAGCTGTCAGCAAAGAACCCCAAGTGGAATACAAGCAATTCTATATTCCCAGGTCATTTGATTAAGGAGAATGTTCTACTGAGCAGCTTCCAGCTTTGCGGGGAGATCTGATTTGGCACAGGACTTAAGGGAAATAGTGCCGGACCCCTCGCTGGAATGATCGTTAAAAAATGTTCAACAATGCAACAGAAAGTGAGTCTTTACTGAAATGATTGTGAGGAACTAACCACAACTGCACCCAAAAAAAGCAACTTCTCCTATCATCAAAAGCAGGTGATGGGCCCCATCTGACAAGAAAGAAGGTGAAATGGGGCACCAGGTGGCAAGGCCAGTTCAGTGGCCAGAACAAGGAGCGGTGCCAGTTGACTGAGGAACAAAACACTCCCCTAGGCCCCACGAAAGGCAGGGGCCAGCCGTTTGTACCAGATGGGTGTGCAGAAGCCCAAAAAGGGGAAATGAGGCACAAGGAGGTTTGCCATGTCTACACTGCCCTGGGCACAAAAAGCCTGACACAAAGCCTGAGATACTACTGCCTGTCTATCTCAAGCTACTCTTCCTGCAATGGGTTTGGAAGGCATCCATCCTGGTCACTGCTGTCAATGCAGTCACATTGTCTTCTCAGACAGCCATAGGGTGGGGACCTATAATTTCTTACTATGTGATTTAAGTGGGGTTAAGATGATACCAGAAGGATGAGCCTTTTCCTTTCAAATAAAGAAGGCTTAATGGTTTCATAACACAATCTCATTCTCTCACGGACACACATTTTTTTTTCCTGTGAAAAACATGGCTTTGATTTTCTAAAGTCCAAAGCAAGAGACCAAGGATACACTTAATGCTTCTTTACCTGACCTCAAAGCAGGCTACAGTGAGAAAACCATGGGGATGTCCCTTCTGTTGGACAATGCCTAGGGCAGAAGCCTCCCTCAGTTGTGGGAAGGACCCACCAAAGAAAACACAGCATCCTGCATGCATGGCTAGACATGCCCAAGCACTGGGAAATGATGATCATCTAAGGTCTACCAGGACACATGCAGCCTAGGGGCCAAATGTGCCAGGGGTAGGGGAAGCTGGATAATCTACCTGAAACCTTTAACAAAAAACTAATTCTTTCCCTAAGAAGCCAACATCTGTGGAGTAGGTCAACAGGGTCCAATTCCCCCCAGGCATTATGCTAGCAGGCTTCGTTCAATGGTGACTGGGCACATCCCAAAGTCACAGGCCACAGCATGGCTAATCTTCACTCCAGAAGGCTGATGAAGCATCCTGGTTACTATGAGAAATAGTGTCTGTCTACACATAAGGAACGCTGCCTAACAAATAAACCTGCTGAACAGTCTGCTTTTCCTTCTCACAAGAAAGGGTTCTAGGAAAGAGAGAAGGCATGGGAAACTTTGTAAAAGCATCCATAAAACTTATTTTTAAAAAAGAAAATGAAAAATCACTCATTTAACCTGGAGTAACTAAATTCATGCAGCCCATCCATGGAGTTCCAATCTCATGGCCTGATAGAGAACACTAAGGTAGCCTCTGCAAGGTGATTGGGAGTCAGCTGGCCCCATTCTTTGTCATCGAGCCACTGAAAAGCTAAGCTGATCTGTGCCCAAACTGCTGTTTTCTACATGTGGTCCTTCATTGTCAAAGAAGACCATGACACCTCAGGGAGGTGATGCCATGACATGCAAGTGAATTAGATTTAAGTGAGGGAGGGCTGTGCAAAGTCACCAGCCTCACTTTCTCCTCTGGAGTCATCTCAGAAAGACATAGATGAGGACAACTGGAGATGGCCCAGGATATGGTGGGAGACCTTGGTTTTTTTAAGCTGAGATGTCAGTGAAAATCCAGGAAAGAGCTACTGTACTTAATACCCCAAAGAACAAAAATTTCAGGAGCAAATACTCCATTGAGCTATGTGTCTCAAGGCTGGCTCAGGCACTTCCAAGAAAGACATGAAATTCAACAACTAGATATGCAAGTTTTAAATTTTTTTAAATTTATTTTTAGAAGCACCTCTCCCTCCCACTCCACCCTACTCCCCCCAAATGAATTAAAGAGAGAAATGAAGCCCTCATCATAGGTACACATGATCCAAACCTACTGACCTCAGCCAAAAATGTCTGTCAAATTCTGCCTTCGAAGCCCATCAGGTCTTTTGCAAAAAGGCAGTGCTACACCTGCCCTTTGTCTGGACTGGTCTTCGTGTTGCACTGATTCATGGTCAAAGTCACTTTTCTCTACAAGTTCCCAGTGTAGACACCGTTCTGGGTCAGTTTGCTTTGCTCCTAG
Organism: Bettongia penicillata ogilbyi; assembly: GCA_023548195.1. Lineage (NCBI taxonomy): Eukaryota > Metazoa > Chordata > Mammalia > Diprotodontia > Potoroidae > Bettongia > Bettongia penicillata. The sequence continues at coordinate 2,081,522 of JAJHZJ010000095.1, read as the reverse complement.
CACTTCCTCCAATTCTGTCCAGCTTGCTCTGAAACTGTCCATGCCATCATCTCTTATGGTACTATAATATCCCATTATACCACAGGTCACGATTTGTGCAGCAATTCCTCAATCAGGGGGCAGCTCCCTCAGTTTCAAAAAGTGTTTCCTTGACCTCTCTGTGCCCCCTGACACCATGGGTCATGCTCTCCTTCTCTCTCCTCTTTAGGTTTTCAGGACACATTTCCTCATTCATTCTCTCTCTCCTTCTCCTGGTTCTTCTCCTCCTTCTGTGACCTCTCCTTCTGTCTCCTTTGGTAGACCCTCCTCCAGATCATGTCCTCTAACCATAGATGTCCTTCAGGTTCTGCCCTGGGTCAGAGTCTCCCTCTAGACTCCTTTCTTTAGTGACCTCATCAACTCCTATCAATTTAATTACAAGCTTTGTGCAGATGATTCTCAGATCCATCTGTCCTGCCCCAATCTCCCTGTTGACCTCCAACCTCACATCTCCAATTGCCTTCAATGGTCATTATGGCTTTCTCTCCTCTCTCCTTCCCCACTTCTTGCTGGGCCAGCTTTAAGAGCTTTGACAAATGCTGTGGCAGCTTTTACTGGCCTGGGGGTGGGGGCCGGGAGGAAGAGGAGGAGGCAGCAGATCAAAGAATCAGTAGCAAGCCGGGATTCCAGAGGAGGCTCTGCATACTTTACAAGCACCTAGAACATTTTTCCACAGCTTTCTTTAAAGGCATTTTTGATCCTTGAGAGCTGATTCCAACACAGCACAGTGTCCTGTAGCAACAGGAAAACAGCCCAAGGCTGCAGCCCTAAGGAAGGGGTACCAACAGCCATGAGCTATAGACCAAAGGCAGAAGAGGCTGGACCCCCTTTACTCCCTTAGCAACTTTCACTTGTAGGTGCAAACAAGGCACTCAGACCACTGGTGATGTCACCAGTCAATTACTCAGCTCAATCCACCTACACGAGAAGTGCAGACCCATTCAGCGGCCTTCAGGAGGTACCTGTGTGCTTCCCACAAGGGTGAGGGCATGGAGTCAGACCTGACCTAGGCAGAGTCCCCGACGTGCTGCTCCTGCCCATGTAAACTTATTCCAGTCTCATATCCCCATCTGCTCAGTGAAGGGTCGGGCTGGATGATGGAGCTTTAATTCCAAGGTCTCTGACACCCTTCAAAGTCACTTTTTCCAAACATGGATTTAGTGGCACACAGTAATGGGGCACCTTCATTAGAGAAAACAGGGCACCTTGATGACCTTGAGAAGTAGATTCTTGGCACTGGCTAATGCCCCTTGAGGGCATTCAAGGATTCTGGGACCACTGCCTGCTCTCAGATCCTGGACATGGACTCTGTTCCATTTCTCAGTGACAACTTTTCCTAAGTATGTTTCATCAATCTGAGGGCAGTAAAATCCTTAAGTCTTCAGTAATCCTCAGTAGAGTGTAATTTGCCTCATGCTAGGGATTCACAGAGTCTGGACTGGTGAAATATAGTAGATGGAGCATAACAATGTGATCCCTACTGGGATCAGCCTCAAGACACTGGACACTCCCAGAGGCAGGTCCTGGCCACCAACACCAAGCCCCACTGCTCGGTTTGACTCAGGGACTGCTGGAGAAGCAACATGGCTCCAAGTTCCACCTTTTCCCCTTTGTCCCATGATGAGAGGCCTGGAAGGCTCTGGTTCTTGCTGTGTGCACACCCAAAGAGCTCCAGTCCCTTCTTGAAATAAGAGAACAAAGTCCTGTCTCGGTGTCAAAAGAACAATGGTAGCAGGGCCAGACTCTAGGCAGATGGTATGACAAGTGCTAGGATGCTCCAATCCAGTGAGGGAGGAATTAGGGTTTACTAAAACTCAAGTGTAGCAATGACCACAGATGGTTATTAGCATTCCTCTACTGGAGGAAAAGGCCACCCCTGGAGCGTGGTGACCCTTACTGTAGTGTCACATGCCATGAGGGCCCCTGGTCTGTATCACCGGCATGCTGTACCTACTACACCTCCTTGTCTTAGTCACATCTTCAAGCTCCATGAACCTAGTTTGGGTCAATCCATTCATTTCTTCTGTGTGGGCATTCCTGACACCAATGTTCAAAAATAACATATAAAGTATCATCATGAGTCAAATCACCAAAGTTTTATTACGCACTTCCCATGGGCCTTCCAGACACTGCGCTAAGGGCAAGAAAAACAAACACAAGGAGAAAAGAGAGGAGGGAAAAGGGACCTGCTTAGTGGCATGGTGGAAGTCAGGAGAGTCAGGAAGAGAGAAAAGGCCAAAGAGAGAGGATACGTAGCTGGAAGAACCAACCCCATCAGACAAAGGGGCTGAGAGGGTGAGGTGAGAACTGTGGTGGTGAGGAGATAAGGAAATCCACCCAGGTTCTTTCACTGGAGGGGTGAGGGAGGAGGGGCGAAGAGGTAGAATGCTGTGCACACTCTCAAACAGCGTCTCTTGTGATTTCTCCAAGTTCTGGATACATTTTTGGCATTCTATCCTTCTGAAGAAAGAGGTAATGACTAAGGGGATGGAATCCAAGTGCTGCCAAAAAGCCAGTTACCATTTATAGAACTGACTTCAGATACTTCTACTGAGGCATCTACCAAGAATAACGTATGGAGTTTTTGTAATGAGTAAAGAGATATAAATAAAAACAGAGGCATTGTGCTTCAACTCATGTGCAAGGTACATGCACATGCACGCACACACATGCACAAGGTTGTGGTTGTTTGGCAACTGATAAAGTCAGCAGGTTTTCCTGGCATAAATGCCGCAATCCCAAAGAACATAAGGACTCAGTATAGAGACAATGAATCATGGAGATCAATCAAATGACCTGAACGTTTATGAGTAATAATGTGTTAATGTGTTGGCACCCTTAAAAAGCACAGAGAAAAAATGTACAAGTTCTAATTATACATATGAGTTAACTTAAAATTAATTAAATCCAGTCAGGCAAAAGTATTTATTAAGCATCTACTATGCGCCAGGCCTTACGTCAAGGAGCTCCCAGACTAATGGAGGAGAGACAACATGCAAACCGCGCTCTTCGTACAAGATACTACGGACCAGGATAATCAGAGGTGATCTCTGAGGGAAGGAAGGGAAGGAGCTAAGCTGGGAGAGCCTGGGAGAGCGCAGAAAGGCAAGGAGCTCCCATTCCAATGCGGAGACAATCTGCACATAAGCCATCTTGGACCTTCCTTCGAGGTCACTGACTGAGTTGAGGCTGGTTTCTTAAAAAAGAGAAACATAATGTGGACATGCTCAAGCCTGAAGAAAGCTTCTAAGGAAATTAAACTCTTACTGGAGCCACAGCACTCAGGGGGGCTCAAAGCCAGTCAGCAAGGCTTTTTCCCTAACTTAGGAGCTGCTGGATTGACTCCACCCGTATAAAATCAATCCATCTTCAATCGGTAACAGGCAGCCCTTCCACTCGGGTATCATCAGCTCATTAAGAGACCCCTCGGGCGGACCTGCACGAGGGTGCAGTCAGCCCAGAGGCGGTCGCACGAGTCGAAATGCGCACTATTTAAGGGGATAATTAGGTAAAATGCGGTCAGTGGGAATATTCCGGTTCCAATAAAGCCGCTTGTCCACAGGCCCCTCATGCAGTAACGGACAGGCATCTTTCGGAACTCTGGGTTTCCCAAAACTGGAACATTTCTGCCCAGCAGGGAACCCTACAGGAAGCGCCAGCTTTACTTTTAGGGGCCTTTGGCAAGAGCCCCGTGCCCCCTCCTTTCTTCTGGAGGCTGCCCTCCGGCCCAGGGGCAGGTCTGGGACCCGGCTACCTCAGCTTCGGCCGCCCCTCGTGAGGGGGGTCGTGGGCAGGCTCCCGGCTAAGGGACGTGACACGGCAGAGTCTGGGCAGAGGGCATAAACACCGTGGGGTGAGGGTGCGAGAGGGGCACGGTCCGGCCGGCCTCGCACCCGGGTCCGGCCAGCCCGCTCCTCGCTCCCTGGGGAGGATAAACGCTCTTTTCTAAAGAAAGCACGTGTGCCAGAAGAGGCCGCGGAGGAGGTGGGCACCGCGGGCACCCACGAGCAGCCTCGCCGCTTTCCATTCATCCGGTGACCCCAGTGACGTCACCGCAGCGGGCGGGGCCTGCCCTGGGAGTCCGGGGAAGGCTCCGCTGGGGGCTGACGGTGGCACGGGCCGGGACCCGGGGCCCAGGGCACTGCCCCGCAGCGGGGCAGGCTGGGGGCGGGGCGGGAGACCGCACGGGAGCGCGCACACGACACACACGCACACACTCGCACCCCCACGCCCGCGGCCCTGCCCACGTCGCCCACGATCCGGTCCCGAGGGAGCCCTGGGAGGCGGGCCCTACAGAGTAAGGGGCCCCCGCCCCTCCCGCGCCTCAGTTTCCCCGGTCTCCCCGGCGCCCTTACCTCGGGGCTCCGGGGAGCCGCTCCTGCGCCGGGGCCGGCCCTGGGGCCGCGGGGGGTCGGGGGCCGGGGGGCTGGGCCCCCCGCGCAGCAGCTGGAAGGGCACCGTGGCGCGGATGGGCTGCAGCAGGCGGCCGGCGCCCGGGGCCGTGGGGGAGCTGGCGGCGCTCCGCCGCATGCGGGGGCCCGCGGGGGGCGGCGGAGGCTGCGCGGGGCCGGGGCCGCCCGCCGAGCCCGCAGCGCCCCCCGCCGCCGCCGCCGACATAGCCCGGAGGGGGAGGGGCGGGGAGCGGGGGCGCGTGCCCGGCGGGCGCGGGCTTGGGGCGGGGCGCGCCCCCGGGGCGGGCTCGGCTTCTCGGGCTCAGGGCCGCCTCAGCCCCCCGCTGCCGCCCGGGGCCGGGGCCGGGGCCGGGGCCCGGCGCCCCCATGGCGCGGCCGACAGGACCCGCTCGGGCGCCCGCTCACATCGCCCGCCGCGGCCTCCTCTCCCGCAGCTCCCCGGAGCCGCCGCCGTAGCCGCCGCCGCCGCCTGACACCGCCCCCCGGCGCCCGGACGGGCCGCTACCCTGCCGCGCCTCCATTGGCCCCGGCTCGGAGCGACGGGCGCGCCCGCCAATGGAGGGCTGCGGGGGCGCCGCGGGGGCGGGGCGTGCACGGGACGGCGGAGGGGCGGGGCTCCGGCTGACAGCCTCGGGCTGCGCGTGCGCGCTCCTCCTCCGGCCCCGCCCCGCTCCCGGGCGCACCTGCCCTTGGAGGCCTGGGTGGCGCGTGGCCCAAGTGGAGACGCTCGGGAGGGCTGCGGGAGGAGCCCAGCGGGGGGGTCACCGGCGCTCCCGCCTGCCCCTGGGGCCTCGAGGGTGTTCCCCGCCCTGTGCCCGGAGGAGTCTGCCCGGGGCTGGGGGAGGGTGGGGACCGGGGGGTACCTCGTGGAGGGCCATGTGGCACGTGGCACTTGGGCTGAGAATAGCCTGAAGGAGACCCCCTGGCAGGGTCCTGCGGGGCCGTGGGCCGGGTGGGCAGCCCGGGGGACTCCCGCCCGTGTCCGCGGCGGAGAGGCGAGGGCCAGAGAGCCCTGCAGAGGAGGGGAGGAGGAATCCGGGGTCCCCTCCAACGACATCGGTGTACTGGGGGGGGTCTAAAAGAAGTCCCCGGAAGGGAGGGACCCGCCAAGGGCAGAGCGGGGGTGGGAGGGCGTCGGGAAGGCCCCCCAGCAGAAGTCCGGGCTCCCCGCCCCCTGGCACCGCGTCCTCGGCAGCTCGCCCCAGGGGCAGTGCGGGGTGCTGGACCGCAGAGCCCGGGCCATGCCAGCCCTCCGCCGCCGTCTGCGCGTGACTGTGCGGGAACCCTCGGGCGCACCCATCGCGGGCCTTCTCCAGCTGTGGTTGGCAGATGCCCAGCACGCTCCCTCCGGGGATAGAGGTGGGCACCTGTGCAGGGTGAGGTGACCATGGGTCATCAGGCGGCGGCGGGCCGATCTGTAGATCCCGTGGAGACGATGGTGGGATTCACAAGAGACCGTGCCCTGGGGCACCCACCTGGCACCTGCCTAGGCTGTGGATAATGAGAAGGCGGTCAGACAGAGGGTCACCTGGGAGATGACGATGCCTGGAAAGTCCACCCAAGGGAAGACGCTGGAGGCACCCAAAGCTTCCAACAGACTGGGGGAATGAGAACTGAGGAAAGGCCACTGGCTTTAGCTGTTAAGAGACCATCGGTGGTCTTGGAGAGAGCAGTCAGAGGGTTAAGTGGTGAGGTCAGAAGCCAAACTGCAAGAGACCAAGAAGTGAGTATGGGGAAAGGAAGGCTGTGGGTGTAGACGGTTTTTTCCAGGAGTAGGTCCCTGAAAGGAAGGAGAAGTATGGGATGCTAGCTTGAAGGGATGGCAGAGTCAGATAAAAAACAAGGGAGAAGGAGGCAGCAGTGCCCCCACGCCCAGTGTGAAAGGCCTGCCTGGGCTCTGCCCTCTCTGGGGGAGGATTGCAAGGAGAGGAGAGCCTGTGTGGCTGTCTGGACACTTTCCAACCAGACTTATTATAAGGTCCTTCTTCTCTGGCAGCCTGGGCTAGGTGCTGGGCATACAGATACAAGGGGCCCATTGTCGCTGCCCCCTACGAAAATCATAATGAGGACACAGGTGTGGAGGGAAGCAGTAAGGCCTACGGGAGTAGAAAGTGGAAGAAGTACAGACCCTCCGAGGTGGAGGAGAGGAGGAAAGACGTTCCAGGCACAGAGGTGAGAATGAAGTCTCCTCTGAGGGTTGGTGGGGTTCAGGCAGTTGACGCAAACTCCAGTGTAAAGTGGGTAAGGAAGACTATTGTCCACCCCTGGCAAGGTCAGCAGAGGAAACCAGGAGCACCTGAGGTTGTCCAGGGGCCAAGGGCCGGAAGCAGGTGGAAAGAGAAGCGACAAAATTTGCAAAGACAAGATAGGAGGGAGGTGAGGGCCTCCTCCCAGGGTGTGGGGGGGAAAAGTAAGGAGCTGGATTCAGACATTCTGAGCTTGGCACCAGGGATTTTAAGAGGTGCTAAGCACAAAGGAGATTACATTCTAATAGGGAATGGTGTGTAGGCCCATACACGATACAGAGTGGATGGAAGCAAGGAGCAACTAGCACATAGTAAGCATAACATGGAAACTGGAGAGGAGAAGGGTTGGGGTGGGGGAGAGTGACTCCTGCTGATGGTATGGAGTCAAGTTTTGAAGGAAGCCAGGAATTGCGAGAGGCAAAGGCAAAGAAAGAGAATATCCCAGGTGGGAAGATGGAACTCTGGGTATGAGGAAACAGCTGGTTTCAACTGACAGTGTAGACATAGCCTGTACCTACATCCTTCTCATACTTCTCAGAGCAACTGAAACTACTGTAGATTCTTTTTTTAATAATATTTTCTTTTTTCCCCAATTACATATAAAGATAATTTTAGAACATTCATTTAAAAAATATTTTGTCCAAATTCTCTGCCTGCTCCCTCCCTAGGGTAGTAAACAATTTGGTATATAGGTTATACATGTTCAGTTATGCAAAACATATTTCCATATTAGTCATGTTGTGAAAGACACAAACCAGAAAAAAAAAACCCACACACAAAGAAAGGAAGTGAAAAATAATGTGTTTCAATCTGCATTTGGATTCTATCAGTTATTTCTCTGGATGTGGATAGAATTTTTCATCATAAATACTTTGTAGCTGTCTTGGATATTACTGAGAGAGCAAAGCCATTGTGAGTTGATCATTGAGTAATATTGCTGTTACTGTATAAGTCTTTCCAGGTTTTCTGGAATAGGCCTTTTCTTATAAGGAAGTAGTATTCCATAACAATCACATATCACAACTTGTTCAGCCATTCCCTAACTGATGGGCATCCCTTCGATGTCCAATTCTTTGCAACCACAAAAAGAGCTGCTGTAAATATTTTTGTACACATAGATCCTTCCCCCCACCTTTAATCTCTTTGGGATACAGACCTAGTAATGGTATTGCTGGATCAAAGGATATGCATGATTTTATAGCTCTTTGGGCGTATTGAAACTACTATGGATTCTTTAATATTTTATTTTCCCTGATTACATGTAGGAACAATTTTTAAATTCATTTCTAAAATTTTTGAGTTCCAAATTTTCTTCTTCCCTTTCCTCCCTCCTCATTGAGAAGGCAAATAATAGGTTATATGTGTGCAGTCATGCAAAACATTTCCATATTAATCATGTTGTGAAACAGAGAAAAAAATAAAAAGGAAGTAAAAACTGTATCCTTTGATCTGCACTTGGATTTCATCTGGTCTTTCTCTGGAGGTGGATAGCCTATTTCATCATAAGTCCTTCCAAATTGTCCTGCATCGCTGTATTGCTGAGTATAGCGAAGTCATTCACGGCTAATCAGCTTCCAATATTGCTGATACTGTGTACAGTGTTCTATTGGTCCTCTTCACTTTACTTTGCATCAGCTCCTGTAAGTCATTCCAGGTTTTTCTGAGATCATCCTGCTCATCATTTCTTACCACTACAGATTCTTAAAAGTGCCATTTTGGCCAGTCCTGGCAAGCTAGAAAAGCTTAGAGTCTAGAAAACAGATCATGGGTAAAGAGAATTGTCCCTTAAAGTCACCCTGCCCAATAATGTGCACAGAGGTGCCCCCAGAACTCTTCTCTGGGCACAGGCTCTGCAGGTCCTACCCCTTAGTGACGGACTGCATACCTGCTGCCCAAGAACCAGCCAATTTCATCTCAGGAAAGTTCTCTACAGAGAAGGACTTTCTGAGCCACTGTGGCTCTTGAGAAGGACTGTGACTAGCATTAGTGGAGTGAGGATCCACAGGAAAGAGAAATTCTCCACACACTGAGGAAGAGACCTCAGGCAAGATGGAGCCCTGAGCTGCCCCCTGGGAGGGGAGCCCTGGTGTTGAACCTAGAGAAAGACTCATGGCCAACCACAGTCAGCCTTAAGTGACCTTGGGCAAGTCACTAACCTCAGTTTGCCTCAGTTTCCCCATTTGTAAAATGGGAATAATAGTCATACCTCCCCCCCAGGACTATCGTGAGGATCAAGTAAAATCATATCTGTAAAGTGGACAGCAGCTGGCGCACAGTAACTGCCATGTAGATGTTAGCTGTTACTATTGTTAGCTATCATTTTAAACAAGAGAATAAAGAAATGAGCCAGACTGTTTTGTGGCTAGGATAACAGACAAACAGAGGCTGCTCAGGCAGGCAACCTAGGCAGTGCCTGATGGCCAGGAGGTGCTTGGAGTGCAGTCTGGAGGTCTGCTCAGGCACTCAGTGACCCTGAGGAAACCTGCAAAGTGTAGACAGTTAGTAATAGCTGGGATGTTCCAAGTACTCGTGGAGGAATGCCTCCTCAGTCTCCTCCCACCCCCATGTAAGGCTCCAACAAGATCCATCTTGGAAACACTCTACAAACTCTAAGCTCTTAGCAAATGTCCACCATCAGCACAGTTATGGGCCACTCTGGTTCTGAGCAAGACCAATGGTGCCAAGGAACCAGATACCTTCAGTGATCTCCTTCAATATTATTTGAAGGGCAAGTTCACGTCATAAGCCTCTGGTCTTGAAAGCAAAGTTTCCACCTGAGTTCAAGAGAATGAAGGGATAAAACAAAAACTGTGAAGTTACTGATGTCATAGATGATGACAAGGTTGACTTTGTTCCTTAAAGAAGGCTATGACTGCTCCTTTTATGATTCTTTTTCTGGGTCTTGCCCTGGGTCATACCCACTGGTATGTTGGGGGAGTCCCCCAACAGTCTTTCATTTTCTTCCTTTCTTGCTCTATAACAAAGCTTCTGAATATTTTATGTCCTAGACCCTTATGGCAGTCAACTGGTAAAGTCAACAGACTCTCCTCAAAGTAATGTTCTTCAGTGTCCCAAATGAAATACATGGAGGAAACCAATTCTATTGAAATCAGTGTCTAGATAGGAAGACTGTGATCATGTCTGGCATGACCTAAAATAACCCTAACAACTACAGTCATTTCACATTAGTGATGCATGTAAATGACATTTCTCAATATCTGCAATATTGGCCATGTACTATGGAACTAGCTGGAACTTCCACTGGTGACAAAATCACAGGTATTATTTATTAGTCCTACTGTGGTTTGTTTCTTATACTCATAATGGAAGGAAATGCTCCATTCCAACTAGAGATTAGTGAAAATAAAGATATATTTTCCCAGCAATGTTGCCAGACCCTCTAAAATCTATCCAGACCCTAGCTCAGAGGTTCTAAAGTTTCATCTAGTCAGGCTAAGTCCCTTCCCTATGGACCAGAAGTTTCTACTTAACATCTCACAAGAAACCTCCCCCAAGTGAGGGCCAAATCAGCGCACGGAGAATATTTTGCAGGCATTTCATCTAAGAGTCTTCAGTCAAAGCTGCTTCTCTGGTTTTTTAAAGATGACAAATGCTCAGTGACTCATTCAAATAAGTAGACATGAAAAAGTAATTTTAATTTAAAACAACTACCCTTCATGTTTAAATGTTATTTATAAAATAAGCCTCAGGTTCCAATCAGGGACTTCCCAACTTATCCTGTCATTGTGAAGAAAACATCCGTCTCCTAATGGGCATGGCTGGGATTTTGACGTGATAAAGGAGTGACACATGGAAGAAGCTGGAGTGGCTGAGGAGCCTGAAGCTTCCACCATGGCCCAGCAGCCTAAAAGGGGCAACTAGGACTTCATAACCCTTTGTCTGCTGTAGATACGGGGGTTGGGGGGGCAGGAAACCTTCCACAAATTACAAACTCTTGTGTAGAAAAAAAAATTCTCAAAAGTACAGGAACCAAGGAGTTATTAATATGATCGAGAACATATATTTAAAATGAGAACTTATAAATTAAGCGTAGATCAACACCTCCCACTGTATACTAAGATAAAGTCAAAATAGAGAAATGATTTAGACATAAAGGATGATGTCACGAGCAAATTAGGGAGCATGAAAAAAATGACCTTTGAAATCTACAGAAAAGGGAAAGAGTTTGGAATGAAACAAGAGGTAGAGAGAGGATCATGGGAAGTAAAATAGGTCATTTTGATTAAATGAAATGAAAAGACTTTGGCACTAACAAAACCAATGTAGCCAAATTAGAAGAAAAGCAAGAAACTGGAAGAAAAAAATTTATGGCAAGTTTCTCCGTTAAAGGTCTCATTTTTCAAATATATAGGGAACTGAGACAAATTTATAAAAATAAGCCATCCCTCAACTGACAAATAGTCAAAGGATATGAATGGGCTGTTTCCAGGGGGAAAATAAAAGTTGTCTGTAGTCACATGATGTAATGCTCTAAATTACAACTGATGAGAGAAATTCACATTAAAATAACTCTGAGGTACCACCTCACACCCGTCAGATTGGCTAACATGACAAATGCTGGAGGGAATATGGAAGAATAGGTACACTGTTATGCATACATATGCACTGTTGGTGAAGTTGTGAACTGGTCCAACTATTCTCATTAGTGATTCGAACTATACCCAAAGGGTTATAAAACTGTGCAAAACATCTGACCCAGCAATACCACTACTGGGCCTGTAGCCCAAAGAGGTCAAAGAAAAAGGAAAAGGATCCATATGTACAAAAACATTTACAGCAACTCTGTTTGTGGTGACAAAGAACTGGAACTTGAGGGGATGCCTTATCAATAGGGAATGGCTGAACAAATTGTGGCATATGATTGTGACGGAATACTATTGTGCTTTAAGAAATGATAAACAGGATGACTTCAGAAAAACCTGGGAAGACTTACATGAACTGATGCTGAGTGAAATGAGCAGAACCAGGAGAACACTGGACACAGTAACAGCAACATTGTAACAATGATCAGCTGTGAATGACTTAGCTGTTCTCAGCAATACAATGATCCAAGACAATTGAAAAGGAGGACTTATGATGAAAAATGCTATATTCCTCCAGATGAAGAACTGATGGAGTATGAGTACAAATTGAAATATACTTTTTTAAACTTTATTTTTCTTGCTTTTTCTCATTTGTGTTTTTGTTCTTGTTGTTGCAACATGGCTAATATGGAGATGTTTTGCAAGACTTCACACATACAATTTATATCATACTGCTTGCCTTCTCAATGTGGGTGGGGGAAGCGCTAAAGAGAAGGACAGAACTTGGAACTCAAAATTTACAAAAACAATGGCAAAAATAAATACATAAATAAAAGAAGAGTGGGAATTATTTGTAACAGAATAAATGCTGGTGGTTCTCCCAGTACATATGGGAGTAAGGCAAGGATTCCCTTCTGCACAATTTTTGGACAAAGATCTAGAAATGCTACTGATAGTCCTATGAAAAGAAAAAAAAGTTAACATTACATAACATCAGCAAAGAGGAGATAGAAATCAAGCATCCCCTTGATTTCCAGTTCTTGGCCACCACAAAGAGAGCTGCCATTCCCCTTTTGCAGAAAGCAGGGGAATTTACTTAGAAATCCTTCCAAATATATAACGGAATGGTGGCAAAATATAACTCCAGTAAAAGGACCAGAACAAAATATACCCATAAAAATCATCATCCTTTCTAGAGTAACCTAACAAACCCCAACAGAAAGAGAAATTCCACTCATAACAACAGCAAAAATCATATCTTTGTTTTAGCCAATGAGAACGCATTCAATATTTATAAAAATACATTGACAAGACACTATCGATCTAAAAGAAATAAATAATTGGAGAGCTATTTTTTTCATTTTTTCTCCATTTTACCTATTTTTTTAGTTAATTAAATTGTTTTCAGTTTTCTACAAACACTTCCACATATCTTAGATGTTTTTCCCCTCTTTACCCCACCTTTTCCCTTCCTCCCTCCCTCCCAGAGACAGCATGCATGTGTAGGCTCTACACATATGTTCTTATTAAATACATTTTCACCTTAGTAATGTTGCATAGAAGAATTAAAATGAATAGGAGAAACCATGAAAACAAAACAAAACATAACACAAGAGAAAATGGTCTGCTTAATTCTGTGATCCATTTCCAGAGTTCCTTCTCTGGATGTGAAAGGCATTTTGCCTCAAGAGTCCACTGGGAATTTTTTAGGTCCTTGCATTACCGTGAAGGGCTAAGTCTACCAGAAAAATTCCTCACACACTGTGGTTGTTGCTGTGCACAAACTTCTCCTGGTTCTGCTCCCTACACTCAGCATCAGTTCACATACATCCTTCAAAGTTTTTCTGAAGTCTGCCTGTTCATCATTTCTTATAACACAATAGAATTTCATTACCTTCATTTACCACAACTTGTTCAGCCATTTCCCAATTGATAGGCATCCCCTTGATTTCCAGTTCTTGGCCACCACAAAGAGAGCTGCTATAAATATTTTTGTACATGTGGGACCCTTTCCCATTTCTATGATCTCTTTGGGATACAGTCCTAGAAGCGATGTTGCTGGGTCAAAGGGTAGGCACATTCTTATAGCCCTTTGGACATAGTTCCAAATTGCCTGGAGAGCTATTTATTGTTGATGGCTGGGCTATGTCAGGCCACCAAATTAATTTATACATTTACTGCTCTACCAACCAAACTGTCAAGGAATTACTTTACAGAAACAGACAAAGGAAGAACCAAGTGTCTGGAGTCTCAAATGGCTCAGTGACAAAGAAAACAGCCACTTGGGTGCAGTGCAAAGGGCCTTGGCTGGGGCGTCGGAGGACTTGATGCTGAATCCTGGCCACCACTTGTGATGAGGAGCTTGGACTGCCCAGCTCTCAGACTGCGTGTAGCCTGTTCTGGGCTGGGTGCTAGAATGATATCAAGCCTTTGGAACATGTGAAGGTTTGCAAGGCATTTTTCATGTGTTCACTCATTTGATCCTCACAGTGCTATCCTTATGGCCATTTTATAGATGAGGAAACTGAGGCTGAGAGAGATTAAGTAACCTGCCCAGGGTCACACAGCTAGTCAGTGTCTGAGGCCAGACTTGAGCCCAAGTCTTTCTAACTCCTCATAAAGCACTCTACTCACTACCTCATGCTGCTAGATAAGACCCAGTAACGATCGGCCACAATAGTCCACAATTTGATGACAGACTTTGGGAGGAAGGACTTCCTCTGACCTGGACTGCTGGGAAAATTAGAAAGCAATCAGGCTGTCCTGAGGATTCAAAGGCACCAGCAGCTAAAGAGTTAAAGGTCCCACCAGAAAAGGGTCCAGCTCCTTTCCTATGGAGATCTCCTCCTGCCTACCACCCCCACACTCCCACTCCCACACCCATGCAGAGCAGGACACAAGGAAACACCAAGCACATGTGGATGATAGCAACAGAGACATGACATTATAGTTTTAGGTCCTAGTCCTTATGTTCATGTTCTTAAAGTTGACAAAGTTGACAAAGTTCTCTTGACAAAATGAGAAGCATCTCTCCTGTCCTGTGTAGGACAACTCCCATCTGCCTGCTTTCCACTTTCTCCTTCCAGCTGCAGCTGCCTTAGTGTCTGACAACCACGGTCAGAGATTGGTTTGGGCCCCAGGTGTCCCATGTGGCCATGAGGCAAGTACCTTCTCCAAACAGCAGCTGCGTTAGGAGACCTGGTGCCACTGAGTAGGCACTGGGGTGAGAGAGTTAGGGAAGGAAGGGGGACAGAGAGCCAACCTTATGGACAAGGAGAAGACTAGGGACAGGAAAAGTGACCTCCCAGTCCTGGTCCTAGCCTTCTGGGCCCAGGCCAGGATGTTATGGGGATTTAGGGTCACCACTTTGCCTTTTTTGTTACTCTGTGAGAACGAAATGTCATGAGACCCCATCAAACCTTGCTCTATACACTCAGGGGTAAATCAGTGACTTTGGCAGGTCAGTCATCAACTGCTGGGCCCACCAGCAGGGGCTCCCCCCATGGACTTGTTGCCTGCCCAGGTTTTGCCTGATAGATGGAGACCAGCCCAGCCCTGCTTCCCACCTGTCCAGGATGCTCTGAAGCCTGCTCAGAGGTCTGGGGAAAACCACCAGCCTGCCCTAACCAGTTTGATAACCTCAGACCTTTAGCTATGAAGCTCTGCTCCAGATGCAAGTGACTTACTCAAGGTCATACAGAGTCCGGGGCAGAGCTAGGACTCCAGTGCTTGTGGAAAGGACAAAGTTACAAATGACCTTCCTCACAAGTCAAGAATTGGCTGTGGAGCAGAGAATGTTATGGAGGGATAAAACTAACGTGATGAAGATCTTTACATTCCATCAAGAGCCCAGTGGGACCAAGCAGGCAGAGCCCTGGGGTGGCTGGACTTTGTTTTCCCATTGCCCCTTTAGAACAAATAGTTATCGCTTGCACATTGTCTCCCAGTCAATAAACATTATTAAGCACCTACTACGTCCCCGACTATGCTAATGGGGGGGGGGAGCCCCTGCCTTCAAGGAGCTCCCCTTCATGTGGGGAGATAACTGGTCAAAATCAGAATCGATGAGGTCTCTACAGGACAAGCTGGAGAGAATCACAAAGTTTTCTTCTGGATTCCCCAGCCCTTGATAACTTAGGAAGTCCTTTTCCCTTGGTATAGAAACCTCACCATATTCCCCTTCTGTGTGGGAAGGCTTTCTGCTGGGCTCCGGGGGGACTTCCAAAGCCAAGCCCCCCCTCCAGATCAGTACCCCCTTTCCAGTGACCCCCACTGCTATGTTTGGAGGTGTTTCTTGTGGTCGTTGGCGTCAGTAAATGCAATGCTTCCCTCTGGGTCTATGTGACATCGGCCTTCACTTTACACAGAGCTGGGATGTCGGCCATTCCAGGCTCTCTGCCTCTGCACTCCCTGCTGATGCATCATCTCCCTGCTAGCTCTCTATATTTGAGCGTGGGCATTCCCTCCAGAGATGCAAGTTACAACTTCTCCTTCCTTGGCCTCTCATCCCACAGCCAGCAGCCATGCAGGCTGTCCACTGGACATCTCTCACTGGCCACGTGGCCAGCCCCCTTTCTTTGTCATCCCTCCCCTTCTCTTTGCGTATGAAACAGCCCACATGTGTGTCTCTCCACTACTCTTTGGAAACAGACTGGCATTCTGTGATTCACAGACAGGATTTGAGGTGATTCAATTCCACATATGCTTTTTAAGCACCTTCTATGTGCCAGGCCCTGTGCTGGGCACTGGGAACTGGGGCTAACATTTGACTGGTGGAATACCACAGGCAGTCACATAGTAAACAAAGCACATACAAAGAAATCTCTAGAGAGGGAGAGAGCACTAATAAGGGGGGTGGGGGTGGAGAAGGAGGGCTGCCCAGGAAAAAGCTGGAAGGAGAGGCACCAAACATACCCAAAGGCACAAGGTAGACCATGGACAGCACACCTGGGAAGTGAGGAGAGATGGTGACAGGCAGGAGCTTAGAGCCTGTCCAAGGTCTTTCACAGCTTTTCCGAAGAGCTGAGGGTTAGGCCTACAGCAGAGGGATGTGGTTTGAACAAGCTGACTTCATCGAAGAAGGCAGCTGCATTTCTGACTTCCCTCACGATTTTGGTTTGCCTTCCATTCTCCTGAAGGTCTCACTTGTAAAAGCCTGGGCAACTAGTTAATCTACTAGCAGACCTGCTGAAAAGGCAGAGATTGAACCTGGCTAACACTCTTAGGAGATCACAGGTGTACTTCATTTTAATTACATTTTTATTTATCAAGTATTTCCTTTTTCTCTCTCGCAGATCTCCTCTCCCCTTTCCCCCAACAAAAAAGAAAAAAAAAACCTTCTAATATACATGCATAGTCAAGTAAAA
Organism: Bettongia penicillata ogilbyi; assembly: GCA_023548195.1. Taxonomy (NCBI): domain Eukaryota; kingdom Metazoa; phylum Chordata; class Mammalia; order Diprotodontia; family Potoroidae; genus Bettongia; species Bettongia penicillata. The sequence goes on along the minus strand of JAJHZJ010000095.1, from coordinate 2,064,915 downwards.
CCCACTGATCTGTGGGCGGGTTCCAGAAATGCCTGCCTAATTGTGTGTGTCCAGAGGTGGATAGCACGTGTCCTTCTTGGGCCTCTGCAGTCATGGAGGGTCACTATTTCAATCAATCAGCCTTTCAGGGTGATTTGTCCTTACAATAATAATGTTGTATAAATTGCTCTGGTTCTGCCCACGTCACTCTGCATCAGTTCATACACACTTTCCCAGGCTTCCCTGAACTATCCTTTTGTTACATGATATGATGTTGTTCAGACAACCTCTAATCAATGGGCATCCCCTTAGTTTCCAGTTCTTTGCCACCACAGAAAAATCTGCCACAAATATTGCCATGCACATGGGTCCTTTTCCTCTCTCTTTGATCTTGTTGGGATATGGGCCTAGTGATGGCACTTCTGGGCCAAGGGTTCTGGGCATTTTTCCAAACTGCTTTCCAGAATGTCTGTACCCCTCCTCAACTCCCCAACCATGCATTAATGTCCCATACTCCCCAAAACTCTCTAACATTTGTCGCTTCCCTTTTTGGCCAGCTTTGCCAATTTGATGGGTATGAAGTAGAACATCAGAGTTACTTTAAATTACATTCCTCTAACTATTGGAAATTTGGAGCATTTTTTCATGTGGTTGCTGATAGCTTAGATTTCTTCTCTTGAGAGCAGCTTGTTCATGTATTAATCAATTGTACGTTTCATTTCCACATAGTCAATGACTGTTAGAAAGAGGAGGAAATGGAGCCCCTTCTGTTCATCTTCAATCCCTGGATACTCCCTAACAAGCCCTTCATGAATCCCAATTACCCTCAATGTAAGGGGGCGGGGGCAGGAACACTGAACCAGTTTTCAGCAAACAAGAGGGGGATGTGGAAATCCTGGGCTACAGAAGAAGACACAGTCAGACATCAGGGTGGCTGAGACTGTTCTGTTCATAATGACAGTTTACTGTTCCCTTATATGGGAAGCCAGTCAGCTTGAAATCATTTTACTACTGGAAAAGTTGATATTCAAGTATTCTTTTCAAGATATCCTAATTACAGTCTCCAGGTGGTAAGGCAGGAGTGTGGGCAGGCGGGAGCACAAAGAGAAGCCCCGGAAGGCTTCAGCAATTTCTCAGGAGAGGTGGGTCACTCCATATTTTAGCATTTCTGCTGGTGAACCAATTCATGTCCTTTGGGGAGCTGCTCAGGATTTTTTGCTTAATGTTGTTTTCTAAGACAACTTTGTGTGTCATTTTTGGTCCCAAGACTGCCAGAGGAAAAATAATGTGGTTCTTCCAAAATCGTGTAAAAATATGTTAATATTTTTCCTTGAATTAAAACCACCTAAAACGTATTTCTCTCTAGGCATCTTCATTCTGGAGCATGAGACTAAAGCCCTTAGGCAGTGCCTGAGAAAGAAGAATGTAAGGTAAGCCTTTATGAAAGCAGCTGGACTTAATGAATGAGCAGAGCTGAAAGGGCCCCACCCGACCCTAATAAAACAAATCTCCAAAGAGCTAAGGGTGCAGATTCAAGGACACTATTCAGTGAGTTTGAGGACAGTTCCAGCAGCTTGCATAAAGAGGTCCCAACCAGATGTGCTAGAGGGAGCAGGCAGGGTATTCTTTACTCAACCCCCAGCCTCTTCTGGGGACAGTTGGTATGTTACTGTCCCAAACAAAGAGTGGGGTGGTTAGAGATTCTTTTCATTGGCTCAGAACCAACTGGAGGAGAATAGCAATGGCAGCAAGCGGACAGTCCAAATGGGGAGACAGTGGTGAGGGTGCAAAGGACAGCCTGACAGTTGGTGTACTCATACTATAAGGGGTCCAATCCTCATTGAATCTGCTCTTCATGCCTACAAAAGTCCAGAGGCAAAACTGTGGTGATGGCACCCCAAAGCGAGTGGCCTGGAGCCAGGCAAGGTGGCATGATGGTTTGCCAGGGTTTATGCTGGCAAAGGAGTGAGAGGTAGAAGGTTTAGGACTCGTAGTCTTTGGGGACTGGTGGTAGGAAGCAAGCCCCTTAAAGTGCACAGATGTCAGCATTCTGGGAAAAGCACCAAACACCCTGCCTTAGTTATGGTTTGTCTACAAGCAGCCAGACTGACATGAAGCTCATCAGGGAGATTCACTTAAGAAGTTTCCACTTTCCCCAACACTGGCTTACTGTCATGATGGGAAAGTGCCAGTTCAGTTAGACCAGGGCTCAAACCCATCTCAGACACCTACTTGCTGGTTGGTCTCTGCAGCTACTAAGTCTCTCCCTCGAAGAGAAGGTGCTGACCTGAGATGGAGTTTCCTTCACCAGGAGTTCCATTCATCATCAATCTGATCATAGATTCAGACGCACAAGAAAACTAGGATTATTAAGGCAGAAATGCAGATGATTTTGAGAAGAGATCCACTGTAGAAAAGACCATAGCCCCTATTCGGGGAATCTCTGAGATGATGGCAGTGAGGTGGGGATGAAGTCCACTTTCAGGACAGCTCCTGAGAAATGCTGCAGTCACTCCCAGGCAGAATGCCATTCTCTAAGGAAGTCCTTTGAGGCCCCAGGGGCAGGACTAGCCTTTTCACAAATGGACCAAACTCGAGCTCAGCCAGGAACTTTGTGCAGGATTGTTTGTGACTCTGTATTAACAGTTGCTCCCTAGACTGCAAAGCAACCCCTAGATTGGCTGCAGGGCCAAAATTCCAAGTAAAATATGTGTTTTTCCAGCAAAGAAGGGAGTTGTTATGGTGATATTAGAAGGTACTGTGGAGAACACAGCAATGACTGTATTCCTAGAGGAGCTGGCTCTGCCGGAGCTTGTGAGGGGGCGCTACCAAAGCCACGCACTCACTTCCTGCCTCTCGATAACTACATCAGAGTTGTGTTCACATCTTTCCTAAATGGGGGGCAGGGAGGAGGGAGATAAAAAAGGAGTCCAATCCCTCCAATCCCTCCTTTCTCTCCAGATAAGGGACCCAAGTCTTCATGCCAACAATGTCTGCTCTGCAAACAAGCCCCTGAGAATCTTTCAGAGGAGACATCATGGGAAGACATTTTACCTCGTCAGTTTCATTGGAAAATACCAGATTTTGGCCTTCTTTGGATCATCCTATGAGCATAGCCAGAAGCTTCACTCAGACTACTTCAAATATAAAGGTCCTACCTAGACTGCAACTGTCAGTCAGTCAGTCAAAACAATTATTTATAAAAGGGAGGAACTGTATTTCGAAATTTTATTTATTTATTTTTAGTTTTCAACATTCACTTCCATAAAATTTTGAGTTCTAAATTTTCTCCACCTCCTTCCCCTCCCTCAACCCCAAAACAGTGTGCAATCCTATATAGGCTATACATGTACAATCATATTAAGCATATTTTCACATTAGTCACATTGTAAATGACTGAACGAGACTTAGAACCAATAGAGGGACCACAAGAAAGAAAAAACAAAAAAAGACAGAGCAAACAGTCTGCCTTCATCGGCATTCGGACTCTGTAATTCCTTCTCTGGACACTGATGGCATTTTCCATCATGAGTCTTTTAGAGTTGTGTTAGATCCTTGCATTGCTGAGAAGGGCTAAGTCTATCAAATTTAGTCATAGAACAATATGGCTGTTATTGTAGATAATGTTCTCCTGGTTCTGTTCACTTCACTCAGCATCAGTTCATGTAAGTCTTTCTAGGTTTTTCTGAAGTCTGCCTGCTCATTATTTTGTTATGGAGCAATAATATTCCATTACTTTCATATGCCACAACTTGTTCAGCCATTCCCCAATTGATGGGCATTCCCTCAATTTCAACTTATTTGCCACCACAAAAGGAGCTGCTATATTTTTTTACATGTGGGTTCTTTACCCTTTTTTATGATCTTCTTGGGATACAGATCTAGAAGGGTATTGCTGGGGCAAAGGGTTTTTATAGCCCTTTGGGCATTTTTCTAAATCGCTTTCCAGAATGGTTGTACTAGATCATAATTCTACCAACAATGTATTAGAGTGTTCCAATTTTCCCCACATCTTCTCCAACATTTATCATTTTCTTCTTTTGATATGTTAGCCAAATTGATAGGTGTGACGTGGTACCTCACAGTTGTTTTGGTTTGCTTTTCTCTAATCAATAGTGATTTATGGCATCTTTTTCATATGAGCACAGATAGCTTTAATTTCTTCCTCTGAAAACTGCCTGTTCATATCCTTTGACCGTTTGTAATTGGGAAATGACATATTCTTATAGATTTGTCAATCAACATTTATTAAGGGCCTACTATGCACCAGACGCTATGCTAAGTGCTAGGGATACAAAAGGGAGTTTAACACAGTGCCTGCCCTTAGGGAGCTCCCCGTCTAACAGGGCAGACAGCATGTAAACAATTGCCTACAAACAAGCTATAGACAAGATACATTGGCAATAATGAACAGAGGGCACTGGCATGAAGGGGTTCAGGGAAGGTTTCCTAGAGAAGGTGGGATGGGAGTTGGACAGGAAGAGGCCAGAGGAGTGAGCAGCAAGAGATGGGAGTGATGACTAGTAGTCACGGGGATTAAAACCTTGATCAGTGCTGACCTCTCTTGGATGGCAGGTTGGTCAGCAGGACATCTGTGGAGCCATTAGCAAAGGGCCTGGAATACAGTAGGTGCTGTGTACAAGTGCTAGTGATCAGTCCTGTTTATCACATTTATTGTCATTGAACAGACAAGGGGAGGAGAGCCAAGCCCTGGGCCCACTTCACAATGCACTCAGATGGCCAAACTGATCACAGATAGGGCAAGGTGCCTTGTTTTAGTCTACTCACTGTGCACTTCTGAAGAACAGCCAAGTAACACACACACAGCATCTGATTACAATGAAGATATGTCCAGGCCTCATGTGAAGGAAAAGGAAACCCTTGCCTTCCCTGAGGAAAAACTGAGGCAGGAAGAATAAAACAGGAGCATCAAGATGGCACCAGGACCATGGGTCATTGGAAAGGCCATTGGAGACCATCAAGGCCAACTCTTCATGTAACAGATAAGAAAAGTGACCTGCCCAGGGTCATCTAAGCAGCAAGTGACAGAGAAGCCAGAGAGTACCCTGCCCACTGTCCCACCAAGCCCCTTCTCTACTAACCTAGACATTTTCTTCATCAATGTGGATCCCAATGCACACATACCTGTCCACCCAAAGAATGAGAGGCTCCTCTCACCCATGAAGACAGAGACTGTGGAGGATTCAGGGCTTTGCAGAGGACAACATCTAGAGAGTACACACTTCCTAGAGATGCCAACCATCTGGAGAAATGAAGCTCTCTTCATCCCCTGGATCAGATGTCAAGATAGGCTTAAGCCTCAAACTCAGGCTTCCTCCTTGAGCTGAGAGATCCCCCACCCTGAGGCACTGAGTTTCCTATAGCTTATTGACCTAAAAATGCACTCAATTCTAACCCTAACCCTATCCTTTGTCAGGAGTTCTAAAAGCTGTATCCCAATCTAGAAAACAGATGCTGCCCACCATGCAAATTCCCTGCTAGATTCTGGCCAGCTAGCGCTAGACTCCCTCCATGCACAACTATCATTAGCCTGCTAAATGACAGCAGGGTTTGGCTGTGGCTCCTGTTCTCTGCTCTTCTTTTTGCTTTTTTACAACCTGTCCTAGTAGCCAATCTGATAGGTGTAGACAGGTGCAAAGCAACTTCAGAGTTGCTTTAATTTCCCTGTGGGTGATTTAGAGTATTTCTTCATATGACTGTAGATAACTTTGATTCCTTCATCTAAAAACTGCCTGCTTCTTTCCTTTGACCACTTATCAACTGGGGAATGATTTGTATTCTTATAAATGTGACTCAATTCTCTGTATATTTGAGAAACAAGGACTTTATCATAGACATTCCCTGTAAAAATTGTTTCCAGCTTTCTGCTTTTCTTCTGTCAGTTGCACTGTTTTTGCTTGTGCAAAAAAAATTTAAATTCAATATAAACAAAATGATCCACTTTCCATTTGGTAATGCCCTCTATGTCTTGTTTGGCTATAAATTCTTCACTTCTCCATAGATCTGATAGGTAAACTATTCCTTGTTCTCCTAGTTTGTTTATGGTATGCTATTTATATATAAATCATGTGCCTTTAACCTTATCTCGGTATACGGTGGAAGCTTTTGTCTATGCCTAGTTTCTGCCATAATATTTTCTAGTTTTTTCAGAAGTTTTTGTCAAATGGCGAGTTTTTATCTCAGAAGCTAAAATCTTTGGGTTTATGAAATGCTATGTTAATGTGGTCATTTATTACTCTGTCTTGTGTACCTAATGTTCCACTGATCTACCACTCTGTTTCTTAGCCAGTACCAGATAGTTTGGATATTTACCACTTTATAACATAGTTTGAGATCTGGTAGAGCCAGGCCACCTTCCTTTGCTTTTTTTTTTTTCACTAATTCCCTTGCTATTCCTGGCCTTCTATTCTTCCAGATGAATTTTGCTGTGTTTTTTTCTATCTCTATAAAATAATTTTTGGTAGTTTGATTGGTTTGACCCTGAACAAATACATTAATTTAGCCAGAATTATCATTTTTATCATACTGACTTGGTCTACCCATGAAAAATTGGTATTTTCCCAAGTTACTAATATCTAACTTTGTGTGAAAAGAATTTTGCAATTGTGTTCATATAGTTCCTGGGTCTGTCTTGGCAGATAGACGCCCAAGTATTTTATACTGTCTACAATTATTTTAAATAGAATTTTTCTATCTCATGCTGCTAGGCTTTGTTGGTAATATATAGAAATGCTGATGACATACATAGATTTATTTTATATCCTGTAACTTTGCTGAACTTGTTAATTATTTCAAGTAATTTTTAAATTGATTCTCTAAGTATACTACCATCATATTATCTATGAAGTGATAATTGTTTCCTTATTGCCTATTCTAATTCCTTCAATTTCTTCTTTTATTGCTATAACTAAGATTTCTAGTGCAATATTGAATAATATTGGTGACAATGGGCATCCTTGCTTCGCCCCTGATGTGCTGGGGCAAATACTAACTTATCCCCATTAATGCTCGCTGATGTATTTAGATAAATAGTGTTGATTATTTTAAGGTAAGTTCCACTTATTCCTAAACTCTAGCATTTTGCATAAGAAAGGCTGTTGAATTTTGTCAAAGGTTTTTTCTGCATCTGTTGAGATATGATTTCTGTTGATTTTATTATTGATATGGTCAATTAAGCTGATAGATTTCCTAACATTAAAACAGCCCTACATTCCTGATATAAATCCTACCTGGTCATAGGATATGATCCTTGTGATATATTGCTGTAATCTCCTTGCTAGCATTTTATTTGAAATATTTGCATAAATATTCATTAGGGAAATTTTTTTTCTCTTTTCTTTCTCTCTTTTCTTTCTCTTTTTTTGCTCTTCCTGATTTAGGTATCAGCACCATATCTGTGTCATAAAAGAAATTTGGTAAGATTCTACCTATTTTTTCAAATAGTTTATATAGTATTGGAATTAATTGTTCTTTAAATGTTTGGTAAAATTGCATATGAACCCATCTGACGCTATGATTTTTTCTTAGGGAATTCATTGATGGCTTGTTCAATTTTTTTTTCTAAGAGGGGTTATTTAAATATTCTAGCTCCTGTTCTGTTAAACTGGACAATTTATATTTTTATGAATATTTGTCAATTTTCCTTGAATTGTCAGATTTATTGGCATATAACTGGGCAAAATATTTCCTTATGAGTGCTTTAGTTTCTTCTTCATTTGGTGAGGAATTCACCCTTTTCATTTTTGATACTGGTAATTTGGTTTTCTTTTCTTTTCTTAAATCAAATTAGCTAATGATTCCTCTATCTTATTGGGCTTTTGTTCATAAAATCATCTCCTAGTTTTATTTATTAGCTCAATAGTTTTCTTACTTTCAATTTTATTAATCTTACTTTTGGTTTTCAGGATTTGCAATTTGGTGTTTAATTGAGGATTTGGAAATTGTTTTTTTTTTTCTAGTTTTTTTAGCTGCATGCCCAATTCATTGAACTCCTCTTTCTCTATTTTATTGATGTAAAAATTTAGAGAAATAAATTTTCCCTTGTGTATTCCTTTGGTTGCATCCCATAAATTTTGGTATGTTGTCTCATTGTCATTATCTTTAATGAAATTATTGTTTTTGTGATTTGTTCATTGACCCACTTACCCATTATTTTAATCATTTAGTTTCCAATTAATTTTTATCTATCTTTTAAAAAGAGAAAGAAAAGAAAAAGAATGACCGACTGTCAATTTGTGTATTAGTAATTCTAAAAAAGCTCAACTGAGCAGGGGTAGACCCCTAAACTTTGAGCTGGTGTGGGTTCTGTGCAATTAGAGATTTGTTATAAACACAAACCTCTAAGCAGTTTGTAAACATTTATATTTTCCTTGTTTTGTAGCTATGTTATCAATTTGTAGCTTAATCTTTATTCAACTCAAAAACAGTGGAAAAGTACATTTAAATTACATAAAATAAAAACAATGCATTATGTTCTTCATAACACCAGTTTTTTTTTAAATGGTGTATTTTCCTAAAAGAAATATCTTTCCACTGTCCTTTAGTGAATGTATTATTTATTGCATTATAGTCTGAAAAGGATGCATATAGTATTTCTGCCTGTCTACATTGAATTGTGAGGTTTCTATGCCCTAATACATAGTAAATTTTTGTGTAGGTCCCAGGTACCACTGAGAAAAAGGCATTCTTTTCTATTCCCATTCAGTTTTCTCCAGAAGTCTGTCATATCTAATTTAAAAAAAAAAATCTATTTACTTCTTTAACTTCTTTCTTGTTTATTTTGTGGTTAGATTTATCTGGTTCTGAGAGGAGAAAGTTGAGATCCCCTACTAGTATAGTTTTGCTTTCTATTTCCTCATGTAACTCACCTAACTTTTCCTTTAAGAATTTGGATCCTATGCCATTTGGTGCATATATATGTTTAGTATTGATATGACTTCATTGTAACTTTTAGCAAGATGTAGTTTCCTTCCTTATATCTTTTAATAAGATCTATTTTTGCTTTTGCTTTATCTGAGATCATGTTTGCTACCCTTCCTTTTTTTTTTATTTTAACTTCAGCTGAAGTATAATAGACTCTGCTCCAGTCCCTTACCTTTACTCTATGTGTCTCTTCTGCTTCAAGTGTTTCTTGCAAACAACAAATTGTGCTTCTGGTTTTTTAATCTTTAAATGTTTGGTAGAATTCACTTGTACATCCATCTGATCCTGATACTTTTTTCTTAGGAAAGTCACTTATCACCTGTTCAATTTCTTTTTCTAAAATAGATTTATTCGGATATTCTATTTCCTCTCCTGTTAAACTAGGTAGTTTATATTTTTGTATTTATATTTTTGTAACTATTCTTCAATTTCACTTAAATTGTTAATTTTTTTGGCATATAATTGGGCAAAATAACTCCTAATAATTTCTTTGATTTCAACTTCATTAGTGGTATATTCATTTCATTTTTTATTTCAATGATTTGTTTTCTTCTCTCTTTTGGGAACATATTAACCAGTGACTTACCTATCTTATTAGTTTTTTCATAAAATCATCTTCTAGATGCATTAATTAATTCAATGGTTTTCTTACATTCAATTTTATTAATCTAAACTTTACTTTTTTTCCAATTTGTTGTTTAATTGAGAATTTAAAATTTGTTCTTTTTTCCAGTTTGTTTAATTGCATACTGGTCTTCTCTTTCTCTATTTTATTGACTTAAGCATTTAGAGATGTAATTTTTTTTTTTTCTGATTAGTGCTTTTGCTGTCCACCGTAGGTTTTGGTATGTCGTTTCAATATCATTTTCTTTAATAAAATTACTTATTGTCTCTATGACGTGTTATTTAACCCACTCATTCTTTAAAATTAGGTTATTTAGTCTCCAATTAATTTTTAATCTGGGTTTCTATGGTCCCTTATTAAACATAATTTTATTTTATTATAATAGGAAAAGGATGCATTTAATATTTCTGCTTTTCTCCATTTAACTGCAAAATTTTTATGCCCCAAAATATAGTCAATTTTTGTAAAGGTACCATGTATCACTGAGAAAAAAGTGTATTCCTTTCTCTTTCCATTCAATTGTCTCCAGATAGCTATCATATCTAGCTTATCTAAGATTCCATTATCTCCTTGACTTCTTTTTAATTAGATTCACCTAGTTCTGAGAAGGGAAGATTGAAATCCTCCATTATTATAGTTTGCTATCTTTTGCTACCTATAATTCATTAAGCTTTTCCTTTAAAAATTTGGATGCTACAGCACTTGGTGCATATAAGTTTAGTATTGCTCTAACTTCACTATCGGTGGTACCTTTTATCAAAATGTACTTTCCCTGTTTGTCTTTTAATTAAATCTGTTTTCTTTAATTTTGATAACATGATTGTTACTTCTGCTTTTTTTTGCATCAGCTGTAGCATAATAAATTCTACCCCAGTCCTTTATTTTTATTCTATGTATATCTCTCATTTTTAAATGTGTTTCTTGTAAATATATTGTCAAATTCTGGTTTTTAACCCATTCTGCTATCCATTTCTGTTTTATGGGAGAGCTCATCCCATTAGCATTCAAAGTTATAATTACTACTTGTACATTTCCTTCCATTCTATTTTTCAACACGGTTTATCCTTCTCTCCCTCTCTCTTCTCAAATGTGTATTGGCTTCTAACGACTGCCTCCCTAATCTGCATTCCTTCTAACAATCCCTCCCTTATCTTCTCCCCTTACTTTACAATTCCTTATCTCCCTACCCTTCTAAAAGTCCCTCCCTTATCTTCTCCCTTCACATTCCTATTTCTCTGTAAATTAAGAGGATTTTTATACTCTTCTAGATGTATGTTATTTCCTCTTTAACCCAGTTCTGATGAAAATAAAGTTCTACTCCTACCAGCCCCCCACCTCTATCCTCCACTGTAACAGCTCTTCCATTCATACCTCATTTGTACAAATTAACTGCTCCATTTAACATTCTCTACCCAGTTTTATTTTTTAGAATCATCTCATCATACTCAACTCAGTTCCAAGCCTTCTATGTATACTCCTTCAAACTATCTTAGTAATGATAACTTCAGAGTTAGAGATAACACTTTTCCACATAAGTAAACAGTCTGGCCTTATATCCACATAAGTAAACAGTTTGGCCTTATTAAAGCCTTTATAATTGGTTTACCTCCTGAATGAAGTAGGTCTCATTTTCCATTCAGTTCTTGTCTTTTCCTCACAAATACCCGAAAGTCTTTTAGTTCATTAAATATCCATTTTTTCCACGCAGGATTATACTCAGCTTTGCTGAGGAAGTTATTCTTGGTTGCAAGCCAAGTTCCTTTGCTCTTCAAAATATAATGTTCCATACCCTTCAGTCTTTTAATGTAGAACCTGTTATGTCTTGTGTTATCCTGGCTGTAGTTCCATTGTATATTTTGTTTTAGTGGCTTGTAGTATTTTCTCCTTTGACCTAGGAGCTTCAAAACTTAGCTATGATATTCCTATGAGTTTTTGTCTTGGGATCTCTTTGAAGTAGAGATTGACAGATTTTTTTTTTTCTGTTTCTACTTTACTCCTTTATTCTAAAGCTTCTGGGCAATTTTCGCTATAATTTCTTGAAGTATAGTGTCTAGATTCTTTTTTTAATCATAAATTTCAGGTAGTCCAACAATTCTTATATTGTCTCTCCTTGATCTGTTCTCCAGGTTAGTTGTTTTTCTAAGGAGAAGTCTCATATTCTCTTCGATTTTTTCATCCTTTTGATTTTGTTTTATTATTTCTTGGTGTCTTATGAGGTCATTAGCTTCCCCTTGCCCAATTCTAATGTTTTAAGGAGTTATTTTCTTCCGTAAGTTTTTGGATCTCTTTTTCCAATTGGTTGACCTTTTTTGGGGGGGGAGGGGTTATTTTTTATTTTAAAATTAAATACAAAATGAGGAAATAAAAAAAAAAGAATCATCTTACCATGTAAACAGCAGACCATAAGAGAGAATTCAATAGAAAACAATAAATTTCTATTTTAAGAAAATCTACATAATAAATACTACAAATTGTTTTCAAAGCTGCCCAGCTTTTCTTTGCTTCCTTGTTGGTTTTCTTTTGCTCTGTGCTGTAGACTTTTTACCTTATTATTTCTATAAATACACATATACACTCATACATATATATGTAAGATCGTACTATTCTCATTTCCTCCTAATTGGTTGACTTTTTTTCATAATTTTCTTGACTCCCTTGCACGACTTTTATTTTTCCCTCCAGTTTTTCCTCAGTCTCTTATTGATTTTTAAAATCCTTTTTTAACCTCTCCCAAAAACTTTTTGGGCTTTGACCATTTTACTTTTTTTTACTTTTTTCTTTGAGACAAAAGTAGCTGTTTTAACTTTACTATCTTATTCCAAGTTTGAACCCAGATCTTCTCAATCATCATAGTAGCTATCCATGATCAGGTTCTTTCTCTTTTGATTACTCTTTTTTTTCGTGGCTTATGTCTCATCTATTAACTTTGTGTTATAGTCAGGCTCTGGTCCTGAGGGGTGGGGGATAATATTTCAAGCTTCAGGGTTTTTGTGCTAGTGTTTTCTGATCTTCTTTTACTATTTTGCTTTCCAAGAGTTCTATAAAGAGCATCACAGACATTTCAGAAATGCTGAATGAAGATATTCAAGGGCCCTTACTGGAATCCTGGGGTAGGCATGCCTTACTATGGCTTTCCTCAATGGATGTATTCCATTTTTTGGGTCACCTCATTTCTAGCTCAGACACTTGAATGAATCTGGACCACTGCTCAAATGGTTAACATTCTCCCAGTCTTTCAGTAAGGTGATATGACCCCAATGCAAAATGCCACAGTCCATTAAGACACCAGGCATTCTCTTTTACAGCATCTATTTAAATATACACAGCAACAATTTCAAAGAATCTTGTGTAACTTAATCAGCCTTAGCCAACGTTGATTTAATGAAAGGCAGGAGAAAGTTTATTTTCCATGGACATTAAGGATAGAAAAGTAAAATCCAAATTACAATTGGTAGAATCATAGTACCTTTCCTGCAGAAAATGTCCTTTGAAAGTTTTCAACAGCAGGCTACAAAAGCTTGGAGGGAAAATAAAAATACATTTCCTTGTGCTGGAACTTTGGAGAACCACTGCATCGGAGACAGATTCTACTGGTATGAAGCAGGCACCAGAAACCACACATGCACACACACACATGCACATGCACACACGCTTCTGATGACTTGGAATTTCTCCAGCAAAAAGGCATTAAGAGAAGTGTGCTCACACACAGATTTCTAGGGGGAAACAGGCAAAGGACCCCATTGAGTGTCAGATGGGGAAGACTTAAGTCAGGGAGATGAATTAGCAGGTTCTTGTAGGGTTCAGGCTAGGGTTGGAGAGGTGATGAGGATCAAGGGGAGGGGTGAGGAGGATATACATGAAACATGAAGTTGAAAATGAGATTTGGTCTTGGATGGGTGGTGTGAGATGGGTAAGAGTGAGCAGTAATGGACAATGCTAAGGGTGTGAGCCGAGGTAAGTAGGAGGATGGTCCCAGTGGTCTCAACAATAACGTTTGGAAGGGGAGAAGCTCAAGTGGAGAGAAAATGAATTTTGGGTGGGATATGCTGATGGGATGCCAATGGGACATCCACTTTGCGTGACTGTAGAGCTCTGGGAATTGTCTGGGTAAGGATGATAATTGAACTTATGATGAGAGCATTGAGGGAGATGGCCCAGGGCCTCTGGAAAGAACCCTGGGGGACACCCAATTCCATATCTGTCATGGATGATGAACCAGTAAGGAGACTGAGAAGGACTAGCTGGACAAATGAGAAGTTGTTGAGGACAGTGCCCCAAAAACCTAGAGGAGAGGGTATCCAGAAAGAGATAGTTAAGAGGATAGAAAGGACAAGAAGGATCAAGGCTGAGAAAATAATAAGACTATTTGGAAAGGAAGTGTAGATGACTCTCACAGAGTTCATCCCTGAGGGGCAGTGGTGGGGATGGACAGTTCAAATGGGTGTTTTTAAGTTTGGGGAAGACTTGGGCATGTTTGTGAACAGCAGGGAAGGACCCAATAGATATGAGAGTGGATAGTAGAGGCCATTTGTTGGAGATGCCAGTAGAGGTATATAGAAGGGTTTGCCTTGGGGAAGAAAAAAAATCACCTCTTCAACTGAAATGAGAGTGAAGGAGGAGACAGTAGAGAAAGATCTGAGTGATATGAGATGAGAGGAGAAGAGGATGGCTGAATGAGATCTTTGGCTGACAGGATGAAGGCCAGAAGGCTCAAGTGGAGAGGAGAAGTTGCGGAACAGTCACTGTGGAGGGTGAGCAGAGAAGGGTTAAGAAGGAAGAGAATTGTCTGCCTTGCAGTCTTGAGGTCGATGTTGAGATTAACCAACATCAGTTTGTAGTGGGTCCAGCTAATGGAGATTCATGATCTTTCCATCTCTGAAAGAGGCCAACAGTCAGAGCAAGGAGGGTTGGGACTAGCTGAGGCATGACTGGCAATAGCACAAGGGAACAAGGGAATCAGAGGCACAGGAGGGTGGAGATCAGCAAGACAGGAGGCCTAGGTCGGCAGGACCTTTCCCTTCCCATCACTGAAGTCAGCACGTATCTTGTTTTTTAGGTTCTGCTGACTTCAGACCAATCTTCCTTCTCTTCTCAGAATCTCTCCTCTTCTCATCCCCTCTTACTGCACCAAATCATTTACTCCCCTTCATAGGCCAACCCCAGCTGCCCAGCCAGGCCCCATCTGGGAGCTCAGGACTCCTAGTTTCTGTCTTGGATGCCCAGGATAAGGCCACTGGGTCATAGGGGACAGAAACCTGAGCTGTTTTTCTTTCATGATTTCTCCATTTTGTAAACATGAAGCCAGGTAGTCACTCCCTCGGTGACCATCTTTCCTTCTACCCATTGAGGCTTTTTACTTTGGTTTCAGACCCTCCCAGCATTCCCCTTCATGAGCAGACTGGGCCTCAGGCTGGGTGCCCTGGGAGCCTGCAGCCAGTCTGTGGTGCAGGTAGAAGGCTAAGGAAGCCTTCAGCTGCCCATTTTCCTGGCAACTCCCATCTCTGGGGGCCTGATGATGCTACTGTGCTAGACTGGTCTCCCCTTGAGCCCTAAAGACAGTCATTTATGTATTTTTGAAAACAAAAGAAAACAAAGTGACCAGGTAAGGGGTAAACTGGGCAGCTTGAACTCCTGGATCACGTAGTCCTGGCGGTAGCCCATGGCAGCGCTGACCCCAGCAAAAAAAGCCCATTGGGGGCATCAATTCCAGGCAGACTTTCAGCTAAAAGGTCTGTGGGGGCTGGCTCAGGAAGAGCTATCTGAAGGGCTGATCTGGAAGCAATTATCCTTGGACTTACCTTTGATTGGGGGAATTTATTTCCTTTTGTGGGTTGAAAACTGGATCTGGGCAGAGTCTTGACAAAGAACTAGATTCTGGTTTCTCTCAAGGGCTTTTGCTTTGTTTGATGTAATTTGATGAGATCAACCTTGTTCCAGAGCACACCCAGGGTCACTGCTAACTAGGCAAAATATTAAAAGCCTTTGTGGACAAAAAGAAAGTGCCTTGGTCCTTAGCTATTTGGGATGCTTCTACTTCAAGCTGAAATGCCTTCTTTATTGAGCACATGTGAGTAAATGCAGCTTTCTTGCTGTAGGTTAAAAACATGCATCTCCTCTGGGCACAGAGAGTGCTTCCTGACACAGATTCTGAGTTCCCAGAGGGCCTGGCTCTAACACTGGCTGTCATGAGTACAGAGCTCTCTCTGACATATCAAGAGACTGCATCTCTGGGGAGAGGACCGAGATCAGGCTAGGGTCACACTGGAGAGGGAGTGAGAGTAGCGACTAGGAAAGGCCCCCTTCCTGCAGGAGGTGGTGTCTGACCTGGGAGGGGACAGGCACCACAAGGTGGAGGGGAAGCTCAGGCATGGGGACCAGCCAGGGCACTGGTGTGCAGGGGGGATGAAGAACGGAACTGAAAAAGAACATTCAAGAAACATGCAAGGAGAGCCAGAAGGGGCCTTGTGCAGGTATGGGGAGAGGCATGAAAGGAAACTGAGGTGCACGGAGTTGGAGGAACTGGCCCAAGGGATGAAGAAAGTTTTACTTTGTTCCAATTCTTAGGGAAAGAGCCATCTAGAAACAATCATGATGCAAAATCAAAGGGTAACCATAACACTTATTCTATATATTTTAACCCACTTGGAATTGGCCAAGACATCAGGGATTGGAGTTTCCAGTGGCAGGTGAGTTCTTAATATGCTTACACAGCAATGAAAAACCAAAACCACAGAAACTCCCATTAACCGGCAGATAACCGAGGCTTCACACAGATGGAATGTATTTTTAAGGCAAGTGAAGGATAGGAAATGTTCTCTCACTTGTGGCTCACTTTAGAAGGTACTATAGCTAGAATTATTCCCATTTTACAGATGAGGAAACTAAGGCTCAGAGATGTTAGGGGACCTGCCCATGGTTGTATAACCAGGGGGTGTCAGAGACCTCATTATAACTCTACTACCAGCACATGATCCATAAGGCTGTCTGACCTCATTCCTCTGCCAATAACTTGAGACCAGCAGGTCTGCGGCATTTATCTGAAAAATCTTCCATGAGAGCACTAAGGGTGTTTCTGCCACCTTCTCTATCTATGGAACTTGCTGATCCAATGCCTTTACAAAGGAAGCTTCGGGGTGGGGGTGGGGGTCCTGCAGACTCCCAGGCACTTTGCCCAACCTCTTGGGGTCTTCCTTTCATCAACTACAAAGTGAGAGGCATAGCCTTCCTCTTGAGACTCCCTACAAATTCTCAAAATGCCGTGTCTTGGTACAATCAAAGGACCTAATCTGGCATTAAAGTCTGCTCACCTACAACTCCCCTTTCCAAAGGCCCTCTGCTGATCTAGGTTTTCCACACATTGACTGTGGTGAAAGCATCTTCAACTGGAGCCTAACCCTACAGTCTGAAAGAGGCCCACCAAGAATACCCCCTTGCACGTCCCAGCTGGGGACCTTTGCCCATCCAGAAGGCTGTCCTCCAGGGGCTCCCTCCCAGCCCTATTATTCAGTGGGGGGCGGTGTTCTGTTAAAAGCTCCTTTGCTTGAAGACCATATATTTCTCTGTAACATACACCACAGACTATTCAATTTCTCATTCCCTGATAAATTCATACACTATATATAGACACTGAATAATAGGAAAGAAATCATTTTCTTTATATTCCATATTTTATTTCTCATTTACTTTAATAGAATTGTTTTTTGCATACAGTAGCAAATTTACAACATAACAGAGACGGATGAAAGGCATGTTTTAGACACAATCTGACAAAACATTCAGGAAAGTGGTTAAAGTGTAAAAATATGTCTATTGGGGGCATGTGAAAAAAAGTGATCACACAAGAACATGTTATAAAAATAATGCTCATTTCTGCTGGTGATATAAATAGCAAGCAGGTCCTTTACAGTCACATCTTCTGGGTGACATTTTCATAAAATAATGCCGCTCTCTTGTGCACACTCTTTCCTAGCAAGTGTGGACACCCTGCTGCCTCCACGGTTGAATAGCACTGTCTGGTGAACACGAATCAAAGCAGCATCAGGTGTGTGAAGAATCCCCATCTCTGGACAGTTTGACACTGGGTGGGAGGTGGTTTGGGGGGGAGGGTGATTCTTTTCTTACTTTGTGTGGTCAGTGACACGAGCACATGTGAGCCCTCAGGCGTCTTCTTTGGCCTACCAGGTTAATCACCAGGGAGCCAATGGCCTGAGGGTATTGCCACAACGGAGGTGGAGGTCCATTCAAGGCTTGCACAGATTGACCCTTTAAACCCTCTGCCCCTGAGACTGAAAAACAACTTCAGTTTGGGGGTTTCCAGGAGGAAATCACTTCCGCCTGCACTGTGGCCAGCAAATCTCTGCATCAGGGTCACCCATCTCACGCGGAGACATTTTTCTTTAGGAAGTAGGGGCTGACAAAAGAGCCGACCTGTGCATAAGCCAAGGATGGAGGAGGTGACAACAGTGATGACCACGTTTGCTGGCATTTGCATAGCACTTGGCTTGCAAGGACTCTATCTACACACATTAACTCTTGAACTCTCACAAGAACTCTAGGAGGAAGGTGCCGTTATTATCCTCATCTTACCACCCAGAGAACTGAGGCAGGCAGAGGTGCAAGGACTTGCTCAGGGTCACACGGCTAAGCAAGTGTCGAGGGCCACATTCAAGCTAGCTTTTCCTGACTTCTCTCACAAGAGGAAGAGTCAGAGAAAAGTCCTGGAAAAGCAAAGTTAGTGAGGAAAGTGAAAAAGGACTGATTCGAGCGCTGGGCAGATGGGCTCAATGGGCCGACCTCCCCCAGACCCTCGGCCTCCAGCAGAGACCCCGTGGACAACACAAACCTCTACTCCCTCTAGATGTAACGATCACGTGGAGCTCCCCCAGATAGCAGCTGTGAGCCTTGTAGTGTTTGAGTGGAATGAGGAAGACCCCGGAGATGCCCACGCCTGCATTTCCCCCGCTGAGCTTTTCCAAACGTTCAACAGTGAATTCACGTCCTCCTTGCAGGGGAGGGGCAAAGACAAGTCTGCTTTAAGTTTCTGGGTGTAAACTTGGCTATTTCCAAAACAAGGTGACAGCCTAAATATGTGTGAAAATCTGGCAGTCCTGATCGTCCCTTTCCTGAAGTTCCTCGAACATGTATAATCACATGAAAACACTAAACGACATAAGGTTTTACGCAAGAACATTTGGCGATTAAGATGCTCACCCACACCTGTCCTGCCGACCCATTAGGGGTCACAGAGCACAGAATTCTCCAGAGTAAAATCATACAAAAATCGTGACAAGTTGTCGTTGATGTCTGAGGTCAGTAAGTGGTTAGGGAGGTCGCTGATGGTGCCCTGCACCGCCAACACGTGGGGCGCCAGGGTGAAGGGCACGTCCCTGAGTAGCTCGGCCACAAGGGCACCGCTTTCCACGGTCTGGCCTTCAGAGTCCTTCGGAGGGCCTGATGCACTGCCAAGGGGTTGGTCTCCCACATGTGCCTAAAGAGAACAAAAATCACAGGCTGGACTTTGTAAACAGGGCTGCAAGCTCTCTCAAGGAGCCCCCCAGCAGCCTGGGCAAAGAATGGGACAACATGATGACCAAGGGGGGAAGGTGAGTACAAGCCAGCTTCCCAGGGCAAGAAAAGGGCTCCGTCCTGGAGGCTGCTAATCCCAGGGTTTCAGCACCCCCCTTCCACAGGGTTCCCCAGTTCCCAAAGTGGCCTGGGGAACCCCAGATTTGTGCCTTTGCTGGAGGTGCTTCCCCTCACCTTTCCTTTCTGGCTGCCTCAGGGCCACACCTGTTACCATGCTCAGCTTTGAGCAGCTTCCCCTCTCCACAGATGGATCAGACTGGCTGAATACACACATTCGAACTCACAATGCATTCACACCCACACATCTATGTACCACACACATACTCTCACATATCATACATACACTGCACTCTCACATCCACATCTACACATGTACTCACACATCATACACTCGCAGTGCATTCTCACACATCCCACATACTACATACACTCTCACACCAGCCCATTCATGCACACCTGCACACTCTCTTCCAAACACATTTACTCACTGGGGCTCCCAAAAAGCTCTGTCCTGGGCTCTCCTCCCTTCTTGTTCAGTATTCTCTCCATTGGTATTCTCACCAGCTCCCACCCCCACCCCCACCTAGGAGGCAGGGAAAGAAGGGGAGGGGGAGTTGCTCCTATTCTAAGTGGGCGTTCACGCTTACGAAGCCCTCTAGAGGCTCCCAGCAATTTTGTGATATGCACCAATATTACTACCCCCTGAAGGGATGAAGAAAGTGGAGCACCTTCAAATATGAAGAAATTCACCCGACATCTTGACGTGTCAAGGCTACAAGGCAGCAGATTCGAACCCAGAGTGTTTGGTACTCTGTTTTCCATTTCTAGAACAGAGAGCTAGCTAGAAAGGGCCTCAGAACGGCTGGAAGGAAGCCCCGACACAGAGCGTTAGGAGACCTGGAGCTGGAGGGCTAATCTCCTCTTTAGGAGATTACTTAGGAGGCCAGTCCCCAGGGAAGAGTTCTCCCTGACAGCCTGTCTGTCTTTTTGCAGCCCTCAGCCATCCCTGCTTCTGCTCTGGTTCTAGGACCAGACAGAACAAACTCAATTTCTCCTCTGCACAGCAAAGCCAACCATCGGGTTCCTCCTCAGTCTTCAACATGCCCAGCTGGCTGCCCCTCCTGACACCCCCCCATCTGATCCTTGCCTTCTTAAGTCACCTGCCCCTGATCTGATCCAACTAGAGATGGATGGGCTATGACTTGGATAGAGAACAAGGATATTATGGCCCCCAGGTCTCAGACTTGATGCCCAAGATGGTGCTAGCTGCCACATCCACACAAGCTCAATGAAGTCTCCAGATCTTTTTCCATGACAAATGCTATCAATCCCTGCCTCCCCTCATTAAACCAGTAAGTTAATTTTTTTGGTATCCAAATCTAATATTTTACATTTATTTCTACTGAATTTGCCATTCATAGATGGATCCCAATACTCAGGCCCATCCAGCCCCGTTTGGAGACTGCCTGTCATCTATACTGTATCAGCTTTCCCTCCCAGGTCATCCAAGTCACTGAAAAAAAAAATCCAGCACAGGGCCAAGAGCAGGTCCCTGGGGCACTGCACTGGAGACCTTCTGCCATCGTGGCAGAGAATCATTAACATTTTCTCCAAGGTCAATCATCCAGCTAGTTTGGAACCTATACGTTACTGTTCAATCCCTCTCTCTTCACTCTGCAAGAGAAGTAAGAGACTGCTTTGCTAAAATCTAAGTCAGCCACATCTGCAGGATTTCCCTTTAAGCCCTAAACCAAGGCCAGAAATCCCCAGGAGCTGTCAAGAGTTAACAACCTACTGGATGCCAGGGGATCCCTCTCCCCTACCTCCTCAAACAAAAGGCCAAATTAACACTCATCTTCTGTTTAAACTCTGATGACATAGCATCACCACCCCCCATTCTGATTGCCCCACCCTAATCGTCCACTCTCACCTTTTTAAAAGGAAGCCAAGGAGATCAGTAGTGGGGAGGGTGCTCCAGGCCTGTGGGATGGTCAGAGAGAATGCCCAGAGTGGAGAGATGGAGGGTCTCGGTGGAACAGCCTGGTGGCCAGGGGCATTGGATCAAAGGGGACATGTTGGGGAGGGAGGGGTAGGTTATGAAGGGCTCTAAAGGCCAGAGAATGCAGTAGGACCAAATTTCTTTCCTCAGAGTCTAAGGAATATGAGATTATTTCACTGCTGGATTTTAAAACAAGATTATCAAATATTCATTGTCTAGTGGAATACAGAGCACCTCCTGAGAGTAAGTGGAGAGACAGAGATCACGGCAAACACTAATAAAACAGAATCCTTGAAACCCAGTTCCCATGAGGCTCAAGTCAGCCACCATAAGGCTGTGTCTCCAAAAGCAGACGGCCTTGGTGAAGGGCAATGAGGAAAATGAACATTGGATTCATGCTGTGAACCCATCCATATCCTCAGGCCCCTCTTCAGAAGGGTGTAATTGGCCCCCAAAGGTTGAAATATCTTCACAGCTGTGTCCAGTATCTCTCTGAAGCCACACTCCAGAATCCCTGAAGATGGGTCACAGTTGGCACGTGCACAGTAAAATGTACTTGCCCCAGTTGAGCTCTCCTGAGGACACCTTTTCCCCAGGAGCTGTCCCATCAATTTGGTCAGTTCAGCCCCTCTTGCCTCACTCACTATCTCTACTTAGACAACTACCACCCTGAATAACTTCTCTCAGGCCCACTGCAGGTCTCCATTTGGTTTGGTTTCCCTGCCATCTCCTAACCATGTTCCACAGAGCTGTCCAGCTGATATTTCTTAAGTACAAGTAGTCAGGGTAAATCCCTTCCTCGAAAAGCTTCCAATGCTCCCTACTACTATTGCTACGACATTAGACCCAGACAGATTAGAATGAAGGTTCCAAATTTATTTAGCCTACCCTCCCTTAAAAAAAAACTACTCACTGCCCCCCAGGAAATTTACTTTCTTTAACCCTTTAATATTTTTTTTTTAATTTGCATTGTTTAGAAAAGTATAAAATACATATTTTAAAACAACACATCTTAAATTTAATAATTTATTATAAATTTGTGGATTTTTTTTCCTGCATTGAAAGTTTTATGATGCAATATCCCATCATGTAACCATATAGTATTGTGAACAAGTCATTCCACGCACACACTCCGATGCATGCTGGACTTCCCAAAAACGCGCAACACACTCACCTGCTTGTTAAGACCTATCGGTGGACTTGAGCAGTTACAATTTAATCGGTTATAACTTGAATTTTGTGTGTCGGCCATGGGGAACACATGGGAACCAGAGAAAACATGAAAACAAATTCTGTATTGCATGAAAAAGCAACTTCTGAAACTAAGAGTTTGGAAATGATTCAATAGGCTATCAGTGACTAAAAGTCTCCCAAAGTGGCGCTGGTGCTGCTGTTTCTGTTACTGGTACTGCTGCCATGTGCCCCCACTTTTCCCGGGGGGCCCCTTCAAACACTTGACAAACACAAACAACTGTCAATCACCGCTCCCTCCCCCCGCCAGCCTATACGTGTAATCCATCATGGGACACACATTTCTTGAGTGACTGTAGCATGCCAGGTCTGTGCATCAGACGTGTCCAAAGATTCTGGGGACACAAATAGGTCATCGTCCCCTGACCTCAGGAAGCCAAAGGGCCCAATTCACTCAAATCATTTTCCTCAGAGTCAGTCTCTCCTTTATCCCTGCCCTTTCTCAGCTGTAGAGGCCAGGCCTGAACACTAATCCAATGGGGCCTGCCCAGGGAGGGGGCCGTCACTTGTCACCTCAGGCACTTGGGACCCTTAGCTGGAAAGCCCTGCCAGCCAAGCACTCTATCTTCATGTCACACAAAGCTACTCTTCCTCTTTGATCCTCACAGACACAATACTCTCCAAAACAGATGAAAAGAAAATGACAAAACGAGCCTTTATGTCCCATCAAGACGATGCTGCTCATTGTGCTCTACAATACTCTCCATGGGATGGTTTTCCATTTACTTTCCATGGCTTTAATCACATTTGCTGTGTTCACTCGGAGTGGACACAAGCAAACAACACCCCCTTTCCTCCCATAAGGTGTTCAGAGACTCTCAGGTGCCTTTCCTCCCTTCTTGGGATTCTGTGTGGTACAGGGAGTCCCTGCTGGTGAGGCTGTAAAAAGCTTAACTCTGAAGATATTCCATAGTGCCCCGATCACCAACACCAGTCTTCCACAAAGTGGAGACTCCACTTTCTAGACCAATGAGGAAACTCCCAGGAGAACTGGGAGCACACAGCAGGTGCTCAAAGAACCTAGCTTAGCTCCACTACAGGAGCATTTCATGTGTTTCTGAAGTATTCTAGGAGGCTATGTTTCCCCAGACTGAAAAGCACATGTGGGAGTCCCCTGTGTCTCTTTACAAGTGCTCACATTTCTAGAGGAGCACATAGTTCTTTTCTTTCCCCCCAAAATCCAGCAGATGGGTAGGGTAGGGATTGGATGAGAAAGCCTGGGTTCTTAGCCAGCATCAGACCTGTGAGTCCATGCCCAGCCTGCTCGTCTCCTGGAGCATCTCCTTTCTGCCACAGATTCCCAGCACGGATCAAGGTCAGGTCGTTGCCAACATCCAAGACCAAAAAGGCGTGCACAGTCCAAAGGGAGGCTCAGACAAACAGAAAGTCATGACAGAAAGTCTCTTCCTCTGAGAAACGCGCTCAAAATAAGAATGAGCGAAGGACGCGCCTTCCACTGGGTCTCTGGGGATGCCTGGGGAGGTCCTGCTACAATGTGCCTATTCAATGTCTCTATCCATGTTTTCTGTATCATTGCTACTGTTGCAACTGCTAACTGGTAATTCTGCTCCTCCGTAGTGACCCCAAACTGCTGCTCTCAGGGGAGATGATTCCAAAGAAGATGGAGCTTCAGTAAACAGAAGAGGGCAGAGGGGAGCCCTGCGCTCTGGTGGCTCAGTGCCACAGGGCAGGTGGGGGTGGGGGCCTCCTGAGCACCCCTTCAAACCCTGTCATTTCCAGCCTGCCCTGGTAGTAATTCTTGTAGCTCTGCCTCCAAGGTACAAGTTGCCATGTAAGGTGGTCTGGGTGGGGAGGGTCCTCGTTTTTTCCATCTTCCTCACCTTTGCCTATCTGCTCTGTGCAATGACTTGACTGACTAAATGACAGTACCCCACAAGTTTGGACACCCACAGATGATGATGTTGGATGATCACTTCAGTTTCAATGAGACATGTTTAAGCACATTTGAAAAATAGGAACTTTGCTTCCAACTTTCATTTGAAGTAGGTTAGGACATTACCTAAAACAAGATCCTTCAGTCAAAGTATGTACATGCACCCAGGCCACAGAGCTCACAGCTGCCTGACCGGACAAAGGACAACTTGGTGGCCTCAGCACTCAGCCCACAACCCAGGGGATGTCCATCACCACCCAATACGCATGTCTGGGCATCCTCTCCAGCCTGTCACGAAGCGTCAGGTTGCCACAGAGAGGAAAGGAATCAGGAAGCCAAGGAAGGCACTGTTCTTTTTCCCTGTTCTCTCTAAATCTAACTGTGACTCTAGCTGAGCAGTCATGCAAAGCAAATTCAACACAAAGTACTTATTTTGTGCTATTTGAAACTGAGGACACCAGGGAATTTATAAAGGACCCAGTTCCAGTCACTAGTCTGTTTATTTAAAAGAAGAAAGATTGGCTTTCCTCTGCAGAGATTTCCTGAAAGGTGCTCCCCTAAGTTACCACCCCGTAAGAGGCCTTGCTTGACAGTCAGAGAGTTGGAGGGTAAAAAGTGAAGGAAAACATAGTGCTGAATTGGGAATCTACCCCAACATGCTTGCCTCTACCCCACTGGGCCTTGACCTCACCCATCTTTCTTTAGGATATTGGGAGAGGACATGGAAAGAGAACATGACCACTTGGGCCTACCCTCTAACAGGGAAGAGGGGAGATCAGCCAAACAGCCTCACTTCGATGGAGAGAGAGAATGCCTGCATGGGGAGAGGAGGCCCGTTAATGCAGAACAGATGGGATAGTGGGATCTTCAAAACCAGCTGCGCATGAAGTTTGACTTCATGGAGTTTACACATGGCATCCAGATCGCACCTCCAATCCTCCAAGGGAAACTAGGCTGACTGTGTGGAGGGGAGAGAGCAGGGAGGCTGTCAGTGGAGAAGGAGCCAATGGTGCAGGCCTACTCATGCCTCCTTCTCAAAAACCAAGAGAGTAGAGGGCTAGGAAGCCAAGACTTTCTAGCCAAGCTGCCAAGCAAAAAAGTCCCAGAGGATTCTCAGAAAACAGAGGGGAAATGACCGGAGAGGGTAGTTCAGGGCACAGCCTAACGAAGAAAGGTCATCATGGAACAGAAACTAACCCTAACCCTAACCCTAACCCAACGACTAAGAAACAAGAACCAGGTTTCAGGGCCTCCCAGAAATAGCGGATGAAAAGACAACTATGAAAATGAAAGAGGAAAAAGCCACAAACACTTTCGCTTCAGTCAAGCAGCTCTGCCCCCGTATCCCCAGGGTGGTGACCCTCCTCTGTTAAGATGGGCTAAGACCAAGGTCCCCATCCACCAAGAGGAAGCAGACATTCTCCTGTGTCCCCACCCCTGTCTCCACAGCCCAGGGTAAGCCCCACGGACCCAGCAAAGACGCTACCTCTTACCTGGGAAGGCTGTTTTGTTTCTTCTGAGGGGCCACCTCGTGGCGATGCTCTCTGCTCATTTGCTGTTTCACCTTCAAAGCAAGAGGAATAAAGGACTTTACTAGTGTGTTGTTGTTTCAGCTGAAAATACTTTTTAGTCAATTTCATGTTTCACAGTGCTGAGGAAAACTGGAGCGTCTTACAAAGATAGTCTGTAAACAGATTTTACCCTGGGATAAGATCTTTTCTGCTACATATAAGAACAACTGTTCTACATGTTGTACGTGTAGAGAGAAAATTCACATGTAAACACATATGCACCAAACAAGGGGACGTACTTTTCCATCACAGTTATTGGTCCTGAACAGTGATGTAAAAACAAACAATTCTTCTGATGGGAAGCTCAATCTCTCAGTATACTTTGCAGCCAATCTTTTTGTATGGACAGGAAACCGGCAGATTAGTCAGCGAAAGGTTAGTCGTTGCTGACCCTCTCTCAAGTATCCTTCCTGGGTAAAAACAAGGTCTTGGAGAAACCTGAAGAACCTATCCCTCAGCCACCATACTGTGTGATCTCGGCACAGGCTTCCTTGGGATGTTTGGTCCAGGTCAGAATCTCCTCTTGTTTTTTTCTTTAGTGTCATTGAAGTGTATTGGGGATAAAAACAAGAAGATATAAAGGGAGACCAAACAAACTTCCACTTACCTATCTGAATAACTGTTAATTCCAAAACATGGGAAATGGATAAAAGAACTGGCATCCAACAGGTATCATTTTCCATGTTAATAAATGTAAATGAATCAACACAACATGGAAATCCAAAGGGTAGGGAACTATGTCAGCCAAAAAGGCCTATCACTCCTCTCCAGAGCCCTCCCCTCAAAGCCCACCTCATCCTGGTGCTGGCATGCACCCCTCAGCAGCACCCTCCAATCTCTCCCTTGTAGAGCTCCTCCCAGAGCCTCCCCTGAAGGAGGACCCAGGCCCAATCTTCTCTGGCCCCCCTCCAGCTTCCTTGTATGTTATCTTTCCCTATTAGAAGGGAAGCCCCTAGGGGCAGGCATCATCTTTCTTTCTCCAGTATTTGTACTTTCAGCACTAAGCACAGTGCCTGAAATACAGTAAGCACTTACTAAGCGCCTGCTGACTGACTAATGCTTACTCACCTAGCTAAGTAGTTTTAGACTGTGAACTCATCTGAGGAAGTTGCAGAGGAAGGGATGGAAGATTGTAAGTGAGATCCCTTCCTCACAAGTGAGAAGCAGCAGAAGGAAAAACATTGGTAAAAAACCTGCCTGGAGCCCCACTGGGTCAAATCATTCATCTGCAGGGGATTTCAGGTGTGCCCTTGCTCCAATTAGTCTTTCGTGATTCTCATTGCTTTTTCCAGGTCTATCCCACCTTATGTCTTCTCAAAAGTGTGTGTGTTTAAGATGGAGGATAGGCCAAGGGGTTTAGAACCAGAAAGAACCAGAGATCAGGTTTCAGCACCCTCTTGGGGTTTTTCTGGGTGGAGGGGAGATGAAAGTTTGGTCCACAAGGACAACAGTGTGGGGAACACCTGGTATGGAAACTCCCTCCACTGAGGCCAATTGGCATCCCCCCAAACCCCAGCTCCCTGTGCCTCTGGTGGCCCCAGCCTTGTTCAAGCCAGCCTCCAACGAGAGGTTCTTCTGCAGGGCTTTTCAGGTCCTCCCTGCCCCCACAATATCTTCCATCTATGCAGTCTCCACCTTGTTTAAGTGAGGTCTCTCCCCTGAAGGCAGGGACTGTGATTTCACAGTTTTTGCATGGACAGCACTTAGCACAGTGGAAGCACGCAGCAGGTGCTTAAGAAAAACTTGCTGACCACACAAGTCAGTTGTAGAGAGGCAGTGGAGGCACCAAGACATTTAGTTGACTTACTCCTAATCACACAGCCAGTAGGGGAGGCAAGATGTGAATTCAGGTCTTCTTGACTCTGAGGCTGGCTCTCTATTCATGAGACTGTATGCTCCCATTCTACAGAAGGCAAAGGTGAGGCTCAGAGAAGGAATCTTTGTGTGCAGAGCTGGCAGGGGATGACCGCAGGGATCTATGGAGGTGGGCATGTACATGAGTGTGTGTGTATTGGCCTGTGCATGTGTGTATTGGTGTTGTATGTGTATTGGGATGTGTATAGGCATGTGCATGTGTGTATTGGCGTGTGCCTATCTATTAAATGACAAGGGTAGAAGAAACTCCAGGAAGGAGACCAACCATCTCAGGGTTTTTCTTAACAAGCATGATCCTGTATTTCAAATTATTCACCAATGCTTCCAAAACCAGCCTTAGCTTCAGGGCACTCTAGCAATACGGGGAAATGCCCCAAAGGAGCCACAAGTGTGGTCTCGGGGCCCACTCCATATAGTTCAAGAACTCAGGAGGATGAATGCAGAGCCAAACTTCAGAGCCACAAGGAGAACAGTTCTTCTACCATATTACTACCCAACCATCTGGCAGCCTGCCGAGAAGCGGCCTGCGCACTGTCTCACTCTCCACTATGAGGACCCCCCCCCCCAATTCCCTACATCACAAATCCCAGCCAAACACATTCTGCAGCAAACACCCTGATGATTCCCTCCAGCAAAACCAAGGCCCAAATCTCTGGACCCGCGGCTGGTGGCTCATGGCTGTCAGAAGGCACCTGACAGGTTTCATTTACAAATGAGACGAGATGAGTGGTCTGTCTTGGAGAAGGGCTGAGACATTAGAAAACTAACTCTCAAACTCAACCAAAAGATGACCCATCGCACCAAGGGAGTCGCTCGTCTCAGCACCCACACAAGAGTCAACCCTGAACATCTGTCACCACAAACAAATCAACCCCAAAGACTAAAGAGGATGAAAGTCCTATTTTCTGATCACTTGCATGGCTCCAACTGTATCTGTACTTCTGGACCCTTTACAAAACTGGCTTTCAGAACATAAGTCAAAGACCTTGGCTCGTAGAAAACCCTCACTCTAAAGGGACAGGACAGATTGCTTCCCTCTTCTCTGTCTCGCCTCTGAAGAAAAGTAGTCTGCATGGAGACACAGAGTAGGCAAGATGTGCATGCACACATGTGCACACACACACAGAGAAATGAAGTCAGGGGACAAATGATCTGGAAAGTCAGGAAGGCTTGGAACACATTTACAAGAGCTGAGCCGACAGCTGTTGTCTTCCACAGTCCCCTGCTGATTCCCCTCCCCCAGAAACCGGCTCATCTCCAGGAGGCTGATGTCTTTGGCTCAGCGGCATTCAGGGATAAGACAGACCATTGACCTGGCTCCTCAGAGGGTTGGAATCCAGCAGAGGAGACAGCATAAGTACAGACAAAAGGGAGTACCAAGTATGAGGAAGAGCTTGAGGGAGCAGGAGAACCTGGAGACTGAGGTAAGGAAGCCCCTCTGCAGTGTGCTCCAGGTTCTCCCTTGAGCTCCTTAGGGTCTCTTTTCTCTGCCTCTTTCCTCAGGGCTCAGCCTGGGGCCTGACACACAGCAGGCAGGGAAAGAGAGAATGAAGAGGGTGGAATTGCCCATCTGAGTGGGCTGGGACACAGGGCTGGAAAGGTCAGCAGGAAGGGACGGAGGCCTGAGCACCCCAGCAGGACAAGCGAGGCCACAGCTAGCACTCTAAGGCACTTGGGGGGAAGGGGTGTCACCTGTAGCTCGTTTTAAGAAAAAGAATTCGTCTGCGGACTGACAGTTTCTCAGTGACCCCCTTCACCATTCCCAAATGGGCATCATGTGTGGGGCTCACGGGGACCCTGCAGGGATTCCTCCTGCACCCACCTAGCTGGTCGAACTCGTCACAGCTCAGGCTACTCCTCCGGTGCTATACAAGCTCCTCACAACTGGTCCCCGACCCAGTCTCTTCCCACACTGTGACCCTTGCCCTCCCGAGTACAATGGTTTCCCCCTTTATATAAGTACACATGGTCCTGTCTCCTGTCTGGGCACCACTGCACTGCCCTCCTCCATGCCTGGAAGGCTCCTCCTCTCCTGACCCCTGTCCACTGGGTCCTCAATTGCCCTTATCCACCCAGAGCCTCTTGTGACCCCCCACCCCCAATGCTGGGGCTTTCACTCTAAAACTCCCTCTTATTTGTAAACCTTTGTATTTATGAACCTTATATTCATGCCCTCCCTCTGCTCCCACTGAAAGCAGGATGACTGAGTCCAGTCCAGCCTCAGACACTGACCAGTGGGTCAACACTTGTGTGCCTCAGCATCCTCATCTGTAAAATGGGGATAGAATACCAGCACCTCCCTCCCTGTGGCGGTGAAGACCACACGAGATCCCTTTCTAAAATGCTCAGCACAGTGCCTGGTATGCAGTAGGTGCTCTCTCAATGTCAGCAGTCATCGTGATCACTGTCGTCATATTTTCAGATGAATCGGTCATCTCTCCATTGGACTGTTTTGTTCTTTGGACCTGCATCCCCAGGACGTAGCACGATGCCCGGTGCACAGTAGGCCCTTAGCCATAACGCTCTGGTGATTCATTATGACCCTTCAGTGCATTTAGGGTCAGGGGTCCACAGGAGCCGCCTCTGGTTTGCTGTGGGCATCACTCTAGGGACTTGTCTAACTGAGCATTTCAAAGCAGCTTTCCTTCCCGTTCTCCATTTGAATCTCTGCCCCACTCTTGCTCTTGCTTTCCCAGAGATCCCTTTAAGGACAGGAGGACCTGCACCTGGCCTCACCCAAAAGGACGAATCCGTCAGCTTCCCTCTCTGGTGCCGGTGCCTTCTTGGGCTCAGAGGGCTTTCGGAAGAAATGGAACATGGTCAGCGGTGTCTCATTCCAGGCCCAAGAAACTGAAAAGCACAAGAGGGACAGGTGCCTCGTGAGATCTTATCGCAGCCCCTGCACCCTGCAACTTTCCCCATCATAGCCAGTGACCTAATGCAGGATCACAGTTTGACAGAAAGGAGACAGAAACACCCTAAAGAAAAAGCTCAGATTTCTCTAGTACAAAGGGAGGCCCCAAATCTTCACTGGGGCACTCACACTCCCATCCTTGCCAGGTGGAAGGGCACACACACGCACACACTCGCTGTCTCTGACACACATGCTCACACTCACAAAATGACTAACATGCTCACATATGTGCACACACACATTTGCCCTCTCACAGGCCCACATTCACACACTAACCCTCTCCAACACACATACACACTCATGCTCACACACATGCATACAGACTCACATGATGTACTAGCATGTTCGCACATGTGCATAGACATTCCCTCTCTCAAACACAGACTCATACACATAATCACACACACGCAGTCTGGTGGAGGCTGCCACAGGGAGGAGGAAGGAAAGGGGCGTGGGGCCTGAGGCCCAGAGGAGCGTCAGGGAAAGAACAGGGACCCTGGGCACCCTGAACTCCTGGGACTGTTGTTCAGAAGGGTCAGCCCCACTAAGGCCTTGGTCCACTAAGACCCCAGCTTCAAACCGTCCCCCAGGGTTTTCAGCCCCCTCCAGGTGTGGTGTTCCCCCCACCCCTGTGGAAAGGCATTTGTCTTCCCCAGCTTGGCACAGCTCCTGGCCCACAGCAAGTGCTTAATAAATACCCATGGACTTAATGGTACCCCAAAACCACAGTGTGTAAATAGGCAGCCAGGTGGCTCTGGGTGAGGCGCCCTGAGTTCAAATCTAGCCTCACATGCTTTCTAACAGGGTGACCCTGGCTAAATCACTTGGCCTCAGCACCTCCCTCCCAGGGTGGCTGTAACTGTAAAGTGCTTGGCACAGTGCTGGGAACACAGATATGCATTCCCTCCTGGGTTTGGGGGATCCTAAGTGTCCTTCCTCCTCAATTCCAGGGGTCAAGGGGCACCAGCCTCCTTTCACCCCCTCCCCCTTCCTCTTCCCAAGGGGAGTCAGAGCAGACACATGCACACAGACACACACACACAGACACAAACACACACAGACACATACACACAGACACACATATGCACACACAGGCACAGACACAGACACAGATACACACAGACACACACACACAGATACAGATACACAGACACAGACACACACACAGACACACTGACACGGGCGCGCACACATACAAACACATACACACACATGCACACACAGACACACATACACACACAGACATGCACACACACATACACACAGACACGCGCACACACACATACACAAACACACGCAGACACATACACACACATGCACACACACACAGACACACTGATACCCCCGCACACACACATACAAACATACACACACATACACGCACACGCACAGACACACACAGCCCACAAACCATCTCGGAGGTCCCTGACCAGGCAGGACACCCTCCACAGGCCAGAGACGGCGGCACTCTCGCCCCCTCCCGCCACCCCCTCCTGCCTCAGTTTCCCCATCTGTAACATGGGTCATAAGTGACAAGTAAGAAGGCTGACTTCGCTGAGCGAGGCCTGGGCGGGGGCCCCGGCCCAGCCTCTGCCTCAGTTTACCCGTCAGCAGGGCGCCCCCTGCCCGCCCCCTCCCCCCACCGTGACCGAGCCCCTGGGGGTACCGGAGGAGGAGCCTGTGGAGGCAGGACCCCAGCTCGCCCGGGGGCGGGGCCGAGGGAACCCGTGCCCCCCCTCCCGGAAGTCCCCCCGCCCGGCCCTGGGGGGGGCACGTTCTCAGGGGGCCGTGCGCCCCCTCCACGCGCCCTAGGGACGGGCCCGACCTGCCCACGCCCTCCTCGCTCCCCGCCCAGAGTTCCCGCTTGGGCCGGGGCGCGCCCCGTGACCTCTGACCTGCTTTACTGCCGGCCCCACACTCACGGTCTCCAACGCAATGTCACTGTCACCCGCGCCCGCGTCCCGCTCGCCCGCGCCCTCAGTCCCTGTCCCCACCGCGGGCCCACCTCCTTCCCTCAGGGCTACTTCCGGGGCGCGACCCTGTCCCGCCTCCTCCCTGCCTGCCCGGCCCTGGGAGTCCAGGCACTTCCGGGACGCCGGTCGTCACCGGGAAACCGACGCCGACTTCCGGGGGCTGCGGCGAGGCGGGGCCAACTTCCGGGTAGGGGCGGGCCGAGCGGGCGCGCGGCAGCCGGAAGTCCCGCCCCCGCGCCGGGCCGGGCGCCTTTCCCGCCATGGCGGAGCTGCTGGAGCTCCCGCGGACGCGGATCGGAGCCGCGCAGGTGGCGCACTTCATCGACCGGCCCGTGTGCTTCGTGGGGCGGCTGGAGAAGGTGGGGGGCCTCGGGCCCGGACGGTCCGAGCGGACCCCTGCCCAGACTGGGGGGAGCGGAGGCAGCCAGGCGGGCGTGGATGCGGGCCGGGGGGATCGCGGCGGGGCCCCCGCGGGCCGCCCCCCGCCGTCTGACGGGCCCCTCCGCTCCTCTTGCAGATCCACCCCAGCGGGAAGTCTCTGGTCCTGTCGGATGGAGAAGGCAAGCCGGTGACGGTGGAGCTGGCGGAGCCGGTGAGCGCCAGGGCGCGAGTGCCCTCGGAGGGGCTGCCGGGTGTGACGGGCGGAGACAGAGGGGGAGCGCCCGGGAGGCCTGGCACGGAGCGGGCACTGCCCCGTGATTGCTGCCGGCGGGGCATCAGGGGTGTGCCCTCCCAGGCGGGCGCTGAGGGGCACCCCGGGGCGGGGGGAGACCCCGGGCTCAGACGGAGCCTGGTTCGCTTTGGCAGCTCCAGGAGGAGGTGTCCGGGATCCTGGAAGTGGTGGGCAGAGTCACGGCCAAGGCCACCATCCTGTGCGCGTCCTGCGTGCCCTTCAGGGACCACAACCGCAGCTTCGGTGAGTGGGCGCGGGTGCCCCCGGGCTCCGAGTGCTCCCCGGGCTCCGAGTGCCCCCCGGGCCCCTGCGCCACCCCCCGGGCCCCCTGCGCCCCCCCGGGCTCCGAGTGCCCCCCGGGCCCCTGCGCCACCCCCCCCCCGGGCCCCCTGCGCCCCCCCGGGCTCCGAGTGCCCCCTGGGCCCCTGCGCCACCCCCCCCCCCGGGGCCCCCTGCGCCCCCCCGGGCTCCGAGTGCCCCCCGGGCCCCTGCGCCACCCCCCGGGCCCCCTGCGCCCCCCCCGGGCTCCGAGTGCCCCCCCGGGCCCCTGCGCCCCCCCCGGGCTCCGAGTGCCCCCTGGGCCCCTGCGCCACCCTCCCCCCCCCCCCGGGCCCCCTGCGCCCCCCCGGGCTCCGAGTGCCCCCCGGGCTCCGAGTGCCCCCCGGGCCCCTGCGCCACACCCCCCCCGCCGGGCCCCCTGCGCCCCCCCGGGCTCCGAGTGCCCCCCCGGGACCCGCGCCCTCTGATCCCCCCCTCACAGCGCCAGGGGGCCTGTGCCAGAGCCCTCCGTGGCTCCCCTCCCCCTCTGCCCCGTCTTCGCGTACCAGACTGTCCTCATCCTGGAGAGCTCGGACTTACTTGAGCTAGCTTTCGTTGACCTGGACAGCTGCAGGCCTTGGTGGCCTCCCCTTTGTTTCTCTGCCCTGCATCACCCCTGGTCCTTCCCTCCTTGCGGCGGGTCACCCCCTTCAGGCCCATTGTTCCCCTGGGTCTGGGTCCTGTTTCTTCTTTTCTTAATTAGTTTGTTTTCCCTTTTTTACAGTCACTTCCCTAAGTCTTAGGTTTTCTCCCCCACCCTCCCTGAGATGGCATGCAATCTTATATGGGTTCTACACATACCTTTTTATTAACCACATTTTCACCTTAGTCATACTGCATAGAAGAATTAAAATGAAAGGGACAAACCATGAGAAAAAAGCAAAGAAGGAAAACGTAACAGAAGAGAAAAGATTCTGC
Organism: Bettongia penicillata ogilbyi; assembly: GCA_023548195.1. NCBI lineage: Eukaryota > Metazoa > Chordata > Mammalia > Diprotodontia > Potoroidae > Bettongia > Bettongia penicillata. Next base: position 2,030,394 of record JAJHZJ010000095.1, on the reverse strand, counting down.
TTCAGTCTGTGTTCTCATTCCAGAGTTTTCTCTGGATGTGGATGGCATTTTGCCTCGAGTCCTTTGGGAATGTTTTAAGTCCTTGCCTTGCTGAGAAGGACAGAGTCCATAGAAACAGCCCTTGAACCCGTGGCTGTTACTGTGTACAGTGTTCTCCTGTTTCTGCCCCTTTCAGTCAGCATCAGTTCATATAAGTCTTTCCAGGACTCTCTGAAGTCTTCCTGTTCATCATTTCACAGTACTATTCCATTACATTCATATACCACAACCTGTTCAGCCATTCCCCCATTGATGGGCATCCCCTCAGTCTCCAGTTCTTGGCCATCACACAGACAGCTGCTATAAATGTTTTTGTACACGTGAGTCTTTTTCCCATGTTTATGATCTTTTTGGGACAGCCCTAGCAGCAGTATCTGTTTCCTTTTTCTTGCAGCACTGTGGCATCTGCCCATATTCCCCTGATGGGGCCCCCAGAGGGGCTGCTCTGTGTATCTGCACAGCAGGGCCCTTTCTCATCCGGTCTATGGCCAAGTTTGGCAGTGACCCGTAGGGCTCCAAGGGCACTCACTCCTGAGTCACTGGTGGCCAATTCCACGTTTCTCTCCATAGGGTAACGGGTCTCCCTGTCATTCATCAAGTGTTCCACCCACATTGGTCATACTGGCCAGTCTGACACCCAATGAGCAGGGCGTTTAACTTGCATTTCCCTAGTTAGGGCAGATTTGGAGCATTTTTTCCTGGCTGTAGATAGCTTGAGTTTCTTCTCTTGAGACTGACTCTTCTATCTAAAACAGTTAAATAGGAAACTTTTTTTCTTGTGAAGTGCAACCAAGACCTGATGTATCTTAGAATCAAGACCGTAGAGAAATTGGATACAAAGATTTTTTTCCCCAGTTAATAAATTTCCTTTTAATTTTAGCTTTATTTTATTTGTGCAAAAACTTGTTTATGTAAGTACCTATTTTGTCTTCTGTGCTCTCATTTTTTCCCAACTGGTCTTAAACACTTTTTCTTTCCATTGATCTGATGGGTCATTTTTTTCACACTTTTCTGCTGTATTTACAATGTGACCTTTTAGATGTAGGTCACTTACCCATTTGGAGCTTATCTTGGTATAAGGTGCAAGGTGATGATGGCACAGGCAGGCAGAAAGATCAACAGACAGACAAACCCCAGGAGACTGACTTAGTCTTAAAGACTTGCTGGGTAGAAATGACAGGTGACCTCATCAAAGATGTGACTTGGATAGACATGGACCAGAAACCTTCCTCTCTCTTAGATCTCCGGCTCTACAGTGATGCTCTCAAAATCATCCACGAGTTCCCGCAGTATTACCCATTTGGGGCCACGCAGCAGGACTGACGTCTTGTGATGGTGTCCCTCCGCCACGACTGCCCTCTCCAGCAGGGGCCTTCTACCAGTCTGACCAGTGACACTTCTGGCCTTCAGCTCCCAAAACATGGAGGCCCAGTGGCAGCCTTGGATGACTGTCTGTCTGTCTGTCTAGTGAGGTTAGCTTTGGGTTCTTTGGCCTGGGCAAACAATTTCTGCTTTTCTAATAAAAAAGAACAATTATGTGCTCTGGGATGATGGATGGAGGCACTCTGTGGTGTTGCTCTCTTGCCCAGTCTCGGCTCGTTCTGGCCCAGAGAGGGTGCAAAGAACTGAATTCAAAAGGCCAGCTCTGTTCCTCCTTCACCAGCTGCAGGGGCTGGGACTGCAACAGGTGGCCAGGCTTGATTTTTCTGTTTAGAGTCTTTATGTAAGCCTCCGGATCTCCTTGGATCACCAGGCCTTGTCACAATCAACGATACTCCCCGTTCTCGCCGCTGGCCCCCCAAAAAGCTAGCAGTGAGATTTCACAAGGAGCCTGGGGGTGCTTTTGTCATGACCATGCTGAATGCCACAGTCTTTCCCACTAAAGAGTCCCCAACACAGGGGCACAGCCAGAGGTTCAAAGAGCAGAAAACGAGTGGTCTTTGCAAATTATCCAGCACTCAGTGATAAAGCGCATTATGTTTGTAAGTGAAGATTATTACCCCTGAGATAGAGGGGAACTGAGGGTTAGTGATGTCCTGAGATGAATGTTGGCCAGCCATGTGGCTGAGGGCTCCGAGTAGCTCCGCAGCCTTCATGCAGCATGGCTGAAGGTTCTCCACTTGGGGGCCATGAATTTCTTTTTAACATTTTTATAGCTACTTCAGTAGATTTGGTTTCCATTATAATCCTAGATAGCGATGCACTTTTTGCAGGGTCTCCCCTTTGCCCAGGCTGGATATTCAGCAGCTGCCTGTGGGCCCCATTCCGCTATGGGTTATCGCAGAATCTTTGACCCAGGCCAGTTCAGTCTGGTGGCCCCCCTCCTTCAGGGCAAAGTCCTCACGCTCGAGCTCTCAACCAGGCCAGCCTCCCCAGCAAGCAGGGGACACCCCAAGTTCCGATTCTAGCCCTGCTCTAAGGACTACCTGTGTGACTTTCTCATCTGTAAAATGTGGGATTTGGATTTAAGGGCCCCACTTTCAGGTCCATGGAAGTAAGTTGGCCCTCCTAGGCCAACAGAAAGTTCAGCATATTGCTGCAAAACACTGGGTCTGGGGAGGGAATCGGCCGTCTGGATTTGGTGGAAGGGCCACCTAGTGTAAATCAGAAGAGTCAGTTTATAAATGTGATGTGGGTCTCAGACGTGTAAAGGGAGTGAGGCTGGCAGGTCAGAAGCCAGGGCAGCCTCCAGCCATCCTTCTGTGCCCAGTTGGGCAGCTGCAAGGCCTTCCCCGCACTGAGATCTTGGCTGGGGGCTGGTTACCTGGCATGTGCTGGATGTTAGTGGGTTGTGCCAGGCCCATCACCAGATGTCCAAGCACCTCTGCCTCACAGGTTCCCACCCTATCTTCTAAGACAGCTTTTCCTCAATTCCCAGTGCCCCCCCCCCCATTTCAATGATTGTATTCACTTTTTATGTTAATAAAAGCAACAGCTCACATTTATGCAGCACCTGCTGTGTACCAGGCACCATGCTAAGTGTTTACAGGTACTATCACAATACCCTGGGGCGGAGGTGATTAGTGACTTGCCCACAGTCACCCAGCTCACAAGCACACTGCCTGTATGCCTTTAGGTAGGCCCTTGTTGGCCTCCCCTTGTAAGTGGGAATTATTTCGTTCTCTGTCCTTCTATCCCCAGCCCCTAGCACAGTGCTGGGCACGTAGTAGGTGACCCTCCCCCAATCAGGAACAGAATCCACCATTAGCAGCAATGATGGTCCCATGGGTTCCTCTTTTTCTTCAGCATCAAACTCTAAGGTTGGAATTCTAAAATACTGTCCTAGGAACCTTGACCCCAAACTGCATTGTCTGCAGAGATGGGTGAGCAGTGCTATTTTGTAGCTGAAATGGTGCAGCCTGGCCCGGGCCCATCCAGGACAGAGTGAGGGAAGGAGAGCTGGGGCTAGTTAATAAACAGCAGACCTTTAAAAGCATCTACAAGGCAGATGAGGAAAGGCAGTGACACCAGATATGCCCCCAGCTGTGGTTCTATTTAAAGACGTGAATGGTGCCATCTGGGCCCTCTGCAGCACCCACACTTGGGAGCACCTTATCTGTCTGCTCAATATGGTTACAAACAGCAAGAACCACTTGCAAACCAGACTATCCTCCCTGGCCTTAACACTCCCTTCCAGCTCTGGGCAAAGGGGGGTTTTCAGTTGAAGGTTGCATGATGGGTGACTACTGTCTGTACAAGGACAAAATCCACTGAAAATCCCAGAAAACTGATATCCCCCTGTTAGAAATGCCAAACTCCTGGTACTAGAAAACTAACTTATGCACACTCAGCAGGCCATCAAAGCATACCACCACCCTTTTGTAAGAACTCTGACACATTCCCAGCATGTGTGTCCTCACTGCCACCCATACATGGGCCCTTCAGGGAGGTCTGGGGCCTGGGCAACTACACAGACCCAGAAGGAACAGCCGGGCCCAACTCTGCTTCCTGCTGGGTGCACCATGCTCCTGGGGTCAGAGAGATGTAAGGGGGACATGAATTCTCCATGCTCTCAAACCCCAAGATACCCTGAGACTCAGGCACTGTTTGGTTCGAACACTGAGCTCCCAGGATTCCTGGTTACATTTACCCTGGGTGTGTGCTTGGGGTGGGGGTGGGAGGGTGGACTGTTTCCCCATGGCCCCATGCCCCACCAGAGGCTCACAGGCTACTAAGGCCTCAGACCTTCACTCTACCTCGCAATGGGGCTAGTGGATGCAGAGCCCAGACACATTCATGCCATGATGCCAAGGGGCAGGAGCAGCGGCCCCTAAGTCCCAAGTAGAGCCAACCTCAGCCTGGGAGACAGCTCCTGGCCAGGCCAGTGGGGCCCTGGGAGCCAGGACTTATCTTTCCAGAACCCATCATCTGAGGCCCAGTGAAACCCAAGATGTCTACAGGGGAGGTTATGGGCCTCAAAGCACTGGAGGCCCCAGCAAGAATTCTGTGCTGACTCGGACAAGGCCATCCCAAACCCCTTGTTGAGAGAGAATTGGCTTGAGGCAAATAGTTCTGGAAATCCGTCCATGGTTGGGCAAGTGGCTCCTGGGCCAAGCTTGTGAAAGGCCTCTGGAGTTTCATTTTTTGTTTTTTAGTTTAATGTGTATGTGTGTGTGTGTGTGAATAGGAGTCATGAGACATGCCCAGGGTCACACAGCCAAACGGATCAAGTGTCTCAGCATGTTTGAACTCAGGTCCTACCTGGCTCCTTGGCCGGTGCGGTTTCCACTGCGTCATCTAAATTATCATTAGTAATTGATCACATTCAGCTGATAAGATTTTACGTGAAGAGATGAATTGAAGCTAGCATGTGCTTTCAAAGCCTACACTAAGCATCATGGCCACATTTCAGTTTTGATGTTTTGAAACAGCAATTTCACGAGGAAATGACTCAGTTCCATTTTGTGGCTCAGGGTCAGAGCTGGCAAGGGGATTTGGAGCAGAGTTGGCCCATTAGATACAAGAGCTGTGTTTCCTAATGCTCCCAGAAGTGTTGGGCTCCCAACAAGTCTTAGTGATACCAGGTGCTTCCAATGCTCATCATCGATTTAAATGTTGACAATTCCAGGACCCAGCTGTATTTCAATTGGAGGGAAAAAGGTGTCGTTTCTGCCCCTTTTCCACCCCCACCACTACTCAGCAAGCTTGGGCAAGGGCCAATCCGCTCAAGGTTAGCATTGCAAACACACAGGGACTTGCAAGGGGGCCCTAGATGAAACCTGCTTCAGACCCTGGGCCTTGGCACAGGCTTACTCAGTTCCCAAACCAGAATCCCTACCACCTCCTCTCGGTGTGTCTAAACCTCCTCTCCCACCCACAGTGGGACCAGGAAGTGAGAGTTTACATGGGGCACACTCTGCAATGAAGGAGTAACTCAACCATATAAAACCTGATGTTTTAGCCTCAAGGCAAAAATGGATTATTGCTTCCTAGGTAATACAACTGAGCATTTAATCCTATAAATTACAAGCAGCACACTGTTTACTCAAGCTGGGTGATGCAGTGCAAAGCTCCTGGCCAGGAGTCAGGGAAACTCATCTGCTTGAGTTAAAACCTGGACTCAGGCTCATACTAGCTGGGTGACCCTGGGCAAGTCACTGTTTGCCTCAGTTTCCTCATCAGTGAAATAAACTGGAGGAGGAAATGGCAAACCACTGCAGCGTCTTTGCCAACAAAACCCCAGATGGGGCGACAGTCAGATACGAATGGAAACAACCATGAACCAAAGGATTTACCTTATGTCTCATTACCGAATCCCCCTCAAATAGGTCAAGGTTACGCTGGAGGCAGCGTCAGGTCCAAGACACTCAAGGTGGTTTTGGTGGCTGGGGTCCCCCCACAAAATCGGCCCTAGCTCTATCTGAGCCACCCTTGATTCGACTCCTGCAGGCAGGCGGCCCCTACCCAGCACTCGCCTCCCTAGTGTTTACTGGTTGATCTTCCCCTTCAATTCTCTGGCCAATTTGCCTTCTCTGCCCTTCAGCATGTCCATTAACTCCTGGGAGTTTAGGCTCTGGGTCTCCTGAGGGACACGGCCAATTCAGATCAGTTAAACTATGGGAAGCTGTTAGGAATTGTTGGTGCTTTTTCCCCCGTCTTCCCCACACAGTCTCGAGGTCAGGCTGGAATGGTTGCAGCTGCACACCCTTTTCTAGCTTTTATTCTTTCTAGCTGTCTTCACTTCTACCTTTACCCCAGGAGTGGGTGGCATGAGGGTGCCCAGCTGATTCAAGGCCTTACACAATAATGAGCCATTTTCGACATTTGTTAAGAAAGAACCAACTGCCCCTTTTGCCAAGGCTCTCAGGTCTTGTGTCCAGGCACTCAACCTCTTCCCTTCACAGAAGCACTGAAGAGCCTTGAAGGGACTCCCTCACTCCTTTAGGCCTCCAGAGCATCTTCCTGGGTCCTCTCTAAATTCCTCTCTTTCTCCTCTACAAAAAACACTGGGGCATCAGTGGCGAGTCCTCTTGTGGCCGAGTTTCTGCCAATGCTCGCTGTGAGTCCTGCGCCCAATGTACCCTGAAATGGTCTTTCTGAAGCAATTGGGGGAAGGGGCTTCCTGACATGAAATCAGCACAAGTTCCTCTGATGTGGAGACTGAATAAAACATCATCTTTATTAACAAAACCACTTTTGTACAAAAATTATAAATATCCACCACCTAAAGTCCTAATGTGGCCTTGGGGAGCAGAGGCATTAGCACATAGCTGTCCCAGCCCAAAGCCCAGACCTTCTCCACCCCAGCACGTCTCCAAGCACCTTTGGTTCACTGCTGGGTTTTAGAAATCATCTGACCTGCAATGATGACTGTAATGATCATTCTCAGAGCCAACGGTGACAGGCCAGGCCTCAGCTTTGGCTCTGAGCAAAGTATTCAGTAAAGGCTTGCTCAGCTGCTTCCCCACCCATTCCGCCTCCACACACAAATGCAAAGGAAACCAAACCATGGCACTTAGATGGATTCTCACGCCCTGGCACAGCCTAAACAAGAATCACATTTGTAGGAGTCAGCTCCCTGACGCAGACTGATGGAAGTGAGCGCTAGACTCTTCTTTCTCTCTACCTGGCTCCTCTACCATATGAGAAGCCTCTAAAGTGGAGGGTCAGCGTCTGGAGGAGACAATCCACCTGGGGGGCCTGCTGGAGGGCAGGTCAGGAGCTAGATGCACACAGGAGGTGCCAGGGCTGCCCTGCCATTCAGTCGTGACCACGGATAGAGGGAAACTATGGAGTCGAAGCCAATCAGACCGCCAAGGTAACGTTCGCATCTGACGACTGGCAGATTGGGAATGTGTGTTCTCACACGGAGAGGTTAAGTTTGGGGTTAAATGTGGGGTTCCCTATCCCTTTCTAGTAAACTGATGGCACACACCACGTAACATTCGTCTTGAATGAAAACATGTAACTGAATGGTGATTGTGATTGATGGAGGAGGAGGCCCTTGTGAACAGATACCCATCATCCACTGGTACATTCATTCCTTTTTTGCAGCTGCCTATGTGGGGTGGGGGTGTTAATGACAAGGGAGAGGAAGGAATCAGACTCCCCCATGAATTTACAAGCTACTTTTGATGAAGGATTTAGCCCTATCTTCTGGAACATGGAGTGAATCACACATTTGGGAAGTCTACTTGTCTTAATGAAGTATTTCCTGCTTCCCCATAACAAGGTCAAGGTCCTATCTATGTCATGTGATCAGGAGGCATTCTGGATTTCTACAAGAATTTCTGAAATGAACTGCTTTGGCCAGTCAATGGGCTGCCCCCAAGGACATAGGCTGGTCACTCACTGCAGGAGGGTCTGCGAAGCAGCCCAACCTCATGGGGTTTTCCAGCTGCTAGGAGGCAAAGCTCATGAGTAGGGGGTGTAGGTTTGTGGGCAAGTCCTGCCAGAAAGCATCCCCCTCAAAGGGTTACAGGCTAGGGCTGCACAGTCTCTGCTGGGACAAGATTCCCTGTTGTATCCAACTGCATACACTTACAGGAACACGCAGACACAGGACACTCAGTGTGGTCCCTAAACAAAGGGAAAGGGTCAGTTAGAAAACCAGCTTCACAAAATACAGATGGCTCCCACTCACCTCTACTCTCTGTCTCCCCAACTCCATTAAAAATCTTTGGAATAAGTGAGAAAATAGAACCCCAAAGCAAGAGCCTCAAAACATCAGTGATGGCAAACCGCATGGGGAGAAATGACTTAGAGAAGGCAAGGACCAAATAGTTAAAATGAGTTTCTTCTTGACAGGTTTTTGGCTATGAGATAAATGCCTTCATGTATCCATTTCAAAGAAAAGCCAGGGAATTTGAAAGATCTCAACAATGTAGATGAATATGAGATACCAGTAAAGGGATGAAGAGTGAGGGGTTATAGGCCAAGGCAAAAAACTGCTCATCAATTTTCCAGAGTTACTATAGGTCAGGTAGTTCTTTACAGATGTCTGGAAGCCAGTTATCAATACGACACTTATCTTACTATTGTGACTGATCTCATAAGGGATCCCCCCCCGCCCCTACCCCCACCCAAAAATCCTTCAGAATTCCAGCCATTCCTTTTAGAATGACTTGGTTCTGGATCATCGAGTCCAGTGGTCAATGTCAAGTAGAAACCAAGGCACTGATGGCACTGGAGGGTCCCTGTGAGTCGCACAGTGATTTGGTCTATACTGTCATGTTTCTGGTTTTAGTGCTGTTGGGAGAACAGGAGACCAGAGCCCTGGTTCTGCCGGAGGCTGCCTGCAGACACAGTTACCTAAACCAGCTGAGCATGTGGCCGGCATGGCCACCGTGCCGGCAGTTGTGACACCATGTAAACCAGTTATTGAACTGGGCAAGCTTCTTGTCCTTGCTGAGGTCCACTTTCTCGTCTGACTTGGATCCTCCTAGGAAAAGGAAGGCCTTTCCGTTACTGTACCAGGATGCTTCATTCCGAGGCCTTTAAAAAATGATTCCTAAACATATTATAGACAGAAAAACTCAAGTTGCCCATGACACTTGTAAACTTATTACTAACGGGGCCAATATTGAATGATGGGGGAAAGCACTGACACACTTTTCACCAGCTTCTGACAGTCAACAAGCATTTTTTAAGCACCTACTATTGGCACTGGGCTTAGTGCTGAGGCAGGAGTTCACAACTTAAGACATGTTTTACCACAACTCTACTGCTTCCTTGCCTCCAGTTTCCCCAGGACAATTTAAGTCTCATTTCCCAATCCCTATGAGCAGAGGGCAGCTCTAAAGGCAGACAGGAAATCTCTGAGGTGAGAGCAAACACACTTCCAGCCTGGGGCCTTTGTCTGGCAAAGAGATGCAGCATGGGGCCTGACCACTCCTGTGAGGGCCAAAGGTGCTGGCTGTCCTTAGTACAGCTGTCCAGACACTGACCGTCCCAAGGCCTCTGGGACATCTCCCTCTGACCAGCAGCTGACATCTTCTCATGGTGTAGAGGAGCTCCCTCCTGGACACCAGGGGCACCCTGACTGTTGTGTGTATGCCCCCAGGGATTTGCACAAAGTAGGCACGTAATAAATGCTTCATTCACTCATGTGGACATAATTCTCACTGAATATTCCCAATCTGACCTTAATGGAATGCCATATAGCTGAGTTATTGGCAAATGAAGCACCTGAAAATTACTGTGACCCAGTAATGACAACATTAGTCAATGAAAACCTGTGAATAACTTAGCTATTCTCAGCAACATGATGATCCAAGACAATCCCAAGGGACTCACAATGAAGCGCGCTGCCTCCAGAGAAAAAACTGAAATTGCCTGAATACAGACCGAAGCGGGCTGTTTTTCACTTTCATTTTTTTTTCTCGAATTTGAGTCTTCTTCTACAAAATGACTAATATGGAAATGTTTTCCATACATGTATAACCTGTATCTGATTGCTTACCATCTCAGAGAGGGGGGAAGGAGAGATAGAATTTGGAACTCAAAATTTTTAATAAAAGAAAAAATGCACACTGTAACTGCCAAATACTTCTTGGCATCCAGACCTACCTGGGCAGCTAGAAACGGGAGTTCCCATATTGATGAGGCAAAGTGCACATCGAGGGAGAGGCTTCCGACAGCCAGGACAGCTTGTAACCTTGGATTTGGTTGGGGAGCCACTCACGCCATACTGGCTGAAGCCCCGTCCCTGGTGGGGCACAGCTGAGCAGCTGTAGGAGATGGACTTTCCACAGAAATTGCAGCTCACAAACACCTGGGAAACAAATGGCAGGAGAGGCACTGGATGGCGGGGATATGGGCTTGCCTCTGCTCCCGTCAGGTGGTGGTTTTCACCACTGGGCACCACCTGAGATGCTGCATCTGTCCATTCATCTACTGTGCCAGCTGACACCAGTAAGGGAGGCACAGGCAGGAGACAATTTACACTTCCTACCCTTTAAAGTCAATGATGACAACCAAGAGATGTAGGGCCCTGGCTATGTGCAATGGGCACTGCCACCTGCTGGTGACTTCAAAACACTGATAAAGAAAACACTTCATTTTCCTCAAAGAGAAAGAGCTGCTGACCGATCAAGGAAAGGTCAGCATCTTAGTGAACGGGTGACTCTGCTCAGCCCGGGCAGCCCCACACCCAATCAATCCTGGCAGACATGTGTGAGAACATCACCAGCCAGACCTGCAGGCGGCAGAAGGGCTGTAGATCACCCTGGGGTCATAAGGAAGAAATACCCTTTATTTAGCTCCTGGGCCAAGAAACCAGGCAGAAAACATCAGAAGGGTCAAGGAGAAAGGAGTCTTTACTTCCAGACCAGGGACAGGGAACGGGAGTAGAGGAGGAGCTGCTGACTTGTTCGATCTCACCAGTCAGCGCTCTGATCTCAGAGTAAGCTGATCTTTTCAAATCAGTGATAAAATGCTCCAAAGGACTAGCGACAAGAGGAACACAAATCAAAACTACTGTGTGGTTTCCAAAATGCCCAGAAGTAGCAATAGTCAATGCTGTGGAAGGATAGCATGCTAATACATTATTGGTGGAGTTGTGAAGTAACAGAATCATTTGGAATTATGTCAACAGAATGACTAAAATGTTCATGCCCCTGAACCAGAGGCTCCATTAGTGGGCTTATACATCAAGGAAGCCATTGACAAGAAAAGCATCCCCAAAGACGCCTTATATTTGTTGCAGCTCTTTTTAGGAAAGCAAGGAACCGGAAATGAAGCAGATACCCATCAACTGGAAACTGGCTAAACAAACAGTGCTATATGAACGTAACTAAAAACTAAGGTGCTGTTAGAAAAGGATGCTTGTGATGAATGGATCTCTATGACATGAGGCTCACTGAAGTCAGCAGATCCAAGAAAACCATAGACAGTAACTACAACTAAGGAAACAGAAAGAAGAGCCACACCCCGCCAGAGCAAAGAGGAAATGAACAACATATAGGAATGAGAAGAGCGGGACGGCCAGGGGTGCAATTTACTGCACACAGCTTTTTCAAGTTTTCTATTCTCTAAAAAACATGCTTCATTGCGTGGAAGGTCTCTCAGGGAAGGACAGCAGAAGGGATGCCAGGAAAAAATATGGTACCAGAAGACATCAATAAAAATCAATTTTAAAAAATTAAGAAAAGAAGAAAAAGGAAAAAATGGGGTAGGACCAAATGTGATTCTGTTGATATCAGGAATTTTCAGTGAGGAAAGTCCCTCTACTGATGTCTGCACCTTCTCTGCAGATTATAATCTTACAGAGATGCCTCAGGTCACACAGCCCTTACGCGGCACAGGCAGGATCTGAACACAGATCTGACTAGATGGCTGCCCCTCCCTCCACTCTACCAAGTTGTACCTGATGTTATCTTATACGTGTGCACCCACAGACAATCCTTTGCTTATAATGTCACCTTGTTTCAAGAGTCTTTCCTTCCTCATTATTTCAATATCCTGGACAAACTCTTCCCCTGGGGATAATCCAATCATGAGGGATCAGAACATGCCAGACAGGCTTGGCACTCATCTCCTTAAGAACTTCCAGACCCAAACCCTAGGGCCTAGTTGTACCTTCTCAAGTGGTTCTGGGCCACAGAAACCCCCAAATCCTGGCTACCCCTGGGTAGGCCAAGGATGGGCGAGCTAGCAAAGGAGAATGAAGCTGGCAAGAGGATGCAAAACCATTTACTTTAAAGTGTTCCATTTTGATAGATGAAGTCCCAGTTAATGAGATTTTTACTAGCCAAGTAAAAAGATCAGAAACCAGTGCCATGCAGATAAGGAAGTCATCAGGACTCAGAATAAGCATTAGAGGAAGGAGCAGCCATGAATAGCAATGGTGGTGGTGTGACTCTTAAACTCTATCCTTCAACTTCTAGTACATGCTTATGTTTCTTTCATTGCAATATTAGGTGGACTTTCAAATGACATTATGTCAAAATGCTGATCATTTACCTGTGCTAAAGGCTTGGAGCTGGGATCCAGCTTACTCCTGTGAATGTCAAATTCTGCTCGCTTGTGCCAGAAGCGCCACGCATCCAGCAAATTCCTATAATTTTCGATCCAATACTGGACCCTCTCATCTTTAAGTACATCTAATGGAGAACCCTAACAAAGGAAAAACAAGCATTAGTATTTGAATTTCTTTAAAACATACTGAAGAATTTCTTGGCTTCAACTTCACTGAAAAGCTATGTTCTGGTTGGCATGATCCGATGAAGAAACAAGTCAAAGTGAAGACCTAATGGGTGCCCACTCTACTCTGGCCAACGCAGGAGAAGCCCCAGGGCAGCAGGACAGGTTTCTGCACCCAGGTCACTGCACTGACCTGCAGCATGCAGTAGCTGGCAGTCTGGACGTCTCCAGTTCTATCAACGTAACTTTCCATTAAATCGACTCCATCCTTTGTTAGACCTGTCAGCAAGATTCCTTCTAGATTTCCAGCCTCTTTCATTTCATTGGTCAGCTTTTCAATGTATCTATTTAACTAGAAAGTTCAGAAGGTATTTTTCGTTAATTTTATTCTAACAATAGTAATCCCATCGGAGAGTTTCCTCTTGAAACTTTAATCTGTTCTGGCATGGCCTCCAACTACATGAGCTGCACCTAAGCCCACAGCCTCCCATCCAGACAGGGTGCTTGGAAGACCACATGGAAACTAGCTGAGACCAGGTTTACATGCTCTTTAGAAGGCAGACCAACCTGACTTGGTTCAACAGTCGACCAAGCTACCCCCTCGGCAGGACAGCCACCGAGGACAGGCAATTCTGGCATTAGCGTGGGGCCTCCTGCTATTTTAAGGGAAAGGGAAGTATGACACTGGCTGAAAAAAAGGGAAACACATCTAAAACAAGAGTCTAGAGAACATAAGCCTAGAGCTGGACAAAGCCATGCCATCCAGTCTAATAGATCCATTTTTCAGAAGGACAAAATGAGGATCATCAAAGTGACTGACTTCAAGAAGCTTCCAGCACTCATTAGGAGCAGAGCAAAGCCGAACTCAGGTCCTCAGAATCCCAGCACAGTGCTTCTGCTTCCATTCCATGTGTCATGACTGTATACAGAACGAAGGCCGACTGGGCACAGCCTAAAACACTAAGAAGGTCTCTTTCAATCATAGGGATTGTGCAGCATGGCCCGTGAAAGATGTATTGCTCTAGTGAAGATCCCTTTGCATTTTGGGAGAATTTGTTACAAAGTGCCCTGTAACTGGGACCCTGTGCCAAAGGGATCCACCAACACATTCGAGCCACATCTTTCAACAAGGTCTCACCTGAGCATCACTGAGAAACTTGCAGGCAAACGCCACCCTGTCTCGTACCGCCACTTTATTCTCATACTGAGGAGAAAAAACAAAGCAAGCTGTTACTGACAGGTGTCTTCGCACTGTACTGTTCACATTTTTATTTTCCACAAACCACAAACCTTCTCCTTCCATGCCTTCTAGTGGTGCCAATAGACCTAGAGCCAAATGCTAGACCCTGAATCCCACCAAATGGCACAGGGGAAGCATCCTGGCAACACACAATGGTTGATATACAACGAGATCATCGATTGCCCGGGAGAAATACTCATTTTAGACAATATCCAAGCATCCCTATTTCAACATTAGCTCAGGAACTCCTTAAAAAAAATCTGTGAATTGGTTAACAGTTTTGGGGCTAAGCATTCATCCGAAATACCAGGTGCCTCCTGCTGGTAAACACCAGCACCCTGGGGAGACATGTCAGATCAATGCCTTGGAACGCTAAGGGGGCAGATCTCACTGATGTGATGAGTGATCCCTGCTGGCCTAGCCTATACAACTCTCCTCCATGTCTCTGCACACACTTGCATGGAGGTTTATCCAACATGCTTTAAACATTATTCAAAATTGGGAGCATCAAATTGAAATATTTTGTTCCAAACACAAGGTGTGTTTGTGGTTCCTACACAACAATGTTTTGGAGGGTTCTAAGTGGTGACTCTATTATCTTGAATAACTGAACGATGTACAGTTAAACTAGTACAAACACTCCAGTGTATTTTGTGTTTAACAGGAACAGATTTAATGTGATGAGGCAGGCAGAGTGGAAGCCCAACAGAACCCGGCAGAATTTCCCACCTAAGTCATCATTTGGGGAAATACTTTTAAGATCCTGAGATGCCTGGTTTCTTCACATGACATTTTGGGAAGGTTTTATGTGTTTTCCTTGGATGAGGGATCATTTCCCCTCTCTGTGACTGGACTGAATCCTTCGATTCCCACATTTCTACTGCTGAAAGAAATCAAGGCCACAGTGCCTTCCTCATCTTATAGATGAGGCAGTAGCTGAGCAAGGGCTTCAGAGTTTTGAGAGCCTTTTAAAGACATGACCTCTGAGGGGCCTTATGATCACTCTCGAAAATAAGGTCACCACAAATATTATTCATGCTCGATTCGCAGGTGTGGAAACTGAGGCTCAAAGGGGGCAAGTGCCTAGGGTCAAAAGGCCCTTGTAAGAGGTCAGGAGTCATCATGCTGAAGCAGAGACAGGAAAGGGTTGCTCAGGTGCCACATCAAGAGGGGATCCTGTCTCTGAAATGGGAATGCAGGGCCGCCTGGTGCTCTGACATATCCTATTCTAAGAAGACCACTGCACAAATGAGCCAGCAGACAAACTGGTTGAGAGCCAACACCCCCTTCAGACTGGCCCACTCCATGGCACATCCAAAGAGGCCCAAAAGAGTCCTGAAGAGGAAGGTTCAGACTCTGCTCCTCTGGAAAACGTATGGGGGCAAAAGAGACCTAAGTCTCCAGGGTTCTGCCTTTTTGTGTAGTGCTGGGCTCCACAAAACCCAGGACTTTCAACACTGTACATGCTTAATAAAGGCCTGGTCACTGTCTGGGGGATACTGAGTCAAGAAGAGCTGCAGGAAATTTCTAGGGGCATCAACAGTGGCAGACTGCAACGGAAAGCAAGGGGCTTGAGCAGAGGCCCGCAAGCACGGGCATGGACACAAGCAGTCTGAAAAAGGTGCGAGGGTCTTGCCAACCCTATCAGACCAGCTCCTCGGAGAGCGTGGGACACAGGAGTCTGTCTTGATTTCCTCTAGGTACACAAACTGGGGTCACTGGGCACTTGAGACCCACTGCCATGATTTGAGTCATTTTTTAAGTCTCTGGGGCCGTAGAAAGCTGGTTCCAGGCTGGCCATCCATCACAACAGAGAAGAGTGATGATGTAAAAGGGAAACCCCCAAAGGAAATGCCCTGAGGTTGCAAGAGCTCTGGCAGGGGAAAGGAGGCTTGAATGGAGTCACACAGAGCTTACAGAGCTTACCAAGACACCATCGTAAGAGCCAGGCTCACTGGTCAGGAAGGCAAACATGACACACAGGTAGGGGCTGCTGAGCTGTAAACGCAGAGTGCTACACATCTCCCTCCAGAGGGAGTTCTTCTCATCCGTGTACCCCGACAGCGCCATGGCTACCACATTGAGGTTCAGGTCGCCTACATATCAGAAACAGCCCCAGTCAGAATGAGAGGGCTGTGGGTGGCCCCCTCAACTTTAAGGTAGATGATGCTCCCAGGGAGGTTTACCACAGAGGGGCCTGGTCCCAGAAGAGCCCAAGGCCAACCTCAGAACCACCTTCTGGGTATCCTTAGTGGGCCTTGGGGGCTTCAGTTCCACCTGCCTTTGGCTCATCAGAAGCCACTGGCATGAGGGATGTGTGCTAGCTAACAAAGGCCTTTCTAAAATTAAGCTGGCAGCACTGACTGGTCAGTTGTTTTTCTCCCCTTTGGCTGCATCCTTCCTTCTGGGGTCCCTGGGCAGGGGCAGCCTCTGGGGAGGGGGGGCATTCGGGATCCTCTCTGGCTCCCAACTGCTCTGCTACAGAGAAGTCAGTCCATTCTCCCAACTCTGAACTCCCTGGGCCCTGCACCCTCAAGACTCCCTTCTGCCCCTTCTTGCTCTCAGATCCCACAGGCCCCAAATGAGAGACGATGCCTTCATTCTCCCAGTTACCTCCCTCTCAGCAGTCTGAGAATTCTCTGATGGAGGGCAGTTCTGATCCCCTCAGGTGCCCTATGTGACCCACGCCCTGGCACCTTTCTCAGAAGAGGCCCCTTCGTTCAGGATCTGAATAGCACGCCGGATGTCCAGGTTGAACAAAGCCACAGCTGCAGCCCGCTCCCATTCTCCCTCTTGCACCAGGGAGTTCAGGAAGGGTCCCACATCCACATCTGTCCCCTTGCTGATCCAGCCACAGAGCTGTAGGGCCAAGATTCTTTCTTCACTCAGACTCTGGCCCTCACTCAGCTTCTCAGATGCCCCACTCCAGCTGTGCCTGCTGCTGCCTTCCACCATGCCTATGAGAGGATGGGCACTGCTGTCAGGGTAAGCCTGGAAGGCAGCTGAGAAGGGGGAGGATGTGCCTGAAAAGCTCCTCTAAGAACATTCACATGCTGACGTGTGTTTGAGTGACTAGGCCAGGACAGGGAAGATTCCTGTGGTGATCCCTACCATGCTCAGGATGAAGAGCCAGATGAGATCAGGAGTTGCTCACAGCAGACACCTGGCCTCTTCAAGACACATAATGAGCACTTTCATACAACTTGCAATCCTCTGAGGTTGAACAGGCCAGCCTCATTCTGAAGGCGGGCCCTCTCTTTATTAGAGGTTTGGAATCCTAGGCAGCCCTGTCATTAGGGAGTGGGGAATGGTCTTATAAAAAGGCCCCCCAGACCCAATTACAGCCATGCCCAGCTGCTGTCTCAGGGTGAGGTCCCAGCACCCCATAAGCTTGAGGGTTTGGGGTTCTGCCTGAGTGAGCCATCAGTTTATTCTGTGGTGAAGTCACATGGGCATGGGGTGAGGGGCACAGGATGGCTGTTTGAAAATAAAACTTTTTCACAACAAACTAATTATTTCACTGATGTAAAAAGGTAAATAAATAAGGTGGCTAGGAAGCTTCCCCACCCCTGGGGGCTTGCTCAGCCTGTATCAGGAGCAGGACTTGAAGCCAGGACTTCCTGCTTCTCTGTGTACTGACACACTGCCTCTCTTCATAAAGGTTAAATCCTCAGTTAGGATTAAATGAAAAGTCTCATTCTTTTCTTAATACAAAAGGAAAATAATTTTAAAATTCTCAGGTAGAAAATGACTTTCCTGTTTTAGGCTCTGCCCTGACAGCCAACATGGTGAAGGAAGGGGAGGTGGGGGCAGGGCAGAGAGCTGAGGAAAATGCCTGACTTCAGGGGGGTTCCTGGCAAGGCTAGTTCCAAAGGAGCTCATCCAGCCCCAAATAAGGGAGCCTCAACTTGGGCCCACCAAGAACTGAGTGTTTCAATGGTTCAAGTCGAAGGAAAGACCCACCAGCTACCACCCCCCCCACAAAAGGCTACTTGGGAAGAAATCCTAACCAAATTGTTAACTCAGTATCATTTACTGAACTATGAACTAGATAAATCAAACCCTACCATGTTACCCATTGTGTAAAGAACACTCCAAAATGGTTAAATCCATTTGTAAGAGAAAGGGCCGTCCTTACCCAAGGATGACTTCACGATGGTTTTAATGCCTGCGTACACCAGTGACCCTTTGTGGCCCGGAGATTTTGGGTCCAAATCTTCCGTGTACTGCTTCATAAGTATTGAAATGCATAGGAAATACTAAGGATGGCTTGGAGGAAGTTTCCTTTTGAATGAGGGCCAATCAAGACAGAACTGGTGTCTGGGCTAAGGCTACCCTAATGCCTTATCCAGACCCCTCTCTCCCTCCCACACACTAAAAGCAGCTGGGGAGGCCCCCGTCCACCAGATACGGGGCACTTCTCTAGACAACACACTGCCAATCTCTGCTGGCCCTCACACTGTCGGGGTTTTCATTTCAAAGGATATAGTACAGAGTGTACCAGAGGGATTTCAGTTGAGGGTCCTCATTTCCAGCTAATACGTGGTTTCTCCAGACCTGCTCAGTATCAAGGCCATAGCGGGACAAAGCCCGGAGGCGCATCTTGGTGGCAATGTCTTTTTCCAAAGAAGGATCGCTTCCCTCTTCGGTGCACTCATAGAGATGACGGCCACAGGCCCACATTAAGGAGGTGACTGGACTCCAGGCAAGGGAGATGCGTTCAAACACAGTGAAGTCTGACATGATTCGGTTGGGCGTCACCACGATCATTCGATTCTGGCTGGTGGGATGCCAGGCGAAGGAAGCAATGTAATTGTCGCAGGGCTGCACACTGCGCTCTATGATGGTTGGTTCGGTTTCATCTCCAATGGGTGTGGGTGTGTGCTGCATGTCATACAACCGGATGATGTCGCTGTCCCTCGTGAGGGTGGCCAGCAGCCCCGTCCTTGTGGGGCACCAGGCGACTTTAGTAAGAGGCTTGGGCTGCTCTGTCAGGGTCAGAACGGGTTTCTCAAATTTCCTAAGGTCCCAGATGGCCACCTGACCTTCATAGAAAGAAGCCACACGGTCGTGGAAGTGGGGGTCCACCATCACTCCCTGGACAGCTTTGGTGTTCACAAACATCTTTTGGCTCGTGTTCCGAAGGTCGAATATAGCCAGGTTCCTATGCATGCCAGCAAGGAGAAGTTTTTGGTCTCGGGGCAGCCAGCAGAGAGACAGACAAGCATCATTCTGTCCCAGCTCATAAAGGGGCTTCGTTACCACCAGCCCTGCCTCAGCATCTCCTGCTGAAAGCCTCACTTTCTCCAAAGGAACTGTTGTTTCCGGGCTGTACTTGCTACAGATATCCCAGATCAGCACAGAGAAGTCCGCCCGATGTTTGTCTAGGCCAGCAGCAAGCCAGTTACTGTCCAGCGGGTTCCAGGCTAGGGTGTTGCACTGCCGGGCGTGTTTGGGGACAAACTCTTTTCCTATCAAATCCTTGAACTTGGAGTTGTGATCCTGGCCCAGACTGGTGAGAACCACGCGGCCGTTGGCCTGGCCCACAGCCAGCAGACACTCGGGGTCGTAGCTGAGGTACCAGGCCACGCACTTCATGTAGGGAGTGTCCGAATTGATGGACAATAAGGTGGCCGCTGTGTCCTCTGACAACCGCAGGGAGCCGGCTTTGAGCTCGGAGCTGCCGGCTGGCTCCACCTGGTACAGGCTCAGCTCCGAGTCACAGACCACGAATCTGTCCACCTGGTGCGGTGCCCACAGGATATCTGGCTTGGACCCACTCATGATGGCTGGCCTCCCGAGGAGGGCCTGCAGGAAATCCTGGGCAGAAAGAGAGCCTGCGGTCAGAGTGGCCCCCACCACCTGCCACTTCCCAGTGACCCCTCCCTCCCACCTGGGGTCTGCGGCAGGGGTTTTCTTCTATCCAGGCCCCAGAACCCGAGGGTCACCTGGAGGGTAGGGACAAGCCTGGCCTCGGCCCCTCTCCTGTGCGTGGCACACAGCAGGTGCATACTAAGTGCTGGTTCCAGTCCTAGTCCCATCACCTTGAGCCTTTACTCAAGTTCAAAATTACAGGGGACGGCATGGGCCCGAGAGAACCAAGGATCCGGCAGTGGGAGACAAGGAGTACGGACTAGGGGAGCCCGGGATGGGAGGGAGCAGGCGCCCCCCGCCCCTCCCCCCACCCCTTACCAGGGAGGAAGCGCTGGCTCCAGAAGGCCCTGCAGGGGCCCCACTGGGGCCCCGGACTCCTCACGGACTCACCTGGCACAGGAATTGAGGAAAGACTCCACTGCGATCCAGCCGCCTCTGGCGGGGCCTCTGCGCACGCGCTCAGCCCACTACGGAAGCCGCGTGGGCCAGAGAAAGTCATCGGGCATGCGCGCCGGCCCCCACCCCGCCCTTCCGCGCATGCCCACTTCCCACTTCTCTTCCTGGTTCTCGTGCGTTGGGGCCCGCCCCTCCCTCCAGGCCCCGCCCCACGACCGCCCCACGCGCTCCTCCCTCGCTCCGAGTTCTACCCTGGACCCCGCCCCCATCACTGCTCCTCGTTTCAGGTCCCGGGACCATCCCCAGCTCTCGGTCACCCAAGACCCCGCCCCTCCCTCCAGACCCCGCCCCCTACTGACTCAGCGTACTACCCTTCGCTTCAGGCCCTGCCTACGGTCCCGCCCCTCGCCCCAGGCCCCGCCCCCACTAAATGCTCCTTCCCCACCTCGTCGTCTTGTTACTGGTGTGGAGAGTGGGGGAACGGCGTGACCCCCAACTCGAGGAAGGTCTGGGCTGGGAGGCGGGGGTCTCGAGCTCGGCCTCAGTTTTCCGTTCTGTAAATCTGTTGGAACCAATGCCCCCGTTCTGTTTCCTCCTCCTTCGCCTGCCTCCAGCCAGAGTGTGGTCCCCTCCCCACGACACACACACAGACACACACACCCACACACATACACATACACAGACACACATACACACACACATACACGCACACAGACGCACATACACACGCACACACAAACACACACATACACGCACACACTCACACACACATACACACACATACACACATGCACACACACATTCACCCACACACAGATACATACACACATACACACACACATTCACCCACACACAGATACATACACACATACACTCACACACAGACACACACGCACACACACTCACACATACAGATACACACATACATACACTCACACAGACACACACACACATACCCACACATAAACACACCCACATACACACACACACCCACATACACACGCACACACACGCACACTTACACACATACACACACACACACACACACACACACACACACACACACACTGCCCACTCCACTCTGGAGTCTAGCCCATTGCAAGACAAGCAGCAGGTGCTCCATAAATGTCCCTAAGAGCACAATGACTGAATGGAAGGAGGCCCTGCCAGCGCAGTGCCCTGAGGTTTCCTCCATTCTAGCCTCCTTTTGCTGCCTACCTGTTCTTGGGCCTTGGGAGGCAGGGGCGGGAAGAGGCGGGGGTGGGGGAGAACCCCCAGAACCCCCCACCATATCTGGCTCAGACTTGTCCCTTAAGTCAGTGCCCACTAGGTGGTGCCCAATCCATTCCCAAGGTGACCCAGCCCAACCCTGGTCAGGGGCAGTCGGTGGAATAATGCCAAGGCTCTTGGCCTTTGGAGACGTGCTCAGGCCGGTCAGCCAGACCTCAGGAGCCATTTCAGAGAAGGGAGAGCCAGGGGGCCAAGGCTAGGATAGGCATCAGCCAAACAACGGGAGGTGGGCCTTAACGCAACAGCAGCGCAAGGGGCAGGCGAGCCCTTCTTCAGTAAGCCAGGTGTTTGAGGAAGCCGGCCTTGCCTCTCAAGTGTCAAGGTCGTGGTGGCAGATGCTGTGACCAGTCTTCAGCCCTCCCTTCCCCCCTCCTATACCCCCCCTCCATACCTCACACACCCCCTGTGCTGGTCCTCTGGGCTGGCCACAATCACTGGGGTGCTGCCTGTCCGCAAACCCTTCCAGCCTGGGTTCTGAGGGACCTTGAGGATGGTAGGAAGAGGAACTTCCACTGGACGGGGGGAGTACTCTGTCCTTTCCCAAGAGGCTTCCCTCCCCCTCCCTACCTCTTTCCTCCAGGACTGGAGCAGCCTTCCACTGAGTCTCCCTACCTCTGGTCTCTCTCCTCCTTCCTCCCAGCCCACCCTGTGCTCAGATGCCAAGATTATCTTGTTAATTGCCCAGCTAGCTTTGTGACAGGTGCTCTCTCTCTTCATCTCTGCCTCTATTTCCCTCCAAGACCCAACACAAATCACACATGTGTTGCAGGAGGTTCTGAGACTGCCTTCTCCTTGCTCCATATCCAGGTCTACAGTTCTATTCACCTCCATTTATGACTCCCTCATAATAGCAACATTCCTAGAGGAAGGGGACTGTCTCCCCAGTACTTAGCAGAGGGAGTTTTAATGAATGTTTCTTGACTAAGTAACTGATGTTACTATTTTGCTCAAAAATCTTCCTGGCTCCCTATTACTTATCAAAATAGGAACTCCTTGGTTTGGCATCCAAGGCTCCTCAAAATCTAGCTCCAACCTACTTCCCCCCACATATTCTTTATATGCTTCAGTCAAATTGGGTGACTCCTTGTTCTCCTGCCTTCTCCTGCTCTGTGTATACCATCTCCCTAATCTGGACCTTGTCTCCCCGAGAACCATCACTGTCCCACCCTGTGTATCGCCAAGGCAATATTCACAGCATTTAGGGCATTTAGGGTTAGGGTCAGCTCTCAATCACCAAGTATAGACTCTCCATATAGAAGGCAGAAGAAAAACATTTATTTAAACACCAGAAAGTCAAATCCCAGAACCAGAAAGCCAAATCCATCATGGTGACCAAGAACTTAATAAATATGATTGCAGCAGAGGGCAAAGTCATTCCCAAGCTGCCCCTCCCTTGACCAAGGCCTTCTCACTATGAACTGTCACAATGTGTCAGTCTCAAACCTTCTCTCCCTTGGCCAAGGCCTTCTCTCTATCAGCTGTCACAATGTGTCAGTCTCAAACCTTCTCTCTCTTGACCAAGGCCTTCTCTCTATCAGCTGTCACAATGTGTCAGTCTCAAACCTTCTCTCTCTTGACCAAGGCCTTCTCTCTATCAGCTGTCACAATGTGTCAGTCTCAAACCTTCTCTCTCTTGACCAAGGCCTTCTCTCTATCAGCTGTCACAATGTGTCAGTCTCAAACCTTCTCTCTCTTGACCAAGGCCTTCTCTCTATCAGCTGTCACAATGTGTCAGTCTCAAATTTCCTCCCTCAGCCAGGGCCTTCTTACTGTGAACTATCACACTGTGTCAGTGGGTGTGCTTTCTTTCCCCTCTGACCTGCTCCCACTCCCTCACTTCCCTGCTCCCATCCACTCCACCCTTCCTGTTCTGCCTCTTCAACAAGCTCCTCCCACCACATGTGACTTAGGCTTCTAAGAGATTTAAGCCGATCATAAGGGCCTATTAAATAATGAGAAAGATCTTTCTATTTCAATTACTATTATACCCCGTAATCCTGAGCAGCCTGAGGTTGAGCAACCAGAATGTGGGACTTGGTGTTTTGAAGACCTGGGTTCAGATCTGCACTCTGCCATCTGCCAAGGAGTTTAATTGGTTCTGTAAGTGCTAATTAATCACCTTCTAGGCGCCAGACACTAGTGATGCAAGAGGAGAAAAAAGGTCCCTGGGTGAACTCGCACAAGGTGTAGCTGTAAAGTGTGTGGCTCAGTTCCTCGTCTGTAGAATGGGGACAGCCACCCTTGCACTCTGTATTTCACAGGGCTACTGCTTCAGGAGGATGACCCCAGAAGTCCAACTCCCTCCATGAAGCCTCCCCTGGCTCCCAATGATGGAGGACTCTTTTGGAGAGTCACCAAAGGACTAGAAAAGGACCTCTGAGATAGTCTGTCTGACTTCCCTGTCACATTCTCCACAAGCTGGTGGCCCAGCCTCTTCCAGTGGGAACGTCTTCCCTCAGGAAGATGGTGCAGTGAGTGTGGATCTTATCTCAAGATTCACTTACCAGCTGGGTGACCCTAGGCAAATTACCTACCTTCTGCCTTAGTTTCCTCATCTGTTAAATGGCTTTGACAATAGCACCCCACTATCCTTTTGTGAGGCTCAAATGGACAGTTTGTAAAGGGCTTCATTCTCCATCTTAAAGTTCTGCATGAAAGTTCATGACTCTTATTCTAGCTTTCAAATATATGAAGACAACAGTCCCATTGTTTTCTCCTCCTTCCCCTTCCTCTTCCTCTTCTCTTGGCTTAGTACCCAGAACTGAGTGCAGAATCCCCAGCTTGCTCCCAGTAGGGCAGTCCATCCAGCAGCTTTCCTCTCCTTCACCTCCCAGTAGGGGGCTTACCCCATGAGGTGAGGCCAAATACTCCAATATTTGTTAAGGAGGCACTATGTGTAGGCATTGTACCAAGTGCAAGAGGCTCACAGTCTGGTCTAGTGGGGGAGAAAGTTCAAAAAGAACTTTGTCAGCAGAAGCCCTATGGAGTGTAAATGGAGGAGGATGGGGGCGGCGGGGAAAGGGAAGGGGAAGGGAGAGGAGGGGGAGGAGCTAAGATCAAGGTTAACTTTGGAAAAATGAACTAATTAACCTTGACTGTGGCTCAGAAATTTTATTTTTTTATTTTTAATTCAATTTGCTTTTCTTTTCAGTTCCAAATTCTCTCCCTCCCACTCCTACCCCCATCTACTGAGAAAGCAAGAAAAACCAAACCTGTTAGAAATATTTATAGCGGCCAACTCGTGTGTGTGCGCGCGCGCACGCACGCATTCATGCTTCTCTCCTCTGGGTCTCCAGTTTCTGGATGGAGGTGGGCAATGCACTGCATCTTTGAGTCCTGTGGAATTGTTGATTCCATTGTGTTGATCAGAATTCCTAAGTTTGCTTGTTTTTTTAGAGCTTTGCATCTTTGTAATAGTCATTGTATAAATTGTTCCCTTGGTTCTTCTCACATCACTTTGTGTCAGTTCATATATGTTTTCCCAGGTTTTTCTGAAACTTTTACGTTCATCATTTCTTATGTAGCATAGCAGTATTCCATCACAATCATTTACCACAACTTGTTCCACCATTCCCCAGTTGATGGGAATCCCCTTAATGTTCAATTTTTAGCCACCACAAAGAGTTGCTATAAATATTTTTGTACAAATAGACCCTTTTCTCTTTTTGATAGTCTTTTTGGGATACAAAACCTACCAGTGGTACTGCTGGATCAAAGGTATGCACATTTGTCTAGCCCTTTGGACATGGTGCTAAATTGCTCTCCAGAATGGTTGAATCAGTTCACAACTCCACCAGTAGTGCATCCGTGTATCTATTTTCCCTCATCCCCTCCAGAGTTTGTCATTTTTTCTTTCTATCACATTAACCAAGCTGATAGGTATGAGGTGGTACTTCAGAGCTATTTTAAATTGCATTTTTCTAGTCATTCATGATTTAGAGTTTTTCCCATGACTATTGATAGCTTTGGTTTCTTCTACTGAAAACTGTTCATATCTTTTGGTCAATTCTCAGTTCTCTTATTTTTACAAATTTGTCTCAGTTTCCTATATGCCTGAGACAATTATCACCAACTAAATTGTTGCCAAACATCCCCTAGATACAACACTTGAAATAACAATTTAAACAGATGTTGCTATAATGATAGCTAGCATGTATATAATCCTTTAAGGTCTAGCAAAGCATTTTACAAATATTGTATACAATTATAGCCCTCCAAGCTAGTAAAGTCTGAGGATGGATTTGAACTCAGATTTTCCTGACTCCAAGTCCAGCGCTCTATAAACTGCTCCATGTTGTCAGAACTACTAAACACAGAGACTTAGCAGATGACATAAAAACCACTTGAAGTAGGATGATGAGCATATCATCCAGCATGCTTTGGGAGGAGGGTCGAAGGGGCTGTCAGGATCCAGAAAACAATGAGCTTACAGCCCCACAAAATAGCAGCCATTTTATCCAACTCCACAACAATCTCCTGAACATTATGTCCAAGAAGCAATAGCAGAATAGCAACTTGTCCCCAGGTGGTTTATAGCTGAACTCCATCACAAAGATGAGAAAATGAGGTCATTGTGATCCTCCTTTGTCCTAAAACAAATGTGTGGGGGAAAGTAGGAACCACAAGACCCCAATTATTCATCCTGAGATGCTGTGGGCAGCTTTCCCCTCTGATCTCTCCCATTCCAGATGTGGTAGGATCATGGGAAGCTGGGTGGGATCATAGAAAATGAAATGGAATTCTGCTACAATTTCTTCCAGGGAGCTCCACATTCTGGAGGCAAGGTTGTAAGAGGCTGTGGGGAGGGTGGGCTCTTCTGAAGGTTGGACTTTCTCCCCTGCCACTGATGAGGTAAAAAGGTGACAGAATTAGAATCCATGAAGAGAAGCCCAGAGACATTATCCAGAGCAAGAGAGATGATACAAGGGGCAGGGGGCAGTCCCTGGCTGGGACCAAGAGGCCCTGGAATCCCCTTCCATTCCTTTGAGGGAGAGCTCAGTGAGAGGTGACAGCCTGCCCTGGGCACTGGGAAAGTGGGAGCACAGGAGAGTACAAAAGGACTTCTAGAGGAGACAGCTCAGATGGACTTGTACTCCAGGTTGAGTCCTGAGGAGATATGTAAGGAGGAGATATGAAAGGGAGAAGAGACCCCCCCCCCCCAGAGAGAAGATATATGGGAGATGGAAGCCATCAGTTTACCAGTCTCTGGGGGAGGCTTTGCTCATTGGTGAGCATTGCTATGGGCTCTGACATGAATCTTATGAACAAGTTCTTGGACCTGTCAGTTCATAGGTTTCTTTTTTGAGCTTTATGAGCTCGATGCTTGTAAGGGGACTTGGTGGCAACATCCCAGTTGGTGTCAGACAAATAATTTTCAGGAGCTGTGGATGGGAACAAGGAGCTAGAGCATTTGTCTCAAACTCAGATAGAATTGGGGGCCATCCTTGCTACACATAAGGATCTCTGAGAGATGGATATTGACTTAGAAAACCACATGTTTATAGATTTTTTTTAAAATAAAAATCAATACATCACCACATTAAAACCAGAAAAGAACTACATTTTAATCTGGTTTGGGTCACACTCAAGAGTGTTGTGGGCCACATTCCAGTTGCATGTTTGACACCCTTAGCTAAAGACTAAGAATCCCCACAAATTGGTGCCTAGTGTGTTCATGGCAAAAGAAAAACTCTAACAAGCATTAGATACAGTGAACCTGTGCTCTTCCCTAGTGAAGTACTAGCAGAGAGACAGGGAGATGGAGTAGCTGATAAAGCACTGAACTAGAAGGGGAAAGACCTGAGTTTGAATACTCTCCCTTGGCTAATTCCTAGCTGTGTGACCTTGACTAGGTATCCTAATCTCTGCCTTCCTTAGTGGTTTCATCTGTAAAACAGGGTTAATACACCAATGCCCAAGGCTGCTGCAAGGATCAAATGAGAGCATAGGTAATAGCAGCTTCCAAATTTAAGGGGCTATTGCTATTATTATGATCTGAGCAGAAGCCCCACAAGATAGTTTAGCCACTGACCCACCACGGCCCAATGTCCAGGTAGAGATGCCTCAGGTCACTCTAGAGAGGAGCCTGGGAGCCCAACATGGCTTCTAGAGGCCCTGTGCCTTTAAGTGGCCTCGTGCTCCCACTCAGCTTTCCACCCTGGCACCCTGCCTGACCACTTAATGTCCAGCTAAGCCTAATGAGCCTGATCCAGGCGCACCAAGACTCTAGAATCAAAGCTCACTCTCATTTCCAACAGACCAGACTGTGTCTGGGCTCTCCCTTCATGCATTGCCCTCCTCCCCTCTTGGCTGCAGATATCTGCTTGGAGGTCAGCACTATATAAGACGGGA
Source organism: Bettongia penicillata ogilbyi (assembly GCA_023548195.1). NCBI lineage: Eukaryota > Metazoa > Chordata > Mammalia > Diprotodontia > Potoroidae > Bettongia > Bettongia penicillata. The sequence continues at coordinate 2,002,622 of JAJHZJ010000095.1, read as the reverse complement.
CTGCTGAAACCAGGTAAGCCCTACCTAGAACCTGTGTGAACTGAATAGCTAAATGGCTTGACACCAGGGGAGAGCCTCAGGTGATGCTCCTTCCTCGAGCAACTTGAGTATCTGAGGTGCTTCCCCTCTCCAGCTCCTGGGGTGCTCCCTCTCCCAAACTCCAAGGGTGCTGTCCCTTGAGTATCTGGAAGTGTTCCTCCTCTCCAACTTCTGGGGTACTCCCTCCTTCGACACCCTGGGTGCTCCCCTCTCCAGCTCCTGGGGTGCTCCCTCCCCCCAAGCTCATTAGCTGGATGTAGACTGAAGCAGTCAAGGAGGGCTACTCTGGGTCTTTTTTTTTTTAACTGCCTGACCGTGGGCATTGTTAGTGCATGGATCCCACAGCCATCCCAATACCTCCAGAACGAATGGGGCTTGTCTTTGGGAGCTGTTTCTTCCCAGCACAATGGGTGAGCTCAGAAGCAGGGGAAGGCTGTAGCCTCTTGCTGAGGACAGGAGCCTGGCTGAGCGAGCCCTGCCCAGGCATGGGGCATCCAACTGGATTCCTTGGACTATTCCCTTCAGGTTGGGGAGCTGCCTGCACAGGTGATGGCACACTCCAGAAACCAAAGGGTGGACTTTAAACAGAAGCTTCCTGAGAGCCCCTGGTCACACTTGTCCAGAGAGAGATGGAGTGAGATTTGTGACCCAGCTGGGTTTCCGTGGCTCCACCAATGGCAGGAAGACTTTAAAGTGTGAAGGTTACCTTCACAAAAAAATAAAAAGGACAGTGAGCCAAAGCCCAGGGGGACTCTTAGCCTGAGCTCATGTCACCCTAGAAAAGAATAAAAAAGACCTCAGGAAACTTAGGTCTTGGAAAACTAAGAAAAGAGTGAACAGCAGGGTGATAGGAGGGTCATATCTGAAAGATCCAAGACTGGAAGACACCTGAGCAGCCACCCAGCCAGTATGCATTTCACCTATGGGTGCTAAGGCAGAGAATTGAAGGTCCTTTCCTGAAGTTACACAGGGAGTTATACTGGTGGGGAGGGATGGTTACACAGGTGATTATACTGGCAGTTACAGAGGAGGTCACACAGGGACTCACACAGGGGGTTACACTGGACAGGGGGATGGTACACAGGTGGTTACACACTGAGAGTTACATAGGGGATCACACGGGGTTACACTGGTGGGGGCACAGTTACACAAGTGCTTATGCAGGCAGTTGCATAGGAGGTCACACAGATTGTTAGGGAGGGGAGGAGGAATGGTTGTACCAGTGGTTGCACAGGTCACAAGGGGATTCCCCAGGAGGCAGAACTGGTCTTCCATCCCAGGGTTCCCTCCCATCCACTGTTCTGTGCATCCCACCCCTTGCACTCAGGCTGAGCTGCTTGGGATGACCAGACAGCTAAAATATCAAAGTCGTCACATTTGGATGCTGCAAATACCAGAAAGGCCCTTGGGCAATGTAATAAATATCCCCAAATACACTATAATAAGCTGATGAATGTTGTCTTAGCGGTAGCCTGCCATAGGTTCTTTGATCTATGCCAAGAGGGCCCCAGTCAGGACCCTGCTAGCAGCAGAGGGGATGGGTTCTGGATTCCCTAGGTGCCAGGACCTCCTGGAGGGCTGGGGCCCATGGGGGCGGGGGAGCAGGGGTTGTGGGGGCAGATATGCAATCCAGAGGGAGATTTGGTAGGATGACCACATTTAGAGACGTCTTGTGACCTCAGGATACCAGGCTAGTGACTCCCCTGCAGAAACATCTTCTCATCCCCCTGGACTGTGAGCCCTTGATAGAAAGGGCCCTGTGATGACTCGTCTTCAGGTCTCCCCGCCAAGCCCTCCCGAAAGTACCTGCCTGATGGGTGAGTGAGTGGATCTGTAAGGGGACATTAAAGCTCAGTTTTGAAGGCAGCTCATAATGCAGTGGAGGAAGAGAGGTCCCTTCAAGACTGGGAAATGGGGAAGGTCCAGAGGCCAGGCCCTGTTGGGTTTTGTCTTTGCTTCCAGTACTCAATACACAGCAGTGTTTACAAATGCTTTTTGAATGAATGGATGAGGGGTGAACGAATGTGAAACGTGTGGTCATTCACCCTTGGTTCAAAGTCCTCCAGGGAAAGGAAGCTCACTTCCTCCTGAGGCCATTTACTCCGCTTGGGAGGTAGTTTGGAAGGATGACATGTTTGAAGTATCAGGTGTTTGGAGGAAAGGCAGAGATCCTAGGGCCTTAAATCCTAAGCCTAAGGAGTTGAACCTTTTCTTAGTGGGCAATAGGGAGCTACTGATGACTGGAGAGGAGAGGAGGGAACTGGATCTGCGTTAGAGGCAGATGGCAGGACTTTACAAGGTGAACAGGAGGGCAGAAGATGGAGGTGGGAAGCCTAGTCCAAGCAGGTGGGAAATGGGACCTGCAAGTCACATGTCCCTCACCCTCTGTCTGCCATCTTCTCTGGGCTCCCCGCTACCAGCTTCCCCCACAGCCTCCCCCACAGCCACCCTCCTGCCAGCCCCTCCTCCAGCCTCCCTCCTTTCAGCCCCAACAGCTTTCTTCCTGTGAGCCTCCCCCACCCCCAGATCCATTCTGCCAGCTCTTCCTCTCTTCTCCTCGTGAGAACACCAGCTGGACAACAGCAGGTCTGGCTGGGGAAGCTGAGGGAGACAGCTCATCCTGAGGAAAGATGATGAGGTCCAGAGCCTGTGTGGATGCCTCACCACTGCCCAGTCTTCTACTCCCTCCCCACCCCAATAATCCTGAAAGTCCAGAGTTATCCAGCCTGAATCACAGTGAGCCACAGAGACCTAATGTTGGTACTCACTGACCCAGACTCCAGCCACCCTCATCCCCAGGACCTCCACTTTGTAGAGCAAATACTCTGTGTAGGCTGATGTGCTGTCCTTTACTCCTCTCAGCTCATGCCTCCCTCATCACAGGACCCTGGAGAGTGCAGACACCAGTGCTGTCTGACTGCTCTTTCTCAGTCTCCTCTCCTGGATTCTCCTGCTGGGTGCATCCCAGCCCACCATCGTCTGCCCCTGAAGACTTTGCCCTGGTCCCTCTTCTCTCCCCTTCACTTCCCTCCCCTCCCCTCTCTTGTCTTGTCTTCTCTTCTCTTCTCTCTCCCTTTTCTTTTCTTTTCTCTTCTCTTTCCCTGCTCTCCTCTTTTTCCTTTCTCTTTCTCTTCTCCCTTCCCTTGCCTCTCTTCTCCCTCTACACTCTCTCTCCTAGTGATCTCACCAGCTCCCAGGGGTTTTTCATCTGTATGCTGACCTCTCCTAGGGCGGTACCTCCACCTCTGGTCTCTCGTGTGAATGTCTGTCTGGAATCATTGGCCACCTGCTAGACATGATGGATATCTAGTCCCAAATTCAACATGTCTAACATAGAACCCATTATCTTTTCCCCAAGATTTCCTATTTCTGTGAAGGAGTTCACCCTGGTTCTGGTCACTTACATTTGTAATCTGAGAGCCACCTTTGATGCTTCCATGGCCCGTCCCACCCGCCCCACCACCATATCCACCACACCTCACAATGTCTTGTTGATTCTACCTCCACATGAACATCTTATTCACCCATCCCCTTCCCTCCTTTTAAAACTTTTTTCAATTAGCAAGCATTTATTTTTTCTTTCTCAACTCTGTCCATCATCACCACCACCCCTGCCAACATTGGAAAAAAGAGAAGGAAACCTCATAACAAATATGCAGGATCAGGAGAAGCATTCCCACAGGGTCATATCCACAAACTTGGGTCTCATTCTGTGCCGTGAATTCATCCCCTTTCCTTCAGAAGGTGAGGGAATTTTTCAGCTTGGGTCTTCTGGATTCAGTGTTGGCCACGGCATTGATAGAATTCTTAAGTCTCTCAAAGTGGTTGGTCTTTATAACATTGTTACTTTGTAAGAACTCTTCTGGTTCTCATTCCATTCTGCATCAGCTCATCCAAGTCTTCCTGGGTTTCTTTAAAAGCATCCCTTTCATCATTTCTTATGGCACAATACTATCTATCATGCCCTTGTACCATAATTTGTTTAGCTATTCCTCGATTGATGGTCACCCGCTTTGTTTCCAGGTTTTGCTACTACAGAAAGAGCTATCTTAAATATGTTTGTGTATTATAAACCTTTTTCCCGCTCTGATCTCTTAAGGAGATAGACCTAGTAATGGTGTTGCTGGGTTTGCTTTGTAACTTTAGAGGTATAGTTCAAAATTGTCGGACCAAATCATAGTTCCACTAACGTTGCACTAAAATACCTGTTTTCTTGAAGGCTGCCTATATTTGCCATTTTTCACTTTTGTCACATTTAGTAATCTGATAGGTATAGGGTTATTTATCTGAAATATTTTTCACATGACTATCAATAGCTTAGATTTCTCTTCTTGGAAAAAGCCTGTTCATAAACTTTGGTGATTTTTTCATTTGGGGAATGGTTGTTATAAACTATAAGTTCCATATATAGTTTGGAAAAATGTCAAAGAAACTTGCTGCAAAGATCTTTCTCCCAGTAAGCTGTTTCCTTTTAAATCTTAGCTACATCGTTTTTATTTATGTAAAACCCTTTAAATTTTATATAATCAAACTGTCCCTTTTGTTTTTTCTATTCTTTGGGCATGAACTCTTCCTCTATGCCTAGATGTGAAAAGTAATTTTTTCCTTGTTCCTCTTGTTTTTTATGGTGTGACCTTTTCTATCTAAGTCATGTGTCCATTCAGGGCTCTTCTTGGTACATGATATGAGGTGTTAGTAAACCTAGTTCCGCCAAATTCCTTTCCATTTTTCCTGAAGTTTTTGGTTGAGTGGCAAGTCCTTGCCTCAGTTGCCAGTGTCTTTAGACTTATCAGGCACTAGACTACTATGTTTGTTGGCTTCTATAGGATAAAGACCTAATCTATTCTACTGATCACTCTCCTTATATCTTAATTAATACTAAATCATTTAGTTGATTATTGTTTTATAGCATAGTTTGAGAACTGATCCTGCTAAGCTCCTTCCTTCCCATTAACCCTAACCCTAACCATTAGTTACTCTAGAGCAATGTATTATTATTTTTTCCAGCTTTACAAGGGTATTCCTTTGGTAGTTTGATTGGCATGGAACTGAATAAGTAAATTAATATAGCATTATCATTTTTGTTGGGTTGGTTTGACCCACCCATGAGCAATTAGTACTCTGATTATTTAGTTCTGTCTTGATTACCATAAAGAATATTTCACAAAGCACTTAGACATTATCTGAATTGATCTGCCTGAGAGGCAGGTACTACTGTTTGTTTTTTCTTTTTTTCTTTCCACTTATTTATGTAATATATTTTCCCCCAATTATATATAAAAAACAAATTTTAACAGTTGTTTTAAAAAAATCGAGTTCGACATTCTCTTTCTCACTTCTTCCCCGCCCTCTTATTGGAAAGGCAAACAATTTGATATAGATTATATATATGCAGTCATGTGAAATATTAGCCAGGTTGTAAAAGAAAATAATCCAAAACAAACAAACAAAGAAGAAAATAAACAGAAGTTTTAAAAGGCATGTTTCAATTTGCATCGAGACTCCATCAGTTCTTCCCTGGTGGGATAGGACTTTTCATCATAAGTCCTTTGGAGTTGTCTTGGATTGGTGCATTGGTGAGAACAGCCAAGTCATTCACAGTTGATCATGTTATAATATTGTTGTTACTGCATACAATGTTCTCCTGGTTCTGCTCATTTCACTTTGCATAAGTTTATATAAATCTTCCCAGGTTTTTCTGGAGGCATCCCACTCATCATTTCTCAAAGCACAATAATATTCCATCACAATCATATGCACAGCTTGTTCAGCCATTCCTCAATTTCCAGTTCTTTGCAGCCACACAAACAAAAAAAACCTGCTATAAATATTTTTGTAGATATAGGTCCTTTTCTTTTTTTTTCTCTTTGAGATACAGATCTATTACTGGCTTGTCTGGGTCAAATGATATGCACACTTTGATTGTCCTTTGGGTATAGTTCCAAAGTGCTCTCCAGAATGGTTGAATCAGTTCAGAACTCCACAAACAATGCATTAGGGCCACAATTTTCCCATATTCCTTCCAACATTTGCCACTTTTCCTTTCTGTCATATTAGCCAATCTGATAGGGGTAGAATGGCACTTCTGAGTTGATTTAATTTGTATTTCTCTAATCAATTGTGATTTTGAGCACTTTTCATCTAGCTTAATTTCTTCATCAGGAAACTCCCTGTTCATATACTTTGATGATTTATCAATTGGGGAATGAATTGTATTCTTATCAATTTGACTTAGTTTTTTATATATTGGAGAAATGAGGCCTTTATCAGAGAAATCTGATGTAATTTTTTTCAGTTGTCCTTACTGTATATTTGCCTCCACCCTGTTTTCCCCTTTCATCTTATTCTCTCTCCTTTCACCCCACTCATCCTCAAAAGTGTCTTGCTTCTGACTTTCGACTCCCCCAATCCTCTCTCCTTTCTATCATCCCTGCCCCTTTCTTTTATCCCCTTCCTCTCCTACTTCCTTGTGGTACAAGATAGCTTTCTATACCCAAGTGAGTGTATGTTATTCCCTCTTTGAATCATTTTCAATGAGAAAAAGTTAATGCACTTCCCCCCCACCTCTCCCATCTTCTCCTTCATTATAAAAGCTTTTATGTGAAATAATTTACCCCATTCTATCTTTCCCTTTCCCCTTCTCCCCATGAATTCCTCTTTCTCACACCTTCATTTTATTGCTTTAGATATCATCCCATCATATTTAACTTACGCCCATGAGTTCTGTCTAGGTGTGCTTCTTTGAACTGCACTAATAATAGTAGTGTTCTTAGGAGTTACAAGTATCATCTTCCCATGTAGAAATCAAAACAGTTTAATCTTGTTGAATCCCTTATGAGTTCTCTTTCCTGTTTGCCTACTTATGTTTCTTTCAAGTCTTATATTTGAATGTCAAATTTTACGTGCAGTTCTGGTCTTTTCATCAGGAATGCTTGAAAGTCCCCAGTTTCATTAAATATCAATTCCCCCCCTCCCCTGAAGGATTATACTCAGTTTTGCTGGGTAGGTGATTTTTGGTTATAATACTCTCTCTTTTGCCCTCTGGTATATCATATTCCAAGCCCTCCAGTCCTTTAAGGTAGAAGCTGCTAAGTCTTTTGTGATCCTGACTGTGGCTCTATGATATGTGAATTATTTCTTTCTGGCTCTTTGCAATATTTACTCTTTGAATTGTGAGCTCTATAATTTAGTCATAATATCCAGGGAATTTGCATTTTGACATTTCTTTCAGGAGGTGATCAGTAGTTTCTTTCAGTTTCTATATTACCCTCTATTTCAAGGCAGTTTTCCTTGATAATTTCTTGAAAGGTGATGTCTAATGTTTCATTCTAATGGTAAAAACTCTATAGTGAAATTTATTTTCAAGAATTGTCAAAAGATATATAAAAACAAAAACAAATATTTCTTGGACTTGTTTCAAACAATTAGACTATTATTTGCTGGTCAATTGCACATGTTTCTATGATGCCAGATCATTGCAAGGGGCTATGATGACTAGGTCTGGACAATAAAGGATGGCTGTTCTGGGCCCTTCCCTAAGATACAGATTTAAAGAAGATCTTACCATGAGAAAAGGAACCTTCATAAACTCAGTAAGGAGGTAGCTGAGGGGATGTGAGGTAATTCATAGAAACACAGATAATACTGTATTGCCTTCCATGTAATAAGCATCAATAAATATTTGCTGATTACTATTGAAAAAAAACCCAAAGATGATGTCAGGCTCTTTTTTTGATCATGGTTTTCAGGTAATCCAGGAATTCTTAAATTATCTTTCCTGGATCTACATTCCATGTCAGTTGCTTTTCTAATGAGATATTTCACATTTTCTTCTTTTGATTTTGTTTTATTTCTTGATACCTTCCGGAGTCATTAGTTTCCATATTCCCAATTCTACTTTTTAAGGAATTATTTTTTTCATGAGCTTTTGTACCACCTTTTCCATTTGGCCAATTCTGCTTTTTAAAAATTCTTCTCTTCAGTTGGTTTTTGTGCTTCTTTTATACCATTTGGCCTATTCTTTTTGTTTACAGTGTTATTTTCTTCAGTAATTTGTGTGCTTCTTTTGTGTTGATTTTTTTTTAATATTTTCTTGCATTACTCTCATTTCTTTACCAAGTTTTCCTCTACCTCTTTTATATGATTTTTAAAATCCTTTTTCAGTGCTGCCAGGAATGATTTTAGGGCCTAAGACCAATTCACGTTTTTCTTTGAGGCATGTAGCAGTTTTGAAGTTGTTGACTTCTCCTGAGTTTTTGTTTTGGTCTTCCCTGTCACCATAGTAACTTTCCATTTCCAGATTCTTTTGTTGCTTTTGTTGCTGTTGTTAACTCATTTTCCCAACCTATTTCTTGACTTCTAACCTGATGTTAAAGTTGGACTGTGCTCCGGGGCTGGAGGGGGCACTGCCGCAAGCTTCGGGGTTTTTGTCCATCTATTTTCAGAGCTAGCTCTGGGAGTCTGAGTTTTCAGTTCTTTCAAGGTGTTATGGTCTGAGGAGAGATGTGTTTACTACTCTCCTGACCTCTATGAGTGATCACAAGCAGTCTTTATCACCCTGGAACTGTGGCCATGATCCCTACTCCCCTGTGGTCACAAGCTCCGAAGTTCTAGTGTTCCTTCTCACCCTGGGACTGTGACCAAGATCCATGTACAAGCAATGCAACAGAGTCTCTTGTACCCCGTGCCAAAAAAGGGACCCCTGTAATTTCCTTCTGATCAGATGTCTGACTCTCTTACCATCTGTGGGTTGCTGCTGATTCAGTGGCCCCAAAGACTTGCTTCTGTCTTACCTGGGCATTGCCTGCTTGGATGGCCCTCTACTCTGACCTCAGTGTGACAGACCTTCCCCACCAATGTTCTAAGTTGTCTTGAGCTGGAAAATTTTATCACCCCATTCTTTTGTGGATTCTGCTGCTCCAGAATTTGTTTTGAGGCATTGTTTTTAAAGTTACTTGGAGAGAAATTTGGGAGAGCTCAGGTAAGTTTTTGCCTTCCCTCTGCTACCTTGGTTCCTCCTCCTCCCCCACAGGTGCTATTAGTAACCTTATTTTTATTTATGTTTTAGTCAACCCTCTACTATTCTCTCAGTAAACTATCATATAATCTAAAAAGTACTTATTTGCCTATACTTATCTCCTCAATTTCTTTATTCTTATCACTATATCCAGCATTTCTGTCAAATTGTGGTGATAACATCCTTGTCCCTGATCTTAATGGAAAGGCCTCTACTTTATCCCCATTTCATATAATACACACTACTGGTTTTGGATGAATATCACTTACCATACTGAGGAAAGGTCTATCTATTCATGTGTTTTCTAGTGTGAGTGTTTTTAATATAAAACAGAAGCGAGTGTTGTATTTTGTCAAAAGCTCCTTTCTGCAACTGTTGATATCATCATATGATTTTCTCTGTTCTTGCTATAATATAGTCTATTATGTTCATAGTTTTCCAAATTTTGAACAGTCCTGCAATTCCACATAAATCCAACCTGGTCACAGTTTATTGTCTTTTTGACAAGATTCCTTTGATTCTTTGCTAATGTTTTATTTATAAATTTTGCGTCAATGTTCATTAGGGATATTAGCCTATAGTTTTCATTCTCTATTTTGATTCTTTCTGCTTTAGACATCTGGACTATGTTTGTATCATGAGAAATTTGGTAGAATTTTTTCTTTTCTTACCTTTGCAAGTGGTTCGTATAGTGCTGGAATTAATCATTGTGTAAAGGTTTGAAAGAATTTGCTCACATATCCATCTAGTCTCCTTTTCTGTTTGTTTATTTGTAAAATGTGATTAATCATGGCCCTCATCTCACAGGGTTTATGTGAAACTCAAACAGATCATGTGTGTAAGTGCTCTGTAAAATTGGAGGCATTATGTATATGCATGTGTGTGTGTGTGTATTGATATATATGGGGGATATGTGTGTATGTGGGGGGAGGATGCCTATGAGAATAGAGAGCAGGGTGGGTGTGGAGTCTCATTTTCAGGGGTCATAGGTTCAGCCCTGGCCTGGCTACTGGTTACTGAACAAGAAAAGAAAGCTTTCTCTGTGACCCCTGTTGGCCTGGGCTGCCCACTGTCCACTATGCCACTGCAGTCCAGGATTGCTGGGTCCCCAGCCTCTTCTGGGGAGTTCTTCTCTCTGGTCAGCCACCAGCTCTGGACAAACCTTGCTCCCTCATTCCCAGGAGGATCATCACCTGGCCCCCATCCCCTGTATCGTAGAGCAGATGCTTTTGCATCAGGTGCCATGATGTGGACCAGCTGCCCTACTCTGTGCCTGCTCCTTTGGGTGGCTGTGGTGACTCTCCAAGTGCATGGCCAGCGGAAGAAGGGGCCAAAGGGAAACCTGTTCTCATCCTCCAGGAGAGGTGACCCACAGGGTGAGAGAGTTTTCTTATGACTTTCTTATCTAGTTAGAAGGATGCCATGAGGTTTTGAGAAGTCTCAAGGTAAGTAATCCCTTGCCTTGGCTCACATCCTATTCTTGGGCTACCCAGTCCCCACTGCCCCACAGACCTTCTCTGGTTCACCCTGTGTCAGTGACTTCCAAAAGTTAACCTCCCAGCAGCATGGGGTCTGAGAAGTGAATGGATTGGGATTTGCTATTGGAGCACATCTTGCCTGGTGTTTCCTAGGAGGTGGCCACCTTTCTGGGCTCTAGCTGGACTGACCATGGTCTGAGGCTCAATAGACCATGGTTTGGTCTGTCTTGCCTTCTTTGGGGATGGGCAGGGGAAGGAGGGCTGGACAGCACCTCTGGGCCTCCACACTCGGTGCCCTCTGGATATGTAGGGCTGCCCCCACTTCATACAGCCCAGCAGCCTCTTCCAGATGGGGTTCTCTGGCCTTACCCACTCCTTCTGTTTCAGGTTCCACTTGCCTAATCGATCTGCTTTTCATTGTGGACAGTTCAGAGAGCTCCAAGATCGTCCTTTTTGACAAACAGAAAGAGTTTGTCCATAGTCTCAGTGACAAGATTTCTCACTTGGCTCTGGGCCCGTCCCGGGAATATAATGTCAGGCTGGCAGCTCTGCAGTTCAGCAGCTCTGTCCAAGTGGATCAGCCCTTTGCATCTTGGAGAGGCTTGCAGAACTTCCAGCGGAGTGTGCAGTCAATGAACTTCATCGGGCAAGGCACCTTCTCTTACTATGCTATCGCCAATGCCACACGCCTGTTTCAGAAAGAGACTCGTGATGGTGGTGTGAAGGTGGCTGTGCTCATGACCGATGGCATCGACCATCCTAAGAATCCTGATGTCCATGGCATTTCAGACACAGCCCGGAATCTGGGTATCTCATTTGTCACCGTTGGCCTTTCCCGAGTGGCCAATGAAGCCAAACTTCGGCTGATCTCAGGCGATTCTCCTGGAAAACCCATTCCACTGCTGAGTGACCCTAACGTTATTGAGAATGTACAGCACCAACTGGTAAGTTAGCCATTCATTCATACCCTTTCGTCTTCTGTGCACATGAGAGGGATGGACAGGCCTGTCTCCAATGTGAGCTCAGGAGTGGTCCTGATCTCTCTTGGCAGCAGAGGGAAGAAGAGGATCTCTGCCTTTTTCAGAGGTATGACAGCACATTAGATGGTGATTCATATTACCGGGTGGCTTTCCTAGCTGAGCATCACCAGTGCCATCAGATGGTAGAAGGGTCACTTCCTCCCCTGCTGTGTCCTCTAGGACTTCCCAGACCAAAGTTCCCTTTTCTGACCATGTCCCCCCCCTAGACAGGGCAGGGATTGCCTGTCCTCAGAACTTCTCCCAGATCCTGCCTCCTGGTCAGTGCTTGTAAAGATCCTCATGCACTTTAGTACATTCTAGCACTGTATTGACCTTTGTTCAGGTAGGAGTCAACTTGTGTTCCATTGTAGTTTTCAGGTCTTTCTCAGCTCTACCTGAAGGTATCAGTCTTTGCCCTGACCACATCTTTGGAAACTTTGGGGCGTGTTTCATCCCAAAGCCTAGCTACCTAGCTTGCCCTTAATGGATCCTAAAAGTTTTAAATTCCCCCTCATGGTCCATTCTTTGCTTTAGCGTTAAAGATTTTGCCTCATTTGGTATCACTGGCAAACTGCAGTAGCTCTGGGCTTCTCTATGTAGGAAGCTTGTGATCCTCTGCTGAATCATTGACTCTTTGGGGGTTCTGTGTTTCTTTGTTGGAACTCAGGGCTTTACCTAGAGCAGGCTCTTAATTGATAATATAGTTCAATTTAATTCCCTATTACATGCCTCTAACCCTAATTCAAATAGAAGAGGCATGACTCTAGAGTCAGAAGACCCAAGTTCAAATCTTGGCTTGGTCTCTTAGGCTTGTGTATCTTTGGCCAAGCCATTTAACCTCTCCGGACCTCAATCTCCCCCTCCACAAAAATGAAGGGTTTGCACTCACTGTCTTTACAAACCCCTTCCAGCCTTGAATGGATGAACCATGAGTTGGGGCTCTCCCCCTGTCTCCCTCCAGAGCCCTCCCTTCTGCTTCCATCTACCTTACAACTCCTCCATGTCGTCCTCACTGTGGGAAGACTCCTCTCCAGCTTCCTCCTCACTGCTCCCTTTGTCTCCTGGCCCACATTGGCTTTTGTCTTCTTTCTTAGACACTGACCCACCCGTCCCAGGAAGTGGTTTCTCAGCCCAAGCTGGGCTCCTCCACACTGCTGGTTCAGAGCCATCTACACAGGACAACTGGGCCCCACAGCCATCCTCCCAACTCCTACTGCCCAGGGAGCCTGGAGAGGGTGGATTTAGTACTTTGTTGGAAATTCCTTGGTTCCTAGTGTACTTCAAGGACAATGGTGTTGTCACGGAGATGGTAAATTCAATCCTACAGGAGACCCCAGTATTTTCCTATTTATTTGGTCACCACTATTATTATTTCAACTGCAAAATCACAAACTTTCCAAACCAAGAGTCAGATCCCCAGACCTAGCAGTGACCCAGAGGTCGCTAACCTCAAACAAGAATTATCTCCAAGAGACCTTGGGCCAGGACCCTGCTCTCCTCAGGCAGCCCACGCAGCTTCTGGACCCTTTCCTTTCTGTCACAGAGTGTTTTTCCTAGTGTCTTGGGCTATCCTTCCCACCGTTCCTGGTTCTGTCCTCCAGGGTCAGAAGTCCTTTCTGTGGGACATTTGCAAAGACTTGATGCTGATTCTCTGGTCTCCTACCCCCACCCTTTCCCACAGGGGCCATCTCTGCTACAGGCTGAGTATCTCTGCCCTTCCTGGATCAAAGCCTGAGCCATGGCAAGCCTTCCCTGACCTGTGTTGTCCCTGAGAAGCTGGCTTTGTGAAACCAAATGGAGAACTTTTCAAGCCTTCTTATAGGGGCTGTATTTGCAATAGATCTCTGAAAGGATGGATGGATAGGTGGATTGATAGGTGGATGAATGAAGGTATCACTTTGGGACCTGAACTCTCTGGGTCTCAGTTTCCTCAATTGTAGAATCAGGGAGTTGGATGAGGGGGCCCCTTCCAGCATGAGACAAGGGATCCTCTGAAAGTGGAAGCTTCCACAAATAGCTGATGTGGGACCAGAAACTACGACACTTCTGAGTTCACCCACAGTGATAAAATGGGATGTTCATTTCTTTTAGAATTTGACCTTACAATGCCTACTGTCATGTGTTTAGAGTTCTCTTTTGTTTCCGATATTTGATCTAAAAGAATAAGAGTCCTTTGGTTTGCTTAGCTCTGTACCATGGTGGGGCCTATGTGTGGTGGGCAATGGGGAGACACTGGGAAGACCAGCTTTGCTCAGCAGAATTCCCAGTGGGGACCCAGCAAGGCTCAGTGCTCAGCACAGGGCTTGACTGTAGCAGATGGAGAGACAGAAGCCTCAGGTTGGTCAGTGCCTTGTGGAGTCTCCATGTGATAAAGGGAGACAAGGCTCATCTTCTCTCCAAATCTGAGGAGGCAGATCTCTGTCTGCCTCTGTAGCCCAAAGGGATCTGCATGTGGTTGGCTGGTCTTGAACATGGCCTACGTATAGAAATTCCCTTGTTTGTGACTAGAGAGTAAGAAGTGAGTCCCCTGTAATGGATGTCCCCCAGTCCCTGAGCAATCCGGACCAGAAACTGAGGGAGTCTGGAAAGTACAGGCTAGGGTGATGACCATGCAGGGAGTGACCTAGGGGACTCTCCAAGCTCCTGGTGCCCTCATGGCCTTTTCCCCCTCCCCTCTGCCCTTTGAGGAGCATCTGGTAGGGGTTGGGATGGGAGGAGGCAATGGGAGCAGGGTGAGGCAGTGGGAAGAATGTTCTTGGAGTCAGGATATGAACGAATGAATGAATGAAAAATTATTAAGCACTTACTATGTGCCAGACTCTGTACTAAATAGTAGGGATGTAAATATAAGAAAAAGGTAGTCCCTGCCCTCATGGGGCTTATAATTTAACAGATGGGGGAAGGTGATTGGGAAGGGAGCTGACTTTTGGGGAGTCACGGAGATGGTGAGCTGAGAGACAGGACAGCCTGTTGGTGGGCTATTGATTTGACTGCCAGGTCCAGAGCAAGAACTAGAAAGTGGGGGTCCTGAGGGTCTGGAGCACCAACCCTCCATCTGCATGGGCAGGGGCAGGGCAGATCCTAATTTGAGAATGTGCAGCGCCACTGCCCAGGTTAATGAGTTTACTTTTCTTTGTCTTTTCAGGAAACTCTTTTTGATAAGAAGGTGAGCACAACCAACCTGCTTTCCTCTGCCTTCCCTTAGCATACTGTCACTGGTCCTGGCACTGCCCATCAGGCAACTCCCAGAAAGGGCTTCCTATAAGGGAAGAGTTTCCTTCTGTTCACTGTTTTCACAGACAGATCCCGGCCTCGCCTGATGGGACAGAGAAGGAAAGGGGGCAAAGGGCGAGGGCAGAGAGAGGGGCCAGGATCTCCTCTGGGCTGGACCTGGGCCAAGTTTCCCCTAAGCTCCAAAGAGCAGAGGGAGAGAGAGTCACATTTCCTGACTCACAGAACCAACCAAGGAAGGCAGATCCAGACCCCACTTGTTCTCTGGGCTACCTCTGCCAGAATGTTGGATAACAGTGGAACCATGTACACACATGTGCACATGCACATACCTGCACAAGTACACATGCACACACATGTATGTACACACATGTGAGGAATCCCAGACCCCTGCAGCTGCTCTGCACACCCCCAGTCCATGAGTCCTACATGCCTCTCTCTCCTCACAAAGGTCTCTGACTGGCCAGTCAGAGCAGCCCAGTGCTGCCCAGCTAACACGACTCTGGAAGGGAAGAAAGCACCTGGGACACTCCTGGCACCAGCCTCTGTACCCTACCCATTATCCATCATTCTGTACTGACCCAAGATGGGAGGGGATGTGAAGGAATTTGCAGGTTGACCACCAGTTATGATGCACCAGACAGAAAACATGTCCTTTGTCACATTCAGAGTGTGAAAAGTTAGGTGGTGCCGTGGATAGAGTTCTGGACGTGGAGCCAAGAAGACCTTCGCACTGAATGACCTCACTGTGAAGCCCTCACACTGCTGGGTGACCCTGAGCAAGTCACTTAACCATCACCTGCCTCAATTTCTTCAACTGTAAAATAACAATTACAGCTGTCTCCTAGGGTTGTTGTGAGGGTCAAATGAGACTAATGGTAATGACAACAATGGCTAGCATTTACATAGAACTTCAAAGTCTGCAAGGCACTTTACAGGTATTCTATCCTTGTAACAGACCCAGGAAGTGGAAGCTGTTATTTTCTGCATTTTATAGTTGAGGAAACTCAGGCTCTTGTGTTTGTCCTTCCTTCTCCAAGAGGACCATGACATCCAGATGATGACATGACTCGCGGTTGACCTGGATCTGAGTGAGGGAGGGCTGTGCAGGGCACCAGCCTCACCTTCTCCTCCTGAGCCATCTGGGTCCAGTGGCCTGATATTCATCAGGACAACTGAAGTTGGCCCAGGAGGCAATGGGAGACCCTGGCCATTTTAAGCTAAGGTCTTATCAGATTCTCACTTTGAGGGAGATACATCCATTCAATGAATAGGCCTCTTTAAGTAGTTACTCAAGGGATGGCCCTTTTTAACAAAAGAAAAAATAACCAAAAAAAAATCAAACTGGGAGGGGAAGACCCTCAGGGTTCCTGGGTTAAAGAGAAATAGTTATGAAATGACTTGGTCAGGGTCACACAGCTGATGAGGATCTGAAGCTGGATTTGAACTCAGGTCATCCTGACTTCAGATCCAGTGCCCTTGTGACAAATGGAAAAGTTTTGCAAACTTTAAGGTTTTATATAAAGATTAGCAACGCTTGACATTTCAATGTGGTCCTTCTGTGTTTTAGTGTGTCCAGAAGGCCTGTGAATGTGAGAAGGGGGATCCCGGGGAGCCAGGACTTCCTGTGAGTATCTCTGCCTTGGACCCTGGCGTGGGGTGGGGGAGGCTGTTCAGAATGATGGAACTCAAGGTTTGTTGCCCAGCACCAGGTTTTCAGTGGCGGAGGAAGCTGTCAGGCTCCTCTCAGGAAAGGTTTCAAGCCTGTCGAAGAGTTTAGGGCATTTGCATGGAACTGGACTCAGGGCAGATGTGGGGTAATGGGGCACCACACCTCAGAAGAGCTGAGGGCTTCACCAACTTCACCGTGGTGGAAGGGAATGAGAAACTGAGTTGAACGGGTTGGTTAGCCATCAGCACCTTAGTCACCTCCCCCTCCCCACACTTACATACACCTTCCCCTACTGGAGTTTTAAAACAAGGTAAACTTTTTGCTCCACTCTAGTTTGACTAAAGTTGAAGAGGAGGGTACTTTGCAGAAACATCCTGGCCTTCTGACCAGAGAGGCTGGGGGTGGTGGAGAGGGCACCATATTTTAAGTCAGAGTACCTGGGTTTGGATTCTCATGGGTGACCTGGGGCAGGCCCCCTCCCCCCTTCTGTAAAATGGCAGGCTTGATTGTTCCGTTCCTAACTCTGTGAGCAGAGAACCCAGGAGGCTGCGAGAACCCTTCCCTCCCCACCATGCCCACCTGGCTTCCTTTTCAAGGACTCACGTAGCTGTGCTTGTGACTTCAGGTCTGCTCAGTTGGGCAAAGTCTCAGTCCAGACAGAAGAGGCATTCTTTCCTAACCCCTGGAGAGCACCCTGATGGTCACTGCCTCTGAGGTGGCATTTCTTCCAGGCAGGCTATTGGACAAACGGGTCCCAAACACCTTCTGGCTCTCGGTGAGAATTGGTCTTGCACTCAGCCAGACAAGGGGAGTGCCCCTGTTCATAATGATATTTCTTTGCTGTGCAGGGCATCCAGGGCTATCCAGGGAGCAAAGGTGAGCGAGGACCAAAAGGCCAGCCGGTGAGTCTGTCCTTCAAATTCTGTCCTCCTTGCCTCTACCCTCCTCTTTCAGTTTTATTCAAAACACAAAAGCCAAGGACAGGAAAAGCCCACATTCTCTTGGAGTTGTCAAAACTTGCCTGACTTTTGGTAGAGCCCTGCCACCTGCTGCCCACCTTGGTCTCTCCTGAGTGCCCTTGGCACTAGCTTCCTGGTGCTGCTGAGGTCAATAACCGGAAACAAAGCAGCTTGCTGGGAAGGGTAGTTCTCCTCAGATGCCCTCAGAACTGTGGGAGAGTCTCAGATTCACAACTGTCTCCTGCCTATCCTTAGCAGACCTTTTGAGGAAGTCAGGAAAGTGGAATGGAAATCTTCTGCCAGCTAAGACTGGAGCTCCAAATTCTCCTTGTTCCTACTGAGAGAGAGCTTAAACTTGGTTTTTCCAAGAGTTCTGATGTAGGCTCCTGCCTAACACAGCATATTTGAAATGCTCAGGGTCTCTCTCCTTTCAGGAGGCTGGACACATGACCAGGATGTGCAGGCATCCATGCATGCACATGTATGTACACATGCACACATGTGGGTGTGGGTGTGCCCATGGGCCCAGGTCATGAATGCTGACTTGGTTCCATAGAGCAGATTCAGCTTGGCTCCTTCTGTCCCCGGGTCCTTGGAGGACCTCATGGGAACCATGCCTGGATGTAGCCGTCTGCACAGGTCCTCAGAGGCCAGGAAGCCCCTGACACCATGCAAAATTGACATAGGACTTGAGATCATCCAGGCTCAAAGGCTTTGCCTGGGCTCTGACTGTCCTGGGTAACATGGATGGTTCTTCTGAAAGGTCAAGGTTATGCTTAGAGAATGACTCCTGCCCTTTGCGGGCAGTGGAGGAAGAGCAGTGACTGGGTCCCCTTGTGGGCCCTGAAGCTTGTCTTGCTGAAGAAGAGGGCTGAGAGGGAGGCAGGCATGACCATCACCTCTGACCAGGCTGCTTTCTATGTGACAGGGTGATGCGCAGAAAGGAGATCCAGGAGAGAAAGGTCTGGGGGTAAGTCCCAGCATGCACAGGGCTACTCTGTCCAGTGAATCGGGGGCGGTGGGGCCTGGAAATGAGTCTGGAATGCAGAGGGGAGGTGGACAGTCCCTTCTTTTTCTCCTTGGATACTCGAGCCAGATGCCTGGTCACTGTCCCACCAGGCTACTTGTTGGTCCATTTTAATAAACACGGGCTTGGAAGGAGGTTGGTGTTGACTTTCACTTACAATCTCCCCTTTCCCTTTCTTCCTCAGGGAGATCCTGGGTACAAAGGGGACAAGGTAAGATGTTAATGTGATCAGTAAACTTGGGTGTGGAAAGAAAAGTGACCATAAGCCTCCCAAGGAAAGCCATGGGATCCTAGGTAGAGTTGGAAGGGACCCTGGAGGCTGTCTGTTCCAATGCCTTCATTTTACAGAAGAAGACACCAAGGCACGAAGCATTCAAGTGACTTGCCCAGGGTCACACAGACAGTAGTGGCCCATCTGGGACTTGCACAGGGTGCTCTGCATCCAAGCCCATTGCCTTTTCACTGACCCTCCACAACCATGGGCATTCCACCAAGATGGATGGCACCCCAAAGAGGAGTAGCCCTTTTCTGACAGAAAGAAAGATGTGAGGACAATTTTTCCCTTCACAAAGTCAGCCTTTAACACAAAAGCTGTTCTTCAGGGATGCAGGAACTTCCAGATCTGCTGGGCTGAGAGGAATGTGGATTCTGGGCCAACAATTTAGGAGCCCCTTCGGGGTCTGACCTTTTGGTGCTTCCCGTTTTAGAGATTGACTCATTTGGTTCCCAGCCCCCATGATTCAGTTGCTTGGTTTGGGGCCCTCTCTTCTGATGGACATTTTCCATCTGAATCCTGCATTCAAACATCTCTCAACTCTACTCCCTGTAGGGTGTGGGAGGAAAATGGTGCAGATGGCCCCATCCGGCCTGGGCAGAGCTGGCACATTCTCATGCTCGGGACAGCTCCCTTCTCTTTTTTATTTTTAACATTGATTTTTTTTTTTAATTTAAGCTCCAAATTCTTTACCTTCCTCCAGCTTCTTCCCCACTCACTGAGAAGGCAAGCAGTGTGTTATCAATTACACATGTGAAATCATGGAACACATTTCCACATTTCCATGTTGCAAAAACAAACAAAAAGGTGAGAAAACTAAGTGAAAAAATCTGATTCAATCTTCACTCAGAATTCATCAGCTCACTCTCTGGAGATGGGAGACTTTTTGTCATAGGTCCTTTGGAATTATCTTGGGTCATTGTCTTGATCAGAGTTGCTGAGAACAGCTGATCGTTGTTATAATGTAGCTATTAATAGGTACAATGTTCTCCTGGTTCTGCTCACTTTACCATGCATCAGTTCATATAAGTCTTCCCAGATTTTTCTGAGAGTGTCCCTCTCATCATTTCTTACACCACAATAATATTCCATTATAGTCATATGCCCCACCTTGTTCAGCCATTCCTTGGCTAATGGGCATCCCCTCACTTTGCCACCACAAAGAGAGCTGCTATACACATTTGTGCACAGAATAGGTCCTTTACCCTTTCCTTTGATCTCTCTGGGTCTCATAGCAGGCCCTTCTGGGCACTCAGCCTGCTCCTCCCCCTCCTCTCTAGGTCCATATGTGTCTCCCTTCCCCATCACCAACAGAGGAAAGATGCTGGGCACAGTTCCCTTAATAGCTCTGAGACTCTGACTCTGTCCACAAAACAGTAGCAGCAACAAGGCAGCATCTTACAGCACTTGGTATAGTGCTTAGCACACAGTAGGCATTTGAGAAATGGTTATTGACTGACATAGCTCATTTGAGCCTACCAGAACCCCGGGAGGCAGGCACTATTTTGCAGATAAGAAAAATGAGTCTTAGAGCAATCAAGTGATTTGTCCAAGGTCACACAGGCTCTGAACCCATGAGCTTCTGACTTTGCTTCTTCCCACACTCCTTCTACTCCAACTTATGATTACCTTCTAATAGACAAAGAAGGAAAGACTCAGTAAAAGGGCAGGGCTACACCCCAAGAAGTGTTGAGGCAGGATTTGAACCCACACCTTCCTGATTCCAAGCTCAATGCTGTCTCCCATCGCCTCTGACCAATACCAGCTGGGCGGGTCATCTCAAAAGTATCTCTGAGTCTCATCTCTTTCAGCTTAATGTCTATGTTCCCATTCATTTTCATATCATTAGATATGGCTCAGGTTTGAGGCTGCTGAGATCATCCTTTGTATCCTGATTTGTGAGTGTAAAGACCTCAGGGTCCCACCACTTTCATTCTGTGGTCAGTCATGGACTCTCTGGGCATCAGGGTCCTTGGCAGTAACATGAGTGGCTTCTAGCACCGCTAGGTTAATATTCCACTCACAAATTTCACAGCCAGGTTATCTCAGCTTTCACAAAGCCATTAATGAGAACACAGAAGGCCAGGACAGAGTCCCAGGGAAGGCCTCTAGGAACAGTCTTCTCTAGTGCCTTTGGGCCTTTGGAGATGGTTATCAGCTTTGAGTTCACTCATGTGTCCCCTCTTCTCTCCTAGCCCTTGGATCTGTCTGTCTCATCTTCCCAAGCTCTGGGTGACCTGTGTCACTCAGCACAACATTTCTCTCCTTGGGACCAAGTGGAGAAATGTGGGGATCCCTGCACTGGGGAGGGAGGACCTTCTGGACTAATGCAGCACAGATTACAACAATGCTAATACTGAGTGATGGTCAATATTTTACTGTTCATCTTCCTCCAGGGTGAACGAGGAGAATGTGGCACCCCAGGGATAAAAGGTGACAAAGTGAGTAACACTTTAGCAAGATTGGGAATACTTGAGCATGGGATTTCCATACATAAAGCCATCTGGTGGGGAGTCCATCTTGTACCTGGAGTCAGAGGACAGAAGATCCTGCTCTGAGGCCAGCAGAACTAGGGAGGGCAGAATGACCTCTGCCAGTGGGAGCTGCCGGCTCTCCTCTTGGGATGAGGTGGGCCAGGGGCCTGAGGACACCTACAAAGTGGGCCTCACTCCATTGAATGTGGTCAGCTTTGTAAACCTTAAATTACTCCACCATCCTGATCTATCTGAGTTCTAGCTTCAGCTGAGTCAGACTGGAGCCGAGGCTTAGGTGATGGAGGCTTTGGCAAGAGGTCAGAGCTGCAAAACTGTTACCAGTGGGACGGGAGGCTTGGTTGGGAAATACATAAAAGCAGTGATGCTGCAGGGAGAGCCTAGCCATCCGTGATCTTGGGGTGAAGACAAAATTGGGGAAGCACCATTAGTGAAGATGTTTACCCAGTTAGGAGGACATCCAGAAGAGTCTCCAGAAGGAGGAATAAAACCCTCAGTGTGGGACAGAAAAGAGGACAGTTCTGAACTGGTACCCAGCACACAGTGGGTACTTAATTAGCACTTCTTGGAGGATCACTGCATGGTGAAGAACACTTGATAGTGAACTTAAGCTTGACTTCTAAACTGTGACTTACACACTGAGCTCTCTGGCAGGAGACCGGAGACAGGAAGAAGCCTGGCCTTTTGACCTGAGCCTCCAGGACCCCTTGGGGATTCAGGTGCCCTGAAGGGGGGCAGATGGTGGCTGCAGGAGCTGGCAAGGTCAAATAGAAGCAAGTTCAGGGGAGTCTGATCTTCTTAGAGAGAAAATTCTCTTTTCAGGTCACATCAGTTAGCATGATTCAAGCATTGCGTGGGTTTTGCACGTGTGGGCTGGATCCTAGGAGAGCTAAGGATGGACAAGACACAGCTCTTGCCCTCCAGATGTTCACATTCCATAAGTGGCAGGGTAGGAGGGGCTGATACAGATAGAAAGGTCCAGAAGTACAGGGATGGGGATGACTGTGGCCAAGAACTCACACCCATCACCTAGGAAGTCTGAGCAAGTCCCACGCAGGGGTGTGGCTCTGAGAGATGCAGGCAGAGATGGAGCTGCTGGGAGGGGAGGCAGGCTTTGGTACAAGGGGAAGATCAGGCTCCTCCATGTTACAGCCCTGAATAGGAAACAGTCCAAGCCCTCTTGACTTAGGGGGATGGATGACCAAAGTGCCATGCCACAGCATATACAACTTGGTATCATGATAGAAGAGTGACCAAGCTAAGTGACAGCTAGGTGGTACAATGGTTAGACCACTGAGCCTGAAGTCAGAAAGACCCGAGTTCAAATTCAGCTGCAGACACTTCCTAGCCGCATGATTCTGGGCAAATCATTTAATCTCTGACAGCCTCAGTTTCCTCATCTGTAAAATGGTGGCAATAACAACACTTACCTCACAGGATTGTGGTAAGGATGAAATGAGACAGTATTTGTGAAGGGCTTAGCACAATGCCCAACATAGGGTAGGTGCTTGATAAATGATTATTCTTTTCCCTCCTTCCCTCAAATTGCTCTGCACACAGGCAAGAAAGGAAGAAAAACTCCTGGCAGCTGTTACCACCATGGCCAATGAACTCAATTCAGTTAAAAAGTAGACCATCCACCAAATGCCAGCCGGAGCTTCCCCAATCCTCCCCAGAGAGCCCTGGCATGAGGAGAGGCAATTCCTTGGTCCTGGGACAAGAGTCTTATCCCCCCCCCCCACATTAGCGCTCGCTCTGTAACTGCCCTGACATTGGGTCTTGTGCACTGCTGTTCCCTGAACTTGTGGTCTCTCTTTATTCTCTAGGGCCCCCCAGGCCTCTATGGACCCAAGGGCCCCCGAGGACCCCAGGTAAGAGAGTGAAATAGGATCTAGGTTGGGGCAGAGCTGAGCCCGGGTCCTCTCTCCAGCTCTGCCCTGGGAGAAAGAGTTGGGCAGTCATTTCCAGGGAAGAAGATGGAGGTGACCTGCCTTTGTCCAAATCATCCCATGGTGGACAGTTGCTGTCCAGCCCAACCTCTTGCCCTGTGTGGTCATTCCCTTTAGAAATGTTTCCTTCCCTATCTGTGTCTGGGCTCAGTATCCCTGGGCAGGGGAGCAGAGCATCCAGCTCTCAGGTCAGCATCCCAGGAGACCCCAGCCTCCAGGAGAGAGGCTTGTGAAAACCCAGGAAGGCCTTGTGGGCAGCTCCCCCATTCTGTCAGCTCAGGGGCCACCTCCTGACCCTCGCCACACACAGAGTTCACCCCTGACCTTTGTGTCCTGCAGGATCTAACTCACCCTTGGTTTTCCTGTTGGGCAGGGTGTGAGAGGACCACCAGGTGAACCAGGACCAAAAGGCTTTCAAGGCAACAAGGTAATGTTAACACTTTGAAATGTCTGATCTATGAGTGGGGGACCTCAAAGACTGAAAGAAGAGCTCTGGGGATGTGTGAGTACCTGGTGACCCAGGGCCCAGCCCATGGGATAAGGAGGGTACAGGGTTGGGGGGTTCTGGCACCCTCGGCACAAGCCCTCAGTGCTGTGCATGCGCACACTCGCTCACATATGGCTTCATCTCCCTATTCCTCCCATTTCCTTCTGCCCCTGGTCACGCAGCCTCCCATTGGACAACTTGCTTTGTAACCAGAAGAAATGGGGCTCCCGGGAGGACATCTGCTCCCTCTGAACTGTTTGAGTGTGACTCAGAGGCTGAGGGTACTGGGGAAGTTAGGGAGATAGGAGAATGGGGATAGGGAGGGGGAGGGGGGAATAAAATGAGTTTCCATTGGGACCTGTTGGGCTCAAGATGCCTTCTTTGGAAATCCACTCTGAGGTGCCCAGTGGGCAAATGGTGAGGGGGAAAGGAGAGAGATTAGGCCCAGACAAATAGAGCCAAGAATCTTCTGAGTAGATGGGATTATCAACAGTCCTTAAGAAACTCCTATCCCCTTGGAGCAGGGGGAGAAGAGGAGAAGGGTGTTGGGACCCACTCACCAGGACACAGCCACACCAGAAAACGTCTGGGATAAGACAGGATAAGTAACAGTTACCCCAGGAGATGGCCTGACTGCTGAGACAGTGCCTGCTTAGGCACACGGGAGGGAGATGGATTCATGGGCTTAAGGGTGGGAGAGTGAGTCTGAGTGTGTGCAAAGGGGAGACCTAGGAAATGTCTGACCCACTTGGCCCAGACCCCTCCGCAAAAGGCTTCCAAGGCCTGACTGAGAAGCTGCCAGAACTGTTTTCAGAAATGCCTTTGACAGCTTTGTGCAGGACAGAGAAGAGAGGAGAAAGGTGGAGACAGGGAGATGAATGCAGATGTGGGTGGTAGAGAGTCCCAAGGGGGAGAGATGGGGGAGTAGCATCAAGGTATTAGGATGTGTGTGAGAAGGGGGATGGGGGCCAGTGAAATGATGGAGGGGGATGTGGAACTGACAAGACTCTGCTTGCACATTGGGGGCAGGGGTGGGGGTCACAAGCTGCAGACCTGGAAGGCCAGAGATAGGGAGAAGGC
The DNA here is from genome assembly GCA_023548195.1 of Bettongia penicillata ogilbyi. Classification (NCBI taxonomy): domain Eukaryota; kingdom Metazoa; phylum Chordata; class Mammalia; order Diprotodontia; family Potoroidae; genus Bettongia; species Bettongia penicillata. The sequence continues at coordinate 1,977,899 of JAJHZJ010000095.1, read as the reverse complement.
CAGCTTTCAGGCCCAAGTGAAGGCATCCACACCTTACCTTTGGACCTTTGTGTCCATGGCACCACCCTGATAGAGGTAAGGGGATTCTTTGCAGAAGACAAACCTGGACAGATCTGTGATTGTCCTGGAGGCCTGTGACATTCTGCCTTTCCTCCCAGCATCCCTTGTACACAGAGAATTCATAAGAGTTCTTAGGAAAGACACAGCATCCTCCGGATATGGCTTCTAATCCGCACCTGTGATTCACAGAGCTGGCTTCTGGCCTCTCGCTTTGGGGCCTTTTCTAGGAAGGTGCATTCTGCTGGTTCGAGCATTTGCCCAAACACCTAAGAAAATAAGGGTCTTCCCTTGTTTTGCATGAGGAGAATACAGTGGAGAGAAGAGGCTCCCCAGGGCTGGGACCTTTCTGACCCTGGGACCCCAGGGTCCAAACCTGGCCACATCTGCAAAACCTGAATCAGTCTTGGAGCAGTGTAGGGGGAGACACATCCTCGTCCTTTCTTTGGAGTCATGAATAGCTCCTTTCAGGAGGCACAGCTGCTTTTCTCCAGCCTGCTCTGGGCTGTGGCTTTTCTCCATCCAGTGTTTTGCATGAAAGGTGGCCAAAAAGGAGAATGAGTCAAATCTGGGAAAATGTGATTCTGGCCCACATTTCCAAGTCTTTTCTATCAGAAATATTTTCCACATGTGGAATGGATCTTATTTGGCCCCAAATGATCTGGTTGCCTGAGAAACCAAACACGGATGTTCCTTCTCACAGGGCCCAGCTTCCCTGATGAGTGGATTCTTCCATCCTAGGGAGCTCCTGAAGAATGTGTGGGCAGGGAAGACCCCTGGAATGTGGAGAAGAGATGTTGGGATTGGCTGGTTATCCCAGCCCTCCTGCGTTTGTCTATCCCAAGGGCCCCTAGCTCTGTCATTCTGCAAGGGATCCACCCTGTCTGATGGGGCCTTGCTTCAGAAATCAGCTGTCTCCACATTTGTATGATCATACCCCTGAAGAGTGACTTCTTTCCCTTGGGATCTTCCTGGATGCAGCTTTGGTGGTACCTGTGAAGGTATAACTATTGGTGCCTTAGATGGTATGACATAAAAGTGCCCTAGGACTCAATTCTAGTGTAGGAAGAAGACCTTTAGTGGAGTGGGGGCAAGTTTGTCTGTCATGGGTCAAGGGCTGGTGCTGATATGCCTGATCTGGGATGATCCTGAGAGGGGAGCATGAGTCCCAGGTGGCGGGTCACACTCCCTGAGGGAGCTGGCCCCCAGTCTGGAGGTGGCTGCTGCAGACTTCCTGAGGAGTGGCTTGGGTATCCACAGAGTGCAGGTGCTCCTCTGTCATAGCTGCCTGACATGGATTGTGTTGCTGCTGACTGCTTTAGGAGATGTCTTGTGACTGGATCTCATAGAAAGGGTTCTTTGAGAAGGTGGACTCCTTTCTTCTCTGTCCTAGCTTAAACTTACCAAATCATCTCTGGGGACCCCACAGAGGTCACGGGTGGCTCAGCTGAGAATGAGCCTGAGACTCTAAGGCAGAAAAGATCGGAGACCTTGAATGTTGCACTGACATTTGGTAGTTGTGTGACCATGGACAAGTCACATTCCCCTCTTGGAACTTCAGTGATCTCACCTGTAAAATGGAGATGCTCCTACTGGCATGGTGCCTCTCTCACCTGCCTGTGTTGCCGGTCAAACGAGGGGCGGTATGTGCTGCCCTTAGTACAAACAAGCTCCATTCCTCCATGACATCCGTCCCAGTTCTACTCCTTGAGGATCTAAGCGGGGGAGGGATCTCCCATCACCAGCACTCAATGCATCCATCTGACTTTGCTTCAGACTGTTTGAGGTTCAGAGAGGTTCTTACCCATGACTTACCCAGGACCATACAGCTCATCCAAGTCATAGGTGGGATTGTGAACCAGGTCTTTTTGTCTCCTGGTCAAGCACTTGGGATCCATTCTACCAGTCTGTCTCTGGATGCTGGTAGAGTGTGCTATAACGCTTACAGCTCTTTATAAACACTGGGGACTCTTCCTGTTGTAAATAAAGAGGACTCTCCAGGTACCATTTCTGCTTCAAGTTCAGCTGGCCCCGCCTTCCTCAAGGACTCTCTTTGTGAGAGCGGGGCTCGCCACCTTTGTACATAAGTGTGCGTGAAGGGCTGGGTCAGGTGGATGCAGGCCCCTGCCCACATAAGACAGTCAGAGTAATGTCTAAACCATGACCATGGAGAACATGAGGGATGCGGGCTGCTTGGCCTTTCTGAAGATGCTCTCCCACATGTCACTTTGTTTCTTCTATTTCCCTCTCATCTTTATTCTAAGTGCATCCCCCTCTTCCCTAGCCCAGATCCGAGTCCTCCCCACCCCCCATCCTCTGTCAGAAAGTCCTTGGACGTAGCCTCATGACTCAACTCAACTCCTGGAAAGCTAACAAAACAGCCAAGAAGCCTTGGCTGAGTGCAGTCCACACCTGGCACCACTTTGGGCAGTAAAGGAGAGCGAGGGAATGGAGTGTCCATCCCAAATGCCCAGGGCATGTGTGTGCACTCAGCTTCATGCTCCCCCTCTGAGTCATGGAGTTCGAAGAAGAGCTGGTGATCTGGATTGAAGATCAGAGGAAAATTCAGCCAAGGGCTTCCTGTCAGAGTCCAGTGTCATCCCCACTACCCAGAGCCACCAGCCAACTGCTGGGACAGCAGAGACAGCCACAAAGAAAAGAAAACACTCCAAAGTTACTCTACAATTTAAAATGTCACCCCAGGTCAGAAAACCTGAAAAGTCAGTCTTTGGAGAGATGCTGGTGTGTGACAGGCAGACTCTCATAGAGGAAACATGGGGGTCTTCACAATTCTTGGCCAAGTGGAATGGAGCATGTGCTCCAAGGGCCAGTGAGCCAGCACTGATTAGATGTTTGCTCTGTGCAAGGCGGGTCTGTACCTGCTGGTCTGTGCCAAGCTGGTCTATATCAGCTTCTCTGTGCTAGGCTGGTATGTACCACTGTCCCAGGTCTACCTCCCCTCTCCTCATGACCATCCTTCTTCACAACTGCTTCAAGTCTCCAAAGGGACCTGACAAGACTGGGATCCTGGGGGGCCAGGATCCGTCATGATTCCTGGGCATGTGCATGGGAAGCATTTCTGTGTCTGGGAATGAAGATTGTTCTTAGATTTCCTTTATGCCATTTTGAAAATTCCAGTTGTTTCTGCCCCTGACACACACTGATTACTCCCTTATAACATGGAAAATCAGTTAGGCAAAACCAAGGGACACTGGGTTCTCATCTGACTGCATGCCCCATTCCATGTTCATGGGTTCCCACCTCTTTTCTGAGAGGAGGGAAAGCAGTTGGTACCAGCTGCTCTGGAGCCAGTGTTTATGAGCACGTCTCATCACAATCCAGTACCTTTCCAACAGGGTTTCCTGTTTTCTTGATTTCTGTCCCTATCTATATTGTTCTGCTGGGACTGCTTTCTCTGTATGAATTGATCTGAGGGTGTGTGTGCTTTTCTGATCTCCATATTCAGAATTCTTAACAGGACTATAATATTCCATTATATTCTTGGGGCATTCAGCTATTTCCCAAGTAAAGGGCATCTACTTTGTCTGAGGTTTCAAGCTGCCACCAAAAGTTCCCCTTCGATCCAGGCCACACACAGGACCTTTCTTCTTCTGTGACCTCCTTGGGGTGCATGCCCATGGCAGGGATCACTGGGGCGAGCAGGTCAGGGACCATCATTCCAAGCTGTTTTTCAGGATAACTGGGTTGAGCCCGAACTCTCCCAACAGACTATCAGCAGTCCTCACTTCACAAACCCTCCAGCAGCAACAATTTCCTTTTTTGACTATTAAAATGCCTTCTAAACAGCGTCTCAGGGCTGTGAGTTTAACTTCTTTGGGAGCAGGCCTAGCTTTCCAACAGCAATGTTCATATGCACATGGAGTGTATGGTGCCAAAAAAGGCAAGCAGTTTGTAATGACCCTTTTTCATGCCTCCTTCCCTTCATCTACCTCTCCCCTCCAAAGGCCTACAGATTTCCCAGGGATGCTCAGAAAGAGACATTTGGCCAAAAAGAAAAAGTGTTCCCCGTCTCTCCTTCCCATCTCACAAGGCTCTAATGAGAAGTCAACACCCCTCCTCCTCCCCATGTCCCATGACCTCATGGGCCTATGCAGGCCTCTCATCCTAAGTCCTTTAATTTCCGGGATCATTCAAGGTGCCTTTCAGGCACTCGTTTCACATGTTACATCCTGGACGTTCTCCACCAAATGCAAGTGATGGGGCAATGACCCTCTTGCTTTCCAGTGTGTTGGACAAATGGTCGTTCTGCCCTTTGCAGAAGCAGCGAGGCTGGTGCAAGTATGGTGGGCTTGAAGCTCTCATGGGCAGGAAGGACTGGAGGCCCCTTTTTCTCAGAGAGAGGAAGGTGTAGCTCTTCCAGGGTACTGTCCAGGAGCGCATTCTCTCAAGTTTAAGAAAGTTTGGGGAGGCTCAAGACGTTGTTTCTGGAGAACATAGCTGAATGGCCAAATCAGAAAGACTGCTGTTTGAAAAGGGGGCATGAGAACTTCTAATCCCACTTCTGGGTCGTTCCACAGATGAAGTACTTGGCACACACTGAGCTCTGAATTGCTTCCGGACCAATAAAGTCGTTTGCTCAAGGTCACACAATCAGAGTGAGAAGCAAGATTTGAACCCAAGTCCCCTGGGAGCCCAGAACTGAACCCTGGGGGAGCATGGGGGCAGTGATGTTTGCCATGGCTGTTGTAGGAATCACCAGTTGTAGTCTGACCAATCAAGCTCTGTCCTTCAGCTTGAGAACATCCATTGGGCAGCAAGATGCTGGAGGACAGACAACCTCATTTCCGATCTGTGCATGGAGGAAAAACCTGGATGTGAATGTGGAAACTTGAAAAGCAACAAGGGAAAAGAGGGCGTCACGTTGTGAAAAAGGCCTTCTCTTTACAAAAGGATTCCACCAAGCTGCAGTTCGCTTTCAGATGTTGGGTTTGTAGGTCGTCACTTAATGGGCCTCTATGTGTGACCTGGTATGCAAGAGAGGGTTCCTTGCTGGGTACACAGGTGTGTGTGCATGTGTATGTGTGTGTATGATGGAAGGGTCTCTGGTGTACTTCATTATCCTGGTGATACTGCTACTTGAAGTGATGGGAGCCCCACAGAATGCTGGGGTATTGAGAGAAAGAATGTTCCTCCTCAGACTTTGGAAATTCAGAGGTTCAAATCCAGGGCTACATGGCTGCACATTATGCTACTGCTGATGGAGCCCCTTCCAAGGGGAGGCAGGATTTTGCTGCCCTGATGGGATGGACAGAAATGTGGGCAACCTGGCAGGCTCTGGAGGTGCCCCTCAGAACCTCCTCTGTGTCCTTTCTGTGGATAAACATGCACATAGGTGATTGACTGGCTTATTAACAGAAGAATGGAGGTAGGCGTGCCTGGTGCTTTGGATTCTCCCCAAAAAGACCACTGTTGGCCTCAAAAAGCAGAACAGCAATCATACTTGAATTAGATTAGAGGCAGAGATAAACGGGGGAAAGGCAGCATGGACTGGCCACGGGCGTGGGAGGCAGGGGTCAGGGCTTTGGGGGCAACAGACCAGCCTCTATCTGTGCCACCCTGGGGTTAGCTCATGGACATAGCTAGCACATCACCATGTTGTCCGCACCCTCACAATGGGGTGGTGGGGTCTGCATGGGGCTGGAATTGCCACGTTGCGGGTCCTGACAGCAGCCCTAGATGGCTGCTGCTGATTCCGGACATATCACCAGGGTGTGAATTTTGGTTAAGTTGCTGGGTCCTTTCAGTTGTGTCTGACTCTTTGTGACCCCATTTAGGGTTTTCTCAGCAAAGACACTGGAATGGTTGGTCATTTCCTGCTCTAGCTGATTTTACAGATGGTGAAGTGACTTGCCCAGTATCTGAGGCTGGATTTGAACTTGGGAAGATGAGTCTTCCTGACTCCAGGTGTGGCACCTCATGGTCTGAGGCGACTCCTAGTGACTTTGGTCTTGGGGATGGTGTGCATGTGACTTGCAGGTTCGCCTTTGCAGTCTTATTTTCTGTGATCGCCCCTTTATAGCGGTTTCTTACAAACTCACTATTGCGCTGAACGGAAGGGGTGGGGCTAGGGGGACCGGAGTTGGGCACAATTGTCACACCCACGTGTATGTGAATCGACTACTCGCTGGGAGTTCCCAAGGCCAGGCAGGGCAGCCCTGAGCCAGGTCCTCTTGGCCAGCTCCCTTCCTGCCATGAGATCTTCTAAAGCTGTTCTCAGCTCACCTGGGCCCAATGAGCTCCTTCGGGTGGGCCTATGGGTCAAAGTTCACTCTGCCTTCTCCTTTGAGGGTCCCTGGTTCTGTCCAACCCTACTGCCTTTGGTCCAGTCCAGGGCTGAGCAATAGTGTTTTAGATTTAGACACCTGCTTGATCCAGTAGCTTTCTCTGTGTCACCAGACAAAGGGTCTTCAGAGCAGAACCTTGACTCACCTTGCCTGGCACCAGGGGGGCTGGACCAGCTTAGGGAATGGCTGCTTTCATTTCATTGTGTGAGCAGAGACCTAGGCACAAGGGCACATGTCCATACCCACTGGTCCTTTCACCTTTCCTGGATCCCAGGGAGAATCAAAAGACTAGGACTTCCCTGGGACGCTATCCAGCCTGCCCTGGTGGACAGTACCCAGGAGTACACGGCCAAGCCTTGGAATTCCACCATGTTCCTCAGGTTCCTGGACCTCAGCCCCTTGAGGGTGTGGGAGGGAAGGAAGATTCAGGTGTGGTCCATCCTGGAAGCTGCCTCCCTGTCCTCTGTCTCACCCAGCACTGGAGAGGAAAGCCAGGCAATGGATTTCTGTTCTGCAGGGAGGTGAAGGGAGAGTCAAGAGGCCACTGACAAGGTGGAGATCTACAGCTGCCCCAGAGCCCACAGGAGTGTGCCTGTGGACTTGGGCAGCTCCTGGAGTTTTCCCAAAGTGATCCAGAAGGGAGCTGCCTGGTAGGGGAGGGTGTGCAGAATGAGCTGGCCAAGAGGGGCATTGACCAAGATAGGGCTGGGGCTCTGGGCAGCAGGACCTCAGCAGGGGCCAGTTACGGTCTCTCCTGCTCCTGTTTGTTGGGTTGGGGCATTGATGGTGCATGCAGACACTTTCCTCTTTCTGAATTATGTGGTCTCTCCTCATATTTTTCTGTTGGTCAGTAGTACACTGGATGAGGCTGGGGCTTACATCCTGGATAGGTACTGCCCCAGAAGCATTGCTGCTGGCTGCTAAATGAGAACATGCCAGTGATTTCCAACTGTAATGATAAGCCTTGCACACAGCAGATCCTAAATCAATATTTTTAAAAAGGAATTTCAGTGCCATGACCCAGAACTGATGGAAGGGGGACTTTCTATCTAGGACCTTCATATTTTCTTTGGAACCCAATTCCCCCAAAGACTGGATGTTAGTTTGCAGTTCCCAGAGACATCTCTTGTTGCCAATCCATGCCCAGCTTTGTGGTGGTTGTAGTGAGACCATGGAGCCCTTGGGTGGACATATCCCCTCAGCCAGGGAATCCTGGGAAATTGTCATGATGTGATAATAATCAGAGTAATGGGCCTACTGTGGCACGTTCTTCTTCTAGGGTGAGCCAGGCCCTGCTGGTCCTTACGGTCCTCCTGGTCCCCCTGGCATTGGGCAGCAGGGGCTTAAGGTAAGGCTTCCTGCCATGTTGGAACCCGAGTGGGAACTTCAGCCAGGCCCTTGGGCACTGTTCTAAGATGGTGGGCTGGCCTGAGGCAGGGAAGGCCTGTACCCACATTTTGGGAGTGTGTGATATAACTGGAAGCCCTTCTCAATCTCCCACAGTGGTCTGGGTTGTAATATTCTCCAGAAAGCTAGTGGGAGTGATATAGGTGTCCATGAGCTGGGCACATGGCCCTCCCAGTCTTCCCGTGAGCTGGGCAGTAAAAGATGGGGATCTGTTTGATGCTGAGCTGGTCACCCATATACAAATATGCTCATTTCAACTCTCGCACCCAGAGCTTGATGTTTTTATCAGATAGGGAGGCAACCCAGGAGGACTGGGCCAGGGCTGGCCCAGTCCACTTATGCAGAAGGCATGGAGAGGCTGGGCCAGGGATGGATCAGAAGAGGCTGAGGTGGGCCCTCTGCTGGGGTTCTAACACCTTTGCTCACCTAGTTGAGCACCTGCCATGTCCTGACTGCCCTGCATCCCTGCGGTACCTTTCTTCTGGATCCCTGGACATGCTTTGGGGATCTTAACAGTCCAGAATGGCAGCAGTGACTCAATGTCCTCCGTTTCTTGTTAGGGAGAAAGAGGGCAGGAGGGTCGGCCTGGGGCTCCAGGACCCATTGGAATTGGTGAACCAGGACAAACCGTAAGTACTGTGAGTTGTACCCATGACTTAGGGGAATGACTGAAGGAAAAGGATGAGCCTCGGCCCTCTTGGGATGCCCCTGGCAGGGGCAGGAGCAGAATGAAACTTGGACAATGAGAGGGGCCAGGAGGAGGTGGGAGCCAGAGCACAGGGAATTGTGGGAATGGAGATGGGGGTTGAGTCACTGTGCCACCAGCCAGGAGGGAGCCAACTTGGGACCCCGACCTGAACAGATGCCAGGCTCCTCCTGACATGTGTCGGAGGATCTGTCAGAGCTTCAGCTGCTGCTTCGTAACATGGATGGGGGCATCTGAGATGGGACCCCACGTCTGACCTAACACCCTCTCCTTCCCGCCCCCAGTGCTGTGTGTGAGGCATGACTCAGTTACTCTGCCATTCTTGATCTGCTCTTGTGGAAGGGGCTGATCACCCTGCCCTGGGATGGAGGGTGAACAGCTGCATCTGTCAGCTCACTGTAATCTGAGAAGGAAAGTTAGGACCCCAGCCAAGTTACCTGGAAAGCAAATGGATGGGGTTGTCCAGAAGGCCCAGATGGGCCCCCCAGGGCTCAGCATGGCTTTCCCATGGTCCCTTCCCCCTGCAGCTTGGCTGTGGTGGGGGCTGAGGCTAGGGGATGGTCTCTAGGAGCCATGGGGTGTCTCTCAGCTTTGCAGCTCCCCAGGAGGCCCCCACACCCTTTCTGTCTACCTACCTCTGGTTCACTTGCTCTGGGAAATTCCAGTTAAGTGACTGATTGCCCATCTCTGAAACACATGATAGCAAAAGTCATTCCACTGAGCAGGGAGATGACTTCGAAGGGTCTGAGATCTTGGAGGCATGGTCCAAGGTCCTCCTTGTTACCTGAGCACTTTCCAGTTATTTCAGCCTCCTTGCAGGCTGCCTCCCAGGGGAGATATTCCAAGGTCCTTAGCCCCAGCCTCCACAGAGGCCCCCAGGACTAGAGTTGGCATCCCAGGAGTCTGGCCACAGAGGTTGGTGAATAGCAGGCTCTTTCTACAGGCAGACTCCAAATGCAGGGGACCCCAAAGAGCACAGCTCCTCTGATGGATACCAGAGGGGTTCTCATCTCTCCCTTTATGTTTTCCCTTCCTCTCTCCTTCCTCACCCTCCTCTTCTCCTCCTGCCTCTAATCAGGGTCCCCGGGGTCCTGAAGGAGTCCCAGGAGAAAGAGGCGTACCTGGAGAAGGACTTCCAGGCCCCAAGGTAACACCTGAACATTTGACAGATGCAAAAAATGAAAACAAGGGTCTCCAACAACATTTCAGACATGCAGTGGGTATCTGCCCATCTCACCAACGTCAGCTGAATGGTCAGGACACTTGGCTGCAGATGGGTGATATCTGTATGCAGGCCAGGCTCAAGGAGGCTTCCAACCCTAGTTTCTTCTGCCCCAAGTCAGAAATCCTTCTGGAGCTTCCCATCATCCTGATGGTGGTAGCTGTAAAGGGCTTCTCCCTGCTAAGGAGGGGCTGGGCTCAATTCTGCTGCAGGGACAGCTCTGACTAACAAGAGGTCTGTATTTGGGGAAAGTCAGGTTGCCTTGGCAAGGAGACCAGAGACGCTGGCCTCTGGAGTGGCTATGGGCCAGGGGGATAGCCCCACTGAGAGAACTTAACTTTCTGATATAGTGATTGCCCTAGAGTGGGGGGGCACAAAGGAGTGAAGGGTGCAGAAGGCTGGCTGAGGAGACAGCATCCCCTTCCTGCCCCAACAGTCCTTGCCTTTAAGGACTCCCTTCTGCTGAGGGAGATGTGGCTAAAGCTGGCCTGGGGACTCAGGACAACCTTGCTGTGTTGACTCAGCAGCCACATTATTCAATGCAGTCAGAGACTGCCCTGAAGGGCTTTGAGTCTACGGTGAGGGAGGGGAGGGTTCTCTGGTCTCAGCTCTGAACAGATGCCCCTCAGGTGGAGCCCTGTGCTCAGTTCTGGGAGCCACAGTTTGGGGAGGATGTCACCATGTCTGGAGCTCCTGCAAACACCCAAGAGGGAAGGGCATGGCTGGGACAAAGTATCAGGGATGCCAAGTTCTCTGCCTTTCACAGACATATGTATCAGTATTCAGGTATCTCTGAGCCCAAAGTCCTGAGTTGGTCACAGATGGGGCTGTGAATGCATAAGACCTCACCGGCAAAAAGAGTGCATTATACCCACATATACATATACACACACACCCATAGACACAGACACATATGCACACATAGACATGCATAGACATAAACATAGACACATAGACATATATACACATACATGCAGACACAGATAGACCACATACACGTCCTTGTGACAGGGCCCAGCCCAGATACCAGAGAAAGAGTTCTTAGACTTGGGGTGCAGGCCTCGCTTGGTTCCCAGGTGGTCATTCTGGGTCAATGACAGAATTTCCGGTTCAGCCTTCACCAATGGGAGTTGCTCAGGGCAGCGCCCATGGATCAGTACTGGGTGGGAAGCACTTGATAGCTTCATCTCAGGGGTCAGCCCGATGCCTCATCAGTCATTTACTCAGTATGACACTTAACTGTTCCAAATCCTAGCCTGAATTCACTGATACACTGCCATATTGTTTCCAGGGTGAAAAAGGTTCTGATGGGCCCATTGGCCCCCAAGGACTCCAAGGTCTGTCAATCAAAGGGGACAAGGTATGTGCCTACTCAGGTAGCCCATTCGAGAAAGCTGCTCTGAATAAATGAATGAGTGAGTGAACTAATGGTGTCACATTATTAGATATCCACAAGCCAGCCACCAAGTCAAGTGAGGAATGGGTTGAATCACTGGGAGGGGAGGTCATAGGTGGGGAATGTTGGTGTACAGAATGAGTTCCAGTCAAGTCAGAAAAAGTGTCCCTATGCACACCCACGTTGGCTCTCACTGGATCTTCAGACTCCCAGTAACTTAAACCATCCAGAGCACAGCTTTGAGGCCAGAAGGAGCAAGTCACCACCTCTAGTCAGGGAGGAACTCACCCCTCAGGGCAGGTAGGCCCTAGGCCCTAGGGCCCTCACCTAGGTAGCTGGCCAGGACTGTATAAAATCAGACTCTTGGCTGAACAGGCATGGTGTCTGATTTCCCCCAAGGGCTGATTGGGACCAGGAGCTTGTGCTCCAGGGAGGAGCTGGGGGCAGCCAGCCAAATTGTTGGGAACTGAGGGGAGGGGGGCACAAGAGAGCTGTGTAGATTATGATGAAAAGTAAAGAAGCAAATCAGTCTGAGCTGTTTAGAATGTAAACAAGCTGTTCCTCACCCAACACCTCCAACTCCTCCCAAGCCCCTAACCAACATCCAGACTTCAGCAGCACCAGGTGTAGCTGTTGTCCCAAGTCATCAAATGAAGCGTTTAATGGGGAACAGGGGGATGGTGATATAGGAAACAGGTTTCTCATTTTTGTGTATGCCAATTTGTGTAATTTTGTCCACTGGTCCTTCCTTCCTAGCAGGGCGAATATTATTTTGGTTTAGGGAGATTAATGAGGTACTCTGAGTCCTGGTCTTTGGGCTCCAACTTCAGGCACCATTCTCTCCCCATATCATGATGTCCCAGGACAGAAGATGTGGGTTCTAATGCCAGCTCAGGCCTTTCCTAGCTGTGTACACTTGGATAAGTCACTTTATATCTGTCACCTCAGGTGTGGTGTTGGGAGCTGGGAGGGTGTTGGAGCACTTCCCTCTCAGTGTGGTGAGTGTACACTCTAGAAGCATATAATGGCACAACCGTGGCTGCCTTATTCTGATGCACACATTGTCTTCCTTTCCCCACAGGGGGATTTGGGACCTGTGGGACCTCAAGGGCCAAGGGGTGCACCTGGACTCGGGACTCAAGGGGACCAGGTACATTCCATCTTTCTTTTCAAAGTTCAGTAGAGAACACAAATCCCCTTCCCCTAAAGGGCCTTCCTGGAGGCTAGTCTCTGGAATTGCACTGCTCTGGATGTCGAAATATTCTCCCTCCCTCTCTCACCCCAACATACAGGCATGGGGATAGGATGCAGGATGGGCCATGAACCCCTCTTGAACTGCACCCAGTACATTGTTGCCTTTATCATGTGATGCAGCAGGAAATCTCTGTTCCCAGGGCTACTACCGTCTCCTGCCCTGCAAATGTGCCCTCAGGATCTCTCCTCTGACTTGTGGGAAAATTCCTGCAGCTCCCAGTTGCTTCAGCCCTAAGGCAATCGTTACCAATGAGTTCTTGGGGGACGGCTGTATCTAGGCACTGACTGCCTCACTGCAGTGCACTGAGCAGCCCCCAGAATAAGGCAGTGGAGACAAGCCCAGGAAGACCTAAGCCTATCTGCTAGGTCAGGTGGACAGACAGTGGAAAGGGGCGGACTCCTTAAGTTCCTGTCAGTCAATGATCTCAGAGGCAGCTCCCATCACTGGGCACCAGTCCCGGGTTGTCTGTCCTCTAAATGAGGTGGCAACACTCATGTCCATGCTCTGTAGGGGCAGAGATATATTCACATTGATTGGGGAATGGGAAATTTCCCTTAAATATGGGAGAGCCAGAGAGGAGAGGAAGAATGACAGAGAGAGAGAGAGAGAGAGAGAGAGAGAGAGAGAGAGAGAGAGAGAGAGAGAGAGAGAGAGAGAGAGAGAGAGAGAGGGAGGGAGGGAGGAAGAGGGAGAAAGAGAGCAATATGCTACTTCTGCCATGACTTCCAGAAAACCTGAAGACATGGCTTTGTCTGCATGGTGGTGTGCTCAAAGCAGCAGTTTTGTTCAGGTATCTGCTGACCGATTGCCAAGGGCCTAGCTGGGGTTATTGGCAGGGATGGAAGGGCAGAGGCAGTGGGAGTGGTATGAAGGTAGCCTACAGTCCTGGACCTCATTTTCATCTTTTTACAGAAGCTTCACCAGCCTCTCCCCTTCCCCCTTGGTTTTCTTACCTTGAACTCGCAAGCTTGTGGGTGGGGGCAGAATTGGCCTCCCTTCCCCGTCCTGCCCTTCAGGAGACCTATTTTTGGGTCACTAACGATCTGTTATTATAGGACTCACGAAAACTCAAAACAACCTGGCCAGTCATCAAGAAACTTCTAGGCTTTCGATGGGATAAACCAGGTCTGCCTGGGCTGCTGCCCAGACTCTCTAGAGCTGGGGCCCATCTAGGATTCCCCACTGACCACACCATCCTCCCTGGGGCAGTCCCTAGTCCTGGACTTCCTTCCTAGGTTTGAGCTGGGTCCTCATGTGGCTCTGTGACCAGATGCCAGCGCCAAGTTCGCTGTGCTCAAGGGGTCTCTTGGTCCCAGACCTCCCACTCCCATTGTCCCACCCTTGAGTCTGAGTGCCAGTGGCCATTGCTGAGCCTCCTCTGCTCTCTGAGCCCTGACAGCCCTCCTACTCAGCTCAGCACAGACTAGCACTGCCTCCTACTTGGGATGCCCTTCCCTTGTGTGGCTGCCAGCGGACAGGCTGCTTGTCAGATTGCTTCCTGAGGAGTTTTCCCGACTCAGAGGCTTATTTTTATGTCCTTTGTTGTTTTTAGACATTGCTCTTTTTTCTGTAGAAATAGCCCCCCCCATGTGACCCCTGCCCTTTGCCCAGGTTTCTAGACCCTGTAGAAAGGATGCCCTCTGAAGGCAGGCACTATTCTCTTTTTGTGTTTTATCATTACTGTATGACAAGCATCCCTTTGCACTTCCCTGTTTGACTCTCGGTGGCTCTCCCTACAGCCACCATCCCAAAGCACTCCTCTTTCTTCAATCTCCTCACCACTTCCTCTCCCTCACTGGCAGCAGGCAGTCTCATCTCATAGCTCACTGAAGAAACTGAGGCCATCCTTCCTGAGCCCCTCCTCCTCCTCAGTCACCTCGGCCCCAGCCTGACTTTCTCTCCCTTCATTCTAGTCTCTACGGCTGAGGCTCATCCTTGCCCATGCCAACCCTGCTGCTTGTGCCCTGAATGCCACCACCTCCAGGAGCTTGTCCCTGGACCACAGCCCTTCCCTCCCCAGCTTTCAGCCTCCTCTTCCCACTGCTGTTTCCAAACATATCCACATCTCCTCTATACTGAACAATCTCCCCTGAATCCTGCCATCCTTTCACCAGCTCGCTTCCCTTTCTTAGAAGCTTTCTGCATAGCCTTACCTCCATTCATCACCTACACTGTCTCACCTCTTTCCCACTTCTCACACTTTTGGAGCCTGGATCCTGCCCCCACCGAGCCTGCCCTCTCCGAGGCTGCTGAGGGACTCATTGTGGCTGAATCCACTGGCCTTTTTTCAGTCCTCACTTATCTGGACATCTCTGTGGCACTTCTTCCTGTTGACTACCCTTTATATTTGCATGCTCTTTCCTCTGGGATTTCATGTCCCTGCTCTCCCTTGATTTTGCTCCTGCCTTTTGAACTCAGGCTCCTTTGCAGGACAATCATTCAAATCAAGCACCCTAACTCGGGGTGCCCCCAAGGCCATAGACACTTGCTCTCTGGACCCTCTAGTCTTGTACACATTCTCTCCCTCCATTTCCCTCATCTTCTCCCTCTTTCTCCACCCCTCCCTCCCTCCCTCTTTCTCTCCACCCCTCCCTCTCTTTGTCTCTGTGTCTCTGTCCGTCTCTCCATAAGCTCCCATAGGTTCGGTTAGAAACTCTCTGTAGATGATTCTTTCTCTTGAGTTGTAGCTCTGCATCTCCAGGTTCTGCTGGACAGCTCCATCTCCAAATCCCTCCCCCAGGCACCTAAACTCCCTAACTCAGCCCTCCTCCCAGGCTGCCTGTTTCTGAGAGGATACTGTTACAGTCATCACCTTTGCAACTGAGGAATCTTTCCTGCCTCTTCACTTTCCTGTAGCTGAGCCCTTAGCCCAGTGCATGTCAGTGTCCCCCACAATGTGTCCCCTTCTTACCACTCCCACAGGGTTTTGTTTCTGCATCCCCCACCATGGAGCACAGAGCCTGGCACCCAGTAGATGCTCAATAAACACATGTTGAATTGGCTTGAGTAGCCTGCACATGGTCAGCCCCACTTGGCATCTTTTGGTCTCTGCCTCGGGTACTTTCGTTCCCTTTTGGATTCTGTACAGAAAATCATTCAGAATGAAAAGACATATGAGCCCCCACCCTCCAGCTGTCCTTCCAGATCTGGCTGGCCTCACGTCCTGTTTACGGTGGAATAGACTTAGTACTCACCGATGCTTCACTGTCCAAGGCCCCTCAGGAGGAGGATGGAGTCAAATTTGTGAGATCATTTGTTCTGAAACCTGCACTCATCCCACAGGAGGGAAAACTGGTCTATTCATTTCTTCTTAATATAAAGACTTTTCTTTTTCTTTGAAAGGGAATCCAAGGTCCAAGTGGCCCACCTGGCCCCCAAGGACCCCCAGGCCAGGGCTCTCCTGGTCCCAAGGTAAGGTCCAAAACAAGAGAAGATTTTAGTTGAAGTCATTAACGTGGGTTAGCTGCCAATGCCCATGAGCACTCAAATGGGAAGACAGGAAGTAACCATTTAAAACCAGCAGCTTCCCCCAACCAGGCACACAGCTCTTGTAGCATCTTGTGGCATCTACCCAAAGACTGACCTTTGTGATCAATGTTCTTTGGGCCACAGAAGCTTTGCCTTGATTGGATCCTTGAAGATTCCTTGTCTTCTGCTCTGGGATCCTCCTGACTGAGACATCTGATAGCTCAGGCTGAGATCAGTAACATTGACATAGAGCAAGTCAGAGAGGTGTGGAGTGAGTCCCTGCCAGTGTCGGTTGCCAGGACTACAGGCAAAGAAACACAAGGGCTTTTCTTCTTCTGTGTGCTGGGGAATTGCAACTGTCCTTTTGTTAGCAACATGTGAGTGCCTTCACTGGGGCCCCTTCCCTTTCTTCAGATCAGGGACAGGAACGTTGTCTCAGGTGTATGACAGGAGTGAAGATAACACACAAAGATGATTCTCAGAGCAGTCTGGAGCTCCCAGGGATGCCTGATTTCTCACCCCCAGTGCTCAGTATATATCTGCTCTTTCTTTTCTAGGGAGAAGTGGGTCAGCCTGGACCCACTGGGCTTCGGGGACCGGTAGGAACTGGAGTCCCAGGTCCAAAGGTGAGTATGTAGTGGACTTCTCTGCTTCCAAAGTGGTCACTGGAGTACTTGGAGGGGTTGGCATGGGGTCAATTCATGGCTTCAGGTGCAACAGCCCTTCCTAGCGTCATATTTATTTATGGTGCCAATGGAGTCCACTCCTATTTGCCTATGTGTTCAAAGCAAATCTGATCTGACATGGTGATATGGTCTGTCCTCTAGCTCAGTTCTGGCCATATTTCTGGGAAGAAGCAGACTTTGTGCCTTGGGCTTTTCCCTAGGATTTCAGTATCCAAGGCCTATCCTTGAATTTCAGTGTCCAAGGGACTCTGCCAGGACTTTGGGGTCAGTGCCTAACCTCATATTCAAGTCTGAAGGGCCTGTCCTTAGACTTTTGAGTCAAAGGGGCTATCCCAATACTTGTGTTAAAGCATCTCCTCCAGCATTTGAATATCCAAGGATCTATCCCAGAGCTCAATGTCAGAGGTTCCCACTCCTCCTTGATGGCCTTACTGTCAGCTTCTCTCTTTTGATCTGGAATGTGTTCAAAGGTATACTAGGCCCTTATTTGTCACCAAAAGTCTGGTACTGACTGGCTTAAGCATTATAAGACTTATGCAGATTTAGGTCAAAGTACAGTAGGAGAAAATAACCATTTTCAAAGGATTGAGATGGAAAGGACCTTAGAGACCATCTATCCAGTATCCCCATTTTGCAGAGAAGGAAATTGAGGCCTGGAGTAGGGAAAGGGACTTTCCCAAGGTCACACAGCTAGTAGACAGTTGTGGAGGTCTGAGTCCAGGTCTTCTGCCTCTCAATCCTCCATGAAACTACCTTCCTCCATTTTAACGGCAGGCAGGAAGGAGATAGGCACCTGATGGGCAGAGACAGCCAGGCATATAGAACTGATCTCATGGCAGGATGCTGATTTGGATTCACCTTTGTAGAAGGGATGGTGCTGAACCTAGGCCAAAAGGAAGACAGAATCTGATTAAAAACTGAGAGTGAGCTCATCTGGACTTCTCTGACCTTCCCAACCCATGAGGGAGGCAGGGCAAAGATTCTGGAGCCCATCTTCTAGGTGTAGAAACAGCTCAGAGAAGGTGAGCCCTGTGCCCATGGTCCCACAGCTAAAGAGTGTCACAGCCAGACCATGAACCCATTAAATCAAACCCAGAGCCTAAAGGGTCACCCTTCTTCACTTCGCCAGATGCAGGGCACTGAACCAAAAGGGAGCCAGAGGGAAGTGTCCCTCATGCTTCTGGGATTGGGGATTGAGTCCTAGGCCTTACCATACCAGCGCACATTTCTATAGCACTTTCAGATTTGGAAAGCCCTTTCCATGGAAGCGCATTCAATCCTCCCAATCCTCCCTAGGAAGGAGATGCTATCTCTCTACTTTATAGATGAGGAAACTGAGCCTGAGAGGATTAAGGGACTTTCCCAGGCCCAGGTTCACAGAGCTAAGAAGTGTCTAGGGCAGGATTTAAATGCAGGTTTTCTTGATTCCACCCCGCCTCCAGCCCTTTGCCTACTGTCCCACCCAGCCACTTCATTCCATTACCTATTAATGAGGAAGACATTTAGAACCAGAAAGGACATGGTCATCACCCCACACATTCATTTCCCCACTCCTGCCCATTTTTCAGATGAGGATAAAGGGGATCAAGAGACTTCCCAAAGGTCACAAAATCTGGAACCAAGAAATAGGCAGGGATCCCAGAGGTCTTCTCGTCCACCTCCCATGTTCCTTCTCCCATGTTCTAAGCAGGCAGCCAGCACTTGATTGAAGACCTGGTGTTTGAGGGAGGAGAGAAGAGCAGGTGCTGGGTGCCCTGGATCCCAAGCTGAGTGGGTCTCCTCTGGCATTGGGGACCTAAAGGTGCAACTCTTTTCTTGTCCACTAGGGAGAGCCAGGGTCTGTGGGGCTGCCAGGGCAGCCAGGATCCCCAGGAGAAGATGGAGCTGGGGGCAGCAAGGTAACACTCTCTTCTTAGTTTGTGGGAAGCAGCTCTGGAGCCCCAGACTCCAGCATGGGCTCTCAATCAGCCAGCCAAAGGCCCAAAGAGAGGGCCCTTCTGGCTCTGGAACCATGGTAGCCCCATGAGCTGAGCCCAGCTGCGAGCACCAGCAGGGTCTATGTGAGGGGTGGGGGTGTACCCCCAACTTTCCAAAGATTCAACACTGCAGTCAGACACATGAGGGAGCCGAGGCCTGAGAGCCTCTACCAGAGCATGCACATGCCTCTGACCATGACATAGGGGCTCATTCCGGGAGGGCCAGAACTTTTGTGCTGTCTGGCAGGGGTCCCTGGCTGTGTGATCGGTGGGGGAAGTAACCCCAGGAGTTCAGAAATCTATGGTTTATGGGGACCTCACAGGTCTTTAGTTCAACTCATTGGCAGATGATGAGGCTGAGCCCCAAAGAGGTTAAATGTCTTGGCCAATGTCACGTTTGTAAGTAGCCAAGCTGGGACATGAACTAAGGTCCTCTGACTCCAAGTAGCACGGGGGAAGGAGAAGGTAGAGGAGGAGGAGGAAGGAAGGAAAGAAAGAAAGAGAGAGAGAGAGGGAGAGAGAGAAAGGAAGGAAGGAAGGAAGGAAGGAAGGAAGGAAGGAAGGAAGGAAGGAAAGAAAGAAAGAAAGAAAGAAAGAAAGAAAGAAAGAAAGAAAGAAAGAAAGAAAGAAAGAAAGAAAGAAAGAAAGAAAGAAAGAAAGAAAGAAAGAAAGAAAGAAAAAGAAAGAAAGAGAAGGAGAGATGTAGTGGAAGGAGGAGAGGAGGAGGGGTGACAGGCAGAAGGAAGAACAGTCCAGGACCCAGCCCCTCCCTGGGGAGGAGGGTAAAGGAAGCCATCACCGGGCAAACTCAGAATTTCCTAGACTATTTCCCAATGTCCTCATTTCCTTGGTCTCAGTAAAGCTTCCTCTACTGTCTGGGATCTCCTGACCCTGCCTGGTCCTTGGCCATTGGTTACTTTGCTTTGGCCAGACTTGGGAACTTTCCCCAGTTCTACTCAGTCCTGGGGGTGAAGGCTTGGCCCAGGCTACCCATTAGTAGGGGCTGTAATGGGGTCCCCCCGCTCAGCAGAGTCGGCCACTAACACCAATGTCTCTAACTCTAGGGGGAAGCCGGACTTCCAGGGGCAAGAGGCCCGGAAGGAGCCCCTGGCAAAGGACTGCCTGGCCCAAAGGTACTGTGAGCTGGCGTCTGGCCTCCCCAGCCACACATGCTACTCAGGGCTAATTTGAGGGTCCTCTTGTTGGCCACGGGGAATGATGAAGAAGGAGGAGTCAGAGCCCCAATTACCTCCTCTGTGTCCCTTCCTTTCACTGGTGCAGATTGCCCCCACCAGGGCCTGCTTTTCCTGGCCTTTGTGTCCTCTCAGGAATGCTCCCAATGTGCTGGGGGGTCTGCCTCTCGACATCACTGGATGAACTTTCCTACTGACATCTTGCCCACTTACAGCTTTTACCCTGCTTCATATGTGGATCTTCACAGATAACAAACCACACCTTCCCATGCCCACTGGCCATCACCCTTCGGCTGGTCTGGGGCTCACTTGACCCCCAGTCCTGCAGGGGCTGCCCAGCACTGAACATTGCTCGAGAGTAGTAGTGTAAAGAATGGGCCTTGGGCTCAGGGAATAACCGGGGATTGTTAAAAGTACTACCTGAGTCCCAGAGCAATCCAGGACCCCTCCTGATCCTTCTCAGGTCTGGGTCCCCATTCACTGCCGTGTCAGCAGTTCCTGTCTGAGATATCTGCGTATCTCCAATAATTAGGATGGAGGATCTCTACAGATCTTGGTTGTGTCTGTACCATCTATCCATCTATGTATCTTTATCAGTTATCTATATATCATCCACCCATGTATCTATCTGTCTATCCATCCATCTAGCTAGCTATCCATTTTTCTCTCTTTCTCATTCTCTCTCTCTGTTGTCTATGTATCTATCATCTATCTATCTGTCTGTCTATCTATCTACCATCTCTCTCTTTATCCCTCTTTACCTTTCTCTGTTCTCTTTCTATCTTTCTCTTGTAAGGGGTAAAAAGACTGGAAAGGTAGCAGGTAGGGGGGTAAAGAAAGGCTTTGAATGCCACAGGATGGTGTGTGTGAATCCTGGAGATGAGGACTCTGTAACTGATCAATTAAGGGAGGTCACATGGTCATTACTGTTCAGCCGTCTCAGTCCTGTCTGACTCTCGGTGATCCTTTTTGGGATTTTCTTGACAAAGATATTGGAGTGTTTGGCATTTCCTTTTTCAGCTCACTTTACATATGAGAAACTGAGACAAACATGGTGAAGTGACTTGCACAGGGTCACACAGCTAGGAAGTGTCTGGAGCTGGATTTGAACTCAGGCCTGCTTGACTCAGGGTGCAGGGCTCTGCGTACTGCAGCACCTCGCTGCCCTTCGACAACTGAGTGGAGAGGGAGAGACTTGGAGCAGAGGCCCCTTCTCTGTGGGTGTCCTTGGTCATTGGGCATTTACAGTTTTCATTCTTGTGTTTTCAGGGTGACGAGGGGAAGAAGGGGAGCAAGGGCAATGCTGGGCAGAAAGGCATGGCAGGTGCCCAGGGTCCAAAGGTGCGTGTGTGGCGCGTCCCCTCCCAGCACCCTGCCGGAGAGATGGCAGCAGCATAACTCGCCCTATTGGACAGAAGAAAAACTGAGGCTAGGCCTCCATGCAGCTCACCTCTGACCACACAGAACCCTGAGGGCCCAGCCCAGGGTGGCGAGGGCAGTGGGCTTGGTCAGGGCACAGGGGGAGTCTGCAGTAGGTCACTAGCCCCTTCGTGAAGTGCTTGCTGCTCTCCGCTGGGTGCTGAAGGACACAAAGGCCGCCGAGAAGCCGGCCATCCTGCGCTCAGGGACCTTTCATTTCATGGGGCAAACTATGGTCTGGGCTGGGGGATCCTGAGCTGAGCCTGGGGGAGGGGTGGATTCCAAGAGGCAGAGGTGGGGGGGGTGAGGGGAGCACCTCAGGTGTCCCTGGCGGTCAGTTGGCTACTTTAGCCTGATGCAGCACAGACTGAGTCTTATATCCTCCTTTGTCCCCAGCACAGTGAATCAGGAGGGCTGGTCTCAATGACCTCCAAAGTCCTTTCTAGATCTAGACCCAGGGTGGGGCTTTCTAGGTCCTCAAGGGAGGCCCTCTAACTGAACCCAAACCTCACAGAACAAATTCCGTCTAGGTCCTCAAGCATGGCCCTCTGACTGAGTCCAAACCTCACAGAACAAATCCCCTTCATTAAAGAAAGGATTTGTTCTGTAAAACTTGGGCTAGGTCAAAAGGCTGCACCCAAGGACCTAGATGGCCACAGGTAGCCTGAAGGTCATAAGTTCCCCACCCCTGTTCAGACCCTCAGGTGTTCTCTGCCTTGGTATACCTTTCAGACTTGGGTTAAGAATGGTCTTTTGATTTTTTCACTCGCAGGGTGAGCCTGGCACCATGGGACCTTTCGGCATGCCTGGGGCATCAATCCAAGGACCTCCTGGGCCAAAGGTATAGATGTTCTCTTGGCTGTCTGAGGTGAAGGAAGGTCTGAGCCACTGGGGTGGCAGTGGGCTTGGGGTAAGGGCTGCCCCTAGCCACAGGTTCCAGCATGCCTGAGGAGACCCAGAGATGAGCCAGAGCGCACCTGCATCACAGCCACCCCCTGGGATGACAGTCAGGGAATTGGGTATTAGCTATGGTCATTTTAGACTGTGAAAATGGGAGATTTTTTTTCTCCCTACTGCCTGGGGCAGGGGGTGATGCTCTAAGCTTGTCTGCTGGCTCTTTATGAGCCCACAGAAGACAGATGTGGGAGGGAGGGGCCCCAGTCCTCTGGCAGCTTGTCAGGCCTGGGAGGGCAGCTCCATCTGTCCAGGGAGAAACAGGCCCAGAAAGGGCTTGTGTTTGCTTTGGTCACTTCACCCATTAGGGCCCTGGTCCCTGGCTCAGGCCTTGCTCTGCAGCCCCATTTGGTTTTTCCTAAGGCCATCCATAGATGCCCCTTGCTTTGCGCCTGGCCTTCCTAGGCTGTAGTCAGGCCCACCTGGTCTCATGGCCTCAGGGGATGTGACCCTGCCCATCTTCTCTGGTGACCAGACACCCTGGTGGTGAATAACGGGGTGTGTTTGTGTGTACAGGGAGACAGAGGAGAGATTGGGAGGCCAGGCTTCAAAGGAGAACCCGGACTTTCCATCCGAGGCCCCAAGGTACCATTCAGCCCCATTCCCTCCTCCTCCTTCTGACTCACTGTTCTATGAAGAAGGGTTCATTTGTCTAGACAGCCAGACGAAAGAAAAATTCATCCTCACCCCCATGCTGTGCTGGAGAGAGAGGAGAGAGGAGCTAGGAAGGGCTGAGTTCAAATGCTTCCCCAGATGCTTGCTCTGTGACCCTGGCTAAGTCACTTATCCTCTGCCTGAATATCAGCACAACATATGCCCCCAGAGTTGTGAGGATTAGAGGGGACAATCATTGTGGAGTTGTATAACAATGCTCTCACTGCTTCTACTGGCACTGTTGTGGCTGCTGCTCCCAAGGCTGACAGAGAGAGTAGAATTTCCAGTCGTTGGCGCCTTTGGTGGAACTTGATCATGATAACCCACTTTAAGGCACACAGGGTGAAGTGACTTGCCCAGGGTCACCTAGCTAGGAAGTATCTGAGGTTGGATTTGAACTCAGGAAGAGGAGTCCTCCTGACTCCAGGCCTGGAGCTCTGTGCCCCATGGTACCCCCAGCTGTTCCCTCTGATGAGGTAGGCACTATCATTAGTCTCATTTTATAGATGGGGATGCTGAAGTTGAGAGAGGGTGAGTGAGGTGTGCAGGGCTGCATAAGGAGAATATGAAATGGTCAAAGGCTTCCCTTTGACTTCCCTTTCCCCCAGTTCCCATTCCAGCAATGTCCCTCTCTTCTGCCTTTCCTAATGTCTAATGCAAAGGGGACAGCTGGTCAGACATTGGAGGAGGGCTCCCTGGCCCCCTCTGTGCCTGGCTCCCAACCAGAGTCTCAGGGTAAGTCTGGCCACAGCACTGCCCCGGTCCCCTTTACTGGAGACTTTCCTGCCCCAATATCCCACCTCCCATCACACTTTTGTGTCAGCATAGCTGGCAGAGTCTGCCTGTGCCCAGGCAGGAGCTCCACAGAGCATGGCCAATTCTGGAAGGGGCCTAATACCTAACCACCTGTGGCTCAGCACCTCGGAGCTTTTTCTCATCCTTTCCTCTCTCTTGAAAGTCCCTAGATTTTAGAATTTCTAAGATCTACCTTCAACAGCTCAGAATTTCTCATTTCTCCATTCCAGACTATGATAAAAGTCTGGGGGGCTGGTGGCCCGCTCCCTTTGCTCTCCTTCACTCTTGGGGCAGCATTTTTGTCCTGGTTCCTGCCCCATGGATTCCAAAGGAGTCCATCTGTAACCTGGCATCACCTCCAGCAGGCCCATTGGTTGAGCCTTGAGAGCGTTTCCTTGTACATTGTCCTTGGGGGTGGGATGTGACAAGACTCTCTGAGATCAGGATTGCCCTAAAGTCACAGTGATGATGCTGTCCCTGATTGGGTGTCTTCTGTTGGGTTCTCTCCAGGGTGCCCAAGGTCCTCAAGGCCCCGAGGGGGCTCCTGGCCCCAAAGGCGATGGCTATCCTGGAGTGGCTGTAAGTTGGCATGCTCCTTTTCCTTTCATTCTGAGAGGTGAGGGGGGACCTCTAGCTAAAAGTGAAGTGGGTTCTTGGTGACTCAAGATCTACAGGACCCTATGCCTAGCAGAGCGGGCACAGGGCAGAAGCAAGGGAGTGGGGTGTGATAATGCATCTTTCTGAGTGGACTGGGCCCAAAGGAATCGAAATCCTTGTATGGCTCCTTGAGGGAGCCCTGCCTCTGTCCTAGACCCCCTGGGGGGAGCATCTGCAGCCCTGCCACTCATGCCATGAGATTCTTGCTCATGTCTCTCTGTAAATCCTCCAAATTAAATCTATCCTAATGCTAGGGGTCACCCTTTATTGCTTGTAGCCAACATTCTAAAAAAAAATTAAAATGGAGATGATAAAAAATATTTTCCTAAGAAAAAAGGGTGAAATTATACTATCCAAGGAGAAGACATGGCCCAGTAATTGTGAATGGAAACCTTCCAGGCCAGCTCTCAGCAGCTCTTTGAGGGCATGTCAGTGCATCCACAAGGACCCCTGCTGCTCTCCAGACTCACCAGGACACACCTTGTGTTACCTGGATCATCATTTCTCATGTTTGGGATTCGATGGACAGAGGCAGCAACAGACCAGCCCTTGGAATTTCTCAGAGTTCTGGGAGGCCTGACCCTTCCTTTGGATTCTCGAGGAGTGCTCTATGCCCTCCACCCTGCTCTGAGGACAGTTTGCTCCTGTCTCCATGTCCCCAATCCTGAGCACAGGGCCTGGCACATGGCAGGTGCATTGAGATGAGGCAGGAATGGGGTGTGGGGGGGATCCCCTGACTGAGGCTGCCCACACAAGTGCCAGCAGGAGAGCCTGTCTCTGGCTTCATGCAGTGCAGATTAGGAGGGGACATCACTCTTCTTGTTGTTTCACATCAGGGGCCTCGAGGACTCCCAGGACCCCCCGGCCCCATGGGCTTACGGGGTATAGGAGACGTTGGAGCAAAGGTAAGGGAGGGAGCAGCCCAGCCATGCCAGGGATTCTGACAGGTCTCTTGCTTCATGGCTGGCAGGGGTAGGATGACATTCCCAGGGCTTCCATACGTCTGCCCTCCGGGGTCCTGTTCCTAATTGCCCCTCAGGGGCTCCACACCATGGGCTGGGTCTCGGGTCCTAGAAGGTCAGATGGTCCAGGTGCCGATGTGGTACATGGTCTCTGCCTCTGCTGAGCCTTGCCCTTGTGCAGGACTGTCCCACCACCTTCTCCCCAAGGCTGATCTCTCTGTTTCCCCTTACTTGACAGCCATTGTGAAGAATAGCCCTCTGTTCTCTCACAGACTCTTGGCGGTGCAGCTCCCAAGTTTGCCCTGCAGCGATTTCAGATCTCAATTGTGACACATTCAGTTCCTCCCCCGCTTCATTTTCTTGTCTCAGCTGCCACGGAGCACAGCTTGTCCCCATGAATGTTCTGATGGAGGAAGCCATTAACTGGGTGGCTGAGCAGCCGCTGGCGCACTCCTGGTTAATCTGTGACCCAGACGTCTTTTGGGAAGGAGTCTTCTTTTCCTCTGGGGCATCCTCCTCATAAGGGCACCTAATCCAGGTACACCCTTAGTCTCACTTGCCCACCAGGGTCCAAAGCTTCCTAGTGCTGTTCACTGCTTTGGTGGCATTAAAATACGCTGTCACCCTCTCAAAAACCCCCAGGATGAAGCTCTTCCAGAGCACAGGACAGCTGGATACCTCCCCTAGGTATCTAAACTGCCTTGATTGTCTGTCATCCACGTCTGGACCTGAAAAGGACCAGTGGCATCATCTATTCAATTCCCTCAACTTTGCAGATGGAGAAACTGAGCCTGAAAGATGAGAGTCACTTAGTCAACTTTTCATTCTAGCAAAGAACTTTTTAAATATTTTTATTGATTCCTCTTTTTAAATAGCAATCATTCCCAGCATGCCTTTTCCCAGTGAATGAGCCCTCTCATAAGAAAGACAACCCAATTTAGCAAAACCAATGGATACAACAACTATGGGAGAAGGAGGCCTTCACCCCAGATTCTTCAGGACAGTCCTGGATTCAAGAAAAGGATACACTTTTAACCAGGCTTGGAAAAAGGAATCTCTTTTTTAACCCAGATGCCTCTGTTTGAGATTTCGAAAGATATGGCCAGAGTTAATCAAGAGAAACCCAGATACTGACATAGGAACAGACACTGAAACAGATATAGGCCCAGTCCGGGGAACAGGCAATGAGAGTGAACCCTGCGCCCGATGCTGTGGCCACACACTGCCTTTCCACTACGTCTACTAGGTTTAGGTCCATCGAACCTCTGGTTGGGGTCTTCCTTTCCAGTTACTATTTTACACTTCAAAAAATTAAAATTTCAGCTCAAATTATAAATTCCGAAGGAAAGAGAATGAAGAGAAAACCCAGATGGCTCAAACATTTGACCAGTGCAGAGATGTGTGGTTGATTTGTTTAGCAGTATGGTCCATAGTCATCCACTAGAATGCAAGCCAGTGGGACCTGATTCTGAGCACCATTATCCTGAACATGCTTCGGCTTGTGAACAGACTCTTCTGTTCTCATGGCTGTCTATAATAGCTCACATATGTGCACAAACTAACAGGAGTGGGAAAACAGAGACCTGATTCACACAATAAACATGGCAGGAATTCTATGTGGATTCCAACAGTAGGTAGCAAGAGGGATGTCCATTCCTCAGTTTGAAGTGATGCTGCCCATCTGTCCATCCGGCAGAGAGAGGTGATGTTTCTGGCCTGGGGGCATCAAATTCAGTAGATAAGAGCTCCATCCACTGGGGCAGGGTGCAACCCATTCAAAAGATTCAAAGGGAGCCTGCTCAGTAGGATGAGACCTCTCTCATCTCTGGAAATTGCCTGTGATTGGACCTTACTGCTGATTCAAGTCAATTCAAGCCAGAAAACCACTTACAAGACACCACTGGAAATATGAAGATGAAAATGAACCAGTTTCTGCCTTCAAGGACCTACATTCTCTTGGTGCGGCTGGCTCAGGACCATGGTGATGCCACTGTGATCCCAAAAGGGCATCCAGGATTTAGTCTCCAGCTCCAGGACAGGGCTGTGATGCTCACATCCTTGCCCCAGGGTGGAGCTCTGGGTTCAGGCTTGACTCAGAACTAGGGTAAACCAGCAGTAGAGAAATGGTATCTCCATAGTGGTCCCAAGACTCAGGTCCTGGGTGTAGACTAGGGGTGAGCAGCAAGTAGCTTGGACACTCTAGACCTACAGGTCCTTCCAGTTCTCAGACAGAAGCTGAGGCGGCTGGAGCTGAACCTAGGGCTACTCTGCACAGTTGTTGCTGTTGTCCTGGGGCCCAAAAAGTCCAGGAGGGCAGAATCAGACTGCTCTTGGTCAGACCACCGAGGGGGTGTTGAAAGTTTGCAGCCACCTTGCCCAGGCCAACCGCAGAAGCCCGGAAGAGCACAGGAAATGATTCCTAGAAGATGAGCCAGGGCCGTGAAAATCCCAGTAGAAGCGTGCAGAGCCTGGCCCTGGCACGAAGTCCCCATCTGACAAACGAAGTTGTTATTATGGCGTCAGAGATGCCCAAGGCACAAACCTGAAGAAGAAATACCTCTAAGATGCTGATCAGCAAAAGCCTCAAAGAAAAAGAGTTAACTGATGAGATGAATTTAGATTTCTAGAAGAAATGACGCAGCAGATTTTTTTAGAGTCTAAATAGTGTTACCAATGAAATGAGAACAGTGTAGGAAAGAACAGAAAAAGAAACAAGATCTTTGGAGAGAAGACTTGGTGGGAGAATTGACAGCTTGGCAGACACTCCAAACCTTATCAATGGATCAGATGGAGAATGGCTCCATCGGACCTCAGGAAATATGAAAATTGAATCAAGATAAGAGTAATAAGAATGACTTTTATGCAGTTCCCGGCACTGTGCCAAATTCTTTACAATTATTATCTTCATTTTACAGCTGAGGAAACTGAGATAAACACAAGTGAGGGCCTTACTCAGGGACACAAAGCTAGTGAGTGTCTGAGGTCACATTTGAACTCAGGTCTTCCTGAATCCAGGGCTGGCACTCTCTTCAAGGTGATACCACCAGCCCCATGGAAGTCAAAAGATTGAAAAAATGAAAAGGGCTTCTTATAAAAGACAACTGACCTGGAAGACAGTTTGAGAAGAAGTGACTAGCTGACAGCAGATGTCTGCCAACATGGGACCTCCCTCCTCCTGTCCCCTTCCTAGATTCCCGGAGCCTCCAATCCTGGTGCTTTCCCCCGGGATGGTCTCTGGGCTGACTTGCCAGAAGCAAGTTGGTATGGTCTTTTGCTTGCTGTCTCCTCCACTAGACTGGAAGCCTCCTGAGAGCAGGCACCATTTTTGCCATTCTTTGAGCTCTTGCACTTAGTGTGAAGCCTGACACCCAGGAGGAACCTGATCAATTCATGGTACCTTGGCTTGACTAGTAAGGGACAAACCTGGCACTCTGTTACAGGAGGGAGTCCTGGCTTTGGAGTCCAAGGCCATGGGTTCCAATCTTGTATCTGCTGCTGACTATCTGTAATCTTGGACACCTCCATCCACCAGTCTGGGTTTCAGCCTCCTCATCTGTGAAGTGAGTCACTTCCCTCCTAGCTCTCATTTGTGATTCCTGGTCAGCTGATGCCCAGCCTTACTTGTCTGGTGTGCTGGGGACAAGATTTGAGTCCTATGATGTCATGGTTGCTCTGGTCCATGCTTCCATTGGGCGATGGTGACTCCACAACCTTGTCATGCCAGAGCACTTCTGAACAAGCCCAGGAGTCTGTCAAACATGATGGGGCTGGTCAAGGGGGGAGGCATTAGAGAAGGTAAGAGCCCAAGAAAAATGTCCATCTGATGCTCCAGCTCAGCCTCATTTCAGGCTAGGATCAGAGGGGAGGGCGTATAAGGGAGCAGCCTGCCTCCACTTACTCCTCCTTCCTACTGCCTCTTGCCCATGGTGCAGCCTGCAACACTCTCCTGAGAAAGCACGGAAAGAGGCTTCTCTCAGAGCCTGATGTCTTCCATTGCCCCTCCTCCTCTGACCACCCCTCATCCCAGGGAGGCTGTCCACCTGGTGCTGCAGGGGAGTCCTTGGGGGAGGCTGAGGAAGGGGATGCAGAGAGTGCATCTAAGATGGGATCTGAAAAGTGCTTTCTTTCCCCAAATATAGCATGAACCTATAACAGCAGCAACCACAACAGACTTGTTTAACTTGGCCCAGCTTAGGCCCGGCTTTGTTTGGATGGTGTCAAAGTGCCAAGGATGTTGTATAACCATATCGGGGGTGGCTGCTTGGATTGGTCATGGAGACAGAGACGTGTAATGGGCAAACAATTCAAGCCCAAGATTCGGATCACTGGCTTGGGGTGGGCCTCAAAGCTGGACCCAACCTCAGCCTGAGGGCTTAAAAATCTCTTTTGGCCTGTGATATAAACTTGGTGACTTTGTCAAGAGATACCCAAACATCTCTCTGTGCTGGCTATCTTTTCAGGGAGAACCTGGTGTGAGAGGCCCTCCTGGACCCGCTGGACCTCGGGGCATAGGAAGTCAAGGACCGAAGGTCAGCCTCTGGGCCATCTAGGCATTGTCCTGCCCCTGACCAAGGAAGAGTAGTTTGGGCTTTCCCCAGAACACTTGCCTCCAGCCTTGGGTCTTTGTTAATTCTTGGAGAAAGTGGACTTGGAGATCCTCCCCGTGACTGTGCCCCCCACTTCCCCCACCCCAGGAGCTTTAGTGGATGATACAGAGACCTCAGGGAGTCCAGGCCCCTTTAAGTAAATTGGTTGTAGCTGCCAAGAAGCCTCAAAATGCTGCCTTCATTGGCTGGATTTGGTTTCTAAGGCAACCCCTGAGGGCCCCTGGAGAAGCAGGAGGAGGAAAGGGCCTTGTGGGCTGCCAGAGATGCCCTGCGTTGGCCTCCCCTGGGGAGTGGCCAGAGACGCTCAGACCAGGTGGTTCCCGGGAAAGATCAGGGTAGTTAGCCTATCCCACTGGCCCCAGAGGTGGTCAGTCTTCCAGCCCCCACCCCCAGTCAACCATGGGTAAGAGGAGGGGACAGACAGAAAGATGGGAGTGAAGGGAGAGACAGAGATATAGAGAAAGAAACAGAGACTGAGAAAGAGATAAAGAAACACATGGAGAGAAACACAGAAATGAGGGCAGAGAAAGAGGTAAAAGAGATAGAGATACAGAGACTCATAGAGAGAGACAGAGAAAGAGGGACAAAGAGACAGATGGAGAGACACACACACAGACAGAAATGGGGACAGAGAAAGAGATAGGAGAGAGATAGAGAGACAGAGGAGGAAAGAGAAGCAGAGAGAGATAGAGACAGAGACAGAGACAGACAGACACAGGAGAGGAAAGCAGGGGAGGGGGATAGAGACACGGGGGAGGGGAGAGGAGCTCTCTTCCCTTTCCTCAACTCTTTATTCACTAAACTGAAGCCCAACAAGATCAGGCTTTATCCGGCTTGTTGTAGGAAATACTTCCTGAGTCTAGCGCAGCCATGCTGGGGGACTTCAGTTAACCAGACAACCACAGAGACTTCCCTCCCGCCCCCATCATGGGGGGTGTTCTTACTCCAAAGAAGCAGAACAAGGAAAGGTGTGAAGATATGTGTGTGCCTGTGTGCATGTGTGTGTACGTGTGTGTGTGCATGCGTGTGTAGCCAAGTAGCCTCACAGGTCAAGAACACACACTCTGGTGAGACCATCCAAACAAAGGGGAGCTTGGTGCATAGTGAGGGCTGCCCCTCACAGCTGCCTCTAGGGGTGCTGGTGAGCTTCCGGTCCAGGAGAGAATGGATGTTCAGCCTGTTGTTGAAGGCCTGGAGGGCCTGGGGAGGCCTTGAAGGTCCCTTCTCCCCCAGAGATTCAGTGATCCGGCTGCATTTTCTCTGACATTCAGGTCAAACCTGCCCCTCTGCCTGTCCATAGCAGCTCTCAGGACTGATCTCCCCTGCTCCTCCCCATGACAGGTCTTCAAGTGCTTGAAGGCAGCCACCAGGACTCTACCTGAGACTTCCCTTTTCCAGGCTAAACATCCCCAGCCCCCTCACGAGATTGTTCTACAGCATAGGCTGGTGGCTCTTCCCGTGTTGGGAGTGTTGTGGGGGAAGGGATATGGAGGGTGAGTCTCCAGTTAAACTAGAAATCCCACCCCCTGCCCAGTTAGGCCTTATCAGTCCATTGTACTTTAGTGTGAGAGCAGGCCCTTTTGGGGAAGGGGAGATTGGGAGGACCCTGATTCTGGCAGTCTCACCTGCCTCCTTCCCAGTGTTCCTTGACTTGTCCTGATCAGAGCCAAGGATAGTGTTGGGGGGAGGGGGTCCGAAGTCAGTGGTTTATTGATCTCTTACCCTTTCTCTCTAACAGGGTGCCCTTGGGCAGAAAGGTCTGCCCGGGCCTCCAGGCCCTCCAGGCTATGGCACACAAGGTGTAAAGGTGAGTGAGCTGGGTGTGCCTCTTGCCTGGGTACTTTCCCAGGCCCCTTAGCAGGACTTGGAAAGGAAGCACCAGCTTTGGGTGGGACACAAGTTGCTTAGTGAAAGGCCCAATCCAAAGCTTGTCAGTGGTTCCAGCTTGCTGCCCCATGTGTGTCCTGGCCGTCTGAGCTCATGCTAGGGAGGCCTGCCTTGGAATCAGCCTCAGATGGCCTAGCCATGCCTCCTCCCACCTGCGGATCTCAGTATCTGGCCTTTTCAGTCACTGAGGGCTCCAGAACCCCAGAAGGGGCGACAGACTCCACAGTGGCTCCCATTTTATGGGGAGCATCTTAAGGCAATTGTTCATGTACTGCTGATCACATGCTTAGCCTGGAAACATTCAAATGAAACATTAAATGAGAGAAATGTTTCTAACGGCTCCCCAGGCTGAATGACCTGACTTTTTAAAAGTCTAAGTCAATTTGGCAAATACTGACAGAGAAACCACCATGAACAAGACCCAGTGAAGTCTCACAGGACAAAGGTATGCAAAACACCCAGGTCTTTGGAGAATTCACATTTATCTGAGTGGAGATGGGTTAAAACCAGGGAAAGACAAACAAAAAAAAAATCTTTTAGTAAAAATACAAAGTTCCATGGCACAGACTAGAACATAATGAATTATGCAATGGATAATATAGTGAACAAGTATTTATTAAGCACCTACTATGTGCAAGGCAGACAGAGAGACAGATGGAGAGACAGAGAAACAGATGGAGAGACAGACAGACAGAGAGACAGAGAGACAGGTGGAGAGCCAGATAGAAGGAGAGAGAGATGGAGAGACAGACAGAGGATCCCACTCCGATCAAGGGAGCAC
Source organism: Bettongia penicillata ogilbyi (assembly GCA_023548195.1). NCBI lineage: Eukaryota > Metazoa > Chordata > Mammalia > Diprotodontia > Potoroidae > Bettongia > Bettongia penicillata. The sequence goes on along the minus strand of JAJHZJ010000095.1, from coordinate 1,945,512 downwards.
CCCAGCGGGACAAACATGGCTGGGGTCATGCGCAGCTCCAGAGCTTGTCTGTTGTGTGTGGGTAGTGGTTCAGTGTGGGCCTTCCTTTGCTCTCAGGGCTTACTTGGCACCATGCGTGGGGTCCAGGCAGATACATACCAGATCTATAAATGCTTGTGGATTGACTGACTTGTTGATGGTTCCGGCTTTCTTCTCCCTAGGTCCCTGCGGTCCCCTTTCTGACTTGCCCCCACTTTCTCCGTATGCCCAGCTGGGGGTCCTCATGCTGAGCTCTCCCTGAAGCTCACAGACCTTTCTGTGACTGCACAGTCATGGTTCTTCCTTAGCCTCTAGGGCTGATGTCACCCTTCTCCCCTCCACACTCTCATCCTCACTGACATTTATATTGTACTGACTGCTAAGCGACTAGTGGTTATCTCATGGGCTCCTGAGCCCTCCCTCCTTCCTCAGACATGGCTTTCCCAGAGGTCAGCTCTCTCCCTGCCCTCTCTGTCACCTATTGCTAGAGCTTCCTCTGCCCTTGACCTCACCTTGAGTGGGTGGTGGGGCTGGCTTTTACCTCCCTCAGGCTCCTCCCTGAACTTCAACCTCCTTATTCCTTGATTGCCGGGCCCCTGTGAGATGAAGCCCCCCAGTCATGGCTGCCACACCCCTCATACTCAGGAACCTTCACTGGCCTCCCCTGCCCACCGTCCCTAAGGCAAAGTCAAGACTCCTTGGCCGGTCCCTGGTCCTGCCCTGGCCTTCTCCCTCATCTTCTCTGCTTGAGCCCCTTGGTTTGAACACACTGGCTTCCAAAATGGTGGCCAGCTCCCAGCTCTGGGGGTCAGGCCATCTGTGTAGACTGAAAGCTCTTCCTCTGTGTATCTCCCAAGGCCTCCGTCCTTCCTGAAGCTTCCCTGGCATCCTCTCCCCATGAGAGAGATGACCGTGCTCCTCAAGCCACAACCACCTGCCATTCCTGGGGATGGCATGTCCTGGCCTGCTTGTTCTCTCCTCGCACTGTCATGGGCTCCCAGGCTCTGGGCTTTAGAGACAGAGTAGAGTGGTTGATGTGCTAGACTGGGAGGTGGGAGCGCAGGGGCCAAATCCTACCTCAGAAGCCTACTCAGTTTGTGACTCTGGGCCAGCTGCCTCAATTTTCTCACTAGTAAAATGAACAATTGGCCTTTGTGGCATCTGAGGTCCCTTCCAGCTGTGTATCTGCCCAGGCCCCGCATCTTACAGATGAGGGAACTGAGGCCAGGGTTGCATGGGCCCAGGTTTGGAGGGCTGGGCCCTTGGGGATACGGTAAGGGGTGGGATCGAGTCTCCCTGAGCCTTAGGGAGGGATGGGCACAGGTGAGTCTGTCAGGCGCATGGGGACCTGCTGGGGCACAGAGGGAGGATCTGTTGGAGACAGAGGGGGAAACTGCTGGGATACACACAGATCTGCTAGGGCACATGGATCACACGGGGGACCCACTGAATTATGCATGGAGATCTGCTGAGATGCCCAGGAAGATCTGCTCACCTCTTCAGAGAATGTGAGAAAACCCCTTCTTCCTGTTGCAGGGGGAGCAGGGCCCCCAAGGCCCTCCGGGGCAGAAGGGCAGCTTGGGCCTTGGCCTGCCTGGCCAAAAGGTAAGTGTCAGTCACTGGATCCGGATGTCTTTTCTTCATCTTTTTTTCTTTACATTTTAGAAAAACTCTCAGGCCCAGAGACGCCTCCCTGTCAAAGCTCCTAAACTCCATCTTGCCCTTCCATGTCAGAAGCAGGGAAAGAGGGGAATGGGAGAAGGGAGGGAGGGAGCCAAAGACAGAGAGAAATGGGGGGGAGGCAGAGAGACAGAGAGACACAGAGAGAGGGAAACAGAGGGATAAAGACAGAGAGAGAAGATGAGGGGTAAGGAGACAGAGACAGAGAGAGGAAGACAGACAGAGATGGGGTAGCAGGGAGAGACAGAGACAGACATAGAGAGAGACACACAGACAGAGGGGCCCACGTCCCTGCTTGGACAGGAGGTGGGACTTTCCTAGTACCATGAGATCAAGTCTCCTTCCTATAGGTCAGGCCCTGGGCCAGGGCACCTCAGAGATACTGTTTCATGCATGGGTGCCCCAGCTGCCATATCTAGGATTCATCCTGAAAGCTGATGTGGGCACCTGAGAAGGGGAAACAAGACATCCCAGTGTGGTGTTGCCTTGCCCACATGAATGAAGACCTTGGCTCGAGAGGCCGCCCGCTGGGACTCCAGCTTTAGGGTTGCTTTTGTCAGGATTGGCAGGTCCTTGTCCTACCCTGAATGTTGGGTCTCTGCTGTGTTTATCAGGGTGAGCCTGGCAGCCCAGGGGACGTGGGAAAGAAAGGAGACAAGGGAGAGATTGGCGATCCTGGACCCCCAGGAGGACAGGCAAGTGGGTTTGGGCAACCTCTCAGTCCTGCTTCCTAAGGAAAAAGTGCAGTGTGTATGTGCTCATGGCCACTCTCTTCCTGCTCTGCAGGGGCTGCCGGGACCCAAAGGGGACCTTGGACTCAGTGTGAGTATCTGTGGTCATTCTCTTCACCAGCCTGTGGACTCGCTGTTACACAGCTCCACCCTGATCCCCCTTAACACAATGAACTTTGATAGGACGATGGGTCCTCTGGGTGCTGATATTGCTTGAAGGCCTTCAGTCACCTAGAAAAACTGTTGAGCAGTTACCATGAGGTGAAATAATAAAGCCCTGAACTGGGTTCCCAATTCCCAAGCTGCACCCCACATGCATTCTCTTGTGCCAATCCCAGCCTGGCTGCCCTCTCTGCACCAGTGATTGTGATTTGTCTCCAGAGTGTCCCCCTTTCTAAGGAGGTCTGACATTGTTATCCCTAGGGAACAGCTTCCTGGTTCCAGGCATGACTGGGGCCTAGTGCTCTGGCTGGAACAAGGTAGAAGACTGTTCTCCCCACCTTCAGGGGGCAGTCAACAGCTAAGATATTCCCAGGTATGACTTAAGGAGGGAGACTCGAGGGGCCAAGCCTGGCCCAGAGAACAACACAGGGCTCCCCACCCCTCGCATAGCAGCCTGGGAGCTATGGAAGCCTGGGGAGGGCGTCAAGGTCCACAGAGGCAAGGGGCTGTCAGAGGAAGCTGTGTGAGACCAGCACCTGGGACTAGGGGGCAGGGCTATGTATGGTTCATGACGTGGTGTGATTGCCAGGAGGTCTATGGACATGCAATACAATACATGTGTACAGGCACACAGCACATAACATACATGTGCCTGCACATCCATGTACAAGGCACTCAGTTCCGTATTAGTGGTAACATAGCTGCTAGCTGAGCTGTGTCTGCATTTTGAATAAATGTGCTCTTTTATTTTCTTCCAGAGAGAAGAAATTATCAAACTGATTATTGAAATATGTGGTAAGATTTGAACTGGGGAAGGAAGAGATAACTCACCTTCAAATGTTCATATGAGCAGCTGCTGGTGAAATAGCGGACTAGGCCTGGACTCAGGAAGAGCTGAGTTCAAATCCAGCCCCAGATAGTTATTAGCTGTGTGACCCTGAGCAAGGCACTTAACCCTTGTCTGCTTCCATTTCCTTCTCATAAAATGGAGATAATAACCCCTCCCTCCCAGGATGAGAGGATCAGAAGTTCTCAGCACATGCCTGGAGCATCATATGATCAGGCTGTTACTATTATTAACAACAGTGTGGCTAGAAGCCTCCCTGGCCCAGAAGACTGCCTTCGGGCTGGGCCCTGAGCTTGGGACACCCTGACATCTCAGGGATAGACTGTCTCCAGGCCGTGGGATGGAAGCCCACTGAGCCAGGCCTATGTTGGGGGGTGGACAGGGAGCAGCCTGGGACTTGCCTCACATCCTTTGTTATGGCGCCCCCATCCTCACTCTCCTGCCCTGCGGTCCTCATCCAAGGCCTCTCAGAGCTGCACCATCAGGCAGTGTCCAGGGGAGGGAAAGGAGGGGCTCAGAACTCCCAGGTCTGGGGGTCCTGAGGGCTCTCTCTCCCAGCCGCCCAGGAGACTCACCTGTGCTGTTCTGATCTTTCAGGCTGTGGGGCCAAGTGCAAAGAGAGCCCCCTGGAGCTGGTGTTCGTGATTGACAGCTCTGAGAGTGTGGGGCCTGAGAACTTCCAAATCATCAAAGACTTTGTCAAGAAGCTGGTTGACCGCGTGGCTGTGGAGCATGCCAGCGCCCGCATGGGCCTCATCAACTACAGCCACAAGGTGGAGGTAGTGGCCGAGCTCAGGCACTTCTCAGGAAAGGACCGCCTACAGAGCGCTGTGGACACCATGCAGTACCTGGGTGAAGGCACCTATACAGCCTCGGCACTGCACGCGGCCAATGCAATGTTCCAGTCTGCCAGGCCTGCAGTGAGAAAGGTGGCATTGGTAATCACCGACGGGCAGGCAGACACTCGAGATGAGATGAACCTGGAGCAGGTGGTGAAGACAGCCAACGCCTCTGGCGTGGAGGTCTTTGTGATTGGTGTGGGGAAGGAGAGCGACCCCAACTTTGAGGTCTTCCGGCTAGAAATGGACCTGATCGCTACAGACCCTGACAGTGAGCACGTCTACCAGATTGATGACTTCCTGACCCTCCCAGGTAAGGGGCAGCGCAAGCCTGTGTCCCCAGGGAGGCTCCCAGGATCCCAAAGAGCTCCCTCCCTGGGAGGGAATTAGGAGAGCTGGGGTAAACACTGCTTAGCTCTTGACTTTGGGTCCCCAGTATCCAGCACAGTGCCTGCTATACAGTTGGCATTTAGTAAGTGCTTGCCATGGAACCATTTTTGAAAGACTCCCAGAGATGGGGAACTCATTACCTTCAAGCACAGTCAATTCCACTTTGTCTTGAAAGGGGCTGATGCTGCCACCTTGTACCATGCCTCCCAGCTCCTAGCCCTGGCCTCTGGTGCCAAGCAGAACCAGGGCCCTCCCCCTGCCTGTGCAAGATCCATTCCCAAGGCTGCCAGACCTGAAACCTTTCCCTATCTTTGGCCACATAGCTTAGGGGTGTAATTAAACTCTGCAGCTCCTGTGCCAACCTGTCATCAGTGTAAGCACATCAGAGGCGCCTTTAGCTAGCTTAGTTTGGACCATTGCCAGCCCCGGGAGCACTGACAAGGCTCTTCCTCCCTCATCCCTGGGGCCTGTTGAACCAGCAGGGGAAACATGATGCCAGTGCCTCCCTGGAGCAAGCTAGCCATGTGTGCCCAGTAGGAAGTAGGCAGTGCTTCCAAAGGGTAAGGACTGTCTCAGCTGGCGAGCCAGCAAACCCTGCTAGAGTTACAGAGTATCAGAGCTGGGGGAAGGGGGAACCTCTCTGAGGCAGCACTGAGGGGCAGGGACTCAGCCAAGGTCACACAGTCAGCATGCCCCTGGGGTCAGGTCTCCTGACTTCCACTACAGCACACAGCCTTCCTGCACACCTGGGAGATAGGAAGTGTGGAAGACCACAGAAGATCCCAAAGCCACAGTGATCTCTGGGGAAACCACAGGGACAAAGATCTGAGGCTTGACTCACCCACCCACACCAGCCACTCACATCAAAGTGTGTCCTTCCCACCGACCATGCCCACAGATGGCAGACTGAGCCATCCACTCTGGGAGACAAAAGCCATACTTCCTAGCTGCCTTCCCATCCTAGAATCAGACAGGAGACTCTCCCCTGGATGTCTGCCTATGAGGTGAGTCCTGGTGAGGTCAGGTGAGGCCAGTGAGGTCAAGTGAGATCAGGTGAGATCAGGTGATACTAGATGAGTTGTCTTTGGGCCAGCTCTGATCTTTATGAGGCATACATTACCCATACCAACCATACTCGAAGAGGAGGGAACCAAGAAGAACCCACAGTCATAGTCTGCTGCTGATGACCTGGAAAGGTCCTGAGATGATGGATGCTTCTTGAGGCCAGGCCTGGAGTAGAGCCACAAAGAAAGTTCATGGTGATTCTGGGGCCAGTTTTGCTCCCAGCTGGGGATGTGACCTTTCATAAGAAAGTTCCTTCTCCTGCCTGGGCATCAAAGGCCTTCTCTCACCTCAGAGTCTGGTCCTCATAACAACCCTGGAAGGTTGGTACTATTAACTCCATTTGACAGTTGAGAAAATGGAGGTAAACAGAGGGTCATACAGCCAGGATATGTCTGAGAGTGTATTTGCACTCAGGCCTTCCTGACTCCAGGGCTGCTGCCCTATCCACTGAGCTGCTAGCTGGGTAGGGGGCCACCTTGTAGGCTGAACATCAAGTGTGTTTTATTCAGGAATCTATTCAGGTGAGGCTGTTTTCGGCTCTATTCCTCACCCCCGTGGGGCCCACACTGTGATCCTGCTCTGTGCTGTCTTCCCTCAGCAGTGGTCTGAGGCTTGAACCCTCCCTTTTCCCTTGGCACACTTACCTCTCCCCTGCCGCACACACATCAACCCTGCCATGGCCATTTCCTCCCAAGCCCTACTGGTTTGTCCCAGCTTAAAGAAAGCCATGGGTTCCTCATGTTTTCTGTGTCACTGGTCCATTGGGCAGTCTGGTGATGCCTACGGACAACCCCTTCTCAAAATCTTTTTTTTTTCTATTTATTATTTTATTTTCTCCCAATTATATGTAAGACCACATTCAACATTCATTTTTTACAGCTTTAAGTGCCAAATTCTCTCCCTATCTCCCTCCTCACCCTCCCATTGAGAAGGCAAGCAATTTGATACAGGTTATACATGTGTAGTCATGCAAAACACTTCCATAACAGTCATGTTGTGAAAGAAAACATAGGCCAAAAACCCCAAGAAAAACAAAGAAAGTAAAACAAGAAAGCCTGCTTCAATCTGCTTTCAGAGCCCATCAGTTCTTTGTCAGGGGATGGGCAGCATAGTTTATCCTAAATCTTTCAGAGTTGTCTTGGATCTGTACTGATGAGAATAGTCAAGTCATTCACAACTGACCATCACACGATATTGCTATTACTGCTTACACAGTACATTTCACTTTGCATCAGCTCATACAAATCTTTTCAGGTTTTTTTGACAGCATCCTGCTCATCATCATAATCATGTATCACAACTTGGTCAACCATTCCTCAGTTGATGGGCATCCCATCAGTTTCTAATTCTTTGCTCCCAGCAAAGAGCTACTATAAATAAAATCCCATTTTTAAACATCTAGAATAAACAACATTGGGTTACAAAGGGCACATGTTTATACTAAAATACAGAGAACAGAATATCTCACATCTCTAAGGACAAGTGTCCTCAAGATGTCATCCCAAGCAAAGGTCAGGGGTGGTGGGGGCCATGGATGCTCAGAACCTAGGAGACATGGGGTGTGGCCAGCTAGAGCCCTCTGCCACCAGAAGGAAAACCCTCCTGGACCAAGAGGACACTGCTGCTTGGGGAGGAGACTTCTTGACTGGGGGGCCATTTGGGAGGAACTTCCCCTCCCTCCTTCTTCACTCATCTGAAACACTTGGCCTGGAGGACTGAGGAGGAAGATGGCAGTCACCGGCAGGGTGGGTCAGCCTGCGTCTCAGGTCTCTTCCTGTTTCTCTTGGCAGCCCTGGAGAATAAACTGTTCCAAAAAATCTGTGAGGATGTTAACTCTTACCTTGACCAAATTCTTGGCTCTTCGGTTCTCCATCCTGGATTTGGAACTAAGCTAAGGGGGACCGTGAGCACCCCCACTGCTGAGGTGGAGCTGGACAGCGCCCAGTCTGTAAGTCAGTCCCTCCCCCCTGGACAGTGGAGCCAGCCTTCCAGGCATGCAGGCCAGATGCCGCTCTGCTGCTGCTGGGTGACCCCGGGCAAGTCACTTAACCTCTTGGTCTCAATGTCCCCCTCTGGGAGAGATGAATGGGCGGTGCTGTTGCTAGATCTGTGTAGCTCCCAGGTGGTGGAGTTTCCTAATCTCACCTTCTTCAGAGGCTGGCTGCTCCCTGCTCCCTCCAGGCTTCTCTTCCTAAATTACCCTCTTTCTGTGCCTCCTCTGTGAAAATGGAAGTTCCTTGAGGGCAGGGACTGTAGATTTGCTTTCTTTGTATCCTTAAGGCTTAGCATAGAGCCTAGTACACAGCAAGAGCTTAAGAAATGCTAGTTTGTCTCCTGATTGACTCTCTGTGCCTGAAAGATGAGCTCTCCTGAGGTTATCCTCAGGACTGAGGAGTGTCTGCTAGCAGACCTTGAGATGACAGATGATGGTAAGCATTAATTCAGCACCGACTGTGTGCCAGGCCCCATGATATTGCTGCCTATAGGAAGAGATAGCATGGAACAGCCGTGGCCCACATTCTCCCCAATGCAAAGGTCAATATAGGCTGGATCAGCTCAGCCAGATGCCTACATTACATCCAGTGCTTCCTCGCTTGGAACTTGCTGCCTCCTGCCTCTCCTTCAGGGCCTTTGCTGCCTCAGCTGGATGGATCACGGCCCTAGAAGATGATTGTGGGGGTTAGGCTGGTGGTCTAGATGAGCCCCGCTGTAGCCTGGGCTCTTGGGTCTGCTTGCCTGCTGGGTGGCAGTTCATGTTGCCGTTAGTGGGAGGGAGGCCCCCCTTGACATCTCTGGAGGAGGTCTGAGGAGGCCAGGTCTGCAGTATGGCTGGTGAAGGCTGTTGTGGAAGTAGGGTTGGCCAGTCACAATGAAAATGGGGTTCACGGGAGGATGCTGAGTAAAGGATGACTCCTGAGTGAGTCATCTGCCTTCTGCCTTCTTTCTGTCTTGTATCCTTGTAACCCTGGGGAGGTGTTTGTGACTGGAGGCGGGGCTTGGAGAGCTGGTGCCTCAGGATCTTTGGGTGCACCTCTTAAAAGGGGGCCCTCTTTTGCCATCTCTGCCCTGCTAGCTGCCATAGCATGGGGCTGGCCCAGAGTAGATGCCTATAAGTGGTCATTGATTAATGGGGGCACAGGGAGGTGCTGAGGACAGAAGCATCACAGGGTGAATGAGGAGCATCTGGGACTGACTCAGTTTTCCTATAGCTCAGCACTCTAGGAGTCCAGGATGAAGGACCTGGACTTTCCCCATCTCCCAGGAGTGGAGTCTTCACTATGATGACAATGAACAACGTGCCTGTGAGTCACAGACAGCCCCTCAGTCCCTTGCCTGGTGGTAGCACACGGGATGAGGACACTAGCTCCCTTCAACACGTTCTTGTTATGCCTACCACTGAGACTGCACGCCGAGGTGAGGGACTGGCTGATTCTGGGATGCTCCCTTTACTCATCTGTAAAACCAGCAATGGTGGTCTAAACCTGCTATCCTTTTAAGTCCTCTGATCCAGAACAAGATTGGGAGGAGCAGTAGCACATTCATCTCTCCTCTTTAGTGGGATGAGCAGGTAGCCATCTTCTGGCTTCTAAATGTCATGGGCTGGGGCTTGGGTTGGGCCCAAGAGGTGAAGAGACCTGCCAACTGGTTCCTGGAACCCCAGAATCTCTCAGAGGCCATTTAGTTCAGCCCCCATGTGATCATCATCCCCATCAGAAGGGTATCCAGCCTCTCTGAGAACCCCTGGGGAGGGGCCCCCAGGCAGCCCCTCTATCCCCTTGGGACAGCTCCCATTGTTAGAAGATTGTGTTGGTCTTAGGTGGGGGGAATGAGAACAATGGAGAAGGGAGGTCTGGGGGCACTGGAGGAACAGATATGAGGGCTGGCTCCTCACTAATAGGTGACAAATCCCTGCACTACAAAATTGAACCCTTGATTCCAACACATGAATAAATTGTAGTGGGATGATAGCAGCCCCACCAGAACCACTAATGGTCCACAGCTGCTTGTCACTTCCTTAGACCCTAATGCATGAAGAACTCTCTTTGACAGATATCCCTCTGTAGAATATTGACTCAATATTGACTCCCATTTATGTGAAATGAAAAGCCCTCCCAGGTATAGAGATTCAGCAGAAGAGATCAAAGCCAGGTAAGAGCAGGATGAGGAGCTTGCTCTCCTGGGCACTACTGGAATTGTCCCAAAGTGGCTTTCCCAGACATCCTACCCTTTGTATTCAACTGAAGAGAGCTATCTCCGTTGGACCCTATTTGATCCCTAACACTCCCAGACTCTTAACTCTGGCCCCAGCTAGATGACACAATGGGAGCACTGGGCCTGGAATTAAGAAGACCTACATTCAAATCTGGCCTCAGATACTCAACAGCCGCATGACCCTGAGCAAGTCATGTAATCTCTGTCTGACTCTGTTTCCTCAACTGTCCATAGAAGTAATAAGGACACACCTTCCCAGGGATGTGGTAGGATTCCAATGAGATGATATTGCAAAGTGCACAGCACTGTGACCCACAGTAGGTGCTTGATAAATGGTTGTTTCCTCACCCCCTCATTTCTTAACCTCCTGGACCCCAGGCCCAAGATAATGCCTTGGCCCTTGGGAGAGCTTACTCAGTGTTTTCTCTGTCTCTCTAGTGATCTAAGTAAGGGCTTTCCTTATTCACACCTGTGAAGCAGAGCATGCAAATAGTATAATTAATTGGCACTCCTTACAGAGCCTTGGAGAAGTGGGGTGATTTGCCCAGGTCACACAGCTAGCAAACAAACACTGGGACCAGATTCAAACTCAGGTCATGTTCCATGCCCTTCATGTGTATATGAAGCCCTCCTGGCCCTTGCTATGCTAGCAAAGGAATTGACCCACTTGGGGCTTATTGTGCACTTACCAAGTGTCCCATCTCTGTGTTCAACCCTTCAAACACCTTATAAGGGCCGGGCTGCTTCTTCTCATAGTCTTCTTGAGAACACAGACCATGATCTGCCTCCAGCCCCTGGTCTATAGAGGAAACTCAAATTAACTTGCTGCATTTTGGGGCCCTCCTAGCTCCTCGATGCCTGGAGGCCCTGAGACCTGGAGACTGTGGGGAGTATGTGGTCCGGTGGTACTATGATAAGGAGGTGGACGCATGTGCCCGCTTCTGGTACAGTGGCTGTGGTGGCACCAATAACCGGTTCAACAGTGAACAGGAGTGTCGCAAAGCCTGTGTCCAGGGATGAATGGTGAGTGTCCCTGGGTCTCTGCCCACTCTGCTCCAGCCTGGGTAACAGACAACCCTGGCAGGGAGCCTGGAGCCCTTGGCCCACTCATAACCAGAATGGTCTTGTCTTAGTCAAGAGGATTCTGGGCCCTGCCCATCCCTGACTCTTGTTTCCCTGAACCCCACCCCAGGGTGTCCAATCACTGGAGACCCCTCAGGTGGGAGACAGAAAGAAGCCCACATTACATGGGCGCTGGATGCCCAAAGAGCCATGGGGGCATTCTGGAAATGGGATCTCCCCTCCTCCTCCATCCCTCCTCCTCCCCACATTGATAACTGAGCTTCCCCTGTGGTCTCTCTGTATGTAGCCCAGTCCTCCAAAGTTGGATTCACTTTGTTCAGATCAAACCCCAGACTCTTATCAGCTTGTGTGACCCCCTGCCAATCACTTAACTTCTTCCTTCCTCAGTTTCCTCAAATGTAAAGTAGGGATAATAATAGCCTCTATCTCCCAGGAGTGCTGTGAGTTCAAATGAGATAAGATGCATTAAGAGCCCTTAGCCCCAGGGCGTGGCACCTGGCGGGCACTTGGCAAGTGTTTGAACCCTTCTTTCTTTCCAGTGTTCTGCCAGAGAAGGCTTCTCAGGAGTGGTGAGGAGGCTTGTGATGAGGACGTAGAGGAGATGGGTCATCCTGCACCACCACCCCCACCAGACAACACTGCATTTCTCCTTCCTGCATACCTGCCTGCTTGCTTCGCCTATATCGCCCTCATGCTGAGCTGATGCGTGCCTCTCTTGGCATGTGGGTACAAGCTCTTTGAAATTCTGTCTAACAGCACAAATTGAGGGTCCCAGGAACCCTGTCCTGATTCCCTCCCCATCCCACCTCTCACTCCAGCCAGGAGTCTCTCTCTCTGTTTAGAGAGGAGGGATTGTTAATAGTCAGAAAGTGACCAAATGGAGGCAGCAGGCAGCCACGGATGGCTGTGGGGTCAAAGAAAGCTAGCCTTGGCCAAAGAAAGATTCACTGGGGCCAGATTCTGTCTTATTTTGACAAGAAAGAAACTAAGCTGTGTGTGTGTGTGTGTGTGTGTGTGTGTGTGTGGACCCACTGTGGCAGCACCTGTGGGGATGTTGTTGAAGGTTACAGAAAATTGAATGAGGCATAATTCTGAAAGACCAACATACTCTGAATTGGACCATTGGGTTGGGAAGACAGAGAAAGGGGAACAAAAGATACACTTGGTTCTTTCTCCCTTTGGCATTTAGATGGAGGTAGGGTGGGGAGGGAGGGAGGCTGAACTCTGTCAGTGAGCATGGTCCCAAGATATCACCCCATCTCTCCCTACCTCATCTTCTGGCTCTGAATTCAGGGGAGACTTCACCCGAGTACCTTAGCCAGGGCCCCTGGCTCTAGAGGAAGCAGGGACAGGCATAGTGTGCTGCCAGTGCCTGGAGCAGACACGTCCTTCCCTAAAATCGAGGACAGATATTTTGGGGTGGGGAGCATCCCTCAGACTAACAAGCCCAATTTAATCTGTGCAAGATTTTCACTAACCAGGATGACAGATTCCCACTGGCCATGCTCCTAAAGGTCTCCTTTGCTTCAGCAGCTGCTGTGATGGACTCCTGTGTGTGAACATTAAATATGTATTCCTTGGCTATGGCTAATGCCAGCATTTATGAACTCTTCTCCCTTCTTGCCATTGTGTTCCCATTGCCCAGCACAGCACAGAGCATTCAGCAGGGCTTAACTAATGCTTGGGGAATTGACACACTCAAGTATAGTATGGGTGCCCACAGAATGTTCCCATGGGGTGGCTTCTCCCTGAAAGATCGATGGTGGACCCTGGACCAGAATTGCTCATCTGAGAGGGCCTGGAGGGATGGGTCCCAATCTGTCTTGGGGGTCAGAGGGTCTACACACATATTCAACTGTATGGGACCTTGGAACAGGGGGCTCAGGGCTCCTTCTTTGAAGCAGACTGGCCAACTGTCATGGAGGGAGGGGAGCTCAACACCGACCACTATACAGTCTTTCGTGGGGAAAGAGGCAGAAATCCACAGACTCACAGCCAGCTGGCTCAGAAAGGGATTTTGCAGCAAGCCTTATCCAGACACTCTAATTTTATAGGTCAGAAAACTGAGGCCCAGAAAGGGAGCCACCCACAGAAAACAATGTCAGCCGTCAAATGTCAGCAATTTGTATTTAATGCAAATCCACTTCATGAACCCTTGATGATGGTGGATATCCTTACTAGGGATGCTCATTCCACTGATGGCCATTACAGCCCCTTGTACACAAGTCAGAGGGAAAACAAGGAAGCCAGAGACCAGGACGGTGGTGTGGACATCATTAGCGGTCATCCATCTCCTGCCTCTACCTTGGCAGCAAGGTGGCACCACAGTACCTAGAATGCAGGACCTGGATTCAGGAAGACCCGAGTTCCAATGCTACCCCAGACACTTCAGGCTATGGGAACTGGGACAAGTCACTGTCCATAGCTCAGTTTTAGCTTCCCTATCTGTAGGATGGGGCAGTAGGAGTGCTACATTAGCATTATATAATTATATAAATTACTATATTATATAAATTATACAAATATTGGCTACTACTACTAATCATTATAACATTAGTGATGCTACCATGGGGAGGGTTGTCTGGTGGTGGACATATGAGGGTGGGGGGAAGGGAGGGAATAGCAAAGTCATGGCAGAAGCAGGGGACCCAGAAAGTGATGGTGAAGCCAGAGTTCACGGGTGGCCAGATCAGGCTTCCTCCTGGCAATGGGAGGCTTTCACTGTCGGGCTCAGCTGCATTTCTTAGCCAGGGCCACTGTCAGAGCTCCAGAGGCTCTGCCAATTTCCACCAGGTTCCAATGGCTGAGCTGGTTGTAGAGTGAGGCCTTGGGATCCCCGTGCCTGTGCTTTTCTCACCATGTTACCTTTGTTCTCTGAGACCATGATCATGTTTTCTTAACCTCTGTAGTCTGATCTTGGCAGTGACTCCCTCCCAAGGCTGCCTGCATGGCAGCCCAAGCCCTCACCATCTCCCCCACCCACGATCAACTGGGCAGCCTCCAGTCAGCTACTCATCCCGTCTCGGTGCAATGCCAGGCTTTGTGTTCCTGTGCCCACAGAGAAGCATCCACCGCTCTGGGGAGACAGAAAAGGCTGGGTCGAGCAGGGCAGGGACTATTGGTTTCCAGGGTTTGCTGAGGTCTGCTCCCCTGGCTCGGATGGGAATTCCCAAGACCCTTTTGGCCAGCACTCCCCAGGGTGCCTGAAACAAGGGCCCTGTCATGCCCCCTGGCTCTCTTTTCCTAGAGAAAAACCTATCTGTCTCAGCCCAAGGGCTGAGAGCATCATGTGCTCTTCAGAATGTGAACTAATGTTTAGCAAATGACTGCACACTCCAACGATAGTGATCAGCACTTTGGACAATCACGGGCCTTAGAAGTCACAGAACAAGTCGTTATTCAGGGAAAGTAAATCTCAGTGACTTAGAAAAAAAATGAGCAACAATCGACTGGCTTAAATGGAGAGATGACACACTTTGAGGGGAGGGGAGGGGAAGGAAGATGGGGGAGGGGAGGGCAGGGCTTCCTAGGCTGGAGGTGGGCACAGGGAGGGGGCATGCTGTGGACAATGAGACAGCAAAGCCTGGAGAAGGAGCTGACAGTCGGATGGAGGAGAGCCCAATCTGTTGTTCAATGGAGGACCATAGGTGGTAACAAAACCTGCAGGAAAGGGACAGCGCCATGGTGCTGAAAGCTATGGGAGGCCAGGTAAAGGGAAGGCTGAACACAGCGCTGGATGCGGCCATTGGGTCCCTTGTAGGGAGCCCTGTGGCTAGGAAGTTAGTTTGGAAGGGGGTGGGTGTGTGAGGTCCCAGGCCAGATCTCAAAGCCACCCTAGGGCTAATTGATAAGAACATCAGCAGCTGATGTCTGGGGCAGCTACGGGCGCCATAGTGCACAGAGCGCTGGGCCTGGAGTCTGGAAGATCTGAATACAAATCCAGCCTCAGACACTTACTAGCTGGGTAACCCTGGGCAAGTCGCTTCAGCCCTGTCTGTCTCGATTTCCTCATCAGTAAAATGAGCTGGAAAAGGACATGGCAAACCATTCCAGAATCTTTGCCAAGACAACCATTTCCACGGACAGCATTGGTATGCTTTGTTCCACAGGGGCACCAAGTCAGACATGATTGAATGACCGAACAATGACAAACAGGTTGATGTCCGTAGGGTTCAGCAATTTGTAACCTGTTGCCTGTGACCTCTGGGGGACAATAAATGAAGAGCAAGGGGGGCCCAGTCCACGACCAACCATGGCCACTGTGACTTTTATTTAGCTCCCACAAATCACAGCTACTGAGGGGAGGGCTCCAAGGCTGGGGGAGACTCCAGCTGTGTCCAGGGGATATTCGGCCTGGAGGAGACAGGAGCCTCCCACACCTTGGCAAGCAGCTTGGAGAGTCTCTAGAGGGCAAAGGCCCCATCCCCCTCCACATGAGCCCCCAGTGGATTCTCTTTCCCCAGTGGAGCTCCCCTTTCTCTGAGGGGTCTCCCTTCCCCCAAAGACCCTCCCTCACCAGTAGAGCTCTCCCTTCCCATAGATTTTCCCTTCCCAAACCCTTCTGCATTCCATAGCAGATCATTTCCAATGACTTCAGCAGCACACTATATGACTCTCTCCCAGGTAAAGAACCCTGCCTTTCACATACTCTGTTCCCTGGGTCCTCCTCCTCCTGCCTTCCCCCCCAAAACCTTCACCAGAAGCCAGTTAGAGCAGTTGGATCACATCTGAGTGAGCCTGGAGGTCATTTCACCCATTCTGCAGTCAAAACTCTACCTTATTATACCTTTCCTGAGGGACTTGGCTCACTTATGTGGAGGAGGCTAGCTTAGATGAGAAGAGGTTCAAGTGTTAGAATGGCTGGGAAGAGGAGGGCAAGGGTAGAAGCTACCCCTTAGAGAAGAAGCATGGGCAGGATGTAGCTGGTCCAGGGGAGGAATCCCTCCAAGGGAGGGAAGGCCCAGGGATCCTGGCTTCAGAACAACCATCCCCCATAGCTAACTTTCATAGAAAGGAGACTAGACACAGTGATGCCTGAGGGAAAGTTCTGCCTCCCCTTCTGACATGATCTTGTGACCCTGGAGTAAAGGAAGAAGTGGGGTGGTTTCTAGGGAGGGGCACAGTGGAGGAAGATTACCAGAAGGAAGTTACATTCCCAATACCTGTTTATAGTGAGAACTTGGTGGGGAGTCAGTGGATTACCGGAAAAAGAGGAAAACCTTTCCAAAGACAATTGTCCTGGAGCAAAACCCAGGTCACTCCACCCTAGTCATGGTCTTAGAGAGTTGCCTGACTTACCCAGCACCATTGGGCAATTGAATCCATGCTTTTCTGACTGTGCCCAAGATGGCAGGATAGAGGAAGCTTTATAGCTCAACTCTCCCCACTTCTCTCCAAACAACTTTAAAATTAGCCTTCAAATCGTTCTAGCCTAAGACACCTTAGTAGAAGAGATCCTTGATGCTGAGGTGGTGCATGCCTGAAGCAGCCACATCCATGATGGGGCTTGGAGGTGGCAGAGACAGTTGGATTGGAAAACTGATCAGAAAGAGATTACAGTTGAAACAATGAACAACCTTAATAACTTTAGCAAAGTTGCAGGATCTAAAATAAATCCACCCAAGTCATCAGCATTTTCACATATTACCAACAAAACCCAGCAGGAAGAGATAGAAATTCCTTTTAAAATAACTGCAGACCACATTTGATATTTGAATCTATTTGCCCAAACTCAGGGATTGTATGAGCACAATTGTCATTTTTCACATAAATAAATACAGATCTAGGGAGGAGCCAAGATGGCGGAGTAGAAAGATTCATATATGCTAGCTCCGAACCCACAGCCCATAAATTACCTGTAAAAAGAACTCCCAACAAATTCTGGAGCAGTAGAAGCTGCACGGCAACAGAGTGGAGGATATTTCTGTTCCAGAGAGCCCTGAAAAACCAACCCCAAAGGTCCATCGCGCACCGGACCCAGAGCAAAACCCAGCCCTGCCTTGGCTGTGCCGCCGAGAGGAGAAGATCTGAGCAGGCTTCAGGGACTGAATCTCCGGCAGCCACGAAGGTCCCTCAACCCACAGGTGCAAAGTCAGTGAGAGAGACTTCTGGGCTGGCTGAGAGGGCAGCAAGGTGTCTCCATAACTCAGGCCCCCTCGGGAGGCAGCGGCAGAGGCAGCAGAGGACAGGAGCTCCCAAAGCAGGTAGGACCCCGGATCCATTATCGAAGGTCTCCACATAAACCCCCTGAGGGAACTGACTTCAGCAGCACACTATATGACTCTGTGAGGCAGCCCTGCCCCCACCTGCGAACCTGAACTTAATCCCACCAAATAGCAGCCCCACCCCCCACTGAAAGCCCTGAGGCTGGGAAGCAGCATTTGAATCTCAGACCCCAAGCACTAGCTGGGCAGATCTGCAGGCGAGGTGGGTGTGGAAAGGAATCTCAGAAGTCAAGTAACTGGCTGGGAAAATGCCCAGAAAAGGGAAAAAAAATAAGACCATAGAAGGCTACTTTCTTGGTGAACAGGTATTTCCTCCTTTCCTTTGGGATGAGGAGGAACAATGCTTACCATCAGGGAAAGACATAGAAGTCAAGGCCTCTGTATCCCAAACATCTGAAATAGATATCCAATGGACTCAGGCCATGGAAGAGCTCAAAAAGGACTTTGAAAATCAATTTAGACAGGTGGAGGAAAAACTGGGAAGAGAAATGAGAGAGATGCAAGAAAAGCATGAAAAACGGGTCAATACCTTGCTAAAGGAGACCCAAAAAAATGCTGAAGAAAATAACACCTTGAAAAATAGGCTCACTCAATTGGCAAAAGAGGTTCAAAAAGCCAATAAGGAGAACAATGCTTTCAAAAGCAGAATTAATCAAATGGAAAAAGAGGTACAAAAGCTCACTGAAGAGAATAGTTCTCTCAAAATTAGAATGGAACAGATGGAGGCTAATGACTTTACGAGAAACCAAGAAATCACCAAACAAAACCAAAAGAATAAAAAAATGGAAGATAATATGAAATATCTCATTGGAAAAACAACTGACCTGGAAAATAGATCCAGGAGAGACAATTTAAAAATTATGGGACTACCTGAAAGTCATGATCAAAAAAAGAGCCTAGGCATCATCTTCCATGAAATTATTGAGGAAAACTGCCCTGACATTCTAGAACCAGAGGGCAAAATAAGTATTGAAAGAATCCATCGATCACCACCTGAAAGAGATCCAAAAAGAGAAACTCCTAGGAACATTGTGGCCAAATTCCAGAACTCCCAGCTCAAGGAGAAAATCTTGCAAGCATCTAGAAAGAAACAATTCCAGTATTGTGGAAATACAATCAGGATAACTCAAGATCTAGCAGCCTCTACATTAAGGGATCGAAGGGCATGGAATAGGATATTCCAGAAGTCAAAGGAACTAGGACTCAAACCAAGAATCACCTACCCAGCTAAACTGAGTATAATACTTCAGGGGAAAATATGGTCTTTCAATGAAACAGAGGACTTTCAAACATTCTTCATGAAAAGACCAGAGCTGAAAAGAAAATTTGACTTTCAAACACAAGAATGAGAAGCATGAAAAAGGAAACAGCAATGCACAGTAGTAATGACCACAGCATTCCAGTGCTTGATATACCCAAAGATCCAATCTTTTGGGGCAAGAACTCTCACCCTTTGACAAATTAAAACAATTGTGAGGTATTCCCTCATGTCTATCAAATCATTCAATGTGATAGAAAAGTGATATGCTGAAGGAGATGTGGAAAAAATAGGGACACTGCATTGTTGGTGGAGTTGTGAACGACTCCAACCATTCTGGAGAACAATTTGAAACTATGCCCAAGGGACCATGAAACTGTACCTACTCCTTTGACCCAGCAACACCACTGCTAGGTCTGTATCCCACAGAGATCAAAGAAAAGAGGAAATTTATTTGTACAAAAATATTCACAGCAGCTCTTTTTTTGGTGGCAAAGAATTGGAAATGGAGGGGATGTCTATTAGTGTGGGAATGGCTGAACAAGCTGTGCTACATGGTTGTGATGGAATGCTATTGCGCTATAAGAAATGAAGGGCAGGATGATTTCAGAAACACCTGGAAAGACTTAAAGGAACTGATGCTGAGTGAAGTGAACAGAATTGGGAGAACATTGTACGTTGGAAGAGCTGTGTTGTGTGATGATCACCTGGGAGAACCCCAGGTGCTCTAAAGAGTACCATGATGAGAACATTATGAAGGACCCATGAAAGCTTTCCACAGGCAGGGAGAGAACTGATGGAAGCCTACTTTTCTGCTGCCTCTGTTTTTCTTGCTTTTGGTTTGTTTTTGCAGCACAGCCAACGTGGAAGTGGTTGGCATGAATTCACATGTGTAATTGATATCACAGAGCTTGCCTTCTCAATGAGTGGGAGAGAGGCTGGAGGGAGAGGACTTAGAACTCTAAAAAAATAATTAAAAATAAACAAAAATGAAAACTTTGAAAACAAAAACACCATGCCACTGTGCCACACTGATTCTCATCCTAGCCCCTGATAACTTTGACTATATGCAGAATTGTTCGCATCTCAACAGGACTTACAATTATAACTAGGTTCATTTTAGTTTCATGAATTAATTTGACTCCAGAGGCTGTGTGTGCTCCACCCTGCTGAACACTGGCAACTGAAAACATTTAGTCATCAACTTAATTTAGCCAGCACTTTTGGTCTGATTGGAACCACTGAAATTTGAGGAAAACATCTTTTAAGAAGGCAAGGGAGAAGGGGGGAGATGAGCAGGGTCCCCTGTGTGCAAAAAGGGCCAGAGGCCAGGGTTCTAGGGTTTCAGGGGACAGCCTGGCACTCTGTCTCCTGGTCTGGCCATCCCTCCCTCTCCTGCACACAGAGGGCTCTCCGTGAGGGATAACCTCCTGCCTGGGCTCCTGCTTACGGAAGCTCTCTCTGACCCTGCCATGTGTCTCCACCCTTAGCCCTCTCCTCTTCCATCTCCGTTCTTGTCTCCCTTGACTGTCTTTTTCAGCTGCAGGTGGTTCCTGGTCTCCCTCTCTCATGCTCCAGGCCTACACTCTCAGTGGCTAGCAGGATCTTTCCTCCTGATGCCTCATCATTGGTGCCCTGATCTCCACACAGTTGAAAGCAGACTCACCCTGACATCTTCCTACTAAAGCTGTTTTTCTTGTCCTTTCTCACTTCTGCCCATGGTGGTCAACACCTCTATCAGCTGGGCCTAATACCTAGTGGCCTTCTTGCCTGAGGCTGTGGTCCCTCACATCACTCTCTGTTGGAGGAGGCAGAGAGAAGACCACGTTCCACTCCTGAGGCTTTTCCAGTATTGTCTGAGGTACTAGTGGATGAGGCCCCTGGAGCCATGTCCCCTGTTCCCCTGCTGTGTTGGTCAACAGGGCCATCATGGAACTGATGAGGCAAAAGCCCCACTCCAGTGCTTTCCACAAACCTGCTTACCCATCAGTCCCTGACACGGCTCCCAGTCATGGCTTGAGCTGTCATTACCCCGTGTGCCTATCGACCCAACCTCCCAGGCACCTCCAAGACTATCAGTGACCTGGGACCAGGTGGCACCCAGCAGGTGACAGAGTCCCTGTTTGAGGCTTCTGCCTCCACTTGCTGGGCATCTGACTTGGGCCAGGATGGGCACAAGGTCCCCCGGGAAGGGGCCTCACTCAGTCTCAAGAGGCCGAGCACAAACACACAGCAGAGGTTTAAATGCTGATTCCTGGAGAATCTGAAATAACTCATTAGTCTCATGGCTTTCCTCTATCCAGAGGTACCAGAAGGATGCTCAGACGAGACTTTGCTCTTCTGTGAGGGGACATCTCAAGGGACAGATGAGTCTGCTGAATTCATGGGCTGATTTAGTCCTGGGACAGCCTGGTCCCCCTCGCTGCCCTGCCAGGGTTCGAGTCTTCTGCAGGGGCTTTTCCAGGAACTGGGAGGAGGGCAGTTCACTTGGAGAAGGTCCTGTCACACTCTGGGAGCTCTGAGGGACAGCTCTGGTCCCCAATTTTGTGAACTTGATCCTCACAGCTCTTGAGGGATGGGAGCTCAGGTGTCCTGGTCTCATTTTACAGGTGAAGAAAGCCAGGCAAAGCCTGGGAGTGCCAGAGGGAAGATGGGTCCACAGGTCTTCTGAACTCTGCAGCTACTCCCCACCCCTGGCAGGCTGCATCATGCCCCATGAGCAGGCTGGGCTCTGTGCTGCATGATGACTCAGGCCATGCCCTCTGTGCCTGGCATCAACCATAGGCCATGCCAAGGAGCTGGGCCTGGCCAACCTGAGGAGCTGGGGCAGAAGCTGACTCCCAGTCTGTCTCCCTTGGCCTTCCCATACAAGTGACCATGGCCGTCATCCTGTAGTCTCAGCTGTCCATAAGAAGTTGTCCCACACCCAATTCTCCCTGATAGCTCAGTATGTCTGCTGCCCTTCTCTGTGAAGGCAGATGGATGGAGAGCAGCAGAGGTTAAGTGACTAGCCCAGGGTCACACAAATCCTGTCTGAGGTTGGTCTCTCACCACTCTCTCCTCCATCACCCAGCACTTTGCCCATGGGACCTCCCTCAAGTCACCTGACCCATTCTTCTCAGTTGTCAAGCTTACAGGCAGATGGGAGGCCAGAACCAAGGGAAGGAGGCAGCTATAACGGGAAGTGTGGGAAGCACTCATTACTCCTCCAGGCAGTCTATTGTGACTGGATCAGAGAAGAGAATGTTGGGCACACCTGCTGCCTCCCAAGAACTCCTGGTAGGAAAGCTGGCCCAGCATCCCTCTGCTGAAAGATGCCACGGGATGGCAATTAGGATCTGTGAAGAGTAATTCTTCACTGCAAATCACCTGAGCTCTGAATCATTCAGGCTTTTGTGGGACTCGATAATCCCCAGCTGATGGATGGAAAATCCAAGCGAGAAGAAGGCACAGGGAGCTGCTGAATGTTGGGACAGGAGCAGACAGAGAGCCTGGAGCCCTGAGCCTGGCGTGAAAGGCAGAGTTTGGGCAGGGGCCTGCCAGTCTGGCTTTGCCCCAGTGGCTGTCTCTGCCCTTGTCCCAGGGAGAGAGTGCTCATATGGAGGCTGCTGTACCAGGAAGGGGGCGGGGCAGGGATCCTGGTGAGGTGGGTGGAGCAGGGGTGTGTGTGTGGGGAAAGGGTTAGCACCAACCCAGAACGAGGCTGGGTCTTGGTGCAGTTAGATAAAGGTGGAGGTAGTGGGGTGAGCAAGGGTAGGGAGAGGGAGACCACAAAAGAGGGTGCAGGATTAGGGGGGTGGCCACTGGGGAGAGGAGTGATGTGAGAAGAGGAAGAAGGGAGCAGTTCCAGTCCCGGCCACCAAGACCCTTCTCCACCTCAACTCTTGCCATCTGCAGCCCTGTGAGATCTCAGACAGAACCTGGGCAGCCTTGGGACCCCCACCAGCAGACCTGGTGGGCTGGCCCTCACTGAGCCAGGCTCGTTCTCCTAGTTCAGTGGTTTCCATGCTGAGTTGGGAGTGGGTGGGAGAAGGGGACCTGGGCTGAAGGCTGCTAGAGACACAGCTTGAGAGCTTTGCTCACATCTGGAAGGGTCACAACTTCATCCCCAGCATGGGCACATAGTGCTTTGGCTACCTGATCTCAGTTACAGATAAGATCACTGAGGATCATGGAGGGTCGGTAACCAGGTGGTGGCAGTGTCAAGCTGGGGTCTCTCCACCTCAAGGCCTGGTTCTGTCCACATGCTTGGGCCTCTAAGGATGGGGTCTCAGCACAGAGATGACCAGGCATGAGGAGACTCGAGAAGAGATTCGGTGAAGGATGCCCGTGTCTTAGGGCTGATCAGGCCCTAACTCTAACTCATGAAGAAGGAACCCCCAGAAGGTCCATCAGGAAGACATGAGTGGTTGGGGCTGAGAGGAATAATGATAGTAGGCACAGGAGCTGACCTGTGGTTCTAATGGCTGAGCCAGAGCCCTTCATACTAGCCTGGCCCCTGATCCTGTGGCAGACTTACCCTCTCCAGTAGCCAGGGGATTCTGGTGAGCCTTGAGCTCTCAGACTACAGCTGATGATAAAGCACTCTCCCAAGGTAGGTGATGCCAGCCAAGAGCTCCTCGTGGCCTGGTGCCCAGATCTCAGGTCCCCATGAAAGGAATCCCAAAGCAAAAAGTGAAAAGTTATGTCAGGAAGGAGTTCAATAAGGAGGGCAGGAATTTCCCTCCCAGCTCGAAATCCTAGGATCCAAGAGAATTTCCATGTCTTGGGATCTGGGGAAGGAACTTTAGGGATCATCTGCTCCAGCCTCTTTACATATAAGGAAACTGAGGCCCTAAGGGGCAGCGATTCAGCCAACGCTGCACAGGGGGCTTGGCAGAGCTGGGATCAGAATCCCCATCCCTGGCCTCAAAGTCCAGGGCCCTTTCCACCACCCCCTCCCCCACTAGCTGATGACTTCTGATGGATGGAGGACCAAGCCCCCAGGAAGGTGTCCCAGGATGGCCTTCTCCTCAGGTGGAAGCTGTCTGGAGCATCAAAACCAGGCTGCATTAGTGAGCCTCCTCCTGAATGGCTGAGGCTGATGGGACATGAATGAATGTGGGTACGGCCTGGGAGTCTGTGAGCCTGGGACTGAGCTTTGAGGGGCCCCGCTGGGCTGGCATCCGGAATCCTGGTCCTGGCTCTTTCAGGTAGTGTGTTGGACATGAGGAGGCCGGACTACATGACAACAGGGGACTTCTGCAGCTCTTGGTCCACGATTCCATAGCCCTCCCTCAGGCCTGGCCAGATCCTTGAGGAAGGCAAAGAATGACTCACTGAGGGACATTATCTTTCTAATATTAAATACATTTTACCATTTCCCTGTTTGCTAACAATTATTCATCTGTGTGGATAGGACCACCCTGGGTAAACAGGGAAGTCAGTCACTGGGTCTGCACCCCTGCCTGGGCAGGGCTGCTTCCACCTGCTTGGACCTCCAGTGCTTCTGCTGCCTCTGACTCTCCTGGGACCCTCTGGGGAGGCTCCTCCTCAGGCCTGGCCTTCCATGTCACATCCTTCTGGTCCCCCCTTCCCCAACCCCACATCAGCCCTTTCCTGCCTGGGGTTTCACCCCATCCCATCCCCACCACAGTGACCAAAGAGAGAAAGATCTTAGCATCAGTCAGTGTTTCGGGCTCCACAGGCCTTGAGGATCATATTGTGGAGTGCGGAATCCCAGGATACCAGTGCACAGCCCAGGGCCGGTGCCTGGAGAGCTTCCTGCTTCGTTCACCTATGATGCCCTCAATGCTTCCTGGGCTCGGGGTGGGGGTGGGGGAGCTCCAAGCCTCGATCTTCACCCCACAGATCCTGATGTCTGGGCCCACCTCGGCAATGCCTGGCAAGTGGATATATTCACACACGGATACACATACATTAATACACAATGCATTCGCTCATACATACATTCGTATAAACATATTCACACACTCATAATGCACACACACAGAATGTGTATACATTATTACATGTACATACACATTCATCATGCATACACACATGCACATATACATGCATACAGTCATCATTCCTATTACATACACTCATTCATACATGCACACATTCATATATGCACACACATATGCACACACATGTGGATCTTCCCACCGCATGAAAAGAATACCCACCACCCCCACCATGTCTGTGCCTGTATTTTTCTGCAGGGATAGCCAGCCCATACCTGCAGGGCCCTGCCCATACTGGAGCAGATGTAGCTGCTTTTAGCCATGCACCAGATCTGTGCTGCATCCAGCTTTGGGGAGGCCATGGGGGGTCTGCCACCTACAAAGTATCTGTGGGCACAGGGAAACAGCCCTAGGCCCTCAAGACCATGGAGTGAGGAGGGAGGGACTTGTGCGGTAGGGTCCCTGGGACCTAATACTTGCGTGTGCTTATGGGAAGTCTCTCCTGTGAGGGCACACATCATTTACACAGATCAGGACTTGGCTAAGAATGGCCCATTTCAGCCCAGATTCTGTTCCTCCCCTACCCCCAGACCCATTATCCCAGGAGAGGGACAATAGGTTCCCAGTTGCTTCCTGGAGCTGACTTCCTCATCAAGCCAATACCTGGAGGGAGGTGCTGCCAGACTCACATGACTGACTTTACATGGAGACCTTTTTACAAGTCAGGATACTGAGTCACAGGAGAGTTTATATGACCCAGGTTAATATGTAAACAGGATAATTGGGAGGATTAGAGCCCTGTAGTGGGCCCCTAAGGCTACAGCTCTCTCTATAAATGGAATCAGAACTTGTCTATAAAATTAGTGAGGGCAGGACTGTATGGCCTTAGGCAGAAAAGTCCCTTCATCTTCACAGAAAGAGGGAGCCATGACTGAGAGCTGGCTTTAGAGGAGCCAAGGTAATGGCATGAAGTGACTGGGCCCCCTTTGGGATAACAGACTCACCAATACAGGGAGGGGAGATGTTCCTGGCCAATCTGGGAGCCTCCCCAGGTTGAGGGTCAGTCAGCAGCTGTTCAGAGCAGCCTTGGGGGCTGGCGGGGAAGTCCCATCTTCAGTGAGGATGTCCACAGATTCTGGATAATGGTGTGTTGGAGAAAGCTGGCCCAGAAGTCCTCTGTGCTGTCCCGAGCCCACCATCCTTGGCACACCGCACTCCCCCTCCCCCCATAGCCTGCCTGGTCTCCCTAGGACATGGTTTTCTCCATCTCAGCTCTGTCAGATTACAGGAGTCAGTGGCTTTATTGAAGGGGAGGAGTAGAGGAGCACTATCTCCATGGCCCTGCTTTCCATTCAGATAACCAGGATGGGAAAGTGGCTCATTTCAAGGAAGGTTTTAAATCCACTGCAGTAAGGCATGGACTGAGTTCTGAACTTGGAAATGGGACCTGGGTTTGAGCCTGGTTTTGTCCCTGGGACCCTGGGCAAGGTCTTTCTTCTCTGTGGGCCTCCATTTCCTCATTTATAAACTGAGAGGGCTGGATAGGTAGGTGATACCACAGTGGGTACAGCACCAACCCTGGAGTCAAGAGGATCTGAGTTCAAATCCAGCCTCAGACACTTACTAGCTGTGTTGCATGGCCCTGGGCAAGTCACTGCCTCTCCCTCTCCCCCCAATAAAAAAAGTTGTTAATGGAGGGGTACTGGGAGGTCAAGAAGTCCTCCAAGGTCTCTTCCAGCTTAAATCTACCAGTCTAAATTTCCAAATAGGAAAGAAATGGGAGGATGTGGCCAGAGTTGGAGGAAGAGAAAGCTAGCTCCTTTAGCATGCACATTGTAATAAATCTGTGGAACTGGGAGTGTCAGAGGTGGAGCCCAAGGGCTCCCAGAATCCCAGGCCCGGGCTTTTCTGATGAGGAAGCGAGCTCAGTCACCTCTACCTGGCCGCCAAAGCCTTCCTTTCTTTGGGCTCAGAATGGAGCCACCTGGCGGCTGCCCCTCCCTGTCCCCCTGCCCCTCTCACCTTCCTTTTGTGTCCCATCTTCTCTCACTACCTGGTAAGCTCCTTGAGGATAGGGACTATATTACCTTTTCTTATTTGTATTCCTAGCTGTTTGACCTTCTCTGTTCCTGGCACATAGTAGGTGCTTCATTAAGGTCTACTGACCGTTGACTGTCCAGGCCAACCCTGCACTAGGATCACTGCTTGGCCACCTGGGCCATGCAGAACAAATCTACCCCCTCTTCCTTGTGAGAGCCTTTCAAATATTTGAGAGCAGGCCTAAGTTATCTCCACTCATACTGAGTCACAGAATTTGAGATCTAGGACGGATTCCTCCAATCTCTCCAAAGGGGTCCTCTCCCCCACCCTCCTCTGGAGAGGAAAAGCTCACCCCGAAGAGGCCATCCATTCATTCCACCTGGCGAAGCTTTTACCTTGAGGAAGTTTGAGGAAGGCGGGGCTCAGGTAGTTCTAGCTATAGAGACTGAGTATTCAGTAAGACCAGAGACAGAGATCATGGATCTGCTCTGGAAGGCACTGGGGGAGGTGCGGGAGAGGTGGTCCAGCTTGTCCAGGGTCACACGGGCAGCTGATGTGCCTTTGGGATGTTTGGTACCTGCCTGTGTACGTACATACATACATGTGTTTATATATTTGTGTGTATGTTATCTCTGACAAAGAATGGAAACTTCCTGAGGGCAGGCACAGCTTTGTTTTTGAGTCCAGCTCTTAGCATCGGACTGGCACACAGAAGGGGATTAATGATTGTTTGGCACTCACCTTTAAAATGGCTTGAATCCGGTCAGCCCCACTCCCAGCTCCTAGTGGCCAAGCCCTCAGTCCCCAGATCCTTGGGCTCCAGCCCTGTAGGTCACTCCCAGGGAACTGTAATCACAGGGGGATTTGTTTGTTGTTCCAGGGACTTGATAGGAATCCCTCCTTCCTAGGCTGACTTCCCTCCTCTCAGCTTCCGAGTATCCCAAGCTAATGGCAAGCATGCTGAGAAATAAGTAATGCACATGGTCAGTGTGGAAGGCCTGACAAACAATGGAAGTCACCCATTCTCCAAGTGGCTCCAGCTGCTCCAGGATGCCAGAAAGGGCAGAGAAGAACCCGAGTGATAGTGGGGGTGGTGGCAGATCAAGTCAGACCCTCTCCTCAGGGGCAGGGACTCCTAAAGGGTCCCTAATGGGCTCCCTCGAGTGGCTCTGAGGTAACTAAGGAAGTTGGTAGCTGCCAGCTACTCCTTTTCTGGGGTGAAGCAGGAGCAGGAAGCCTGGCCTTCCCTCCCTCCCTTTCTGTTCACACCCAAGTCACAGCTACAGTGGCACGGTGCCAGGCCTGCAGTCAGGAAGACTCATCTTCCTGAATTCAAATCTGGACTCACACTTACTAGCTGCGTGACTTTGGGCAAATCGCTTAACCTCGTCTGCCTCAGTTTCCTCATCTGTAGAATGAGCTGGAGAAGGAAATGGCAAAGCACTCCAGTATCTCTGCCAAGAAAACCCCAAATGGGGTCACAAAGAGTTGGACAGGACTCGACAACAACACAAATTATAGCCGATACATTCCTAAGGCAGCCAGCCACCAAGGCCCTAGCTCGGCAAGCTGTCACCCCAGGTAAATCCCGATGGATGCCCGCGGTACAAAGGCTGTGTTAATAGATGGGTGTGTACTGGGTACTAGGAGATGCCACCCATTGTGCGGGAAGCTTCGTTTACCCACTTACAGGGAGGAACTGTTTTGCTTACAACCAACAGGGTTAGGGAGGAGCTGAGTCTTTTAAAGCACCTGGCTGTCAATCACCCTGGGGCAAAGGAGGGAGGGGAGAGGCACTTCCTGAAGAGCGTCCCGGGCTTAACAGGAATCCTCAAACAAAGAGAACTGCTCCCTTACGAAGTCCCGCGCGCTGATTCACAGCGGTCCGGCAATTACGTTGTTTATACAGGGTCCGGGCCTCGCGATTGGCGGTCTGATCTCGCCCTCCCTGCACCCTGGCCGGGAAGCAGGGCGGGGGCAAGACAAGGCTCACGCTGGGGTCTTCCTCGGGTTCGCACCGCAAAGGCGGGGGAGCAGGCCTGCGTCTAGAACTCGGGGCATCGGAGCCTGATTCATAAAGGAAAATCAAAGTCAAGCTGAAAGCCGCTTAAAAACGAGAGAGTCTGAGAGAATGGAACCCAGGGAGCTGCCTCTCCAAGCCCAAGGCAGGCCCTGGGTCTTCCCGGCCACGCCCACCCCAGGGATGGGTCTGCCGCAGCTGCACCACCTCACCCGCACCTGCACTAATACCTGTTCTGCACCCAGGGCGGGTAGGGGTGGGGCTGTTAACTTCCTTCCTACAGATTCCTTTGTTTGTTGGCTAGGGGTGGGGGGGGGCCGACGAGGGTGGTCTTCGATCAGTTGGTCTCCCTTTCACCCTGTTAATCAAAGAAAGGTGAAGGAGGAGCGGGGTGGGGCTGGGCTCTGACTGCAGGCCGACTGCCCAGAGACCTCAGTGATTAAAGCTTTGCCCTGGGTCACAGCTGGGAGTAGCCACACACTCGAATCGAGATCTTCTGGCTACCACGCTGCTCAGTTCTTCTTTGTCTCTCTCTCTCCAGCCACCTGGGCCAGGGGGTTTTCGCTTTACAGGTCCCCAAAGCTAGGGAGTTTTGTATATCCAGTGGAGGGCATAGATAGATCTGCAGACAGGCCATGACCCCTGACAGCAGAGAAGAGAGCCCAGGGATTCTAGGGAGAGCTAGTTCTAGCAATGTTCCAGACTGGAGGGTAGCCGAGAGGTGACTTCCTGGGAGAAACTCCCTAGGGGATTCAGGGGGAAAAAAACCACCAAGACCTCCATCAAGGTGAGCCTCAAGAGGCACCAGGGCTCCCTCCCATGACCCTGGATTGTACCTAGCCTTACTCGATCCACTTCTAATTCCCCTCCTTTTCTACCCACCACCCTAGGGACTGTAACCTGGCTCCTAGTGCCTGACCGACATGCTGGGCCCTCCACTTCCTCTGTGGCTGCCCATAAGCCTGATGCCCCACCTGCCTGCCAAGACTTTCACCCACAGATGAAACTTTCTTAGGTTGTCTGTCCTGCTCAAGCCAGTTGGTCTAGTTTGTGGGCCTACAACAGCCTCATTCCGGCCCATCCACTATCCTCTAGATCTGGGTACAAAACCGACTTCCCAGCTGAGCTGTAGATACATATACCTGGGGGAAGAGTTGGAAGATCTGGGGAGGAAGGAGGAGAGTGCCATAGGTTGGTAGCAAAGCCAGAGCTGAAGGCAGGGGGAAGGGATTATGCTTTGGGGGCGTCAGGGTGGCTGGAGCAGAGGCTCTGAACTTGGTGCCTCCAACTTGGCTTTTTCCTCTTCATATTTTGGTAACTATTTCAATATAATTGGTCTCCTTTGTACTCCCTACCTCACAACAACCGTAAGATGAGGAAAACAAGGTCACAGCTATTAAGTGCCTGATCTGGGATTTGAACTCAGGTCTTCCTGACTGAACCCAGTGCTCTATCCACTGCAACAATCTTGCTAGGAGTAATGAGGATCTACTGTGGTCATGCATATGAAATGTAGAAATTCGAGTCCTCAGAACAGAGGTTTGAGGCAGGGACCTGGTTACCTGCTTTATAGCATGAGGTGAATAGCTGGTCCTAGTGGACCCCGAGGGCACTGCTAATGGTCCAAGGATAGAGCAGGACTGGACTTGGGCCCAGTCTGACTTGATGGACAGTCACCTGAACTAATGACCAATCCTGTGATTTCAAAGGTTCCTTTGCTCCCCTCCCCTTCCTTTTTCCCCCTTCCCTCACTTTCTCTCCCCACCCCACCCCCACCTTTCTCTCTCCCTGGTCCCATCTGAGGCAAAGTTCAGGAAAGGACAAGAGGATGGATGGAGAGGGAGGTCTAGGCAGCAACAAGTCTTGTCTTTTCAGGGGACAAACTTCTACTACCCCTTGACCTCATTGTCCACCCACTAAACTTGTGAAAACAATGGAGATTCCACATTTACCTGGAATCAGATTCATGGCCTCCCTCTCACAAGTTCAATCAAGCTTCCCCATTCCCAAGGGTCTCCAAAGATATTTCCACAGTATGACTCCCAAAGGTGAGAAAGGGGTGTGGGTGGGGCAAGACTCCACTTGGTCGAGTTAGGAAGAACCAAGGAGCAATTCTGAGGGCGGTGGTAAACAGGAATTCTTCCCCATGCGTATTGGTCTCCTGGGGGTTTTAATTGGATCGTTGTTGTTCAGTTTCCATAACGCTATTTCTCCACCTCTGCCGTCCCCTTTTTCTTTTGCCTTCAATATTTCCCAACATCAGTCTTTTCCAATGAGTCCCATCTTCTCATTATGTGCACAAAGTATTTAAACTTCAGCTTCAGTATGTGATTCTCCAGTGAATGGTCTGAATTAATTTCTTTATAACTATTGACTCATTTCATCCCCCTGTTGTCCAAGGAACTCTCCAAAATCTCCAGCACCACAATTCAAAAGCATCAATTCAAAGGTGCCCTGTTAGGGACCCTGGGAGTCTGTGCCTGATCTCTCAGGCCTACAGACTTATCTGACCAGCAGAGGCCTGCAGGCCTTGGTGGAGAGTAGCTGTAAGCAATGACTGAGGCTGGAGACAAGATAGTAAGAACTCCGTTTTCAAGCAGTGAGCCGTGTTTTTACCTCTTTTCTGACACCAGTGCCCTAAGTGAACCTATCAGCAATTAGTTTGCCCTTTATAAGGAAGTAGTTTACCTTAAACCAGGACTGCCCAGGGTGGACCGTAGCCCCTAAAAAGAAAAACATTTTTGGCTTCTTTGTTCTCTGAAAAGCCCGGGAAAATAGCCTTGAGCAAAACAGGTGCAGAACCCTTCCTCCCAGAGTCATCTTGTTCATGCCTTACCAGTCTCCCCTCAGTTTATCTGAGTCGTGACCAGTGAATGCTGTCCAAGAGGCTGGGAGTTGGCAATTCCCTTACAGTGCCCAGCTTTCTTTAGAGTCCAACTCTCGGCCATACATTGATAGTGGAAAAACCCCAGCTTTGCCTCTATGGACCTCTGGCAGCAAGGTGACATCTCTGCTTCTTAGTCTGCAGACCACATTTGTCATAGCTTTCCTTCCAAGGAAGCACCTTGTAATCTCACAGCTGCAGTCACCATCCTGCAATGATCTTTGAGGCCAAGGATACAA
The DNA here is from genome assembly GCA_023548195.1 of Bettongia penicillata ogilbyi. Classification (NCBI taxonomy): domain Eukaryota; kingdom Metazoa; phylum Chordata; class Mammalia; order Diprotodontia; family Potoroidae; genus Bettongia; species Bettongia penicillata. The sequence continues at coordinate 1,913,872 of JAJHZJ010000095.1, read as the reverse complement.
AATCTGACACAGCTTCCATTTCTTCTCCCTCTATTTGCCAGGAAGATTTGGGGCCAGATGCCAAGATCTTAATTTTATTTTTATGTAGAGCTCTAAGTCAGCTTTTACTCTCTCCTCTTTTACTGTCATCAAGAGGCTTCTTAATTCTTCTTCACTTTCTACCCTCAGTGGTATCAACTACACATCTGAGACTGCTGATATTTCTCCCAGCAACCTTAGTTCTGGACTTTTGATTTCTCCAGCCTGCCATTTCACATGATGTACTTTGCATGTAAGTTAAATAAATAACGTGACAATATACAGCCCTGTCATACTTTTTCCAATCTCAAACCTATCAGGTGTTCCATGTTTGGTTCTAACTGTTGCTTCTTGACCCAAATACAGGATCCTCAGAAGACAAAATGATCTGGTGCTCCCATCTCTGTGAGGACTTGCCACATTTTTGTTGTGATCCACAAAAGGCTTTGGTGTAGTTAATGAAGCAGAAGTAGACGTTCTTTTCTAGAACTCCTTTGCTTTCTCTATAAATCAGAGAATGTTGGCAATTTGGTCTCTAGTTCCTCTGCCTCTTTGAAAACCATTCTGCTCTTTGAGTAATTCTCGGTTCACACATTGCTGGAGCCTAGTTTGCAGAATCTTAAGCAGAACCTTGCTGACCTGTGAGATGAACAAGACTGTTCAGTAATTTGAGCATTCCTTGGCATTGCCCTTGTTTAGGACTAGGATCTGATCTTTTCCAATCCAGTGACTATTGTTGAGTTTTCCAAATCTACTGGCATATCGAATGCAGCATTTTATTTTATCTTGGAGTAAGGAAGGCAAGGCAATTGGGATTAAGTGACTTGCCTAAGGTCACACAACTAGTAAATGTCAAGTGTCTGAGGCCACATTTGAATTCAGGTCCTCCTGACTTCAGGACTGGGACTCTATTCACTGTGCCACCCAGCTGCCCCAAGTGCAGGCTTGTAATATAAAACCTTTTGGGTTTTAAAGAGCTCAGCTGGACTTTGATCCACCAGCCGTATTGTTAGTCATGCTTCCTCAGGCCCACTTGGCTTCCTTCTCCAGGATGTCTGGCTCTAGATCAGGCACCTCATTATTGGGTTATTGGTGATATATCCATGATCTTTCTGGTATGGTTCTTTTGTGTATTCTTGCCACCTTTTCTTAATCTCTCCTGCTTCTGTTAAGTCCCTGCCATTTTTGCCTTTTATCATGCCCATTTTTACATGAAACATCCCCTTGATATCTCAAATTGACTGGAAACCAGAAGCCAACAAGGGAGTTACAAGAAGGAAGGTGTCTTGGGCCTTGGGCAAGTGCTCTGGATTTAAGAGAGAGAGAGAGAGAGAGAGAGAGAGAGAGAGAGAGAGAGAGAGAGAGAGAGAGAGAGAGAGAGAGAGAGAGTGTGTATGTGTATAAACATGCAATCATGCACACTCAAGATTTAAAGTAGAAAGTTCAGGCACTAGGACAGGTCTAGGTGTTTGAAGAGGGTGGCAATCTTTCCGATTACCCTGCCCTGATGGGGCCCCATCCATCAGTGACACCCTGGGAGGGCAGGACTCAAAGGTCAGAAATACCTAGTTCCTTAGAAACAGGGTCATTCTGGAGGCCAGAAGCCCAGAGCCCTTAAGTCACTTCTCTGCTCTCCTGCCAAGCCATCACTGCACACACAAGGAACCATAAGGCTACCAGAAGGCCACTGTCACCTGACTCCATTTTTAGAGCATCAGAGGCTCTGGACATATGACTGGGGTCCACTTTCCCAAGCTGTGCCCCAGGGTGCTATTGGGTCAGTAGAGAACACACTAATTCATGAGTGGTCAGCCACCTCACAAAGGAAAAGCTATCTCTATCCATGTCCCAAAGCAGCCCAGTCCTAGCCTTTTGACTGCCCAAACACTCCTGAAAAGATGCCTTTCCCTAATGGGCAGCTTCCTGGATGGAATAACCCCTGACTCAGGAATGGTCAATAGACTTTTACTAGTACAGCAATGTGTAAATGTACTGGTATAGACAGCTGTGGCAAAGTGAACAGAGCACTGGTTCTGGAGTCAGGAAGACTCATCTTCCTGAGTTCAGATCTGGCCAAAGTCACTTACCAGCTGTGTGATTCTGGGCAAGTCAATTAACCTTGTCTGCCCCTGTTTCCTTATCTATAAAATGAGTTGGAGAAAGAAATGGCCACCTAGCTTAGTATCTTTGCAAAAACAAACAAACAAATCCAGATGGGGTCACACAGAGTCGGACACAACTGGAAAACTACTGAACATCAAATGTCAATTACAATCAGAGCCGTTCCCTTGTATTACAGATGAGGAAACTGCGGCCCAGGCCTAGGCAGTAAGTGGTAGTGCCAGGATTTGAATCCACATCTTCCAGCTCCTCAACCAGTGCTCTGCTTTGGGTGAAATCCTCTCCAAGAAGGGAGGTTTGGAGTCAGTAATCCGGGCAGTAGCTGAAGCAGGGTCAGCCACGGGACCCTGAAGCTGCCGGTTCCTTCTGGTCATATCCTCAGTCTGCTCCATGCGCTTTATGGGAGACAAGCTGTGGCACAGGAGCCTGGGGAGAACCACACTTAGCTGACGTCTTCCCACCTCACAGCCTAGGTCCCTCCGCTGATCTGGAATCTGGTAGAGACAGAACATCTTGTCCTTAGGCTGCAGCTCCATCCTTGGAGCGGACTTCCTGAGGAGGCCATGAACTTTTGGCTTTCAGCTTGGCAGGGAAAGAGCAAGCCCCTCCTCCCCACAAACTCACTCAAGAGTTCAGAAAATCATTCTTACTCGAGAGCATCAGGGAGGAGAAGCCTGGGGGCTAGTCTTGCTCCTTTAGCACCTCCCTGGGTTGATGATCCGCAGTCAACTAGACCTGTCCTCTTGATGGGAGACAAAGGACATCTGTGCTTGTTCACAAGTGGGGACCGCAAAGGGGCCCCCATACAGCATCTCCAAAGACATACAACACTTGTCTGCGCTTAGAAATAATCAGCTTCCTGCCCAACGCCCTCTCAGCTCCATCAGTCTGCTTGCCTACATCAGACACATTTTACAGATCTGAAAACTGATAGTGAGAAGTTAATGACATCTTCGAAGAACCCCAGATTTGCTGTATGAGTTTGGAGGGATGGTGGACAAGCTCACAACGCAGGACACGGAGATCTTGACAAGCTGGAGCGCGAGGCCAAAGGGAAGGCGAAATTCCATCTGGCTGAATGTCAAGCCTTGATCCTCAACGTCACAAAGGCAGGGAAGAGATAGCCATTGTTCTGATGAAGATCTGGCCATCTGGGTGAAGACCAAGTCACCCACTGGGAAGGCAATTCAGAGAACAATCCATAAGTCCGTGCTGCAGGGGCAAGGCCAGAAGCCACAGGCCCATCAGTGTAAAGAGGGTGGTTTAGGAGTTGGTTGTAAAGTGTGGATTGCACTATCGTGAAACGTTCTCCACAGCCCAAGAGCTGGAAGGGACCTTAACAAGTGCCAGTGTTTACATGGTATTAAAATTTGTGTTTGCAAAGATGATCTCACTGGAGCCTCACAACCCTGCAGGAGCTGGGTGCCGTTATGAACTCCATTTATACAAATGAGGAAACTCAGGTAAGGAGTGGTTAAGGGACTTGCCTAGGGTCATAGCTACTAAGTGTTTGAGGTTGGATTTGAACTCAGGTGTTACTGACCCGGGTAGAGCATTCTGTGCACTACGGTGCCCACTGGCTACTCATCTAGGGACTGGACCATTTAGTCTAATCCTCTCATGGCTTTACAGATGAAGAAACAGGTCTCTTAGGCTGACCCTCAGGCAGTACAGGACAAGGATAGGCTTCATGCCCAGCTGTTGCCTTTAATTCCTGGGATTTGCCTGTAGAAATCACATCTGGAGAGCGGAACCACCTGATGCTTAAAGGGAGGGAGTCCAAGCAGCCTGAGCCCTGACCCAAAGACATACTCAGATGATCTTGTGCCCATGTGTCTGGCCCACAAAGGTGGTGCCCAGGACAGTGAAGACACCATCGAATCTGTTGCTGCTGAACAACAGAAGATAGCCTGTGTAGACAGTGCCCTGAGATACAACCACCCAACTCCAACTTGGGTTTGAATCCTCCAAGGGGCATGTAGTTAGGCTAGGGGTGAAGGGGAGCAGCCACATACAAAGGAAGGGAGCTCCCAGTTCCACCTTCCAGGATGTCCATCTCCAAGGCCTCAAGCAGGGCTACCCCAGGTGGAAGAGGGTCTGCTGGATAGGGCATCAATGGGGACCTGAGTTTGAATCTTGACTGTTTTCTACCTGTATGACCTTGGGCAGTAACCTGCTGTTTCCTCTCCGAACAGAGGGACACAGCTTCACTGGGCCCTATTTGTCCTCTTACTGGCTGACAGACACTCAAGAGAACATGACTCACCCCCCCCACCACACACACATCAAGGAAAACAATAGTCAAGAGATGGCCATTCATGTTTATTTCTGTGCAATTCTTGTTTAAATTCATGGATTTTAAAAAAAACCACAGCCATCCAAAAGGCACTTCAGGAACATGGGTTTACAAAGATCATCACCCCTCCCCTTCCACAACAGGCTACATTGGGAAGGGCAGCCTTCCGACCACTGGGGGTCTCCACCCCTCCTATTCCAGAAGCAGAACCCCAAGCACACTGGATGCCTGTGGTGTTGGGTCTCCCAGCATCTTCCTGATGAAGTCTGGAGACGAGATGGAGGGGACAGATAATGAGGCTCTCCCCAACTTCTCCAGGGATGGAGGAATGAGGTTGTTACCCGGTCCCCCCAACTAACAGCCCCTAAAGCTCAGACTTTAGGATGCAGGAAGCACTTATGGTCCACCCCTCCTGTCCTGGATGGCTGCTCTGGGCAGTTCCAGAGGCAAATGGTGACAAAGCCAGACACATGGGAGGGCTGCCACCGACTGAGGTTCAGGAGAGGTGTTGGAGTCAGGAGGCCCAACATGCAAGAAGAAATGAGCTGGGAAGGGTGAAGATGGCAGAGGCTCACCACCAAGCAGGGCTTCCAGGCTTGAACATCATAGACACCTCTCTGGCCCTGAAAGCTGGCTGGGAGAGCAAGGCACCCTCAAGACAATGAGGCAGAACAGGGATCCTGGGGTCCCAGTGGTGGTAAGTTCTGGGGTCCTGTGAGTGAACTCCTGGACCCTGCCAGCCCCTTGCCATTTCCAGGGCATGGTCTGCCCTCCTCCTTCAGAGGACATCACTGGTCCCACTGTCTGCTGACCCCAAAGTCAAAGCTGGGAAATGCCCCCACAGCCCTTGAATATATCCCTCAGCCAGGATGGAGGTGGATGGGATCTAGAGAGAAGCCTTCCCCAGCACAGAGGGCAGTGCCCTGCCCCCAGTAGGAGTTTTACAAAGTTTTGCAGGAGGCCAGGGGTAGGATTCAAATCATAAGCATCCCTGCTTATTTAAAGTATCTCAGGCCAGGGTCCATTGCTTCAACTTGAAATGTGTGTGCTTTCATGGGAGTTTTGGTCGAGGGTTCAAGTAAGGGTGACCTTCATCCTACTGACCCATAGTGGATAGAGAAACAAAAACACTGCCTCAGTTTGCTTTTGGGGAGCTGGCCTCCTATCATGCTCTGCTCCCAGAAGGAAGCCTCTGAAGAAGCAGAGTGTGCCCCCACTTCACCATTATAACCTAAGAAATGTCACATTTCTATCCTCCCCTCCCCAATCTCTCTCCATGCACTTCCACTGATAATGATTTCCAAGTTCTGAGGCCTTTCTGTAAAGAGGAACTCTGAAAGTGCTTGGCTCTGCTCATGGGGACTAGTCACCTGGAGGGTGGGGGGAGCCCCTAGCCCCTAAGAATCCAAGCACAGTGAAGGGACAGGGAAGCTAGGCCCAGGTGCCTCCTGGTTCCCCAGGTAAAGAAGCATCAGGCTGCACCTTAGCGGTTAAAGTCACTTAAAAACTTTGGCCTGAAAGCTGGCTGCCCAGAGGCACAGGGCCTAGAGTCAGGTGGTCCTTCCTCCTCCAACCCCTGCCAGTAAAAGGATAGTCTTAGAGGTAAGACTGGGACTTGGGAGGCCCTGGGGCCCCTCCCCAGATGATGACTGGACATATTCTTGGCAGGCCACTGGGAAGGTCCCCTCAGGACACAAGGAGAGCAGCCTACCTGGGTGACAATGGCTTGGCACGGTGTTTGACTCAAGGTCCTCTTCTGGAAACACTGGGAAAGGGGGCATTCACAGAAGATTTAGAGCATGTGGGAGAAGGCAGGTCTATGGAGCAAAGCCAGGTCTGTGGGGTTTCCAGACAGGCCAGGCTGGGGATGGACAGTGGGCAGGAGTATTGTGGATGGAGCATCTGTATGACACCGGGCCAGGGGAAAGGAAGTGTCTTCTGCTGGGTCCTTGACTAGGCATCTGGGTCACCTTCCTCCGGAGTTCGCCAGAGTGAGGTCTGTGCTAGGAATGCACTGCCATATTCTGCAGGGTCTCCCACTTTTGTCATTCATGGAGCAGAGAAAAGGGCCAGTGAAGCAGCAGCAGCAAGCTCCTCCATCCTCAGAGGGGCTCTTCTCTTTAAGGCAGATTGGATTAGAATAGAAGAAGCCCTCTTCCCACCCCAGACCTGCTGCTTCCAGGAGCACACAGTGCTGACCTCCCTCCATGACAGACATACAGAGGATGGAGGGGTCCGAAGTGAAAGCAAACTCTTTTACTCAGGCTGTCTCCCAGGTGCCAACATAGGGGGGCATTTAGTTTGGGGAATACAAATCCTTCCCATCTCCAACTGTCCATCTACCCATTCATCCATCTATCCATCAATCCACCCACCTATTCATCCATCCATCTATCCATTCATTCATCCTATGCTTTCACCCATTCATCCATCTACCCACCTATTCATCCATCCATCCATCCATCCATCCATCCATCCATCCATCCATCCATCCATCCATCCATCCATCCAATCGTTGGTCCGTCCGTCCATCCATCCATCCGTCTGTCCGTCCGTCCATCTATCCATCCATCCATCCATCTCTGTACCAGCAGTCTGGCACAGCTGCTGTCTCTGCTTCCTACAGAAGGTGGCACATCCATTTAAAACTGATTTCTTGGCTCCCAGAGTCCAAAGAGCTCTCATCCCTGCACCACCACTAGGGTACAGGGCCCTCTTTTTGCCTCCTTCTGCTCAGGAGGGCTCTCTCTTTACCGGTTTCTTAATTTCTCTTGGGGGTGTTCTTTTTTGTTGGCCTCGCTTGTTTGCTTGGCTGGTACCTCGGGAAGGACAGGCTGATATCTGTAGGAATAACCGTAGGGACGTAGATGATGTACGAGGTACTCCAGCTGATACATAGTGGTAGAGTCAACATAGTGGAAGGAAACAGCAAGGTCTGAACAGCAACCAGGGCCCTAGAGCAGAAGAAAGAAGAGAAACGAGGTACAACGTTCAGAACAAAGGAGCTGCTTCACACACATGCATGAGTGACAAGGATGAAGGACTATCAAGGAAGAGTCTAGAAACTGGCATCCTGATGCACTGTTGCTAGAGTGGTGAGCTGATCCAGCCATTCTGCAGAGCAATTCAGAACTATGCCCAAAAAGTTATAAAACACCACTGCTAGGTCTGTATCCCAAAGAAATTCAAAACAGAAAAGGACACACAGGTACAAACACACTTCTAGCAGCTCTTGTTGTGGTGGCCAAGAATCGGAAATTGAGGGGATGCCCATCCACTGGGGATGGCTGAACAAGTTGTGGCATAAGAATGTAGTGGAATACTATTGTGCTGGGAGAGATAACAAGCAGGATGATTTTAGGAAAACCTGAACTGATCCAAAGTGAAGCGAGCAGAACCAGGACACGTGCGCAGTAGCAGCTGGATCGTTAGCTCTTCTCAGAAACACAATGATCCAACAGTCCCAAAAGACTAACAACGAGGCAAGCTATCCTCTTCTAGACAAAGGACCGACGTCGTCTGAATACAGACAGAAGCAGGCTGTTCTTCAATTTTTTTCTTTTTCATGCAGGTAAGATTTGACACAATAGAGCTTAGCACAAAAACCAGTTTCTCTACAACATTGGTTGACGGGCTTGGCAGAGAAGGAAGAATACTGTCCCTCATCTGCTCCCCACCAAAACCCACAGAGCTCACCCCTGGCCACTAGGGAAGGGTTATTACCAGTCTGCCATCCTCGACACCGCCTGGCTCAATACGCAAAGTGTAATTTCTACGAGGAGGAGGCAAGGGTTCTTGGGAGGACAAGCACAGGTTATGACACCCTGGTTCCTCCGGGATCATGGCTGGAGATGCTACATTCCTACTTCCTGTTTATTTCCTGACCCTGAGGATGTGAGGGGAAGGTACATTTCTTCTATCACCTATTAACTAGAACCAAGGCTGGGGGGTGCCACACACACTTTGGTCAGCTGGCTTCTTTAAGCTGAGAGAATGATCAGACAGCATTATGACCCCACCTTCCAAGAGTCAGTTTTGGAGATGAGTCTCAGGAATGGGGCTGAGACCCTATCAACCCGTCTGGACCACGGCTGAGGTCCATCTTCTCTGGAATTTTCTCTGACTCACTAGAGGTCTGGTCAGATGGAAAAAAAGGGCTCTACAAGTCACATGTGGGGTGTGCTATGAGCAATGCATTCGATCACCTCATCCAGGGACTCTCGGGCCTTACTTAGATGTTCTGCCCTGGGTCAGGATGCTACTGGAGGTTGACAGTTGTCAATTCATTCTTCAGATTTTCCTACAGCATCATCCATGCCACTGAGGACCATCTGTCCTACGTTGGAGTCTATGGCTGTGTGGACACTGCTGGTCACATATGCTTGCTCTGGCCTGCTTCTCACCTCCACAGCTCCGGTCACCATGGGGTAATAGCAGCCTTGGCCCTGGGCACTTTGGAAGACGACTTCCTCAGTCGCTTTTGGCTCTGGAAGAATCGGAAGCTCCTCTTACAGTGTATCTAGACCTTTAGGGGCATGCTCACTGGCTCATGTCATCTGAGGCTCCAGGTTAGCCAGCAGAGGCCGGGCTGGGCCCCATCAACTGTGGCCATGGCAGAGACCAGGTCACAGTGGAGCTGACAAGCTCTCCCCAACCCTGGCTCCTGTCTCAGTTCTTGGGGTAGAAGGCACCAGAAGTCAAAGAAGAAGGGCTGCCAACCTATGGATCTGTCAGCTAGTGGGAGCTCTGCCCCACACAACAGCCATGTTTGCTTCCACCTCTCTCCAGGGAAATGCTGATCACCAACGAGTGTCCAGCCTGCAGAGCTGCAGAGAAATGGGGCATACACTTCGCATCGTTTCTCTGAACCTTCTTGTACAAAATGACCAAGAGGGAAACATCTTACATGAGTGCATTTGTATAACCCACAGCTAATGGCTTACCATCTCAGGGAGTGACAGGAGAGGGAAGGATACAATTTGGAACTCAAAACTTCAAAAAAAAGTTAAAAAAGAACTGTTTGAACATGTAATTGGGGGAAAATAAGACATATATTAAACAAAGTCAGATTTAAATTTTAAAAAGAGAAACCTGGGAGGTCCAAGAGTAGCAATTCCCCTGTGAGGTTTGGGGGCCTCCTTGTGTGTCCTCCTGATGGACCAGGATCCCATTTGGACTGCCAAGCATCTTGGTTCATGCAAAAAGGATTGCTGTGACCCCTGACACTTTAACCTGTGCATGTTCTGTGAAGGGGTGCCCCCATGATCACCCAAAGTCCTGACCTGAAGGGCACCAGAACAGCTGGCACCATTGGCATGGGCCCTGTGGGCATGTGTCACTTTCTGTTGGAAACAAAGCCACTGTCTTGGGCCTGGGGCTCCCTTGGTCCCCACTGGGGTCTGTGAGAGCCCAGGGACTTGGGAGCAGCTGCCTCTGGGGCAGAACCCAGGGAGGCCAAACCAAACACCAGTTAATATTTATGCAAGGCATTAGACATACAGTCTTTGGCGGGCACTGCCCGCCTTGCCCAGAAGCACCAAGAGCCAATGGCAATCTTGCCCAAGGCCCATGTCTACTGGGTTTATTCAGGCTCTAGTGCACCAAGGGCTCTTCACTGGGTGCCCAGAATCCCCCAATTCCAGAGGAGGGTGCTAGGACATTGACTCCAGTTCCCTCATTTTACCAAGGAAGAAACTGGGGGTCAGGGAAGAAGGTGCAGAGCCAGGATTAGAACCCTGAGCGTCTGCATCAGAAGCCACTGTCTTTGGTGAGAATCAAGTGTTTGCATCTGGAGAAGGGTCCGTGATCTCCCCAGAAGGGAGGGCGTAAGAGAGAAGGCAGCAGAGAGAGAGAGAGTGTGAGTGTGTGTGTGTGTGTGGTGTATGTGCATATGAGTGTTTATGAGTTGTGCGCATATCTGAGTGTATGTACAAGTGTGTACATGTATGTGTGGCCTGGGTGGAGGCTGATCTCAGGCCTATTCAGCAAAGAAGCCCAGAAAAGGCCTAACAAGACTGACCCACATCTAGGCAAAGAGACCCATGTTGATTATAAACATTTCAAACATAGGGAGTGGAAAGGAAAGGGTACTGGCTTTGGAGCCAGGGACTGAGTTCAAATCCTGACTCTGAAAAGTGGCTCCTGGGTAATCTTGGGTCCTCTTTTGCCTCTGCTGTGAGATGAGGCCCCTCTGGGGCCCAGACCCAGGTCTCCCATTCCCCAGCCCAGGGTGTACTTGACCTGATACCCCAAAGGCTGACCATGGAATCGGCCTGTGTCAGTCCCCTTGCTCAGCTCCCCATCCAGCCCCTTACCTCGACAGGTGGGTAGTAGTTGTAGTTCCAGTACCAGAAGGTCTTGGGCAGGTAGCCCCTGATGAGGTGGTGCTCAGGGACAAAGGGGTGGAAAGTCTCCTTGCCACTGGGATCCCGTGAGTCTCCAGCCTCCACTCCTATGGCCTCCATGCACTTGCCGAGTGCCAGGTCCTCCACAGAGGAGCTGTGTGAGCACTTGTTGGTCCGGAAGGCCTCCACAAACCTCCTGAGGGCCTCCTTGCTGAGCACATAGCCAGCGCCCCCGCTCATGTAGCCCTGCTTCACATAGGGCTTAAAGCGTCGCCCAAAGTAGATGGGCTTGGCAGGGTCGTGGTGGGATAGCAGCCAGCGGAGGTTGTCCAGGATGACATAAGTGTCATCGTCGGCCTTCATGAACCAGTCAGCATCATCCGGGTAGTGCTCGTACACGTACTGAAAGGCTTTGATGGTCTTCCAGTAGAGCTGGTCGCGGCCCTCGCGGGTGTCCAGCCCCACAGTGGGGAAGTCTTTGTTCTCCTCCGAGCTCATGAACAGGATCTTGTTGCAGCGCTGGCCCCATGTGGCCTTGACGTGCCTTGCCTTCTTCTCAAGGTTCTGAGGTCCCGTCATGATCCAGCAGAGAACCCTGACTTTGTGGTAGAGCTCCTCGGCCACGTGCTTGTCCTCATCTGGGAAACAAAGACTGTGTGGGTCAGGGCACATGGTGACAGTATGAAGCCGTTGCCCCTACCCTGACCTGACCACTGTACTATGGCCTATGGAAGGTGCAGCTCAGGTCTGGGTGACAGACATGCCCATTATCACATGAGCAGCCTTCCCATGTCATCACATGTGATGTTGGGTGCATGTGGGCACCAGACAACTGAGAAGGGCACAGCTACATCGCTGGAGCTGGGGGGAGGGAGCATAGTTGGGTTCCCAGGGAAGCTGTGGGGCTGCCATTGGCAAAGTCCTAGATCCAATTTGGAACCACCACCACCCTCCCCAGGGCCTGCTCCGTGCTGCTCTGACCATCCATAGTGACAGCGTCTACACGGTGTGTCTGCCAGAGGCTGAGCAGGACCAACTGATTGCCAAGACCATAGGGTGTTGAGTGCCTGGATGCACCCAGCCCACAAAGCCAGGCTCTGATCATTTATTTCATAAATAAATAATAAAAAGTGGCGGATTTGGCCCTCCCCCCAACCCCCAACATAAGGCCAGCCAGCCTCATCGTGGGGGAGAGGTCATCAGGTCCAGCTCAGGTCAGTCAATGCTTACTGATTCTGAAGAATCTGACTAGTACTTGGACCCAGACCAGGGCACAGGGTGAATCTTTCCTTCCTATTTAACCAGGTACATGAAGGAGTGCGCCTTTTGTTTCCTAGGTCTCTCTGTGAGGGAGACATGCTGGCCTCCTGCCTCCCTGTCCCCCCAACCAAGAGTGCTAGGTTGTGAGCCCATCTCCAGGCTGGGTCGCCTGAGTCCCCAAAGCTTCTGGCCTGGTTCCAGCTGGGCCCCCAGGCTCTCCCAGGACCAAGCCTCCATAGGTACTCCAGAGCCCTGGGTTATGTCCAGAGAACAAAGGGCCCTGAGTGGAACTGATGGGGGCATGAGCTGGGGCCCAGGAAGATGTTGGAAGCTGCTCCGAGGGCTCTGCTTGTCCCCAAAGCCAATTAATGAGTTGGTCAAAGGCAGGCCCCACCTTTGGGAGGAGTCAGGCTGCCCCACCTCCATCCCACACCAATCCCTGCAGTCGCCATTCCCAGCCTCTAAGACTGGTCAACACTGGAACAGGAGAGCTTCCCAGAGGGTGGGCAGAGGCCAACCAGAAAAAGGCAGGGCAGGAACATGCCTTGGTTGCCCCCCCATCCCGATGGCCACCCCCTCACCTCTGTGCTGGCTGATGTCTGCACCGAAGTCCATCTGGCCTTCAAGGTGACCGTGGCCAGCGTCCTCCGAGTGCCTGGCGTGCGGGTCATTGTGGAGAATGTGGGGCTGGATTTCAGCTGGCTTCTCCAGAAGGATGTGCAGGAGCTGATAGCAAAGGAAGAAGCCCACTGCACAGCCACACAGGAAAGTGAGCAGGCTGGGCAGCGGCTTGGTGGCCATTTCCTCTGCACGGACAGGGGGCTCATCACCTGCACAGAGGACAGAGAGGTGCTCAAACATCCAAATGTCAGCGTCGCCACCCCACCCACCACTGCGCAGGTAGGAGGCGGGCCATGGCCAGTGTGGCCAGACTAAGAGGAATTAAGACAGGGCCGCAGGAGTGCAGAAGAGGTTGCACATGGCTCCATGGGGCAGAGGAGGAGGGCACACAAGAGCTGCCCTTCTTAGTCACACACGGGGAAACCGGCATAACTAGGTCAAGGAGAGCACAACATTTCCTAGCCCGTCAGCTAAATGACACCTAGCAGGGAGTCTGAGGTCTGCTACAGCTTTATAAAGCTCTAGCTGGACAAGAACTACTGGGCATCTGAGCTTGCTGGCTATCCAGCTAACCTCTGGAGCCCAGACCTGTAGAGGATACCAGCAAGGGAGGCTCAGAAGTGCACTGCCAGGTCACTAACTCAGAGGAGGGAGTGTCCAGTAAGAGTCAGTCAGAAGTAATCAGCCAACATACATTTATTAAGCACCTACTAGGTGCCAGGAAGGGCCCAGAGATAAAAAGGGGCCCTTCTGATGGGGTATAACATGGGCAGGGGGTGTGGGGGGTGCATGATGTATACACACATGCTAGACGAGGGTAAGGTAGAAAACCCACAGTCTCACATTCACAAGCATGAATAAGGAACAGGGTAAGCTGAAGAGTCTCACACAGGGTAGTAAGCTAGAATGCTAGGGCCAAGCCATGGCAGGAACCGGCTGAGCCCGAGGTGGACTTCTGAATAGGTACAGCCACTTCCAAAGGAAATGAACAGAGGGCAAGCCCAGTGCAATACCAGACAACCTGATGAGGACTGACCCCAGAGAGGAGAAACACAGATCAAAGATGGGGGAGAACCCACTGCTCCTCCTCAGCCCGGCTGATATCACATGACTGGTCATGGCAGGGGGCAGGCAGCCAAGACCAAGGCCAGAACAGGAGGGACCTACTGCACAAGTGGCTCTGCTCTGGCCAATGTGGGGCGACTTCCGGCAAACATGGTATTGATTCACAGACTGTTGATGTGGGGGGGGCTAGGCCTCACCATTCCTACTGTCTTTTTGGATGGTATCACTAAGCCCCGTGCAACAGAGGAATGCTGGTCATGGGGACCACTTGGATTTTCGGGATGAACCCTCCTTCCTAAGTCCATGATGGAGCCCCACAGGCCCAGGTTTTCGGGACGTCATTAGCGGAGTACAACAGGGAGGGAATTGAGTGGCCCCCTGGCCCTGGAGGCCTGCCCCCAACTCAGAGGGGCTTCCCAAAATCCAGGGACAGGCTTGGCTTTGTTTTTTCAGAAAAAAGATGAGATGATTTTGTAGATATTTACCAACTGAGGGAAATGACTTCTCCCTTCCCTGCCCAAAACAAACCAAAATAAAACCAACGGGGAGGATAGTCTCCAGAAATAGTTTTCTGAATTTCTCTGGCTTTCATCTGAGGTTTACAGGTGAAGACACACTGGAGATGATCCCAACAAAGCTGCTGACTTTACAGATCCATGGGTGAAGAAACCTGCCAGCCCCGCCCCTCCAGCTCCCAAAGCTGGTCAGTGCCCACGAAGCCACCGAGAAGCAGGCGGCTCCTTCCACATTCACTGGCCCCAGCTCCCAATGTCCTCAGAAGCCACACGTTAGTAGGAATGTCCAGGCCATTAACACTGAGGATGACTTCTCTGTGTAGAGTAGTTTCAATGGAGGTCAGCCAGCAGGCAGCACAGCTGTAGGACTGGAGTCTGGATACTGGGCTCAAACTGCCTGGTGCAGGCAGCGGATGACCTCTGGGAGCCTCAGTTACCTCATCTGTAAAAGGGGCATCCTAATGGGAGCACAAGCTGCTTGCCTCCCAGAGGGACAGAACAAGGAAAGCCTGCATCACTCTTCAGTGGAATGTCCTTGTTTGACTGTCTGTCTTTGCATTTGTTATGACACACAGATATCACCTAGGACTATTACTATTTTTATAATATTTTTTCCCCCAATTGTATGTTAAAACAATTTTAAAACTTTTTTTTAAGTTCTGAGTTTCAAATTCTCCCCCTCCCTCCTTCTCTGAGATGGTGAACAGTCTGCTACAGGTTCTACATATACAATCATGTCAGACATTTCCCTGTCAGTCATTACGCACAAGAAGCCTAAGGAGAGAGGGAGGGAGGGAGGTGGAGAATGGCCCGCTTCACCCATTCTTCCTCGGCAGTCCTTTGGGTTGTCCGGTATTGCTGCATTGCTGAGAGCGCTAAATCATCCGTGCAATGTGGCTGTCACTGTGTGCAGTGGTCCCCCGGTTCTGCTCCTTTCACTTTGCATCAGTTCCTGTAAGTCTTTCCAGTTGTCTTTCTTACAAAGGGTTTGGTGCCACTTCAGGCGCTGGCCCCTGTACTGAGCACAAGCTATGCTCTGACACCTGCAGCCCACTGGGGCGGTGCTGGGTCCACTCAGACCTGCAGTCTCTTTCTTGGCTGGAAGTCCAGCCGTGGCTCACTTGGACAGTCTTTCCTGAGTCTCCCTTTCACCTGAGCAACTCCAGAGGTACTGCTGATCATCTGGCAGCAGACTTGACCGGAAGCTTCCTCTCTACCTATGTCTGGCTGTCCAGAAATGGGGGACAAGCCTGTATCCAACAAGTATAATGTAGGGTTAACTGAGGAAGGAAAATTCCATCCAAGAAGAACACGGGCTGGGCTAGAGGACTGAAAGAAGTTCCACAGAGATGGTTTCCCAAATGAACTTCATGAGGATGAGACAGGGGAGCAGTGGCTGGACAGAAAGCTCGAGGCTGGGGTAGCCCCACTGGCTGATTCCAAGCACTGTCCCCCAGCTGTCCCTCCCTCTCATGGGCTAGAGAGGTTCCCTGCCTGCTGTCCACATCCACATCAAACTGTGCAGGCCACTTGTCACTGTCCTAGGGTGTCACAGAGGGAGGGTGCTACACCAGTGTTTACTGGACTAACCCCCCCCCCATCCCTACACCAGGTCCCTGAGCTCACCCCTGGACCTGAGTCCTGTCTTTGGGGCCTGACAGGCACAAGCCTGGTGAGAAGGTGTCACCAACTCTGGGCAGATCTCAGACCCAGCTTCAGACCCTGCCCACCCCTTAGACTCTCGGATAAAACTCGCTGTCTGCTTGCCCTTGTGACCATTCTCACCTCCATGAGGAGGGGCAGCCTTGCTGGCCGTGAAGCCAGTTCAGATCTACCCCAGGCACTTACTAGGTGTGTCTTAGACCCTGGGCAAGTCCCTTAATTTCTCTCTGCCTCAGTTTCTTCAACTGTAAAATAGGGGCAATAACAGCCCCTACCTTACAGGGCTATCTGCATTAGCACAGTGAATGCATAGGAGCTCAATCGGTGCTTCTTCCCCAGCTTCCAGCCCCAAAGTGGAGGGGAGAGGATGGAGAGATAAGGGAGGGGCCCCTACATCCCCAGTGCATTCATACCAGGCTCCAGCCCTAGTTCCTACGGAGCCCCTGCCTGCCCCCAGGCTCGGTCACCCAGCCCAGTTTCTTTGACAATTCTGTATAAATTCCCAACATCTCCACAGTGATTATGAACTCTCCAGTGCAAACTCATCTCCTCCCCACCCTCCCTGCAAAGCCGGCTAAACTCTGCCAGGGCAGAAAGTGTCCCAGCCTCAGTCCAGGCTAAATCACAGAGTCAATGGGAGGGTGCTGGCTGACATCCCACCTGGAGACTGCCCAGGGTCACAGAAAGAATGCCCAGTCAGATCTGAACCTAGGACCTTTCTCTCTAGAGTCAGGGTTCACTAGTACACCCCCCACCCACTGGGGTTCAATCGCAAGGTGCCTAAAGTGGATCCATACAGGTGCCCAAGAGACCCCACCTCCCTCTGCCTTGATGTGCACCCACTCGCCAGCTTTGTGGGGGGGAGCTGATGGGTGATGGGCCCTTGCCCCAGCTGGGACTCATCTTTTAGATGTGCTGTCAGGGGTGTTCCCCAAAGTACTCAAGCCTGTGGGAGGCCCCGGACCGAAGTCTGTGCCCTGGCCAACGTGGCCCCTGAGTGGAGGGCCAGGACTCCAAGGAAGGGACTTGGCACCTCTGGGACTGACTCCTGGGCAGAGGCGCCTCCAGATGCCCAAAGTCACGGGGAGGCCCAGCCCACCGGCAGCCCTGGGTGGAGGCTCCAGGCCCCCACGCCGAGAAGCTCTGGGGCATCTCTCAAGGCGCCTGGCCCCAAGGACTGGAAGGGGGTGGATTCGAGGGGCAGAGGGCAAACAAGGCCCCCGCTCCTTATCTGCAGAATGGGTGGAGACGCCTGGAGGGATCCTGGTCGTGGAGCCCGGCCAACAGGAAAAGGGTGAGCAGGGGGCAATGCCCTTGGGCACAGCCTCAGGCACCGGCACGGCAGGTCCCGAGGGGGACAGGCGCTCACAGAGGAAGGGAAGGCCCCGAGGTGGGCCGTGGGTGCTGGGGGGGGGCCCGGGGTGGTGCCCATGGGGGCATGCAGCGAGTGCCTAGGCAGAAAGCCTCTCCCGGGGCACCCAGGGAAACTGAGGCCCGTCCCGTCCCAGGTGACCCCCCCCCGCGGCGTGCTCCCCGCACTGCAGGCCCGGCTTACTCACTCGGTGGCCACGCTCGCCCGTCTGCCCGCGGAGAGAGGGGCCCGGGCCTGCTCCGTCCCCCAACTTTGCCCGCGGCTGAGCCCGCCCCAAGGGCTCCCCGCTTATCTGGGGGGGCGGAGGAAGGGGGCAGCGCCGCAGGGGGCGGGGGGTGGGGCTTCGGGTCCGGCCTCCGGCTCCGCCTCTCCTCCCCCTCCCCCCCAAAGGGCCTCAGTTTCCTCCTCCAGGAGCCCCGGGACCCCGAATCTCGCCGAGACTCAAGTTCGAGGCCCGTGCCCTCCCCCTCCCCACCGCTCCCCCGGGGGCCTCGGAGGACGGTGGGCCGGAGGCACCTGCAGCCTCTCGCACCGTGGCCCGAGAGGGACGGCCTGGCGGCGGCCCGACGTACCTGAGTCCGGCGGCGGCTCCCGTCATCGCCCTCCTTCGGGGCGGCTGCTCTCCGGCCCGACGCCAGACCGCGCCGCTAGCCCGAGGCGCCCGCGGCCCGCCGGACCTCGCCGAGCCCGCCGGGCCGAGTCGGGCCGAGGCTCAGGCCGGACCCGGGCCCCGGGCCCCGCCTCTCCCCTCCCCCCAGCCCAGGGCGCAGCCGCCGCGGTCCGCTCTCCGGCTTCTCGGAGCGGGCGCGGCGGGCCGGGTGGGGGCGGGGCCAGCGTGACGAAGGGCTCGATGATTGGCCGCTGCGCCTCGGGGGCGGGGCCGAAGGGTCGCTAGTCGCGCTCGCCCCGCCCCTGCAGGCTCGGGCGGGGGGCCGAACGTCACGTGCTCGGGGAGAGGCTACGGCGGGACTCCCAGGCTGGAGGTCGGGGGGAGGGGTCCGCCGCGGTAGGGGGCCTCGTGTGCGCCTGCGCCTGAGCGAAGGCGAGGGCGGCCCTCCAGGTTCCCGGGCCCAGGCCCCGCCCCTCGGGGGCGCTGGATCGCGAGCTCGGGGCGGAAGCGAGGCCCCTCCCAGCGGCAGCTCACCCGGCCCGGCCCGACTGGTACCGCGGGAGCCCCGAGCCCCGTGGACGGCGCCGCCGGTTCCGTCGGATCCCCGACCCCGGAGCGCCCGCCTCTCCTGCGGCGCCACAGACAGACGGGGAAACTGAGGCACCGGGCCGAAGTGAGCGCGCCTGCCCCGGGGCCGCGGAAGCCCACTTCCCGGCCTGGCCGCTGCCCTCTGGCCGTCGGGCCGGTGCCCCAAGAGTGGGGAGGCGTCGCGTGGCCCCGCCCCGGTCCTCAAGGGCGACCCCCCCCCGGTCCTCAAGGGCGACCCCCCCCGGTCCTCAAGGGCAGCCCCCTCAAGGGTGGGCCCCCCCCCCGGTCCTCAAGGGCGGCCCCTCCGGCCCCAGATCTCGCAGACATCCCCTTCCAAAACCCGGACTCGGCCAAAAGGCTTCCCCCAAGGATCTGCAGGGCCGCAGGTGGCCCGGGGCTGCCGGTTCCCCATCCTGTTTTCCTCGAGCACAGCCTTGGTCGGTGCCCACCTGAGGTGGGCACACCCCGGCCTGCCCTCCGTGCCAGACTGGCCATCGGGCTCCTTCCCATCGCTGCAGTGGCCAGCTCTGGCTCTGCTCCCGACCCCCCCCCCCCCCTCCATTTGCCCTTGCCCGGACCTGGGGCTTCAGTCCCTCTGGCTCCCCTGCCAAGGCTTCGGGGCCTCAGGTGGGCTGCAGGACCCAAGGGGCTCTTACCATCCCGGCCACATCCTCGCATCTGCCCTCCTTACTGGGGGCACCTTTGCCAGGTGCTGGCCATCAGGTGAGTCACCAGCTGTTCCCCAATAAAGGTCAGACGGACAGAGGGAGGCATGACCCCACTAACTCTGGAGATGGAATAGTTCTGCTTTATCATGGCGTCTCAGGCTCCTGCCGGGGAATGGCGCCCACTTCCAGGATACAGTAGGACTGTAGGCGATGCCTTTCCCTGATCAATCACTGCCAGTCTCCCATTAAGGACACCTGCCAAAAGGAAGTGCCCTTGCCCAAGGTGAGCTGGGGAAACAAACCGAACAACTGGGAAAACTTCGGGTGGGCAGAGTTTAGCAGGACTTTCAGGCTGTTTGGGAAGCGGGCAGGTGAGTCAGAGGGAGGAGAGGTAGAGGAGAGAGAGGCTGGGCAGCACTTACCACCCAAACCCCAGTGACCAGACTCAGAGCTGGGGCTGACCCTGACCCTAGATGCTCAGCAGGGCAGTGAACAGGCCTGGGCCTCAGAGGGCTAGCTTTCCCTCCATGAGCTGGCCCTTTTCCCTGGGGACCCACCACTCGCTCAAGGCCCGAATGAAAATTACAGTTTTTGTCTGGTCCAGCTGTTTTCCCTGACAACCTGGCAAAAGCAGAAAGTTTCCCAGATGGGGAAGAAGACTTCTGCTTCGTTTTCAGAGGCCAGACAGGGACTGGTTCCTGGATCGGTGAGAGACCTGGACAACAGTGAATGAAGAAGTGTCTGGCTGCCCTGGGAAGCAAAAGCGCCCCACCCTGCCCACTTGTGCGGGTTTTCTTTGTGAGGACGGACCAGGAAGGATTTTACAATTACACAATCGATCTCAGTGGGTAAAGGCAGGAAAGTTCCCTCTCCTTTCAGAAGGGAAAATAGAACCTCAAGCCCTTCTCTGAAAGACTAGAAGGAGATTAGGGAATTGGGGTTCAGTAAGTGAGGGCAAAGCAGCATTACCCTGCCAAAGAAAGGACAGGGAATTGGCATGAGCAGGCGCAGGACTTCTTCTGACCATCCCAACAGGGACATAGACTTCAATATAATTATGTCCTGAACCATCATCTCAGGGGCAAGGGAGATTTTAAATTCTCTTCCCTAAAATCCAAGAGACAGAGCTGCATCCTGGCTGGAGTCTACTTCCAAGTCAGAAAGATGAGGCTCTGGTCCCACCTCAGATCCATTTTGACCATGAGACCGTAGGGAGATCTGGCCTTTCTTGAAGACTGAGTTACAGAGAAGGGGCTACCTGACGAGGCTCCAGGGAGTTTCTGCACATAGGTTGTCCCTAGGGAACCCCTGAGGTCCCAGTCTCAGGCCTCATCCTTGTAAAATAACATGTAAGCAGTGAGGACCACAAGGCAGCTCTGCCCTCTGGGACTTGCCAGGTCTCCTTTTCTCCTCTCAGTTCTGGGGATGTTCTTGAAGGAGCCCCAAGGTTATTATCAGGGAGGAAAAGAGGGTGGGAAGACTCAGGAGGAAGAAGCAGGAGCGTCCCCTCCCAAGTCCAGGATTCAGTGGAGAGACAGCTAAGGGGGAGGCAGACACACAGCTGAAGTCTCTCTGCATGGTCTCCCCTATTAGAAGGGAGCTCCTTGAGTGTCAGATTTTTCTTCTGGTACCCTGGTGCTTTGCATACAATAAATGCACAATAAGTTCTTTATTTTTTCATTCATTAATTCCAAGGAAGGGGCAGTGGGAATTGGGTGTGCAAACAAGACTTCAGAAGGGCCTCCTGCCCCCCACCCTTCCCATTTTCCCCTCTCCCCTTCCTGTTCCTCCCTCTCCTCCCATCTCTCTCCTACTCTCCCACCCCCTCTACTGAAGTGAGAAGAGCCATTCTCCAGGATCTTGCTCTCTTCCACTTCTCTTCATTTCAGAACCTCTTGCTGCTGATATGGTTTAGGGTGTAGGGACCCCCAAATACCGAGGTTGAGGACAAGAGTTGTCTTGAAAGAATTCACAGACTCCAGCATTCTCCCAGTCAGGTGGCAAAGAGTTTATTATAATGCTAATAAAGGTGGGCTGAGCTCCTTTAGGGAACTCACAACCAAGCAGGAGTGATGCTAAAACTTACATAGAAAAGTTACCATGAATTGTGTGGCAATATGCCAGTTAGGTCAGGTGGGTAGGAAGGAACAAACTCTTTCTGTACCTTGGACACAGGTGTCATTCACTGCTGGTATGGCCTGGGGAGGGGCTTCTAAAGGATCTGTACCTCTAAGTCTGTGATAAGATAGTCTTGGGTGTTGACATCTGAATTGCGTACGGTGACACTACTTGATAGTCCTGTTGGTACAAGATGGTCCCAGTCTTTCAAGGAAATTGTACAGAGATCAGCTAGTTGCTGTAGCAGGGAGAGTTTGCCTCACTGGGGCCCCCTCAGGAGTTACTGCCAGAGAGAGGGTCTTTGACCAGGTGGAGCATCGAGCTGCTGTCCCCTGAGCACAGGTAAAGTATGCTTTTTGGCTCCTCATTTACCCTGGGTTTCCCACTGCCTCTTAGCCATTTCTGTTTCCCCTTCCCCCTTCCTGAACCAAGGTTCTTCCCTTTAGAAGAGAAAGCAGAAGTCCAGGAAGAATGGAGGGGTCCTCTCCACATTTTTCTGTGGCAGTAGCCCTCTCCTTTTCCCAGGTGGATAGGTTGGTGAAAGCTAGTCGGGAGCCTCCACCACTCACTCACTGGGGCCCCTGAGGCAAGTCACTGGATGTTGGGGGCCACTGTTCAACGGGGCCATGCTGCTGGCCTAGACAGACCTCAGACTGGCTCAAATCACATAATGGTTATAAAGTAACCGATGAGTCCTGAATGTCTGACACTTGAAATGTGGATTACTTGTGTACTGAGGAATTAGGATGGTGGTGATTAATGGTGGTAGAGGCAGGTACTAAACCCTAACCTTAATCCCATTTGAAGCCTGTAGGCAGCTGCCCCAGGCTAAGGCCCTGGATGGTCAGCACCCATATACAGTGTTAGCTCCTAAACCCCACTGACACCCAGAAAGGACACACTCCCGTCAAAGCTGAGGTCTTCATTTAGTGCAACTCCATAGGAAATTAGTGACAGTGAATGTTTCCCCATAACTACCGGGGTCAGGGACACATGTGTGCCGAAGAAATCCCACGGGTATGGGGGTCCACAAAGAGCCAGGGGGCCGCTCAAGTCTCAGTGGTGAAGCTACGAGCCCTGGGGCCACTATAACTGCCCATGGATAGCTCTGTGGTGCCACCTGCTGGGCCTCAGTCACCCGTTCTGGTGATCGCCTGTTTTTGGCTACCATTTAATGGTGGGTGTGTGGGTGAGTAAATCTAAATGCTTCAGATTAGGGTTTCTTTTATTGTTTAGGTGATTGTCTTGATTGAAGAATCTGATGGAGATAATGCTAATAATGCAGACAAAACTGAAAAGAAAGTCTTGTGTGCCTTTTTTTTTGAAGAGCTGGTTCTTAAGCATTTGCCGGTATACCCCTAGATTCCAGGTTCCTTTTTCTTTTAAATAAGTTTTTATTGATTTCTTATGTTTTTATTTTATTTATTTATTTTTAGTTTTCAATATTTATTTCCACACGATTTTGAGTTCCAGATTTTCTCCCCATCTCTCCCCTCCTCACACCCCAAGATACCATGTGTTCTGATTACCCCTCCCCTAATCTGGCCTCCCTTCTGTCACTCCTCTCCCTTCCCTTATGCCCATCTCCTCTATTTTCTTGTAGGGCAAGATAGATTTCTATACCTCATTGTCAGTGTTTCTTATTTCCCAGTTGCATGTAAAAACAATTTTTAACATTTGTTTTTAAAACTTTGAGTTCCAGCTTCCCTCCTTTCCTCCCTCCCCACTGAGAAAGCAAGCAATTCAATATAGGTTATAAGTGTGTAGCGATGCAAAAGACTTCCATAAAAGTCATGTTATGTAAGACTAACTATATTTCCCTCCATCCTATCCTGCCCCCATTTATTCTACTCTCTTTTTAGACCTTGTCCCTCCCCAAAAGTGGTTACTTCTCATTACTCCTTCTATCATCCCCCCACCCCACTTTCCTGTAGCGTAAGCTAGATTTTCATAGCAAATTGAGTGTGCATGTTATTCCCTTCTTAAGCCAAATGTGATGAGAGTAAGCTTCACTTTTTCCCCTCACCTCCCCTCTCTTCTCCTCCATTGAAAAAGCTTTTTCTTGCCTCTTTTATGAGAGATAATTTGTCCCATTCTATTTCTCCTTTTCTCCTCCCAATATATTCCTCTCTTACCCCTTAATTTTACTTTTTTAGATATCATCCCTTCCTATTCAACACACCCTGTGCCCTCTGTCTATATGTATATAATCCTTCCAACTACTCAAATGCTGAGAAAAGCCTCAAGAGTTATAAATATTATGTTTCCATGTAAATTCAGTTCCTCCAAGGTCTGCTCAGGTCCTCTCTGTGCATGCATGGCTCACACTGGATTGCACTCTGCTCCCAGCGAGGCTCATAGACCCTCCAGGCTGTCTTGGCCTGGAGATTTGCTTCAGTCCATCATTGTGTAGATTCTGCAGCTCCAGAATTTGTTTAGAGCCAATTTTTACAGTCATTTGACTGGGCTTGGAGGGAATGCTCTGGAGTGTCTGTCCTATTACTCTGCCATTTTGTCTCTGCCCCCCCCCTTATGTTTTTATATCACCTAAAATCTGCCATGGGTCCCCCTTCCTGACTCTCTCAGAGAACCACTCCATAAAAGAGATTTTTCAAGGAGAAAAGAAAAAGGGAAGAGAGAAAGCAACAAGCCAAAGCACTTAATACCCACCAGAGACCCTGGTGTGGTCCTTTGGTTCACCTTCCTTCCTTGGGGACAAGCTTGTTTGGAGGGGGGCCTTGCAACCTTCCTTTGGTCATTTGGCGATTGTTGTGGTCACTGGGTTATTGTTTCCTTGGCTATTCTTTTTGCATCCCTTCATAGACTCTTTACATGCGCTTCTGTGGTTTCTTACAGCACAGTAATATTCCATTCTTTTGGTGTCAGTCAAATAAACATTTATAATAAATGCTTGCTGTGTGCTGAGAACACGGAGACAAAAGCCAGTTCCAGCCCTCAGGGAACTCCCATTCTAGTGGGGGAGATGACCGGCAAAGAACAGAACTCAAATGGTCTCTGCAGAACCTGGATAAAGCCACGGAGTTCTGGGGTGGGAGGGGTGGTACTTAGATCCTTTCCTCACCTCCTCTTGCCCTGCTGCCTCCTTGGCTCCCTGCTCTCCAGTTCCCAAGAGCACTTTGCCTTGAGTTCCATTACAAGGGGAAAGAGAACATGCACAATCAGAAATAATGCAGCAGGTACAGATTGCTTATGGGACCATGCTCTGGCCTTGCTGTCCCATGGCCAGTGTGGCTGTGTCTCCCCTCAGGGCCATCTCCACTCTGAGTGTTCTTCCCACTAGCCTGCTGTCCCAGAGATGTGGGAATCCATCACTGTCATTACCTGGGCTTCCAAGGCACCAAATCAAACTCGGGAAGAGCCTTGGCAAAGCTCTGGTGCAAGATTGCCTGGAACTTTCTGCTAGCCCATTCTGGTTTCCATGGAGATGATCATGACCTAGGAGGGAAAGAGGAAGAAACAGAGAATGGAGCCATAGAAACTAGTCATGGAAAAGCTCCATAGAAGGAGGACCCAGTGCCTCCTGCTCTTAGCCAAGAAGAAAAGGGTGGGCTCCCAGGGGACAGAGTGAAACTCTGGGCAATTTTAATAGGAAGACCAAAATGGTGGAGCAGCCACAGGAGCTGTCTGGAAATGGATCGTTATCACTACAGGGAAAAGGGGGGAGATCCTTAGAAACATAAGAGAAAAAAAAGACAACTGTGATTGTTTACGTTCTGAATTTCACAATATTATAATTCAAACAATGATAAGGGATATTTATCTGGTATTTTAAAGTAAGGACAGGAAACCAAATTTATTTCCCAGATGAATCTGTGTGGAAGAGTGGATTGAGATGTAGTCAGAAAGTCAGATTCGAATTGCACCTCAGCCTGCCTTGGAAGAGGGAGCATCCTGGTTCAAGAGTACTCTAGATCAATCAGGCCTCAGAAAAGCCAAGCACATTCATCTAGAATCTCAAAGTTTGGGGAGCACAGTGAAGAATGGGATGGGGCCCCGAAGCCAAGGGGCTGCAGAAGTAACCAAGGTGAAAAGAGAACAGCAAATTGGGAAATGCCTTCATTTCGAATCCAGAGCCAGGGGCTGGAGCTGGGAGATAAATGGAACCTCGGTGGCTTCTGAGGAGCTGAAGTCAACTTTGAAGACCACACCTAGCCACCGCTGGGGAAACTGCTCAAGGAGATGAGCTAACAATTTGTAAAAGGGTGGGGGAAAGGGGAGACCCATGCTCAACAATTCAGTTGGGTGCCAATGTTTTCCTAAGCACTCAACTAGATGATGGAGATGCCAAGACAAAAACAAAGTACTTTGTGGTCCAGAAACTTCCTTTAAGAGTGAGGGGACCTAACCGATGGACAAGGAGATATAGAATACCTAAGAAGGAATTTGAAGAGTGAGAAAGCTCAGGATTATCATAAACAATTTCATGTCCCAGTCACCAACATTGCAAAAATAATTAAAAGTGACCCAGTTTGATTCTTGTGGGACCCTATGAAAAGGCTATCTTTACCCATTGCTGGTGGTGTGGGTCCCTCTGTGGAATCTCTGGGCCTGTACATGGTGTGAGTCAGAAAACAGTGACCATCTTTGCTGATCACATGAATGGAAAGATACTCTGGGTGTCTCTAAATGAAGAGATATATTTCCTGGAAAACTATTATTATGTCTAATTGCAAAGAACTGAAAGAACCCTTGATGTTCAGTAGTTGGTGAGTGGCTGTGTAACTGAAAATTGTTATTACTGTGTATTTAAAGTTTAAACAGGATAAAAATAAATCAATTTGAAAATCTTTCAAATGGAATCAGAAACCCATTTCCCATCTGACTGTACTCACTGGGTTGGGCTTCTCTATTCTGTCCCCAAGAGCCTCACCATCCTGCAAAATCATATCAGCCTTGGTACTCACATGTCCCTGGGATCCCCCCATCCTCTTCAGACCTGCCCCCAGGTGCCTTCTTACTCCCCCTGCCCCACCACTTGGAGGCTCTTTCCCTATTAGATTGTAAGATTCTTGAGAGCAGAGGCTGTCTTTCTTTTTCATATTTGTATCCCCAGAGCTTAGCCCTGTGCCTGGCGCATAGTAGGTACTTAATAAATATTTGCTGGCTGACTGACTGGTTATGAACACAGAGAGGGGAAAGGAAGGGGACACAGAGGGGATGGGTAATACACTCATGGACATAATGCAGAAATTGGTCTTTTGTTTTCTTGTTAAAAGTTACATGCACAAAATGTTTAGAATGGGATGCCTCTCAGTTTGTCATTCCATGTCCTGTTCCTTCTACCTCCTTGCCCTTGTGTTAAGAGTTTCTCTTTCCAGTATTTGCTCTTCAAAGTTGAACTGATCTGCCCTATCCTAGCAGGAGAATTTTGTCTAAAGACACTGCCTTCCCAGTGCCCCAGTGCTTTGCTTTCTCTGGCTAAATAAGCAAAGCTTTGTAGTCTTAAAGACACCTTCTGGCTCAGGTTGCTGCAAACTGACCCTCCTCAGGATGAAGGAAGGGAAGGGCACATGGTGGCTCACATCCCAACAGCCCACAGCCACGTTTGACCCCTCATATCACCAGTCAACCCAAGTCCAGGGAAATGAGTTGGGTGGGGGTGGGGGCAGTCATCTCAGGGCTCAGGCATTAACCATCCTTTTTCCAGGGCTTTCCCTGGAGTGAGGTCCATACTGCTCTCCAGGCAGAGATCAATGACTTTGCATATTTGTGACATGTAACCTCCTATGGCTTTCTAGGTGAGCCAGTGGGACAGCAGGTGAAAAGGGCTTGGCCTGCTCTGGCCAGGTTGGCAGTTGTTGTTCTTTGTAATGGTATGGGGACATGTGACCCAAGAAAAGGGTGGGAAGAGACAGAGAGACAGACAGACACTCCCCAAGGCTGCCAGAGGGGTGCTAGGGGTACTTTCCCCTGGGATATGGAGCCCAGGAGACTGATGCTGCTGCTGCTGTTCCAGAGTCATGGAGGCTATGCTCCTGTACTCTCCACCCCTGGGCACTCACCGGGCATCTCTGCTTGTGGTTGGATACTCCCATGCCTTAGAGCTTCCTATGACTTCTTCAACAGACCTTGTGAGAGTCTGGTAAAGCCTGGACTCGTCTTCTCAGAATCGTTATTTTACAAGAGTACAGTAATATGCATAGGGTCATGAAAGAAACCAAATGTGTTGTAATGAAGAGATCATCATTTCCCGTTGAAGTTCACGGACTCCCTGAAGTGGACCCTAGATTCATAACTGTGGCCTTTGAGGGTCATCCTGAATCACTTGGGCCAAAACATTGGATCACCTGGTAGACACGTGTCTGCGTATGATTGTCTTTGAAGATGGCATGCCTGGTCCTCAGAGAATGGTCACGCAGGCCATCATTGGAAGCCTACTAAAGGCCAGTCCCCTGCCCACTGTCCTGGCATAGCCTTGTCTCTATGCTGCTGTAAGAAACCAGAGGAAAATTGTAGTAGGAGGTCACCTGAGCCTGGATTAATCAAGGTGGATCCAGACTCCCTGGAGTAGTCATCTACACTCACAACCTCATTTACTCACCTCCCATTCACCTCCTCCCCTTGATTAAAACTGATCTCCCAAGGTTAGTAATGACCTCACCAGCTAAATCCAGGGACTCTTTTCTGTTCTGGTTCCACGTTGGCCCTTGGTGCAATTTTGGACACTGTCAGCTGGCCCCTTCCCATGGACAGCCTTCTCTTGGTTCCTGTATTTCTGGTCTGACTCAGTTCTCCTGGGCCTTGAATTCCTTTTGTTCAGGCTCTTGGTCCCCCCAGCTCTGTCCTGAGCCCATTTTTCTTCTTCCTTGCTGTCTCTCTCATCTCTGTTTCTGTGTGTCTCTCCCTCAATCTCTCTTTCTGTCTGAAGAGAGTGTGACGGGGCCTCTACACACTGAGCTGCACTCTGTCGGAGGTCTGTGTCTGCAGAGTTGTCCCACCTTTTGACCATCAGCCCCTGTGCCTTCTTCCCCCCTTTCTATTCATTGTCTCCTCCCTTCCTAGGGCCTCAAGCCTCACCACTGTTACTGAGTTTGTTCTTTCGAAGTTCCCACAAAGTGAGAAATTGCTGAGAAAAGCTTTTAGAAATGCTGGAGTCTTTTCGTGGTACTAAGACCTGGAAAGACTTCTCTTGTCTGGCTGCTTGGCTCTTCCCAGAATCCAGATGTCTTCAGGAGCAGAGCTGCATTCCAAGGGCAGTAGCTGAATGCTCAGTATGGAAAGGGTTAAGCTCGGGATTGGCAGTGCTGCCTGGCACCTGGCACAAGGCTCTGTTTGTTTTTCCACGAATGCCTGAGGAGAGGGAGGCAGAAGTTTCTGCTTACCTGTCCCTCGGGGAACAATCGTGGACAAATTCTAGTGTGTGTGTTTGAGGGGGGTACGGGGGGGGGGAGCAGGGAGAAGTGCCCAGAGAGGCAGGGTTCCGGTTTGAAATGTTATTCTGGAAAGTCTTCATATCTGCTGAAGCTGATCTGGGCATCTGGGGGGAAATGGGATGAAGTCAGAGGGGGCCTGGCCTCCCAGCCCTGCCATCTCACTCTCCTTATGTACCTGTGATGACAAGCCCAGCCTCAACCCGCCTAGGCAGACCTTGACATGAGAAAGAGCTCCCAAAGAATGGATCCGAGAGGGGAGAGACTGGTTGTCCTGAGTCCACATAGTAGGAGGGTCCTGGATTGATCCAAGCCTGAGGCCATGAGCTGGGCTAGGCAGGTGGTGCTCCGATTCCAGAGAAGGGCAAGATGCTGAGGAAGCCCAAGGAGGAAGGCTGGATCAGACAGGGCAAGGCATGGAGGGCACGCTGCCCCTTCACGAATATACTTCGGGGACAAATGAGGGTCCTCAGCTGGACTCTCTTCAGAACCCGCCTCTAGGAGGCTTTGTCTCAGACGCTCCTGTGTTTTCTTCAGGGCTTCTTCTCAGATTGACTGTACCTGCCATCCCTGCTAAGCAGAGTAATCCTGTTCAGAGACCACCGACTCAAATAAAAATCAGAGACTTCCCAAGGTAGAAGCAAAGCAGCAAGATTGTATTATGATCTTGCGAGAAAGGGCATCTCCTCTCTGATAACTAATCAGGAGAGTGAGGCAATTACGGGAGGCAAATATAGAGATTATATAGCCCTAACGAAAATCTCTCCCCCCTTCCCCGCCGCCCCCTTTGCTGGTCTTTTACTCCCATTGGCTGGGAGGCAGGCTCACAATCTAAACTCGACAGTCTACCCTGTGAATAGGGGAAAAGGTAGCCATGGAATAACCAATAGGCATTATGTTGATGTAGTTGTTGATGTGGCAACCAAAGCAGGGTTATGTTATGCTGATATAGCAACCCAAGAGGGATGGTGAGCCAGTCTCTCGTCTGGAGTCTTGGCCTCAGTTCTGGCCACCACATTTTAGAGAAGACGTTGACAAATTGGAGAGGGAGCCAGGATGGGGAAGGAGAGAGATTGGAGCCCTTGCTACCTGAGTATCCACCAGAGGTCCTGGGGACATTTAGAGAGAGGAAGGGAAAGGGAATAAACACTTATGCAATGCCTACTCTGTGCCAACTCTCATTCAGTTTTCACACCTGGGGAGGGGCAGATGCCCTGGGCATGTGCAGCCCTTAGGGAGTGTTTGGGACTGACTGGAATCCACTCTCCCTACTCCCCAGCACTGTGCCCAATCTCTCACCCCAGACACTGCTCACAGAGTCCCTGGTCTGGCTTTTCTGCCTGCCTCCTCCCCACCCATCCTCATCCGTTTCCAAGGCTGACCTCCTCCTGGGATCTGCTCTTTGTCCCCATGATGGACTCTTATCTGGAAAAGGGGACTCAGCCCAGGACCTGTTGTAGCTACCCGAAGGTGACAGACTCCTCAAGCCTTGGAGGGGGATATGCAGCAAGGGAAGGTGGTTTCCAGGAGCAATCTCATCTTCAGAACAGAATGTGGTCCCAGGATCACTCTTCCTGTACTTAGAACCAGTGCTGGAGACATTCACTGGGAGAGACAAGGGTACTGGCCAGGGTGATCCTGGGACCTTCCTCCTCACAGGTTAGCTCCACCATTCACAGAGAGCCAAAGCCACAGGTCCAGACAGAGAAGAGGAGCCCCTGAGGCCCCCTGAGGGTTCCCAGAGAGAGAAGCAGCTGTCCTTGTCCTGTGGGTCCCCTGGAAATCCTTGGGAGCCTGGGGGAAGGGCAAGGGGGCTCCCCACCATGGGATCACTTCGAGGTCCTCAGGGGGAAGGGGCCAGCATCTGCCCTGGGGTCTCAGTACCATAGCCAGGCTAGAGTGTGGGCGCTATCCTCTCGTCTTTACCGGGTTATTAGCTGGTGCCTCTGCTGGGTTAGGGCCCCATGACGGTTGGCTATCTGGAGGACAGTTTGTCGAAGTAGGGGCTTGAAATGCTCATTTCCCAGGAGGGCAGAGTGAGGAAGTGGCCAGGGCTGTTGGGTGGAGAAGTGGTGTGTGCCAGAGGAGATGCCCCTGCCCTGTGGCACTGGGGAGGGCCTCAGCTCAGATTTCTCCTTTCTCTGACCCCTTCCATGCCTGTCCCTACCCAGGGCTGTGGCTGCCCTGGAAGTCCTGCCTGGTGTCTGCTTTCTTTACCTGCATTTTGAACTGCCTTGCTTGCCCAAGGAGGCCCTTTTAGTTGGTCCCTAATCACAGGCCTAGCTTGGCATGGTTCCCCCGTGAAAGGCAGAGGTTTGGCTGGCTGGGCTCAGGCCCACATCCCAAACAATCACCTTCCTTTGATCTCCAGTTCTTGGGGTTCACACGTGGACTCAGCTGCTCCCTACCCAGCTGGTCCCTGAGGGCTGGCTAAAGTACAGGAGAATTCTCAGCCTCGTGGATGGGTCCTGCCCTGAACTCTCCACTCCCCATCTTTTCTTTTCTCCTCCCACAATCTTTCCAACAAGTGCCTCTTTCCCAACACATGACCATTATGTTTAAAAAGAAAAAACAGCCTTCAGAAGCTAAATAAAGGGTCTGTGGCTTAACCTCTTCTCACCACCCCTCATCCTCCCCTAGCTCAATAGCTTTGTTCAAACTCTTCCCCAGGCCTAGGGTGGGTGGATGGGTTGTTGTGTTGTGTTCATCCTCCGTTCTCGGTGGAGACCATAACATCAAGGAAATGATGACATGACTTGCTCTTGACTTTGTTTTGAGGGAGGGAGGGCTGTGCAGGTCACCAGTCTCACTTTTCCTCCAGAGCCATCTGAATCCAGAGCCGGTCCAGGAATCAATGGGAGACCTTGGCCCCTTTAGTCTAATTAGGTATTCACTTTGGGTGAGGTAATGCCCATTCAGTGCATAGACCTGTTTAAGAAGCAGTCAAGGAATGACCCCTTTAATGAGCCAAAGAAAAATAACTAAATCAAGCTGGGAGGGAAGGAGCAACAGTTACTATTGATAATCACTCTTAAGTCAGGAGGCTCCTTAAGTGAAGCTTGGGCAGAGAGCTATTGTTGTCCTATCTATGGGCTTCAGAGTGCAGTAGGTTTAAGGTTTTTGGAAAGAAGGGGAAGGGGAAGGAAAGGGAAAGGAGGGGAAGGGAAAGGAAAGGAAGGGAAGGGAAGGGAAGAAAGAAAGAAATCTGGCCAGTAAACCCCAAGTTAATTGGGTATCCTCTGGCCATCCAAATTTACCTTCCTTTGGAGTGGGTGGATGCCTGTAGAAATATACCCCCAAAGGTAGCCCTCCCACCAGAGGTGCTGGTCCTCCCTGAGTATCCCATACACCCTCAAAGGGGGATGAGCAACCCCTCACCAGAGGCACTGGCCCTCCAATGGAAAGTCTGGCCAGGAGGGATGGGGAATGCTCAGGCACTTAATTCTGAAGACACACACAAAAGGAAACAAGGCCAATGCTGAGGGAAAATGTGATTTGTCTGAAGAAACCAATGTGGATGCATAGGGAGCTCACCAGTCTCAGTGCCCCCTGGCTGAGTGCCCTGTGGATCCCTACTTGGCTCTGTGGCTTTTTAGCAGGTCTCCAATACCTCCCATAAGATGAAGGCACACGAGGGCTCTGCCATAACTTTTCCTCCCTTCATGGCCCTCTCTAGGCTTTGATTTCCTCTTGGGGGAGATGGGCAGGCAGTTTAATAGGGCAGGGGTCCCTTCCAGAGCTTTCTCTCTCCTCTTATTTGCATTTGACTCAGGATAGGGAAGGATTGTTAATGCGCTGCATGGGGGAGGCAGCCCCCAAAGAGACCTCCAGGGACTGGAAGGCAGGCTCATCTAGTGAGGTTATATTTAATTGGGATCACTTTCCACTTGGGTTAAAAATAATCACACAACAAGTACAAGGTGGGGCAGGGGAGTCACTGTGTGTGTGTCTGGGTGGGGGTCAATAGCAATGTGGTAAAGGGAGCTGGGAGGTGGGCAGGGAGTCAAAAGAGCTGGGTTCTAATTCCCCCTCTTGGGCAATTGCTTCTCCTTGCTGGCTTCAGTTTTCTCACCTATAAAATGATGAGTGAGACTGACCATGAGGGGCCTTTTGGGCTCTCAGTCTGACACTGGTCCGGGCGTGGGAACCAGTGGCCTTGAGCACATATGGCTCATTAGGTCTCAAGTGTAGCCCTCTGAATGAATCTGAATTTTACAGAACAGATCCTTTTATGAAGGGGATTTGTTCCGTGAAGTTTGGACTCAGTCCTGCCTAGGGCTTCTGATTGGGTGCAAACCAACTTCTGCTCATTACTGGGGAGGAGGAGGATCCTGAGCTCTCTATCTCAGGCCTGGCCCTTTGCTCCCTCCCTCTCCCCCTCCCACCATATCAGTTCCACAATGAACACACAGTGAATTTGTTTAGTTTGCCCTCAGAGGGCAGATAAAGCAGTTTTAGAGGCAAATGTTGGCATGATGTAGCATTTAAAGATATTGAATGTCCTGTCTGGTAAGATGGTGAGCTCCCTGTCCCTGGAGGTGTTTGAGTCAAGGCTGGCTGACCACTCCTTAGGCAGATGACCAGGCTGGACAGGAAGCTTCTGAGACCCCCTCCAGCTCTCAGCCTCCATGCTTCTGCAAGCTGTCGCCCTCCCTGCTCTCACACCTGCCCAAACTCTGCGTTTTCTGATGTGATTCAGGGGCCATGTGTGATGTGGGGGTGGCCCTCCAAACCTCTCTGATCATCTCCACTAGGAAGTGAATGAACGAGTGTGCTCCTGGTGATCTCTGAGGCAGGGGTGCCCCCTTGTGGCATCAGCTGGAAGGAACCCCAAGTCCAGCCCTGACTTTCATAGCTCCCCCTCAAATTACAAAGGTGCCAGAAAAAAAAAGATGAAGGGGGTTCCCATTGAAAGAGCTTTCTGAGATACAGACCTCTGGGGAAGGGGAGCTGGAGGGATGTCCAGGCTGCCAGCACAAACCAACTTCAACCTAGAGTACAAGAGACAGAAAGAGATGAAAAGTGACAGAGGAGAGAGAGACAGAGAGATGACAGAGAGACGAGAGAGATAGAGACAGAAAGACAGAGGTACAGAGAAAGTGACAGACAAGAGAGACAAAGAAAGACAGAGAAAAGAGTTAGAGAGGAGACAGAATTGGAAAGAGACGGGGGTGAGAGAGGGAGAGAGACACACACCGACAGAGACACAGAAAGACAGACACTCAGGGGGTAGACACAAGGACAAAGACAGATATAGAGAGAGACAGAACAGACAGAGACAGAGTCACAGAAACCAGGCACCAGCTTCTGCCAACATTTCCTGGTGAGATTTTCCAAGTCCAGAAGCTGGGGAGAAGTTGGGGGGCACTCAGGACCCCTCCCCGGCAGTCCCAGGTTCAGAGCTCTGACCAAGCTCAGTTCCCAGACGAATGGGCAGCAGCCTGGAGGTTGATGGGGCCGAGCGACTCTGTCTGACCACAGCTGCTCTCTTCAAGGCTCTGGAAGGGCTGAGGATTCTGGGGCAGGCACTTGCAAGAGTTTCCTATGAGACATGAGCTCTTGTGAGTCTTGTAACAACCCTGTGAGGGAGGACCTGTAGGTTTCACCTTTTTTATCTGTAAAATGGGACAGTTCTTAAGGGTCAGAGACACAACTTCAGGCAGGTCTCCCTGACCCCCTACCTTGCCAGGAGCCTCTTCTTGAGGTTTTAAATATCAGGTGCTCCCCTTGGTGGCTTTCCTCCCATTTGGCGCTGAGGGGTTTTTGAAGGCAGAAGCTGCCCTCTGTCCTAGAAAGCAGAGGCAGCTGGGAGTGGGGCAGGTAACCTTCTACCTGGCCCCATGCACAATGTCATCATACAGCAGAAAGCGTGCTGCATCTGAGAAAAGGAGGGAGAAATGACTTTTTAAAAGAAAATAATCTTAAGGATAAGCGAAATTGCCCTCAGTCCAGCTATCTGCCTCCTTCTCTGTGTGAGATGAGGGTTCAAGGGGAGAGTCCCACTTTGTGAAGGACAGAATGGCCTCTGAGAGGGGCACTAGCTTAAGGGAGGGGGAACTATATCTGTTACCTCTTGGAACCCCAGTCTCCTCATCTGTAAAATAGGGGTGATCATACAGCCAGAGCCTCCTCAAGGGATGGTTGTGAGGTTCCAATGACATCACTCAGCTTTGTTCTGTGGAAATACCAGGGATTCTTATCTTGGTGCTCCTGGAAGGTTCAGTTAGCTCTTCAAAGTTACAGCTCAGGGTTGTCTCTCCACTACCCCTGCTCTGCTTCGAAAGATCGGGAGATAAGGGCCCAGAGGTCCAGGGGCCTGCCATTGCTTTTGTCTTGTAGCAATTTGCTTTTGCTTTTAGAGAGGGAGTTTTGCAGAAATGGCTCCAAGTGGATGAGCTTGCAAAGGCTAGAGCAGCAGGTGCCAGAGGTATGGGAATCCAGCCCAGGCTAGGATCTCTCCAAGGTTCAGTGTGGGTGAGGCAGCATCCCAGGCCTGAGGAGAGCCCTGCTCCACCCAGCACAGGAGGAGCTGAGATGGGGACTTGTTTATGTGCTATTTGCACTCAGAAGTGAACTTGGCAAGATAAACACTTTGGAGAAACTGCCCACTCTTGCCAGAGATTAAAATGGCTCAGGGAACAGTGTATGCCCAGGTCTGGGGAGAAATGTTTGTCATTCTGTTATCTCTTCTCAGCAAGAATCCCTCTGAGAAAACTGGCTGATGTTACTTGTTTAAATGAAATTGGGCTAGTGACATATGATTGTGATGGAATACCACTGTGCTATGAGAAATGATGAGCAGGACGCTCTCTGAAAAACCTGGATTTCCATGAACTGAGGCAGAATGAAGTGAGCAGAACCAGGGGAACACTGACACAGTAACAGCAACACTGGGTGACGGCAAGCTTGGATTGTCAGCTCCTCTCAGCTATGCAAGGATCTAAGACAATTCTGAAGGGTCGGAGGATGCAAAATGCTCTCCACCTCCAGAGAGAGAACTGATGGAATCTGAAAGCAGATTGAAGCAGACTATTTTCACTTTCTTGTCTGTTTGTTGTTCTGTGTTTTCTTTCACAACATGACTATTACAGAAATATTTTTGCCTGATTGCACATGTCCATACTATATCAGATTGCTTACCTTCTCAATGAGGGGAGGGGGGAGAGAGGAAGAGAATTTAGAACTCCAAATTTAAAAAAAAAAAGATATTGTTTTTACAAGTTATTGTGAAAATAAAATAATTTTTAAAATGAAATTGGGCACCAATCTTTGGCAACCGATATTGAGGAGAACCTATCTAAAAGGGTTTCAAGTCCATAACAACAGAATTACCCCAACTCCTCAGCAATAGTCCTAAAACCCTGAGGGGAGATGAAGGCATCAGAGCTCCAGAGACTTGACCTGCTTGTGTCCATGTACGCTAAGAAATTAAGTCCAGAGACTGGCTACATGCAAATTCTGTGATTCACTCCCAGAGCAGAGGAAAGATCAAGTCATGTGAATCTGGACCTGGGCACAACTGGCTTAAGTCAATGATGTCATGAGAAAAGAGGCTTGGGTGTCAGGACCCAGCAGGACCCTAAGGATCCTGCCTGCTTCTAAGGAAGAAGCACAGGGAAGGTGTTGGCCAGAAGGAAGGAAGAAGCATGTACTAAACCCTTGCTATGCATGGTGCTGTGCTAAGCACTTTCCAAATATTATCTCATTGGATCCTCTCAACAGCCCTGGAAGGTATGTGATGTTATTGTCATCCCATTTTACATTTGAGGAAACCGAGAAAGACAGTGACCTACCCAGGGCCACATGGCTAATAAATGTCTGAGGGCAGATTTGAACTCAAGTCTTCCTGACTCCAGGTCCAGTGCCCTACCCACCACCCCACCCAGCTGCCTAGAGACCCAGAGAATGCTGCCCAAAGGAAAGTCCTATCCAGGAGGAAAGGGCAATTGTTCCTGTTTGCTTAGGGCTGTTCCACGTGATGAGGACATCCAAAATGGCAGCACTGGGGCACTGCCTTGGTATTCTCCTCCCAAAGGGGCCTTGTGGCATTAATGCCTCTTCTGTGGGCTCTGAGGGCCCCTCCCCTTCGCTGGCCCATGAGCCCCCACCTCTTCCATAGTCACAATCACAGCCATTCACAGATGATTTGTCTGAGGCTCTCTTTGCTGAATTCTAGGCAAACTTCTGGGGGAGGGAACATTTCCTCAGCCCATAACTGGTTAGTCTGGCCTGACCTGAACTGTCAGAAGTCACATTAGCTTATTCTTTTTTCCAGTCCGCCTTTACCAGGCTGCCAAAGCAATTTTCCAACAAACAGGGGAAACTGCTTTCTAGGGTCAAAATGATGAGACTCTGGGGAGAAGAGACCCCTGGTTTAGACTTTGTAATGGGGGTGGACAGGCAGCCCAGGGAGAAGGGACTGCTCCAGCTTAGACTTTGTGATAGAGGCCAGGAAGCCCAGGCCTAGGCTGACATTCAAGTGAGAAGTGAAGAAAACGGATTCCAAAGCATTTGGAGACAGGAGACCAGGCCCAGGGGATGGCAAAAGGCAAGAAGGAGATTGTGAAGCTGGAAGACAAACACATAAAGGGATGGGCCTGAATGAACAGGGAGCTGGGGTCTTAGGGTCTGCACCCTAAGAGAGGGTGGAAACACTTCCATGAGTCCCCCTTGGTTTGGCCTAGGGAATAGTGATGTGCCTCGCTTGGAAGGAAGTCTCTGGCAGAGGGCCATGGGGCTCTCTCCTCAACACAAACCTTGTCAGTACTTGAATGAAGGCACCTTGATTAGACCAGCGGGAGGAAGACCGTGGACCTTCTCCTTCAGGCAGAAATAGAGTACCCCTGGGCTTAGAGGCTGAGGGGCCTGGCTTCA
This sequence comes from Bettongia penicillata ogilbyi, assembly GCA_023548195.1. Lineage (NCBI taxonomy): Eukaryota > Metazoa > Chordata > Mammalia > Diprotodontia > Potoroidae > Bettongia > Bettongia penicillata. Next base: position 1,876,349 of record JAJHZJ010000095.1, on the reverse strand, counting down.
AATCCCAGCCTGGACGTTTGGCGGGTGTTATTTAAAAGAGGCCTATTTGCTCAGCTCTAGCAAGGAGGTAACAGTGCTGTCAAGAGAGGGGTGTGGTCAGCTGTAACTGCATCAGGAACTGGAAACCACTCAGCAATCACTGTGGCCTCCTCCTCCTGGGAGCTGAGTGACTTCCATCCGGTGCAAAACCATCTATTAAACACCTACTATGGGTTAGGGACATTGCTAGGATGGCAGATGGGTACTAGGACAGAAGAAGTAACAGTCCTTGCCCTCCAGGATATGCCCAGCAACAGGCAGCTGACCCTGGGGGAGGGTCCAGAAGCTACAGAGGCAGAGTTCCAGAATCTGGGACTGGAGGGGTCAGGCAGCTGCCAGAACCAATCTACATGCGAAGAAGGTTCTCCCTCACTGAAGGTTGGGGAGGGTCTTCCTCAAGACCTCCAGGGAGGAGGGGAGGAGGAGGAGGGGGTGGGGGTGTCCAGGCTCTGCCTCAAGACCCCCAGGGAGGGGGAGGAGGGGGTGGAGGAGGAGGGTATGGAGGTGTCCAGCTCTGCCTCAAGACCCCCAGGGAGGGGGAGGAGGGGGTGGAGTGGGAGGAGGGGGAGGGTGTGGAGGTGTCCAGGCTCTACCTCAAGACCCCCAGCGAGGAGGGGGAGGGTGTGGAGGTGTCCAGGCTCTGCCTCAAAACCCCCAGGGAAGGGGAGGAGGGAGTGGAGGGGGAGAGGGAGGAGGGGGGTGGGGGTGTCCAGGGTCTTCCTGAAGACCTCCAGGGAGAAGGGGGGAGGAGGGGGAGGGGGTGGGGGTGTCCAGGCTCTGCCTGAAGACCCCCGGGGAGGAGGAGCGGCCGGGCGCGGTGTATCCAGCTGCTTCCACCTCGGCCATCACTGGGCAGCTCCGTTTCAGCAGCTGGACAGCTCTCAGCGATCTCTGGTAACAAGACCAGATCTGGGGCTGCTGGTTGCCTCTTCCCCGTTTCCTCCCGCCGCCCCCAGCCACCTTCTCTTCAGGCCAGGCACACCAGTTCCTTCATCAGACCCTCCCAAGATGGTCCTCCGTCCTCCAGGTCGGGTGGGGCCCTCTGGGGGCCTTTCCATAAACATCTACTGCAACCCAAAGTGACTCTAGGGCTCTGGGTCCTCCTCGCTCCGCCCTGGCCTGTGCTTGTGGTCCACTAGGACCCCCAGAGCTTTTCTCGAAGGGAAAGCCCCGCCCCCTTCTATTACTACGGGGATTATTCCACCCAAGGGTTATGAGCTGTGTTCGCCGCTGCCCGGCGCTCAGCACTGAGCCCTGTGGCATTCCACTGGAGACCTACCGCAGACCGGCCTCGGACCCTAGACTCGTGGCGGAAGCGGCCTCTCGACGGCCTACCCTCACTTCCGGCCACGCCGGCGCGCCTCCTGGGAGGGCGCTGACGTCATCTCCCCTTGCCGGAAGCGCGCTCCTTCGCAGTCTCCTCCACGTGGGCCCCGCGTTGCATCAGACTGCCGCCGGCAGCAGCGGGGAGGGGAGGACAGGGCGGAGAAGGGGTGGGGGCCTGAGAGCGCCGGAGGAGGGGCGGCCCCGCCCCGGCCCGCCCCGCCCCTTGCCCACTCCTCGCCATCCCCGCCGCGGCTCATCTCGGTCCGGAAGAGCTCGGTCCGCGGGTAAACTGAGGCCCCGCCATGTGCGGCATCTGGGCGCTGTTCGGCAGCGACGAGGGCCTGCCGGCGCAGTGCCTGAGCGCCATGAGGATCGCCCACCGGGGCCCCGACGCCTTCCGTTTCGAGAACGTGCGTGGCTTCACCAACTGCTGCTTCGGCTTCCACCGGCTGGCCGTGGTGGACCCGGTGTCCGGCATGCAGCCCCTGCGCCTGCAGAAGTTCCCCTCCCTGTGGCTGTGCTACAACGGCGAGATCTACAACCACCGGCAGGTGAGCAGCCGGGCAGCTCGGGCGTTCAGTCCCGCCGGGCGCGGGGCGCGGGGCTGGGGCGCGTTCCATCGAGCTTGGGGAGGGGCTTGGGCCCCCAAGCACGGCTTCATTTCCGCCTTTGGCACCCCAGTTCTTCCCGTCCCCCGGGCTCCCAACCGGGAGTCACTCTGGGCACCCAAGTGTACAATATGGTGCCAAGACCTGTGCGTTTCACCTCCTTTGCCTCCTTCTGTGGGCGCTTTCACCTCCGGGATGTCTCAGGTCGATTTCACCTCCCAGACGTGTCTGGTCGATTTCACCTCCCAGAAGTCTCTGGTCGATTTCACCTCCTAGACGTCTCTGGTCGATTTCGCCTCCTTGCAGTTTCTGATGGATTTAACCACTGCTACTTCTGTGGTCAATTTCACCTCCCCTACTCGCCAGGATTTCAAAAACGCTGCTTTTTCTTTGCTCTGACCCTGTCCATCCCCGCGCCATCCCGCTGCCCGGACTATTGCTTTAGCTGCTGCTGCTTGCGGGGCGGGGGTGGGGGGTGGAGGGTGGCGGAGGGAGAGGGTGTCTTCCTGTTTCAAGCCTTTCCCAATTCAGACACTAATTTTCTTAAAACATGAGCCAATGTCACCCCTCTGTTTCACAAACTTCAGTGGTTTCTGTCCTCTACCTCCGGGAAAAAATACCATATGCTTCCCTGGCACTCAGTCCTTCGTCATCTATCTCCTCCTCTCCTCCCTTTCTAATCTTCTCACACCTCGCTCCCTGACACGTCCTCTTGGATCCAGTGGCCCAGGCCACCTGGCCGTTTCCTGAACAAGATCCTCCCTCTCTGGGCTCTCGACATTTTCGCTTCATGCCTGGAACACTCTCCTTCTTTCCGAGGACTCCTGACCTCCCCGGTTTCCTTTAAGTCCCAACTAAAATGCCAGCCCCCCCTTAATTCCAGTGCCTTCCTTCCCTTCTCATTTCCCTTTTATCCTGTCTATTGCTTGCTTTGGACCCAGTTGTTGGCATGAGTCTTTCTCCTGTAGGTTGCGAACTTCTTGATGGGAAGGACTGTTTTCTGCCTCTTTGTATCTCTGAGAGCCTCTCTCTTCTTAGGCACTTAGTAAATGTTCATTGAGTTGAATTGAATTTGGCTAGCTGTCCACTGTGCGGGATGATTGAACTGACCCCCAGGGCATTTCCTTTCATGTTTTTTAGGGTCCCTCTTAGCCTCGGAGGCTAACTGGTTTTCTCCTACACTTAAGTCTTGGAGGCATACGCCCCGCCCTGAGCCTTTCTCGGCCCAATCACAGGTCTTCACTTAGCCCTTCTCTGGGGTGAATGGGCAGCCCCAGGCTGTTTCCCTGCCTCTTTGTTCCTCGCTGCTGGACCGCTAGGTACAGCCTGTGTCAGCCCCTTCTTGCCCTCCCCTACCTCCCCTCTTCCTTCTCAGTCTCCTGCCTCCCCTCCTGTTCCCCCGCTTCCTTCTCCCTCCCATCTCCTCTTTCCTTCCTTCTTCCTCTCGTCCCCTCTTCCTTTTCCCTCCCCTCCCCTCTTGTTCCCTTCTCCTTCCTTCTCCCTTCTCCCCTTTCTTCCTTCTCCCTTCCCTCTTTCTCCTTCCTTCTCCCTCCACTCCCCATCTTTCTTCCCCTTCCTTTTCCCTCCCTTTTCTCTCCTTCACTTCCCCTCTTTTCTCCCCCTCCTTTCTGTCCCGCACCTTCCCTACTCCTTCCCTTTCCCTCTCCTCTCCTCCTCTCTCCCTCCTTCCCTTCTCCTCTCCCCTCCCCCCTCCCCCTCCTTCCTTCTCCCTGTTTGTCCACTCCCTTCTCTTTTTTCCTTCCCTAGTATCCCTGTTTAGAAATGACTGAGCTGAATTTGTTGGTGCCCTCCCTAGACTTAGCACAGAGAACTGTGCCCGAGGTGGAGGCTGGGGAAGGAGTTGACTCCTGAGGGCACCGAGGCTGCCCCCACCTTGCTCAGCTGCCTGGTGTGGATTGTGCCTGGGCTGTAGGGGAGGCATTGGAGGGCTGGTGCCAGGATCCTCAGAAGGAGAGTTAGGAACAAGCATTTCCTTTCTTTTTTCCCCCCACAGTTACTAATTTGTTTTCAGTTTTCAACTTCCATAAATTCCACATTTTCTCCCCTTCCCTCCCCCTTTCCCAAGACAGCATGCAATTTGATAGGGGCTCTACACATACATTCCTGTTAAACACATTTTCACATTAGTCATGTTGCACAGAAAAGTTAAAAGGAATGGGAGAAACCATGAGAAAAACACAACACCAAGGGGAAAGCAGTCTGTTTCATTCTGCATTCTGACTCTCTAGTTCTTTCTCTGGATGTAGATGTATTTTGCATCATGAGGCCTTTGAGAATGTTTTAGGTCCTTGCATTGCTGTGAAGGGCCGAGTCTATCAGAAGCAGTTCTCACACACTGTGGCTGTTACTGTGTATGATGGTCTCCTGGCTCTGCTCGCTTCACTCAGCATCAGTTCATAGAAGTTTTTCCAGGTTTTTCTGAAGTCTGCCTGTTCATCTTTTCTTACAGCACAATAATATTCCATTACATTCCTGTGCTACAACTTGTTTAGCCATTCCCCAGATGATGGGCACCCCCTTGATTTCCAGTTCTTGGCCACCACAAAGAGAGCTGCTGTAAATATCCTTGTACATTTGGGACCCTTTCCCATTTTTATGATCTCTTTGAAATACAACCCTCGAAGCTTGCTGATCAAAGGGTATGTTGCTCTCCAGAATGGTCACATCACAGCTCCACCAACAGTGAATTAGTGTTCCAACTCTCCCACATCTCCACCGTATGTCACTTTTCTGTTTTGTCATGTTAGCCAACTGTTAGGTGTAATGTGGTTCAACATCAGAGTTGTTTTGAATTACATCTCTCCATAATCAATAGTGACTTAGAGAGTCTTTTCATATGACTGTACGTAGCTTTAATTTCTTCCTCTGAAAACTGCCTGGGAACAAGCATTTATGTGGCACCTACTGAGTACCAGGGATACAAAGGTGAATGGAGCTGACCCATACACAGCCCCTCTGCCAGACAACTTACACAACAAACCTACAAAGTTGTGCTGTTTTTACTTTACAAGTGGGCACATTGAGGCAGATAACAGTTAAGTGATTAGCCCAGGGTCACCCAGCTGGTTAAAGTTCTGAGGCCTCCTGACTCCAGGCCTGAGGTCCTGTCCACTGTGGCATTCCCCAGCCACCGCAGGACCCTGTGGTCTTGAGTGGAAGCAACATGTGCCAATGAAGGGAGGGTAGGTCCAGCGCAGCTCTGATTCCTCCCACTGCAATCACCTGGTGGCCCAGGTCAGATGTGGTGTTTCTTTGGCTGTCCTGAGCTGGTGATATGTGGACCGGCTGTGGCGACCTCCTCTCTGAGGTCTGCAGCTTGTGCCTCTCAGTCTGGGCAGGTAGTGAGGAAGGAGAAGAGCACAGGCTGGTCTTGTTTCCTGAAACCAGGATCAGTGGGTGGGTACCAGGGCCAAGTCTCATGCTTGGTGTTCCGTTGTTCTCCCCCAGCTGCAGAAACACTTTGGATTTGAGTACCAGACGCAGGTTGATGGGGAGATCCTCCTCCATCTTTATGACAGAGGTGGCATGGAACAGATGGTCCCCATGCTGGATGGTGTGTTTGCCTTCGTCCTGCTGGACACTGCCAACCGCAAGGTGTTCCTGGGACGGGACACGTTTGGCGTCCGGCCACTGTTTAAAGTGCTGACAGAGGAAGGATTTTTGGCCGTGTGCTCAGAAGCCAAAGGTAGAATGGGATGTAGAAATGTTGGTGGCCTGGATTTGATCCTTTAGCTTGCGTGTGTGAGCATGTACATTTGTGAGCACATGTGTCTGTGTGTGGACATTGTGTTCACATTGTGTGTACGTGTGTGTACTGTGCACTTATGTGTTGTACATAGGAGTCATGCGCACATGTGCATGTGTACACTAGGGGAAGGGACTAACATGCCCCATTTGAAGGAGGGCCCCCACACTCCTCAGAGGACACAGCAGGGTAGGCGCCCAGATGGCACCAGCTGTGTTTCTCAGGGTAAAGCTGACACCTGGAACCCAGGCTAGACATGAATCCCTCAGATCCCAGTGGACCCAGGGTGAAGCCGTCCTGCTCTCGCCCCTCATTCACTGGTGCTGAGATCCAGAATCAGAGGTGACTTGGGGGCCCAGTGGGCAGCATTCAGGGTTTGGGACAGACTGAAGGATGTAATACTTCAAGTTTATTTGGTCTGGGTATCTTCTGCTTCCTCTTGAACCGGTAGACTGAAGGTGTGGATGCCCGGTTCAGCTTAAGGAGTGTCCTGACCACCTCTGGTGGGACTCGGGAACACCACACCTCTGGAGGGAAGGTCCTGACTGCCAGACCTCCAGAGTGGGGGTGTCTTGACCACCATACCTCCAGAGTGGAAAGTCCTGACTGCCAGGCCTCTGGGGAGGGTCCTGACCACCAGACATCTGGTGAGGAGGGTTCTGTCCTGTCAGACATCACCTTGTTCAGCCTCAGTGTGATCTCACCATCCTGGCATTTGCTGGCACAAGCTTCTTAGTCAATCAAGAGAGTGAGTGCATTCAGGTACCATCTTATTGTAGGCACAGGTTTCAGGAGTCCCACTTCCCCCTGTCCAGGTTAGGCCACAGCTAGGTCCTCGTCATTTTATAACGGGCACCATGGGAAGTTGGCATGTCTAGGGCAGGGCTCCTGGGCTCTGTCAGAGGCTCCCCAATGTGTCCAGGGATGATGCTGAGTCAGATGCTGCTGCCTTCAGGGCCTGGAACTGGGCCTGCCTTGGTGGCCTTGGCCCATGGCAGGCAGGAACCTGGCTGGGTATGAAGGGCACAGCTGTGTAACCCACCCAGATTAAATAAACACGTGGTCCTTCATGGTGTGAGGAGGGCAGAGCTCTCTGGGTCTTGGCAGGTACTGTGTGTTCTGGGCCTAGAGCAGGAGCACAGGGGGGTCTTGACCTGGCTCCAGAGGGTTAGGGTCTTAGGCTCCTGCTGCGTGGGGTTGAGGCCCAGAGAACTTGGCATGGATGCCTCCAGGCAGCCCTTATCAGCAGGGTCAACGTGGTAGGTGTGGGGAAGTGAGAGCAGATGTGGCCTTTCTTCCCCAGGCTCAGGGGGAGGGAGTGCTGCTGGGCTGCTCATCTCAGCAGGGGTCCAGTGAGGGGTAGTCCTAGACCCAGGCCACTCAGGTTGTTCTGGCTTGATTGTCTTTCTATATCCCCTCCCATCCTGCCTCTGAAGGGTCGCCTCATCTCACAGATGAGTAAACTGAGACTCGGCCGGGTAGCGACTTGCCAGTGAAAGCAGCAGGACTGGGCTTCATGACCTGCTTCTCTGACCCCCTCACCCTGCTAGTTGGGATCGATGCTTGCAGTCATCTTGCCATCCCTTGCCATATTGGTGGGGGGAGTGGAGGCTGAGGAGGCACAGAACAGGAGACAGCCTTGCCCAGGGCCCAGGGCTAGTGAACCAGGATTCACACTCGTCTCCTCTGGTTCACATGCACTCCCTTGGTGGGGTGTGTGGCGGTCCCTCACATTTTGTAAATGAAACAGATGGAGATGGATAGGGTTGGGGCACCACCAAGGTCACAGCAGGCACTTAGTTGGTGATTGTGCTGGGCTGGGGGACTCCAAAGGCAGGCACCTTTTGTCCATCCGTGAAGCGTGTCCATCCTCCTGTGTCCCTGCTCCGCAGGCCTGGTTGACCTAAAGCACCCCACGGCTCCCCGCCTTCAGATTTGCCCCTTCCCTCCTGGCCATTATGAAGTTCTGGACCTCAAGACCAACGGGAAGGTGGTGTCTGTGGAGATAGTGAAGTTTCACAGCTGCAAGGACCCACCCCTCCATGCCCTCTACAGCCCGCCGGAGAAGCTGTCCTCAGGTAGGGAGAGAGGTGGCTGGGGCTGGGAGGCTGCCCCGGATGGGGCTTCCATACTCTGCTCTGTTCCCAGGCTTTGATCTCGAGGCGGTGAAGAGTAATATCCGACTGCTCTTTGACCATGCTGTAAGGAAGCGCTTGATGACTGACCGCAGAATTGGCTGTCTCCTGTCAGGTGAGGAGCAGGTGGAAGGGCCACCAGCCACCCCCAGGGCTGGACACACTCTTCTGCAATGGCCCGGGGCCAGTCTAGGGGACCAGCCTGGTGCTAGAGGGAGGGAGTCCTGAGCCTGGCCGCCTGCGAGGATGGATGGAGGCGGAGTTGTGGTCCTCACTCCTCCTGTCGCCATTGCCCAGGCTCATGGTGTGGCACTTCCCATGCCTCTCCAGCTCTCTTCTGGACCATTGCAGGGCTTCCTCATTGGTTTCCCTGGTTACTCATTGCTGCCTAAAGTGCAGGTCTGACCGCCACAGCTCAAGAAGCATCGTGGGCTCCTCACTGTCTTTCACTTACGCTCAGGCTCCTCTCCTTGTCATTGGGAGCCCTTGGCAGTCTGGTTCTGGCTAAGGCTGGGGGTCTGCTAGCAAACTCTTCTCACAGTAGTGGCCTTCAGTGTGCAGAGCAAAATACATAGGACTGAGGAGAGTTTTCCAAATCCTGTGGCTCCCTATGGCCCCCAGGAACAAGGGCCACACACTCTGCTTGGCAGACAGAACCCTTCCTCACCTGCCCAGGCTTCTCACACTGCCCACAGACACATGCTTTCCAGTCAAATGCCCCCAGCCTCCAGGCGTCCCAGGAACACTACCCTACCTCCATCTCCAACCCTACCTCCATCTCTAGGTCTCCATCTGGCCACCCTGTCTACTGTGTGGCTGGTCATGCCTCCCTCCCCATCTCCGCCTCTGTCTGGCTCTGTTCCCCCCATCTCTGCCTCCATCTGAGCCCCTCCCCTCCCCCATCCAGTTTCCATGGTTGGCACCATCTCATCACACACCTATTTGTTCCTCAGGTGGCCTGGATTCTAGCTTGGTGGCCGCCACCCTGTTGAAGCAGCTGAAGGAGGCAGAGGTCTCCTACCCGCTGCAGACGTTTGCGATTGGCATGGAAGACAGCCCAGACTTGTTGGCTGCTCGTAAGGTCAGTGCCTGAACTCAGGCATGCTGGCTTGGAGGCTGGCAAGGACCTTGGTCTGGGCTGGGGGGAGGCTCCCACCATCTCATCCTGAGATGTAAATCTTCTAATAGAAGGGAAGCCTCTTCCTCCTCCTCCTCCTCCTCCTCTTGCCAGGCATAACCTGGTGGGTGGGGGTAGGATGGGGTTCCCAACAATTGGCTTAGCAAGCAATGTGGGTGCAGCAGGACAAGACAGCCAAAGTTAGGATGGAATAACCAGGAAGTGGCTGTTAGACCCCAGGCAAGGGGAGGCTTTGGAGGAATTGACTTGTTTGGTTAGACCCCAGAGGCCAAGCCAGGGTTGGCAGGGGTCTGAGAAACCTTCCTGAAACTATGAACTCCTCCAGAGTAGCCTGGGCTGCTTGGGCCTCAGTCCCAGGCAGGAGTGGGAGGAAGCCCCAGGGGTGCCGAGATTCTGGGAGCTGCTTTCCCCCCAGTCTTGAAGCATCCGGGATCCTCACTGATGCAGGTGGCGGCTCACATTGGGAGTGAGCACCATGAGGTCCTCTTCAGTTCGGAGGAGGGTATCCAAGCCCTGGACAAAGTCATCTTCAGCCTGGAGACCTACGACATCACAACTGTCCGAGCATCTGTGGGTGAGATGGTGTTTGTGCAGAATCAGTGTCCAGAATCGAGATTGATGAGGCCGCCTCCCATTGAGCCACCTTTAGCCATGCTGGCTGCTGAGCCAGGCAGGCTGTGAGCGCCCTTGATGCCTGAGGCCAGAGGGTGCCAACCTGCCCCATGAAAGGAGTTTTGGGTTGGCTGCCCTTCCATGGCAGGGTGCACACCCATGGCACACTGCCAGCATGGCCACAATTCTGGGGCTCTATTCAGGGCTGCTGTGGTCACCCCTCTGCTGGGTCAGGTTGCAGCCTGGCAAGGAAGGTGGGGAAGCTGATCTATGTCAGCTGGTGGTTTGTCCATACTGTGTCAGGCTCTGCCCCAGTGACTGCTCTGTAGCAACCCCACCATGTTCCAAAGGACAGGAGGCAGGGTCTCACAGTTGGATGGGATGGAGCCCAAGTCTGTAGCAGTGAGCGACTCTGAGGGAAAAATCTTCATGGTGCCTGATATGTCAGATGGGCCTCAGGACAACCTGGGGGGATCTTGTGCAGCCATACTTCCCTTCCCTCCCTACTCACTGCACATGCCATGACAAAGTTTGGTTTGAAGATTGCTGGGAGCCAGCGTAGGGCTTCCAGGCTGCCTGGTGCAGGGAGCCCCTGGGATGTGAACCCTTAGCAGGTGTGGTTCTGGGGTGTGGCCCCGGGTGGTGGAGCCAGCCCCCACCCTCACTCCCCTGGCTGTCTTCTCTCTTCAGGCATGTATCTGGTTTCTAAGTACATCCGGAAGAACACGGACAGTGTGGTTGTCTTCTCAGGAGAAGGCTCCGATGAGCTCACTCAGGGCTATATTTATTTTCACCAGGTAAACTTGCCTGGCTTAGGCACTTCTCAGGACACTTGGGTCAGTGCTTTGGCTTAGGGGCAGGGGGACCAGAGCCAGGATTTTGTGAGTGTAGTGAACTCCCGGGTCATGAAACTCCCTTTGCCGATGCAGGTTGGCATCCTCTCTGCCACTGAAAGACCTGAAATGTTTCCTGACAGTACTGAGAGGGAAAGTGACTTGCCCAGGGTCACCCAGTCAGGAGGTATCAGGTCACTGAGGGGCAGCTAGGTGGTGCAGTGGATAGAGCACCAGTGCAGGAGTCTGGAGGACCTGAGTTCAAATCCCACCTTAGACACTTGACACTCACTAGCTATGTGACTTTGGGCAAGTTACTTAACCCCAATTGCCTCATCCTGGGTCATCTCCAGTCATCCTGAGGAATATGTGGTCAGTGGATTCAGATGGCTCTGGAGGAGAAGTGAGGCTGGTGCACAGTCCTCCCTCACTCAAAACAAAGTCAAGTGAAAGTCATGTCATTATTTCTCTGATGACATGGTCTTCGGCAACAAAGGACGAACACACATCAGGTCACTGTCAGTGCTGCGTTGAGTGGGTCTGGATCAGCTGGTTTGTTTGCCCCTTGAGTCCAAAAATGTGTTTTCTGAAGGAGAAGGAAGGACACTTTCCCAAGGGCTCTCTGTCTCCTCCCTTCATCTTCCTCCTCCTTCACCCTCCCTCCTTCCTTCCCTTCTTCCTTCCCTATCTCTGTAGACTGTGCCAGCAGCAGGGCAGGGCCCCTTTTGGACCTGAGCTCATGCTTCTGGTGCCTCTGTGTTTTGCTGGTAATAGGCACCGTCGGCCGAGGATGCCCAAGAGGAAAGCGAGAGGCTTCTGAAGGAACTGTATCTCTTTGACGTCCTGCGAGCAGACCGCACCACAGCCGCACATGGGTAACTCATGTTGGGGAGGGCCAAGAAAAATCCAAACTGCTTAGAAAAACTGCCCTCTGGTGGCAGTCCTGGGGCTCCTGTTGGGGCAGGTAATGAAGGTTACCTGTGGGCGGGGCTCTCACCTGAGGCCCGCAGTACCACAGTTCTGTGTTTACAAGGGCATTTACAAAGAGCTCCCAGGGGAAGATGCTGAGGGTGTGGACAGTCCCTTTGACCAATTACAGGATTGCCCAGTCACATAGCAGTCAAAGCTGGGCCTGAACCCAGGTCCCTCTGACTTCCAGTGCTGCAGTGCGGACCTCTCTGCCATACCTTCATCATGTACCCAGGGTGACACAGCCAGTAAATGTCTGAGGCTGGATTTGAACTCAGATCTTCCTGACTCTAGGGACTGTGCTCTCTCCACTGAACCCCCTAGCTGTCCCTCCTTATTCAGTCCTGTAAAGTTCCTGCAGAAAAGTGCTTGGGGAAAGGGCTCCTTTTTTGAAGGATGAAAGATCTGTAGTCCTTAATGATGTTGTCTCCAATCCTAGTAACTGAGGAGGCCCTACTCTGTCCCTGGGCATCTGGGGATGGGAGGCCTTGGCCAGGTCAGTGGGAGAAGGCTAGACCTTCAGCTTGAGGCTGGAATGGTCCACACCCCAGATCACCAGAGTAGGGGGGCTAATTGGGCCCAGTTAAACTGCTCTGGTGAACTGGAGCCTGTCAGGGGCAGGAAGGATGGATGGAGCCTTTGTGTGGGCCTTGGCCCATTGACCTGCCCAGCTCACACCGAGGGCAGTTGCCCTCCTTGGCCTTCTCCCCAGCTGATGGAAGCTCAGATGACCCTCACACATGGCCACCATACAGTGAGAAGCTGATTGGGGGGATCTTGGAAGGAGTGGGAGCCTGTTGGGAGAGTTAGAGCCCCCTCATTCCTCACTTCTCCCTTCTCTCTCCAGACTTGAGCTGCGAGTCCCATTTCTGGATCACAGATTTACCTCTTATTACCTGTCCTTGCCCCCAGAACTCCGGATCCCAAAGGTACCTGAACAAGCATGGCAGTGGATGCCCCTTCCCCACCTGGGATAGGTCAGGGGGTCAGGTGAGGACAACTGTGCTCACCCAGCTTCTTCCATTTAGAATGGGGTTGAGAAACATCTTCTGAGAGAGGCATTTCAGGACTCCAATCTGTTGCCCAAAGAAATTCTCTGGCGGCCAAAAGAAGCCTTCAGTGATGGAATCACTTCTGTCAAGAAGTCCTGGTTTACCATCCTCCAGGAACACATTGAGCATCAGGTACCTGGGGGCTAGTCTGTGATGTTGGCCTTTGAGGAAATAAAAACCTTGTAACATGTTAGAGATGAGACAGGGAAGATGTACAGCCCTGTCCTAGGTTGGGGCAGGCTACCAGGTCTTTGAGGAGACAAAGGATGCTGTTGGAGACTTTGAGTAGGCTGTGGTTGTCATTCAGCTCAATAGCAGGCCTCCCACAAGAGTGGACCTCAGTTGGACTGTGAGCCCTGCCCAGGCAGTGCTTGTTTCACTGGACTCATTCTCTGATGGGCTTACGTGGGGCAGTGGGGAATCAAGTGTTGATAGAGCCCACCAGGCCTCCACAATTGTGGGTGGACAAGGTGCTGGATGTAATGCCATTACGGATGCTCTTGCCTCCTGTAGACTCCACAGAATGGGAGGGAGTAGGTGGGATGTGGATGAAGCCCCATGGGCCACGCCTCCTGAGGCCACCTGGGCTGGGCCACAGGAGCCCTTTCTGGGCATGGCACCATACGGAGAAGCCACAGCCTCTGCCTTCAGGGAGGTCAGGATTTTGTTCTGTCTTCCTGAAGTCCTTGGTTAGTCCCCTTGCCTGTGACTCGATTTACTCTCATAGGTCTCTGACTCCTTGCTGGAAAATGCTGCCAAAAAGTTTCCACTGAACACTCCTAAGACAAAGGAAGGCTACTACTACCGGCAGATATTTGAGAGGCACTACCCCGGCCGTGCGGACTGGCTCACGCACTACTGGATGCCGAAGTGGATCGAGGCCTCTGACCCTTCTGCCCGCACGCTGGCACACTACAAGTCAGCCACCAAGGAGTAGCCCTCATGCATACAAACAATCTGACTTTTTCTTCTTGGAGGCGGGTGAGCAGGTGGGGGTCCATACTCCATGGGTCTGTATGAATCCAGCCCAATAAAGTTTTCAGCCAAATGCTAAGCATTCCTTTTCTCAGTGTTCCTTCCTTTCTGTACTTTGCAATGAGGACCTCGAAGGACATTTAATAGCTGGTTTACAGCTGAGAGGGAAGTGTCTGACTGCATGGCTGTCCTCTGAGGAATAGTGATAGGGCTTGTCCAGAGAGGGCTGAGCTAGTCTTGTTTGGGACCCAAAGATGCTGAAGAAGCCTGACTCTCCCTAGCCACAGTACAGACCCCAGGGGGTGCCCACAAGAAAGGTGAGCCAAGTCACAGAGAGTTGAGCAGTTCAGGGGGGCAGTTACAGAAAACTGGAACCAGCCCCCGCTGCCACAGCTAGGCTTGGTTGTACTCATAGGGACTGCAAGAGCTTTAAAAAGAATCATTATTCTGAACTTGGCAACTCCCAACAAATAAGAACACTTACATTTGTGCAGAACAGAAAATTGAATTGTATATGAATCCACAAATTTCTTACCCAATTGGTGTTTTTTTTAAAGTATGTAATAAAATCAACATTTTTAAAGCTGCCCTACCTCTCTGTGCTTCTCATGGGACTGCCAGGCATTTAGAGCTGCCTCAGTGACCTCTTTTTATGTGTCTCCCCCTCAAATCCCCCAGTCATGATCAAGTGAACATGTTTTGAACACAGCACCCAGGAATAGGCCCCCACCATCAAGGTTTCATCAGCACTGCCTAGCAGACCATGACAAGCACAGGGTTTAGACTGGAGAACAGAACCCTTGGGACTTGAACACCACTGCCTTCTTTTCCACAAAGGAGGTATAAGCCTTGTTTGCCTGGGCATGGAGGCTGGCACTGGGACCTGCAAAAGCAGAGTTTGACTTCACAATGTGCCAAAGCACTGGAGAAACAAAGTCCAAGATGGAAGGTAATCTCAGGGAGAAGGTATTCGGGATGGAATTGGGGAACAGGCAGACAGGAAAGAACTGCAGAAGGAGGGATTTGCATTGGGCCTTGAAGGAAGCCATGGAAGCTAGAGGGCAAAGGTGATGGAGGAGGGGGGTGGGCATTTCTTCACTGAATAGAGGACAGCCTATGCAAAGGCCTGGAGGTGGGAGATGGAGTAGCCTATGCACAGGACAATAAGAAAGTGTCTCTATGTGCTTGTGGATTTTCCTTGTGTGTGTAGTAATAGGCAGAAAACTAGGACAATGGTAGAGCCCTGGACCTAAGGTTGATAACATTTGAGTTCCAATCCTGCCTCAGACATTTACTAGCTGGGTGATCCTGAGCAAGTCACTTAAGCTCTGCCTGCCTCCATTTCCACATCTATAAAATGGGATAATAATAATAGTGTCTGCCTCCCAGGGCTGTTGGGAGACTTAAACGGGTATCAGGACCTGCAGCTCCTGCTCTGTGCAAACATCAAAACTCCAGACAGGATCAGCAGTCAGCTCCCATGGTGCCCAGGCCCTATCCACTATTGGTAGAGTGTGAAACATCAAAGGTCCTGAGCAGAGACTCCACAGAGCCAGTCAGGGAGCGAGCACTCATCCATCTTCCTTGGCCTTGTTCAATCCCCAATATTTAGTAAGAATGCTAGGACTTTAAAGAAAGCTTTACAATCATTATCTCATGTAATCCTCACACACCCTTGTCAGAGAAGCACCACAGGCAGCATTCCTATTTTACAGGTAAGGAAACTCAGGCCCAGAGTCCTGAAGTGACTCACAAGGCTAGTGAGTGTTCGAGGTGAGATCCAAATCCAGATCCCTCTGACTTTAAGGGCAGCCTCTGTGTCCAGAGGCCATGCTGTGTAGACGTAGTTCCTAAAGAATCCCTCATCAGTGGCACTGTCCATGGTGCTAAGTAGGGTGTAGGACCTGAGCATCTGCTGGAGGCCCATGAACCCTGGTGCCTCACTCAAATTTCTTCATTTAAGCCTGCAGTGCAAAATCCTATTCCATATTGTGCTATGAGAAACGAAAAGCAGGATGATTTCAGAAAAACTTGGAAAGACTTACCTGAACTGATGCATAGTGTGTGTGTGTGTCCTTCGTTGCCAAAGAAGACCATGCCATCAGAGAAATATTGACATGACTTGCACTTGACTTTGTTTTGAGTGAGGGAGGTGTGCAGGTCACCAGTCTCACTTCTCCTCCAGAGCCATCTGAATCCAGTGACCAGATATTCCTCAGGATGACTAGAGATGATCCAGGATGAGGCAATTGGGGTTAAGTGACTTGCCCAAAGTCGCACAGCTAGTGAGTGTCAAGTGTCTGAGGTGGGATTTGAACTCAGGTCCTCCTGACTCCTGCACTGGTGCTCTATCCACTACCCCAGCTCGCTGCCCACGCATAGTGCAGTGAACAGGATGAGAATGTTGTACACAGTAACAGCTGTGAATGACTTAGCTCTTCTCAGCAATACAATGATCTGAGACAATCCCAAAGGATTAGTGATGAAGTCCGCCATCTGCCTCCAGAGAAAGAACGGATTTTGATCAAATACAGCCTGAAGCATTTCAGCCTTTCATTTTCATTTTTTTCCTTTTTTTCAAGTCTTCTTGTACAAAATGACAAACACCGAAATGTTTTATAATATTGCTCGTGTGTAACCTCTATCTATCTATTTGCCTACCGACTCAGGGAGGGAAGAGGGAGGGAGGGAGGGATAGAATACTAAAAACTTTAAATAAAAATGTTTAAAAATTGAAAAAAAAATCGGGAAATCCCATTCCAAGCCTAGCAGGCGTCTGCATTCTCCTCCACGTACCCTAGGAGGAATTCCACACAGGGAGAGTCTGAGTGCGGGAGCAGGGAAGGCATGGAGGGCTGGCCTGGGGCTTTGGGTAGAACTCTTCCCTCTGTCGTGCAGGGCCCTGGACGTGACTTGGAGGGAGGGACGTGAATGATTGACGATGCTCAGTGACGGGATGCAGTCCAAGACCCACTAGGGGGCAGTTGGCTTCTCCCTCGTGCACACTGGGGAGTCTTGGGACTTCCCGCTGGTTGACTTGCGAAATACGCAACTCACCCCTCGTGACCCAAGGCTCCCGGGAGTCGTCTTGAGCCTCATTCCCTGGGGCACGTTTCGTGGGGATGTCAGCCGCGAGTCTACGCAGTCCAGTCCTCGATCTGGAAGGCTTAAGGGTGTTCGACAGGCGGAATGTGAATGCCATCCCCTCCCACGCCATTGTGCCCCATCAGACTGCGCTGACCATAAGATAACGCTGAAGGCTTTTGTAAGCCGCTTCAGGAGAGGGGCAGTTGTGTAGACCTCTGCCATCGATGCTCTTCTCCTTTGGGGAGGCTGGGCGAAGCTCCACCGGCGCGGTCCTGTCCCCTCTCTCAGACTGAACTCTCCTTTGTCACGAGGAAAACAGTTCCGCAACAGTTAGCGCAGTGACCATCCAACGATGCATGCGCTATCCTGACCTAGCAGCCCCCACTTCTGGGCCCCCGGGGGGAGATGAGTGCCTCCGTCTCCCCTCCCCGCCCACGCTGCTTCAGCTTCTCGACGCGTTCACCACGTTGTCATTGAAGTGCGGGAGCTAATCCTTCTCTTGGCTCTGCTCGCTCTAGCACCCGTGGGTTCCACAGAACTCATTGCCCTTCTCTGAATCCTCCCACTCATCGTTTCTCGGTGTGCGAGAGGGTGCCTCACACTTGAAGACCACGGGGTTTGTGGTCCAGTTGGTTCTTTGCTGTTTTCATGTATCCGAGACGAAGAAAAGGTTCTGACATTTCCTTAACACTTGTTGAGGGCCGGCCCTGCCCAAGATACCCCTCCAGACTGGGGACAAAAAGACAGAAAGTACTGTCCTCCCAGCCCTCGAGGTACTTGTGGTCTACTTATAGTCCAAAGTCATCCATGTCCCCCAGAGTCCGCTTGTCTGTGGAACTCGCTCACACAGAAGCACACACACACACAGAGGGAGGTGTGATGACAAAACTGGCTCTATGCTTCCAATCCCATTGAAGTCTTATCCCCATTTTACAGATGTGGAAACAGACTTAGAAAGTTCCCACATTTAGTAAGCATTTGAGGCAGGATTTGAATTTGACTCCAAGTGGAATGCTCCACCCACAAGGAATGACACTGTGGAGGTCAGAGGTGAGGCAGGGTTAGGCTGGCTCATCACACAGAAGAATGCATTGGTGAGAAGATAAATTACTCATGAGGAATCAATTCTATCCCGAAAGGGAAGGGCTTCCTTCTGTGTCTGTCCATCTAACAATTGCCACACAATGGATCACAGGCGTTGTCCGCATTTCATTCATGGAGGAAAGCCAAAGTGAACATGGAGGACTGCCCGAAATCAGAGGGAGAACAGGTCTGAGGTCAGAAGGAGCATGGCCTGAGGTCAGAGGGAGTGTAGGAGGACTGGACTTGAGGTCAGAGGACTACTGAATTCCCTGCCCTGATCCTCTTCCCTGTGTGACTCTTTGGCCTCAGTTTCCTCATCTGTAAAGTGAAGGTGTTGACTGAGCTGGTCTCTATGGCTCTTCCTTCTCTAATGCCCATGAGTAAAGTCTCCCTCTCATTCTCTGCTTCCCTTCTTGATTCAAAATAAGGCAGAAGAGCTGGTATCTTTCCTCCATTTTTGTCTTGCGGATCCTTAACTCCTTTTCCATGGAGAGAAGAGACTCTCCTGGACATGGGCCTTCTCCCTTGTGCTGCATGGTCAGTTTATGCTTGCATTTCTCCTGTGCTCCTCCTCTTAATCAGTCAGTCAGCCAATGAGCATCAGTTAAATGCTTCCTATGTGCAGGAATTCTGCTGGTGCGGGGGTACAAAGAGAGGTAAACCCAGGGCTCCTGCCTTTAAGGGGTTGGTGTTCTAATAGACTTTTTCTGATTGTCTTGAGCCCCACAGCAGGCAGTCTGTCAGCTGACTTTAGGGTTAGGTAGGACACTCTTAACGGGGACAGTAACATTCTCAAATCTACTTTTCCAAATGAGAACATCATTAAAACCAAGAACAAGGCAGCGTCCCCCACAGCCACCAACAGGAATGAGATAGAGGAGCTGTCCAGCAGCCTTTGGATGGGTGAGAGGGGGAACTCTGGGACTCTAGGCTGGGGCCTGGACAGAAGGTGGCACTATCATTATAGGGACCTTGAGCGCCCACAAAATATGGATCAATTCTCTGCTACCTGTGCTAATTTTGGTCTAAACATCAAGAAAACACAGGTGCGCCATCAGCCACCATCACACCATCCATACATGGAAGCATCGGTTACAACAAATAGAGAAGCTTTGAATGCTGCAGATAAGTTCACTTACCTTGGTAGTGTGCTTTCCAGGGATGTACACATTGATAATGATGTTGATGCACACATTGCCAGAGTTAACTCAGTGTTTGGGAGGCTCTGAAGAAATGTTTGGGAGAGAAGAGGTATTAGACTGACTACCAAACTGAAGGCTTACAGAACCATTGTGCTGACCTTATTGATGAATGCCTGTGAAACATGGACAGTCTGCCAGCACTATGTCAGAAAACTGAATCACTTCCTTTTGAACTGTCCTAGGAATATTCTGAAGATCACCTGGAAGGATAAGGTACCAGACACTGAAGTCCTTGCTCAAACTAAACTGCAAAGCATTCAAACTATGCTTCAGTGAGCACAACTCTAATGGGCTGGCCACTGTTCAAATGTAAAATGTATGCTTGCCAGAAAAACTATTCTATGGAGAACTTGCATGGGGCAGGTGTTCACATGGTGTCCAGAAGAAGCAATACAAGCACACTCTCAAGGTCTCTCTCAAGAACTTTGGATTTGACTGTGCAACATGGGAGACACTGGCACGGGACTGCTCAGCATGGTGTGCCCACACAAGAAAAGGGGCTGTGCTCTATGAGTAAAGCACAGCTGAAACAGCACAAAGGAAACATAGGATGTGCAAATTTGGGATATCCACCTCAAATATTCATATGGACTCTCTGTGCCCAACCTGTGGTAGAGCACTCCGAGCTTGTATTGGTCTGATCAGCCACAGTCGGACATATTGATGCTTGACTTTATCATGGTGATGTCATTTTGATCCTCCTTGAGAATGAAGGGCAACAAGTAGTAAAGACTGACCACTCTACCCTTGGTTAGTAGGCTAGCAGTGTGCCCATGATTAGTATGCCTAGAAAAAGGAATCATGGAGATGCCAGAGTTGGCTAAAACAGACACACAGATACTCAGTCTCTTCTTCCCATCTGGGCCTTGCTAGACACTGGGGACCCAAAGGCCCAAGGGAGATGCCCTTTCCCTCAAGGGGCTCTTATCCTCTATGACTATAAGGCATCAGGCCATGTGTCCGTTTTGACTCAATCCCTTCTCTGTGTCTCCTGGAGACTGTTGGTGCTAGGGGTGGAGATGGAGGGCAGGAATCAGTGGCAGGCCTGTGGTGACTGAAAAGGTGCTAGGTCACTGAAGGGAAATTGTGCTGGTCTTGAATGGCCTCTAATAGAAGACTGAGTTGCCATAAAACGTTGCTACCTGCAGAGGGCAGTGACCACTCACTCCTCAGGGTGTGCTGCCCAGGACTCTTCCAGCTTCTGTGGCTGGGTTACCACAGAGCCGGGTGCTCTTTCAGCCTTGGTGAAGCCAGTCTTCATTCTAACTGTTAAAATTAAATTTTGGGGGTTTTTCTTTTTAAATTAAGAAGAGTCTACTTTTTTCTCTTTCCCCCACTGAAAAAAATTAAAAATTCCTACAACAAATATACAGTTAAATAAAACATATTCTGACATTGACCATATCCAAAAATACATGTCTTATTCTGCAATATAGTCACTCAGCCCTCTCTCAGGAGGCAAGGAGCATTCTAAACCATTGGTCCTCTGGGATCATGACTGAGAGAATAAAATGTTTTAAAAATGTATTTTTTACAAGTACATGTAAAGGCAATATTTAAACATTCATTAAAAAAAACTTTTTTTGAGTTCCAAATTTTCTACCTTTCTCCCCCTCTCACCACACCCTCCCTATGATGGTTAGCAATTTGATATAGGTTATGTATGTGCAATCATGTAAAACACATTTCCACATTAGTCATGTTATGAAAGAAGTGAACCAAAAGAAAAGAACCACAGCAAAAAATAAAGGAAGTGAAAATAGCATGCTTTGATCTGCATTCAGGCTCGATAGTTCTTTCTCTGGATGTGGAGAGCATTTTTCATTGTGTATCCTTTGGAACTCTCTTGGATTGTTTTGTGGCTGAGAAGAGCTAAGTCCATCGTAGTTGATCATCACACAATAATTACTATTGCTGTGTACAGTGTTCTCCTGGTTCTGCACATTTCACTTTGCATCAGTTCATACAAATCTTTCCAGGTTTTTTCTGAAATCTACCTGCTTATCATTTCTTGTAGCACAATAGTATTCCATTACATTCATGTATCACAACTTGTTCAGCCATTCCCCAGTGGATGGGCATTCATTCCCTTGATTTCCAGTTCTTGGTCACCACAAAAAGAGCTGACATAAATATTTTTGTACTTGTGGGACCTTTTCCCTTTTCTTTAAACCCTTTGGGATACATACCCAGAAGTGATGTTGCTGGATCAAAGGGTGTGAACAGTTTGGTTGCTGTTTGGGCACAGGGGTGGATAGAGTTATTGTCATTGTGTAAAGGCTTCTTCGGGTCTGCTGACTTTATTCTATATCAGTTCAAAGTGATGTTCAAGTGCTGCCTCCTTCTCCACTCCTTCCTCCTGATGATGAGGTAAGTCCCCTCCCCTCCCTTTCCTCTCCTTAGCTCTGCCATCTTGTTTGACTCTTTCCATGACCCTTATTGACATCACAGTTCTTATCATCCTCACCCCTATTGGAAGGAAAAGAGCACATCCTTTTAGTCTTTTCCAAATGCTAGTTTATATTCATTCACCTTTTTAAGTTTCTCTTAACTTTTGTGTTAGAATTTCAAAGTTGCTACACAACTCTTCTCTTTTCATCAGGAATGCTTGAATGTCCTTTGTCTACTTCTTTAAAGATTCATATATATATACACACATAGATATGTATATCTCTGTGAATGTGTACACATACACATACACACATTTCTATATTGGGATAGAGATTGGGCTTGGAGCCAGGAAGACATCTTCCTGAGTTCAAATCTGGCCTCAGATACTTACTAGTTGGGTGACCCTGGGCAAGTTACTTGAGCCTATTGGCCTCAGTTTCCTCATCTGTAAAATGAGTTGGAGAAGAAAATAGCAAACCATTGTAGTATTGTTGCCAAAAAACCTCCATGTATGTATATGTGTGTATATTCATCTGTAAAATGAACTAGAGAAGGAAATGGCAAACCACTTCAGTATCTTTGCCAAGAAAAGCCCAAATGGGGTCATCAAGAGTCAGACACACACACACACACATACATGCAAACACATATGTGTGTGTATTTACCTTGTAAGATTATGCTCATTGTTGCTGGGGATGTTATCCTTGGTTGTGAGGCCAGGTCCTCTGCCAAGTCCTCCCCTTCTTTAGGCTGCTGGCTACTAGATTGGGTATGACCTTTACTGAGGCACCTTGGTGTCTGGATTCTTGCTGGCTGTGTGCTGCATTCTTATTTGACCTAGAGACTGAATTTGAACTCTGATGTTCCTGGGTACATTCACTCTGGGGTTTCTTTCAGAAGGTGACTTCCTTTCTATTTCCACTTTGCCCTTAGGCTCTAAGAAATTTGGGCAGTTTTTTCAATTTAAATTTCATCCCCCTGGAATGCAGCTCTCCCCAGACTCTTCTGGGCCCCCCTGCATATTCGAAACAACAACTCTTCCAACAGTCTTTGAAATCCCTGGTAAGGAAAATCCCTCTCCCAAAGCAGACTGGCACCTCCTTTGCACTGCAAATTTGCCCAGGGTCACAGAAGGCAGTTGATGTCAGAGGTGGAATGGTTCTGAGGCCAGCTCTCTGCCTGGGACAGCTGGAGTGTGTCACAGGTAGAGAGTCCATCCTGGAGTGAGGAAGTCCTACGCTCAACTTCAGTGGCAGAGACTTACTAACTGTGTGACCTGGGCAAGTCATGTAGCCTCTATTTATTTTATTTTCCTCATTGGTAAAATGGGATAATAATAGCACCTACCTTCCAGGGTTGTTGTAAGGATCATATGAGATATTTGTAAAGTACCTAGTGCAGTTCCTGACACACAGTAGATGAGACATAAGTAACTGTTATCTACCCACTGTACCACACAGCTTTTTTTTGTAAACCTACAACTAGAAATCAAGGGCCTTTCCTCTGACCAATCTCTAACAGCACTGTTTACTCAGTGAGTGTTCAGCAGATGTTTATAGAGTTGCACTGGACTGTTACCTGCAGAACAGTGCCCTCCACACTGTCATCAGGTGTAGTCCCCCTGCCTTTGTCTGATGCTCTCCAGGGAGGAGAAAGTGGCTGTGCCTGAGGTAGCTGGGACCCCCTGGGTTCCCAGCCCTGGGGAAGCTACATCCTTTATACCAGCTCAAAGCTGCTTCTCTGCAAGCTTGGTCCAAGCTGGCCTCTCCTATTGTCCTCTGGCCTCCTGCTGCCTCCACTCTTCTGACATTTAGAGGAAGCCCTCAGCTTCCCCCGCCCAGTCAGAAGTCTTCTGTTCTCCAGGATGAGCAGGGCCCTCCCTGGGGCAGGATCCTTATGGGATAGGAAGCCAAGGTTCTTCCCAGCCTGGTCGACCTGTTCTGGACCCTGCCCCCCCAAGCTGATCTGCTCACTCCCCACCATGAAGTGCCCAGAACAGAGCCTGGTGCTCTGGGGGGCTATGACCAGGCCCCCAGGATGCCCTTTGCCTTATCTCTGGGTCTCCCTGAAGGCGGCCCCTTCACACTGTTGACTGAATTTGTTACAATGGAGCATTCAGATTTCTCTTTTTAGACAAACAACATCCCCTCCTGTGCACAGTGATATTTTGAGCCCAAACATAATCCTGACATTTTTCCTCTTTAAATTTCATCTTAGTAGATTTGACTGATTGTCTAATCATTTAATCAAGCAATATATATTTATTAATATGTGACAGATACTAGACTAGGGAGTCAAAAACCCAAGTCAAATACTCTTATCCTGACAAGGAGCATACATTCTACCAAGGGGAGACTAATTATTTGTTCAGACAAAAACACTGGATATGTAATGTACATACAGTAATGGATGGGGGCAGGGGACAAATTACTGTGGAAATCGGCAAAGGGCTCTTGAAAGAGGCTGCATTTGAGCTGAATCTTACAGGAAGTCACCAAGGTGAAGAGGGAGGACATTCCAGTTTTGGGGGTACAGCCTGGGCAAAGCAGTGAAGGTGGGAGATAGCAGGTTATCTATGGGGAACATCAAAGAGCCCCAGAGCCCCTTTGTCTGGAGTGCAGGGTGAGTACTTAAGCATGAGTCCTATATGTTCATCCTAGAAAAATAGGTTTTAAAGGCCAAATGGAGGCATATGTATTTTATCCTAGCCTCCCATGCTGTGGAGTATTATGGGCAGACCAGTCTTTTAAGAATATTGCTTTAGTGGCCATGGGAAGATGTACTGGAAGCAAGGGGAGAGAGTCAGCCAGGAGACCCCTGAGAGAAAGAGAGAGAGAGAGAGAGAGAGAGAGAGAGAGAGAGAGAGAGAGAGAGAGAGAGAGAGAGAGAGAATAAGGAGGGAGAGATACAAGAGATGCTGAGAAAGTGCAGTAGATTTTCTTATTCAGCCATGTCAGTCCTGTCTGTTTTTTCATGACTCCATTTGGGGTTTTCTTGGCAAAGACACTGGAGTGCCCTTTCCTTCTCCAGCTCATTTTACATTTGAGGAAACTGAAGCCAACTGGGTGACGTGATTTGCCCAGGGTCACCCAGGTACTCCTGATGCCAGGTCTTCCTGTCTCCAGGCCCAGCGCTCTATACGCTATGGCGTCCCCTAACTCTCAAGGCAACGATGACACTCAGCAATTGTTTGGAGATGGAGGGAGGCGTGCAAATGGAGGGAAGAGCCCAGGAGGATTCCCAGCTTCTAAACCAAGGGGACTGGAAGGGTAGAGTCACCCTGGACACACACAGAAAGGTTAGGGATATGGTGTGTTTGGTGTGGTGGACATGTTGAACCTGAAATGACTGCAGACAGTGGGGTCAAGGGAAGGGTTATTCAGAATGGGAGAGGTCTTAGGCATGTTGGTCAACAGCCCCAGAGTGAGCCTGGGGCCAGGGAGAGACTGCAAGTGTGGGAGGGGGGAAGGCTAGAGGGGGAAACTGGCATGGGCCAAGGGACCGAGGCCACTTCCTGACCCTCTTCTTCTGACTACAGCCAAGGGGAGAGAGACAGAGAGGAGACCAAGGTTGCTGGAAGCTGGGATGAAGAGGGAGGGGGCAGAGACGGGGTGCTCTGGATCTTCTCTTCAGAGTCAGGGGCTGCAGTCAGAAAGAACAACCACCCTCATTACTCCCTAGGACTATTTATTTGCACCAGAAGGCTCCTTAGCCTTTACTTACACCTAGGAGAGGCTCTGCACTCCCTCTCCACCACCCCCACCCTTAGTCAGCCCATGTTCTCTAGCATGGTGGCTGGACTAGGTGACAGATGGTGGGGCTGGAGGAGCACCCAAGTTTCTTCTAAGCCTTGGAAGGTGATTTACAGTATCCTGGGACCTTGGCAGGGATACATGCCTCAGAGAGCAAGGTCTTGATTAAAGCAGGGTCATAAGAGGATGAGGTGGTGAAGGGGAAAGGAAACCAGGGTGGAGTGACCCCACTGCACCAGGCAGGTGAAATAACCAGACTCACATGTACCCACAGGTTAGAAAAGAGCAATGTTAGTCACCGACTTCCTGATGAGGGGCTCCCCACTCTCCAGAAGGTGTGAATCACAGAGGGCGGAGAAAGCCTACAGAGGAGCTCAAGGCTACAGCCCGGTGATTCAATAGAGATCTGAGTGGCAGCGCTGGGACCCCTCAAGAAGAGGCATGATTGAGAGGGAGGGAATGGAGAGAACCAGGAAGGAGTTTCCAGGGGGTGGGAAAAGGAAGAAGCATTCATTTATAGATTGCCTACTACTATGTTCCAGGTACTGTGCCAAGTGCTTTCTACAAGTATCATTTCATTTGGTCCTCTCAACCACCCTGAGAGGTGGATGAGATCAGTATTCCCATTTTACAGACAAGAAAACTGAGACAGACAGGTGAAGTGACTTGTTCAGAATCACAGATACGCACCAAGTCACCAACTGCCTTTAGAGGAGGAAGCATTTCCCTGACATTGTTAGAGAAACAGAGGACAGGACAGCTCTGGGGGAGCTACGGGCAGTGTTGGGGACAGCAGGACTTCCACAGGGTCAGGGTCCAGTAATGTCCCAGTTCAAACACTGCAGACTCAGCACCCACTGTTCAATGACATTAGTGTGATCAGGGCTCCATTTATGACTTTGTCGATCGTTCCTGGGATGAGGAACCTGAGGCCCTGAGGCCCTCTGTGTCCCTCTAGGTTCTCAAGGGCAGCCCTTTGACTTTATCCAAACTTTTTTTTTTAAATTTATTTATTAAACTTTTTACATTCATTTTCACAAAATTTTGGGTTCCAAATTTTCTCCCCTTTTCTCCCCTCCCCCCACCCCAATACACCAAGAAATCTAATTTTCCCTATCACCAATCTACCCTCTCTTCTATCATCCCTCCCTTCTCTTGTCCCCATCTTCTCTTTTGTCCTGTAGGGCCAGATGACTTTCTATTCCCCATTAACTGTATTTCTTATTTCCTAGTAGCAACAACAATACTAAACAGTTGTTCCTAAAACTTTGAGTTCCAAATTCTCCCCATCCCTCCCTCCCCACCCATTCCCTTTGGGAAGGCAGGCAATTTAATATAGGCCCTATCTGTGTAGTTTTGCAAATGACTTCGCTAATAGTCGTGTTGTGTAAGACTAACTGTATTTCCCTCCATCCTATCCTGCCCCTCATTGTTTCTATTCAGTCTTTTGATCCTGTCCCTCCCCAAGTGTTGACTTCAAATTGCTCCCTCCTCCCATTGCCCTCCCGACCATCATCCCCCCCCTTGCTTATCTCCTCCCCCACTTTCCTGTATTTTAAGATAGGTTTTCATACCAAAATGAGTGTGCTTTTTATTCCTTCTTTAGTCAAATGTGATGAGGGTAAACTTCTTGTTTTTTTTTCTCAACTCTCCTCTTTTTCCCTCCACTAAAAAGTCTCCTGCTTGCCTCTTGAATGAGATATAATTTACCCCATTCCATTTCACCCTCTTTCCTCCCACTACATTTCTCTCTCACCATTTACCTTAACTTCTTTTAAGATATGGTCCCATCCTATTCAATTCACTCTGTGCTCTCTGTCTCTGTACGTGCGTGCATGTGTGTATGTGTGTGTGTGCACACGTGTACGTGTGTGTGTGTGTATGTGTGTGTGTGGTCCCACCAACTACCCAGATACTGAAAAATTTTAAGAGTTACAAATATTGTCTTTCCATGTAGGAATGTAAACAGTTCACTTTTGGTAAGTCCCTTATGACTTCTCTTTCCTGTTTACTTTTTCATGCTTCTTCTCATTCTTGTGTTTGAAAGTCAAATTTTCTTTTCAGCTCTGGTCTTTTCATCAAGAATGCTTGAAAGTCCTCTGTTTCATTGAAAGACCATATTTTCCCCTGAAGTATTATACTCAGTTTTGCTGGGTAGGTGATTCTTGGTTTGAGTCCTAGTTCCTTTGACTTCTGGAATATCCTATTCCATGCCCTTCGATCCCTTAATGTAGAAGCTGCTAGATCTTGAGTTATCCTCATTGTATTTCCACAACACTGGAATTGTTTCTTTCTAGATGCTTGCAAGATTTTCTCCTTGAGCTGGGAATTCTGGAATTTGGCCACAATGTTCCTAGGAGTTTCTCTTTTTGGATCTCTTTCAGGTGGTGATCGATGGATTCTTTCAGTACTTATTTTGCCCTCTGGTTGTAGAATATCAGGGCAGTTTTCCTCAATAATTTCATGGAAGATGATGTCTAGGCTCCTTTTTTGATCATGACTTTCAGGTAGTCCCATAATTTTTAAATTGTCTCTCCTGGATCTATTGTCCAGGTCAGTTGTTTTTCCAATGAGATATTTCACATTCTCTTCCATTTTTTCATTCTTTTGGTTTTGTTTTGTGATTTCTTGGTTTCTCAGAAAGTCATTAGTCTTCATCTGTTCCATTCTAATTTTGAGAGAACTATTCTCTTCAGTGAGCTTTTGAACCTCTTTTTCCATTTGGCTAATTCTGCTTTTGAAAGCATTCTTCTCCTCATTGGCTTTTTGAACCTCTTTTGCCAATTGAGTGAGCCTATTTCTCAAGGTGTTATTTTCTTCAGCATTTTTTTGGGTCTCCTTTAGCAAGGTATTGACCCGTTTTTCATGCTTTTCTTGCATCTCTCTCATTTCTCTTCCCAGTTTTTCCTCCACCTGTCTAAATTGATTTTCAAAATCCTTTTTGAGCTCTTCCATGGCCTGAGCCCACCAGACATCCCCCTGGGATGTCTGGGATACTGAGGCCCCGACCTCCACCTCTTTCCCTGATGGCAAGAATCCTTTCTCGTCATCAGAATTGAAAGGTGAGAACATCTGAACCCCATCAAAGTAGCTCTCTATAGTCTTATTTTTCTTCCCTTTTCTGGGCATTTTCCCAGCTAGTTACTTGACTTCTGAGATTCCTGTCTACCCCTGCCTAGATCCGCCCAGCTAGTGCTTGGGATCTGAGATTCAAATGGGTTTTCCACGGCAGGCGCGGCTGCTATTCAATGTGAGCTTAAGTTCTGGTGCTCAGGTGCGGGCAGGGCCGTCTTCCAGGCTGAGTTCCCTCAGGGGGTTTATGCAGAGACCTGAACTTCTGCCTGCCTGCTCGAGGAGTCCCGGGCCGCAGCCACTGCCTCTGCCACTGCCCCTGCCTCTGCCTCCGCCGCTTCCTCCCGAGGGGGCCCGAGCCGGAGACACCCCGCTCCCCTCTCGGCCAGCCCAGATGTCTCTCTCACTGACCTGTAGCGTCTTTGGGCGGAGGGACCTTCCCGGCCGCCAGAGGTTCCATCTCTGAAGTCTGCTCGGATCTGCTCCTCTCAGCCACGTTGCCAGGGCCGCTCAGGGGTGGACTCTGCTTTCTGGGGTGCAAAGGACCCCGGGGATGGCTCTCCAGGGCTCTCTGGAACGGAAATCTTTTCCATTGTGTTTCTGCGCGCCTTGCAGTGATCCAGAATTTGTGGGGAGTTCTTCTTGCAGGAAATATATGGGCTGTGGGTTCGGAGCTAGCATACATGAGTCTTTCTACTCCTCCATCTTGGCTCCACCCCCAACTTTATCCAAACTTAACAGAACAAAAGGCTGCTCTCAAGGACCTAGAGGGCCACCCTACCTCTGGTAAGGAAGTGATGGGGAAATGTTGGTAGTGGTGGTAAAATTCCAAGGCCTGTCCAACATACATTTTTGAGAGCTGGGTGTTAAACACTTACCAGCACACCCTGGGAGGCAGCTCTGGCAGCCCCCATATCAGGGATGCTCCTTCAGTAGTGTTCTTTTTCCAGAGTGTTGCTCTGGTCACTAGTGCAGTCTCCATGTACTTCATCCCTAACCTTCCTTGGCCATGAGCAATCAGTTATGTGAGAAACTGGGGGAGAGTGGCCCCTCATATGTCTAGGAGGGAACTTTCTTTGTAATTTGTTTGCTATTTTGTTTTTTTTTAAAATATTTATTGATTTAACTTTTTACATTCATTTTCACAAAATTTTGGGTTCCAAATTTTCTCCCCTTTTTCCCCCTCCCCCCCAATACACCAAGCAATCTAATTTTCCCTGTCTCCACTCTGCCCTCTCTTCTGTCATCCCTCCCTTCTCTTGTCCCCATCTTCTCTTTTCTCCTGTAGGGCCAGATGACTTTCTATTCCTCATTAACTGTATGTCTTCTTTCCTAGTAGCAACAACAATACTAAACAGTTGTTCCTAAAACTTTGAGTTCCAAATTCTCCCCATCCCTCCCTCCCCACCCATTCCCTTTGGGAAGGCAGGCAATTCAATATAGGCCATATCTGTGTAGTTTTGCAAATGACTTCCATGATAGTCGTGTTGTGTAAGACTAATTGAATTACCCTCCATCCTGTCCTGCCCCTCATTGTTTCTCTTCTGTCTTTTGATCTTGTCCCTCCCCAAGAGTGTTGACTTCAAATTGCTCCCTCCTCCCATTGCCCTCCCTTCCATCATCTCCCCCCTTGCTTATCTCCTTCTCCCCTGCTTTCCTGTATTGTAAGATAGGTTTTCATACCAAAATGAGTGTGCATTTTATTCCTTCCTTTAGTCGAATGTGAAGAGGGTAAACTTCATGTTTTTTTCTCAGCTCTTCTCTTTTTCCCTCCACTAAAAAGTCTCCTGCTTGTCTCTTGAATGAGAGATAATTTACCCCATTCCATTTCACCCTCTCTCCTCCCACTACATTTCTGTCTCACCATTTACCTTAATTTCTTTTAAGATATGGTCCCATCCTATTCAATTCACTCTGTGCTCTCTGTCTCTGTATGTGCATGCATGTGTGTATGTGTGTGTGCATGCACGCATGTACGTGTGTGTATGTGTTTGTGTATAATCCCACCAACTACCCAGATACTGAAAAGTTTTAAGAGTTACAAATATTGTCTTTCCATGTAGGAATGTAAACAGTTCACCTTTGGGAAGTCACTTATGACTTTTCTTTGCTGTTTACTTTTTCATGCTTCTTCTCATTCTTGTGTTTGAAAGTCAAATTTTCTTTTCAGCTCTGGTCTTTTCATCAAGAATGCTTGAAAGTCCTCTGTTTCATTGAAAGACCATATTTTCCCCTGAAGTATTATACTCAGTTTTGCTGGGTAGGCCTCCGCCGCCGCCCCTGCCTCTGCCTCCACCGCTTCCTCCCGAGGGGGCCCAAGCCACGGAGACACCCTGCTCCCCTCTTGGTCAGCCCAGGCGTATCTCTCACTGACCTGTAGAGTCTGTGGGCGGAGGGAGCTTCCAGGCCGCCGGAGGTTCCGTCCCTGAAGCCTGCTCGGATCAGCTTCTCTGGGCCTGTGGCCAGGGAAGTGCTGGGGTGGACTCCACTTTCTGGGGCACGATGGACCCTGGGGACGGCTCTCCAGGGGTCTCTGGAATGGAAATCTCTTCCACTATGTTTCTGCACACCCTGCAGTGATCCAGAACTTCTGGGGAGCTCTTCTTACATTAAATCTATGGGCTGTGGGTTTGGAGCTCGTATATGTGCGTCTTTCTACTCTGCCATCTTGACTCCACCCCCCCCTGCTATTTTGTTTCCTTAGTGTGTATGCGTGCGTGCGTGTGTGTGCATGTGCGTGTGTGTGTGCTGAATTAGTGTGTCCTATAATTTGGTAAAAGAAGCAAGCGGGGAGGGCTTATGAAAGAGCAGATGCTGACTCAATCTCTACAGCCCAGGGGAGCTGCTAAGGAAGCCCCAAGATCCAGCAGGTTCTCCAGGAGACCCTACAGAGAGTGGTGAAGGGGCATCATCTCTGCGCCCAGTGGGAGTTCTGGCTGATCCCCTGGTCAGCAAGTGCCCGACCCACACTGGATGGACACCTTTAGTTGGGTTCTGGAGCAAACCAGAGTCAGAGTCCACAAACCCAGCCCCACCAAAACTGACCCTCTGTAGAAGGTAGCTGTAATAATGTGACTAGAATGAGGATGTATTTCTCATAATTGAACATGTATAAACCCAAGATCAATTTGCTTACCCTTGAGGAAGGGAGGAAAAAATATGGAACTCAAAATTAAAAAAAAAAGAACGTTAAAATTGTCTTTACATGTAATTGGGGAAAAGAGAAAATATTATTTTAAAAAAGTTGCTTAAGGCCTATTACTGGGGAGAGTCCTTTTCTCGGGAGGTGGTCCTGACTTCCCCAGTGGGCCCTACAGGAAGCCTTTGGCTCCAGGGCAGTGCCAAGTTTGGCAGATGCCAATCACTGTCCCAGGCTCCCATCCACACGCCCATCCAGGTTCCCATCAATTCCTTGCTGCCTTGGAGGCCTGAGGAGAGAGCCAATCAATAGTGTTAGCCTGGCTAATGTGATTGTGTTTGCTCCCAGGTTGGAGCTCTGCCCCGGGTAGCCCTCCTCCTTTTGCCTCCAGTTTGACGGATCTTGTAACCCAGAAGTCCAAGGTCTGACCATCTGGGCTTTGGCGTGGATGAGAACAGGAGAGTGTCCAAGGGTGGGAGAACCTGGAGCAGGAGCCCAGAGGTCCCAGGCTGCCTGTGTTCAGTCCTGAGCAGAAAGACTGTGTCCAAGGTAGGGGCTGGGCCACAAGAAGGACAATGATACATTGTATCTTAGAGAGTATCTTATTTGTCCTCCTCTGAGGGCTCAGAGCACCAAGGGATGGTCCCTAGCTCCAGAGCACCAGCCTGGCAGCAGGATGTGCCAGTGAGGGAGGTGCCATCCCTGGTGACAATAAGCAGAATTCAGGAGGAGTGGGATGACAGGGGAGGAAGTGTAGGAGGCAGAATCTTCCCCTCCCCACCTTTTTTCTTTTTTGATCCCAATGTTCCACTGCCAGAAGGTAAAAATACATATATCCTCTAGGGGGTGCCATGGTGCCCAGAACACTGATCCTGGTGTCAGAAAAGACTTATCTTCATCTGTTCAAATTTGGCCTCTGACACTTAGTACCTGTGTGACCCTGGGCAAGTCACTGAACCCTGTTTGCCTCAGTTTCCTCATCTGTAAGATGAACTGGAGAAGGAAATGGCAAATAATGCCAGTATCTCTCCCAAGAAAACCCCAAATGGGATCAGGGAGAGCCAGACATGACTGAAATAACTCAACAGCGGTCTTTCTCACACACGCACATGCACACACACACACACACACACAAGCACACGCACACACACACAGCAGTATTCCTATCTTGATGGTGCTATTGGGCAGATGCTGGGCTGTGCTGGTAAATGTTTAACAACAGGCTCTCCTGAGGTACCCCTTTAAGATTAACATGCATGGTTACCATTTTCTCCACCATTTTCTAAAATTTAGACAATCACCAAAACAGTAAACCAAGTCTCAATTTCTAGCATGCTCTGATTTCCAAGGTGTAAATGCTCATGTTGATAACTCAATGATCATCACTGGAGTGTTGGTTGGAACTGGCCCCAGCACACTGCCCCCTCCCGCAATGAATAGAGAGAAATGACATATAAAGACATAGGTCTCCCCTTCCCCCACACTCATCTCACCATGACTGGGCTAGCTTGGTTAGATATGTTACTGAAAGTAGGACCACCTAGTGGAGGGACTTATTGACCTGCTGTCCATGAGGAGTGAGTTCTAATCTCTCCCAGACACTTTCTCGCTATATTACCCTGGGTATATCATTAACCTCTCTGAGTCTTTAGACAGCTCTCTAGACCTAGGCCTAGCTAAGGTGTGATCTGTCAGTCTATAGACATTAAGCAACTTGTCTGTATTTTTGGTCTGAATTGGTTGTTTGCGTTTTGTGCTGGTTGTCCAAAATCTCAGAGAAAAATTCAGAAGTTGAATTAGATGGAATTAAAAGTGGTTCTGAGTGAAGTATTTCATTTTCCTGAGGCAATGTATCCTAGGGGCTGCAGCGCTAGGCCTTACCATGTCAGTACTGTACGAGCACTTGACCTCACTAGCCACTGTACTCCACAGTTGATGGACCTTGTGCAACACCGTTCATGTGGGCCCACCAGCCCTGAGGGAAGGGGTCACCTCACTCAAAGAGAAGGACAGAGAGACAGAGACAGAGAGAGACAGAGAAAGAAAGTCAGAGACAGAGGAGGAGGAGAGAGACAGAGAGAAGGGAGAAAGAAGTGCGGAGTTCAGTGGATGGCGTTGGCCCAGGAAGACCTCACTCCAAAGCCAGTTTCAGACATTCACTAGCTAGCTGTATGATAATGGACCAGTCATTTAACCTCTGCCTGCCTACTTTGCTCAGAGAACCATCTCTGGTCATTCTGATCTCTGTCTGACCAGTGGACCCAAATGGCTCTGGAGGAGAAAGTGAGACCAGTGACTTTGTGCCCTACCTCACTGTAATCCAATTCACTTACCTGTCTTGCATGACCTCCCTGATGTTGGGATCCTCTTCACAAATGTAGGACAACTGCTGCAGAAGGGAGATCAAAATAGTGTGCACCTAGTGAGCTTGTTGTGAGGATAAAATTAAATGCTATTTGTAAAACATTTAGTGCAGTGCCTGACACACAGTAGGCACTCGATAAATGCATACTTCCTTTCTTCCCTCTCTGGGGGACATAAACAAGGCTAGTCCACACCTGGGAAAACTATGCTGAGGCTCTGCGCCCATACCTGCACCACCTTCTCCTCTCTCCTCTCCCCTATCTCATCAGCCTCATTCACCACATCCAGCTTTGACCATCTGTCTGCTGTCTTTCTCATCCATGTGGTCACCCTTGTGTCTCCCCTCCCTGGTCCCACTCACTTTCCTCTGCATCAGTTCATGGCTTTTCCTTCTCTTTTCCCTACAAAAGACAATGACCTTTACATTGGAAATGATGAAACATAGCTGTAAGGAGAGAGTGTGAGAACAGTGGCTGCTGTGACTGCACAGAAGTCACTTGGGGCATGTGGAGCCACAACCTCTGATCCATGGGATTGCTGAGCTTGGTGGGAACATGTGAAAGGGAGGCCACAGACAGCTGGGGAGGGGCCCTTGTCCCATTTCTACAAAAGGCAAGAGAACCGAGTCCATCCGCTAGAGGCCAGTGGGCTTGGGAAAGTTCTAAAATGGACCACAGAAGGAATCAGCTGGACTGCATCTTGCAGAGGTAATGGCATTCTAAACTTCTTTCCTTCTTGGGGCAGGATTACTCCATTGGTGGAGAAGGGGTTATTGAGGATAGAGCTTACCCAGATTTGATGTGTCTTGTGCCCCTGGGGAGAATATGAGAGACATGAAAAAACTGAACTTGGCAGTAGTTGATTCAGGGCCCCTTGGATGGCCAGACTCAGAGTGGCTGTTTGTGGTTCCGTATCGATGAGACAGAAGGTCTCCAGTGAAGAGCCCCAGGGATTTACGCTATGACCTGTCCTGTTTAATGTTTTTCTATCAATGACTTGGATAAAGGCTGGGATGGCAGATTCGTCAAATTTGCAGCAACACAAAACTGGGAAGGAGAACATGGCAGAGCCAAGTTACAAAAAGGTCTTGATAGGCTGGAGAAATGGTCTGAATTTAATAAGATGAAATTCAATCATGATCGATGTAAATTTTGCCCTTAACACCACAAATAGAGGATGGTGAGACAAGGAAGCATTACAGTCATTATGAAAAAGATCTGAGTATCTGAGTGACCTTAAAGGCACCACATTTCCCTCTGTGTTCTGGGGTACATTCTCCCACAGTACTCACAAGATCCATGAGAAGGGTGGACTCAGACTTAGTATTTAATTGTAGCAAGGCACCTACAGCGGGAGCATGGAAGGCGCAGAGATAACTCCTGGTACCAGAAGTCCTTTCTCCCTTCACAGAGTCCCCATGATGCTCTTCTTGGGCATAGTTCTCTGCTAGGTTCTGAGGATCTGCGCCTTCTGGAGTTCATTGCTGGTACTGCTGTCAGCCTTGAGGGGTCCCAGTCCATGAGCATGTCTTTCCCTTAATTTCTCATACTGGCTGGTGGTCTTTTCTCCCTTCATGATGAGCTCTAGAGTTCCTCCTGGGGGAACTGTCCATGTGCATCTGTCCTCACTGGGTCTCTCCTCCTGGCTGGGTTGGAGTCATTGGCTTCGAGGCCAAATCATTATTGTCATTCCTCCAGCCATTTTGTGGCTGGCTTGTTTGGTCAGCCAGTCAATGAATCCATGTGGGGAGGAGGTGAGCAGCCCAGAGTGTGAGCTGAGCTCCCTGAAATATGGCAGCCCCACCAGTAGGGTCCTTCTGAGGGGGGAAAGGCCACTGGAAGACAGCTGGAGCTGCTCGGAGTATGCCAGAGGGACACCATCTACTTTGTTCCCAGGAAAAAGCCCTGCTTGTTGCACAACCCTCATTTTCTGTGGAACCTTCCTTCTTTTATTTTTTTTTAATGTTTATTTATTTATTTTTACTTTTCAACATTCATTTCCACAAAATTTTGAGTTCCAAATTTTCTCCCCATCTCTCCCCTCCCCAGCCCAAAATGTTGTACATTCTGATTACCCCTTCTCCCAACCTGCCCTCCCTTCTAATATCCCTCCCTTCCCTTATCCCCATCTTCTCTCTTGTTTGTAGGGCAAGATAAATTTCTATACCCCATCTTGCCTCTTTTATGAGAGAAAATTTGGCCCATTCCTTTTTTTCCCTTTCTCCTCCCAATATATTCTTCTCTCACCCCTTAATTTTATTTTTTTAGATATGATCCCTTCCTATTCAACTCACCCTGTGCTCTCTCTGTGCATGTATCTATACATGTATAATCCCTCCAACTATCCAAATACTGAGGAAAGTTTCAACAGTTACAAATATTATCTTTTCATGTAGGAATGTAAACAGTTCACCTTTAGTAAGTCCCTTATGATTTCTCTTTCCTGTTCACCTTTCATATTTCTCTTGATCCTTGTGCTTGAAAGTCAAATTTTCTTTTCAGCTCTGGTCTTTTCATCAGGAATGCTTGAAAGTCCTCTAATTCATTGAATGACCATATTTTTCCCCTGAAGTATTATACTCAGCTTTTCTGGGTCGGTGATTCTTGGTTTTAGTCCTAGTTCTGTTGAGTTCTGGAATGTCCAAGCCCTTCGACCCCTTAATGTAGAAGCTGTTAAATCTTAGGTTATCCCTGATTGTATTTCCACAATACTTGAATTGTTTCTTTCTAGCTGCTTGCAATATTTTCTCCTTGACCTGGGAGTTCTGGAATTTGGCTACAATACTCCTAGAAGTTTCTCCTTTTGGATTTCTTTCAGGAGGTGATTGGTGGATTCTTTCAATATTTATTTTGCCCTCTGATTCTAGAATATCAGGGCAGTTTTCCTTGATAATTTCATGAAAGATGATGTCTAAGCTCCTTTTTGATCATGGCTTTCAGGTAGTCCCATAATTTTTAAATTCTCTCTCCTGGATCTATTTTCCAAGTTTTCCCAATGAGATATTTCACATTATCTTCCATTTTTCCTTCTTTTGGTTTTGTTTTGTAATTTTTTGGTTTCTCATAAAGTCATTAGCTTCTATCTGCTCCATTCTAATTTTTAAAGAACTATTTTCTTCAGTGAGTTTTTGAACCTCCTTTTCCATTTGGCTAATTCTGCTTTCTAAAGCATTCTTCTCTTCATTGGCTTTTTGGACTTCTTTTACCAATTGAGTTAGCCTATTTTTAAAGGTGTTATTTTCTTTAGCATTTTTGGGGGTCTCCTTTAGCAAGCTATTGACTTGTTTCTCATCATTTTCTTGCATCACTCTCATTTCTCTTCCCAGTTTTTCCTCCACCTTTCTTACTTGATTTTCAAAATCCTTTTTGAGCTCTTCCATGGCCTGAGACCACTGCATATTTATTTTGGAGGTCTCTGATGGTAAGCATTATTCTTCCTCATCTGAAAGGATGGAAGTAAATGCCTGTTCACCAAGAAACTAAGTTTCTATAGTCTTATTTTTTCCCATTTTTGAACATTTTCCCAGCCAGTTACTTGACTTTTGAGTCCTTTGTCAAGAGGTGGGTATACTCTGGGGACCTCCAAGTTCTCAGTTTCTCCAAAGTGGCACAATCAAGGGAGAGGAGTTTACTCCTCTTCTGGCCTGCACTCTGGTCTGGGAGTTACCAAAGATTTTCTGACTAGGATCTGCATGTAGAATTTCCTTTCCAGAGCCTCTACCAGCTTCACCATGCCAGTAAGCACTCTTCCTTACTCCCCGGGTCTCCACTCAGGCTGAGACTCAGATCAGTGTCTCAATTCCCCCAGGGGCTTTAGGCTGAGGGCTCCAAAATGGATGCTGCTACTGCCTCCACTGCCACCACCACTACCACCTGGGGCTGGGGCTAGGGGAGGACCCTGCTCTCTTCTCACAAAAGTGAAAAAGCTTTCTCACTGACCCTTGAAGCTGTCTTTGGGATTTTTTGGGTTGAGAAAAATGAGAACTGCTGCTGCTGCTGGGGATTTTGTCCCCAAGTCTTGTTCTACTCCTGTTCCTGCCCACAGTCAAGGCTGGGCTGGGCTCCATTTGGTGCCTGGTGCAATAGATCTTTCCTGTCATCCTTCCAGGCTACCTTGGGGTGGAAATCTCTTTCACTCTGTAGTTTTGTGGCCTCCGCTGCTCTAGAATTTGTTTAGAGTCATTTTTTTACAAGTATTTTGTGGGCTATGGGGGAAAAGCACATCTAGGGTATGTGCATCTTTCTACTCTGCCAT
Source organism: Bettongia penicillata ogilbyi (assembly GCA_023548195.1). Taxonomy (NCBI): domain Eukaryota; kingdom Metazoa; phylum Chordata; class Mammalia; order Diprotodontia; family Potoroidae; genus Bettongia; species Bettongia penicillata. The sequence goes on along the minus strand of JAJHZJ010000095.1, from coordinate 1,838,552 downwards.
CTTGGCTCCACCCCCAGCCTTCCTTCTTTTAGTCACTGGCCTCTTGGAGAGCAGGCCCAGCAGTGGGAACTCCAGGTAAAAGAACCTTTTCCCAACTCTTGGCTTATTCCATTCACAGTCTCCCCTCTACTCCCACCCTCCCCATGCTATGTGTCCATTCTCTTCCTCCTCAGGTAACGCAGCATTTACTGATGGAGTAAGTGTGGTGTCTCAGGAGAAGGGAAGTGTCAGTTTTCTCTGCTGTTCTCTGCTCCCCATCACTTTGACAGGGGCCATGGGTATAGAAAGAGGCACGAGAGGAAACTTAGACCTGTAATCTGACAGCTCTTAGGGAGGACATTCTTTCTTCCAATACAGAACAGGGGTTAAGATACTTGCCCAGGGTCATACAGCTAGTATGGGTCAGAAGCCAGGTCTGACCCCAGGTCCCTACTGAGCTGACCCTTCATGATTACTTCCAGGCTGCCTCTCCCCAGGCAGAGCTGTTTAAGAAGTCCCGGATGAATTCATGTAGCCAGGGTGCTGTCTGGGGGTGGACTGGTCTTTGGGAGGGAACAACTCAGAAGCCTGGCCTCTATCATGCATATTACATGGTATGCTAAGTGGCAGAATTAATGCTCCAAAGCTGGATGGGGGCAGAGGGTGGGGGTGGGGAAGATCTGAGGGTCTCATTTCCATCACAATGGCCTCTGCCTCATCTGCCATTCCAGTTATCTTCTTTAGGAAGATGAAGATAGGGAAAATCATCAGCCCTTCCATTCCAAATAACAGCCAGCACCTCAGAAGTCTCTAGGTCCTTCTCTGGTATTTATTCCTGACAATATTTTTTATCTCTTCCAGGCAGCCTCTGTCCATTTTGACCTGCAGACAGGCTGGTGGGATCTGAGCCGGACTGTGGGGGAGAAGGGGGGTACTTTGTGGCTTCTCGGAGCTTACTCTGGAGGCTTTGTCCCCGCATCCTGTTCCACACACTGGTCTTCTGCAGGGGGTGAGGAAGGCAGTGACCAGGTCTGCTAGGTGGAGGCTCCCTGGAGGGGAGGCTGGGTGTGGACCAGAGGGGAAGGGCAGCCCCAGCAGCTGTGAGTGTGGGCTGGGGAGCAAGGTTGCAGCTGGCACTGCTTCCCCCTCTCCTCTCTGCCTTTCTCCAGTGCATCCACCATGGCTACCAGAGTATAATATTCTTGAAAGTCAAAGTCTAACTCTGTCCCTCTCTTGCTTAAGAAACGCCCCCACTTCCTTAAATGAATGTGTATGGGAAAAGTGTTTGCTGTGGGCTATTTACAAATGCAGTGAGGGAGAGGAACCTGCAGCCTTGAAGTCTCTAGGTCCTCAAGCATGGTCCTTTGACTGAATCCAATCTTCATAGAACAAATTCCCTCAATAAAAGGATTCTCAAGGCTCCTTTGTGTCAGAGGCTGTGCCAAATGTCAGAGGTACAAAGGAAGGCCAAAATGCCTTTCCTGAGGAGTGCCAACATGCACACCATGCTGTACAAACAGGCCCTATTCAGGATCATTCAGAAATAATCAAGAGAAGGAAGACATTAAAATTAGAAGCGGGGGTGGTGGTAGGAAAAGCTTTAGAAGAAGGTTGGATTGTAGCTGGGACCTGAGGGAGCTTGGGAAGCAGGAGGCAGAGAAGAGAAGGGGAAGTTTTCCAGGAAGGGGGCACAGTCACTGGGTGAGTCCAGAGTGGAGAGATGGAGGGAGGAAGAGCAAGGGGGGCCCCATGTCGCTGGGGTGGGGTATGTGAGGGGAGGGATGCTCTGAGGGGTAAGAAGACCGAAAGGCAGGAAATGACCAAGTGACAAGGACTTTGGAGGCCCAGTGGAATCCTAGGGCTCCAGGTCCAGAGCTGGAGCTTCAGAAGCCAGAATATAAGGGTCTATATGCAGACCAGTCCAGGCAGAGAAGGAAATCGGGAAACAGGGCTGGGCTAGAAGTGGGCAAGGCTCTCCAGTCAGAAGTCTGGGCACCGGGGGTCAGAGTCTCTAGGAACAGAGTCCTCTGCTGTTCAAGCAAAGGCTTTCCTAGAGGGCTGCTTCCTTGCTGCTCCCTGTCTCCTGCCTTGGCACAGGCTGAAATACTCAATGACTTCCCTGACTCCCCCTGCTGGTTGTCACCAGTGTGTTTACTTGGCTGCCATCCTATATTTGCTAATCTATGCCCACTTTGGAGCCTCTCCATAGGAGGTAAGCCCCCAGAAGACAAGGCCTGTTGCTCATATTTGTAGCCCTGGGGTCTGGCCCAGAGCAGGCACCTGATGAATGTTCAATTGATCTCGTTTAGTGGCTTGAGGAGGGTGGCATCTAGTGGACACCTCCCTCATTGGCTAATTACTGTGGGGGCAGGTAGAGACATGCCTTTGCAGAAGATTCCATTGGGCAGTCACATTCCTGATGGGGCTTCTCCGGCTGCCCACTCCGCAAAGTCTGAGGTGTTGCCTCACACCCCTACAAAGCCTCTTGCCCATAGGGGGAAGTGAAAGCCCTGTAGCCAGTGTAGCCAGTGGCCTGGCATGGATGCAGAACAGTGTCCTGAGAGGCCCCATATGGGCCTGAACTAAGAGGAGCCAGCTGCGATTCCTTTCACGGACATCTCCATCACTCAGCGAGGAGCTCCAGTGGGGAACTGCGACATTTCTCACTTGTGTCCCCTGACGCAGCCATAAAGACAGGAATGTATGGGAAGTGCGCTGGGCAGGCAGGCTCTCTGCCAAGGAGGGACGGATTAAGCCATTACTTGGAGCTCTGCAGAAAGCCAGGCTTCCTGGCTGCGTCAATAAGCAGGTCTGCAGTGCAACATAATGGACATTAATCATTAATTAATCATCCTCAATGACTCCAATTTTCCTATGGAAGACTGAGTGAAAGTCTGAACCCTCATTCCCCTGCTCCTCTCTTCTGTGTCCTGCTTGTAATGCAGTCATCTGAAGAGGGTCATTCATCATCTTTTGGTGGACTTTCCTCTCCAAAAGTTGCCAGAGAACTTTCAAGGAAAGTTTTTGTTCCATAACTAAATTTTTCTTTCTTCTGAATGTTCTGCGTCGATGGAACATGTGGGAGCAGCCAGGTAGCATGGTGGGTAGAGCACTGGACTGGAGTCAGGAAGACCTGACTTCAAATTCATCCTCAGGCACTTGCTAAATGTGACCTTGGGGAAGTCGCTTAGACTGCCAGCCTCAGTTTCCTCAACTGTAAAATGGCAATAATAATAGCACTCACCCTCCTAGGGTTATTGTGAAGATCCAATGAGATAGTATTTGTAAAGCGCAAATTTTGTATATTTGTGTGTGCAAAGTGAGCCTACATTAGGAGCTTAATAAACATCTCTTCCCCATGTCTACACTGCCAGGGATTGCAGATGCTGAGCTTGCTTGGTGCTCTTCTATCTTCCCAAATCCTTGAGACCATCCACTTCTCTTACTCCCTGAGTAAGAGCATAACACTCCAATTTCCCTTTATCACTGAACCACCCTCCAAGTCTTGACCTTTCTTACCACCTTCCTAGATTATTCTAAAAATCTCCTGGTTGATTTCTGTCTCAGGTTTTCCTTGCTTCCAATCCAGATCTAAAAACCACAGCCAGATTAGTTGTACTGAAACACCACTCTCACCACATTGCTTTTCTGCTCAAGAATGTACCATGGCTCCCTATCCCTTCCCAGATGGAGCCCCAGGTCTGAAGCTTGAACTTCAAAGGGCTCCACAGTGTGGACTACCTACTGACCAAGACTGGTGAAGTGATTTCAACTCAATTTCCCGTTGCTTCTCAGGAGAAGGTACACAGGCATCTCCGGTACAGCAGTCCTGTCTTCTCTGCTGGAATACCCCTGACCTCCAACTAGCTCAGCCACAGTGAGAGTTGACCTGCCTTCCAAGCTCAGAAGAGCTGTAGAATGCAATGGGGGGGGGGCAGGAAGGAAGTGGAGACAGGGATGCTGTGAGTAAGCTGGAGACCACTTTCCCAGCCCCCCCCCCCCAACAGAGGTGGTAGGGGACAATGGACTCTCTGTTTGGGAAGGTTTTTGTATTTCAGGACTTGCTACACGATCAAATGAGATCACCTTTGTAAAGTTCTTAGCCTAGTGCCTGTTACATAGTGGGCACTTTATAAATTCTCTTATTGTTACTACCACCACCACCACTACCACCACTGCCACTACTACCACCACCACCACTGCTGCCACTTACTACTACTATTGAGGGTAGGGAACCATATGGTGAGGTTTGGGGTGCTTCCACACCACAAAATACTGACACCCCAGGTCCTGCCTGAATGAATTTGACTCAAGCCTTCTCTCAGTCAAAGAAAAACAAAATTTATTAAAGATCCATCATATTGGGTAGACTCTTAAGGAACCTAAGCATTTGTGACTCATATGGACAAGTGGGCCAGATTGAATTTGAGCACCTTCATGGAGACAAGAGGATCTTATATACAGAAAGACTGTGGGAGGGATCTAGGGGTGGTCTAGTAGTCTAGGGTAACTAGAGGAGGGGTTTAAGGAGGGTCTTGATGGGAACAGACAATGGAGGGCTAGTCTGGTTTAAGGGTAACAGATTTGGGCATAGATATTTTGATAGGATCAAGGGTGGAAAATAGACAGTGCAATTGGACAAAGCAGGGGAAAACCAGATCAAGTGGGAAGACTCAGGGAGAGTTCAAGGGGGTTCCCAGAGCCATCACTACTACTACTACTACTACTACCACTACTTCTACTACCACCACTTCTACTACTAGTATTACTGCTACTACATCTTTCCAGTGAATGGCCAATTTAGAAAAGCTCATTGGGCCTGGATGGTTCATTGATATGAAATTCTAATCAATAGGAGAAGTAATTTTGCAGTTTTGAGTGAGGGTTGGGAGAGCAACTCCATAGTTCATATTTGGCCCAACCCACACTTGCTCAGCACCTGCTTTGCATGCAGCACCTCGCTTAGACACTAGAGGACAAATCGGTTCAGTTAAGACTAGTCCAAATTCCCTGTCCTCAGCCCCCTGATAGCCTGGGAAGGAGGATATGCTTATGTACACAAGGCTACAAGGAAGCCTTCCTGGGGGGCATGGTAGAGTCTTAGGGACCTTTCCAGACTTCCCCCTCTTCTTCCGACTGCAGGATGGACATGAGTAGGAGTTTCCTGGAGGATGTGTTCCTGTGGACTTCATACAAATTGAATTTGGTCAATTGAATCATATTTTACCATTGACTTACATTAGAATTTCAGAGATGTTTCATTTTAACTTCTGATTGCTTTTAAATGGGAAGTATTAACCCTAAGTTTCTTTCCCAGTCTTTCTGTCAAGTACTTAATGATCTGTAAACAAATGCTGACATTCACTAGGGACAGCAAATACAGTAACCCCATGACTAATGCTTACAGTAACCCAGCGCAGGGCATTTTTGTAATAAATGAAGACTCCAAACCCCAAAGATTCTCAGAAGTGATGGGACTTCTGGGGGTCAGCTGGTCCTGCCCCAAGTGCCACCACCATCAGCTTTGGTCAAAGATCTTGGGTGGGTGGGGAGGGAGCTCCAGCTGGAGGCCTTTCCTCTTGGGATGCTCTCTAAGGAAGATTTATTTAAATCGGTCTAAAGCATGCTTTAGGCAAATCCCATCACTTGCAGAGAATCATGTCCTCTGGGAACCAGCAGAGCCAGTCTGTTCAGCCTTCTAGGTGAACTGCCTTGAAATCCATAAACTCACCTCTCCTGTGTCCTAATGATGGGTATCAGACCTGGGTCCCCCCAAATCACAACCCAGCTCCAGAATCTTACCACTCAGCCCCACCTAGATACTCACTAATCCTTTCACCTGTCCTTTCCTAGTAGTTCAGACCCAACCTTAGTCTTCAATTCTCTGCTAACTCTGACCTGGTCCATCCCTTTATGTTCTGTTACCTCTGACCATCCCAGGCTGCTTCCTACCCTGGATCCCATCTAGACCCCTCCTCTGTTACCTCCAGGTCACCCCAAAGTATTGGCCGCTCTTCGATCCCATCCAAATCTTCCCACAATCTTATTCCCTCTAAAAAAGTCAGTCTGGTCCCTACCAAAAATCCATGTCACTTCCATTGGTGACACAATAAAGCTTGTTTGGGACTGAAAGAAGGCTGGAGTGGTTGAACTCTTTAGAAGCAAATCCGTGTTCTTTTCCCTTGCATTTTGGGGATTCCAGCATGCCTAGACTGCAATACTCTAAGCCTTTCCTTCCAGTTAAACATCACCAGCTCCTCCAACCCTCATTTCCCCCTTATTACACCACAGATACTTAGGAGGCCCTCCCCCCCCAGGCCCTGGGCAAGGAGCCCCCTTCCTACCGACTCAGTACCTTTCCATGTAGCTTTGGTTTGAACACCTGCAGCCGGAAGGAAGCTATCAGATGTAGTCCAGTCCGTTCCAGAGTGACTGTGGCTTCTCATGCCAGGCCTAAACTTGTCTCTTTAGAACTCTGACCAAGGGTCAGCTTGGGCCAAAACAGAACTGGACCGTGTTTTCTTTCAGATGCTAACCCTGCAATGGGGCTACCCTGTGGAACAGATAAAGGACTCAGTGAGCACTTATTCAAGGTAATAGGAAGACAGCCCCTACCATCCCATTAGCTGACATTTAAATGGGGAAAGGAGAAGCCTAAAGGGGAAATGGGGAAGGGGCACAGAGGCAGGACAGCTGTGTGGGCAAAGTCAATAGCAAGGAGGCAGAGAAATCCGGAGCAGAACCAGGAGCCCTATGAAATAGTTTGGGCCAGGCCCCTTTGAGTCCAAAGAGAAGGGCACAAGTCTCTCTTTTTCCTTCTTCAGTAAACTTATTGTTGAGACCCTTTCTGTGGGCCATCTTCCCCTTTCCTTGCTAAGGGCTTCTCTGAACATTTCAAGACTAAGTTGTTCCAACCATATACCACATCTTTATTTCATTATTCTTCTTTCTTCTCAGTTTTAATGAATTCTGATCTTTTCCCTGACAAGTCAATGACTTGACTCTCCTAGGTGACAATTCTAGACCAATTTCCACATCAAGAACAGCTCTTTTCCTGTCTGTTAAAATAGAAGCTATTTTTCATTTGTGTGATGCCTTTGGGTGCTCATCATATCCATACCTGTGAACTCTTTGCTTCGAGAAAGTATTCCTGATAAAAAATGTGGGAGACTTCTGTGTAATCTGCCATCTCTGGCCTTATTTCCTTTTTCTGAGCCATATTTTCCCCCATCTCCCAGCATCACTACCTTTCCTCAGCTTTGAACTGAAGTCCCCAAGGATCAGAATTTAGGTTGGTTTGTCTCAGAAGATCTTAACTAAATCCCTTGTAGAACCTCTCTGCATTCTTCAACAGCATTGCATTAGCTTCAATTCTCTTCAGTTACTTTTTGGCAAATATTTATCATCACTGCTATGATTCAAAAGGATAAAATAACCCACAGAATGACATTTCTTGTGGCCTTAGGAGAAAAGAAAAAGTCAACTCCTCCAACTCCCTGCTTTAACTTTTTAGTGAGTGCCTGGAAGCCATCCAGTCCTCCAAGGGCTGCTTCCTCCTGTCGTTTTGTTTTATTTACAGCAAGAATGTCAAGATGATAGGATCCTGCCCCTCTGGCAGTGGCCTTACTCAGTGGTCATTGTACAAAGATTTTCAGTAGAGGGCCAAAAATCAAAGGCTAAAAACAGCTTGCTTCCTGGCCCCTCTGCCCATTTTCCCACCATCCTGCTGCCCACAACATTGAAGCAGAATAGGGTCAGGACCAAGTGCCATTTTGTCTTTATTTCATGACTTGCCATGACCAAAGAGTCAACCATAGAGTGGTCAACTTACTGAAGAACCTCTCCTCTCCATCATTAGCTGAGTGGTCCTTGGGAAGCAATCTCAGTTGGTTGCTTGAGTCATGCTTGAAGCCTTTTCAGTATGGTAGATGTTGCCAGGACTTGTGTTTTGCTGGTATTTCCATTTCCATGTTACCATGAAGCATTGGAGTACAACTCTGTGGAAGACTGTATCCTAAACCTATAGTAGGTGTTTAGTAAGTGCTTGAACATGTATAACCCTTGGGCCTGTGGAATCTATACCCTGTAAGACCTCACGTAGGTTTTGGGGTAGGAATGGGTAGATTCTCTTCTGGGTTCAGGCTTCTACCCAGAAAAGCAGGAAATTTTTTCCCCAAAAAATGTGTCTCCATTTTGTTTCCAAGGAGGAATTTATGAAAAGAAAATCAAATGAACAGATATTTCATATTCCTATGCAAACAACTATATCCCACCAATGCCCTTTGGAGCCTCAGGAGTACTCTATCCATCCATCATTCTTGCCCTCATTCCAAGATCACTTTAGGGAAATCACACATTTCCCTGATGATGTGTTTTACATCAGTTCTTTGAAGCTCCTAATGAGCTATCTGAGCACCAAACATGAACTTGTCTGTGGCCCTCTTTGTAAGATGAATTTTCAGAGAAAACTATTTTCCATGCCTCTCAGGACACAGAAACACTAGGGGAAGACTGACATTAAAAAGATGGGACTTTGTTCCTGGGGGAAGTGTTGGATCATTTTAATGGAGCTTTGTAACTCCCCAATGCCATTCAGTCCTTTCTTTTTCAGTAAAATTCTGGGTCTAAGTTATTGCTCATCTGCAATGATTGTCCCAGAAAACAGATACACTGATGGAGGATGCTCTGGGTATTCCATTCAGATGCATGTAGCAATCGAATGTTAGAAATTCTTCACCTGCTTTTCCTTTCCTGCGTAGATGGCCCAGCCAAACTCCTCTGAGTGGTTGTTGGTCTCTTTCAGGAGACTCTGCAGTGTTCTAGGGTTTGTTACCAATAACACAATGTCATCTGTATACAAGAGTATCTGAAAGGCTTCATCATCTCCAGAAAATCCTGCTTCAGCTAGGACTCCACATTAGATGCTGTCCTTCTTCACAAGGGGCGAATGCCTTGGTGGCCATAGACACCTACCAGTTTTGTGCCTCACCCAGTGTTGATGAGCAGGATTTTGTTAAGCAGGCTTATTTTGGTTGTCATATCTTTCGAGGAATTGTGAATATTTCAACATGTGGATGGAAGACCCATTGTTGGAACAGAATCTTGAAAAATGGGATTCTTAGCCTTTATAAAATAACTTGATAACTATATTTCAATGGTTTCTTCTATGTAGTTTATGCTTCTTAGAAGTATGTATGTATCTTTTTCCTGCCTGCTAGTCTTTCTTTCTCTCTGGTATCTGCCTTGATGGGATCTGGGGTGTAGAGTATGTTCAGGGAAGACTAGCACCTCTGGTGTGAGAGCTGTCCATCCACCTTTGGTGTCCACCTGATCCATCTCACCTGTGGCTCTAAGAAGCTGTGGCCACACACCATAAACCATTTCAGCAGATGGGCTAACCCAGTAGGTCACACCTTATCATCAGTGTGCTGAAAGAGGACAAGCTTATAATTCTGGATGACTTTAATGCTAGTCTAGGCTTAGACTACCAGACATGGCAGGGAGTCCTAGGGAGGAATGGAGTTGGAAACGGTAGCAACAATGGTCACTTATTACCGGAGACTTGGGTTCCTTTTGCCTCAGGTTGAAGTCAATCCCTCTAGTCAAATTTTCAACTGAAGAAGAGGTATTTCAATGCCATTAGGCTCCTCTCCTATGGCAAAGTCTCTGGAGCTGATTTTATTCCAGTTGAATAATTTCAGAGATTTACAAGGTGTGTGTGTGTGAGTCCATTGCTCACATAAAAGCTGACTGAAATTTTCCAGGTTATATGGCAAGAGGAGGCTATCCCCTGGGAGTTTAAGGATGCCTCCATTGTCCATCTCTATAAAAGTAAAGGGAATAGATTGTCCTGTGGCAATCACAGGGGGTCTCTCTCTTAGTCATTGCTGGCAAAATTCTTGCTAGAGTCCTCCTTAATAGACTGATCCTTCACCTGGAAGATGGGCATATATCTGAATGCCAGTGTGGCTTCAGAAAGGACCGAGGAACAGTCAATATGGTGTTTGCTGCCTGATAACTCCAGGAGAAATGCCAGGAGCAGAAAAGAGGTCTGTTCAGAATATATTGTAGATCTGACTAAGGGATTTGACACTGCTAGTCATGAGGGCTTATGGCAAATTACGTCAAAATTTTGTTTCCCAGAGAAATCCATCAACACACATTGCCAGAGCTAGTTCAGTGTTTGGGAGGCTCCGAAGAGAAGTTTGGGAGAGAAGAGGTATTAGACTGAAGGTCTACAGAGCCATTGTGCTGACCTCATTGGTGAAGGCCTATGAAACATGGATAGTCTACCAGTGCCAAGCCAGGAAACTGAATTGCTTCTATTTGAATTGTCTTAGAAGATTCTGAAAGTCACCTGGCAGGATAAGGTACCAGATACTGAGGTCCTTTCTTGAACTAAACTGCCAAATGCATGAATGCTTTCTTTAAAACTGTTTTAATGCCAAACATATTTTTGCCTAAAAGACTGTTTTATAGAGAACTCACACAGAACAAGTGCTCACACAGATGCCAGAAGAAAATATAAGGACACTCTTAAGAACTTTGGAATTGATGGTGTGATATGGGAGACACTGGCACAGGACCACTCAGCGTGGCGTGCCCACATCAGAGAAGTCACTGAGCTCTACAAGCAAAGCAGAATTGAAACAGCACAAAGGAAATGCAGGATGCTCACATGTAGAGAATCCACTCCAAATGTTCACATGGACTATTCGTGCCCAACCTGTGGTGCAGCATCCCAACTCATATTGATATGATCAGCCACAGTCAGAAACACTGTAACTTGATGGGAAGATGGTGATGTCATTTTGGTCATCTTCCAGAATGAAATAAAGCAACCATACACAGACCATTCTTGCCCTTTCTAGGATTCAGACTCACTTCCTCTGGCTTTCCTGGGTCTCTAGTAGACCTGCCTTCCTAAATCCATCTTCTTCAGGGACATTGACCCTCCCACCAGAGGAACCTCCTGTAACCAGGTAGATAATCCAAACTAGTGCTACAGAGCAAGCTGAAGATCTCCTAGCAAGACTTCCTCTAACCACTTGACTGTTTTCCTGGATGCTCTGGGATGACCTGGGATTCCCTCTCTGCATGGCTCTCCTATGGTTTAGTGAACATTTTGTCATGAAAAAGATGAGATCATGAGGCTTTCATTTCAGGGAAAAATAATGAGACAGGAATGGGGAGATCTTGCTCTTCCCCTATCCTTGCCCTGCCCAGTCCCAGTTATTGACTCCCAGTCCCTTCCAGGGGCAGCTAGATGGCACAGTGAATAGAGTGCCTAGTCTGGAGTTAGGAGAACCTGAGTTCAAATCTGACCTTTGACGCTTACTTGCTGTGTAGCCTGGGTACATCACCTCACACAACTGGCTTCAGTTTCTCAGCTTCTCATCTGTAAAATGAGCTGGAGAAGGAAGGGGCAAATCACTGCCAAGAAAACCCCAAATGGAGTCACAGAGAGTCAGGCACAATTGAACAAAACAGCAGTCCTCATCCAGAGAGCTTCCAGCGGCTCATGAAAAATCCACACACTGTTAGCACATATTCAATGCTGGTGCTTCACTTTTCTCAGGTTGTCATTTTCAATGTGATAGTGAATAGCTTTTCAGTTACTCAACAACTCCAAAATCCAGTTTAAAAAGAGGCTCATTATGACTTCAGGGAGTAGGACAAGAGAGATGTGCCTGTCTTAATCTCCTTTCTGGGGACTGAGTTAGGTGGCATAGAGCCCAGGATGACGGGTGGTGGCTAGTCAAGGCCAATAGGAAAGCCAACATGTTGATCTTGAGGTTCACTGTGGAAAAAGGGGAAGAGACACCAGGAGGTGGTGGGACAGGGTCCCATGGGGAACACAGAAGAGTGACTCAATGCCCCCAAGCACCTGGGTGGTGGTCCTGCATCCTGGGCATCCTATTTTATTAGGGCAGCCCAACATGGCTCTCAATCAAGCAACCCATCAATAATCACTGGTACCCATTATGTGCTGGGCACTATTCTGGGTGCAGAGGGCACAAGGGGAAAAAGCAACAGTTTCTGTCCCTGATTTATTAGGAGAACAACCCCACAGACAGAAGTAAACATAAATTACGAACCAAGCAATTCTGTTTGGAAGGGAAGCATTCATTATGAGCATCTGGGTTCATGAAGATGTGCCTGAGCATTACAAAAACTGGCCCCCACGAAGTCAGGAGAAGAGAATCTTAAGAATCATAGGCTCCACTTCCAAATTGCTTGCATGGGTGAGATGGAGCCCATGTTTTGGTCTAATGTCAGGGAGTCATGGCCCTGAGCTCCTCATGCCTTTTCCCACCAGTTAGTTGTCCATCCATTCAGAGGGAGCTGGTGCTGTGAGTTATAACAACTCATAGACATACCCTGGCATGTGTCTTGACATTTCTTTAAATAATCCTTAAGACTTGTCATGAGGGAATGAAATAGATTTTAGAAACCCTCCTTACTCAGAGGCTTTTCTAGAAAATCATTTTTCCTGTTTTCTTGGGTGAGCAAATTAGCTTTTAAAATAATAAATAGGTTCCCCCAGGGTATATTTTCAGGAGCTGAAACTCAGCCACTCAAGGTGCAGGGAGGAAGGCATTCCTAGCAAGGCAGATGTTTTCTTTTTCATCTATCTGTCTTCTATGGAAATTGCTTGAAATCTGTCTGTTTGTTTTTCTGCTTGGAGGTGATTTTTTCCTCTTTACTCGGCCTGTGAACTCTCTTTCTCACCACCACCTCCTCCAATTCTGCTTGTTTGAGCATTTTGGTGAAGAGTTAAACAGAAGGGAATTCATCTTGCATATGACTGACCTTGTTCTCACATAGCAAACAGGCTTAGAACCCTAAATCTGAGTAAGAGGAAGGTAAAAGGAAGTCATGAGTAGGAAGACTTCTAGGAGCTGATGATGGGGGCTAAGCACAGGATGTCATCGTGTGAAGTGATTCCTGTGATGGAAGGGAAGGAACCACTATGAAAATGTTGGTTCCATGGAGTGGGTCCAATGCTTAGCCCCACCAAAGTGAGATAAGAGGACCCTCTGTCCCTTCCTTGCTCACTGAAGAGGTGGGGGACAATGGAGCTGGGAAGCCGTCTGCTTGGTCAGAATTAGAGAGATATGTTGGTTCTCTTTGTTCAACTACATTTCCCCTTCTTTCTTCTTTGTTATTAGGGATGCCTCTGGGTAGGAGAGGATGAGGCAGAGATGGAATGAGAAGTGAAGCTGATGTACAAAACAAAAGATATCAAGGCACTTTTTTCAAGACTAAGGTCATGGAGGGTTACCATTAAAAGCCTGCATAGTTCATTGGTCAACTGGCTGTCACCTGGAGAGAAAGCTCCAGGGGATGGGTCTTACAGTTTCTAGGATCCAGGAATTGTTTACAAGAAAGGAAGAAAAAAATCTCTTCCCATGCACACCTGCCAAAGGGAGAAAATCAGGGCAATGAGATGGAGACGTGGACTCTCCCCCTGCCCCAGGCAAGGGCTTCTCCTCCTAGGGAGTCTTGTCAGGTGTAATCTATAGAGAGAAAAGTTTACTTGTGCAGGGTTTGTGTGTGTGTGTATTAGGGGGAACAGAGGATGGGGAACAGTGAGATGGCATGAAGGCCCCCGATTGTTCAACCATAGATCACAGTTTTTAAATGGCAGCTGCTGATTTGAGATGAATATCTGAACAATCTCTAACAAGTTCCCCCTATCTCATCAGAATTAGCACTACGTATCTTTCAGTATTCCAGATCCAGCGAGTAAAGGCAAAATATGCCTACACTTCATTGAAAAGAGTTATTTATTTATTAATAGCAAGGAAGCTAATGATCTTCACCCTATTTCATTTTCCATTGAGCCTCACTGATGGGCTGATGAAACCCTGTTCTTTGAGGAGGGGGTGCTGAATTGCTGAGCAGCAACTCAACCCTTATAAGTGATGTGATCGTATGTTTCAAAAATCAAGAACTAATGAGGGACCCTAACCCTAATGTTGGGAGTACTCTAGTGAATTGATTTCAAGATCTGCCCTGGCATCAGGAGATTGGGGTCTGTGGGGCTGTCCATCCTGCCTCTCAGCACGTTGGAGGGTTGGAAAGGAAAAGGATGAACTGAGGTGCCTCAGGGAGTGTCCAAAGGAGACAATGCCTGCTGTATGCTGTAAGAGGTGGCCTGAAGCTGGGATGGGGGCAGTGACTGTGAAAGCATGGGAGGGGAGGCTGAAGAACTAGTTTCAGGGTATTTTCCATAGAGCTCCTTCCCCTGACTATCCTTATTCAACTCCCATTTCTGCTGAGTTAGATTCCCAGAGCTGGGCTAGCTACATCCACCCTCAGGGTTCTAGCGGTATCCCCAGGGCTTCAGAGGGCTAATTTTCTAATGCCATTAATTTGAACTCCCCCGATGCTTCCTCCTGTGATTATCAATTGAGAATCACTTAGTCGTCCAGCCTTAAATAGCTCTTATAAAGGGCTATTTACTACCAGGTGATTAAATCCCCCTCCCCCTGTGAGTCTGGGACAGACATCTGGGCCCAGCAAGGCCATTATATTTACTCTACATAGAGAGTACTGAGAAATGTGGGCTGGACCTTAGAGAGTGGCCACAAGGTAACCCACAGCTCCTGGTCCCTGGATGTCCTTCTATGCCTTTGTGGGAGGCTCAGGAAGATTCCCTTAAGCACACTAACTCTGTAGCCATCAGTCCTTGGCTTCCAAAGCAGCTGTCAGCTGAGCTGGGGGTTTGGAAATGGGAAGTCTAAAATCGACCATACCTGTTCAAGCTCATAATGTCGTCCTCCAGCAAAAAGCAGAGGGATAGAGACCTGGCTAAAGCCTCTCCACTCCCTCCCTATGTAGTTCCTCTCAGTGGTGTGCAGGAAAGCCCTGTTTGCTGAAGGTGGCTCTTGGTATCCTGCCAACTGATAACTGACCCCTGGAACACAGCTAAGTGTGTCCCCCCTCCCAGTTTGAGTGCCTAGTCCAAGACCTATAGGTGGTTGGTTGAACTGTTTTCACCTGTTAGGGTGAATCAAGGCTTAAATGGGGTGGAGTGGTTCAATGCTATCTTTCCAATGATAATTGTGGTACAAAAGGGTAGGAATTGTGGCCTGGCCCTTAGCAGGGTTTGCCCAGGAATATGCTCAAACTTAGTCTGAAGGTTGCTCTTTTTTCAAAATCTGGGCCACACTGGCCCTTCCCCAATCTTGTGGCACTTCACAGATCCTGGACTGTGGCTCAGACATCATGGCTACCAGTTGTCCCAGGATCCCCGGATGGTGTTCTTCCTGACTCTCCTGCCATTGCACTGGTATTTATTTTGGTTTGGTTGTGTCCAGCATAAAGAGAAAACAGAGCAAGATAGAGAGGGAGCAGCTCTACTTTCACCTGATCGTCAGAGGTCCTGCCTCTTCTGTGGTTCCCCTTTTTCTAAAAGAGCCCCCTTTGCATTCTAGCTTACAGCTCTTCTGGGCTTCAGCTTTCCTGATGTCCCTTGTTACAAGACCATGACATTCTTTTAGATTCACTTACATTCCTTAGCCTTGCTTTCACTTTCTGTACATTTCATTCACAATCAAGGTGGATTTGTGAGTTGCCTGTGCATCCACACCAGTCTCTTCTAACAAATAGCATTTTCCTCCTAGTTAGAATTGCTTCCCTTTGGGTTTTGAGAATCTTATCTTTCCATATGTCCTATCTTTCCCAGGCTAATTTCCCTTGAAGCAATTTTATGAATGAGATCCTGCTTGTCTTCTGGATTCACTGAAATCTGTTTTTTCAAAATTCAGGTTGATGGCCAGTTCTCTCCTTTATCATAAACCACCCAGTGGAATGGGCACCTCTCCCCAATTTCCCATCATTTCCATCCCTGCAGTGAGTCATTTCTGTTAGTGACAATAAAATTCAGATTAGAATTTTCCCTTATTGGTTTTTTCACATTTGAAGGATGAAATGATGGCACTGATAATTACTTTACAAGTCAAGAAATTATTAGCTGAGAAAGAAGGAGGGAAAGAAGGAAAGAGAAAGAGATAGAGACACAAAGGGAAAGAAAGGGGACAAGAGGGAGAGACAGAGAGATGGAGGGAGATATGAGGGGGAAAAAGGATGGTGGAAGGAGAAAAAAAGGTACAGAGAGAGGGAGAGCACACCTATGTCCTATCATGCTTCTGTGCCGCACTTGTGATGTGTTTCTCAAATTCCTCATTTCTTCTGTCTTTTGGTTCAGGTGGTCTGTAGATGTCTGGTCAAATCTAGTCAAAGGAATATTGGTGGGTGCCCATGACTGGGTTTTTGAATGGGTGCTTGAAGAAACATGC
Organism: Bettongia penicillata ogilbyi; assembly: GCA_023548195.1. Lineage (NCBI taxonomy): Eukaryota > Metazoa > Chordata > Mammalia > Diprotodontia > Potoroidae > Bettongia > Bettongia penicillata. The sequence goes on along the minus strand of JAJHZJ010000095.1, from coordinate 1,822,266 downwards.
AAGAAAGATAGAGGTACCTTTGAGAGGATCCATGATTAAGTGAGGCCTGGGGAAGACAGTGTGACTGTGGGCAGATTATTTTTTACATTGTGAGACTCATATTTCTCATCTGTAAAGTGATGATGGTAACACTTCTCTTCCTGCCTTCCCAGGTTGTTGTCAAACTCATGGAAATGTGGGTAAAGTGCTTTATAAACCTTGACATGCTCTGCCAAAGTGTTAGTGATAATATGTTTGGTGCTAAAATGGTCATTTCTTTTATCTCAAACTCAACTTTACCTATTATTCAGACTGTTGTAATCACTAGGTCACGGATAGGAAATCTCTGGTCTGTGGAGCTGATCCATCCTTGGGCTTAATTTCTTCTACTATTTAGCATAAATGTGAAGAGCTGATCTCATTTATGCCTGTGGTTGTGAAAACACAACATGGTTTAGTCTTTAAGAGCAGCGCCCTACCTGGCCACAAGATGGAGGTGTTACCCTAGGAAAGTAGACCTGTTCCCTTTGCACTATCACTTGCTTCCCACTTTGCAGAAGAGTAAGTTGCGAATTTTCTGGAAAATTCAGAATTTTTTCCTCCCTCCCAAGTCTCCTAATGCTTTATCTTGGTATCTTGGTGACGTAGAAGAGAGAACAAAGGGCGGTGGGTATGTTCATTGTTTCTTTTATGTTTCTTGATCTGACCTTGGTCTCAGTTGTAAAAGGGGGATGTCTTAGGTTTCTCAAATATGAAATAACTTCTATTCCTGCGGTCCTTTATGGATTGTTTTCTTTCAGTGAGTGACCCATGTCCTGTACTGTATGGAATGCCTCTTAGCTGGGTATACTAGCTAAAGTGGGAGGGGTACAGGAGAGACGGGGAAGGAATAAGCCTTTAGAAATACCAAGTATGTACCAAGTATGTACCAGGTACTCTACTAAACACATTGCAAATATCATCTCCTTTGGTCCTCACAGACCCTATGAGGTAGCTGCTATTTTTTTTCTCAATTTACCTTTGGGAAAATTGAGGCAGAGGTTAAGTGATTTGTCCAGAGTCACATGGCTAGGAAGTTCCTGAAGCCAGAACTGAGTTTAGGTCTTCCTGAATCCAGGCCCTGAGATTTTTCCATTGTGCCACATAAAGGATTGTAGACAGCTGAGTATCCAGCAACTAACACACACACACACACACACTCACTAACCCTACGCAATTGTGCCTTTTAACTTACTGGGTTCCTCTACCTCCAATTCTGACCTCCAGGGTCATTCATGGCAATGCACCCAGGAGCCAAGATAATTTCTGTGCAGTGTCTGTATTTGGGTTGGAGTGGGGAGTCCTCTCTTTCTGGTTACAGCCAGGGCTGAAAGAGAGGATTTTTGAGTATACAAAACTTTTTAGGTTTACCCTCTCAAGAGAGTAAAGATTGTCACCTTTGTCTCAAATAACTTCTGGGGATTTTTCAAAGTTTCATGGAGTGCTTCAGTAACTGACTGAAAAACTTATGGGCTTGAAGAGTCATGACTCAGGTAGAATGAAGGCTGGGTTGGTCCAGTCTGAAATGTGCCTTGAGAACTGGCTCCTAGTTTACCTGAAAATGAGACTCATGAATGTGTCTCCTTTGCCATATTTAGAACCCTATGGAGGCTCCACCCCATGTCCTGCTCCATCTCCAGGGCAAAGAGCCTTTAACTGGAATGTTAGAATTGGGATCAAGTGGCTCTGCTCCTTCCTGTCTGTGTGTTTACCAGCAAGGCCCCTTCTCCAGCTGGGCTCTCTCAGTTTCTTCCTCTGTTAGTTGTCATTTCCTCAGAAAATGACGGATAGGGCCTCGATTGGCCCTAGTGGCTGCTGAGATAAGTCGTACACCAGAATTCCCTTCTTGCTGATAGAGTCTGGTTTAAAATGATCACATTATTGCCCTGGGCAAAAAGGAGGAGGCAAAATGTCCAGAGTCTTGCTGGGTGGTATTTTTAATGGAAAACATTGGACAACAATAAAACTTCCTACCATGAAATGAAACTCTAGGAATCCCCTCCAAGCCCAGCATGCCTGTGAATGCTCTCTCTCCTCTCTGTCTCACTCCTTCCAGTCATCTTCCCCTCCCTCTCTCTTTCTGTCTCATATATTTAGTCAGAAAACATGAGACATACTGCAGCGATACAAATACATTTCAATCCCCCAATTACAGAACATCTTAACCATGGAGACACAGTGGAAAGGGTTTGCACTACATTAGTGGCAAAGCAAATGTTACTGCATTAACCAAAACATTTATTTTCCTGGATGAACAAGTCATCACCAGAAGCACAACTTCATAGCCAATAATGTGCTTGGTTGTGAAATATGAGGGCTTCCATTTCCAAAGGATGCAGCTTAGAGCTAGAAAACATTTATCCAATGGGGGTCATGTCACAATATGAAAAATAATTGTCTGATTGGATTTACAACTCAAAACCACAAGTGTAATTAAATAAATAATCATTCTGTTTAGTGAGGATCTTCAAGAAGGCCTCATCATCATGGGCCATCGGAGCCCATGATGTTGATGGAAGGCTGCTAGGTGATGCCTCATTTGCGCCTTCTCTCATAGTTCTGTGCTGTGTTCCATTCTGAGGACCCTAAAAGGAGAGAAGGGATCTTATGTGATCCGCAGGGTACTTGATGAGCAAATCAAATGAAGGGTAGGAAATACTGGCTCTCACCCCAACCAATGCAGAAACATTCTTCAATGTTAGATATTTCTAAAGGCTTTGACATCAACTTGCCCTCTTCTCCCATCTTCTTCCTTCTTGTACCTGGCTTAAACACTATTCCTTCAGAGTTTCTATTCACTTACCTGGTAAGCATGGATTTTTTTCTTAGCATGAGATAAGATTGCTTTTCATGTCTGCACTGGGGCCCAGCCATGGTTGATACCAGGAGGACGAAGTAAAATGACAAGGCAGCAATGATAAGGCAGCAGGGAAGTACTGCGGATTGAAGGCTAGGCTTGCTACCCTATCATTCAAAGGGCATCTTCTCCCCTGACAAGAGGCCAGCTTTAAACAAGGTGCTGTCTTGTAACCAAATGGCCCTAGGTTTGATGGAGGGGTTCATTGTGTCCTGTACCTCCTGGAAGGGGCCACCGAGAGAGTCACCTCCATGATGCTTTAATGACTTTCAAGAGCTAATGGTACTGCCAAAGAGCCCTCCCTTCCTACCACCTTCCTTCCTTCCTTCCTTCCTTCCTTCCTTCCTTCCTTCCTTCCTTCCTTCCTTCCTTCCTTCCTTCCTTCCTTCCTTCCTTCCTTCCTATCTCCCTTCCTACCTCCTTTACTCTTCCTTTTTAAATGTTCACCTCTCTTCTCAGATGTTATTGTCCTGCAGTTATAACTGATGTAAAAACAATAGATATCAATAAAAATCTATGTTAAAAAAGGGAAATGAACAGAATGTGCCACCTGCTCCCCTTGGACAGAACAGGAGATCCTTACTGGGTTCCCACTTCTCTAACCAGCTTAAGAGAATACAGGTTTTTTCCCCATCAAATGGGGACATGACTTAAACTGGGTGGTCTCTTGACTGTGGCTCCCCCATCCTGGGGGGTCCTGGGGTTCTGGTCTTAGCTGCCATGAAGATTTCAGCTCCTGTTTCTCTTGAGACCCTGATCACTAATGCCTCAGTCACTAGACAAAGGGCTGTGGTTTCAGAATGATCAGTATTGAGAGGAAGAGCTTCTCAGTAGTTATCTGTGGAAAGCTTGCCCCCAAAACTATGACTAATGAAGAAATTCTGGGGCAACACACATGAATACACACATATCCCATTGGGAACGAAGGAAATTATTAGAACAAATTTGAACTGTCACATAAAAATATACAGATAATTAAGCCCTGAGAGCTTTGTACAGGGAATGGGGATTAGTTGGATAATTGACTTAGTTCTCTATTTAATTTTAGATGGGTAGATATAACTCAAGTCCATAACTGAACAATTTGTGAAAAATATGCTAAATAGCCATGGAAGATATTCTCCAAGGGTGGGTAAGGCAATAAAGACTTTAAAACAAAAAAAAAAAAAACAATGGCCCAACCTGTGTGTGAATTGAGAGCAAATTTGTTTGGATCATGTACTCTTTTTTCTAATTAATTGTTATCTTCACTTTGGAATTCCTCTCCCTTTTCTCTCTGTCTTCTCTCCCTCATTCATTGAGAAATAGCAAGAGAAACAAAATGTATTAAAAATATGTACAGTCAAGCAAAATAAATTCCCTCATATGAGAGAGAGAGAGAGAGGGAGGGAGGGAGGGAGAGAGAGAGAGGGAGAGACAGAGACATAAAGAGAGAGAGAAAGAGACTGAGAGACAGAAACAGAGAGAAAGAAGGGAAGAGAGACAGAGACATAAAGAGAGAGAGAAAGAGACTGAGAGACAGAAACAGAGAGAAAGAAGGGAAGAAAGACAGAGACAGAGACATAAAGAGAGAGAGAAAGAGACAAAAAGAGAAAGAGACTGAGAGACAGAAACAGAGAGAAAGAAGGGAGGAGAGAGAGAGAGAGAGGCAGAGAGAGAGAGGCAGAGAGAGAGAGAGAGAGAGGCAAACGTGCTTCAGTCTGCTCTAGGAGTACATCAGCTTTGCACCTGGAGGTGGATAGCATGTTTCATCTTAGCAACATGATGGCAAACTATTGTGCTCCCATCATTTATAATTTCAAACAAACTCATTTTAATTCAACATGTCATAGAATGGACAAAGGTATGATCTTCCCTCGTATTCTTTCAGTTAAAAGTCCTGTCTATTTACTCAAGAGATTTAAAGTGAACAAGACATTTGCTGATTAATTTCCTTAGTGTTGGAAGGCTGGTGCCATGACCTTCATTTTCTGAAGCCGAAGCAAATGCCATTTCTATCTCTGGGCCACTGAACTGGGGCCATTATGGAGGGCAGGAAAGCCAGCCTTAGGCTCTTCTCTCTTGACTTCTCAAGATCAGCCAGAGACAAGTCTGACACTCCTCATCATTGTTAGGAAAAGCTGCCCAGAAGCCCATTCATTTGATTCCTAACCCAAATCTAGGATTGAAAGTTTGTGGTTGCTTCACAGATTTACCTAAAAATATGCCCACCCCTTACAGTGTGGCCTTGGGCCTTATCTGCTGACCTTGGCCTCCTGAAATGCAGGTACGAAAGGGAGACAAATGAGAAAAGCAATCAAGAGCAGTCTGACTAATTGGGACTGGGACACCACAGATGACTTTTGTGGGCATTAAAGCATTTTTTTCTGGTGCCTGGGTTGCCCCTGTACATGGAGACTAGTTATCCAGAGCCATGTTCATTGTCTAATTACTTCAGGACAAAACAAATCCACCAAAAAGAAGAACACAAGCCCTAAACCAAAGCAGAACAAACCCCTGAAAACTCCAACTCCTAAAACATTCCCCCCTAATTATTTGATTGTCTCATTTACTATACCTACAACATTTTAGTCTCCAAGGTTATCTCAGCTTTTCAGGGCATTAAAATGGTTCATGCTGATTATTCCAAGAGTTTTCAATCATCTAAGACTTTTCCCATTTCACACTGCAGAGATTTCCTTTAGAGAGAGATACCTGGGCTCATGCACCCTTTTTTCATTAGGAGCGACTTAAGAAATTCAAGTGCAGTTTGGTATCCACTATGGAGAAAGAAAAAAGTTACTTAATCTTGATAGGCTAAGGCTGACATGAAAGTCAGCAATGAAACTCTCCAAACATATGAGAGGTTTCAGAAATAAGATGACCAGGCTTCCTTAGTCATCACTGAACACAGAAGAAGAAAGGGGTCTGGGCTACAATGGACAGCAGAAAGTTGTCCAGGATGAGAACAGATTTCCAAAGGTCATTGGACCTCTTGGGATCCTGAGAATTGGGCAGTATTTTCCTCGGTCTGATGGTGCCAAAGCTCTAGAAATGGACAAGCTGACTCCTTCTCAAGCTCCCTTTTAACCCTGGGGCAGTCTTTGACTAGAAAGGGGGTAGATTTGTCAACATACCTCTTCTCATGTCATCATCCTAGTCATTATCACTAGCAATATTGATGGCAAGGCATGAGAAAGCTTCCAGCTAGATAACATCTTGGGAGGCTTCTATTTGATAGCACGTGAAACTCAACCTTGAGTTTTGATCTTTAAGCCCTTGAAGAATTCTTTCCATGCAACAGTGAGGTTCCCTGGAGCTTACTTTTCCAGTTAAAGAAAAAGCAAGAACATATTAACTGAAAGATGTATTTTAGCAGGGTTCTGACATTGACCATGCTGCCTTTGGGAAGGAAGGATCCTTATCATTCTTTGCTTGGATCACCATACATGAGCACCTCACAGTAACACTTAATTTTAGGTCCATATAAGCAAACTGTAGTCTCTTATTCTATTTCAATATTTGAAGAAAGGGGTTGTGGGCGGTAAAAAGCAGTTACAGATTTAAGATGCTATCTCTAGTTTTAGTTAAGAGTTATACATACCAGAAGTTAAAGATCTTTTGCCCATGAGTCCAACAAAGGAATCTGTTTTATGCCCTGAAAAAATATATGTTGGGATGTTGAAATATGTAAAGAATTCTTGTGATTAGAAAAAGTAAGAAAAGACATTCTCTCTCCTGATCAAACTTGTCTCCATTGGGACAGTTGCTGAAGTGGAAACGTGACTCTTTCCTGTAGGGTAAATGGTAAATGGAGATGCCCACATATGTTCCAGAGTCTAAAGATCACCAAATGCTTTTTGTTTGGGTACAGAATTAATTTTTTCTTATAAAAAATTTAAATTGCTCCTAAGTGAATCAGCTAGAGGGGCTTTCTTTCTAGGTTAGGTTGATGGAAAGGAATCCCATGATTTCTTGCTTTCCCTAATTGAGCACTTGAAAGGACCAGGTCCTACTTCCTTTGTTCAGGCTGGTCCCTATAATAAGTCTAGAGCAGATGGGTAGATGCAGGCTAGGAGCTCTGTCTGTCCAGAAGACAAGCAGGTGAAGAGTTATGTTCCAAAGGCTGTGCAGAATCTTCTGACCCTCCGGAAGAGATCAGTACTTAACTTAGTAGTGGAGCTGGGAAGGGTTGTCTGTCTACAGTTATTGCCAAACCTCTCTGCTTTAGACTTAGCGGGTGTTTATTCCTAACATTCACCAAGGAGCTTTTGGGAATGTGACTGTCCATGAGACAACAGTAGAGTGGCAGCCAGGGAACCCCCAAAGGGGGCAGTTTATAAATGAAGCAGGAGCCTCCAGGAGTTAATCTATTGAATGTGCTAGATCATATGAGGAGGGTCTCAGATGCCTTTTGGAGAAGTAGCATGAAGCTCCAGATATTAGATCAACAAAGCTCTTTTCCAACTAATCTAAGTCTCTATTAGCCCCTTTGAACACCAGATCTTTAGAAAAGATAATGCTGAATCTCCCTGGGCTTCAGAAGCAAGAATGCTTTACTTTCATCTTGGTGAACTTTCTTACGGGGCCATTAGCTTAGTCTGTTAATGCTCCTGTAGGCAGAAAATGCTTAATGACAGAAATTCTGTCCTCCTAGACAGCTGAACTTCCCTTGTTGAAAGCCTTTGAAGCTGAATGATCTGGCTTCACATCCCAGCTCTGCCATTTACTAGTTAGGAGACCTTGGGCAAGTCTCAGTCTCTGGGCCTTGGTTTCCTCATCTGTAGAGTGGGAAGGCTTGTCTGATTGACTTAAAGGTCCCTTACAGCTTGAATGCCTGGTTATATCTTTAGCTCCAGTTTAGCTCAGACATCCCACATCCCAACAACAATAAGCTAAGGTATATAGACCTATCTCACCTCCCCAAGGCCAGAAGTTTCTAGATGCTTAGCTACATTTGGGGGTTTCATTTGGAGAATCCTCTGGAAATCCAGGGGGTGAACTAACCAAAGGAGACCATGGCCCTTTGAGGAGCAGTGCCTGTGAGTTGTCTGCCCTCTCCCTTGAACCTGGGAGACATTTCCCTGTGTCCTAGGTGAGGACCCCAGAAGCAGGGGTTAATCAAACTTCATCCCTTCTGGATAACAGGGAGTAAGCATTTTCCATCCAGACACCAACCTCATCTGTTGGAAATTCACCAGTTTTCTGATCATGTTTGTTGAGCCAAAGGACTGGTCAGAAGTCACCAGGATTCCAGTCCTAAAATGATAGCTGGACACTCAACAGAGTTTATTGAGTCTCTCAAGAATTCTCCTTCCTTCCCAGGGTTTGAATGTTCAGATAACAGGATAACACAAATCTAAATATGCTTGTACATAGAGTACAGTGTCAGGGGCTGAAGGAGAGACACAGTTTAGGCCTCTGCCATCTTTGAACTTAGAATCTTTCAGAGGGTGTGACCCACTAATAAGCATATGGAGGTTTTCCTAGAGCCCTGTTCTCAGGTTCCCCAAAGATGTTCATCCCTCTGATCACTAAAAAGCACCAGAAAACCTGGCCTAAAGGATCCCTGCCATTGCTTTTCCAGAAAGCTCATTCTGGGTGAAGTCACATGCAGACTATGTCCCCTCCTGACCAGCAGCATCATGAGTAGCTACATGCACCCAAACAAGAGAAACTGACCCATGAGTATGATACACATTGTCTCATAATCATGACAAATGTTGAAATAATATTGAAACTTACTTTTATGAGATATTTGGCCATGCCCTAGGGGAAAGAATGAAAGAGATTAATGAGCATAAATAGGCTCAAGGGTTCAAAGAACAAGTCACCCTGGACAGCTGCCTTGACAGCTACTTAGCTCCCTGTACCGCCACCTGATCAGCTGCCTGCACAACTGCCTGGACAGCTGCCTGGTCAGCACTTGGACAGCACCTGGACAGCTTGGCACAGTGTCAGAAAACAGGCTCATGGAAGATGACAACAATTAGATCAACCCTATGAGGCTGGAGAATGAATCACATTGGGGATTTCCAGCCAACCCAAAGATTAGTAGTAAAAGCTAAATAATTAAAATTTTAACCTGAAGAAATTCCCCCCTCATCACCCACCCCAACAGAAATAGATGAATGACTAGAGTAGCCAGGGTCTGATTTCCACTCATCAGCTAATGTGCACACAGGCGTGAGTGTCCAAGAGTAAAATGCTGGGTGTTGGGTAGGGGGTGGGGAGATGTTTACCATAGAGAGCCTTTAACATGCCCACTTGCTTTTCAACTGAGGAATCTGGCAAAAAATGAATTGACATTAACCAGGTAGAAGTAGAAAGGATAGTATGAATTTCATCAAGGAAATGGAGGCTGGAGCTAGGATGTTATCCAACGGGCATCCAAGTTTATTGTCCATGTCTGGCGGCCAATCTGTGCACCAAAGATGGTGTCTGTGATGGGTGCTGCCCTTGAGCGCTCTGCCCCACCCCACTCCTCCCTCCCAGGGATGGGAAGGCCACTCACAAGGTAAAGGGTCTCCTATCCTGGGGATTTCAGGCTCTTGGGTGTTGGAAGAGTGCATGTAAGAGGCCGGCGGAGAGGGACTGGTTCCTGTGTGGCTCTTTTCAGAATCAAGTAAGAAACAGGGAGAAGATCAGGACAGAGCTCTCCCCTTTCCCCCAGTCTAAGGGAGGAGGGAAGGGCTGAGGGGTTCCAGGCTTCCCTTGGAGCAGCTATAGGAGAAGGGCTTAGGTACTTACCAGCATCCCGTTTGCCCATCAACCCAAAGAACTGCTGAGGCTTGGGTCTCCTGGCAATTCTCTGCAGGAAATGCTCAAAAGGCTCGGAGAGCTCTTCCTGGGGGGGGATGAGTGTGTAGGTGTGTGGGGGAGAGCAGGACAACAGACAGACAGAGAAAGAGACAGACAGACAGAGAGACAGAGACAGCTGGTGCATCACTGGAGCAATGTGGAAGGGGGGGTGGGGTTTGTACCCTCCTTAATCCTTGAGACCAGGATTACAGAGTTCACTGGGAAGAGGGCCCTGACCTGGGTTGGATTTAGGGAGCAGAGGACAGAAAGGGAAGGTAGATGAGGAAAGAAGAAAGATGAGGCAACAGGAGAGAAATGGAGAAGAGGGGAGGGAAGCAGAAAGGAGAGAGGAGGGGAGAAGGAAAGAGAGGAAAGGAGAAGAGGGAAGAGGGAGGAGGAAGGGGCTGGATTTTTTCCTAGCTGCCCCAAGTCCAAGCTGGGTCAATACATCATTAGGACTCAAGGGGAAAGGGCTATACTGCAGTTTCAGGCACCCAAGAGTAACTCCTCCCAGAGGACTCTGTTCTGGACTACTGGCCAGCTCAGGTAGGTCTGGTTAGGGACCCTAATTTCCGGACACCCCCTTCCTCTCATTTGTCTCCAGGAGCCCCCTCCTCAGACCTTGGGAAAAAGGAATCTCCCCTTTTCTTCTTTTTGAGTCGCAGCTGGGGAATAGAGGGAGGAGAGGAACATCTCTGTAGGCCCGAGAAGAGCCTCTGCCACTGAGTGATCCCAAAGCACTGGATCTGAGACCTGAGCTCCCGCCCCACCCTCGAATGTTGCGGCTTTAGGGCTCCCCCGCTCACTGAGGGAGGGATCCGCAGGGCGAAGGAACCAGGGCTCCAGAGGGAGCCAGGGCTAGACAGACCCCCGAGGATATGCCTGTCAGCTCATGAGCTGTCTCTCGGGGTTCGGACTTCTAAGAAGGCACAGACCGAGGTATGGCACCCGACTCATCGTTTTGGATGTTGCAAGTTACCCCTTTCTTGGCTATAGGTCGTCTGTGAGGACACGCAGTCTCTGTCTCTCTAACTCCCTCCCTCCCTTCCTCTCTTTCCTTCTCCCTCTAATCCTAAATGCTCTCTCTCTCTCTCTCTCTCTCTCTCTCTCTCTCTCTCTCTCTCTCTCTCTCTCCTCTCTCTCTCTCTCTCTCTCTCACTCTCTCTCTCTCCTCCCTCCCTCTCTCTCTCCCCACCCTCTTTTCCCCCGCCGTCTCTCTTCTCCCTCCCTCCTTCCCCTCCTCCTCCGCCCTCTCTCCTCCCCCTTTCCCTTTCCCCTTCCCTTCTCTCTCTTCCCCACCCTCCTTCTCCCATCTCTCTTTCTCCTCTCCCTCCTCCTCCGCCCTCTCTCTCCCCCTTTCCCTTACCCTCCCTTCTCTCTCTTCCTCCTCCTCCTCCTCCTCCTCCTCCTCCTCCTCCTCCTCCTCCTCCTCTCTCTCTCTCTCTCTCTCTCTCTCTCTCTCTCTCTCTCTCTCTCTCTCTCCTCTCTCTCTCTCTCTCTCTGTCTCTCTCTGTCCTCTCTCTGTCTCTCTCTCACACACACACACACATACACACCTGTGCAGCACTTCACACACTAAGGTACACATGCACTTACATATGATTGCACAAAGGTGCTCTACATTCTCCTAAGCCCACTGATCACAGCCGGGGACTTGGAGCTCTGCTCTCCGTTTCCTTCTTTCTACCCAGCCTCCCCCCCTCCTCCAATTCCCCTATCCGCATCCTTCATCCCCCCCTCCCCCGAAGCGCTGTAATTTAGCCGGGACGTAGGTGCACAGCTGCCGCCCTTCCTTTTCCATTCTCTTATTCGACTTGCTCCCGTCTCCCCTGGGGCTCTTGGGGAGCACTGAGCACTGCGGGTTGTAGGATGGCGCACATAATGGACAGGTTAAGAGCGGGGAATCTCTGGGTTTGGGCCAGCGCAGGCCATCTGCCCTGACCGTAGACTGCGCGTATAGGCTGGAGGTTCGAGGGCGCCTATTGGGCGGGACGCCAGCCTAGGTTGCGCTCTACGCGCTTCCGTCGGGGCAGAAGCCAAGCGCTATCTCCGGCGCCCCAGCCTTGCAGGACCGAGCCCAGCCGGCACCGCTACTCACCTTGATCTGGTCGCTGTCCGACCAGTCGGCCCAGTAGTTCAGATCGTCGTTGGCGCCCATTTCATCGGCAAAAGCCTGAGCAGACGCGAGGAAGAGCACCGCCAGAGCCACCAGAATTTTCATGTTGGGAACGTGGGAGCGGGAGCGAGTTCTATCTGTCAAATGGAGAAGGTCCTGGCCCAGGGCTCGAAACCGAGCCGGTATCTGCGGAGCCTGGCACCCAAAGGGCAGAGTTGGTGCTCCCTCAAAAACGAGGGAGGAGGAACACGTCTCCCGGAGTTCTGAGAGGACCACCACCACCACCACCACCACCACTACCACTATCACCACCACCACCACCACACACACACCAACCCACACCCACACCCACACACCAGAATCACCAACTTCGGGACTGGAAGAGACCTTAGACGTCTCCTAGTCCGATCCTTCCCCCCGGTCCCTCCCCCACTCCCCCCATGCAGAGGCAGCACGGAGAGGAGCAGGGAGATTCGAACTCAGGTCCCCTGACGCCGAGGTTCCACAGGCCTTCCTCCTCCCCCATCCTATCCTGTCCATCCGTCGGTCCGTCAGTCCACAGCATCGCTGAGACTTTTCTCGGAGAACCTCGCTAAGAGTCCCGGACAGGCAGCGAGCACCTTAGGCAGTGTGGAGCAGAGGGACTCTTACCTCCTCCCGGCAGCGGCGATGTCTCTCTACTTCCCTGTCTTCTCGGCTCACCGCTGGAGCCCGGTTTCCGCTACAGAGCCCGGACCCACAGACGGTAGCGGGCGTACGCAGGTACTGGGGAGCTCCGAGGGATTCAGCGCCCGCCCAACCCCTATTTATCCCGGTCGCGGAGCCACGTGACACTCTCCCCACCGCACTTTCTGATCCATATTCAATGAGTCCCTGCCTAGTGGCTGCTGCAACCCCCCCTCCCCCCTTCCCCCTCCCCCTTTCTCCCCTTCCTTGTCCCGCCCCCGACCCAGAGAGTGTCGGTCAAACCCGGAGCCAATTGCGCTCTTAGTGACGCGAATTCGGGGGAGTCGGAGCCCCGAAGGCCAATCCTCGGCTTAGTTATAGTCCGTGGGACGGTCAGGGGGAATGAGAGCGTCCCTTCCTTCTGCTCCTCGCCCCCGTAGGCCCCCAGGTCTTCTGTTCCCCTCGGATTCTGGTCATTACGCATTTAAACCCACCCAACCAGTGACTCAGGCAACTTGGCCCGGTTCCCGAGGAGTCCAGACGGGGCTGGCACCTCTGCCCAACCTTACATCTCCCTGGAAGTGGAGTGGAGGGCAAGGCTCTCTGCTTTAAGGGTGTCAGGGAAACTTGCCAGCATCTGCGTTCTTAGGCTAGTCACTGCGAAATCTCCGCAGCCTTAGCCCTGCCCTCTCCCAAGAGGCAGCGGCTCCCCGACAGCACTGTCCTTGATTTTCCAATATGTCTTTCCTTCCCTGGCAGAGGGAGAAGGGAGGGCTCGGGACCGACTACCAGCACCGTTTGGTGCAGGAGGTGCTTAAACTTTGTTACCCCAAGGCGTCGTCTTCCCTACAGCTCAGGGTCTGCACAAGGGGTGAGAAGGTGTCTCTATTATGCTACTGGCTTCGCTTAGGTTACTCAGGAGACCCTCTGTCCTTTACTTTCTCTTTTCTTTCTTTCTTTCGTTCGTTCGTTCCTTCCTTCCTTTCCCTTTGACAAAGCCCCCCCCAGCACTCCATTCCAGCTTCCCCAGTGGTCCTTGTGATTTCTGTGTTATGTGCTTTGGACAGTCATGTCCTGCCTAGCAGAACCAATCTCTCTGCCAGCCTGTGCCAGAATGAGGGATGGTGGTTAAAAACACATTGTGATGAGATACGTAATAATTAAACTCTTCCAGAAAGGCTTATACCTTAAGGAAACTATAAGAAAAAAAAAAAGGTCCCCTATATTCCAAAATATAGCAGCACTTTTTGTGATAGCTAAGAGTTGGAAACAAAGTTGATGCTCATCTTTTGTAGAATGGCTAAACAAATTGTGGTCCGAGAATGTAATGAAATATTATTGTGCTGTAAGAAATGATGAATACAAAGAAGCCTAGAAAGAGCTATATGAACTGATGCAGAATGGAGTCAGCAGAACCAAGAAAACAGTATGCCCAGTAACTACAACCAAACAAGCTGACCCTCAAAAATCCAAAACAAATGTAACAAAGTTCTAAAGATCCAGCAGGACTTGAATAAAGAGAGACAAGAGGGTGCCCTCCCTGCCCATGCCCATGGCCCTTGGTGGAGGAGGAGGCCTATAGATGTTACACGTGTCTCACTCTTTGGACTTTCTCAATGTATCCATCAGGTATACTGATTTTGTTCTCTCTAAAAACAAAACACTTTGCATTACAGGATGGCTCTTGGTGAGGGGAAGGAAGAGGGACGCATGGAGATATAAGAAACAGAAAATAGCAATAAAAATTATTTAAAAGCAAAAGTAACCTTCCAGAAATTATCATTTCTTCTGCTGACCCTGTCTTCACTTTTATCTCCTTGGGCTATATACACATATTTTTATGTGCCTAGGTATATGGACCTGGGCTACTTGGTACCTTTCCTTTAGACAAAGCTATTTTTTTTTTTTTTTTTGTCAATTCTCTTTCTTTCTTTTTCAGTTGAATTCAATGGAACTACCTGCAATGGTTTTTTCTTCTAGGATCAATTTATCCTACTTGGGGCCTTCTTCCATGATGTCACTCTCAGGGCATCTGTCCCACAGTTACTTCTGGTACAGCCTCATGAAATGAGCTAGCCCACATCCTCAACATTGACCTTCCAACAGTTTAGGGAGATGAGGTGGGCATCACATAGGCTGAAACCCAGGGAAACTTTGGGTAAGATTAAGGCTCCTGTCCTCAAGATTTTGCTCCTCCTTCCTCCATGTGGCTGATTCACAGTAGGATGCATTAGAGCCCTCATAGGAAGGCATGCCCTCAGGTCTGAACATCACTCAACAGACTTTTTGCATTTTAAAATACTGATGTTCTTGAACCTTAGAGGTAATTCACTCACTTGCTGGCATCTTGGGGTCCTTCCTCACGTGCCTCACCTTTGTTTGGCCAGGCAATGATATTAGGGTTGGAACATTAATCTCTATCACTTATATGATTTTTCACTTACTCCAATTTAGGAGCATGGCATAACTTTTTTTTTTAAATAAAAGTTCACCTGATCATAGAAGATATTAAGACTTTTTAGGACTCAATGCTGTCTTGAATTTTTTTTTTTTAGATTTGAAGTATCTATCTTTTCTCAACCTGTCACCTACAGACTCATAGGGCTGAGAGTCAGAGGAAGACTCTTGACTTTTACAGAGTAACCTTGAGAGTGGGCTTCTATTTCATTTCTCTGCTTCTTACCCCAGGAATCCACGGGCATTATGAAAATGGGGAGGGAGGTTTTTAAATGGAAATCCTTGGAAGACTCACTACCTTCATACGTCCTTCCCTGTTTGACTTTAACCCTGTGCTACTAGGCTGCCTGTGAGCACGAGCCTGTGGGCTTAACAAGCAGAACTCCCCTGGGTCCTCTCTGGGGCTTCCCCTGAACAAACTTGAGTCCTCCATGAGGGCAGCTCATACAATCCTGGGACTGTACTCTGCCTAGCAGAGATGTTGATGGATCAGACAAACCCTGGCTCTCTTTGAGGTCAGAACAGTCTTTTCTCTATTAAAGGCTGAATTGGTGGTGATTCTCAAGTCAAAAGACCATCAGCCTGTGGTGTTGTGCACTTGGACAAATAATCAAATATACCATTAATTACATAATAAAACCAACTTACCTTTCTGTTGTTTTAGGTTGCAATTTATTACTCCACCCTGAATGAACACTTGTCAGAACAAGGAAGACGATTCCCTCAGGCAGGAATTAGGATCTGCTCCTAAAACCAGATCAAACACTCCTAATGCCCTTGCCTCTCTCCAAGACCATGTAAGCAAACATCTTAAAGGGCCCGAGCTTAATACACTTCCAGCACAGACACCCAGGTGTCTTTCAAAATAAAGATTTGCCCTAGAAGCAAGAGTTAACAGGGATGGAAACAAATCTTTTTTTGAATGGAACCAACAGGGCCAGTGGCCAGAGTTTGATTTAATGCTCTGCCCAAAGCATCAAGGTCACACATCTCAAGGCAATGCCAGTGGATGGTGGAGCACAGTAGAGTACCTGTTGTGAAGCATGTCCACTGCTGGCCTGACTCTGGCCTCCAGGACTCAAGAGCTAAGTATGTCAAAGTTCAGGCAAGTGATCAATCCTTTTGCAAGGGACCTCTCCCTCCCAGACTTTATCAACATTCTTCTGTGTGCTTCCCACAGGCACCCAATTGGTAGGACCAAGCAAACAAGCCATCTCTTCCGGTACAAATGGTCACACCTTGCTATCTAGGCATGATTAATTAAAAAGCAAAATTTTTGATCGATAAAGACAGGTCAGCAAGCAGCCCAGTGAGACCTGGACAATGTTATATGAACACATTTGGCTAGAAGATAATCTCTTTAAGCAGCCCACATCCAGTAATGAAAACTCATCATCTAAATTGGCAACATCTTCACCCAAGTATTAATGAAGAACTTTTTGCTGGGGGAGATACAAAGTTTATGATGTTAATTCCTGGAGGACAGGCTTTGTTTCCTCTTTGTCTACATACCACCACCATCCATGCCTGGCACAGGGTAGGTGTGTGATGAATGTTTGGTGGTTGGTGGATGAAAAAGACAAGTTCCCTGCCCTCTGTGAGTTCATAGTGGAGTAGTGCAAGAAGGCAGCAATAAAGGCAGCTTCTATGTGCCTCCAGATACTGCTGGAGAATATGACAGAAGAAGGACATTAGGGAGAAGGAGGAAGGGGAAATTAATGAGCATTTTTATAGTGCCACTATGTGCTGGGCACTATGTGCTGAAAGCTGTAGGGGCTTTCTACAAATATGATCTCATGGGATCCTCACAATAACTCTTATCATCATCCTTATTTCATGGTTGAAGAAAGTAAGACAAACAGAGATTAAGTGACTTGCCCAGGTCACAAAGGTAGTAAATGTGAGAAATCATTCAAAAGGACATCTTCCAGGGTCAGAACTCTATCTACTGGACTGACTACCTATGTCAATGCCAATTTCTGTTGTCACCAGTAGGCTACATTGCTGTTCATGAGCTGGGCAGGGACTTGCCCCTGTCCTGATAGGGGGTTTCAGCAGAAGACGGAGACTGCTATGGATGTAAGCCTATAGGTGGCTTTTTCTTCATGGATAGCTTCAAGGGTCACCTCCAGCTCTAAGACATTATGATCCTGTTTCTGTAGGGTAATAGCCTTGTATATGTGGGGGAACACAAGGTGAAAGAATGAGTTAATGGGTATCGATGGTGTTCCTGGAGCACCCTTTAGTAGAAATGTTTCAAATCTATTTGGGGGCATTTCTGAGAAAATACTTGGAGTCCTGGCATTGGATAGACAAAGGAAATTGTGAATAGTCCTTCTCAGTTCCAACGAGGCTCAGGAGGTGGGTGTGCTGGACTGGAATTCTGAGTCAGCCTGATGCCCTTGGTGGTCCCAAAGATGCTATGGTGATCACTGCGTTGGTTCTTCCCTGGCATGATAGGGTCATTACGAACCTTTGTGCTAAAGACAATCCCCACTACTGGAGGGTTTGGGACTTGTTCCCTGGCTACCTTCATGGGATGACATAGTGTGGCCAGTGGTGATGGTGGGGAATATATATCCAGTGATTGATGAAAAGCAAAAAGGGCTGAGGCAACAGTCACCAAGGTGGCTTGGTGGATAGTCTACTAGACTATTGGAAGACCTGAATTCAAATCTGTCCATAGACATTGATTAGGTGTATGACCCTAGACAAGTTATTTAACTTTCTCAGCTCCAGTTTCCTCACTTGCAAAATGGGGACAGAATAGCACCTACCTTGGAGGGATCTTGTGCAGATCAAGTCAAATAAGATAGCGCAGTGAAATGCTTTACAGACTGTAAAGCACCATGTAAATGGTGGCTGTCATTACTATTTTTCCTCTCAACCGCAGATATTGATTTTGATATTTGAGACCACGTAAGCTTGAGCTGATCTCTTCACAAGATAGGAGCTCAAGGGATAGGAGCCTTGCATTCAAGGATGAGTATGAACTAGGCTTTGTATAGGAGCACAGGAGGGGAAAGAGGTGCTCTGGGTGACAGGGAACAGCACAGATGCAGAGGAATGAGCCCACTGTGTGGAGGGGTCATCAGGTGGTGCAGTACACTGAGGACCAGGCCTACAGTCAGAATTCAGTTCAAATACAGCCTTATATATCCCCTAGCCTTCACCCTCAGTTTCCTTATCTGTCAAATAGAAATAATAACAGAACCTACATGACAGTGATGTTATAGGGAACAAATGAAATTATATATTGCTGTTGAGAACCTTAAAACAATGTATAGATATATTAGCTATATTAATAGCAGTAGCTAATGTTTTAAAGTAGTGCTTACTCTGGGTCAGGAACTTTATAGTTATTATCTCATTTATTATTTTTATCAACTTTGTTATCATTATTACCAGCTCTGTGGGGCTGACAGTTTTCTTTGGAATGTTGGACAGAAGGCTGGACAGAAGCTGACATGCCAGAAAACATAAAAGGAGGAATGACTTACCTAGATCCCACATTTGACAATGACTGAGTCCTAGGAAGAGAAATGACTGAAGAGGAGCTTAGGTTCTCTATATAAGGCCTCAAATACATAATTTTCTTTGCATACATGTGATCTGAAGATTACATTTTCTGGATTTGGGATGGTAAACACCTAGGAAATTTAGATGTTTATAAAATGTAAAGCCTACCTGAGAGATGAATGGAGTGGAAGCAGGAGCCTCATGGTTAACCTGCCCACCTGGAGGCTCTTCTTGGCTTGTTCATGAGGGTTTCTCTGATTTTTTGTGTCTGTTTCATCAGTTTTCTGCTGGGTCTTGGTTCATCTTCCACATCAAGGACAGTGAAGGTGCTCCTTTCCTGGTTTCCAGCATGCCTGGGGTAGGGATAATCAAAGAATACTCCTTGCGAGGGCCTCAGCCACTGTGCCTCTTTCTCCAGTTTTCCCAGGGCATTTTGAGAGAGGGGTAGGTGATGCATCTACATGGTGCAGTTTTCAGTCCAAGGAACTCCTGTTTTCCAGCCTGCTTGCTTTTTTCTTTCATATTTCAACTTGAAAGCAATTTCCAAGAGACACTTATAGAAGGAGTTCTAATTCTCACGAATAGTGGGAGTGTGGTCTGCCAGAACAGCAATTTGGCACGCTCCAGCAAATACTCAGCTTCCTTCCTCAGTCCATTTTGGATTCAGATGAAAAAGCACCAACTTTCTTGAACTGTCCTGTTGAAAGAGAATTGAAAAAGGCCTTGGGAGGAGGTATCAGATGGAATGTCATTCCCCAAGATCTGCTTGTGTTCTGCGACCCTTGAGAACTTCTAGCTCTATCTCTTGCCCCCTTGGTCTCCCACCTTTCCCTCCTCCCCTTTCTCTCCAGCAGGATAAATACCTGGAATCATCATAGTCAATTCTGCCACCTGCCAGAGAGGACCAGGGCCCACACTCATCACTGTAATTGACTCTAGCCAGAGAAAAGTTACCTGTGGTCAGAAGGTTCCAGGTTGAGCAGGAGAGACAGAGAGATCAGCTCCCCAAGCACGTGGGGATCCTAGGGAATAAATCAAATGTTCAAGGTGCTCTGATGTTTCCCGTTCCTTTCTTGTTGTCTGAATAGGCCACATGAGGGGTTCACAGATCATCTCTCCTTCTTTCTAGTCAGCAGCTCATGCTACAGCTGTTGTAGAATCTCCCTGGAAACAATTTTCTGAGTGGAGTTTTGAATGGTAGCCACACCTGCTAAGCTATAGTAGGTGATCTGCCTGCTGTCTTACTTTGGTTCTTACAGCATCCTTCCTTGATCCAACATGGCACTCAATTCAATTAAAACATTTATTAATAAATTATTATTAAACAACTACTATGGTCCAAGTCCTATGCTAAGTGCTGGGGACATGAAAAGAGGCACAAGACAGACCCTACCCTCAAGGAGCTGATTATCTAATGAATGGCATGACTCACTAATGCAAGCTCTCTAACTTTCTTTTCTCCAGCAGTGCAACAGGACACATCCCTCCAGTGATCATTTTTCTTTCCATAGAAATGAGGGTTCTTTCCCAAGAGTCTGTTGGCCAATATCTTCCTGAGTGAGCCCTAGGACAGTAATCCTGCTCTACTTCTTCCTTGATACCACTTGCTTAAGAAGCTTTGACACAATCCAACACTGTCACTTTCTTCCAGGCCATGGGTTCTAAGGTCTGACTGAGTGAATAAGAAAACATTTATTAAGCACTTACTAACTGCCAGTCTTGGGACACAGATACAAATAAACAAATCAGTCTCCCCCTACTCTCAAGGAGTTTATGTTCTAAAGGGAAATGACAGCAGAAGGGCGTCTAGGAAGGAGGTTTAGGGAAAGGAGAGGTTACCCATGAGAGACAGAGTCTGCTGTCAAGGAGCTAGGGAGGCACCCTGAAGAGGGGGCACACTAAGAGTGGAGGGAGTGTGAAATGATAACCTGCAGTTTGGACCTCAGGATGAGAGATGAAGAAAATCCACAAGCCAGTCCCTGCCCTCAAGCACGTGAAGGCGAGCAGCAAAGGGGTTGGTATGTGTGGAGATGGCCCAGAAGTGTGACGTTGGGCTGGGGAAAGCTCAGTGACCAGAGCCTCAGCATTATGAACCTTGGAGTTCTTTTGGAGTGCAGGTGACCTGGCAGGGGAACAAAGAGGGACGTGTCCTAATGCCTTTCCACAAGATATCCCTTCAGGCATTTTAAGGTTGCATTTATATATGTGCTTAGCCTTTTCTTTTCCATGCTAAATATCTCCATTTCTTCCATCCATGCCTTACATGACATGAATTGGAATCTCCTTATCATTCTGTCTGTCCTCCACTGGGTATAGTGTAGTTTGTCAATGCTTTTCTTAAAATGTAGTGATCAGAACTGAGTGATGCTATTGAATTTAGCAATTACTGAGCAGTATTCGAAAAGCAAAAAAACAGGGTCTTGATGAAGTAGATCACAGCAGATCAAACTGGACAGAGGATGGTAGTGGGAGAGATTCAGGTTAAAAGAGGTCAAACCCATTTCAAAAAGGGAAAAGGAGCTATTTGTACAAAAATATTTACAGCAGCTCTTTTTGTGGTGGTTAAGAATTGAAAATCAAAGGGATGCCCATCAATCGGGGAATGGCTAAACAAGCTGTGGTATGTGGTTGTAATGGAATATTATTGCACTATAAGAAATGACAAGTAGGATGATTTAAGAAAAACCTGGAAATATTTACATGAACTGATGCAAAGTGAAGTGATCAGAACCAGGAGAATGTTGTACACAGTAACAACAACATCGTTTGATGAAGAACTAGAATAATTTAGCTATTCTCAGCAATATAACGATGCAATGCAATCCCAAAAGACTAATGATGAAGCAGATTATCTGTCTCCAGACAAAGAATTGATATTGTTTCAATATAGACTTTCTTTTACTTTTTCTTTTGTTTGAATCTTTTTGTACAAAATGATTAACATGGAAGTGTTTTACATAATTGCAAAAAAAAAAAATATCCATATCCCTAAGGGTAAAGGGAAAGATAGGTCAACCTCAGAGGACCTTGCACTAGGGGCTCTAGGCAGTCAGTGAATAAACATCCTGGGAAAGCTGATATCACCTTGAAGGGGGAGGATGAAGGGAGCATAGCTAAAAGATAGGAGAACTGGCCTCTGTATTGATGTACTTTCAGCTTTGATGTTTGCTGCAGAGTACTTGCCTCTTTGAAACACAGGCTTGTCTTGGCAAAATGAACATGGATCAGTCAATCAAGAATATTTGGTAAGAAGCAGCTGACAAGGACAGTGCTGGTGCTGGAGATACAAGATCCTTCCTCTCAAGGTGCTTCCATCCTGCTGGGGGATATATCATATTCTCAGAAAAGTAAACATAGGATAGAAACCAAAATAAATATTTTACCAGTATTTTTGCTTTGATATTCATTAGGAGTACTGAGCTGTAGTTTTTTACCTTAGCTTTATCTTTACACTGATCTTTATCCTTTATTTGTTTCCTTTAATATTTTCTTTATAATCTACCTTCTGACACTGAAAATTGTTTCATCAATATCTATTCTCTTCTCAACTCTACCTTCCCTCTTAACAACCTCCTTTTTCTCCCTGTCCCTGACTCTTTCTCTGATGAGTTTGATGCATTTCTATACAAAACTCTCTATGTATGAGCCTACGTTGGTTTTTGTTCCATCCCCCCTTGTACAGCTCAGACGCTCCCTTCATGCTTATTAACTCTTTTTCCTACAAATAGAAATGATTACAAACAGTGAGTTCTATACCTTTATTTCTCATTTATTCTCCAGTGTATTCTTTCCCTCTCTTTTCTTTCCTCTCTTAAGATCATCAAAATAGAATAAAGCTACACCAGACCTTTTGTTTGTTTGGACTCCCTTTATGACACTTGAAGGCATTACGACTCTGAAAGGACATTTGCTTCATTTCTCCCTAGTAGAATGAAAGTATTTCATCATAGTTTAGTCCCTTTCAACTGCTCAGATGCATATAACTTTCCAGGTTTCTCTTGACTTCTGTGTTCACATTTCAGTGTTTCTACTCAGCTCTGGTTTTTTCCATAAGGAATGCCTGAACATCCCTATTCCATTAAGGTTCAATTATCTCCCTTGTAGGAGCATACTTGGCTTTTTGAAATAATTTTTTTTAATTGGAAAAATCCCTTTTTTTCATTTCCCTTCTCCATACAATTTATAAAGAAAGAAAAACAAAACTTTTGTTACAAATGTGTATAGTCAAGCATAAGAAATTTCTGCACTAGATTTGTCCCAAAATTCTGTACTGTGAGTCCTTCATCCACTAGTAGGAGGCAAGTAGCATGTTTTATCATTATTTCTTCGGAATTGTGACTGGTCATTAAATTGATCAAAGTTACCAAATCTTTAAAAGTTATTTGATTCTGACAAGAGGTTGTTATTGTATAAATTGTTCTTCTGATTCTGTTTACATTACTATCCATCAGTTCATCAAGTCCCAGGTTTCTCTGAAACCATCTCCTTCATTATACAGCACAATATAGCATATCACATCATTTATATATCATTCATTGAGCCATTCACCAATTGATGGGCACCTCTTCAGTTCTCATATATTTACCACCTCAAAACAAGCTATAAATATTTTTGTATATCCTTAGAGTTTGTTTTGCTTAGGACTAATCCTGTCCCTTAATCTACCCTTCCTTTAATTCCCCCTTCTGCTCTTTGTCTCTTATTTCCCCATTCAGTGAAATGCATTTCTGTACCCCACTGTATGTGTGGATTCTTCCTTTTTTAGACTTGGGGAGTGAAGTTTAAGTGTCAGCTTCCCCCCTAATCCCTTCCCACTTGTGTGGATAAACTTACACTTGTACACCCTGATTATGTGAGATAATTTCTTTTGTTAAAGGTTATTTTCAGTTCTGAATTCTTCCCTTCCCCTCCCCTAACCATTGAGAAGGCAAGAAATATCATATCCTTTATGCAGATCATGTCATACAAGACATATTTCCTATATGAAATAATTTCCCCTGACCTTTCCTTTCCTCCTCCAGTATATTCCTCTTCTCCTCCCTTCCAATTCTTCTTTTAAGACTTCTAATAATAAAAAAAGCCACTCCTAGTCTAATTAGGCTCCCTTCAGGACTCCAGAGGATGATAGTTTTCAGGGAGGACACAATGGATCACTCTTCCATATTAGACTGGAAATCATTTCTCTTTATTCCGTTCCTTAGGATTGTATGTTTACATTTACCTTTTCATTTTTCACTTGCCTCTCATGTTTGCACTTTAAAGTTTCTTTGCAGTTCTGATTTTTGCATCAAGAATATTTGAAATCTCTAATTAAAAGTCCATTTGGGGGGTGGTTGTCGTTGTTTACCCTCTGGAATTATGCTCAGTTTTGCTAAGTTATTCTTGGTTGTAAGCCTTTGCTTACAATGCACTTTGCTTTCAGAAACATCACACTATAGGCTACATAAGTGGTGACTGATCCGATGTGATCCTGTATCTGGCTCTTTGCACTACTTTTTTTCTCTGGGATCTGGGTTTTGACTATAATGCTCCTAGCGGTCTTCATTTCAGAATTTCTTTCAGGAGGTGGATTCACTCAATCACACTTTGCTCTCTGGTTCTAAGAGATCTGGTCTGTTTGTAAAATGATTTCTTGAAATATCATGTTTAGACTCTTTTTTAGGGGGGAGGTTTGTAGCTTTCAGTACTGTTCTTAAATTTTACTTTCTCTGTTTTCCAAGTCAGACATATTTTTGCTAAAAGACGGTATATATTTTTCTTCTATTTTTCAGTCTTTTGTCTTTGAATATTTTTTTGTTTTCTCATGGAATCATTAGCATCTGTTTGTTCCTTTTTAATTTTTAGGGAGTTTCTTACTTGGGCA
The DNA here is from genome assembly GCA_023548195.1 of Bettongia penicillata ogilbyi. Lineage (NCBI taxonomy): Eukaryota > Metazoa > Chordata > Mammalia > Diprotodontia > Potoroidae > Bettongia > Bettongia penicillata. The sequence continues at coordinate 1,797,990 of JAJHZJ010000095.1, read as the reverse complement.
AGGTTTTATGCCTCTTTTGCCAAACTGTTAATTCCCTTTCCAATTCTTTCTTCCACAGATTTCATTTCTTTTCCCACTAGCACTCTCATTCTATTTATTATATTTTTTTAAGTTTCATAAAAAGCTTGCCTCATCTTTTCCAGTAATTCAAATTGAATTTTTGCCAAAGCTTTGCGCATTGAGGCTTTTCTTGTAGACATTTTGGCACCATTTTTTCCTTTGGGTTTGTCTTTATTATCCATCAACATAATTGTTTTTCTTTTTTTGTGGTGGGATTTGTTTTGTTTATTTGTCTATTCCTCCATTATGACTTTGAACTTGACTTCAGGTCTAAGTGCAATAGGACTACTGGAGGGAATATTTGACCTAGTGCTCCTCCTTTTTTGGTGGCATTGAGTGTTGTTATTCCAGGATCTCAGGGACAGACTGGGGTCTCAAAGTGGTCTGATCTAGGACAAAACTGGATTTTTGTTCAGTTGATCTGAGTTCTGAACGTGTCTGACCTGGGTCATGTCTGACTCTTGGGGTCTTAACAACAAGGCTGTGGGCCTGCCTTATTTGTAATTTCAGGAAACTGCTGCTGGATGCAGCCCCTCTCAGTCAGCTGAGAAGTTCTGCTGATGAGAACGTCAGAACTGTAGGCTTCCCTTTGGTCTAGATTTCCTGCTCTGGTTATTCTTCTGAAGGGTTCAGACTGGGCTAGAAGCTCAGACTGAGTCTAGTCTGCTTGTGGGGTTTGGGGCACATAGTTGCTGCATATATCTTTGTGTGTGTGTGTGTGTGTGTGTGTGTTTGTAACAAAACTATTTGATTTATGGCAGCCTCTTAGTTTTTGGCCTTTGGAGCAGCTGCTTTCTGGGTGGCTCCTTTCTGGGCAGGTTAGGGTTAGGGTTTCTGAGCAGTTCCTTCTTGGCTGGGGCTTTCTGGCCAGAGGCTTTCTGCCCCTTCTGGCCAGGGGCTGCCTTCTGGCCCTCAGCCTTCTTTAAGGGGACCTTCTTGGCAGAGACCATTGCGGCCAGTGCCTTCTGGGCAGCTCCCTTCTTAGGGAATCCCTTCTGGGTGGATGCCTTCTGGAACTTCTTCACTTCATGCTTGATAATTCTGTTTCTCATTTTCTTGGCCTTCATGACTTTGTAACGGTCAAAATCTGTCATCTTAGATTTCCTTTCTCTGGTTTCGATCTTCTTGGCCCATCTTGTGGCTTTCCACTTCGTGATGATCATTTCTTTCTCCCAAGCAGCCCGGACATACTTCTGACGAGCACTGTGTGGGAACTTGAGCAAGAAGTCTGTAAACTGCATACACTTAAATGGCATGGCTTGCCTCCTCACACGGCTGCACGGGCCATCAACCAAAGCCCTGTTCTGATCAATAACATCCACAATAGCTACCAGCTTGCCGGCATGTGGCCCAAAGGAAATGTAGGCCACCCGGCCAATTTCCACATAGCGCTGGAATACCATGTTGGCGGCGCGGAACAAGAAGCTGCGTATGTCTTGACTCCCTCCGTATACAAGCTCGGACTTCTGACTGCTCCTCCTCCTGGAATGTCACCCATTAGTGCTAGCTCCTTCCTCAATATGCTGTGGATCTGCCATCCAGGACCAGGCAGCAAGAAAAAGTCTGCTCGCTGGCTGGCACCTGTGCACATATCCTACACAAGAGGTTTAAGGACTTTTTTCTTTTGAGGAGAGGGTAGCTTACTGTACCTTTTCCTTCTACTTCATTATCTTGGCTATACCTTTTAATTATATTCAGCAAACTATACTTGAGCCTTCTGACTACTGGCAGCAACCAGAGCTGGCTGTGCTCTAACTGAAACACTTCAGAGTAGCATGAAGGCTGTAGCAATCTCACCTAAGATGCCCCAGAATAGCCTGAGGATCATGACTTACTAACCAAATCAAACTACACTGGATAATAAACTTTTATCTTTTGCGTTTTGTAATATCATTTTCTCTTCCCCATAGTAGTAACTGCCAAGTCTTCTGTCATCTTGACTGTGGTTCCTTGGTATTTTAAATCTTTCTGGCTCCTTGTAGAAGTTTTGACCTGGAAGTTTTGAGTTTTAGTAGTAATGTTTCTGGTGGGTTTCATTTTAGGTTTCTTTTAGGAGGTAACTGAATTATTTCTATTTTTACTTTGTCTTTTGATCCTAATAGATCTCAGCCTTTTCCTTGTCATTAAAAAATAACATAACCATTTCCCCCCATGATTTTCAAGGAGTCCACTGATTTTTAGATCATCCTGTTTGACCTGTTTCCCAGAAAATGCATTTCCTGTTATTTTTCAATCATTTGTTGTTCTTTCAGTTTTTGATGTTATCCCATAGATAACATTGAGTTATCATTGAGTTCTCAGATTTGATCCTTTCTAATGTTGAAGGAGTCTATTACTTGATTGGGTTTTCTGCCTTCTGTTCTGTTTCTTTCCTCTTCCAGTTCCCTCCTCCAGAACTCTTTTTTTTTTATCACTTATCACTTCATTTTTTTCTCTTACTTTATTTCTTTCATGTGCTTCATTTCTTGTCATTCTTGTGGAAAAGACATTTTTCCTCAGAGGTTCTGCTTATATTTGCTTTATAGGTATTCTCTTATTCTGAGTTTGGTTATTGGTCATCTCTTGAGTCGTAATATTTCCTCAGAGTGAGCAGTGTCTTTTTTTCATATACTCATTTGTCCAGCCCCAGGTTCTGATATAGAATTTTGTACTGAGGCTCTGCTGTCTTCTGTATAATAGCGCAGAATGATGAGGCTCTGCTTAGTCCTAACCTTTATTTCTTGGGCTTTTGCTTCTGCCTTAAACCTCCATTGGTGGGTCTGGGCTCAGAGTGATCACAGGTTTCTGGATTCTTGGGTTGTCTGGGGTTAGTAAGTCATGATCCTCAGGCTATTCTGGGGCATCTTAGGTGAGATTGCTACAGCCTTCATGCTACTCTGAAGTGTTTCAGTTAGAGCACAGCCAGCTCTGGCTGCTGCCAGTAGTCGGAATGCTCAAGCTTCCTGGATCCCATGGATCTTTTCATGGACACTCAAGGATACCAGTCATGAGGAAGAAAATGCTACAGACTTCACATGCTGCTGGAGCATTTTTTGCTACCAGTACTGTACACCTCCAGCTTCTTCTCTGGAACCCTGAGGTCAGAACCCTGCTGACTCTCATTCTCTCATCCATGGTTAGAAATTAAGAATGCCCAGAGTTCTCAATGCTCTTGAAGTTTCCTTGGTTACATATTCAAGGCTTCCTGTCCCTTAGCAGTAGAGCCCTGCATCCTTTAGGTGCCCTTTGAGAAGGAATTTCTTATGCATGTAATGTCCTGGTCCCCTTTTGGTGGCAACCTATTGAAACTTATGGACCTCTTCTCAGAATCATGCTGTTAAATGCATGAAATAAAGACACTGACTTAGAAAGGAAGGAAACCTACTATGCTGAAATAAAAAATATAATTTATTCCCATCCAAGTTCATGGACCATTTGGAATGTATCCAAGGGTTCACTGATCTCTGGATCCTAGGTTAAGAACTTCCACCACAGAGGGTGTCTTGTCAGTGCCACCCCACTTCCAGCTGGTTTATCTGCTCTCATTGACTCTCCTGAAGGAGGATCCTTCAAGCTTCTTGCTACCTTTTGTGAGGTCTTGTGCTGAATGAAGGAACTGATTGTTGGACAGTTGACCTAGTTTCCTTTTTCATCTTGGCAGGAGTTCATATCAGAGTGATGGGCTCCCCAAGACTGCTCATGCTGCTAGCCTAACTGGAAGTCCCTCCCACTGAAGCTTCCTGAACAGTGGCATCTTCAGACCTGTGCCTTAAGATCATTCATTTGGCAGATCATAGGGGGTGGACTAGAGAAAGAAGAGACCTGATTCAGGACAAGCAGAAGGCCAGATCTAGGGTAGCTATGGTATGAGTAAAGAGAAGGGAACAAATGATGTGAGGAAAGAAAACTGATAAGAATGTCAAAGAGCTGGGTATAGCTTGAGCCCTGAGAGTCTTTTCTCAGCATTCCTCCTTCACCCATCTGCCACTCTGCGTGCTGGTGACCACCTGTGCTTCTGCATATTCTCCTCTTGGGGTGTTTATGACACTACTCTCTCCTAGTTCCACTCCTCCCTGTCTGACCACTCACTGTCAGTCTCCCTTGCAGGCTCATCGTTCGTATCATGCCCCCTAACTATGAGTGCTCACTGAGGATCTATACTAGGTTCTCTCTACTCTTTTTACATGCTTTCTCTTGGCAACTTCATCAGCTTCTCTGGGTTTAAGTATCATCTCTGTCAAGCTCACACATATGTGTAAGTATATGTTCATATATGAGTGCATGTGTCTCTCTGCCGAGTCTCTCCTGAACTTTCACCCTGCATTGCCAATTGCTTATGAGCTATTCCAAACTAGATGTCTTGAAGACTTCAAACGTTCACAACTGAATTCGTTATCTTTCCACTCAAACTGTCTCTTCTTCCCAGCATTCTTCTTACTGCCAAGGGCACTGCCATTCTTCCCCAGATGTCATCCTCAATTCCTCTCTCACACTCACTCCACAATCCAATCTGTTGTCAAGTCTCATCATTTTCACTTTCAGAACATCAGTGTGGATTCCTCCTTCTCTGTTCCCTGAGCCTGAACTACCACAGGTCCTCATCACCTCAAGCCTGGACTATTGTAAATGCCTTCTCATTCTTCTCCTGGCTTCAGGCATCTCCACTCTTGACTCAGTTGTGAAAGTGATCTTCCTAAAGAGTAGGTTTGACCATGTTCCTGTCCTCCTGACTACATTCATTGAACTCCAGGGACTCCCTCTCACCTCCAGACTCAAATGGAAAATCCTATTTGGCATTCAAAGTCCCTCCCAATTTGTTCCTTCCCTACCCTTCAAGTTCTCATTGGTTACGCTATCCTGTATATGCTCTGCAATCCACCCACACTGCCTTACTGCTTTGCCCTGCCTGTTCCCCATTTGGAACATTCTCGTTCTTCATGCTTGTCTCTTAAGTTCTCTGGTTTAGTTCAATACTCAGCTCAAATTTCATATTCTTTAGGGGTTTTCTTAGGTTTTCTTCCCCCCAGCTGCTTCTATTTTCCTTCTAAGATTGCTTTCCATTGACTCTCATTATAGCGTGCATGGGTGTAGTTATTTGCATGTGGGTTCTCCCAGAATTTTAGCTTCTTCAGGGTACAGTGTTTTTGTTTTTTTTCTGCCTAGCATTCAGCACAATGCCTACACAGTAGGTGTTTCATAAATGCTTTCTGACTGATTTGCTGAAAAGTTTTCCCCTTCCTGCTCCCCCCTATATAAACTTAGAGTCTTACATGAGCATGTACAACACTGTGTCTTATGAACACATTCACACAAATGAACACCTATTACTTTAGAAGTAAATAGTACATGTGTATACACAATTTATGTTGGTACATATACGCTTGCTTTCCTCTTTCTTTAGATTGGACTTGAATTTTGAAAAGCATGACTTAATTCTGCAGTGAAATAAAATAAAGCCTAAAAATATTCTTGGACACTTCTAGGACCCATGATTTCATCAATGTGCCCCCCACCACACACTGGTCCCAACTACTCTTCCTTGGGGTAGATGGTCTTGGAGATTTGCTATATTTTCAGAACACATTCTCCTGTGGTCAAGGTTGTGATGAACCCCTAACTAGGCTAGAATAACCTCAACACTTTCCATGTCTGTTTCCATGAACAAGAATTTAATAAAGACCTGGCAAATATGAGCATGTCAATAACATTTCTGATGTAACGAGTCCTCTCTTGAGAAGTCATTTGGGTCTATCTTTAGAGGTACATTAGAGGGAAAGTATAGAGAAGGGGGAATCTCCCTTAGGAATTTTAAAAAGAAACGTGGGTTAATGGGCCTCTTTCCAGTCATTTTCTGATGATTATTATAGCACAGGCCTGTCAAAAGCTTGGATTGTGGTGAATATTTATAACAAAAGCACATCGAGTCTCCACTTCCATGTGTCAGGGGAACTTCAGGACCAAGGAGAACTCCTTTCATGGACTTCAGTGCTTAAATGCATGACAGGAAAGCTCAGACTCACACGGCAATATGGTGACTAGGAATAAATGCCCTTCTATTTTGGGGGGCATCTTATTTCTTAATCTTTGCTTCCAGTAAGTGAACAATATGTTGGAAAATATGAACTTGCTGACTGTATTTGACCAGCCACATCTGGGCCTATATTTACTCCCTCTTAATTCTCTATGTCAGGCCTCTCTTGTTAATGAGTCACCAGGACTTCTTGAGAGAAGGATGCATTTTAATTTTTGTCTTTGACATATGGTGTGAGCTATGTACAGAACTCTCACCTGACTGTCAAATAGACTTGAGTAGTATCTGCATCTTGGTCTTGGACTATCTACTTGGGTTTTTAAAAGCTCTTGTGCTTTTCCATGGGCAGATCTCTGTGTAGCTACTAGAACTTCAGTCCCTAGGAGCCCCCTATCCCAGGACCACTAGAAAAAGAAGGAATGTGTTACAGGGAAGCAGTATTAGAAAAAAATAGCAATTTGGAAGCCTGAGTGCAACCATCCTAGAAAGCTGGCTAGGGGATAAACACGGGGATAAACACTCTTACTAAATTAAAAGAGCTCTTTTGTGGACCTGGGAGTAACAACAGTCATTTGCAGGAGCATCAATATGTCAGAAGGGAAATAGTGATGTCTTTGGAAGGGCTGGGGCCTCACCATCCTGTGGCAGGTCATTAATATTTATAGTTTCATACCCAGAAATGTGATAAATGCTTTGCGTGCTGAATAGGACTGATACATCAAGGTGCATTTATGAGGGGCCTTTGGGGAACAGAGAATGCTTTTGTAAAATCACAGTTAAGAGAGAAGCACTGTTCTTTGTTTCATGATTTTTCCTGTGACCATGTGAAGCTATCAAAATATTCATGTAGCCAGAAATGAATGGGGTGAAAAGAGTATGTTATCCACCCAAAATCATCTTGTAACACATATTGCTCGCAGGGTGCTGTCCTAAGAAGGGTCAACTGCTCTTATGGGGATGTATTCCCAGAAACTGACAGTGCCCAGCACACAATTGGTTCTGAAATAATGCTCGTTCTTTGATGAAATCTCAGAGCCACTGGCATGTCAATAAGCATGTTATTCTAAGGCAACTGGAATGATTATTTTCTATGACCATACAAATTCACTTGGCTCATGACCTAAATTACTATGAACACTGGAAAAAAAAAACAACCATGTGTCTGCTGGAAGTCTGAATGAGGATGGGTGGGGGAAGAAATCCTTTCCAGCAGAAAAAGAAATTCCTTTGCATTGTCTTATGTGTGATGAGAGTCTAAGATTCCAACTTGCATCTATTAGGGGTTTGAAGGGTCCCATTCATTGTGACCCCAAGGAACCCGAGGAAGCTCCAATCTAGAAGAGAGGCAAGGCACTTTTGAGTAGGAACTTCATTCAGTCACCACACTGGGTTTGGATCTCTCCTATAAGCTAAAGCTTTGTATATTTTGATGGCTGATGTCTCCTTAACTGGAAAAACTGGGAGTATTGTTTTTGTAGCTTAACCTTGGGTAAGCAAGCATGATCACTTTCATTGTCCATGAAGGAGGACCTTGTGGTAATCTGACCAGTGAACCCCAAACTAATGAACCATACAGTTTAGTGAATCCCGTTATAAAGTTGCTTATGCAGACATCCTCAACATTAAGTTTATCATCTGACACTGTGTGTGTGTGTTTGTGTACAAACCAAGACACTAAGAAACATTTAGTTTCCAAGACACTAAAGAAAGAGTTGTTACCAATGAGGAACGGATTAAGAGGAAACAGTTTTCTGTTTTCTAACAGGGCAGGACTCCCCAATACATTGTACAGACTGGATTAAGGAGGAGACTTTGTACCTACCTATTAATGGGCCAGGATGTCCTCAATTCAAAACTTACTTGTCCCTTAGGAGAGCCACCCTGTGACCTTCAGATATGGCCAAGTTTGGAGTCTAGGAGACAAGATATCACATCTATCTCTCAAGCGGGAGGAGCTGAGCTGTTCTGAGCATTAGCAAGAAAGAATTTGCCTGAAAATTTGGCACCTGACTGAAAGCAGTAATAGGTAGGGCTTCAATATCTAGGTTTCCTTTTCCTTTCTGTCTGAGAGAAGAAAATCAGAATCTGGGTTCTACTCTGTCTCTTTCTTTGCCTCTCTCTGTGTCTCTTTGTGTCTGTCTGTCTGTCCCTCTTTCTCTGTCTATCTCTCTCACAAAGGCAGAGTCCTTGACTTTTTTCCATCCTTCTCAGGACCTTTCTGCCTGTATTCAGCACTGATAGGAGTATTCCTGTCCTTATTCTAGAATGATTATGTCTTCTGTTTTTAGAACTGTTGCTTAGAACTCTGAATTATGTAGAAGTCATTTTTGACAAACATATATTGTTTGTATCGAGTTCCTTGTGAGTAAAAACATGTTTTTGTTTTGGGATTTTCCAGGTGCCTTATTGGCCAGTGCTCAGTAGATACCAAGAACCCAGCCCTACCCACATCTAGGGGGCTGAAGTCACAAACTGAACCTGAATAGAAATCTTTTAGTAAACCATGAACTAACCCAAATGTTGCATGAAAGTACGGAGAGAAATTTCCTGGCTTGGAACCAAACTCAGATTATTTTCTGAAACTATTGAACTGGAACCAAACTGGGACACCAACATTTTCTCTGAAGTGGGCAATATCTTTTGATTCAAGTTTCTGTCCCTGAGCTCCACTTGTGGTTTCCAGGAGAGAAACAGAAGGAAGGAAGAAAAAGAGGAAAAAATAAAAGTAAAGAGAGGAAGTTCAAGAGAGAAAGAAGGACCGATGGCAGATGGTGGTGGAATGCCACCCAAATCCCCTCTGGGTCCCCAGGTGATTACTGGTCTCCTAGTTTAGGGTGAATACTCATTAATGCTTTATAGGAGCCTTGGCTCTTTCCCCTCTTCTCATCCTTGTAGTTTTAGAAAATATCCTTTCTAAAATAAGATTTCTTCATCAGATCAGATCACAGAGTGATAGCTCATGAGCACCCTGCTTTAGGTGATGCTTCTTCCTCTCACTCATCTCAGCACAATTGAAATAAGGGTCCCCTCCCCATCCCAGGGTCCCCAGAAACACCCTTGTCAAGTGTTGCTCCTTCCATAAGTCCCCAGCATTGTGGAAGGTAGCAAACTCTGCTCTGTTCCAAGGGACACAGAGAGGCCATGTTTGAGTGGTTTAAGCAAATTCACATGTCTACCCCACTGACCTAACACTTCTCTACAAGTACTCACAGGGCCCCTTTTCTGAGTAGACATTGTACTAGTTTCTGAGGCTAAAGAGAAGAAAAAAAATGCTATCTCTGCTCCCAGGGAGTTTCCATCTAATACAGAGCATGAGACAAGTGCACAGCAAGCATAATATAAGACTAAGCTTGATGAACACCAAGCAGAGGTCTTCTAGAGAAGGATGAGAGAAAGATGAACCCAAATGTGAATGATGTTACTTGGGAAGGGAAGAGGGAGTCCCTTCTCCCATGAGCATCTCATAGCTCCGGGGCTGGGCAGAGGACAGAGCTTGAGCAGTACCTCCCTCTGCTCATGTTTCCGGGAGAAGAATTAGATCTGCAGACTGACTGAATGCCAGGAGTCATTGTGGAAGGAAGCCAGACAGAGGACAGCTGGAAGGGCTGGAGGAAAAGCAAAGTATGTGGGAAGCAGAAGGACACAGTGAACAGGTGAAAGGGATGGGGAAGGACCTCAGGGTCCCAGAAGCTGGCAGGCAGCAGCATCTGCAGCAGGTAGCAGCACCAGATTCTCTGAGGAGCTAGCCAGTACATGAGCAGAATACAGCAGCTGTAGGCTTTGGTTGTTTGTCTTGCCCCAATGTGAAGCCATGCCTGCTGGAACTGGAGAGAGGGTGGCAGTCTCTGTCTCTCTCTCTCTCTCTCTCTCTCTGTCTCTCTCTCTGTCTCTCTCTCTCTGTCTCTCTCTCTCTGTCTCTCTCTCTCTGTCTCTCTCTCTCTGTCTCTCTCTCTCTCTCTGTCTGTCTGTCTCTCTCTCTCTGTTTCTGTCTGTCTCTCTCCGTGTCTTTCTCTGCCTGCCTTTCTGCCTGTCTGCTGTCTCTCTGTCTCTGTCTGTCTTTCCTCCACAACAGCTCCCATGGAAGAAATGACCATCTCTATGCAGATGGTACCCAAGGACATAGCTCTAGTTCTTGGGCTCAGAGCCCCTTGCCTAGTGGACATTTCCAGCTCCCTTTGTGCCAGGCATCACCAACTCAATCTGCAAAGGACAGAATTCACTCTGTTTCTCTCCAACCCCTCGTCTGGGGCACTTTCTTCTTTCTTCTGGAGGTGCCGTTATCTTTAATTTTCAGCTTTGGTTTTACCCTTGATTCCTCACTTTTCTCATCCTTTCAGTTGCCAAGTTGTAGTCCTTCTGCCTCCACAGCGCACTTCTCGTCTGTCTGCTTCTCTCTACACATGTTGCCATCCTCCCATTTTGGATCTTCCTCACATCTGCTACTGTTCCCATAGTCCTCCAGTGGGTTTCCTCCATGCAGCTGCTGAAGGGATTTTCCCGAAGTACAGGTGATGCCCGGCCTTCCCCAATCAGCCCCAGTGGCTCCCTATGGCCTCTAGAATCAAATACAAAAGGCTTCTTTTTGGACTTCAGGCTTTCAGTGCCACCTCACCGTGCATGCCCCAACCTCCCCCATTCACTTTACGATCCATCTCAACTGGCTTGTTTGCTGCTCTTTGCCCAGGACATTTGGTGACTTTGCAGTCTCTCCCTCATGTCTGGGAAGCAACCTCGTCTCACTTCAACCTCTTAACAACCCCACTTTAAAGTGAAGCAAAATATTCCCCATGAATCAGGACACCCTCCTGATCCCCATCCCCCCAGTTTCTAGTGTCCTTACTTCTCCATACTGATGTTTATATTTTTATATTATTAGTTATAGCTTTATTTGAGCATGTGTTGTTTATCCAAATCAAAAGGAAGCCCCTTGAGGTGAAGGCTGTTTCGTTGCTGTTTTTGTATCCCCTGTGCTGGGCGCGGAGTCTGGCTCCTAGCAGGTGCTTAGTAACTATCAAGGGATCACTGACTGACGTCTTAGACAAGATCCAGCTGGGGTGGGGGTGGCCATCTTCAGCAAGACTCAATTTCTTCTTCTAGATGAAGCCAAAGTTTTTAATGGAAAGATAGTTACAGGCAGCAGTTGCACAGACAGTGCCCAAGACAGTATTTTTGGGTTTGCACCCTGGCTTTTCATCCCAGGGGTATGGCTCCCGGAAAAGGAAGGAGGGCACCTCCTCAGGTCTGGGAAGAGCCAGTTTGGAAAGCAACTTGTCACTGGGTCAATAAGGCTTCAGTAGAAATGGAGGGAGAACTGATAAATAGAAGCATGTATAGTATGGTTTTACACATACACAGAGGCATACACATGCACACACCTAGCACACACAACACATGAACACACACCACTCACACACTTTTGTCTAATGGTAGTCATTTCTAGTGGGGGGGGATAAAAAAGTACACAGCAGAGAACAAAAAAAAAATAGAAGAAATCATAGAAAGCAAAGTAGTTTTGAAAATGACAAGTACTACTTATCATATATATGTATATATTAAAATATATTAAAAATAAACAATGTGAAAAATGTAAATTCATAGTTTCATGGTGAATTTTCTTTTTAGATTTCAAAAATAAAAAATAAAATTGATGAGGAGTGTGGTATTTATTAAGCACCTACTATGTGTAAGGCATCATCTCTTAAGCAAATATTATTTTACAAATACAATTTTATTTGAGGGAAAACATTTTTCATATGAAAATGTAAAAGTGGACATGATGGAGGAAAATTCTGGAGGAAAGCAGATCCAAAGCACAGCAGGGACAGATAGGGTCTGCAGACTGCCTTAGGAAAAAAGAACCCTTAGAATGGTATCTCCACTGTGTGCTGGCCTGTGCCAGTGCCTGAGCTGGGAATTACTGGGGGCTCTTGACCATCTTTGCTGCTTCTCCTTCTGAAATGGAGGCAGGCCATAATTATGGGTAGTGGACACTATAAGAAGCTGCTAGGAAAATAGGATCACCTGATGAGGCCTCAGGCACCTGACTTTGACTTTCAAACAGCCAAAGAAAATTCACATTTACAACTATCTGTGTTTCCAAAAAAAAAAAAAAATGGATTTCAACAAAACCAAATGACTGCAATAGTTTATCTGTTCTTCCCTCATCCTTCCCTCCCCTTTTCTCTCTCTCCCTCTTTCCTTTTCTCTTTCCCTCCCTTCTTCTTATAGCATCATGACAAATGCTCCTGTCCTTCTGGTTTTGTTTTCCTTGCTTTTCATTCCTTCATTGTATCTTCCTAAGTTTCTTTATAGTCGTCATACTTAGTATTTCAGGGGCATTCATACTCTTCACAGAGGTCTCAGTAAGGAGAAGAGGGGACCCTTGACTTGTGAAGGCTGAATTAGCAAAGCATCAGCTGGACTAAGCCCCATGAAGCTGGAGAAACTCTAGCTGCAGTCCTGGTGGGTGTTGTGTCCAAAGGCTAGGCTATCCAAACGTAGAGGGATAACCTTCATGTTGGTTGTAGAGGAAAGAAGTTTTTCAGCCCTAACAACTCTTCAAGACTGTATCATAGAGTCCTCTATTTGGAGATTGAAGTGAGCTCAGAGAAATTAAATGACATGTCCATAATTGTACTTGAAGAAAATATAGGATCTAAACTCAGGTTGGGCATCTAGGTGATGCAGTGGAGAGAACCAGGTCTGAAGTCAAGAAAACTCATCTTCATGAGTTCAAATCTGGCTTCAGACACTTGCTAGTTGTGTGACCCTGGGCAGGTCAGTTCACCCTGTTTGCCTCAGTTTCCTCATCTGTGAAATGAGCTGGAGAAGAAAATGGCAAACTGCTCCAGTGTCTGTGCCAAGAAAAGACCAGATGGGGCCACAGAGAGACAGACACAACTAAGATGACTGATCAGATCCCAGTTCCTCTAATTCCAAATCCAGGGTTCAGGACTGCTTTCCATTTTTGCCTTTTTATTTCTAGGATCTAACACAAAGCCTTTCATGGAGTAAGTGCTGAATTAATGCCCACTGATTTGAATTCCCACCACATATCAAGTTAGAGAAGGATGGCAATCTGTACCGTGAGAGGGAGTAGCCGCATCAACCCACCAAGCCGATTGAGGGCTCTTGAAATATCAAAGCAAGATTCCCGAGTACATCTGAGAGTGGGCTGTAGTTGATCTTTGTGCTGTTTGGAAACTACAATGTTGGCTCTCAGCCAAAGCCCGTATGAGGTGAGGGCTGACCTACATGGATTTGTATTTGTCAGCCTAGGTGAGTTGTTCTATGTTACCAAGGAATAGATGAAGGGGCTGAAGATCACATCCAGACCTGTGGATTCTCCCTCTACTGAGGCCACTGAGAAGCTCCAACCTGATCAGGAAGAGGATATTCTTCTGAGGCTGAGCTATCCCTGGGCACTGGACCAAGAAATGACAGTTATTCATAGAACTGGACCAAGGCCAGATATTCAGACTCACCCGGTAAAAAAGACCATAAAATTAACTTTTACTACAGTGAGGGTCAGATGTCTTCTGATCTGTGAAGAGCCCAACTTGGTACACTCCATGAAAATATACCACCTTTGCTTCAACAAGAGCTATTGTCCCCCCTTCCTCCAATATTCATGAACTAATAAGAACTAAACTGATGTAAGATTGTATTCATGGTCTAAATAACATGATTTGCAGAGGGGGTAGCAGAGATTCATCTTGGTAGGTTAATTATGATGAGGAAATATCATCACTAAGAGTTCCCTGAGTTCATTAGTCTTCAAAAATAGGAATTTGTGCTGAGGGTCCTTTAACTGAGTTGTTCTCTCCCCTGGGTTCATGTTCTAGATTAAGAGTGTGCACTTTTGTTTTGCAAGGAGGAAGCTGATGAATAGGCAGACTGAGAAATGGACCATAAGAAATTCCAAGAGTTTGGAAATTATTGCTTTCTCAGGGCACATGTAGCACCTTTGTAATGTGAGGAAGAGAATCTTTGATCAATTTGATGAGTCCCCCCAATATACTTGATGAGATTATAGGGTGTGGACCTTTGCCAGAAGAGGGGATCACCCACAGAACAAGATTTGTGCTATATAGCTCTTTGCTGGGAGGAGAGAGGAAATTCCTCTGATTGCTCTCCAACCATCATTGGTGACTGAGATTCATGGAGGATGGACTTTTGTCAGAGGAACTTTCCCTTCTGTGACCTTTCTCTACTTTTGGAAGACTTGTCTCCCTTAGTATTTTTTACCAAGGGTGGATGGAGAAGGGCTTTATTTCTGTAACCTCCCCTCCTCCTCCCAATATCCAAACTCTTGGGGGTTTCTCATGGTCCATTTCTCAGTCTGCCCATCCATTGGTTTCCTACTTACAGAACCAAAATGCACACTCTCTTAATCTAGAAAATGAGCCCAGAGGAGAGAGCAACTCAGCCAAAGGTCCCTGGGGCACAAATTCTGATTTTTAAAGGCTAGTGAACTTGCACGAACATTTCGTCAGGACTGACTTACTTATAAAGACACATATCCTCCTCCTCTGCAGACACTGCTATTTGTCAGCCATGATGATGAAGTAGAAGCATGTGGCAGTGAGGCCATATGCTTGCCCAAGGTAGCCTGAGACCAGAATCCCTAGACTTAGCAATTCTTGGTTGACTTTTTTGGCCTTCTGTGTCATTTTCTAAGTATGTTAATGACCATTAATCTTGAAGAAAATGATGTTTTTAGTCTTGGGCATTACCTCATGAGTAGTCTTGAGAACAAGAGAGCTTCGATTACAGATCTGGGCACAAGATTTGACCTTAACTATGTGCTTCTGGGAGGGGAAGAGCACCACCCATAGGAGGATCATGGCACGGGAAGACTAAAGCTGCAAGATGAGGGGCCAGAAGATAGAGGCCATGACAACTCTCCATGATAATTATTGTGAATTTTTCAGATGATGCACATCTGAGGCGAATCAGGAGTAGATAGCAGTTCCAGAGAGGGTCTTCATCTTCTATGGCAGGAGAAATATAATGGACACTTTGTTACTGGAGATCACTTGAGGTCATTTGCAGCTCAAAATCTTAAAACTCAATCCCTCAGTATCTTGAACATGTCCCTGGCATTTGACAGATCTCCTTATGAGCAATTACTAACATGTTAATATTTGAAAAGAACTTTGCGAACCTTAAAGCACTAATATATATTCCTACATTTTAGCTATCATTATTGTTAATTACGTACTACAGCATTAGAGTTCAAATATGTCAGGTTCTCTGCCATCATAGACCTGGGCCATTTGCCATATACTTCTTGGTCTTTTTCGAGTTGCATCTGTTCATTCTCTTTGAATAACCTGGTTGTGTTGGTTCTCAGACCAAGCTTTGTGCAGGCTCCTTTCCTCGCACTACTTTCCCTCATTTTATGAGACAACTTTGCTCCTAATTTTTTATTAACTTGGCAGAAAGAGTGAGGGTTTAGTGACTAATCTACTAGGCTAATCACCACTATGGCCACCACTACTGCCACCATCTTTGCTGAGCTCCAAGCACACTTCCCTCCTGCCCTAACCTCTCCCCCCACACCATCAGGCTGTTAATTGACATCAAGAAAAACTATTCAGTTATTGTCTTAGCTTTTACTCATTTTTTATTTTTTAGAATCAAGAGTTGACTGAAATTGGGCATATTTGAGAGGTTGGAATGTTTCATTTCTACCCTCTCTTCCATCTTTATGTTAATCATGCTTTAATTTGCTCCCTCCACTTGATGACCTCAATGCATATGGACTGATGATTCCGGAAAGACTCTTTGCTCAAAACCACTGGTAATCCTTAAGTGCATCACATCAGAGAGCTAATGCTGCTGAGGAAGTGGATGGATGTTAGAGATGTTTTACAGGCAGACAAAATATTGGGAGGTATCTCAGCCTTCCAGGGAAAGCCTTGACTGCCTGTTTCTTGTGATGTTTGCCTCGTGCTGATCAGCCCATGACTATAAACCAGGGGGAAAGAATGAGACTGTGCCCCCAAAACACTCCACCCTGCCTTGTAAGTAAGACAGCTCACCCGATTAGCACAGACAAGAGTTTATGGAATGGGAAGGGGCTCTCCTGCCCAGTACCCTCCCTTGTTACTGGCTTATTTGTCCCACAAGCGGACAAGGGACAGCTTTTTAAGTCTGGCACCTTTTAGAAAAGGGAAAATCTGAATTGCTCTGCAGTCCTCTTGGGCAGCAGCAGCACACTGTACTGTCATGGGGAAGCCCATCAGGCCCAGCACTGGTATCTGCAGATGGCTGTCACTAAGGAGCCATTACCCACTAATTCTCAGTGAAGGCAGTTTCCCTGGCAGCACAGATTAACCTACGAGACCTTGTGAGCACAGAATGTACTTGAGAACATGGTCCTCTGTGCCACTCGCTTTGGAAAACCAGTGAAATTAGTGAAAATGGGCTCGTCAGTCACAGATGAGGAAACATTTAGATATCATACATGCACCAGGCAGAGTCCAGTGCGAGACCCAAGGAATGAAAGACAAAAAGGTGGCCCAGAGGGGAGGAGAGCCTCACACGGGGGTTGCCTGCGCTCTTCCCAAGCTGTAGCTCTCCACTTTTCTTGGGTCTCCTCTTCCTCTCCATGTATGGGGCAGAAAAATAAGCTGATGCCATCCTCCCCCACCCTCACTTGCTTATCATGTTCCTCAATCAAAACTGTCCATCAATCAAGTGAAGACAGGAACGGAAAATTGGCCTGTGGGCTGGGTGCCGTCAACATGAAATCCTTTTAAGGTGATAGTATGTGTTTGTGAGAACGCTGACAGCTGAGATTCCTTCTGGGGCTGTTTCTGGAGATGAGGTGTCTGCACTCACTTGCCTTGTGGGCTGGTGATGTGTCATTCCGTTGTTCCAAGTATCAGGGGAACTTCTCATTGGTCATTCTCAGAATCTGTGACACTATGACCTTGGAATGTAACTGGGAGATGGTTTGTGGACCTTTCTCGGACATTTCCTATGGCATGGATGCCTGAGTTGGTATGGGCTCAGGGGTTTCCCTTGTGTAACTAGGTCAAGAAAATTGGTGATAAAAGTCCAGGGAATGCCCGGTCAAAGAGGAATTCCTAGAGGGAATTTCTCTGAGGGTGTGGGGATCACCATAAAATTACAAATAGGTAGAAAACGCACAGCATTTCAGCAGCATTTCAAGGAGACACAGTTGCCTCACATTAGAACCAAGACCCTTGGAGGTCATTTTTGTCCAGCCCTTTGATTTAACAGATGCAGAAATGAAGAGGGGTTTGTGAAAGTGCTCTCCTGGCAACCAAGGTTTCTAAGACATAGGACTGGGATTGGCAGAACCCTCAGTTCTGGAGTGTTGGTTCTGGGCTTTGCTGCCGGCTGTGTTAACTGCCCAGGCCACGCAGTGAGGGGTGATTTACAGCATGTGGATTTGCATCCGTTTGCTCAGAAGACGTGAGCTGCCTTGTCTCTTACCAGGAGGTAATAAAAATGGAACGCTCCATAGCCACGGTAACGTGGTCCATTTAATCACTCTCTTAAGTGAACTCTGCCTGCAGTACATCAAATGCTAATTTTGCAAAATGTGCGTCATGAAGCAAGAAGGTAAGTAATAATAACACAGAGAGCCGGTGTTTCAGCGTGCCAAGAGCTTACACACATGATCCCTTTTAATTTGGCAATACCTAGGGTGATACTTCCCATCACCCAAGAACATCTGCCTTGGAGACAAGGAGATTTTCCATTCCTTTCTCTTCTTCTTGTCCTAACTTTTTACCCCATATTCATCTTTGGCCCCCTTTCATGCTGTTTCTACCTGGGTGGGGGTGGGGTGGGGAAGCTGCTCTAGGATGGTCCTGCCTCAATGGATAGAAAGTCCCAGGCTTCCTTCATTTTTATTCCAGGATGAACTGCTGAAGGACAGAACCCAGAGCTCCCCCACTCCCCAACTCTCCACCCCACTCACCTCAGGTTCTGGGAGGAACCGAGAGCAGAGAGGGAGGCCGAAGGACCACAAGGTAGGATGAGGATGGGCAGGAGAAGACACTGCCATCTTTGTGCTGTCTGGCTGGTACCAGTACCCCTGGCGCATCACCTCCTGTCGTTGGTTAAGAGGGAGAACAAAGGCAGGGTGGCGGGGCAGACTCTGAGTTAGAGGGAGCAGGTCTGCACGACTTTAGTCTTGGGGCCTACAATATTAGCTTTCTGCCTGTGGGCAAACCAGACGACTTCTTGGCCCTCCCCTTCCCTCACTTGTAAACTGCCCCCCCCCCACTTTACAGCTCATCAGGTGGCATGTGCATGGGGGAAGGGACCAATGCCACCATCTCTGAACCACGGGTTTGTTATCAGTCCAGGCTCTCCCAGAGGATGCCAGATCCTCTCTAAGAAAGAGATTGCAGCTGCTAGCAGGGCAGCACTCTCTCCTGACATTTCTCTGCATCTGGTTCCTTAATTGCTTTTTCATTATGTGAGTGATGGAAGCCTCAGAAAGAGCCGTGGGTGTTAGCAGGAAGGGCAGGGTGTCAGCTCTCCCTGCCACATGCTGCACTGGGCGCTGCCGGCCTCCCTTGTTGCCTGGATTGCTCGTCTCTTGCCTGGCTGCCTGCTTTTTCTCAGCCACCTACTTGTACCTAGGTCAATGCAACAGCCTCCACTTAGGTTCCTGGCTTGGATCTTTCCCCACTCCTAACTGTTCCACATGTGATCGCTGAAGATTTTCCTTAAGTGAAGAACTGACTGTTTGATTCCCCTGCTCCATTAATTCTCTCTTATCCTGAAGAGGAAGTAAAAACTCTCAGGTTCACATTTAAAACTCTTCATAGCCTGGCCCCACTCAATGTTACTCCCCTCCTCCAATCTACTAACCAGCCAGACTGGTTGCCCTCAGGAAACTAGACTGTCTTGACATGAGGACCCTTTGGTGATTGAATGCTGCTCTTTTTCTTCCCCTCTCCAGTCTTCTCTTTTCCAGGTGAAGCATTTTTTCTTTCTTCAAACAAACCTCCCTTGGCATGAATACAAGGCCCCTTATCACCCTCGGTGACCTTCTCTGGCTGCTCTCCAGCCCTCTCCAAGGTCCTTCCTAAGTCAAGGTCCCTAGCATGGAGCCCAACAGATGTGGTCTGACTGGGGCACAGAATGGAAGGGCCATCACCTCTCTACTCCTGGAAGCTCCCTTCTTCTTAATGCAGTCCAAGACCCATTGCCTGATCTTACTATTAATGGGTATTGAGTTTGAGGCCCACCCAACTGCCCAGAAAGACATGAGAATTACTGGATAAATCATACTTTGGTATCATTTATGAGTTCCAATTATTCTTGTAATCCCTGTTTGGCATAACCCCAGGGACGTGACCCACTCCCTAGTCTCAATTCTGAGGCTAACTGTCTGTGTTAATTTGGGGGATTTGTATAGCTTTTCTGGGCCTCTGTCCCCATATGGAAGATGAGAGAATTGAGCCAGATCACTTTTAGGACACCTTTTGGCTCTGACTCTCTGATTCTATCTCCCACTAACATGGCAGACAAGAATTCATTTTCCATTCAAGTTTCAGATCAAAGTCTCAGTGTAAATTGGAGGGGGGTGCTACCCTCAGTGATGTTTTAGTGCCATTAAGGGGGGGGGTTATGGGCTCAGTTCCAAGTGCTTACTTTACTACAGCCTGGCTAGGCAGACAGTCCCCACTTTAAAGATGGAGAAATAGAGTTTGGTAGCCTCATTCCTGTGATAAATTGATGTCAGAATCTGGACTCACCAAATGCACTTGACCTGCCAATTTCCAGAAAGTTTGGAGACAGACACCCTTTCAGTGTAGGGTTACCTAGAGTCTGCCCTGCCACCAGCCAGTCCACTCCTTTCTCCTTGGCCATAGCCAGCCAGTCCTGGATCCTCTAGCCTGGGGAGAGCTCAGTCCGTCAGGGTTTGGAAGGCTTCAGTTCTGCATTCTGTGTCCCCAGCATCAGCCTGCTGAGAAGCAGACATCCTCTCTCTTTCTCTTTCTGGGGAGAGGTTAGCCAGGTCAGCAGATTGGGAAGCTTTGTAAAAAGTCTTCTAATTGTGTACTCAGATTCCACTTAAAAAAGTAACTCAGTACTCTCATGGTACTTAATACATACATAGTACATCTTGGTTTGACTCCTAAAAACAACAAACTCACCCAGTGATGCAGATTTGAGGTGGAAGGAGTTGGAAGACTTGCTGTTTGTGTGTGTATGTGTATGTGTGTACATGTGTATATGCCTGTGTATTATGTGTGTACATGCCTGTGTATTATGTGTGTGTACATGTGTGTGCTTGTGTATTATGTATGTATGTGTGTACATGTGTGTGCTTGTGTATTTGTGTGTGTGTGTGTGTGTGTGTGTGTATGGATGAAGGATGATCTTTCAGTGATTTCAGAAGCTTCCCCCGGAACTAAAAAGTGTGAGACAAGATCCTTGAAAACAAGGACTATTTCATTGCTGTCCCCAGGCCTTGGACAATATCTGGCACATAGCAGGTGCTTAATCAACTTATTGATTCATGATTGATATATGCAAATTCCTAGTAGAAATCCAATCAAAATAATGAAAAGGGCTGAAGAGATCAAAGTGGTTCCATCAGGTAGAGAGTTCCCACAGCTTGGAATCTGCCATTCATCTCTCCCTGCTTCCCTCTCACTTTCACCCATATTGATGCCCATCTCCAGAAAGCACTCCTCCTGTGAAGACTCTCAAGTTCAGCTGCAGGTCTCCCATCCCAGATTTTATGCAGTACCCCAGTCCTCAGTGTCTGGGATGAGCAGGAGCTACTTGAGGGCCGTTCCATGTTTCCCAGCCCTCCTTGAGGGCTTTATTACTGCAGCTGGAAAGGAGCCCCTGGAGGGCTGGGGCTAGTTCAGCCTTCTTCACCCCTGACTTTCGTGGCATTCGATCAGTACATGCCCTCTGACATTTGAATGTTCCAAAGAGGTTTATCTTGGTGTAGCTGTAATAGCAGCAGGGAAGAACGGCGGAAAGGAAGTAGGATGGGAGGGATGCTGAGATAAACCAAAAGAGCAATGATGGCTATGAAGGCAGAGTCAGGGGCAAGCTGGGGAGGGCAGTGGCAGGATGAACCAGCCTGGAGGAAGAGGTGCCACTCTCCAGGATTCAATGACTTTCCTCTAAGCCTTGGCTGAGTCTATGCATGCTGTTTTTGTGGTCAAGGACTCAGAGTCCACTTACAATTCGGAAGACCAGGTTATATTCAATGAGTACATAGGGTCTCTGCCAAAGTAACATTAGCACCAGAGTCCACAATATGTAGGAGTCAAGGGGGAACTACTTGCTTGGCAAGAAGAGGTTATATTTTCCTGTCCAGGAGGGAGGAGGGAGTAGGGGGGAGGGGAATAAACTGCCTGCTGCTGTCCCTTTCAAGCCCAGAACATCTGTTCTGGGGCCTCCATGGGTTTATTGGGGGGTTACCTCCATCACTCAATGTGTCTAGGACCAGTCGAATGGATGCTGCCTCAGATAACTGAGACCTGGGAAGGAACTTAAGTTAAAAAGGCCGAGGTCACCCATTTCATCCTGGCCCATCTCCAGTCATCTTGACTTTTATCTTGCCACTGGACTCAGATGGTTCTGGAATAGAGAGTGAGGCTGATGATTTTGACTAGCTCTACCTCACTTAAATCCAACCCATGAGTGAGTCAAGACATCACCTCCTGATGTCACTGGTCCTCTTCAAGAATGAAGGATGATCAAGAACAACTTTAGCTCTACCATTTGTCCTGCCACCTGAGCCAGACCCCTGCTTTCCTCTCTATGCCCCCTCTACCCTGCCCCCACCCCAATCACCCTGCTTTCTAGGGCTGGAATCACAAATCAATTCTGCCATTAATCCTGGATAATGTACTTTATTCTCCCTTGGCAAATAGGTGTTTGAGTGAATAAAGCTCTGGGCTCTATACTTGTCTTCCTGAGTTCAAATCTGGCCTCAGACCCTTACCAGCTGTGTGACCCTAGGCAAGTCACTTAATCCTATTTGCCTCTATTTCCTCCTGATACCTCCTGCCTTCATTTTGTCTTAGTTTTTTTTAAGTACAACTTACTGAGAATGTGAACATTTCAAATTTCATTTTAGAAGAATCTTGTTTCTGACTTCTGTAGCTGCTACTGAGGGAAATGGGGGTGGGGAGAGGAAGTGAGAGGATATCCTTTTATCCCTTTGCATCCCAGCTTTAACAGACACTCCCATAGATACATGGTTGTTATCGACCAATCTTCGAAAGAGAGGGACATTAAAAACTTGACTGTCAGAGCAGAGAACATCCAGAGTGATAGGACCAAGAGAATTTCTTGATAGACTGAGTGAGTTAACTCTAAAGAAGAAAGTCTGAAGAGGCATTTTCACAGAAAGGAATTTATTTATTTGTTTACTTTTTTACCGTTGAGAAGGGAATTTGAAGAGAGTTTTTGAATGGCTTGTCCTTGCCCAGAGAGCTAACTTCCTGAACAACAGGCTGTGTCGATGGAGGAGTTAGCCACTGTAGTTCATGGTTAGATGGAATTGACTACAGTATTTTTCATGGCTTATACATTCAAAAATGTTTGTATATATCTTTGCGTGACCTGGTGGTAGTAATAAATGACATAGTCAGAAACGCTAACTTTTGCTGAAGCCTGTGAGGCTAGAGTCTAACACTAAAAGTGAAAAGGAAAGTATGGGGAAAAGGTTTCTCAGGTTTTGACAAACCAGGGTGAAGCAAATGAATTAATGATAAATATTATGCATTTCTATTAATTCATGAGGAAATATCAGATTATAACCCTTGTTCACCTCAGAACCTGGGATGAGAATGAAGAAGGAAATAAGTCTATAACAGAGAGGGCTTAGTGACTGGTTAGTTGCACACATCCAGTGTCCTCACAAGGTAAAAACTCTGTTACAAGAGGAAGTAACGGTAACTTCAGTGGCTGCTTATCTGGATAATCTGTCATTAGGCATCAGTGCTGCAGGGAGCCTTAGAGATCATCTGGTCCACTCTTCTCATTTTAACTATTTTAAATTTTTAATCAGTCACTTTCAAAACTTCTCTGCTCTTCCCACCTGAAGCCTCAGTAAATCATTCCTTGTAACCAGAAATAGAGATGAGAGCTAAGCCAAGCCAATAACTGTGTCTGGTAGGAGAGGCCACATTGTTCACTCCAGTGGGGGAAGGGAAGCGTACACCCTCATGTCTTCTTGGAGGCTTGCAAGATTGGCCATTTTAACAGCATTCCTTTTCATTTCTTGTTCTTTTCACAGACATTGCAATAACTGGGCATCTTGGTTTTCTGGTCCTCCTCATTTTGTTTCACTTTAGTTCATATCATTCTTGCCTTGTTTCTCTACGTTCCTCACATTTGTCATTTCTCACAGTGCGATCATATGCCACTAGATTCATGTGCCACTATTGGTTTAGTCAATAAATGAATACTTTGTTTCCATACCTTTACTACCCAAAAAGGGCTGCTAGGAATATATAGCTATTGATGGGTCATTCCACCCTTATCTTTGACTCTCTTGGGATAGATGCTTAGCAATGAGACTTTGGGATACAAAGATGTGACTGTTTTAGTCACTGTTCCTCTCCTCTTCCTAATTCTAACTAGCATTCCAGACTGGTTGTATAAACAGTGCATCAGCACACCCACCTTCCTGCAGCCCCTGCAACATTGGCTGATGCTTTGACATTTTGACCAATTTGCTGAGTGTGAGGTAAAACCTCTGGGTTGTTTGGTTGTGCTTCTCTCGTTATTATTGGGATTGGGGAGAGGCTGCATGACCTCGTGGAGTTAGAGTTGTCCTCAGAGTCAAGATCGGAGTTCAAGTACCATCTTTGCCACATCCTGGCTGTGTGACCCTGGGCCAGTTGCTTAAATTCTCAATGCTTCTATTTCCTCATTTCAAAAGTGAGAAGTATGGTCTGGATGTTGGCTTCTGAGATCTTTTCCAACTATAAATTGAGAATTCTCTGTAATTGCAGTGAGTTCAGATTTTCATTGGCTAAAGGTCTACTGAACATACCAGGGATGGGGAATGGGAGACAGGGGGATTAATTCAGTTTATAGGACTTGACTTCACACAACTCACATTTTGGCTTAGTTTGGCACAGGCCACAAAGACCTCCTAGGATGCTCAGCCTTGAGCCACAGCCCGGGGGACCTCGAGCTGATAGGTCATGGGACTGACCAGCCAAGCTCTCAATAGGGAGCCTCTTTCCCCAACCTTGAGACCCTTTAGCAGCAAGGCCAGGCTTAGGGGCCCCAGGAGTGAGAGGTCATATGTCCAGTATCCCATTATTATTGCTCTAGCTAACAATTCTAGTATAACATTGAATGATGACGACGATAGTCATCCTTGCTTCACTCCTGGTCTTATTGGTAAGGCTTCTGGCTTGTCCCCATTACAGATAATGCTTGCTGATGATTTTAGATAGATACTACTTACCGTTTATTCTTATGCTCTCTCTAGCATTTTTAATAGGAATGGCTGTTATATTTTCTCAAAAGCCTTTTCTGTGTCTATTGAGATAATCATATGATTTCTGTTGGTTTTGTTAATGATATGATCAATTATACTGATAGTTTTGCTAATATTGAATCAGTCATGCATTCCCACTATAAATCCTACCTAGTCATAGTGTATGATACTTGTGGCATATTGCTGTAATCTCCTTGATAGTATTTTATCTAAAATGTTTTACAACAATATACATTAGGAAAATTGGCCTATAGTTTTCTTTCTCTCTTTTGGCCCTTCCTGGTTTAGGTATCAGAACTATATTTGTGTCATGAAAGGAATTTAGTAGCACTCCTTTGCCTATCTTCCCAAATAGTTTATATAGTATTGAAATTAATTGTTTTTAAAGGTTTGGAACTCATCTGGACCTGGGGATATTTTCCTTAGAGAGTTCATTGATGGCTTGTTCAATTTTTTTCCCCCAAGATGGCATGTCTTAAGTATTCTATTTTCTCTTCTGTTAATCCGGGCAATTTATGTATTTGTAAATATTCAGCCATTTCACTTAGATTTCAGATTTACTGGTGTGCAATTGAGCAAAATAGTTCCTAATTATTGCTTTGATTTCTTCTTCATTGGAGTTGAGTTCACCTTTTTCATTTTTGATATTGACAACTTGTTTTTCTTATTTTTTTTAAGATAAAAATAACCAATGATATATTTATTTTATTCTTTTCCCCTCATAAAACCAGCTGCTAGTTTTATTTCTATATTCAATGGTTCTCTCCCAATTTTATTAACTTCTGCTTTGATTTTTAGGACTTCCAATTTGGTGTTTCATTGGGGATTTTAAATATGTTCTTTTTCTAGTTTTTTTTAAAATACATGTCCAATTAATTGATCTGCTCTTTCTCTATTTTATTGACATAAGAATTTAGAAGTATAAAATATCCCCTGAATTCTGCTTTGGCTCCATCTTATAAATTTGGGTGTGTTGTCTCATTGTTGCCATTGTTTTTAATGAAATTATTGTTCCTATATTTGTTCTTTCATCTACTCATTCTTTAGGATTAGATTATTTAATTTCCAACTAATTCTTAATATATCTTCCCATGTCCCTTTATTGAATGCAATTTTTATTGCCTCATGATCTGAAAGGATGTGTTTAATATTTCTGCCTTTCTGTATTTGATTGTGAGGTTTTTAATGCCTTACTACATGGTCAATTTTTGTATAGGTGCCATGAGAAAAGGACATATTCCTTTCTATTCCCATTCAATTTTCTCCAGAGATATGTCATATCCAACTTAAAATTCAATTCACCTCTTTAACTTCTTTCTTGTTTGTTTGTTAGATTTATCTAGTTATGAGGGGAAAGTTGAGGTCCCCCCTAGTATATTTTTACTACTTCCTCCTGTAATTTATTTAACTTCTTTAAAAATTTGGATTCTCTTCCATTTGTTACATATGTGTTTAGCATTGATATTACTTCATTGTCTATAATACCTTTTAGCAAGATGTAGTTTCCTTCCTTATCTCTTTAGACCTATTTTTACTTTGTCTTTTACTTTTTTGCTTTGCTTTACTGAAGCATAATAGATGCTGCTTCAGGCTTTTACCTTTACTCCATACCTCTTGTCTTCAAATGTTTCTTGTAAACAACATATTGTAGGATTCTGTTTTTTAACCCACTGTGCTATCTGCTTCTGTTTTGTGTATGAGTTCATCTCATTCACATTTCTAGTTATGATTGCTGGGTATTACCTTCCAACCTATTTTCCCCAGTTAATCCTTCTCTCTATCTCTGTCTCTCTCTCTGTCTCTGTCTCTCTGTCTCTGTCTCTCTCTGTCTCTGTCTTTGTCTCTGTCTCTGTCTCTCTCTGTCTCTCTGTCTCTCTCTCTCTGTCTCTCTCTCTCTCTCTCTCTGTCTCTCTGTCTCTCTCTCTCTCTCTCTCTCTCTCTCTCTCTCTCTCTCTCTCTCCTTTCACTGTGGCCCTCTTCACTAGTATTTTGCTTTTGTCCACCATCTCCCTCAATCTGCCCTCCCTTCTATCAACCCCCCTTTCCCCTTCTACTTTCCTATAGGGTAAGATGAATTTCTATACCCAACTGATCATGCATGGTATTCTCTCTTTGAGCCAATTCTGGCTATAGTAAGGATCAAACAATGCTCACTTACCTTTTTATGTCTCTCTCAAGTCTTGTATTTGAAAGTCATTTTCTATTCAGTTATGGTGTTTTCATCAGGAATGATTGAAAATTCTCTATTTCATTGAATGCCCATTTTTTTCCCCTGAAGGATTATGCTCAGCTTTGCTGGGTAGGAGATTCTTGGTTGCAATCCAATTTCCTTTGTTTTCTGGAATATCATATCCCTCTGATCCTTCCATGCAGAAACTGCTAAATCCTGTGTAATTCTGGCTTTGGTTCTTCAATATTTGAATAGTTTCTCTCTAGTTAATTGCAGTATATTCCTCTTGACCTGAAAGTTCTGGAATTTGGCTATAATATTCCTGGGAGTTTTCATCTGGGGATTTCTTTCAGGAGTTAATTAATGAATTCTTCCAATTTTTATCTTATTTTTTGGTTCCAGGATATGAGATCAGTTTTCCTCAATAATTTCTTGAGGCTCTTTTTTGATTATGACTTTCAGGTAGCCGAATAATTCTAAATGATCTCTCCCAGATCCATTTTTCCAGGTCAATTGCTGTTATTTTTTAAAAATTATTTAATTAGTTTTAGTTTTCAACATTCATTTCCATAAGATTTTGAGTTCCAAATTTTCTCTCTATCTCTCCCTACCCCTACTCCAAGACATCATGCATTCTCATTACCCCTTCCCCCAATCTGCCCTCTCTTCTATCACATCCTTCCTTTCCCTTATCTCCATCTCCTTTATTTTTTTGTAGGGCAAGATAGATTCCTATATCCCATTACCTGTATTTCTTATTTCACATTTGCAAAAACAATTTTTACCATTCAGTTTTAAAACTTTGAGTTCTAAATTCTCTCGCTTCCTCCCTCCACACCCATCCCCACTGGGAAGACAAGCAATTCAATATAGGTTATACATGTGTAGTTATGCAAAAGACTTCCATAAAAGTCATGTTGTGAAAGACTAACTATATTTCTCCCCATCCTATCCTGCATGCCATTTATTCTAGTCTTACTCTTGACCTTGTCCTGCTCCGAAAGTGTTTACTTCTAATTACCCCTTCCTCCCATTTGACCTCCCTTCTATCATCCCCCACACCCCACTTATATCCTTCTTCCCTACTTTGCTGTAGTGTAAAATAGATTTTCATACCAAATTGAGAGTACATGTTATTCCCTCCTTAAGCCAAACGTGATGAGAACAAGCTCCACTTTTCCCCCTCTCATCTCTCCCCTTTTCCCCTACATTGAAAAAGTTTTTTCTTGCCTCTTTTATGAGAGAGAATTTGCCCCATTCTATTTCTCTCTTTCTCCTCCCAATATATTCCTCTATATTATCCCCAATAAAAAAATTTTATTTTTCTACATATCATCCCTTCCTATTCAACTCACTCTGTGTCCTCTGTCTGTATGTATATAATCCCTCCAAGCACCCAAATACTGAGAAAAGTCTCAAGAGTTACAAATATTATCTTTCCATATAGGAATGTAAACAGTTCAACTTTAGTAAGTCCCTTATGATTTCTCTTTCCTGTTTACCTTTTCATGCTTTTCTTGATTCTTGTGTTGGAAAGTCAAATTTTCTATTCAGTTCTGGTCTTTTCATCAAGAATGCTTGAAAGTCCTCTATTTCATTGAGTGACCAGTTTTCCCCTGAATATTATACATATTTTTGCTGGGTAGATGATTCTTGATTTTAATCTTAGCTCCTTTGACATCTGGAATATTATATTCCAAGTCCTTTGATCCCTTAATGTAGAAGCTGCTAGATCTTGTGTTATTCTGATTCTATTTCCACAATACTCAAATTGCTTCTTTCTGGCTGCTTGCAATATATTCTCCTTGACCTGGGAGCTCTGGAATTTGGCTACAATATTCCTAGGAGTTCTTTTGGAATCTCTTTTAGGAGATGATTGGTGAATTCTTTCAATATTTATTTTACCCTCTGGTTCTAGAATATCAGGACAGTTTCCCTCGATAATTTCATGAAAAAATGATGTCTATGCTCTTTTTTTGATCCTGGCTTTCAAGTAGTCCCATAATTTTAAAATTGTCTCTCCTGGATTGATTTTCAAGGTCAGTTGTTTTTCACATTCAGATATTTCAGACATTTCAGATATTTCACGTTGTCTGCTATTTTTTCTTTCCTTTAGTTTTGTTTCATAATTTCTGGATTTTTCATAAAGTCATTAGCTTCCATATGCTCCATTCTAATCTTTAAGGAATTATTTTCTTCAGTGAGCTTTTGAACCTCCTTTTCCATCTGGCCAATTCTGCTTTTTAGGGCATTCTTCTCCTCATTGGCTTTTTGACTCTCTTTTGTCATTTGGGTTAGTCTATTTTTTTTCTTTTCTTATTTATTTATTTATTTATTTATTTAACTTTTTATATTCATTTTCACAAAATTTTGGGTTCCAAATTTTCTCCCCTTTTATCCCCTCCTCCCACCCCAATACCCCAAGCATCTAATTTTCCCTATCTCCAATCTGCCCTCTCTTCTGTCATCCCTCCCTTCTCTTGTCTCCATCTTCTCTTTTCTCCTGTAGGGCCAGATGATTTTCTATTCCTCATTAACTGTATGTCTTCTTTCCCAGTAGCAACAGCAATACTAAACAGTTGTTCCTAAAACTTTGAGTTCCAAATTCTCCCCATCCCTCCCTCCCCACCCATTCCCTTTGGGAGGGCAGGCAATTCAATATAGTCCATATCTGTGTAATTTTGCAAATGACTTCCCTGATAGTCGTGTTGTGTAAGACTAACTGAATTACCCTCCATCCTACCCTGCCCCTCATTGTTTCTCTTCTGTCTTTTGATCCTGTTCCTCCCCAAGTGTTGACTTCAAATTGCTCCCTCTTCCCTTTGCCCTCCCTTCCATCATCCCCCCACTTGCTTATCTCCTTCTCCCCCACTTTCCTATACTGTAAGATAGGTTTTCATACCAAAATGAGCGTGCATTTTATTCCTTCCTTTAGTCAAATGTGATGAGGGTAAACTAATTGTTCTTTTTTTTTTCCTCAGCTCTCCTCTTTTTCCCTCCACTAAAAAGTCTCCTACTTGTCTCTTAAATGACATATAATTACCCCATTCCATTTCACCCTCTTTCCTCCCACTACATTTCTCTCTCACCATTTACCTTAATTTCTTTTCAGCTATGGTCCCATCCTATTCAATTCACTCTGTGCTCTCTGTCTCTGTGTGTGTGTGCATGTGTGTATGTGTGTGTGCGTGCATGCATGTACATGTGTGTGTGGTCCCACCAACTTCCCAGATACTGAAAAATTTTAAGAGTTACAAATATTGTCTTTCCATGTAGGAATGTAAACAGTTCACTTCTGGTAAGTCCCTTAAGACTTCTCTTTGCTGTTTACTTTTTCATGCTTCTTCTCATTCTTGTGTTTGGAAGTCCAATTTTCTTTTCAGCTCTGGTCTTTTCATCAAGAATGATTGAAAGTCCTCTGTTTCATTGAAAGATCATATTTTCCCCTGAAGTATTATACTCAGTTTAGCTGTGTAGGTGATTCTTGGTTTGAGTTCTAGTTCCTTTGACTTCTGGAATATCCTATTCCATGCCCTTCGATCCCTTAATGTAGAAGCTGCTAGATCTTGGGTTATCCTGATTGTATTTCCACAGTACTGGAATTGTTTCTTTCTAGCTGCTTGCAAGATTTTCTCCTTGAGCTGGGAGTTCTGGAATTTGGCCACAATGTTCCTAGGAGTTTCTCTTTTTGGATCTCTTTCAGGTGGTGATCGATGGATTCTTTCAATACTTATTTTGCCCTCTGGTTGTAGAATGTCAAGGCAGTTTTCCTTGATAATTTCATGGAAGATGTTGTCTAGGCTCTTTTTTTGATCATGACTTTCAGGTAGTCCCATAATTTTTAAATTGTCTCTCCTGGATCTATTTTCCAGGTCAGTTGTTTTTCCCATGAGATATTTCACATTCTCTTCCATTTTTTCATTCTTTTGGTTTTGTTTGGTGATTTCTTGGTTTCTCGTAAAGTCATTAGACTCCATCTGTTCCATTCTAATTTTGAGAGAACTATTATCTTCAGTGAGCTTTTGAACCTCTTTTTCCATTTGGTTAATTCTGCTTTTGAAAGCATTCTTCTCCTCATTGGCTCTTTGAACCTCTTTTGCCAATTGAGTGAGCCTATTCTTCAAGGTGTTATTTTCTTCAGCATTTTTTTGGGTCTCCTTCACCAAGGTATTGACCCGTTTTCATGCTTTTCTTGCATCTCTCTCATTTCTCTTCCCAGTTTTTCCTCCACCTGTCTAACTTGCTTTTCAAAATCCTTTTTGAGCTCTTCCAAAGCCTGAGCCCACCCGACATCCCCCTGGGGTGTCTGGGGTACTGAGGCCCCACCCTCCACGTCTTTCCCTGATGGCAAGAATACGTCCTCGTCATCAGATCCAAATGTTGGGATCATTTGCATTTGTTGGAAAAAACTCTCTATAGTCTTATTTTTCTTCCCTTTTCTAGGCATTTTCCCAGCCAGTTACTTGACTTCTGAGATTCCTGTCCACCCCTGCCTAGATCCTCCCAGCTAGTGCTTGGGCTCTGAGATTCAAATGGGCTTTCCACGCCGCCCGCCCAGCTGTTAATCAATGTGACCTTTTGTTCTGGTGCTGGGGTGGGGGCAGGGCCGCCTCCTATGCTCAGCTCCCTCAGGGGCTTTATGCAGAGACTTTCAGGAATGGAGAGGGTGGGGGGGGCCACCTCCCAGGCTCAGTTGCCTCAGGGGCTTTATGCAGAGGCCTTCAGTAATAGAGCGGGGTGGGGCTGGGCTGTGTCCCAGGCTCAGCTCCCTCAGGTTGTTTATGCAGAGACCTTCAGTAATGAAGATCCTGCCTGCTGCTGGGGGAGTCCCGCCACTGCTGCCTCCCCTGCCACCCACGCCTCTGCCTCCGCTGCTTCCTGCCCCCATCTCTGCCACCACCGCTTCCTCCCGAGGGGGCCCGAGTCATGGAGACACCCCACTCCCCTCAGCCAGCCAGCCATCTCTCTCACTGACCTGTAGCTTCTGTATGGGCGGAGGGACTTTCCCGGCTGCCGGAGCTTCCATCCCTGAAACCTGCTCGGGTCAGCTTCTCTGGGGCCACGGCTAGGGCAGCGCTGGGGTGGGGTCCACTTTCCGGGGCACGACGGACCCTGGGGACGGGTCTCCAGGGCTCTCTGGCACGGAAATCTCTTCCACTCTATTTCTGTACCCCTTTCAGTGGTCCAGAAGTTATGGGGGTCTCTTTTTACATTAATTCTATGGGCTGTGGGTTGGAGCTCGTAAACGTGCGTCCTTCTATTCCACCATCTTGGCTCCGCCCCCTCAGGTTAGTCTATTTTTAAAGTGTTATTTTCTTCAGCATTTTTTGGGTCTCCTTCAGTAAGCAGTTGACTTGTTTTTCATGATTTTCTTGCATCACGCTCATTTCTCTTCCCAGTTTTTGCTCTACTTCTCTTACTTGATTGCCAAAATCCTTTTTGAGCTCTTCCATGGCTTGACACCAGCTCATATTTTTCTTGGAGGTTTTGGATGGAGGAGTTTTGACTTTGTTTTCTTCTGTTTGCATGATTTGGTCTTCCTTGTCACCAAAGTAAGAGTCTATAATCTGATTCTTTTTCTGATTTTTGCTCATTTTCCCAATAATATACTTGACTTTTGAACTCTTTGTCAAGGTAGTTCTCTGCTTTCAGTGGGGTTGGTGGGGTATACTGTCAGCTACTAGATTTCCCCACAATCTGTGGGCCTTGAGCTCCAGAAATAGTGGTTGCACCTTCCACTGCCGCTGCCCCTGCTGCTGCTATGGCTGCTAAGGGTTCCTCTGTTCCTAGCCCCTCTGCTGCCCTGGGGAGGGCACAGGTTAGTTCTGGGCACCACCTTTCCTGGCACAGATCTGGAATCCCAACCACCAGCCCAGTGTTGACACATTTTCTCTTTGTAAGTGGGCCCAGTCACAATCAAAAGAAATTCATGCTTTATAACTACACTTCCAAAGGCAGAATGACTCACTAATCACTTGGGTCTTTTAAGTTTGTCTCATCAGATAACAAACCTAATTTATTGACTCTCAGGGTTACCCATGCAAGCTCTATAGAGTATAAATGGGGGGCAACCTCATAGGGAGGGCACAAGTCAGCAGCGTAAGGAGGCAGGAAAGAGCTCTTGTACAACATGGAATTTGATTGGAGGACTGAGGGTAGCTGGGGAAGTGAAGGGTTGGAGAGAGACCAGGAGGAAGATCACCCCAGGTACAAGGGTCTGCAAGCCTAAAAGTGTGGAGCTAGGTGAGGGAGAGAGTAAAGACTGGCAAGAAGGCTTGTGCCAGTGTTGTAGAGTGTATGGAGGAGGAGGGTAAAGTGGGGACGAGTTGTGAAGGTCGCCAAGAATTAAAGGCAATATTTTGTATTTGATTTTGGAAGTGACAAGTAGAAGTGGCAGTATGAGGCAGTCAGATCTTTGGCCCTTGGATGGATGATGGACTGGAGCAGGCAGGGACTTGAGGCAGGTAGACCCACTAGCAGCTATGGCAATAGTCCAGGTGTGAGGTGATGACACGACAGGATGGTCACCACAGTTGATATTACTTCATTGTCTATATTACCTTTTAGCAAGATGTAGTATGAGTGGAGAGGAGGCACGTAGATTTTGTGAAGGTAGAAAAGACACTTGGCACAGGCTGGCCATGAGGGTGAGTGGGAGAGAAGGGCTGACAATTGCCCCAAGGTTGGGAGCCTGGGTCATTGGGAAGACAGCAGTGGGGCATTAAGCTGCTAACCTGCTAGCAGAGGAAAGGAGGCTGATCTGGCATGACCAGCTCAGGAGGAAAGCCTAGCGAAGCTCTGATCTCTGATTACCTTGCTTTGTTTCCAACCCTGATGGTGTCTCAGTAGATTTCCCTTCTGGCATTTTAATCTATGCTTTTTGTCATGATAATTTTATTGTGTTGGAGCTCATCTTTTGTTCACTCATTCTTCTTGGCAGCTTTTAATTTTCTCTGAGAATTTCTGACTGCTTTTGCCCTTGTTCACTGCTTCTAAGTCATTGACTTCCTTGCATCCTCTTACTAGGTAACCCCTTCAGCTGTGATGAAAAGCTCACTTTCTCCTGAGGTCCTTTGAACTTAGAAGCTTGACAAGAAGCATCAATCATTGTTCTGAGACCTAAAGCAAAAGTCCCTCTTTGTGAAAAGGCAAATGAATTTGAGAGAGAGAGAGAGAGAGAGAGAGAGAGAGAGAGAGAGAGAGAGAGAGAGAGACAGAGAGACAGAGAGACAGAGAGACAGAGAGACAGAGAGACAGAGAGACAGAGACAGAGAGAGACAGGGAGACAGAGAGACAGAGACAGAAAGAGAGAGACAGAGAGAGAGACAGAGAGAGAGAGACAGAGAGAGACACACAGAGAAAGATAGAGAGAGACAGAGACAGAAAGAGAGACAGAGAGAGAGAGGGGTGCAAATTGGGAGACAGGGAGACAGAGAGAAGAGAAGAGGAAGGGAGGAGGAGAGAGACAGAGACTGAGAGACAGAAAACAGAGAGCAGAAGAGGAGGTAGGAAGGGAGAGAGAGATGGAGGCTGGGCAGGTCAGTTCCAAGGGAGTTTGGCAGATCTCTGCCTGGAAATGTCTATGACCCATCATAATTCCACTCCCACTCTGACTTGGTTGCCTGCTCCTGTTCATTATTCAGAGGAATGAAGAGGAAAGTTGGGAGAGATCCTCATCCTTGTTAGTTCCATATCTGAGCCTGCCATTGCTTTACTCTGAATTTGAAGTCTTGACTCAGCAAAGCAGTTATTAAGTAGCTATGATGTGCTAAACTCTGGGGTTACACATTTTTAAATTGACCTAATTCTTGCCTGGAGGGAGCTCTGACATTTAGTAGCTGTATAATCATGAAAAAGTGATCACAATTTTTGACTCTCAGTTTCCTCATCTGTAAAAAGGGGTGACTAACCTCGCTGCTCTGACCTAAGCCCTTGGGATACAAAACATGTCGCTGGTGAAACTGGGGTACGCCTTCTTTCCCCAGGCCACTGGGCATCACTGCACCAACATTCCTCAGCTGTGTCTGTGCAAGTTCTTCCTTCCCCGTAAACGGTATTGTTTTTCCTGAATTTTAACATCCTTCAAATATGGGTCATAATACTCAGGCCTCAGAAGCAGGTATTGCATGCTTTTGTTCAGCAGTTATCAATCTCTTAGAAAATTCAAATATTAATGAAATTAGACCTCAGTTCCTTTTTCAGATGTAGCTTTGTAATTTACCATATCTTAGAAAAGCATTTAACAGTCTCCCATGCTATTCTTGTGGAAAAGGGCGAAGATGGGAAGAGAGCAGAGCAGAGGAGGAGAAGGAAATCTGAGGGAGAGCTGAATAATTGGTTTGGGGGCTGTTGTAGTGGGGATTCTCATTCAGATATATTTGGGTTTGGAGAACTTCCGAGGTCCCTCCCAACTCTGATATTTTGTGACATAAAGAATATAGAGGAAGGAAGGGACTTTGGGGAAAAAAACCCAACAAATTAGGTGACACAGTGGATAGAGTGCAGAGCCTGGAGTAGGAAGACCTGAGTTCAAATCCAACTTCAGACACTTATTAACTGTGTGACCCTGGGTAAGTCACTTACCCTCTGTTTGGCTCAGTTTCCTTAACTGGAAAGTGGGGATAATAATAGCACCTGCTTCTAAGGGTTATTGTGAGGATCAAATGAGACAGTGTTGGCCAAGTGCTTAGCATGGTACCTGGAATATAGTGAATGTTGCGTAAATTCTTGCTATTTATTATTATACTTCCTTTCCTCTCTTCTTTCCTTTCCTTCCTCATCCCTCCCTCACTGTCCCTCTCTCCATCCTTCCTCCTTAGAGGTATTTCTCCTTAGAGTCTCTGAATCACAGCAATGCTCCAAACTATCTTCAGATCAGCTGTATTTCAAGCCTCCTCACTTAGGGAGCTTTCTTTGCCTCTACAGACCTGAGCCCCAGGAATCATGTCTCTGCCCACCAATACTGCAGGTGGCATCTTTACCAAGGCCGTGTCTTACTGAATAATTTGGAGGGCAGAGCCAACATGGATATTGTAAGAATCAACAAAGCCATTCAGACTCCCTTGTGGTCTCTTGGGGGCACCTAATGAATGTGGAGGCTGGTTTGTGAGGTTGGGTCTGTACTTCAAAAAAGGTACAGAAGTTTCATTATGCAGGGCTTACTCAGGAGGAAGAGGATGAGGGAACACACACATTAAAAGCCTACTATGTGCCAGGCTATGGTACGGAGCACTTTACAGTTATTAGCCTTCTAGCCTCCCCAGCTGGATGGCTCGCCTAGAGATTTGGGCAGGATGGAATTCACACGAGTTTAACAAAGGAGGGACCAGCCTAGAGCCAATCACTTGTTAGTTTTTTTCCCCAAAGCTTGATTTTTTTCCAAGCCTTCCCAAAGATGGGGTAGAATACTCAGGATTTGGGTTTGGGGTAAAATACTTGAGATCTGTGGCAGGAAAAGTAAACAAGAAATGCAGTCACCAAACGATTTCATCCCTATCTCCCTTTGTGCCCCTCTCCATCATGACAGAGAGCTAGGTTTGGAGTCAAGGAGGCTGCCTTCAAGTCTTGTCTCTGAGACACATGGGCTGAGAGACCCTGAACCCATCACTCAACTTCATCTCACAATGTCCTTCTCTGAGACTCAGTGCAGAAGGTGAGCTGCCAGACTGGTTGGGGGAGATGGTTTCCTATGCTGATAAAAGCACAGGTCCAGCACCTCCCTGCTCCCCTCAAGGGGGCACTCTGCCACAATCCAGAGCTGACCGGAGGAAGGCTAGGCACACAATTTCCGCTTTCCAAAAATCCGGTTAATAGGGAGCAAGATGAACTCCTTTGAGCATGGTGCCGCTTTTGTTTCCTTCCTTTCATTGCCACGGCTGCTCCCAGATGCACTTTGAGAGTCTTGAATTAGAAGAAGAGATGCCATTTTGATTAGAGGTGACTTGCCTAATGTCTGGATGAATTTCCCATTTTCCCTATGCAGGCATCAAAGAACTTTAACATAATTTAAAATAATTGGATGTGGCC
Source organism: Bettongia penicillata ogilbyi (assembly GCA_023548195.1). Lineage (NCBI taxonomy): Eukaryota > Metazoa > Chordata > Mammalia > Diprotodontia > Potoroidae > Bettongia > Bettongia penicillata. The sequence goes on along the minus strand of JAJHZJ010000095.1, from coordinate 1,761,240 downwards.
GATGGCCGATTATCTGAATCCACAGAGAGCAGTTAAGATGCTCACTCATTTTCACTTTAATATAACGAAGAAATTGCTACAGGAAAGAGACTAAATTGAGTTTGTTTGAGTCAGAAGGGATGACAAGGAAGATGGCTTGAGAGATAGGCTAGAATGTACACAGACTCTGTGAAGGGAATTCTACTCTTTTCAAAAATTAATTGTTTTAAAGGCCTATTGAAATGCATGATATTCTAATGACCACCCCTGACCTACTGCTTGGCAGTTGAGTTGTCGGTTTTTTCTCTCCTAGCACTGGGTATTTTGATGGATTTGATATTTGTAATTAGCTGTATGTGAAGAGATGCAGTTGATTTTCCTTGAATGTAAGTACAGTATTGGAGATTGTGTTTAGAATATAACTTGATGACCAAGAACCCAAAGAGTCAATGACAATATGAGATGGTAAAAAATCCTTGCTTGAACATTGTATAAAGCATGGGTTGGTAATTGCCTGAACCTTGAGATTAGGAAGAGAAAGTCTCAAACAAAGGCCAAGGGTGGAGGTAGGGGAGTGTGAATTCATGAGGACAGATGGAAAATGGATCCATTTCCAAGAGTAGACTTCAAGATTGATATTTCCCCTTTAAACCATCACCTTTGAGAAGATTCTCAGCTGTAGCACACCTGGCAGTCTTCATGGCCTTGAATGTTGATAGAACAGCTAATTGTCTCTGTGTCTTGTGGCAATAGATTCATCCAAGGAGGGCAGGCAGAAGCAGGGCTACCTAGCCCTTGCTTGGGAAATTGGTACAGCTCCCATCCTTACCTCAATTTTTTTTTCTGTTTTCACTCCCACCTATCCCTTCCCCTCCCCTCTCTCCACTGCCTCTTCCAATTAAGAGAGAGAAAGAGAAAAAAAAACGAACCAAAAATCTTATAAAAATATGCCTACCAAACAAATAGTCTCCCTCGTTGGCCATGTCCAAATGTGTGTCTCATTTTGCATTTAACTCCATCACCTCTCTTCCAGGAGGGGATTAACTGCGTCATCTTCAGTCCTCTGCAATCATGGTTCATCAGTAAATTGTTTAGTTTCAAAGTTATTTTTCTCTATTATATTGTCTCCATTATGTAAATTTTTCTCTTGATTTGGCTTATCTCCCTCTGCATCAGTTTATACCTGTCTTTCCAGTTTCCACTTTAACTTTCCATGTCGCCATTTCTATGGCACAATAATATGCCATGATATTCATACCTGATGAACAGCCTTCCCTGATAGATAGGCACTCCCTTAGTGTCCTAGTTTTTGCTGCTTGAAAAAGAGTTGATATAACTATTTCTATACATATGGATCTTTTCCTTGTTTCTTTGATCTCCTTGGGTAGGGGACTAGTAGTGGTGATTCTGAATTAAAGAGTAAGGTCAGTTTCCTGGCTTTGGGGGCACAGTTCCAAATTCCAAACTGAACTATTTCCCAACTCCACCAACAGGGCATCAGGTAGCTGTTTTCTCGTAGTCTGTCCAGTATTTGTAATTTCCTATTTTATCATCTTGCCAGTCTGGTGTTAGTGATTTGGAACATTCTTTCACATGATTGTTGATAGTTTGGATTTCTTCTTTTGAAAACTACCTGTTCATATCATTTGACATTTATCAACTGAAGAATAGGTCTTATCCTTAGATATTTCAGTCAGTTACTTTAAAAAATAAGTATCTTGGATATGAGACCTTTATCAGGGAAACTTGCTGAAAGGATTTTCCCCAGTGATCTGTTTCCCGTCTGATTTTAATTCTGTTGATTTTGCTTATATACAAAACACTTTTTAAACTTTGGAATCAAAATTGTCCATTCTATCTTCTGAGATCCTCTGTCCCTAACTTGGTCATGAACTCTTCCTCTTTCCACAGATCTGATAGGCCAGCTCTCCTTTGCTCCTCTAATGTCTTCTGGCACAACCTTTGAACAGAGGAAGTGAGAGGAAACGATCTCTGCAGAGATCACGGTGGGTCTGGGAGCCCGGTCCTCCTCCACAGCCTGGCCCACGCCCGTTCCTTGTGACTGGTAGCCCCTATTTTCTATCTTGTTCCTATTTCTAAGTCTCATATGCCTGAAAGCTTACACAATAAATGCCTCTAGCTATTATGGCTAATAGTGTAGCCATCCTTTCTTGTCTGTAGGACCCTACTCTACCCTATAAAACAGCTGAATGCCTCCGATTGTCACCTTCCTTCAATGAGGAGCTACAAAGCATCTTAACATGAGGGGAGATGCTGCTGCTGGCATCTTTGACCCCAAGAGACTCAAACCACCACCACTAACTAGACCAGCACCTCCCCTCCCTCCCCCATGGAAACAGCCCAAGAGCCCTGGGTATAGAAGTGCCCCAAGGACAGCCATCATCCAGGAAAGTCACACCCTGTGGGGAAGGGACCTGACAGCCTCTCTATGACTGATGCAGGCACAGAGTCTTATGGGGGTAAAGATGGCAGTTTGTGACAGAAAACTGCCCAGCCCCTCCCTCCCTCCCTCCCTCCTTCCCTCCCTCCCTCCCTTTCTTCCTTCCTTGCTTCCTTTCTTCCTTCCTCTGTCTCTGCCTCCTCTGTCTCTTTCTTCAGAGATGTCTCTGTCCATCTGCTTGTGTCTCTCTCTCATTTCCCCCCTCCCCACCCCCATCCCTGGGACTAATCCAAAAAACTCAGTTCCTTCTCTATTAAATACATGAAGATGGCCAATATGTCCTACTGGAATTTTCTCTTTTCTAGGCCAAACATCTTCAGTGCTGTTGGTATCAGCAGGAGGCTCCTCATTACCCTGATAGCCCACCCTGAGCACTCTTTACCTTACCAGTATCCTTCCTAATGGTGATGCTGGAAAATTATCCCAGGGAGTGAGTGCTCTGACCAGGCACAGGGCAACAGTGGCCTCCCTCAGCCCCAGAGGCTCTGGTTCCTTACAAGGCAGCCAGGTGGGCTGAGGGAAGAGAGTGCAAGATCTGCCCTTAGAGGACTTAAAACACCTTGGCCATGAGGGAAAGCAGCTTCTGAGATGGGACCAAGGCAACAAGAGATACCAGGGCAGCTGTGAGCCTGAGGACAATAGTATGTAAAGAATGGCCAGGGAATTTCAGGGAGACCTGGCCCCTCTTCAGCTCTAAGGCCCAGCTAGGTGAATATGTCCTGAGCCTCCTTTGTATAATTGTCTCCAGGAAGGGCTAATAGGATAATGGACACATGGGTGCTCAGGCCTGGAGTCCCTAGGCCTGGCCTTGCTGCAAAGGATCTCAAGGGTGGGAGAAGGTGCTCCCTGTTGAGAACCTGGCTGATCACTCCCATGGTCTATTAGTTCAGGGTCCCCTGGGTTTTGGCTCAAGTCTGAGAATCCTAGGCGGTCTTTGTGGCCTGTGCCAAACTAAGCCAATATGTGACTGGTGTGAAGCCAAGTCCTATAAACTGGATTAATCCCCCTGTCTCCCATTCCCCATCCCTGGTGTGTCTTTAACTGAATTATCTCCTTTCCCTCTCAAATTTATTTACTCATTAGTCAGTCCATAATGAAGACGCCACCATGCACAATTCTTCAGGCTCACAACTAGGTTATGTCAGGCTATCCGGCTTCCTCTGTAACCATGATGAAAGCTGCTGTTTCTGCTGTACGGCTCTAGGATTCTTGGGGGCACAACAGGAAGGCTGAAGTCCCTGGTGGTCAGCCCTGCAGAGTCCTTAGGACATCGGACTCCTGTGGTAGGGTAGGGTGGACATGGTCAGTCCTCTCCTGCAGGATCTGGGGGTGTCCCTCCCCCTTCCTTCTGACTCTTGGTTCCTGGTCCCAGGAGAAGAGGTAGCAGCCATTGACCTTTGCCTTCTGCAGATTAGAAGGAAAGACATTCTAGGCTAGTGACCAAGCCAGACTAGCTTCCAACTTTGCCCTGGTTTTGCCTGAAGACCATCCAGACCTCTCCCTAATAGACTTTATTCCAAGTCTGAGCTGAGGCATCTTCTCCCTATGGTCCTCCACCAGACAGCATTCTCTTCCCTTTTCTTTCTTTCCTGATCACAGCCACAGCCATTTTTGCCTCCTCTCCCCTGCCCCATCCCTGGTTTCCTTCCACACTAACTCATTCTTTAACTAAGGTTTTCCTGATCCTCCCCTTACCCTCCCCCAACCTCTGGTGCACCATCCTCAGCTCTTCATGCCTCCCTCCAAACCCGCAGAGTGTTTGTGTTGTACGCACCTTACAGGGTCCTAAGTATAGGTTATTTCCCCTCACTGAATCTATCTCTGAACCCCCAGTGCTCCACCTTCCCTGACAGTCTTCCCTTCCATAGTCCGAGGGGCCAAGGTCATGGCTCAGCCTTGGCAAGGCCAGAACTCAGCCTCTTGGGCTCCCCAGGCCAGAGTCCTTGCTCTTCTTCTGGGGTGGTTTTGGCATCCTCCAAACTCTCCGTCCTGAATGGCATCGCCCCACCCTCATTCCTTGGTCTGTGTCTCCTTGTTACCAGGTTTTACATATTCGAAAACACTCAATATCCTTTCAGTCAGTTTATTAAGCACTTACTATGTGCCGGCGCTGTGTGAAGTATTGAAGGTACAAAAGTCTCTACCCTCAAGACACTTCTAGTCCTTTGTCCGAGGATCTCAGACCAAACTCCTCGGCCGGTCCACCTTCGCTGCGGTCAAAGGCAGGTCTGCACCAGTTACCATAGGCTTTTGCTTCTATCTTCTTCCCAGACACCCCCGGACCATTTTTCTTGAGACAACTTATGATTCTTCGCTGTCCAGTTAACTTCCTTCTCTCCACACTAGAGTCAAGAAGCTTGGACTGAGGTTGAACCAAAGCACCGACTTCGACGACTCCAGAAGATGTGACCGTCAGACAGAGCTCCACAGAACGGCAAGAGAAGCCCCGTCTGAGCTAATTGTAGCATTTGGCTCCTCGCAGTGACTGGTCTAGGGCAGACCCCGAAAGCCTAACGCACTCGGAACGTGAGGAAAGGGGATTCTGCCCAATGGCGGGCAGAGCCCCAGTATGGCTCAGGCTGCTCTAAACTGATGAGTAATTAATGTGGGGAGGGGGCGATTCCAGCCAATTAAAACACATATTTAAGAGTCTCCTACGTGCTGGGTATTGTTCTAGGTGCTGGACACAAAAAGCCAAACCATCCCTACCCTCTAGAAACCTACATTGTACTGGGGGGAAGGTGGTCAGCGGATACGCCACGTATGTACCCAAGAAAGATGACAAACGATATGTATATAGTCATTCCAGGAGGGTAGGAGAGGTCTGGTGGAGGAGGGACAATAGCACTGTTAGGCAGAACCCTAGGGGTTTTCCAAGGAGACAGGGTCATGGTACTGGACAGAGCAAGGACAAGATTCCCCTGGTCTTCACGCGTCTGATCAAGAATCAGGTAGCTTTGTTTATCTAAGTGTAGAGACTAATGACCGCAGGGCGGCAGCAAGCTGGTGATTTCGAGGCGTCTTCCTGGAAATGCATCCCCAGGATTAATTTACTGCAGATTCACTGACCGTCATGGGGTCCAAAGGCTGCTGGGAAGGAAGAGGCTGACAGTGGCCCCCATCCCCTCTTGCTCTGGTCACACACCTCAGAGCCGTGTACGACTGGGGACTTTCTCTGAGGGAGATATACCGGTTCCCTTAGAAACTCACCGGAAGCACATTTCCTATCTCACATTCCTGTTACTGGATGGAACCTATTTTTACTGAGGTTCAAATGTAATCATCCGAACAGTGTGTTCTTCCTGGCAGGGCTCCAAGGCCACGTCTCTTTGGTTTCCTGATGTACCGGGCATTAATGGAAAGATACATGAGCCTCCTGTGCACACTGAAACCATGGAGAAAATCAATGGCCCAAGCCAGGGAGAACTCCCAATTCGAAGCCCTTTGAAGTCTCCTTGAGAGGGCTCAGGTTGACCCATTCTCTCCCCTGCTCATCCTGGCACAGAACTGACCCTCTGGAGCAGAGCAGAGCCCCTGCCAGACTCTGGCACATTCCATCCCACTGAGCCAGACAGACTCAAGTAGGACCCTGCTGACCGCTTGTCTGCTGTCTGAGGACCAGCCTGGCTGGGTGTCCAGAGGCTCCAGCCTACACTGGGCCAGTTGGCAACTGGACAGGCAGCTGTGAAGTCATCTGTCAGAACCCAAGCCGGGAAAGGGGAGGGGAATAACAGTTGGGTTGCCTGTGGGAAATTAACCAGGGCTTTGAATGAGTCTGAGCTCCCCCTGAAGCAAATGCCCATCTTCCCGATGCCACTGTTCTGGTGATGCTCTAGGGCTGTCACTGAAAGCTACAGCTCCCAAGGATTAACACTGAGAGTCACCCAAAGGGCAGTGGAAACTCCCACAGCAGTCATGAGCAAGATCCAGCTCTGGAAGGATGTATGGTTGGGGGGAGGGGCTGATCAGGAGGTGAGAGCCCACAGGCTTGGTCTGTTGGCATCCAGGCAAGGTGATGAGGTCTGGAGGAAAGACACACTGGACAATATGGACCAGTGAGATGAGGGGTCATGGAGAGCTCAGGTGGGGGCACTGAACCTCTGACAGGAAGGCTGCCATGACTGAGGAAGTTCAGTCTCAGAGAGGCATCATTTGTTCCCTGACCAAACGGTAGTCAGTAACCCAGGTCTGTCTCCTCACTCCAAGTCCAGGGCTCTGGTAACTGGTCTGTTCCAATAGAGGATGACATTACCAAATATGACCAAGTGCATTAGCACATCTTCCCCATATGATCCTTCTACACCTCCAACTCAACATCAACCACGTGGGAAGCCTCATGATTGCCCTTGAATCCATACCTCATTCTGCCGCAAGACTTGAAACCCAATCATCACTGCTGGACAAAGATGGATCTTAGCATTTCAGAGGTGAGAGACCCTTCATGGGTCATCTGGTTCAGCCCATTTCAGGAAAAGAATTCCTTCTATCACAGCCCCCCAAAATGCTCATCTACATTCTCCTTGAAAACCTCTGGTGAGGGGCAAATTCTCTGCCCTCAGAAGAGGAGGTCATGATGGATGGCCTCATTTTCTATATGTGTAATGATGATAATGATGATGATGATAGTACCTAATATCCTTATAGTCCCTTAAGGTTTACAAAACACTTTATGGGTATTATCTAATTTGATCCTTACAGCATTATAATCGCCATTTTATGGAGGGGGAAAGGGAGGCAGAGAAAGGCTAAGTGTCTTGCCCAGGCTTGTATGGTTGGTAGGGTCTGGAGCAGGATTTGCACCTGAGTTTTTCTGACTCCAGGTCTGATGCTGAGTGACTCTAAGTAAGGGAGGAAGCCAGATACTCTGCCAAGAGGCAGGGCTCAGGCACAGCTTTGCAGCCCTGGGGAGAAAGGAGATTGGGAACAGCTGTAGTGGATTGCGTGGGGGTCCTTAGGAAGAATCGTGGAGCTGCAGGGAGGGCTCAGTTCAGACTTGAGAACAGGGCTTTGTCATGGGCACAGCTGCTCGAGAGCATGGAGCCAAGGAGATAGAAGATGGTGGAGATCCGGGCTGAGGATGAGCTCCCTGTGAACCTTGGTCAAGTGAGAGGGGGAGAGTCAGAGGTGGAAGAAGACAATCCACATGGAATGGGGGCTGGACTGGGGGGGAGGGGCACTCTGCCTCCTGGAGCTTGAACCTTCTTCAGCCACAGAAGGAGGGACCTGACCTTCCAGGCACAGATCTTCTATCTCAGGATTCATTCCAGCTTAACTGGGGAAAGGCTCCTAGGGAAGACAAAGATGACCGGTATATGAGAGGGCACAGAAGGGCACTCCCTGACAGTAGCAGGGATTTCCAGGGGAACTTGCTTGGGTTATAGTGGGTGGTCTGCAAGGCTGTGGATTGACCAAAGGAGAATTGTGGAGAAGGACAGGGAGGACGACAGGTCCCCGCTTGTCTCATGACTTCTTTCACTTAACACGGGGTCATTGCCAACTTCTTTCTGTTGAGGTAAAAAAAAAATACTTTAAATCAGCATGGCTTGGAAATGCTTATCTTTAAGAGCTTATGAATACTAGAGCAGGAAAAAAATATAGCTAGGGAATAATGGTTCCCATTAAAATTGTACTCATAGATCCTAAAGTGTGAGAACTGAGAGGGACCTTAGAAACCCTCTAGACTAGCTCCTTCATTTTACAGATCCCTGTGAGATTTTTGCAAAAGCTGAAGGTCTGAAGAGGCTGATAAAGAGAGACACTGAAAAGCTGAGAAAGCCTTTAGGATGGAAAATAGATATTCCCTGCCCTAGAAAGGGTGGGAGGTATAAGAACCTTAATTACATCGAAGGAGCCAGTCAAAGAATTTGCCCCAGGCCATATACTGTATTCATGCCTTTGTCCCCTGTCACAGTCTACATATGTTTCACAAAGTATTATGGGAGGTGAAAATGATCAGACTGGAAACTAATCACCCGAAGGCAACATGCAATGGTTTAAGGAGGAAAAGAAGAACTTGTTGAAAGGAGGGACAATCCTTGTCTCCTCTCTACCTGGGAGTAACAAGCATGTGGAGTAGCTGCCCTCAGCCTCCATCAAAGACCTGTCCAGCCCCCTAGCTGCTGGTCTGGCTGAGATGCTGTGCTCTGTGGATGTCCTAGCAGCTCAGAGTGAACTTCATGAGATGCACTTCTGGATAAGTGAGTTGTCTTGGCCAAGCATGTTCCCTACATATGTACCTCACTACCATGTGTCATGCTTATCAAGTTCATGTCATCTTCCTTGATCCTGGTCTATGCATGTGTTCATGGTACATTAAATACAAAGAAAGGCAAAATCATGGTTTCTGCCCAAAAGGATCTCATATCCTAATGGGGGAGGCAATATTTAAATACCTGTGTACACATAGGATATATTTAGTGTAGATAAAGGTAATTTCAGAGACAAAGTGCTAATAGTGGAGGGGATTAAAAAAGGCCTAGTTAAAAAAAAAACAAACCTGTAAATGAGGTTTATTGGAAATTCAGTTCCTTGATGGTGTACGTGGAAGATCCTAGATAATCAGCTAAAAAAAACTAGTGGAAATAATTAACAACTTTAACAAAGTTTCAGGATATAAAATAAAACCACATAAATCATCAGTATTTGTATATATCACCAACAAATTCCAGCAACAAGCGATAAAAAGAGAAATTTCAATTAAAACAACGACAGTATAAAATACTAGGCAGTCTATCTACCAAAATAAACCCAGGAATTATATGAACAAAGTTATAAAACACTTCAAACAAATGATATAAATTTATTATTTATTAATATTATATTTATATATAGCATATTATATAAATATTAAAATTAAGATTTAAATAACTGGAGAAATATTAACTGCTCATGGGCAGGCTGAGTTAATATAATAAAAATAACAATTCTACCTAAATTAATTTACTTATTCAGTGCTACACCAATCAAACTACCAAAAATTATTTTATAGAGCTAGAAAAAGTAGTAACAAAATTCATCTGGAGGAAGAAAAAAACAAGAATATCAAGGGAATCTATAAAAAAAAATGTGAAGGAAGGTGGGATAGTCATACCAGATCTCAAACTGTATTACAAAGCAGTAATCATCAAAACAGTCTGGTGCTGGCTAATGAATAGGGCAGTGGGTCAACGTGGAATAGATCAGGTACACCATACACAGCAGTAAGAGACCATAGGATTCAATAAAACCCAAGACCCAAGCCTTTGGGACAAAAACTTTCTGTTTGACAAAAACTGTTGGGGAAACTGGAAAACAGTATGGCAGAAATAGACCAAGATAAGGTGAAAATGGATAAATGATTTCTACATAAAGGATGATATTATAAGAAATTAGGGTAGCAGAGAATAGTTTACCTGTCAGATCTATGGATAAGGGAAGAATTTATGACCAAATGAGTCAGAGAGGATATAAAATGGATCATTTAAAATACAAAGTGGATAATTTAATTACATTAAATGAAAGAGTTTTTGCTAGAATTAGAAGGAAAGAAGAAAAGTGGGGAAAGTCTCATTTATCAATTATATAGAAAACTAGGTCAGATTTATGAGAATACAAATCATTCTTCAATTGATAAATGGTCAAAGGATATGAACAGATAGTTTTCAGAAAAAGAAATCCAAGCTATCTATAGTCATATGAAGAAATGCTCTAAATTAATATTGATTAGAAAAATACAAACTAAAACAACTCTGAGACACCACCTCATACCTATCAGATTGACTAATATGATTGACAAAGAAAATGACAAATGTTGGAGAGGATGTGGGAAAATTGGTACCCTGGTGCACCCTTTGAATTGTGGACTGATCCAATTGTTCTGGAGAAAAATTTGGCAAAGGGCTATAAATCTGTGCATACCCTTTGACCCAGATATACCACTACTAGATCTATATCCCAAAGAGATTTTTTAAAAAAGGGAAAAGTATTCATATGCACAAAAATACTCATAGCAGCTTTTTTCAAAGAATTGAAAATTGAGGGGATTCTTCTCAATTATGGAATGGCTGGACAAGTTGTGGTATGTGATTGTGATAGAATACTATTGTGCTAGAAGAAATGACAAATAGGATGCTTTCAGAAACCTGAAAATTCTTATGTGAACTGATGCAAAGTGAAGGGAGCAGAAGCAGAACATTGCGTACAGTAACAGCAACATTGCAATAATGATCAGCTGTGAATGACAGCTCTTCTCAGCAACACAAAAATCTAAGAGAGTTCTGAAGGACTCCAGATGAAGAATGCTCTCCATTATGTAGAAATCACCCCAGAGAGAGTGGATGGAGCCTGAGAGCAGATTGAAGCAGACGATTTTTCACTTCATTTTTAAGGGTCTGTATTTTCTTTCACAACATAACTAATTTGGAAATGTATTTTATGTGATGGCATGCATAGGTTACCGTTAATGTTCAGTCATTTCAGTCATGTCTGACTCTCCATGGCCCCCTTTGTGGTTCTCTTGGCAGAGATACTGGACTGGTTTACCATCTCCTTCTTTAGCTCATTTGACAGATGAGGAAACTGAGGCAAACAAGGTGAAGGACTTGCCCAGGATTACACAGCTACTAAGTATCTGAGGCTGGATTTGAACTCAGGTATCCCTGACTCCAGGCCCAGTGCTCTACCCACTGGGGTGCTTAGCTGCCCTTGTGTAATATGGAGCCTATATCAAATTGTTTGCCTTCTCAATGAGGGGAGAGGGGAACAAGGGAGAGAAATTTTAAAAACAAATTTTTACACATAATTGGAAAAATGTATTTTAAAAAATATGTTCACTCATCCACAATAGTTTTTATTGTAGTTGTCACTTCTGTTCTCTGCTCTGTGCGTCAGCCACATGCTTGCAGCACTTCTCTCTCTTGGGCCTGGGCTGTTCTGTACCTCAGGATCATCTGGGCTGGAGGAGAGCAAGCAGAACCCAGCCAAGGGGCAGAGTAAGGCTGTCTAAATAAATATAACATGTGAATGCCCTGGGAGGTTGTTTTGGGCTTAGATAGTCTGTGACTCTAGATGAGGCTGGAGCAATCAGTACCATAGGCATCGGTACTTCCCCAAAGGATCCGTGATAGGAGTAGACCTTGAAGAAAGCCAACTACCACAGGAGTAGATCAGGCCTGTCCTCAACCCGGTGCTTAGCGTGGAATCACGGGTGTTTTTATGAGTTTTAAAGACATTGTCTGATTGAAGGCTCTCACAACCCAAAGAAATGAGGACCCCAGAAAGTCCTGTACCAATTTTACAAAGCAGGAAACCAAGGTTTGGAGAAGTGGCAGCTTACCAGCAAGTATCAAAGGTAGCATTTGAACCCAGGTCTTCGAGGCTCCAAACTCTACATGCTAGACACCATTCGAGGCAGCCTTTCCTGCTAATAAAAAAAGTTGGTTTGATTGTCTTATCTTGCCTCCCATGGCTAAGGACAACACAGACCCCTCCCCGCAAACTAGACTCAACTTCTGCTCACCTTGAGAACATGGGGAACCTGGCCATCTCACACACATGTGACAGATGTGGTTAAAGGCATATGTAGGACAAAGAGGGAAATAAAAACCTTGTGAACTAGATCCTTTCCATTCAGGGACACACAGTCATGATCATCTCCCCCTTCTTTTCCCAAGTGAAAACAGCTCAGCAAACAGTGCCCAGTGAGCTGGTCAATATGGTACGTAGAGCATGCTGCTTGTGACTGTCCCTGAATCCCAGGGCTTGTTTGGGGGGGTTTGGAGTTGGTTAACTTCTGCCTCCAATCAACCACCCAGGAGACCACAGGGAATGGGAGTCATCACTGACTGCGACCATGAGCACAATGGAAGCCTTCCTTGGGTTTGCTGCTTTTGTGAGACTTGACTGCTTTTTCAACACTTGTCCTTGGTCAGAAGGCCAATTGTGCAGAATGATTAATGCAATTGGTTTCTTTTTGGTAGCTAGAAGCTTCAGGCTCCCAGAAAAGGGCTAAGGAACATTGCTCCCTCTGAAGGTGAATTAGGAAGCCCTGCCCATGGGGCCTCCTCCTGTGTCCTCAGACTTGAGCCACTGCTGACACTGCACACTTGCAGGCTAGTCTGGAATGTCACCAACAAGTGAGAGTATCTCTTTGGGAATGCCCAGAGCCCTGTGGAGGAGTCCCTGAGCTGCCTCAAGTAGAGGCAGCAAGAGCACTGGAGAGCAAGAGAGGCTACTGAGCATCCATGTGGGGAAGGGATGCCAACGGTGGGATGTTTGTGCCCAGTGTGAGACAAAGAGGGAGGCCTTGAAGAAAGGATAGGCCCAGGAACACCCTCACTTCCAAGGGTCAGGGGAAACAGTAGCCCTTTGAAGACTTATAAACCACAACCACAGACATTTGCCTCCCCTCTCCAAGCGCTTTGTTCTCAAAGAAGAAAAACCACTGGTGGGCTTTAAAGATTCTCTTCCTAAAAATGTCAGGCCTGAGAAGGCCGAAGTGACTGTTACTCCTAGACCAGCACGTAACTAGGTCAAGTGGGGAAACTGAAGAATGGGAGATGGGCTAGTTCAGCTCCTGCAATGGCTGAACAGGTACTGGTGCCCAAGTCATGGAGCATGCGTGGTCCAAGCTGCCCCTGATGGGCTGTAGGCCTGGCCAATGTAAAGTCTACCTTCAGTTCCTCAGAGACCTGGCAGGCCTTACCACTGAGCCCCCAGCAGCACCGGACACTTTTGAGGGAATAGAAGAGGCACTGGAGGTCTGGGGAGGCCAGATGCCTCGGGGTCAAAGAAATGAAGAGGATGGAATCTGTGGGTTGCGTGTTGGTGGGCTTCCTTTGGAGTTCTGGAAAATTCAAGGAGGTGACTTGAGAGGGCTAGTGAATACGCAGAGATGAGACAGTGGCCACAGTAAGTTAGCCAGGCTTTGTAATGCTTGTAAAGTACTTTATTAATATTATCTCATTGGATCCTTGCAACAACCATGGGAAGGAGATTCTGCTACTATGCCCATTTTACAGATGAAGAAACTGAGGCAAATAGAGGTTAAGTGACTTGCCCAGGGTCACATAGCTTCTAGTGAGTACCTGAAGCAGAATTTGAAGTCAGGTCTTTCTGCCCACAGTATCCACTGTGCCACCTGTTTGGCACAGCTAGCTAATCATTCTAATGCTATTGATGTGGATGTGGTCTGCACACTCTCTAATTCTCTGCCTCTGGGCCCTTCTCTACTGGAGTTATTGGGGTGAGCATCCTGGTTCCCCCAGAGAACGGGCTCCATGAGAGGCGGGTCTTTCTCAGTGCCTGGGCTCTGCCCACAGTGAGGAAGATCTCCCAGCGATCCAGTTTTCCCAGTAGCTCAGACAGGGAGCAGCAGGAGCTGGTAACGGAGGAAGACTCCTCCAGTCAATAGGCTGTGGCTCCTGTTTGTTTACCTTTTGAATAATCACTGGCTTCTGCTCTTCTGTCCCACAGAGGTGTCCTGGGGTACAGTGTCTTTTCTCGGAAGCTGCTACAAAGCCTGAGAGCTGCCCAGTCTGGGGCCACAATAAACATTTCTGTGAAAAATCACTGACGTGGCTTTAGGCGGTGTCTCTGCTACAGTCATAATTCCTTGCATTGGCCATTAAGCTTCAAGCCTGCTGAGACTGTCTGCCCCTTGAGGAAAAGAGAAATGGCAGCTTTGGGATCACATTTGTACATGCCTCCCTCCCTTCCCAGGATCCCGATCCCACAATATTATTTGTAGGAGATAGAAAGGACCTCAAAGGTCTAGATCAAGTTCAGTAAATATATAGAGGGGGAAATGGAGGCATCCTAGGACAGAGGCTTATTGCTCCCTATGGAGTTCTGGGTAGCAACAGAATTAGAACCCAGGTCTCCTGAAGCCCAGAATTTAGATCGGAGTGTGTGGTCTCAGATACTACAATTTTATAGCTAATTATGTGAAAATGATTTGTGATTTGTGGATCACTTTGCACAGGATGAGCCTCACTAAACTCAAGGGGAGTGATAACTGGAAAGTTGGACCCCAGATGGGGTGGTATTGTGTTCACAAAACTGCCTCCTAAAGCTTGGAGCAAAGTCAGATGAGACTTTGAAGGGAGTTCTTGTGTCATGGACACTTTGGGCAGGTGAATGAAGGTCCCATTCATTCAGAGAATGGGCTTGTAAAATGAAGATTAAGAACCCAGACAAAACTGTGAATCCTCAGAGGTCAGACTATTCTCAAACCCACCCCTATGGTGCCCCTCTCCAGTGGCTGCAGTCTTAGCTAAAGGAGTGTAGAATGACTCTCAACAGGCTTCGACTCCACAGTATCTCAGAGAAGACTGGGGGAGTTCATGAACAGCATTAGTTCATAAAGCAGGTCTGGACAGCAGAAGCTACAGATAGGTTTAAAGATAGCAAGGCTGGGACCCCACTGAGCAAAGTCATGCCAATGGCATTGAGGATTAAACTGGAAGGAGGACCACAGAGAAAGATGGAGAAGATCTGCAAAATCATTTAGTGCACAGTTTTTACCATCAAGAACAGCAGTGACCCCACCTTTGGATTCTAACACTGCTGTCCCAAAAGTGTTGACAGAAGAAGCAGAAACAGCACTAAGGAGAATCCAGAAGTGTATGACGAGATCTGCACCAGAGACAAAGTAATTCCAGGGGCTTTGGAGGATCAGTTCACAAGGCTTCTTAAGGAGAGAAACGTACCAGGGTGTCCAAAATGAAAACCTAATCTTAATATTAAGAGAAAAAGTCAATTGAGAGAACAGCAGGCAATACCAATGGAGAAGCTGGCCTCTTACTAGAATAGAGGGAGGATCATACTTTGGGGAAATTCCCAGGTTCTTCTAAGGAATCTCAATGAGTCAAGTAGACAAAGGGCCTTCTTTGCAACACCACAGACCCTGGTGATGCCATAAGTAAGGAAAACTCTCCTTTCTGAAAAGTTAAAAATGGTGGTCCTTCAGAGGGCCATGAGGAGATGAGAGGTGGGAAAGTTAAAAAGGAGGAACTCTGAGGAGGTAGAGAAGAGGTTGTTGAGAAATGCCTAATTGAAGAAGGAGGTGGGCTGGTCCCGTGGCAGGAATGGTGACTGGTATCCTCCTAGGGTTGGGAACAAGGGAAGAAAGTGAGTGAAGTCTTAGCAATGAGTTTGTTCACAAGAGAACATGGACAAGAATCCCAAAGGATGAGCATGTATGGATAGGCTGTGATCCACAGCTCTGGGGGGAAGAGCCACCTTGATGAGATCACAGGCCCACTGGGGATGGGAGTCTGCTCTGGAAAGTTAACAGATCTCTCTGCTGCCTTCCTTGTGGAAAATCTAATGAGAAAACCCAATAATCCTTAAGAAAGAATTCAATTAGGCTTATGAGTTGGTGCCGCCTGTAGGAAAATCGAGTCATCATGTTTATCAGTTTGTGAGATAAAAATGACGTGAAAAGTCATTTCAAAGTTTCCCAGCAACATTGACCCTCCCAGGAACAAGAATGGAAACACAGATGCCTGGCATCTTCAGTTTCTATATTAAACCCAATGTGGTTCATTATGAAAATTCTCATAACCTGGAGATGTGAGAAAACTGGGACACTAGTGTACTGCTGGTGGAGTTGTGAGCTGATCCAAACATTCTGGAGAACAATTTGGAACTGTCCCCAAAGGGCTATAAAGCTCAGCATAACCTTTGATCCAGCAATACTACTGCCAGGGCTGTATCCCAAAAGGATTTTTTTTTAAATAAGAGAAAAGGACCTCTGTATACAAAAATATTTATAGCAGCTCTTTTTGTGGTGGCAAAGAACTGGAAATTGAGGGGGCTCCCACCAATTGAGGAGTGACTGAACAAGCTGTGGTATACAATTGTGATTGTTGCTATTGTGCTATAAAAAATGGCAAGCGGGATGATTTCAGAAGAACCTAGGAAGACTTTTCTGAACTGACGCAAAGTGGAGTGAGTAGAACCAGGAGAACACTGTACACAGTAACTTCAGTATTGTTCAATGATCAACTGTGGATGACATAGTTACTCTCAAAAATACAATAATTTGAGACAATCCCAAAGGACTACTATGAACCTCGCTTTCTGCCTCCAGAGGAAGAACTGATATTGACTGAATACAGACTGAAGTAGCTTTTTATACTTTCTTTTTTTCTTTAATTCAAGTCTTCTTGTACAAAATGACTACCATAGAAATGTTTTGCATAATTGCACATGAATAACCTATATCTTATTGCTTACTATCTCAGGAAAGAGAGAGGGAGGGACAGAATTTGGAACTCAAAACATTAAATAAAACTGTTAAATTTAAAAAAATTTCTCATAACCTGAACTCAGGGACTGTTAACAGCTGCTCTTAGGCCTAGTGGAGTCTGACTGAAGGCAGCTTTGGAAACCTCTAACACCAACCCCTGAGGGATGAAAGGCTCTTCTCCTTTGAGGTCAGTTCCATGGTCAATGTGAAATACTCTCCATCACAGAGGAGACCCCTGGGGATCAGGAGAGTCATGCTATGAAGCACCCAGACATGTCCCTTTCAGTGGAGTCCTTCTCTAACGCTTCATCTTGGGCTGAGCTAGCCAACCCCAAAGGCCACTGGGGCTAGAAGCCATGAGTGGGGCCCACTGACACTTTCTGTGTCCAGTTTCCATCTTCCAGGATGCTTTCATATGCTGCATACTTTCTTCATTCTCCACTCTGCTCCAGCTGCAAGAAAGCAGGACGTGGAAGACTAGAGGTCAAAGGAGTGTCAACAGGTAATGGTGGTGGGCTCTGAGAATCTCTTTTCCAGGTGGGGAAGGAGAGACTGAAGGTGCTCACAGTGCCAGGGAAGAGCCTGAGACCTGTGACCTGTCCCACCCCTAGTTCCAAGCTCTTCTTTATATAGTGTCTTCCCAGATTAGAGAATAAATTCTCTTAGGGTAGGGATTATCTTTCTTGTGCTTCTGTCTGCAACTCTTAGCACAATACTGGCACAGAGCAAACATCTGACCAATGCAGTTCCATCCACCCATCCACCCATACATCCATTCATTCATCTTCCCATTCATTACCCATCCATCCATTCACTCACAAATCCATGCACACATCCATTATCCATCCATCCACTCACCTATCCATCCATCCATCCATTCATCCACTCATTTATTCACCCACCCACCCATCCATCCATCCATCCATCCAATCCAATCCAATCCAATCCAATCCAATCCAATCCAATTAAAGGTACCTTCTGAATAGGACTAGAGATGAGAATGAGAACACTGCCTGCTCACAGATTACAAGGATACAATATTCAGCTTTCCTGTACAGATCCTTTAGAATGCTGTCATGAGCCCCGTGGGGTAGCTAGAGGGCACAGTGGAGAGAGCACTGGATCTGGAGTCAGGAAGATTCATCATCCTGAGTTCAAATCCAGCCTTTCACACTTACTAGCTGTGTGACTCTAGGCAAGTCATGTCACCTTATTTGTCTCAGTTTCCTCATCTGTAAAATCAGCTGGAGAAGGAAATGGCAAATCACTTCAGTGTCTCTGCCAAGAAAACCCCAAACAGGGTTGCGAAAACAACATGAGGGCAGCAGCATTGTACATGTAGAGAAACTAGCATGGGGCTGTCTCTTTTGCACATCCCAATAGTTTCTTCTCCCGGAATTCAGGCAGTGAGTAATGGCACTGTGGAGGCTGATGGTCCTTCCCCAGATAGGACAACACTTTTGATGCAGCTTGTAAAAGGCTTATTATGGAGGAGAAAAATCAGTAGGAATAATGCTTTGAAATGGTGCCTTAATAATCTCTGGAAACAATGTAAGAAGCATAACACATGTATTGACCATAAATCATTCAGCGAATTTCGGGCATGGCTAAGCAGATTCCCAAACTCTGCTGCTCATGGATGAGAGCAGCTGGTGTCACATCAAGGAGCCCAGGGCTGGGAGGGCCCTAGCAGTAACGACCTAGTGTCTACCCCAACTTCTCCCTGGAGCAGAGATCTCAGTCAAAGCCCTGTGGAGCAGAGCAGGATGAAGGAGGCTGTGGAGGGTGGGAGCTTAGCTGGGAGAATACATAGCTTGTTCTTAGGAGAGGGAGATAGGATCAGGCCCTGGATCCCAAGGGACCAACATGGCAGCCTCCTTCTCTCACCTGACTCATTCTCATTCCTATGATTGGGCCAGGGCTGGGGCCAGCAGCATCAGGAGTCCTGGATCCATACAGTGTCATTGTAGCTGCCCATGAGGACATGAGGTGAATCGGTCCTGGTTCTGGTGAGGACTGTCTCATGGGCCTTCCATGACTTGTGATACTCCTATGAGCATCCCCAGGTTCCAGTCACTCTCCCTCCCGTGTGCTGGGGCTAGGTGCTGCAGCCACAAAAGGGAAGGATAATCCTCCATCTAGTAGGGGAAGTGTACCACCTGGCTTCTTCTCCTTGCCCTTGGGGGCCCTCAAGCAGAGGGGCCTCCAGTTGTGTGTGTTTCCTGCTGGGCTCTGTACATGGGTAGGGTTCGATCTGAGGAGAAGTTCCTGAAGATCCCTTGCTTCTGGGCTACATCTGGTCCCATCCAGAGCCCATATAGAAAAGCTCTGACTAGGATCTGCCAATATCATGCAACCAGGAAACATTCTATCTTGTGCTACAGTGTACCAAGGCCTGTCTGAGGCTCCAGACATAAAGACAGAGTCTATCAGGTCCTGCCCTTGCTCAACAAAAGATAACACATGTATACACACACATACATATGTGCTTGGGTATGTGTGCATGCATGCACACATGTACATACACCGCACTCCCATACCACACATCATACACACACACTGCACACACAGACCACAGACCACACACACCACACAAACACCACACACACCGCACACACACACCTACACACACCACATATGCTCATATACCACACATGCTCATATACCACACATACACACAAGCACCACCCTCACACATCACACATACCATACAGCACATTAAACACCACGCACACACACACAAACATCACACACACACACACACACATACCATCCAAAGCAGATACAGGACACTAGGAGGATGCAACTTACCAGGTAGCCACAGTTGATCCTTTGGGTCCATCTCCTTCCTTCTTGGTTATATCACATACAGAGAAGAGAGACCGTGCTGGAGGGGCAGAAACCTGGGTCCTCCCCATCGAAGGCCCACATGTGCTTGGAGACCGTGGACTTCATTCTGTGCCTGGCCTTGGCCCCTTCTCATTTTAGGAGCATGAAATTAGAGATGGCCATGACGTTGTGTGTATGGACAGGAGTGCCTGTGCTGGGTTTTGTTGTGAGCTAGTCCCAGGTTGAAACCCAGAGATGAGAAGGGACCTTTGGGGTCCAGCTCAGTGGTAGATAATCCTAGACAGGGTGAACCCAGGGGGGTCTGAGCCTGACCTCTCCAGAGTCTAGGGGAGATGGTTGTCCCCAGGCATTCCTTTGTAAATACTGAGCAATGTTAATTGGTTCGATGATCTGGGAGCCTTTCATGTCTGGGAGTGAGGGGATGCACCATGCTGGGGGACACCCCATGATGAAGGGAGATGCAGCCCATCTTCCTCTGGGAGGAGGAGTTAGGAGCTCATCATGCAAGCAACTGCTCACTTTCCTCCAGGTTCCAGAAAGGGAGCAGAGAAGTGAGTGTCCCCATCATCTCCCTGATGGGGCAAAACCAGGGAACTAGTTCATTGTGTTTTTGACCCCAGCACCCAGTCTGTGCCTCCTGATGGGGAGCCACCCTTGTGCCCCAAGACCTTGACCTAGACACCTGCAAGCCCAGAGACACAGGAAAAAGGAAGGGGGCAGTGGGTCCTGGGCTCACCTAGGACCATGCCAGATCTGAGAAATGGATGGAGAAACTGAGGAGAGCAGGACTTTCCTGGATCTCTTTCTTGGCCTCTTCAGAAGCTTCGGGGAGGCTTAGAACATCTCCTCTGAAGCTCTTCCCTCATAGAAAGAATTCCAGACCCCACCCCCATTACCCTGATTTGGGGAGGGGTTGATTGCCCTTCTGGTTGTGTCGTCAAGGCTAGGGGCACTTTCCTGAACATCTGCATGAGTGATTTAATTCGCAGAAATGGGAAAAAAGAAAAATGGAGCCTGGGTGTCTGCTAGAGGGCACCACTGAGGCCCAGGGGCTGGACTGGGTGCTGGCCATGAGTCAGGCTGCTGCACTCTGCCTGGCAGGGGAGCTCGAGGATCTCTCCCTCCAGCCTGGGGCCTCTTCATTCTTGTTTTTCACATGTACTGCAGCCTTTGGGCCCCGTGGACCTTGTCTCTAGGCTGACAAATCGGTTGGCGCAGGGCAGCGGCCCAGAGGAAGTCTGGACAGATGGATCAAAGGCCCTGGAGTTTGCCAACCAGACTCGATGTTGGCAGCAGATCTGTAGTAGGCAGAGGTTCAGTAAGATGCCATCCGGTCAGCAGGAAATGAAGGATAGAGCCCGCAGGTAGGCAGGGAACCACAGCAGGGGGCAGGCCACTGGGCAGGGAGCAAGCTGGCAAACGAGGGACAGGATCATTGTGCCTGGAAAACTAGGGGCCAAGGCAGTGACCAAGATGGGCACCTGCCCCCAAACTCCAGCTCTGTTATCTACAGCCTGTGCCTCAGTTTACCTTCTGAGGTGGCTATCCTACAGGGCTTCTGGAGCCCCTTCCAACTCTCAATCTACAATCCTAAAACAGGAAGCAGATGACTGAAACAAGGCAGGGTCTTGGTCCCAAGAAACGAGGCAAGAGCTTGACTCTTAAACCTGGAATGCAAAGGAGAAAGATAGAGAGGAGGCAGAGAGAAGGAGAGGGTGGAGAGCAGGGGGGGAGGAGCGGAGACAGAGACAGACAGACACATGCACAGAGACAGACAGACAGATGATAGAGACACAGGCAGATAGACAGAGACTGAAGGAGAGAGGCAGAGATAGACACAGAAAGACAGAGGAGAGAAAGAAACAGGTGAAGAGATTAGGAGAGGAGATGGAGACAGAGGGAAAGAGAAATAGACAGAGACAGAGAGAGCCATTCAGTTCCTGCTATGGAGTCATCATGACGTTTCCCACATTTCTTATGTGAACAAGGTAAACCGGTGTGTATCTACACAGGATGACAATGACAGCTTACCCCCACCACGTGCCAGGCCCTGTTCTAAGCACTTTACAGATAGTGTCTCATTTGAGCTGCACAACAAGCCTGGGAGGTAAGACTAGTTACTGCCCCCATTTCATAGATGAGGAAACTGATGCAAATAGAGATTAAGTGACTTGCCCAAGGTCACACAGCTAGGAAGCACCTGATGGGGATTTGAACTCAGGTCTCCTCTTCCTGACTCCAGGACCAGCTCAGTTTCCTCACCTCTAAAATGATATGATAACAGTACTTCTCTCCCAGGCTTGCAATGAGGGTTATACAAGGTAATATACACAAAGTACTTCGTAACCCTTAAAGGGTTTGTGAATACTCTTATCAGGAGGGGCTTCCACCGTGCTGCACCCTGAGTGAGGCAAAGGCAAGTAGGAAACCATCCCTATGCTCGGGAAGTTTGTGCTTCTTCTAAGGGAGGGGAGACAAGTCTGTAGAGATTCATACAAACTGAATGCAAGGTGATTTCTGGTGTGGAGTGGGCGGGGGGAACCAGACCCTCCCAGGGCTAGAATTGGCCTCCCCCAGGAACTGGCCACAGAGCCCAGGCTTGAGAAAGTGAGGGATTCAAAGAGACCAGTGAGAAAGCCTCCCTTCCCAGGACCGCTGCCTGAGAAGGTCTTCTGGGTTCCACCCTCTTCTTGCTCTGGCCATCTTCAGAAGGTCTTCTGGGTTCCACCCTCTTCTTGCTCTGGCCACTACTACTCAACATTCACAGGTCTTCTGTGGCTCCCTACTGTCCACCCAGTGGTGGACACCCCCTCTCCAGGCTCCAGCCAGACTGAGCTACCCCGAGAGTCTCTGGCCTCTGGAACTGTGCCCATATTGCTTCCGGTGACTGCAAAGCCCTTCTCACCTTCCAGAACTTAACACAGCTGGCTGGCAGTGAGCTCCTATTGGGCGCCTGCATCTTGGTTTGCATTCCAGGCAGTTGCACTTCTGTCTTCATCCTCCTGTACTGTGAGTTCTGAAGGGAGAGCCCAGCCTGCTCCCAAAGCCTTGTATCTTCATCTACCCCATGTCCCACTCTACCCAGCAGGATCTGAAGCAACAGCTTGGCCCTCTTCAGAAGTGAAGGACCAAGGCTGGTCCACCACTATTGCTCCTGGGTTCCTCTGTGGCATCTTCAAAGGACACACTTGCCCCTTGGCCTTTTTCCTTAGAGTATCCGTGGGGTTCCAGCTCCTACGGTCTGAGAGTGGTGTGGGCTTTACAGCCTGTGCCAGGCTAGATTAAACCTGAGATCCAAGGGGCTGCTTTTCATTCCTTGGGAGAAGTGTGGTCCCTAGAATCATCATGTAAATGCATCTGTTGTTGTTATCTTACATAGAACAAATGTATTATATGACATGCATGTTATATGTGTATGTGTGTATGTACTTGTGTACGTATTTGATTTGCTCCAAGGTCAGTCCTGAGAAAGCAGCTGACTGATGGGAAATTCTTCATTGTGTCTTAGGGACCTTGGCAGCCACATCCAACCTTGTCATTTTAAAGAGGAGTAAACTGAGGCCCTGGAAGGATGGTGGTTTGTCTGGAATCATACGTCTAATAAGTGTCTGAGACAGGATTTGAAGCTGGGTCTTGAACCAAGACTCCAGTTTTGGCATGCTCTCTCCCCTCTCTGGTGGGAGAACAACAGAAAGAAAAATGAATGAGGGATGAAAGACTTGTAGTCATGAATCAAAGCTGCTAAAGGCCTGGGTCAGTAGAGCTCCTTGGTTAGAAGGTGTAATTTCAGAGGTGGGAGATCACCCACCCTCCTTCCTTCCTTCCTTCCTTCCTTCCTTCCTTCCTTCCTTCCTTCCTTCCTTCCTTCCTTCCTTCCTTCCTTCCTTCCTTCCTTCCTTCCTTCCTCCCTCCTTTCTTTCCTTTTTCCAGTACCTCTCATTCACCATTTTCTTCCATCCTATCTTAGGGCAAGGAGCAGTGAACCTCTCTGATGATGAGGCATGAAGTGTGATGAGGCCGGTGGCAATCCACCAGTGGCCAGTCCTCTCTATGACTCATTTCCTCTACATTTTACTTCTCCTGCCACAAGATCAGGCTACACTCTGGTCAGTATCTGGTAGTATTTCAGTGTCTGAGAAACCTGTAAACACACACACACACATGCACACACACACGCACACACAGGCTACAATTGTAAAAGTTGGAGCAATATACAATGTACCATGTGATGTGGGCCCAAGGGCCCCTTAGAGGTCATTTCCATAGGAACTCAGTGAATGGAGTCTTTGTCCTACAGACAGCTCATCCCTCCTTTCTGACCACTGAACTGGCCCCAGGCTCCATAACAGGGATGAGCGGGTCTCGACATGACTTTGTGTTTCCTTCCTAGACACCTTGAGTGCCTTCGGGCCCTCCCTCCCCACCTGGTGCCAGGATTCTCAGTCTGCCACAATCTCCTTTGACATCCGGTCCTCCCTGTTTCCTTTAACTGGTGAGAGGTGGGCAAGGGGAAGGAGTGTGCAGCCTATGAAAGCATGCTAGGGTATGCTAGAAGAAGGCACCAATGGAACCAAGAATTGACTAAAATCTGTCCAAGGAGAATGTCTGTCCTGCACTCTACAGGATGCTAAGTCATCACTGGGGCTGCTATTGAAAGGAGACAGATCCCAGGCCCAAGGGCCCCCAGGGTCCTACTTTCAGGCTCTGTGCAAAGGCTTCCTTCAGAGCCTTCCCATGGGCCCTCCTGACCAGCACTAACATCTGGTGGAAGAAGAAGCTCGTCATGCTCATGGTGCCAAGTGCCAGATGGCAGATGGTGTGCTCTTCTTGTTCTCATTCCTAATCTCAGAGTATTACAAACAACCCATGATAGGAGCTGATACTTTTACAGCTCTTGCAGTTTTGCCAAGCCAATTGGTCAAGAAGCATTTATGAAGCACCCACTATGTTCCAGGCACTGTGCTTGCTAAGTGTGGAGAACACAAAGGAAAGAAGAAGGTTGTGCTCTTGAGGATATCACAGTTGAATGGGGAGAGGAGTTTTATGAGGATTATTGGAAGCTCTGGATAGAGTTCTGAACCTGGAGTAAGGGACACCTGGGCAACACAGGGTACGTTAGCAGGACATTGGTGAATAGAGGAAATCCAGAGGGGCCGATGAGGCTGGAGAAGAGCCTGGAGTCTGTCCTGGACTAGGAGGGGCAGTGCAAGTAACTGGGTGGGGTCAGCCTGGAGAAGAGAAGAATGAGGCATGTGGAAGTGGGGTGGCCCAGAGGACAAAGCCAGGGGCAGCCAGTAAGGCTGAACATGCGGGCAGAATGGGACGCGTCCACCCTCCTCACTGTCTTCAAGCAGAGGCTACGGACCACTCCACATTGTTTTCCCTGATAAAAAGGAAGCTTGCTGAGGACCAGGGTAGGTAGCAGGTGGCACACAGCAAGTGCTTCATAAATGGTTCTTTGGGTTGAGTCACTCTTCTTTGCTGATGCCTGCTGGTTCTGCCATGTGTTCCTGCCACGTGCTTTTATTCCCCACTCTCTGTTGGTGGCGGGAGGCTTTCTGAGAATAATACATCGACTTCATTACTTGGTCGCCGGAGGTGCCACTCCTGGGCGCCCCAAGCCTCTGATGCTATTTCTCAGGCATCACGGTGAGCTGTGCTCCTGAGTGGCTGCTCATTACTCCTGTCTGAGATGTCAGCTTTGTCCGCACTGGAGCAGGCTGGGGAGATGAAGTCATGACAAGTGAGCCTCATTAGCTTGGAGTGGAGGGGAGGAAAACACTCCTGGCTCCAGCCGGGGGCATCTGTGGATGTGGGATGGAGTCTCTCTAAGACAGCAGCCCACACTTCTCTGCCGGTTACTTTCAATAGGAGCGAGACATCCCTGCAGACAGGGACAAGTGACAGCCCCATGGCACGCACCCCTGACTCCCCAGTCACAGTAGATAATGCAGATGACCGAGTCCTCCACTCCTGGAGTTGCTTCCTGTGCCTGAACTAGCTTCTAATTCAGATGAAATGTGCCACTTCCTCTGCATTTGCACTGCTATCTGCCAAGGTTATCCTGGGCCCTCAGCGCATCTCACCTGGACCATCAGGCTATTTTGATGGCCCCCACTCGGGCACTGCCATCCTTCCTGCCCTCCACTGGTAGAGTTATCTTCCTAATTCATGGATTTATCATGCCTGGCCAGTGCTCTAGATCTTTCATGACTCCCTGAACCTACAGCAAAAGAACATCTAACCTTCTGAGCCTAGCATTTGTGACCTCCATTGTCTGATGCTAGCCCACTTTCCCAACATCTTACCCTACTTCCCTTCACGTACTTTCTACCTCTGCTCAGCGGTACAGCTTTCTCATCTCTGAACTCTGTCCTTGTTTATTTTGTTACCAGTCCCCAAGATATCCTCTTGTCATCCCAGACGGCCGAATCCTTGCTATCCATTGGAAACTCACTGGTTCAGATCCTCCTCTCTCCACAAAGAGCTCCCTGGTCTGGCTACTTTGCTGGTCTGTGAAGTTTGAATTTTGAGAAGATATTCTCATAAAAAGAAGTCTAGGAATGGGAGTGGGGGATAGGGCAAGTGGGACAGTGAAAGGGACTTGAAATTCTGCCCTAGGATGATTACTTGAAAGAACTGGGGGATGGTAACCCCCAATAATTAAGAGGGAACTGAAGAGCAGTCCTAAAATAAGTAAAAAGAAATTGGACTCAACATAGATTCCCATGGGATTCAGACTTGGAGATAACCTTCATGGCTCACGAGCTCATCCTTCACCTGACAAAGAGTCTTCTCTCCAGTGTTTCTGCCGGTGATCATCCAGCCTTAAGACTCACGCACTAGTAATACAGTGAGGAGCTGTGGGGGGAAAGGCAGCATTTCCTTAGGGAGCTGATTCCACTTGGATAGAATTCCAAATGTTAGAGAAGCTTTGTCCTTTCATCAAGCCCATACTTGTCCCTTCAACTTGGAGCTCCAGTGCCTTTCTCTTCGTTTGGGCACCAAACAACACAAACCTCATCCCTCTTCCACAGGTATGTGAAGGCAGCTGTAAAGTCCCCTGAGTTCTCCCTTCTCTAGGCTCATGGACCTAGCACTTTCAACCTACCCTCAACACAGACTCAATGCCCCTCACCATGCCGGTTACCTTGCCAACTGATCTATTAGTGGTCTTCTTAGACTAGGGTGTCCAGATCCAAGCATGGTGCACATGGTGTTATAAGGTAAGATCACCCCTTTCCCTGGGAGCTGTGCCTGATGATGCAGCCTAAGGATGCATACATAAGCTGCCTCTTTATAAAAATGACATTATGAATAGTATGGAGCATCAATAAGATCAATTGTTCATACTGTTTACATTTAAAACAATGAAATTCTTTCCCCCAAAATTTTGCAACAACTCATATTTCACTCTCCTGAGTCCCATCAGGATTTTTTGTCTGCCTGCTGATTGCTATTTCTTAAGTCAATTAAGGTTAGCAAGTAGCAGCTAGATTAAGGAACTATGGGAATAATTTTGTGAAAAAATGTTGCATGAAAAGAGCAGATGACTGAGTTCACCAGTGTTTGGAGCTGCCAAACATCACTGCTGACTCCAGTTGAGCTCACAGCTCACCCACATTCCCCCCTTCCTCCAACTCCCACGCTGTCATGACCACATTCATGGCCCATCTCATGTTGGTGAAGTGGGCACTTTTCAACCTAGTGAAAGGCCTACTCAACTCAATGATGTTCAGTGTTGTCTCTAGACAATTTGAATTTTGAATCCTGATTCTTTTAGTATTAGCGCCATCCCAGCTGTAAATTTGTTGAGCATTTCATCTATGCCTTTATCTAAGTCATTGATACAAGCATTAAATAGCACCAGGACCAAACACAGAGTCTGGGGACACTCCACTAGAGATCTTTCAAGTTGACATTGAACCATTAGAAACCAATCTTTGACACCAGTCATTCAACCTGTTTTAACCACCCCACCTCCTGCCAAGAATGGCATGAGAGACTTCATGAAACACCTTGCTACATTTCAGCAAATCATGTCAATAGTATTCCTGTGAACTATCAGTAATAATATTGTTGTTGTATGTGATTCTCTGTGATCCCACTGAAGGTTTTCTTGGCAAAGATACTGGAGTGGTTTTGCCATTTCCTTCTCCAGCTTATTTTCCAGATGAGTAAAATGAGGCAAATAGGGTCAAGTGACTTGTCCAGGGTCACATAGCTAGTAAATATCTGAGGCTGGATTTGAATTCACGAAGATGAGTTTTCCTGATTCCAAGCCAGGTACTTTATCCACTGTACCCCCTAGTTGTCCTGGTAACAATAATAGAAAGAAAGAAAGATAATCTAGTATGACAGGTGCTGCCAAACCGTTACCCTGAGAGTCTACCAGCTTTGACTTTTAACAACTTAAATGAATGTTCTGAGTTCCCATGCCCACCAGGAATGCCTCTGAAAAGGCCAACAAGTTTCACCAATTTGGTCTGCTGGCTATGAAAACTAAATTACTTGGATCACCTTGGAAGCCTTAAGACAGCAAGAAAGAACCCCAAAACAGCTGATGTACAATGAGCCATCATAGCTCCAGTGACTCCAAGGGGACTCTTCCTCCTGGGAGGCTGGAGGCTGGCCTCATCTGGTGCACAGGAGACCAGGCAGTTTTGCTACCTCCCGTGAACCCCTCTGCTCCCAACTCTGCATCATGCCTCAGTCAGTCAGCACTGCAAAGATCCTTGCTGCAATGCCTGGGGACTCTAGGCTTCAGCCTGCTTCAGGCAGTTCTGGAAAACCTTTCTTGCTCTTCCAGGCAGAGACCAACCCTGACCCTGCCAGGTTGGTGTGGCACTTTGGGTATTAACAACTAAGGTCTGCATTAGGCTGGCTGCTAGTACAAGCATTATTTCATTGTGTGTGAGCTTATAGGAGAGTAGGGACAGAAATCCTAGGGTGGTCTTCTCTGTCTATCTTTCTATCTCTGTCTCTCTGTCTTTACCTCTCTCCATCTCTGTCTGTCCGTCTATCTCTCTCCTTTCTTCTCCCTATCCCTGATACTCTCCTTTCATGTTATCTCAATTCCATTTCTTCCATCTGCATCCTATCTGATTCTGTTTTTCTTTCCATATTTTATACCTCTGTCAACAGCAAATCCTCTCCCCACTAAGTGAGTCCATTTAGTCTGAAAGCATAATAGGATAGGGTTTAGTCCATTCACTCAAGTATTGACCCTTAAGCATGATAGGAATATGATTGGTTTCCAAAAGGCCCCCACAAACTCCATGGGGTACACTGAGTTATCTGCAAGCATAACTTTTAATCATTCGTAAACCTCACAGTCATGAATTGTTGTCATCCACATAAGAAGTGGTGGCAGAAAGCATGAGCACCTGCAGATTATTTCTGCATCACACACAGAGAAGCCCGCAAGGAGAATGTCACATCATTCAAACCAACAGCATCAGTCTGATGCAGGACTCAGTACAAAGTGTCTCCTACCTAGCTCCCATAGGGTAATTGGAGACGTGGTTCCTGTTGGCGACCCACCTTCTTAGACTTGTCTTGAGGTTCTCTTATCAGTCTTAGCTCATTGTGAGTTTATCATTTCTGACATCAGGTGATATACAAAACATAATTCTTACACCTAGAGCACGATGCAGTAATAAAATGAGCACATATGCCATATAAAGAACATAGCAATGGAGGCTATCATCATATGCAAAGAAATCAATTACATTTGCAGCATCAGTAGGCATCCAGTGGACATCGATGGCATCCAAAGGGCATCAATGAACACTAGTGGATATCCAATCGACATTGATAGGCATTGGTGAGCACCAATGGGCACCAGTGGGCAATGGGTTCCATGGTGACCTCTGCTCCTGTCAGTCCCAAAGCATCATTCATCAGCCTAGTCACTGACCAACCAGAATGACCTTAGTGACTTATTGTGGTCATGGATCCCTTTGCTGGAGGATCTCAAAGCAGCCCTGTTGTAATTGAGTCTGCAATGCTGCCATCACTTTAAGCTGAGTTTCCTGACCTTGACTTTGGAGAAGCTACTCTTTTCCCTTTTTGGAAGGGACATTTTTGGAACATCTTTCCCCTGCAGTCCTGAGGCACTTCTGTTCTCCATGATCTTTACCAGACTTTCACTTACAAGGTCTGAGCAATCCCTCAGGTGAGTGCTATTGGTGCTTTCCATTTGGACCAGTTACATTGAACTTGGCAAAGGCAGCTGCATACTCTCTAATTTGTCTTTGCTGTCCTCTCCCTACTGGCCTTGCTGGTTCTGTCTTTTCCAGGCCAAAGCTCATTCACCTGGCATAAAAAACAAGCAGAATTAGAAAGGAGAAGCTGGTGTCTCCTGCCACTGATTGTCAGACCCCATCTACCCAGAGCAACAAGCGAGCCCCTTCTTTAAATCTTTCCTTTTCCTGGATGCAGCTAAAACAAAGTAAAACAAGGTTTTAAAAAATTCACTCTTTAACAGCGTTCCTCTGTTCTCCCTGACCTGATGCTTCCCTTCAGCACCACGGACAGCACCCGCGACTGGTCCCTGTTGCTCTCTTCTGTGCATACTCTTTTTAAAAAAGCTCAAATGGGTTGGCACAGAGTAAGTGCTTAATAAATGCAGCTGATACAGCGCTGGGCCTGGAGTCAGGAACTGAGTTTAAATCCAACCTCAGACATTCCCTAGCTCCGTGACCCTGGACAGATCACTTCTCCTCTGCTTGCCTCACTTTCCTCAACTGTAAAAATGGATATAACAGCATCATCTATCTTTCAGGGTTGTTGTGAGGACCAGATGAGATAGCACTTGCAAAGTGAAGTGCACTAAAGCACATAGTGAGTGCTTTATAAATGCTTATTCCTTTTCTTCCCTCTTTCCCTTCCCTTTGTTTCTCCAGAATTTCATTCTTAGAAGTTTTCTTATGGGTTCTTCCTTATCTAGCCTGTGAACCCTTTAAAACTTCTTCTCTCTCGATCAAGAGGATACCTCAGGCTGGTCTGGGCTTCTCTCTCATTCTCTATTACAAATTCAAGATGGCACCATGTCTTCTTGCCCTCCCCACCAAGGTTTTAGCCATTTCCACCCCAGAAACCAGATAGTATGAGGAGGAAGGGCAGCAGAAAGTCTCTCAGATGATATTTTCTTATTGTTGGTTCCTCAATTTTTGAAAGATACAATTATCTTCAAATTAAGTTAAGGAATAGTTCAAGCAGGTTTCCATGGATGGGCATGCCGACTATGGGTGTACCAGTAAGAAGGAAAGAAAGAAAGAAGTATTTATAAAGTACCTGCTAGGTGCCAGGAACTCTGCCCAAATATCTAATTTGATCTTCACAACAACTCTGGGAGGTAGGTGTTATTATTATCCATATTTTATAATTGAGGAAACTGAAGCTGACAGTGGTTTGTAGGGATTAAGTGAGATGAGTGAAAATGAGGAGGGAGACTGAAAGTCTGGCAGACTGGGGAGATGGTGGTTTCCTTGACAGTCATGGAGAAGGGGGAAATAAAATGACTTTAGTTTTGGACATATGATATCTGAGGTATCTGTAGGATACCCACTTTGAGATGTCCAATAGGTAGTTGGAAAGGTGATACTGGAGTTCAGGAGAGAGTTCAGGGTTGGATGAGAAGATCTGAGAATCACCAACATAGAGATGATTATTAAATCCAAGGAAGCAACGAGATCACCAAGTAAAACAGTTAGAGGCAGAAGAGAAGTGGGTGTGACTACATCTGGATTAAAAAGTTGGTCAAGGAGTGGTTAGACAGGAAGGAACTCAGGAGGAAACAGCACCATGGAAACCTAGAGAGGAGAGTGTGGTCGATGGAGAACCACGAAACAGAGGGATGGACCAGGATGAGAAAGGAGAAGAGGCCATTGGGTTGGGAAATCACAGGTCATTGGTAACTTTGGAGAGAGCAGCTTTAGGGGAATAATGAAGTGGAAAGTCAGACTACAAAAGAGAAGCCTTGAGTGTAGACATTTGGGACTCAACATATGGGAAAAGGTCCTGCTACTACTTACTACTACTTCATGCAGAATGAATGCCCTGAGCCATTGTGATATAGAGGCCAATGTTCTGCAGTTGGGGGCTGAAAGACCCTGTTTCAGATACTTACTCTCTGGGCAATACTGGCTCACTGACTCTCTTGGACTTAGTTTCCCCCTTTGTAAAATGAGAAGGGGGGTCTCAACGACCACCAAAGTCCCTTCCAGTTCTGAAAGTGAAGTCCTATGAGCTCAGACCCTTTGGAGGTAGAGATCCCCCCCACTTCCCGAAAGGGTTCTAGCCAAGACACAGCAGTACTTGGTGGGGGGTGGGGTGGAGTAGGGCAGTAGAGAGAATTTCTTGTTTAGATCCCGGTTGTAGCAGATGTTGCTGACATCCTGCCTATTCAGATTCCGAGGTTCCATTATGGGCAGATTTCTCCATGATGAAATTAAACATTTAATAACTTAGGGCTTATCTTTTTGAAATGAGATGGGGAAAGATTAAAGCTATTCATTGCAAACCATGAGTTCATTTTTTTAGCAAATGTTTGTTGAAGGCTTTGTGTATATGTGTCTCACTTCCCTTTCTGGGGTGCTGTCCTGCCCAGGCTCTGGGCTTCAGGCATAGTAGAGCAGTGCTGCCTACATCCCTCGAGCACTGCGGCTTGCAAAGGGCTTTCCTCACAACAACCTTGTGAGGTAGGTGGCACAAATGCTACTGTCTCCATTCTTCAGGTAAGAAAACTGAGTCTGTAGAGGTTAAACACCAGCTGTGATGTGAGCTCAGGTCACACTCCAACAGTACAGTTTTTGTTGTTCTGTCATGTCTGACTCTTGGTGACCACATTTGAGGTTTTCTTGGCAAAGATACTGGCATTATTTGCCATTTCCTTCTGCAGCTCATTTTACAGATGAGGAACCTGAGGCAAGCAGGGTTAAGCGACTTGCTCAGGTTCACCCAGCTAGTATGTGTCTGGGGTGGGATTTGAACTCAGGTCTTCCTGACTCCAGGCTTGGTGCTCTATCCACTGAGACACCCAGGTGCCCCTGTACACGTACAGTACTTATATTTAGTTTGTGAGGTGGGTGAGCGGACATTTCCCCCATTTTCTGGGAGAGAGAGCTAAGGCTCAGCAAAGCTAGACTGGAGACCATAGAATTTAGAGCTAGAAGGCTTCTCCAAAACCAAACACTCTGTGAGGATGAAGAGCATCAGAGACACTAAGGCTGAAGGTCATGCAGCTCATTAGTGGGAGCAGAGACTTCTGAATCCTGGTGCAGTGGGAAACTCTCTCAGAGTTCAGTCTATCCTTATATTAGGAAATGGGGGAGAAAAAAAGAGGATCACTGAAGATCTTGGAGATAAATATGAAAGGTTTAACACTGTCCTTCCTGGTCAAGGGCATAGAAGGATCCCTGAGGACCCAAAGGGAGCAAATCCAAAGAGGATGAAAAGGGCTCCAGAGCTGGTAGAAGGATCTCATGTGGCTGCACATGGTGCTCTCTAAGCAATGTAGGTCTTTCAAAGGCCATGTGTGGAAGGTGGGAACAAGAGAAGGTAATGGAGGATGAGTCTGACAAAGTCTGTCTATCCTCTTGGCTGTCAGGCAGTCCATTCCTGGACTGTTTATAGGGAATAGCTGTGGACTTCATCCTCAGCTGGAGGGAGTGTGAAGTGACCATTTGTTTCTGGGCTGGCTTTTGGGCTTAGCATATGTTATTGTGGGCATTAGTTATCCTATACCCTCTCTTCTCTGGAAATTCCATCCACTAAGATGAAGAACTGAGTGCAAATCCTGCCTTAGATGCTTAGATGCCTTATGAACTGTGCGACCCTGGACAAGTTTTGGTCTCTCTCAGTCTCTGTCTCCTTACCTATAAACTGATAATAGCACCCATCTCCTAGGGTGGTTGTGAGAATCAAATGATATCTATCTATCTCTCTATCAATCATCTATCATCTATGTATCTATCTATGTATCTATCCATCTATCTATCCATCTATCTCCATCTATCTATCCATCTATCTATCCATCCATCCATCTATCCATCTATCTATCTATCTATCTATCTATCTATCTATCTATCTATCTATCTATCTATCTCTTATCATCTATCATGCTTTGCAAACTTTAAAGAGCTGTATGAATGCTAGCTAGTTTTATCTTGTTCCTAAGAGGACACCATTGACAGGTAGAAAGGATAATGACAGGTAATGACAGCCCAAAACTACCATACCCAGCAGAAGGGGCAATCTTGTTATTTACATTTTACAAATAAAGAAATGGAGCAGGGTCAGTCTATCTCTCAGTCATGCCTTGTTCTGTTTGGCGTTGTGTCTTTCACATGAAGCCTCCTGGGGTTGGTGAGACCAGCAGGAGAGGGGTAAGGGAGGACAAAGAAGATCTCAAGTGTGTGAAGGGCTGTAATGTGGACATGGGATCAGCCCTAGAAGGATAGAGCAAGGAGCAATGACAGGAAGTGGCAACAAGGTGGACTTGGGATTCTTTGAGGAAGTGATGGTGGCTCTTCCAAAGCAGAGGGGTCTTCCTCGGGGAAGGGAGAGGAGCTTCCCCTCATTGGAGGACTTCCAGAATAGGATGGATGAGCCCTTGCCAGACTGCACAAAGGCAGTCTTCTCCTGGATGGCTTGGAGTAAAGGATGCTCAGCCTCTGAGCCAAAGACTGGATGATCACTGGATGATCACTTGTCAGGGACATGTAGAAGGGATTCCTGTGGGGGTTAGGGTTTCGTTAGACACCTTTATCCCCTCCCCCTGCCAAGTGCCTTCTATGTCTGGATATCTGCGAGTCTGTGAAGCCGGTAAGACACTGAGATAGGGACATCGATCCAGGTCCTTTGACACCAAGTGACTCCAACTCACATTTCTCAGAATCTTAGGGAGGAGAGAGGGCTATGGAGTCCAGTGACCTAGAAGTGGCAAGTTGGCACAGGTGGGTCCTGAAATGTATTCACTGGAGGGAGTAATTTCCCCTGTGAGATCATCCCAGTAGTATCCAAGGGTGATTACACAAGATTTAGTTCAAAGAGATGCTGTGGTTTGAATGATTTGTTGTGTATATGATTTCATATTTTAATAATCTATAAAACTGATCTTTCCTTCTGGCAGAGCCCACCCTTCTCTTCTGTGCTCTTCCACTGAATATCCTTCGGTGTCCATCGAGTCAGGATCTGTGATTGTGCCCACCGGGGACTCACTGCCAGGGCCTCAGGTCATCCCTAGGGACCTGGTTGATAAGGAACAGCTCCTGCTTCCCTGAGCTCATCCTCAGAGGACAGTCCCTCTCCATCCATCACTGGGCTAAAGAGTGAAGATGAATCAGTTGTCAGTTGTCATGGAGCCAGCTTTGTGCCTATGTTGGAGTGAAAGGCAGCACTGCCAACTGAACACTGGAGCCCAGATCAGAAGGCTAGAAGCTGCTGAAGGCAGCTGCAAATCCAAATTGTATCCAGTACAGATCAGGAAGAGATGGCTCTTCAGCACCTGGATGACATAAGAGTTCTGGAATCATCATCTACATACCCCAAATTGGGCTCTCCCTCTTTTTTGAGAAGAACTCAGGCAAAACTTCTCTTCAGCTGCAACAACTGGGCATTCAGTCATTGAGTGGTCAGGCATCTCGCCCAGCTCCCTTAGTTTATAGCTTAGGAGGCTGAGGCCTAGAGAGGGAATGTGACTTGGCCAATATCACAGGGCAAGGTCAGTGGAAAAGCCAAAAATTTGCCCTGTGCTCCCTCCTCCTGGCCCACATCTTTGCCATGTCTCCCCTCCCCTACACCTTGGTTCCTCCTGGGGATTGGTTATCTCACTTGAATTCTGGGTGGGATGGGCTTCATGGTTCTGTCATCATGCCCTATGTGCCCAGGACTTTGTATTCCCCAACCTTCAATCTCCCCCAGGATAAGGTCACAGGCAGGTGCTGGAGAGACAAGAAAGGGGTGACAGCAGCATTCAAGATCACCAGAAAGATGTCTCTGTGCCCCCAATCCCACAGGCCCCTGTATTGAAGACTAGCTCCCCTGACAACCCATGAGAGTTCAAGGACTGGACACCCCCATTCTAGGACTGAGAAGCCTCCCTGAAAAGTGCTCCCTGAAAAGTGACACATGTTTAAAGCCTGAAAAGAAAACTATAGCCTGAAAGATCACATTGTTGGCATTTCCAGACCATCCTGAAAGGGCTCTTGAGATAAAACAAGCCAAGAAAATCTCCATATTGCTCTGTCCTCTCCCACGCCCCTCCTCCTCTTGTACCCAGGCCCCATTGCTTTCAGACACCAGGCAGGTGAGTCAGTGCGAGACCAGAAGGTTGAGCAGGGACCCTGAAGGGATAATGGATGGAGGCCTGGCAAGGATTCTGTAAGTGACTCTCCCCTGAGAGAGGCTTCGAAAGGGAGGTGGGGAGAAGAAAGACCTTTGTGATCCAACCATCGCTTTTCTTCCTAGCAGCAGCAAAAATCTCCATTGGAGAGTCTTCTGGACAGCTTCTCTGGCAACACTTGGCAAATGAGCCCGGATTCCAGACCTTTTCCCTTTTAAATGTTAAAGTCAAATCTTCCCCAACACACACACACACACACACACACACACACACACACACACACCCCTAAGGTAGTCATTTGAGGGGAAGGCTCTTGGAAAGAAAAGCCAGTCCCTAGGCAAATAAGCCATTGGGAAGGTCCAAGGTCTTCATTAAAAATGCAAACTGAACAAGGAAAAGTGTGTGTGTGTGTGTGTGTGTGTGTGTGTGTGTGTGTGTGTGTGTGTGTAAGCTCTTCTTACTTTTTGGGCTCTGTGGAGCAAGGCAAGGGCATAGATCCCACTGAGAGTCACAAGCCTACAAAAGCTTTAGCCCCTCATGCTTGCTCTGTTAAGTAAATCTCTTTGCTTTGCTGTTCAAGGAGTGCAGCCCAGAGTGCCCATAACCCTAAATGTGCTCTAGTCTGTGAGAGCCTCTTCCCTCTGGCACATTTACTTGGAGTCATCAATCCTTCCTCCCGGAGAGAAAGGAGATATTTCACTAAGAATCATTAAAAAAGCCAAATAGGTTCCTTGCTAAGTATTGTGCTGATGGATTTCTTGTCTGTTCTACCACTTAAACGTCTGCACATTTTATCATCGGCCTGATTTGGGTTAAGAACCCATTTGTGTTAGAATTCAGAAATGTACCCATGTCTTAATACATCTGTTTTTCTGTCTCTTGATAAGCCCAGGGATTTTCTCCATATGAACATGTACCACAATCATTCTGCAAGTCACCATCTGTGAAGGTTGCCCAGGGCATGGATAATGGGGAGGTTTGCCCAGCCGCATCAGAGGCAAGACTCGAACTCAGGTTTCCCTGACCTGAATAGGGCTCTTCATGCCCTATGACACCTGCTACCCTCTGGGGTCAAAAAAACCCAAAACAGAATCATCCTTCCACATCCCAGCCCCTTCAGTACTCAAAGACAAGATGGCGCCCAAGTCCCTCTCCAGGTCTTGAAAGCCCAGACTTCTTTTTCTCATCCATCATGGAGCAAGATCACAGCCTCATGGTGGCATGTGAGTCACAGGCTACAGGACATAGACAAAAATAATGACAATAGGGGTGGAGCCAAGATGGCGGAGTAGAAAGACTCACGTATGCTAGCTCTGAACCCACAGCCCATATATTTCCTGCAAGAAGAACTCCCCACGAATTCTGGATTACTGCAAGGCATGCAGAAACATGCTCTCCGTTCCAGAGAGCCCTGGAGAGCCATCCCCAGGGTCCATCGTGCCCTGGAAAGTGGAGCCCACCTCTGTGCTGCCCTGGCCAGACAGCCCCAGAGGAGCAGATCTGAGCAGGCTTCAGGGACGGAACCTCCACAGACAGAACCTCAGGCCCACAAAGGTCCCTCCACCCACTGACGCTACAGGTCAGTGAGAAAGATGTCTGGGCTGGCTGAGAGGGGAGCAGGGTGTCTCCGTGACTCAGGCCCCCTTGGGAGGCAGTGGCAGAGGGAGCAGCAGAGGCAGTGGCAGAGGCAGCAGCAGCGGCCCGGGAGTCCCCAAGCAGGTAGAAGTTCAGGGCCATTACCGAAAGTCTCTGCATAAACCCCCTGAGGGAATGGAGCCTGAGAGACAGCCCTGCTCCCACCCACTCCATTACTGAAGGTCTCTGCATAAAGCCTCTGAGGGAACTGAGCCTGGGAGGCGGTCCTGCCCTCACCCCAGAACCAGAACTTAAGCTCACATTGAATAGCACCCACTCCCACCACGGATAGCCCTGAGACTGGGAAGCAGCATTTGAATCTCAGATCCCAAGCACTAGCTGGGTAGATCTAGGCGGGGGTGGACAGGAATCTCAGAAGTCAAGTAACTGGCTGGGAAAATGCCCGGAAAAGGGAAGAAAAAAAAGACTATAGAGAGCTACTTTGAGGGGGTGCCGATGTTCCCGCCTTTCAATTCTGATGACGAGGAACTATTCTTACCATCAGGGAAAGACGTGGAGGGCGGGGCCTCTGTATCCCAGACACCCCAGGGGGATGTCCGGTGGGCTCAGGCCATGGAAGAGCTCAGAAAGGATTTTGAAAAGCAAGTTAGACAGGTGGAAGAAAAACTGGGAAGAGAAATGAGAGAGATGCAAGAAAAGCATGAAAAACGGGTCAATACCTTGGTAAAGGAGACCCCAAAAAATGCTGAAGAAAGTAACACCTTGAAAAATAGGCTCACTCAATTGGCAAAAGAGGTTCAAAAAGCCAATGAGGAGAACAATGCTTTCAAAAGCAGAATTAGCCAAATGGAAAAAGAGGTTCAAAAGCTCACTGAAGAGAATAGTTCTCTCAAAATTAGAATGGAACAGATGAAGACTAATGACTTTCTGAGAAACCAAGAAATCACCAAACAAAACCAAAAGAATGAAAAAATGGAAGAGAATGTGAAATATCTCATTGGAAAAACAACTGACCTGGAAAATAGATCCAGGGGAG
The DNA here is from genome assembly GCA_023548195.1 of Bettongia penicillata ogilbyi. NCBI lineage: Eukaryota > Metazoa > Chordata > Mammalia > Diprotodontia > Potoroidae > Bettongia > Bettongia penicillata. Next base: position 1,722,740 of record JAJHZJ010000095.1, on the reverse strand, counting down.
ACAATTTAAAAATCATGGGACTACCTGAAAGTCATGATCAAAAAAAGAGTCTAGACATCATCTTCCATGAAATTATCGAGGAAAACTGCCCTGATATTCTACAACCAGAGGGCAAAATAAGTATTGAAAGAATCCATCGATCATCACCTGAAAGAGATCCAAAAAGAGAAACTCCTGGGAACATTGTGGCCAAATTCCAGAATTCCCAGGTCAAGGAGAAAATCTTGCAAGCAGCTAGAAAGAAACAATTCCAGTATTGTGGAAATAAAATCAGGATAACACAAGATCTAGCAGCTTCTACATTAAGGGATCAAAGGGCATGGAATAGGATATTCCAGAAGTCAAAGGAACTAGAACTCAAACCAAGAATCACCTACCCAGCAAAACTGAGTATAATACTTCAGGGGAAAATATGGTCTTTCAATGAAACAGAGGACTTTCAAGCATTCTTGATGAAAAGACCAGAACTGAAAAGAAAATTTGACTTTCAAACACAAGAATAAGAAGAAGCATGAAAAAGTAAACAGCACAGAGAAGTCATAAGGGACTTACCAGAAGTGAACTGTTTACATTCCTACATGGAAAGACAATATTTGTAACTCTTAAAACTTTTCAGTATCTGGGTAGTTGGTGGGACCACACACACACAGACACACACACACACACGCATGCACGCACACACACATACACACACATGTATGCGTGTGCATGCACACACACATACATACATGCACACACATACAGAGACAGAGAGCACAGAGTGAATTGAATAGGATGGGACCATATCTCAAAAGAAATTATGGTAAATGGTGAGAGAGAAATGTAGTGGGAGGAAAGAGGGTGAAATGGAATGGGGTAAATTATATCTCATTCAAGAGGCAAGCAGGAGACTTTTTAGTGGAGGGAAAAAGAGGAGAGCTGAGAAAAAAAACAAGAAGTTTACCCTCATCACGTTTGACTAAAGGAAGGAATAAAATGCACACTCATTTTGGTATGAAAACCTATCTTACAATACAGGAAAGTGGGGGAGAAGGAGATAAGCAAGGGGGGGTGATGATCGGGAGGGTAATGGGAGGAGGGAGCAATTTGAAGTCAATACTCAGGGAGGGACAGGATCAAAAGACAGAATAGAAACAATGGGGGGCAGGATAGGATGGAGGGAAATACAGTTAGTCTTACACAACATGACTATTATCGAAGTCATTTGCAAAGCTACACAGATATGACCTATATTGAGTTGCCTGCCTTCCCAAAGGGAATGGGTGGGGAGGGAGGGATGGGGAGAATTTGGAACTCAAAGTTTTAGGAATAACTGTTTAGTATTGTTGTTGCTACTAGGAAATAATAAATACAGTTAATGGGGAATAGAAAGTCATCTGGCCCTACAGGACAAAAGAGAAGATGGGGACAAGAGAAGGGAGGGATGATAGAAGAGAGGGCAGATTGGTGACAGGGAAAATTAGATTGCTCGGTGAATTGGGGTGGGGAAGGGGATAAAAGGGGAGAAAATTTGGAACCCAAAATTTTGTGAAAATGAATGTAAAAAGTTAAATAAATAAATTTTTATTTAAAAAAATAATGACAATACAAGATGAGGTAGCAAAAATTCTCTGCATTTTTTCCTGCTCTTCCCTGACAGAGCATCAGATCAGACTGCACCACCCACGACTTGCCCCAAGAGCAAACAGCCCAAGTTCTGGAAGCCAAGTACATCCTGGATTCTGAGGACAGCCAAACTCCATCATCCATTGTTCATGGATCTCCTTACATGGGTATACATCTTCTTCTAAATATACAATGCTCTCTGATCTAAGTGCCATGCTCTGTCTGTTTTAAATAAGGCTCACTATTGAGAGCTGGAATCCTCATGGGTTTTATTCCCCCAAGTCTCTGTGCTATGTTTGCCCCCTTGTGTAAAGGGCTGTTTCCTCTTGTTTGTTGCTTAAATTCAGGGTATCCCTCCCTTCCTCCTCATGTGAAATGCACTTTTCCCTTTTTGTGTTTTTTAGGACACTGTGCTTCTCTCCTTTGCCCCTGACAAGTCTATCTTTGTCTGACGTGCTTCTATGCCTGCATCACTTCAGTAGACTGAAAGCCAGTTGAAGGAAAGATTATCATAGTCATCTCTGAGCAGGGAGCACAAGACTGGGAAGGAAACTGACCCTTAAAAGAAAGGGGAAAGGCTGGCCTCAGGCCATACTGCAACAGAAACCTGTCTCATCCATTAAGGCAACATGGCCATCTGTCAGAAAGTCTTTTCTTTAACAAAGTAGAGTCAGAGCATCCTTACTTAAAATTTTCCTCTTACTTATATTGCAGTTGTAACCTAGCTCCAGAGAACTAGAGTACCTTCCTGATTTGGGGGGGATAAAAGTTCAGAAAAATCAGTGGGCAAAGGACAGACTTGCCAGCATGTGCTCCTTCATATTCTCCAGGTGGCGGAGATTTCTGTCCTTGAGGGAGCCTTCTACTGAGAAGTCATATAGAAAGAAAGAGAGGAGAAATTTAATTCTGCTGAGAGGATTGTGACCATGGCAATTTCCACGCTGCTTCTCCCAATCTTTCTGGGAGCAAGGGATAGAGCAATGGGACCTGGGACCCAAAGCAGTCAGAGCAACAGGAGGGGAAGTCTGGTGGCTGAGGGTGGTTGAAGGTGGGAGGGGGCAATCAGAAAAGCAGAGGGGAGATCGATGTGAACCAGCCAATGTGGGGGCTTCTCAGAGCCAAGTCCCTTTCCCAGAGCAAGTGAGGGAATGCTCCTGGCTAAATGCCAATCCCTGCCCCCTGGCAGGTAAAGAGAGGTCTTCTGTGGTTCGTCCCTCAGCTATTCATTGAACACTCCTACATTTTCTGTGCTTGGTTTCAGGGCATCACCTGACTATTAAGGATGATTTCTGTTCCAGCCTGTAAATTGAGGGAAGGGAAGTCAGACAACAGGAGAACTGATCTCTCTGTGTTTATTTGAAGGTGGTGGTAAGCCAAGTAGAAAGCATTTGTATTTGGGATGATTCATTATGTGCCATGATCTTTGAACCTAGAAAGAAAGATGGTCAGGAGAAAAGCCCATGTTAGAAGGCTGGCAGAGTCCTGTGGCATCTCCTGAGTACAGCTTCCCATGCAGTTGCTGTCAGCTGGCTTCTTGTAGCATCAGACTCTTTCCTTGCCCACACCCATGTCCCTATTACACAACTAATGAGAGGGTGAAGGACCTGGCTCATGAGGTCTATGAAATGCAGAAAGGCTTCTCTAGGGGCACCACCCTGTGAAGAATGTATTACAATTATCCCCATTTCACTGGTTAAGAAATTGAGGCTCAGAGAAGGGAAATGGGTTGCCCAAGGGCTGCAGTTTGGTCATGTACTCTACTATGATCACTGAGGGGGATTTTAGGACTACTGCTCAGGGATCTGGGCTTTGCTGCTCCCCTTGAACCTCTCTCTTAAGTGCAGGCACCTGTCATCAAGGTGTTGGCCTTTCTGTGGCCTTGGAGATCGGGACTCATATCCCTAGAGGGACTGGGCACCTTGGGGACTGACATGGGCCACCTGCCACAAGGCAACGAGTAAAGATTTGGCATGCATAGCTCTCTGTTTGGGAAGGGCCAATCGCTCAAGTCCAGAGCTCTCTTACTTCACAACTTCTGTTGATTTACATTAAAAATTCATATTTTTCATTAGTAAGGCCTAATTTGCCTCCTAAGTATATGTTTGTACGCATTTCTGGGAATCTTGAAGTAAACAGAGCTAGGAGAAGACTTTGCCAAAAGACTCTCATATCTCTGACTTTACACACAGCCTAGATGTGAGGTAGTCAACACCACTGAAGTTAAAGCTACGGGACCTGGGTTGGAATTGCACCCAGCCAGCTAGTGGTTATTTATTTACTAGCTAGGTGACTTTAGGCAAAGTGCTTCACCCTTTGGGCTTCAGCGGCCTCACTCGTAAATCCAGAAACTTGGACTTGGTGGTCAGGAATGCTCTTTCCCATTCTAGACCTTTTGCTTCTCTAGAGGGAAAAAAGCCCTCTTTTGTGTCTACTGCCTTCAGTGCCAAGAAGACGTTCTCCTGCACTGTATCTGATGTGGAGGCACCGATGACCTGTTGGGATAAGGTTCCTCTTTTCTGTACTTCCTGGCATCTCTTCTTTTGGGGCTTGACTTTCTGACCTTTCCTCCTCCTGGATGAACAATCAAAGTCATTCTGATCGTGTCTCTTGCTACTCCATGGAAACCTCACCCCTCTTTATTCATGAATTTCTTTCTTATGGAGGAAAGGCAGAGAGCCTGGGAGTCATGGAAGGGAGTGTGCTGGGTTGACAGGGACCTGTGTCTTTTTTTTTTTTTTTAAATTAATTTATTTATTTAAATTTTTTACATTCATTTTCACAAATTTTTGGGTTCCAAATTTTCTCCCCTTTTATCCCCTCCCCCCACCCCAATACCCCACGCAATCCAATTTTCCCTATCTCCAATCTGCCCTCTCTTCTGTCATCTCTCCCTTCTCTTGTCTCCATCTTCTCTTTTCTCCTGTAGGGCCAGATGACTTTCTATTCCTCCTTAACTGTATGTCTTCTTTCCCAGTTGCAACAACAATACTAAACAGTTGTTCCTAAAACTTTGAGTTCCAAATTCTCCTCATCCCTCCCTCCCCACCCATTCCCCTTGGGACAGCAGGCAATTCAATATAGGCCATATCTGTGTAGTTTTGCCAATGACCTCCCTGATAGTCGCGTTTTGCAAGACTAACTGGATTACCATCCCTCCTAACCTGCCCCTCATTGTTTCTCTTCTGTCTTTTGATCCTGTCCCTCCCCAAGTGTTGACTTCAAATTGCTCCCTCCTCCCTTTGCCCTCCCTTCCATCATCCCCCCCCTTGCAATATCTCTTTCTCCCCCACTTTCTTATACTGTAAGATAGGTTTTCATACCAAAATGAGTGTGCATTTCACTCCTTCGTTTAGTCAAATGTGATGAGGGTAAACTTCTTGTTTTTTGTTTTTTTTTCTCAGCTCTCCTCTTTTTCCCTCCACTAATAAAAACTCCTACCTGCCTCTTAAATGACATATAGTTACCCCCTTCCCTTTCCCTCCCCCTACATTTCTCTCTCACCATTTACCCTAGTTTCTTTTAAGGTATGGTCCCCTCCTATTCGGTTCAATCTGTGCTCTCTATCTCTGTATGTGTGTGCATGTGTGTATGTGTGTGCATGCGTGTACATGTGTATGTGTGGTCCCACCAACTACCCAGATACTGAAAAGTTTTAAGAGTTACAAATATTGTCTTTCCATGTAGGAATGTAAACAGTTCACTCATGGTAAGTCCCTTAAGACTTCTCTTTGCTGTTTACTTTTTCAAGCTTCTTCTCATTCTTGTGTCTGAAAGTCAAATTTTCTTTTCAGCTCTGGTTTTTTCATCAAGAATGATTGAAAGTCCTCTGTTTCATTGAAAGACCATATTTTCCCTTGAAGTATTATACTCAGTTTAGCTGGGTAGGTGATTCTTGGTTTCAGGCCTAGTTCCTTTGCCTTCTGGAATATCCTATTCCACGCCCTTCGATCCCTTAATGTAGAAGCTGCTAGATCTTGGGTTATCCTGATTGTATTTCCACAGTACTGGAATTGTTTCTTTCTAGCTGCTTGCAAGATTTTTTCCTTGAGCTGGGAGTTCTGGAATTTGGCCACAATGTTCCTAGGAGTTTCTCTTTTTGGATCTCTTTCAGGTGATGATCGATGGATTCTTTCAATACTTATTTTGCCCTCTGGTTGTAGAATATCAGGGCAGTTTTCCTCGATAATTTCATGGAAGATGATGTCTAGACTCTTTTTTTGATCATGACTTTCAGGTAGTCCCATGATTTTTAAATTGTCTCTCCTGGATCTATTTTCCAGGTCAGTTGTTTTTCCCATGAGATATTTCACATTCTCTTCCATTTTTTCGTTCTTTTGATTTTGTTTGGTGATTTCTTGGTTTCTCATAAAGTCATTAGACTCCATCTGTTCCATTCTAATTTTGAGAGAACTATTAAATTCAGTGAGCTTTTGAGCCTCTTTTTCCATTTGGCTAATTCTGCTTTTGCAAGCATTCTTCTCCTCATTGGCTTTTTGAACCTCCTTTGCCAATTGGGTGAGCCTATTTTTCAAGGTGTTAATTTCCTCAGCATTTTTTTGGGTCTCCTTTACCAAGGTATTGACCTGTTTTTCATACTTTTGTTGCATCTCTGACATTTCTCTTCCCAGTTTTTCCTCCACCTGTCTAACTTGCTTTTCAAAATCCTTTTTGAGCTCTTCCAGGGCCTGAGCCCACCCACCACCCCCCTGGGGTGTCTGGGGTACTGAGGCCCCGCCCTCCACGTCTTTCCCTGATGGCAGGAATACGTCCTCATCTTCGTCAGATCCGAAGGTCGGGATCATTTGCATTTGTTGGAAAAAACTCTCTAAAGTCTTATTTTTCTTCCCTTTTCTAGGCATTTTCCCAGCCAGTTACTTGACTTCTGAGATTCCTTTCCACCCCCGCCTGGATCCGCCCAGCTAGTGCTTGGCCTCTGAGATTTAAATGGGCTTTCCTCCTGCTGGCTGTCAATCAGTGAGCTTTAGTTCAGGTGCTGGGGTGGGGCCAGGGCTGCCTCCGAGACTCTGATCCCTCGGGGGGGCTTTATGCAGAGACTCTGAGGAATGGAGTGGGTGGGGGCGGGGTGGGGGGCCCGCCTCCCAATCTCAGCTCCCCTGGGGGTCCCGAGCAGAAGCCTTTAGCAACAGAGCGGGGTGGGGGCAGGGCCGTCTCCCAGGCTCAGCTCCGTCAGGTTTTATGCGGGAATCTTCTGTAATGAAGATCCTGCCTGCTGCTGGGGGATTCCTGAGTCCTGGGCCGCTGCCGCCTCAGCCCCAGCCCACGCCTCTGCCGCCGCCGCTTCCTGCCCCCGTCCCTGCCGCCGCCGCTTCCTCCCGAGGGGGGCCCGAGTCACGGAGACACCCCGCTTCCCCTCTCCTTCAGCCCGGCCTCTCTCACTGACCTGCTTCTGTGGGCGGAGGGGCTTTCCCGGCTGCTGGAGCGTCCGTCTCTGAAGCCTGCTTGGATCCGCTTCTCTGAGGCCTCGACCAGGGCAGCGCTGGGGGTCGGGTTTACTTTCCGGGGCGCGCCGGACCCTGGGGACGGGTCTTCAGGGCTCCCTGGAACGGAAATCTCTTCCACTCTGCTTCTGCACACCTCGTATTCACCCAGAAGCTATGGGGGACTCTTTTTACATTAATTCTATGGGCTTTGGTTTCGGAGCTTGTAAACGTGTGTCCTTCTACGCCGCCATCTTGGCTCCGCCCCCCCGGGACCTGTGTCTTTTGTGACACACTCCTGAACTCTAGAAGGATCTCCTATGGACAGGTGTGTTTCACTCTTTTCATCACATTTTAGGGAGGTGTTGAGGATTGACTGGAGAAGATACAGAGCGGGGACCAGGAAGCCAACTACAAAAAAGGAGGGTTGGCTCAGTGTGAGTAAGCAACTCCCAATAATTCTGCCTCCTAGAAGTGGAACGAGCTGCTTGAGAAGGTGCTGGGCTCCTTGTCCCTGGGGGTCTTCAGTCCTCTGTGGGCATCTCTCAAGGCTCTGTCCTGGGCCATCTCTTTTCCCCATCCTTGGTGATTTCTAGTCATAGCCATGGACTCCATCTCTACATTCTTCCATCCAGCTGTAGTTCTCTCTGGAAGTTGAGTATCTCCAGCTGCCTTTTGTTCGTCTTGATTAGATATCATGGAGGCACCTCAAGCTCAAGTATCCAAAAGAGAATTTGTTATATTTCTCCATGACTTATCGTCCTTCCAACTTCCCTACTTCTTGGCAGGGCTTCACCCTTTTCACAAGCATCCAGATTAATCACCTTGAGGTCATCCTTGTCTCTTTCCTTTCCCTCACCCAATCAATCAGCATTGACAACAGGATGTGAGGTACTCAGGATTAGTCATCATTTTGATATGTTTCATTTTTTGACATGGATGATCATGACTTTGTGCCTCTGGGGACGCAAGGCTGTTTCAGAACCTTGGACACTGTTGAAACTAGATTGAGCTGGTTTCCCATCCTTAATTTTCTATTGATTAATAGAATTAATCCTGAAAATGTTGGATTTGGGGCAATACTCATGTGCTTCATTTCTTTTTGTTGTGTTTTTAATTTTGTGGGTTTTTTAGAATGATTGGTACTCCAAGGAAATGTCAAAGTTATAACTTTTAAAAAGCACATTTCTCTTTTGTTTTTTTTCTTAAATTAACATTTATTTCCTTTTTTCTGACCATACGCACATTACTGCTAATATCCAGGAATGCTAGTTGTAGGAGAGGGAGGCAGGTCTCAGGAGCTCTTGAGGCTGGGAACACTTCAGCAGTTGCAGAGAGTGATGTTCGAATAGAATAACATCAATATGCCCCTCAAATCTGTCTCTGGTCTAGGGATATGGTATTTAGAGGTTTAGAAAGAAAACTTTTTCTCTGGGCACTCATCCTGGGGAGGGCAGCCCTGAGCTTACACTTAGAACTTAGCCCCCTCCTGATGGAAGTTAGTTACACACACACACACACACACACACACACACACACACACACACACACATACACACATACTCCTCACAAATATTGAGAAAATCCATTTATCCAAGCAAACCAGACAACAGAAATTGGAGAAGTGATACAGAATGGACAATGCCGAAGAACACATATGTGAATATGTTCTTTAGGTGGAGATGAGATGAGATCTCATCTCATACCAAGAGAGAGAGACCTGGTTTTGTTGAAAGTCTCCACAGTCTTTAGGAAGGCTAGCTGGAGATCAGGGCTTGTGGAGGAGCTGGCTTCCACTCCTTATCTGCAGCTCATCCCCCACATTCCACAAAGATGCTCTCTCCCCAAGATGCTCCAACTCTAGCCTGGCCCTCAGTCTCCGATCAGTGTAGCCCTCAGCAGAACAACAACATGCAAAGGCACCCAGGCTGGGTTACGTAGGGGTGAGCTGATCAGAAACACTTGATTTCTTTAGATTGTCTTTGGTTCCTTTCTGAGTCTAATTTCCCCTCGATAGAAACAGGTTTCTATGTTGTAGTTCAGGATAAACACCTAACAAGTTCAAGTTCAAGGTATACCACATTTTTCACCCCTAGGGCTGTATTAATCTAGGCTACTTTAGAGAAGACTCCCAAGGGGCCCCACGCAGCCCGACACCCAGTGCCCAACTAAAGGACATTCTCAGCTAAATTGTTGAGATGGAAATATAAACCACAAAATCTGGGTTCTCACCTTAGTCAAAATGAGTTGGATTCATGGTTGATTTAATCAGAAGCAATGAATTAGTTCTGCAGGAAAGCTATAGCCTGCTTTTTGACAAATTATTATTTTAATACTGTAATTATTTGATGTGATTAATCAGTGCAGTCAGGAAAGCAAGTATTTTTCATCTGAACTAAATTTGCTGTCAGAATGATTAATTCCCTAACTCACACTTTGCACAGGAGTCTCTTCTGAGACTTTTGTGGATAAATTAATTAAAGCCCTGTTGGCCTCGTGGCTTGCTCCTAAATTGAGTTTACAGGGCAGGGCTTAAACCTTGTGTAGTGATAGTCTGAGGTCATAGGCAGTGAAGATCACCTGGGGGCTGAGTCCCTTGGTTTCTATTTCAGGGCTGGCATCTTTTAGATATTTACAGAAGGAATAAGTGTCCCTCCATTCCCTATGTCAGGAATACGCTTCAAAGGACTGAGGGGCAACTTTCCAATGTAGAATGGGGTCTAGCAGCATGGCCCCCCAGGAGTCCCAGGATCAGGAGAAGAGATGCAGTTTCCTCTTCCCCTTTAGCTACAAACCAGCCCCACTGTAGATGAATATCACCCCCCTCAGTGGTGGGCATACAGTTGAGAAACATCACCTAGGAGCACCAGCCTCAGTATGTGTGTGTTCGTCCTTCGTTGCCGAAGAAGACCATGCCATCAGAGAAATAATGACATGACTTGCACTTGACTTTGTTTTGCGTGAAGGAGGGCTGTGCAGGTCACCAGCCTCACTTCTGCTCCAGAGTCAACTGAATCAGTGACCAGATATTCCTCAGGATGACTGGAGATGACCCAGGATGAGGAAATTGGGGTTAAGTGACTTGCCCAAGGTCACACAGCTAGTGAGCATCAGGTGTCTGAGGTGAGATTTGAACTCAGGTCCTCCTGACTTCTGCACTGATGCTCTATCCACTGCACCACCTGATTGCCTCTATTAGCATCAGTAAGGAAAAGAATGCTGAGGACACCTCATAACTATGGGGTGCAGGCCAAAAATGGGGGCGGGGATGGGGATGCAGCTGACTTGGAAATAGGGGCATTAGATCCCTGGTCAACGGGAGCTGAGAAAGGTCAGGAACTCAGAATCAGTGATAGAGAGGGATGAATATTGCCCAACCACAGCCAAGTCCCTTGCATTTGTGGAGAACTCCAAGGCGTTGGGCTTGGTGCCAGTCTCTCAAAGTGGCACTTACTGTAAAGGTGCCTGAGGGCATTGCCCAGAGTCCTGATCCCTCCTTCATCTTTGGCTCTGTACCAGAGGCAGTAGGTGCATGAACTTAGGCAATGCTTTAAACAGGCACTTTGGGAGGGGACTTGGGGCCTTTTAGGGGACCCCCTGGGGCTTTTCCTTTACCACCTTTCATTTTTCCTGTGGCAGCAGGCTCCAACATGGCAGCAGCTGTCTCCGGGCTTCCTCCATGGTGTGTGAGACTGCACTCACCCCCCTCCCCACCTCACTTGTGAGGGTCAGGAGGGAGATGTTCAGGCTCTGCTGCCTTGGAGGATACTGGAGATCCCACCCACTTCCACAGTGGAAAGTCCTTTTGGACTTCCTTCCCCTTCCTAGCCCTCAAGGTAGCTACTTTGACCAGAGCAGACAAGACCCTGAAACTGTATTCCAGTGATCTGTGGTGAAGGAGCAGGCTCATCTGTTCCTGATCAGCTGCTGAGCTGGTCCCAGCCCTGGCTCATTAAAATACTTTGCCAGAAGAGCTAGTGAATGAGCCCCTGTTTGGGGAGGAAACACAGCCTTCAAGGGCTCACTAGATGAGAGGGAATTCCCCAAACTTATGGAGCAGTGTCTAGTTGGACTGGTCTGCTCCTCCTCCTCCTCCATTTGGCAGCTGAGGATTCACAGAGCCTGGCCCCTCGCCTGCATCTGCTGCCCTGCCTGACCTCACTCTGGGCCTCTAATTCCTCCTCCATGACCGATAACAGTTCCCTCAGCCTTCTTTGGCCTCTGGTTGGAGGCTAGAAGGCAGAGCAACAAACTCCTTCCAATGCCTTCCTTAGTAGAGGGCAGACGCACGACTTTGGGGCTCGCTCTTCTCTGTATCTGCCCTGACTGTGGTTTTTCAAGATGCCCTCTCCCCCGACAAGTACCCCTGGCATCACATCCTCCCAGGCCCCACTTCCCCCTTCCTTTTGTGTGCAGTCTCCTCTTTAGGCAGTAAGCTGCCTGCAGGCAGGGACTGCCTCTTTATTCTTCGTATCCCCAGTCCTTAGCTTGGTACCTCAAGGCAGACCTTTCATGAATGTGGATTGCATTGTATTGACTTGCTGGCAGCCTTTCTGCTTTGTCTTCTCTTCCCAAGTGCCGACTCATGCTGGACCAGTGACTGGGACGGCAGGAAGTCAAGGATCACAGATAGGGTTCTAGCGTTCGACCTCTAACCCACTGTCTGGCACACAGTAGGCGCTCATAAACATTTGTGGTTTGGTTGATTGATCTGGAATCAGAGAGACCGTGGCAAAGAGCTCTGAAGAATGGGGCAGAGGCCCCAGGTCCCACCAAGTCTAAAAGCAGGATCTAAAGCCCCTCTTTTTCAGACTGGAAAACAGAGCACTCCTTGGGTTGGTCAAGATCGGGCTTTGTGACCATTTACAAAGTCCTCCTGGCTCTGAACCTTACTTTAAAGGAGTGCATCTATACCAGCCCTGAGCCCCCCTGGCCTGATAACAGCACAAGGAGCCTTCCTTCCACTTGGGTGGGGGTGGGACAGGGTCCTTTGCTCTCATTGTCTGTGGCTCCAGCACATTGAATGCAGGCCACTGGCGTCTGCAAACAAAGGAAATGAATCCCTTGTGGAACTGTATAGCATCTTCTCGATTGCTTGTGTTTCCAGTAAATTTAGGGTGTGAAATAACCCAGAGAAGCACTAGGTATAAGTTATAGAAAATGCATGAGATACAGGGGAAAATGCAGTGTGAATAAATTAAAACATTCAATCATAAGACTGTTAGTGTTAGAAAGTAATGAAGACAGTCGAGTGAAGAAGAAACCTTGGTCAGGGAGAGATGCATGAGGTTTGTTGGGGAGGCAGGCATGGGATTATGATTAGGGTTATTGGTTTGGATGGAGAGAGGCAGAGAAAGCCAGGACCCTGTACCAGACATCTGAGAGGAGCTTGGAATGGGGGGAGGGCTCCTCTCATCTGAGGGCATGAACTGTGAGCAGAGATAACAGCAGTTTCTTTTCCTGGTCCCTGTACAGGTAGCTTCACCATTGGTGATCTGGCTGGCCTGAGCTCCCATGCTGTCTGCCCCCACAGAGGAGAGGGGCCATGGCATGCATCAGTCATTCCAGATAAGGATCGAATCCAGGACCTCCTCAGCTGTTCCAAGTAAGTAGGTTCTAGTTAGTCACAAGCCTATGAGTGGGGAAATAATAAGAAGCCAGGTTCCTGAGTGCTTGTCTGATCTCCTGGGAGCTGCAGGAGAACCCCACCCAAATTAAAGTAGGTGGAAACACATCCAAATCATTCATCAATCACTGAGTCCATCAAAGATTAGTGCAAAAAAGTCCAGAAAACCATTGGAGGAACTGGAGAAACACTGACAGGCAGTCTGTTCTGACCGAAGGATTGGGTCATACCTGGGGGATGGAGGGGGAGAGAAGCAGGGTTTGCATAAAACCAGGAGATATTTCAAAACCCAGGAGATTTAGTGAGCCAAGTGGTGAGCCAGGAGAGTGAAATCCTGGTCTAGCACTGAAAATCGTGACTTGACTCCAGCGGGGAGGGGAGATCAGTTCTCCCCATCCCTATTTACAGTGCAGCCAAAAGGAAACTCTGGACTTCAGAGCACTTGGACTTTGTATTGGCATCCTAGGCAGGGCAGCAGCTGTGGGAAGTATCTTCTTCTAGAACCAAGAACATACTGGAAACAATGAGGAAATCCAGATTCATGACTCTCTAAGGAGTCCAGCAGACCTACAGGGAACTCTGAGACAATCCCATGAAAGGGAACAAAGGGGATTTGTCCCCTTGGCTCCTGTACTCTGGCTTCTGCCTCCCTGTTCCTGGCCTCATGCTGGTCTATGTAAGAGACTGGCTGGGACATTTTGTACCACACTAGTTAAAGTTCCATTGCTAAAAGCTAATTGAGTCTGGCTAAGTGATATGAGCTAGTAATCATGGGTGGAAGCCTGGTCGGGGCTCACACACAAAAAGGCTGCCCTACAGTCCTGAAGGGGTATAAGCAGCTGAGCTCTGGGCACTCAGCCTGTCCATGAGAACAGAGCTCTGGAAAATAGCCCAGAACTTACATGGGCTAAAGTTCCATAAAAAAAATGTTAGCAAATTTGAGAAAATGTCAGGAAAACTACAAGCCCAGAGTGGTGGTGAAGGTAGACCAGGTAGACTTGTTTCCTAGTGCTAGCCATTTAAGTGCCGCACCATCTCTGCTTGACACCCCTCTCCTTCTGCCCAGCACTCTTATGTCTGTAACTCTTAAATGCTATGAATAAACTCACAGAAAACTGGTCCTAAGCCAGGCTGGGAGCTCCTGAAGGTCCAGAAGATCCAGAGGGCTGGGTATGAATTCATATCTGATCCAAGGGCTGGGGAGGTGGGTGACTGGAGGCCACACAAAGCAAGGTCAGGGTGAGGACAGAGAGTATATTCAACAGCCCAAGGCCAAAGAGCCTAGGAGCCACATGGGTCCAGACCCTGTCCTTCCTCAACCACATCCGTGGTCCCAGCCACGTGGCATTCCCAGAACATAGGTTGCCCCTGGAACCCCTGTCCCCAGGGAGTCCCATCCATCCTCTGCCTCTGCCTCCTCATGGCAGTCATCTCCACTTCATCAGATTCTTTTCATCCTACAAGAGCAACAGAGAAACATAACCTCAATATTACCAAAATAATTTAAAAGTTTGATTTACACTGCTACCCTGGGAAGCTTTCTATCCATATGAAAGATTCTATGGAGCTCAGACTGCAGTCAGATGTAAATTGCTCCTTTTCTCCTGAGGCCCCACACTGGAAATTCTAGAACAAGGAGTTTAATGAAGTTTTCAGACCCAGTCGCTGAATGCTGCTTCCACCCATCCTAGAAATCCCCACAATCAGGGTCTCAGTGTTGGAAGAGTATGTTTTTTCAGCTTCAGTTCCCTTTTCCTTTAAAACATTTAAAAAAATTTCTTCAACACAGCCATAGGCCAGACATGGGCTAGGGGCTGACAAGACCCAAGACCCAAACTCCCAAACAGCCCCTGTCCTCGGGGATCTTCCATTCTGGCTGGGGAAGGCAGGGAATCCACAGAGAAGTAAAACCAAAGGCCATACACAGGAAATAAAAGGGATTTAGGGTGGGAGCCCTTCCTAGGAGCATCAGGAAAGGCTCTCAGCTGCTCCCTCCCTCAACCTCAGTCTTCTCCAGGTGCCTGACTGGTATCAGCCCTCATGCCTGCTCCCTGCGGATACTCTATGGCCCAGTGCACTGGACTGAGACCCTGGGTAGTTTAGTCAAGCCTTCTATTCCATGACGATCTCCTCTTGTTCATTGTTCTTTGTCTTTCTTTCTTGAAGAGGACCAAGACATTGGGAAGGTGATATCTTGATTTGCAAGTGGATTGGATTTAAGTGAGGAAAGGCTGTGCAAAGCCACCAGTCTCACTGTCTCCTCCAGCACCCTCTGGGACCTATGGTAAGGCACAGACCAGGATGACTCAAGGTGGTCTCCGAAGGTAGTGGGAGATGTTGGCCTTTTTAAGCCAAGGTCTTTCCCAAGTCTCAGTCTGACTGAGGCAATGCCCATTCAGTGATTAAGGCTATGGAAGAAATGAGGCAGAGAATGGTCTCTTTTATCTTGTCCAAAAGTCCATCTGGGAGGGGGAGACCTTCAGGGTTTCTGGCCAAAATAGAAACAATTGTCATTTATACTCACTCTGAGCCATCATTGGGCTGGGACCTATTGTTGGCCAATCAAAGAAAGCCTGAGTGATTTGGGTTTAGGGCTTAAGAAAGAAATCTAGCCTGGAAACCTCAAGATATCTTCTAGGGTTTCAGGATCAAAATTTATAATCCTTTGAGTAGAGCATCCTCAGGTAAGGGTGTGACTCTTTATGCTCATATGTATGTATGAATTCATTCTATCTATGTATGATTCCTTATTTTTCATTTGTGTTTCAAAAGAACACTCCCTGACCCCAAGGCTCTGATGCAATACTTGGGATGAGTTTGTTTTGCCTTTGAAGTCCCTGCTTCCCCAGAAAGCTGGGAAACAATGTTTATAACCAGGGTCTCTGATAAAGGGCTCATTTCTAAAATATAGAGAGAACTGAGTTAAGTTTATAAGACTATAAGTCATTTCCAAATTGATCAATGGTCAAAGGTTATAAATAGGCGCATTTTAGGGTAAAAGCTCTCTATAGTCATAAAAAAATGCTCTAAATCACTACTGATTAGAGAAATGCAAGTTAAAACAACCCTGCAGTGCCACCTCACATCTATCAAATTGATTAATATGATAAAAAAAAGAAAATTATAAATGCTGGAGATGTGGGAAAATTGTAACAGTAATTCTTTGTTGGTGGAGTTGTAAACCAATCCAACCATTCTGGAGGACAATCTGGAACTATGTCCAAAGAGCTATAAAACTGTTGATACCCTTTGATGCAGTAATACCACTTCTAGGTCTATATCCCAAAGAGATCGAAAAAGAGGGAAAAGGACCTACAGAAATATTTATAGCAGCTCTTTTTGTGGCGTAAAGAACCGGAATCTGAGAAAATGCCCACCAATTGGAGAATGGCTAACAAGCTGTGGTATATGAGTGTGATGGAATACTATTGTGCTATAAGAAATGATGAGCAGGCAGACTTCAGAAAAACCTGGAAAGACTTCCATGAACTGATGCTAGTGAAATAAGTAGAACCAGGAGAACATTGTACGCAGGAAAGCAACAATGTTCGATGACTGATGCTGATAGACTGATCTCTTCTCAGCAATGCAAGCATGTAAGACAGTTCCAAAAGATTCAGGATGGAAAACGCCACTGACATTCAGAGAAGGAATGCAGGCAGAATGCAGGTTGATGCACACTATTTTATATCTCTTTTTTGTTTTTCTTTCTCATGGTTTTTCCCTTTGGTTCTGATTCTTCTTTCATAACCTGACTAATGTGGAAATATGTTTAATATGAATGTATATGTAGAGCCTGTAGCAGATTGTTTATCATCTTGGGGAAGGGGGAGGGGAGGAAAGGAGAAAAATTGAAACTCAAGAGTTTATAAAAGTGAATACTGAAACTTATCTTTACAAATAATTGGATAAAATAAAATACTATTTAGAGGGATAAAAGCAAAATTACTGTTTCTCAAGGAAGGCAGTTGGATCTGGGGGACCTGGTAGGACAGAATTTGTAAAATGAACTTCAGACAGACTTTCACCGAACCTTAGCCAGAAAGGCCTGATGAAGCCCCAGACACAGGATGAAGCCCATCCTTAAGACGAGAATCCCTGGGCCAGGTTTAGGGGAGGGTAGAATTCTAAGGAGAGATCCCCTTGGCCTAGGGCAGCCAGAGAAATACTCAGCCTAGCCTCCTCCTCTTGGGCTACAACATTAGGCAAATGCACGTGGGAAAGACAATTGGTTCCATAGGACAATAGGGTCTGTAGGAAGCCAGCTGAAAGATGTCGCTGTAAGCTCTGTGACTTGGTGATGGCTATTGGGAGTCTGGGGCACAGAAAGGATTGAAACTGTGGTCAGAAACCCTGGGCTTCATTCCTTGTTCTGACTCTTACAAGCCATGAGAGGTTAAGAAAGTCACAATCTGTCATAAAGCATGCTGAAAAGATGACCAAATGGTGCTGAAGGGAGTGAGGAGAGAGCTGCTCCTTTCAAGAAGACCCTTGGCCTTTGAGATCTGTTTGTACAGCCTGCCCATGGGGACTTTGGGAGCAACGCATTATATGCTATCTTAGGCATCACTGGAACACCACCTTGCTGTTCTAGGAACTTGGGAGCAGCAGCTACAGGGAACATCGTGGTTCTGGGAAGGGCCTGGACCTGGGCCACATTTACAGGAGAATGGTGGATGATAGGTGAGCCCTGGGTCAAGCCCAGGACGGCCCCATGAGCCCTCACCTGCATCCCAGGGCTTTGTAGTCCAACTTTTGCTGAGAGAGTGATGGCAGAGGATGCCAAGTCAACACCTTCCATTCCATGAGATTCTTGGGGAAAACAAGGCACCAGAGGGGAGCCTCTTTCCTCACTGAGAATAGACTCTCTCACCCCTCCCTGATCTTCTCAGTTCTTGAATTCCACATAAATGCAAGGCAGGGTGCAGGGGAATGATTCCTGGCTCTGGGGCCAGCAGATACTGGTTCAAATCCTGCCTCTGTGTGATATTGGGCAAGTGACTTCCCCCTCGCCCCTTAGTTTCAGTTTTTTCTCCGTAAAATAGGAGGGTGAACTCGATGGCCTTTGACTCTCCATCTCCAGATCCGGGACCCAACATGCTATGAGCTGTTTATCCCAATTCTCTGGGGTCCTCCTCTTTCCCCTCCTCCACAGGGAGCAGTCCTCCTCACTAGGGGTTCACATCACAACACCATCGCCATCTTCTCTTACCCTGTTAGTCTGGCCCCTGGCCTCCCCTAAATCTCCCTCCTGGGCCCCCCAAGGGGGTTGGGGGCCTTTGTCTGATCTAGTGGACTTTGTGGGTACCTGCAGGACACACACACTGGGGGATATCTGTTCCTTGTGCTTAACTTTCTTTTTTCCCCTTTTTTTATAAATTAATTTATTTATTTTTAGTTTTCAACATTCACTTCCATAATTTTTTTAATTCTCTCCCCCTCCTTCTCCCCTTCCCCAAGATGGCATGCAGTCAGATATAGGCTCTACATCAGCACTCCTATTAAACATGTTTTCACATTAGATATGTCCTTTCACCTAACTTTCATCTAACTTTCATGGCCTGGGGTTCCATGGTGTCTCAATCAATGCTTGTTCTCTGGCATCTTTGCTGCACTCTCTTCAGGTCTGGTGTCATCTACAAACGTGCCAGATTCTTCTTCTGTACGTTTATTTGAGTCATTGAGAAAAAGCCCAAGAAGAGATTTCTGGGAGCTTGTTAAAGATCTCCCTCTCAGCTGATAGCGGGCTATTGATTCCTACGTCTCTCCATCTTTTCCTAACAACAGCATCTCCCTGAAATCCAGGCAGACATCATCTATGGCTCATACAGCTCCATGGGTCTGAGTCCAGACTTGATCTCAGACCTTCCTGACTCCAAGCCCAACATTCTAGCCACTGCACCACTAGACAGTCCGTAGGGGAGGGGGAGGGGCGAACCTAAAGGGCAGGAGGGTTTGAGGGCCAGAATGCAGGATGCTGGGAAACATTTGGGGAAGGAGGAGGGAAAGGTCCTGCTGGACTCCTGGGAGGCTGAACAGAGTGCAAGTGGTCAGCACCCTTTAATCCTGTAACTGAGCCAGGCTGGTGGGATTTCAGATCCTCTGGTGCCCCCAAGCACCTTGATCTCCCCACAGTCCTGTGACAGTGCCCTCTCCAGGACAAGGCCAGGGAGACCCAGGTGGAATGAGTCTCTCTCTCAGGCCCAGAAGGCTGGGTGGGCCAGGGAAGTGACACCAGCAACCAGAGGACATCTGTGCACCCAGTAGCTTTTGGGGCACAGTTCTCTGGGTCACACCCTTCTGATTAAATTAAAGCCCAGGAGTCAGTCAGGGCCAAATTCCCAGCTCCTCAGTCACTAACAGGCTATGGGGCGATCTCCTGAGGGGAGTGAGAGGACAAACTCCTTAGCTGCCTGGGTGTGCCCAAGGGATGAGGGACGAGCAATCCCCCTCCCTTCTGGGCACAGGTCAGTGACATGCATGGCCTCTCCCGCTTTTAATTTCTCTGATTAAAGTGCTCATGTTCCCATCAGCTTATATTTTCTAACAATTTTTAAAATCTCTGCTATTAGAAAAACATTTATGAGGAGATTGAAGGTAATTACAGTGTGGTTTTTGTCTGGAAACCGTAATCACTCCCATTTGTTTCCTGGGTACAACATTTGAGGCAGGTTCAGGCTTTGAAAGACAGCTTGATTAGCGGTTCCTTGGAGCTGTCAGGAGATAACATTTCAGGTCTTCAATCAGAACTTCCTATTATAAAATGTGGGTGCCACTAATCATTCCCAGGCAGAACAGCGTCTGATGAAGTCCTAGCATGCTAGCAAGGTGGGGTAGGTGGGGCCTGGGAGGAGGGGCCTGGGCAGAGCCCTGCTTGCCCCGCCCCCCCCAGAGCCTCTGCTGTCCAAAGGGCTGTTTACCCTATCATGGGGACTGGAGGACAGACAGTTCTGGAGCCTCAGCCTGGACACAGGAGGCCTGACCAGTATGCCAACCCTGACCAGGGGGAGGAATAAGGCCTGTCTGGGAAACCACCTGTGGACTGTGGTCACTCCCCCAAAGAAGCTGAAATGAGATCTGGACTACTTCCAAAGGATGCAAGGGCTGCACTCCTGAGATAGGCACCCTGGAGAGGGGGAGGGGGAGCACCTCACAAGGGAAACTGAGGAGGAAGGGAGTCATCCGAGCATTTACTGGCTCTGGCTTGCCAGCATGGACTCAGCTACTGCAGCAGTGAGGGGACCATAAGAAATCAGGGAGTGGAGGGCTCAAATGGAGCCAGGAGAGGAAGAGGAGACCTTGGGGCATCTCCCCTACCCTTCCTGCCCCTAGCAGCTGCCCTCTTGATTACTTCCAGTCTTGAGAAGTTCACTACCTGGTGAGGCAGCCCAGGTCCTTTTGTGGCTGCCAGGAAAGATCCTGTTGGCATGTGTTCTGAGCTCAGCACCATGCCCACAGCCCTGCCTACAACTTTACCTCTCTGGTCGTCTCTGACCATTTATACTGAGTGGGCACAGAGCCACTACAGCCTCCTAGGTGCATCTGCCTGGTACACACAGCTGGTGACTCACAAAGCCGATACTAAAGCCGGGCACCAGAGGCTCGAAGTTGTTTGAACACCTGCAGCTGGAAGACTAAAGCTGCCAACATCCTGGAGCATCAGTCCCACTGCAGACTTGAAACTGGATCTGACAGGAGGGAAATTAAGGAATTCAGTGGAGCTGCAGATGCTCTTCCAAGAGTAGAAGACTGATAATGTGGTTGACTAGGGAGAGGCAGGCTCAGATCCAGAGCCCAGAGGGAGAGCTGGGCCTCTGGCTGGGAGCGTGGTCCTGGGGGTTCCTCTTTGTTTCTGCAAACCTCTCTGCAAACCCCATGCTAATCCCCTTTCCAAGGCTTCTCCCATGAAGGCAGAGTTTGTGCTGACTGAGACCCCGTTCAGCTTTCTGGGGCAGCCTAGGGTGGGCTTCGGATGGGCCCCTGTGACTTGAAAAATACTGAGGCACAGCCCCCTCAGGGGGTGGGAGAAGGGACCCGATCTGCTGACCGGACTGCTCCTAATCTCCAGGATCCACTGATCCCCTGCCAGCTCCAGTGTTCAGGCTTAGCTACAACCTCCAGCTTGGCAGGTCTGAGGGAGAGCAAAGGTCGATTTCCTAATGGGTGGACTCGTCCCCCTCTGAGAGTCTCAGGAGAAACTTCAATTCCACAAACATTGAGTCAGTCCCTCCCACATGCCAAGCCTGATGGTGGGCTCTGGGGACACAGAAACAAAACAGAAAGTTTCCCTCCCACCCCCATCAAGGAGACATCAAGGACATAGGAGATTCCAAAGCAGGGTGTCCACTCTGGGCCCTTGACTCACCCCAGAGCCTGCACCTGGACTGTGACCCAGTGTCAGGCAGGTGGGTCCTGGTGACTCAGATGGGGAGCCCAGTGACAGCTTCTCCCAGGACCAGCACATCCTCAATCCCTGACTTTCCAGACCCAGGTACAAGATCCTGGAGGCACTTGCACTGAGGGACTCAACCAAGACTTTCAAAAGCTAGCTGCACTTTGAGCTTGGGGAGGGAGGGCAGGGAAAGGAAGGAAAGACGTGTGTAGAAAGCCCCTACCAGAAAGGATATCATTTGATCCTCACAGTTACCATCCTAGGTAAATGGTATTGTTATCCCCACTTTACAGTTGTGGAAACTGAGGCAAGCAGTGTGGAAGAGAGTCACATATCTAGGAAATGTCTGGGGCCAAATTTGAACTCAGGTCTTCCTGCCTTCAGGTTGGTGCTCTGTGCACTGTGGCACCATCTGGGAGTGAGACCATTCCAGTGAGCTCAGGGCTCATGGTCCCACAGCAGAGGCAGCCCCAAACTTCAGCTTCTCTTTCCTATGCCCCCTCCTACTAATCTCCTGCCCACAACATGGCCATGAGTGACCCTGAGGATGAGAACAGTGAGATTCAATCTTCCTGGGATTCTGCAGCATCTCTTTCCAGTTTGCCAAGGACACTGGGCAGAGCTACTTGAGGAATGTGCTTCGATCATGTTGGGAAGGAGAAGGGCCTTTGCATCTGAGGCTCTAGGACTTGTCCCTGCTGCTCCAGATGGGCTCCCAGAGATGGAGACTGAGAGAATGGAGACCCAGGGCCCCCTGAGCAGTGGGCCAGCTCCAAAGGGCACCTTCTGAGCCTCAGGAGCTGGGGGATGGATCAGTCAATCACCACCCACCTGGGAGTGAGAATTCATTATTAATTGTGCTGGCAATTTTTCCTTATTCTTCTCAGTGTTCCCATGTCAGACACCGCCCCCTTACCTGAGGACAAGCAGTCATTCACCTGCAGGATGGAGCCCAGATCCCTGGTAGTTCAAGAAAAGTGAGTCAGATTCAGAAATGAGGAGCTAGCTCCTCTATCTTCCTCCCCACTCCTACTCCCACCTCTTATCTCCCTTCTTCCATTTTGCTTTCTTCTCCCTCCCTTCTTGAGTGGCCAGTCAAGGAGTGTGGACAATGAAGGTCATCAAACCTGCCTACTCATCCCCCCAGGACTGCTGCAGGTGACCCCTCAATGCCTAGAAAAGTCCCTCAGAAATGGGAAAGGCCTCTGTAGACCCAGCACCTGGTTTAGAGGTAGGCAGAGTTGATGAGGCTGTTGGTGGTCAGACTCGAGGTATAGCCCGGGTCCAGGGTGATGCCTTTCTCCACTGAGACTGGGCTCTAGGGGTTTCACTGGGGGGATTGGGTTTTTTCTAAGACTCTTACGCTCAGGATCTTAGCCTGTGTGTTCTCACACCCATTTACCCCATTAGCACATGCCTGATTATGCTCTGCCAGCCTTTGCCCCAAGGCTTCCAAGAACAAACCCACCTCACCCCAAAGCCCCTTCTGCTGACAGGAAGATTTCATCATGAAGGAATCCCTCCCCCACCCATGTCAAACTTGGCTTTGCCTTTTGCTTGCTTGGTTGGTTGTTGTCCTTCTTTCTCAAGGAGGACCAAAATAACATCGTCATGATAAAGTGGTATGGGTGATGTCTTCTGATTCATGTGTAAGTTGGATTTAAGTGAGGCAGAGTTACACAAAGTCGTCAGCCTCACTCTCTCCTCCAATCATTATAGTCCAGTGGCAGGACAGAGTCAAGATGTCTGGCGATGGCTCAGGATGCAGTGGATGACCTTGGTGTCTTAGGTGTCTAACTAAACTCTGAGCTCCACATCGCCTGCTTCATCTGCCTTCATGGCCATTGGAACAAATTGTTCTCATCCTCCCGTTCCACCAGAGGAAGTTTTCACATGCTTGGGGTAGACACCCTCCTAACTCACCAATGGGTTTGAGACCCCTTGGTTACCCTCAATCTGGTTTGACCCATCTGCTGAAGTGGTTTACCGGGGTGTGGCTTCTGTGCATGCTGCAGCTTCTTGGAGGCACAGGTGAGAGTTGAGTGAAATAGGTGGACACCAAAGATGGAAAGAGCCCCCAAAAGGGCTCAACAGCCATGACACCAAAGATGCTGGTCCTCCCTGAACACACCCTACACCCCAGCTTTGCCTCTTGCGAGTTCCTCCATGACCCTTGTTCTGCTCTCTGGGGACAAGGAGAAAAACCCTAATCTGTCTGCCAGGAGAGAGGCCACCAAGCCCATGAGGATGGGTACTCATTCTCTTGGCCCTGCTGACCCTCTCCATCCTGACTACCTTCCCTTAGGTGGTGGCCAGTGGGGGAGGGGCACTGGGCAGGGAGGCCAAATTCCAATCCCCCTTGGGCAAAACCCTTGACCTCTTGGACTCTGTAAATGGTTTGAACCAGATGCCTTCCAAGTGTCTTCTAGCTCTAGAATTTTCCCTTCTTCATTTCAGGGAGAACATTTTATGTCCTCCTGTTTAACAGCTGATGTCTATATTCTCCTCCCAAGCCACTGAGTGTGTGATGATGCCTGGTGTCCCCGAGCTCTCTTTAGCATGCCTGGAGCAAGTGTGTTTGGCACCTGAGGGCCAAGAAAGACGGATAAGGCAATTCCACAGCTGCACTCCCATAAATAATCAATGCTACCTTCATAGCGGGGCTAATCCATCCTCACTCTTTGGACCATTTTCTCAGCAAACAAGGCTCACCCTGCCCCTAATGGCTGGCAATAACAGATGCTCCATTTGCATGAATCTGAGCCCATGAATCATGACACAGAATTTGTTTTCCTCTCTGCCATCTTGCATGCGGTAACATTTTCTCAGAAATAATGAACTTCGAGTGACTTTACTCTTTCTGGAAATCTCTATCAAGGAAACTGGCCCAAACATTAAATTAAATTTAAATGAAAGAAATTAAAAATTTTCTCTCTGGGTGGGAACACAATACAAGTGCTGACTGAAATCACTGAGGGTCAGAGCCCTGAAAATCAGTATCATGGATGACGAAGCGCTTACTTCATGCTCCTTAATTAAAGGTGAATCCAGGCTCCCACCCTATGAAAGAGCCACAGTATGTTTACCAAACGGGCCTGACAGGTAAGTTGTATTTGAAAACTCTGGAGAGATCTGCTGGCCAAAGGTCAAGCAGGATGGGGGGGTTGGAACAGAATAATGCTGCCATTGTGGGCATCTGGGCACATCCGGGAGCCAAAGAGAGGATGAGAAGGCCATCTTCAGACCAAATACACAATCTTCTGGTCCACATTTTTCTCATAGTTGACATTTTGGAGGGATGTATTGATGGCATGGGGATTTTCTCGTGGACTCCTCATGGTGCAAACATGGATTAGGTTTCACTGGCTCTCAGCTGGCAGGGTGCTGGCTGGGGAGGGCACAGGCAGACAGAGAGTCAGCATTACCACTGGCCCAATGACTCTGGAATTGGTTTAGTTCAGTCTGTCTGCACTTGTTGTCTGGGAACCTTCTTACAGGAATGAATTCTTCTGCCTGCAGATCATCATTTAAGGGTCAGGACTGGTGGTGGACGTGCCACTACTCCAGTGTGCCCCAGGCCTGGCTAGTTTCTTGTCATGAAGGGCCTTAGACAACCAGAGGAATATAAAGAGGAAGATGGGAATCCCAGAGGGGTGTGATGTGAGCCATCACTCTGTTTATTCTGAATAAGTCCTTCTAATAGCGAGTAGCAGCCTTGTCTGTGTGGGTACCAATGGAGGGTGAGGTATATGATCGGGAGAGGAGGAACAAAAGCCAGAGGCAGAGGCAGAGTGGAGACTTTTGGGGTGGGAGAGGGAGAGTAACTGGACATGAATGGGAAAGAATGGCAACAGCCAGACTGGGAAGTCTCTTCAGTGCTTCTGGCTTCCAGCTTTGAGGGAGAAGAGGGAAGAGCCAAGGCTGAAGGGAAAAGAAGAACCTGAAAGAGACCGACATGAGAGGAGTGGGTGGGTAGCCTCCTTCATGGTCTTGTCCCAGCTTACCATTCCAGTTTCTCCTTGGAGGAGATCCAGGACTCTTGGGTGAACTGAATTATCTCACTCCATGTGGGAGAGCAACTTCCCTCACCTTCACTGGTATGTATTGTCCTAGGTATCCTTCCTCTGATTGCTGTTGGGCTCTGGATCTAGATGTATGGATTTCCTTTTTACATGCTATGTATTCTCATTGTGGCATTTAGTAGTGGGAAGGGAGGTGAGCCTTAGACATAAAGCTTGGAGTCCTCCTTTCCCAATTAATGAACATCCATCACAAATTTAGCTTGAACCTGAAAATCACATCCCCGCGACTAACAATGTTGAAGGGAACAGATGGACACAGTTTCCTCTGCACAGAGGTGGCTTCTTTCCTTCCCCTCCTGGGGTGGGGGTGGGGGGAATAAAACCTTCCTTGGAGAAGGGTGGCATGAGAAGAGACTATCATGTTGGTAATTGTCTTCTTGGGTGCCACACAACACCACCCCTTAGAATATCAGAGACAGCCTCAGGACCCAAAGAAAAAGTAGAGATGTGGTCCCTGACCTCAAGAGCTCATGCTCTACTGGGGAAATGGCACATAAAAAAATGGAAGGTGATCTCAGAGCCCAAGCAATAGGACTGGGGGTGGAGTGGAGTGAGACGATAAAAAGCCTCCTGGAGAGGGTGGAGCTTGAGGTGAGTCTGGAGGAAGCCAGCGAGGGCAGGAGGAAAACGAGAGGGCTTCCAGGCAGGAGGCATGGCCAAGGAGAGGGGTATCATACCCGAGGAACAGCAAAGTGGAAAGTAGACAGAGGGAAGTAAAGTATAAGAGGCCTGGGAAGCTTGGAAGGGGACAGGCTGTAAAGAGATGAAAGAGATTTTTTAAAAACTGTTTTTGGAGGCAGTTGGGGTCAAGTGACTTGCTTAGTCTCACAGTAGTAACTGTCTGAGGCTGGAATTGGAACTCAGGTCCTGGGGTTAGTACGCTATCCATTCTGCCACCCGGCTACTGCGCATTGTTCCCATTGATGGAAGGCAGGAAGGGCTCACACCATCATGTTCTAGGTTATGGTTCACGCCTCTGCTCAAACCCAGCTCCCCAGACTCCAATACCAGTGTTCCCACCTCCAAGCCAGGCTGCTGCCATCCTCCTCCTCCACCTAAAACTGTGACTGCTGCTGGGGAGGGGGGAGGACCACCTAGAAGCTTTCGATCGAAGGTGTGACTGAAATGCCTAATCTGGCTGGAGCCAATAGTGCATGAGCCCAGCAGGATCCTGCTTGGGGGTTGGGAGGAGGGGTAGAGATGTGTGAAGACCGATAGTGAGCCTGGCAGTCACTGACCCTCCTCCTTCCTTTTCCAGTCCTCACCCGGCTCTGTGGGTCGGCTCACACCATTACACACACAGCCACAGGCTATCCCGGGTGGAACCCGCTTACCCCACACTCCTTCAGCTGATTCCTCCACTCGAGGTCCAGCTCAGGTGTGCCCCCAAGCACCTTTCCCAGGCTCCCTTCCCTTCTCACACTGTCGCCAACCCTTCTGACCCTCCCCTTTTACTTCTCACAAGCTGTCCTGCATTCCAGTGATTTCCCAGGCGCCCGATGAGAAATATTGGGTGCATTCTTTGCCGCTCACAGAACAAGGATTCTTGTTCTCGGGGCTCCAGGAACAATCTGTCCTTGATGGGACTGGAATGACCAGAACCACTCTGGGAATCCCTGCACCGTGGAAGCAGGGGATCGAGCCCTAGAGACAGACCGTGCCCTGCTGCCTCAGGCACCCCCAGTCCACGCCCTCTCTTTCTCCCAGCGGGGCACCTGGGTGACTAACCCTAAAGGAGCACTCTGGGGATGAGAAAGAGGACTACTGCACCTGGCTGCTTGCTTTGGTCACTCCTGGGGGAGTAACCAGACAGTCAGTACTTTGAGTATTGAAGGAATAATTCAATGAAGTCTAAAAAAATACAGCATTCTCCTAAGTCAGGGCGGCTCCCTCCATCTCTGCAGCAAAGGAGATGAGGAGTCAGCAACTCCAGGTGATTTGGCCATCTCTAATAAGAGAGGTGCCAGCGAGTTTCCAGTAGAATCCCTTTGTTTAGGTACTCAACCATGGTCACCAGTCAGTGCAAGAGAAGCGCTCTATCCCAGATTCCCTGGTGTCTGTTTTCTCCTCTATGAAATGAGGAGCTTAGGATAGTTGCCTGGTTACTAATGGGACCCAGAGGCCTGTCTGTCGTGAGATGGGCTCCGGAAGGACTCCCCAGGACTGAGGTGCCAATCATCCTCCCTCCCCATAAAACACTTGTGTGGTTTCTAGGTCCATTTTCTACTTTTACAGCTGCTGTTGGCCTGAGCCCATGACTGCCCACCCTGGGCTGCCAGACTCTGCCAGACTTCCACTGACTTTGAGAAGATCCTGGTGGACACTGCCCCCACAGTGCCTTGGTGCCTTTAAGGGAACAGTCAGGTCACAGGAAAGGAGCTGGAGACCCCAAGGGCACTGGGACAGTTCTCTGACTTTCCTCTTACCCAACTTGACCTCTCTGGTCAGGTGAGGAAGGTTCTCCAGCTGCCTTGGTCCAGCTGTCTTCTCCAGCTCCCTTTGGTCACCTTTCTCTGGAGCAGTACCAATGTCCTTTCTACAATATGGCTGCCAGAACTGACCACAGAAGGTCCTGTCACTTGAGTCTAACCAAGCCCAAGAGAGCAGGATGGCCCCTCTGTGACCTACTGGTCATATTGAGCTTGTTGCCCACTGAGACCCCCAAGTGCTGCCCAGAGAAGAGAAAGAAGAGGAAAGCTGGAGTTCAGAGGCCTCAGATTATCTTTAATAGCCTCTCATTACCAGGAGCTGGGGGGTGGGGGTGGGG
Organism: Bettongia penicillata ogilbyi; assembly: GCA_023548195.1. Taxonomy (NCBI): domain Eukaryota; kingdom Metazoa; phylum Chordata; class Mammalia; order Diprotodontia; family Potoroidae; genus Bettongia; species Bettongia penicillata. The sequence goes on along the minus strand of JAJHZJ010000095.1, from coordinate 1,694,830 downwards.
AGGCACAGAGGCAACTGTCCCAAGCTCCTCATTTCATAGAGGAGAAAACAGAGACCCAGGGAAACTGGGATAGAGCACTTTTCTTGCACTGACTGGTGACCATGGTTGAGTACCTAAGCATGTTTCGAATGTACTCAACCCCTCTCCCCCAGTAACATTAGCCTTGTCTTCTTCCCCCTCCCAGAGGCAGCTGGGAGCCACAATGGATAGAGCATCACACTTGGGGTCAGAAAGACTGAGTTCAAATCCAGCCTGTAAAATGGGAGTGGTAACAGCATTTGCCTCCCAGGGTTGTTGTGAGTCTGAATTAAGGTAATAGATGTAAAGCACTTGGCACATCAGTGCTGGCACACAGTAGGTGCTTAATTCATGCTTGTTCTGTAACTCCCTCTTCCAGCCTTTATGAGTCCTGCTGCAAACACTGTTGTTGGGTTCTGGGCAATGTTGCTATTGGCTCTCTGATGGTTACCCAGCCTAAAGCAGCCGCCAGATGACAGAAGGTACAAATGCCAGGGAAGCCAAGGGAATGGTGGACCACTGCCGCTTCCTATGGTCCTTGCCATCCTTACATTCATTGCAGAGAAAGGTTTTCCAGGTGAAAATAGATTTTGCTTTCTGGAAGACTTGCTTGTATCTGCAGACTTCTCAGCTCAGGTGAGATGTGTGCGATGCCCTGACTGAACACTTCCTCACATTCCTGAGGGGATATTCGGGGGCTTCCTGAGGGCTGAAAGCAGGACCCAGCAGCAGCCCACCCCCCAGGCAGCTGGCTGCATCTCTTAATTCATGTTGGTTTGCAAAGTCTCAGTGGGGATGTGGGGGGGTTCAGGAGAAGGCATGAGAAGAAAGAGCTCCAGAGAGGCCTTAGCCCAGTGTCAGCCTTGTGGAAAAACCCACTATACAAGCAACCTCTGTGGGGACCCACCAAGAGCACTTCCTGGAACACTTTACCTGGGATTGGTGGCAGAACAGATCCACAAGTGCAGCATGAGTCAGTGCAGATATGAACCGGGCTTTTATTTAGGTTCTGATCAAACTCAGCTGCACCCACTCCCCTGCCTCGCTTAGCCTAGGTAATGGGCGTAGAAGCAGGCATTTCTATTATGTTATCTGTACATTATGTAGGATGAACAAAGAATCATGGCAGAGGAATATGGAACCCTGGGTCTCCCCAGAAAGGTTGAGCTCTGGACCCCTCAGGAAGACCTGAGTGACTACAGGGAAGGTCAGCAAATTCTGGAGCTCGGTGACTTCCCACGGGTGGGTGAAATCTCAGAGATGAATGAGTACCATGAGCCTCTGGGGGAGGCTGGCCAGGCTCCTCAATTTGGTCAACATGTTTATGAGGGCTGCTCTAGGTTCCTAAGGCCCCTCTTCATGGATGGGGCATGGGGGGCATCATGATTCTGGAAATTATGCCTGAGGATCGACCACTCTTCCCCATCTGGCAGACCTATCCCTACAAGGGATCTCCTACCTCAACTCTCTGAAGGAGAAGGGAGTCCTCCAAGCCATGCCCAGTACCTCTGGGGCAGGAGATGAGATGGCTAGTCCAGGATTTCAGTTAAGATTCAGCCATTCTGCTACTCTGTCCTGGAAAGAGGCTCTCCTGGACACCTTGCCAGCTCCTCATTCCGATGTCAGTGCCCAAGCTTTGTTGATGGATGGATCAGGCCTTGACAGTCATGGGCCATCTCTCCACCCAGAGAAGCAGGAACAGAGAATACCTTCCTGATCGAGGGCGGCTGCAGATTTCCCAGGAGAAATACCCAACGACTGATCTCCCTGACTTGTCTGAGCTCCCCATCTTGTCTGGGGAGGAACAGCTGCCAGCTTGGCCCAGACAGTCTGGCCAGTCTTGTCTTCCTGAGGCCTGAGTCTTTGTATGGATTCATACTGCATCATCATCTATAACCTCTGTGGGTGGCACATGAAACATACAGAGAGCAAAGTAATTGGAGACTATTTACAAGAAACTGGGAACCATTTGAAATAAGCAGGATTCCCTGATGGACACATTGACTCAGTGGACAGAAAGTAATTCACCTCTCTGATCATCTGTAAAATGGGTATGATGACTTGTATGCCCTGCCTTACAGCCCTTGAACCCCCCAGGGGAGTTCTTGTGGATGACCAGCTGTCCCCAGATGGAATGGATGCTCTTAGGCTTCAGGGATTGCCCTGATTTTGGCATTTCTAGTGTCTAAAACGCATTAAATGCTTAATAAACACTACACTAGTTACTGCCCTTTTTATATCTGAGAAGTTTGGTTTCTGAAAGGGGAAGAAAAATGATTTTAATGTAAGGAAAATAGTGACCAGCTTGTGAAGGGTATAAGATACTGTTCTTTAGACATGCATCTTGTTTCTTTTATATCCAAAAGGTTGATAAAATCCAGGTGTAGGAAAAAAAGCACAGTTCTTTGAATATTAGGAAGGCCACTTAAAGAACTGTCCTCTGATCCACAGGCTGGGCAGACCTTTCTCTCCACGAGAAGGAGGAGGCTTCAGGGCACTGGTGTTCCTTAACCGCATCACAGATGACTGTTTCTAGAGTTCTAGAGATTTTTAACTGACAAGATTATAAATCAAGTATCTGTTTGGAGACTATTGAAGTTTAAAATAGGAATCTTAGGTGAATAAGTGACAGAAAGGTGGATTTTAGAGCTTTGTATCATAAGGGAAATATGAGTCACAGACCAATAAAGACAGTTTAAGGCTTTAGAAGCAGTTCAAACCAGCAGGAGAAAAGCTGAAAAAGTTGGCTGGGAAGGAGGTAAGTTCAAAGAAGTGATAAGGAGATTCAGTGGTCAGCCTCCTGCTCCTCTGATGGGGATGGGGGAAGGGAGGAAGGAAGGAAGGAAGGAAGGAAGGAAGGAAGGAAGGAAGGAAGGAAGGAAGGAAAGAAATAAAAGGAAAGAAAGGGAGAGAGAGAGAGATAGGAATGTTTGAGATATTCCCCTTAAGCCCTTGGCCTTATTGTTCATCATTTCTGACTCTCCATGACCCCATTTGAGGTTTTCTTGGCAAAGATCCTGGAGTCATTTGCCATTTCCTTGTCCAGCTCATTTTACAGATGAGGACACTGAGGCAAATAGGGGTTAAGTGACTTGCCCAGGGTCACACAGTGAGTGTCTGAGGCCAGATTTAGACTCACAAAATTGAATCTTCCTGGCTCCAGGCCTGGCACTCTATCCACTACACGACAAGGGGTGGTTGTACACTATATCCCTGCAGAGGAGAGATTGACTTTGCAGGGGCTTTGGACAACACACAATCCTGTTGAGTAAGGAGATGGCAGGGCTTACTTGCAGTGCCCAGGAGTCAACCTGAGCACTTTTGCTGTGAAATCTGCTTCCTCTAAGAGGAAGTTGAGGGATGAATGGATAAAGCAGAATGGAGCTGAGCGAAGGGGCAGCCTTGGTTGATTGGATTTGCCCAGAGTCAGTTTAAGAGTTTTACAGCTCACTGGCTTAAGGAAACTTCTTGCACTTACTCCTGCCACACTCAAGATCCGGGGGTTAGAGGAGATAGTTACTGCTTCATCATCTTGAGAGCACCAGAGTGTTGAGGAGGGCAAGATATCTGGGAGCTGACTCAAGACCCTGGACTTTCCTCCCTCCTGTCCTTCCAGAGGTTTTGTGTGTCTGTTTCCCACCATAGACACTCCAGTGTGGCCCATGTGGAGGGGCAGCCTGGGATGTATGAATTACATGTGCCTTATAGTGAGTGACTGTGATACAATTAGTCCTGCTTCTGCCTCATTGTGAAGTAAATGGTTAGGAGTTCACAGTGTCATGATTGTGATTAATTGGTTTCATGTAAGTAGGGAGCACACTGATGGGGACTCAGGAGTCACAGTGGTGAGCAGTAGCTTCCCTCTCCCACACAAAAGGTTCCTCCTTCAAATGCCCTGAGGGATGAGTTACTACAGCATGGTGGTGGTCCCTCTCTAGGAACCTCAGATCTGTGGGTAGCAATGATGGAGCCAGCCCAGAGAGAGAGAGAGTGGGTGCCATGCCTCCAAGCATCAGGCTTGATTGATGAATGCTTATCGGAATAATGTTGATGATACAAAGTTGACCCCTTGTTTCACAGAGGAGCTTAGCCTCATTCCAAGGACAGTGCAGTTTCTCCAGGGTAATCTGGCTCTTTGTGATTGATCTTGGGTCCATCACAAATGCTGCAAGGTCAAAGACTCCATGCTTAGAGTAATGTACTCAGTGTTCTGTGTGAAGGTAATGCCAGGAGCTAAAGGCTAGGAAACACGCACCAAGGTTGGCCAGGCCTTCTTATTTCATTTCTATTCCTTTTACTCTCTGCAGAACATCATAAGAAGTCTGGAGGAAGCCTGGTGGTCTCTGAGCTGGGGCCTCACACCATCTGACAAAAGGATGGAAGTGCTGAGCTGAAGGGCAGGAAGTGTGGGAGGCATAGGTGAAAAGATCGGAGCTTTCAGGACTGAAGGAGAACTTGGAGATGCCATTTGATAGGGGAGGCCTGAAAAGGGGGCACAGTTTGCCTGCTTGAGATTCAGACCCAGGCAACAGGCCTGTGTGTATCAGGGCTCACCTTTGTGCAGTTGAGTGAGCAAGCATGGCCTCGCCTTCCAATCAGGCTTCCTGAGCACTTTTGCTGGGCTGCCCCGAGGGTCTGATCATCTCCAGCTCACGAAGAATCAGCAACTTGAGAAGGTTGCAAATAACCTACAGAATGTTAGCTAATGCTGGGCCTCTCTGGGTCTTAGGTAACAACAGTGGAGCTGTTCAGACAAACCAGGAGAACTTTCTTTCTGCTGGTAAATATTTGAACATATGAAGACAACTGCCAGGAAAGGCTCGTTTGTCACCTTCAGCGTTTGTTGGCTTTGGTCCAGCCAGGTCTTTGTAGAGCACTTAGTGCAGTTCCTGGTACATAGTAGGTCCTTTACAAATGTTACGTCTCCTTGTTGTTTTTCAATGTCCTTTCCATCTTCCTGACAAACTGGACTCATACAAGGTCAAAGAACGCGCCCACCTGTGTCCTTGTCTGTTTTCTGCTCTTGATTGTACCAAGGCCTAAATGATGTCAGATGGACGGAGGCAGCCCATCAATAGCCAGTTTGCGGCTCATTAGGAGAATGCCCCTGGAACACTGGGCCAGCTTGTTGTTCCGCTGTTCTCGCAAATCAAATTGAAAAGACCATCGATCTAATTCCAGGAGGTCGGTATGGGCTCGCGTATATTTTCCAAACAATCCATCTGAGAGTAATTGAGTGCCCGGAGGCTGTGAGCCCGTGGCACACAGCAGGTGGGGGCCCTGCTCCCTCCCCCCCATCACTTCCTCCTCTGTGGGCTCAAGTCTCCCCAGCTGGCATCCCACAAGGGACTGGCATCTTCCTTGGCCACTTCTAAGTCGGTGGGGGTCGGGGAGTAGGGGGGTTGGGGGAAGCACTAGAAGATCTCGCTGGGCTTCCTGGGTGAGATGCAGTGGAGATCCTGGTGCCAGGTTCGGTCCCTGGGGGTTCTAATGGTTCTCTTGTGTATCTGAACTCCAAACCAGTTGGACATCCCACGCACACCTGTAATTTACTGGCCAGGATAAGATGTGGGCAGATGAGGCAGGGGGGCGAGCCAAGCTCCAACTGGTCTCCCTGCCTGTCAACCGCCTTCCTTCGTTTGCTCTCAGAAGCGATCGAGAGACTCCCTTGAAGCGTCCTTCTCCACCTTGCCTTTGCTCATCAGGATACTAGTGAAGGTCTCCATTGTCTCACTAACAGTAGGGGCAGCTGGGGAGTGAGAACAACTTAGGCAGCCTTGGGAAGGCTCGTTCCCCGCTGCATGGGTCTACCAGAAATTGTCCCCGAGTTGTATTGACCCCAAGGTTCAGGGAACCTACACGTGAGGGGAAAGCAAAGTGCTGTGCCTGGGATTCTCTTTTCAGCATTTGGGCTCAGTAGGAGAAAACCCTTCCCCTGTCCTGGAGCACCACTGCTCTTTGGCCTGTGGACTCCCCCAAAGGAAGGAAAAGCTGGGAAAGAGAGGCAGGTGGCCCGAGTTTTCTGCTGAAAGGCCATCCAGGACCCACCTTCTACTCCCCCAATAAAACCAAATCTACCATTTCTGAAATCTGCCCAGCACTTTACCTGTGCCATCTAATCTTATCCTCACAACAGCCTATGAGGGTGGGACTGATATCCCCATTTTACACAGGAAGGCACTAAGGCTGAGGGAGTAAGAGACTTGCCCAGGATCACACAGCTAGTTAGTGCTTGAGGCTAAATTAGAACACAAATCTTCCTACTGCCCCACCAGCTGCCTCTGCACAAACCAGAATCTCCCCTTCCCCATCAGAGTCCTTCAGATGACCACTGTCTTCACTGTTCCAGGTTAAGCAGCCCCATTTCCTTGGACTTCTTCCTCATGAAAAATAATTTCATTACCCTCATCTTCCTGGTCACCTTCCTTTCTTTTGAGTAGTCTCATTTATCAAGGTTCTCAACGTTTTTTGTCTTGGAATAGAACAAGTTAATGGTTGTCAGAGTGAGGAGCGGTCAGGTAGCAGCTGGACCACAGAAAGAGTATCCACCCAGGCCTCAGCTGGTAGCTTCGACAGCCAAAACAGAGTCAAATGCAAGAGAAACCATCAGAGACACTGAAGCAGGATGGGGCCGAACTGGACCCCCTGGCCATAGCCACCCAAGACTCACCCAGACCTAGACGGCATAAAGCAAGCTATGTGTGGTGGCCAGAACAAGGGGTTTGGGGGTTGGCCATCCTCCCCACTCCCATCAGAGCATTCTGCTCTGGGCACCACCTTCTGAGAGACTTTGATAAGTGGTGCTTGGGACAGAGGAATTAGAACTGTTTTGAGAAGCAATAGGGAACTCCTGAAGTTCATTAATTAGGGGATTGGCATAGTAAGAGCTGTGCTTTGTCAACAATAACTTTGTTCAGTTGTGTCCAACTCTCCTTGACCCCACCTGGGATTTTCTTGGCAAAGATATTGGAGTGGTTTGCCATCTCCTTCTCCAGCTCATTTTAAAGATGAGGAAAGTGAGGCAAATAGTGTTAAGTGACTTGCCCAGGGTCACATAGTCAGTGTCTGATACTGTATTTGAACTCAGATATTCCTGACTCTAGGCCTGTTGCTGTGTGCACAGTAGCACCCCCTAGCGCCCTGTGGCAGAATTCTGGAGGGTGGATTAAAGTGATGGAACTTTGAGGATGGGAGACCCTAGGAGTCTGATGCCAAGTGATGAAGGCTTATGCCCCGAGGGAAAATATAAGAGATGTTTCTGATATAGAGATGATGAGATTTGGCTATGGATTGGCTAACTGGGGTCATGATCCAGTCAGAGGTGGGACTCAAGAAGGACCCCAAAGGTGACCCCCCCCGGGACACAGCAGGGACACTGTTTTCTTGGACAGAAACAGAGAAGTTGGGAAGAAGCCAGAGTAGGGCCAGTGGCCTGGGAGGGTGGCTGTGGAGGTAACGGTGAAGGAGAAGTGCAGTAGCGGGGAGTCAGAGGATCTCAGTTGCTCCTGCCCTGCTCTTAGAGGCTTGTGGAGGTTGAAAGAGATGATGAGAGATGGAGTGGGGTGCTGTAAGAACTGGAAACCGACCGACAGAAGAGCCTTGGAGTCATCATGGTTGTCTGGGACACAGCCTCCAAGTTCCGTCAATGCCTGCCATTTATGGATTGATTCCCCATTTACTGTGACACCAGCTAAGGATTCCCCATGGCCCTGCCTACACTTGCCGAGTGGCTCGGGCCTTAATTGTGCATCTCTGGGGGTTGGGAAGCCAATCACTGCCTGGTGCTTTGAGGTGGCAGCATCAGCAACAGAAAGTCAGGCTTAGGTTGGGGTGATGGAGCCTGCCCTGGAGCCTGGCAAGCTTTGTGTGAGTCCTCGGTGGGTTCCACAAGGGCAGCAGGGCCACCTATTGGAAGATATCTAAAGTAATGACAGTGTTTGCCCTCTGCTTACTCTGTGGCTGCATAACCTCCCACACATCAGAGTTGCTCAGTATTTCCCTAGGAGGAGGGATCTGTCCATCTCCATAACCATGGCTATGAAAGGCCCCTTTCCTCTGCCTTCCCAACGATGAGCCCTAAATGTCTGATAAAAGGCAGCTTTGGGGATTACACTGATTACTATGTGATGATAATTAGTTTGTCTCTAAATTGTCTCTTAGAGAGAAGAATGACATCTCACTACCTCCTTCGTAGAAGTGGGGGCTATGGGTGTGGGATACTGCATTTGCTGCCCGGCTCAGCTGACATGCTGTCTGCATCTGCCGCCATCTTTCTTTTTCTACTTTTTGTTAGAAGGAATAGTTTGCTTGGAAGAGGAGGCTATAGAATTACATATTTGAAAATGAAGGTGATATAAAGAGACATTCATACTCATTCAAAACTATTACCAAAAAACAACAGCTTTGCAAATTGCTTTTGAGAACACCCAAATGTTCTCTGTCCAGGCTCAAAGGAAGGTCCAGGGGGAGCCAAAGGAAAAGTGCCTTAGGAGCCACTGTGTCTGTAATCCTCAGCTCTGAATTCTAAGTCCTGATGAGGGCCATGGGCATCTCCTGCACCCCATCCCTCCCCACTCTCCCCTGTGCCCATGACCCCTCTGGCAGAAAACCCACAGCCTTTCCCACTTTGGGACAGCTCCAGTCAAGCTACCTGGCCTGGTACTGCGTAGGATGGCAAAAGGTGATGTCTTATAAGCTAAGAACTGGAGTGTGCTTCATCTGCCTTTCAGATGCAAGCCTGGCTTGGTCTTGTTCTGAACAAGTTGCTTTGGGTGATTTGTATTTCTTTTCCCCAAAATTCTCCCTCTGATTTTGTCTGTGGAGCCAGAGCCTGCTAGAACTCTCCATCAGTCTCCCTCCCTCCCCAGCTGTCACCTCGCCTGTCACTTGGGTTTGTGATTCACAGCTCCTTTGGGGAATCGTGGGCGGTAATTATCCAGCCTGAGCCTGCTCCTCTCCTGTTTGGAAAGGACTCAGATGATGGTGGTCCTCCCTCCATCCTGCAGCTGATGAGGCTGCCTCAGGTCTCTTGTTCTGTTACTGAACACTTATGTCTTGCTGATACTAGCTTCTCTGAAAGCAGCAGTGTACCCCACAGACTCAGAGGTCTGGACCCCCACAGGAAGCAGTGTCCTCCTTCAGCCTGTATCACACAAAGCAGAGATGGGTCAGATGACAGCAGAAAAACAATTGATAAAAGAATGAACAAAGAGAATGCATTTAGAGTCTTAAAGGAAGAAATGTAGACTCCAAAGGACCTGGGTCATGGCTTCACCTTGTTTCTGCCCCAGGAAGAGCAGTGCTTACTTATGGAAACTGTCCACTAGTGCACTCAGACACCACTGAGGGGACAGAATCTTTCTGCAGCCTCTGAGGCAGCAGCCTCAGTCTCCTAACTGAATCCTGCCAGGCAATGTCTGTTCCTTCTTTTACACGGAGGAATGGAGACTGAGCCCCACCTTCTATTGCCTCTAATTCTTGTGCTGAGTCCCTTCCCTCCATCATAGGAAGCCGTGTTCTCAGTGTTTAAAGTGATTTTGAGCCCTGGCTCTGTCATCCACAGTACCAGCTGCCCTTTCAGATATTGGGTCCTGTAAATTCATGATGATGCCACCTGTACCTCCAAGTAAGACCTGGATGAATGTGTCAGACAAACAAAAACAAGCATCTTTGTCTTCACTGGAGCCCCCTTCCATGTTGGCTGCAAGCCATGTAGTCACACCTCCCTGAGTCCAACCACAAGCCAGGTCTGAAGTGCCCTCATTTTGATCCTCCAGCTCATATCTCTCCACTTTTTCCATGATGGCAGCATGAGAGACCTTGACAAATGCTTTGCTAAAATCTAGGCATATCATACCTTGGTTGGTTGGCTGTTGTCCTTCATTCTCGAAGGGGACCAAAATGACATCACCACAATAAAGCAAAATTTCAGTGTGTCCGACTGTGGCTGTTCAGACCAATAGGAGCTTGGAATGCTCTACCACAGGTTGGGCACAGATAGTCCACGTGAATATTTGGGTTGGATACTCCAAATATGTGCATCCTATATTTGCTTTGTGCTGTCTCAATTCTGCTTTGCTCATAGAGCATAAGCAGATGATACCTACAACCTCCCTTGATCAACTAGTCAGGTAGCACTGTCACATGAAGAAATGGGGTTTGTCTGGCAGCACCTGTCCCCTTGACAAGCCAGGCTGGCTCTTTTTCATCACCGCTGTGCTTTCAGAGGTTCGCCAACCACTTTCTGATGATTTGTGCTAGAATTTCACCCACTCCTGACCTGGAGTTCATTGGATTCTGGTATCAAGATTCCATCTTCTTCCCTATCTTGAAGATCAGGACATTTCCCTTGTTCTAGTCCTACAGCACTCCTAATGATTTCAGTCTGTCAAATACCGAGGACAGTGTCCTTCTTTGTATCCTCCTTCCCCCACTTCTTTCTTATTAAAAGTGGTTGGGAGCTCCCTGTGCAGCCACACCAGACTCCTTAGACAATACCCCTTTTCTTCTTTTTGTTTTTCTCTAGGTCTTCAGAAATTCGTCCTTGAAAGTTCGCCATCTAACTTAAGCCAACATCTCCCATATAAGTTAAATCCATTTAAATCCCTCTCCTTCAGAACCTGCTTCCTAAATACCCCAGTATGTTCCAGATTGTGCTCTAGGGAGGAAGGCTGCTTCCACCCCAAGTTCCTTACTTTTCTCCCTCTTAGTAAGAATCATATTTAGAAGAATATTGCTCCTTGTGGCTTCCTCCATTGTTTGAAGGATTAAATTTTCACTGAGGCAAGTCAAGAATTTATCAGTTGCTCTACTTTGAGTCAGCTAGGTGGAGTTGTGGATAGAGTGCTGGGCCTGGAGTTATGAAGACCTGGTTTCAAATCTGGTCTCAGACACTCACCAGCTTTGTGACCCAGGGCAAGTCACTTAACCTTGTCTGGAAAAATGAAGTGGAGAAAGGAAACGGCAAACAACTCCAGTGTTTTTGCCAAGAAAACCCTGAATGGGGTCATGAAGAATCAGACAACTGAAAAATGACTCAACAATTACTTTTGGGGAAACAGAGAGACAGACAGAAACAGAGAAAAAGAGAGAAGAGAAACAGAGAGAAAGACAGAGAACTAAGAGAGAGATAGAGAGTGAGAGAGAAAGAGAAAAGGAGAGGAATGAAGAAAAGAGAGGGAGATAGAGTGAGTAGAGACAGAGAGACACCCAGAAACGTGTGTGTAGAGAGAGACAGAGACACAGAGAGAGACAGAGAGAGATAAAGAGAGACAGATAGATAGATATAGAGAAAAACAGAAGAAGATAGAGAGGGGGCTGGGGAAGAGGAGGAGAGAGGACAGAGGGAAAATTCTATCAAATGTCCAGACAATTGAAGTCCCTCATCACTGGTGAATCCTGCCTGTGTGTCAGGCTTGTGGTGATTATCTCTAATTCTGTCATTTGTTCAAATTAACTCCGATCAAATGGTCATTCTCTTGACCTGACCATTGCCCTCAATTGTCCCATCATTTTGATGATCCAGAATTCTGAAATTTGTCTCTAAATGTCTGAAGTCTGACCTTTCACTGTTTGCTTCTACCTCACTCCTCCTAAACCCAAACTTTGTTTTCCTTGTGACCTACAGTGCATCTAGTCACCCATTTGTCCATCCTTTGAGTCAGTCAGTATACATTTATTAAGCACCTGCTGTATCCTGGGCACTTTGCTAAACACTAGGGACCTAGAAAGGAGCCCCAGTATCCCTTTGGGAGGGCATTATTCCATCAATCATTGATCCTGAGCTCACAGTCCCTCCCCATAATCTTTCCACTCCATCACCACTATTATGGCATCACTTTTATCAGTTGACTGATGTAGCCACACACCCTTTAAGAGTCCTTAGATCTCTCACTTTCTTGCCAAAGCCTACCCAAGTAGCCTCATTATAAACCTTCTCTGCTCTTACTCATATGAACACTTAGAGAAAATCATGAAACTATGTTGACTCAATTCACTGAAGATTTATGTTATATGATAATGAGGAAAAGATGTGGCTGACAATTGGATGAAGTTAACCTTGAATTATTTATGGAAGCCACTGAAAATTTAAGAGTGTGGAATTGACAATAGAGATGACATTGGCACCAACTATAATAATTGAATCAAGAGGTTTAACTCATGTAAATTAATTGACAAAACAAGGAGAATAAAGATCCCTGAAACACCTTCATTAGCAAACGTCTGTTCTGTTGGCTGAACAGAGGATGGTAACCCAGGGCAACAATGGGTCAGATGTGTTATTTGTAAGATTATAAAGACAGATGAGGAACAGTTCTGAGTAATGTCATGTCATGAAGTAGAAGGAAACAAAGGAGAGTAAAACCAGTTTAGAGGAATCTTGCCAAGACAGATAACTGAACAGTCAGCCCAGGACTTTCAGAGGATGGCAGGATGAGGGTTCATGAACATGATTCCGATGAAGGATTTTCTTCGTCATGGCAGCAGAACCACCATGCTTGGACTCCAACATCCCTGAATGAGCTTACAGAGGAGCTAGAAATAGCACCACAGAAAACAGAGATGGAGAGAGGAGCTGGGTTAGACTGAATATCCACAGAGGAGATCTGTGCTGGACTCAACTCCCTATTGGGAGGGCAATGATTGACCTATGGTAAGGCATCTGAAGGAGAAGATAATTCCGAAGGAGGAAATTCTCAGAACTTATTAACACCTCAAGATGACAACCAAGAAAACATCAATAACCCCTCACTCATCTTTTTAAATATTTATGAGGTTTAGTTAGACCAAAATGGAGGCATTTTAAATGTGATTATCAGTAGAGAAAAAGAAGCAATCTTTCGCAACCAACATTCACCTCTTTACCAGTTTACAATTAACTGAAAGATAAAGGTAATGTAAGATTCCACTGTACTCATTGTTGATTCCTAAAAAGCATTTGATTCAGTAGAACAAAGTGATGCTTTAACAGTCTCTTTTAAAACAAGGTGTACCCTGTCAGTACATAAAGACCATTCAAGATTCTTTAGAAAATATCACGACAGAAATAACCATTTGATGATCCTCTTATAATAAACAGGAAAAACATGAAATGGAGATGCCTGCTCCCCAAAAGTATTTGCCACTGAGGTGAAAGAGATGCAGTACAGTGTGCGGGATTGGGAGGGAATTCTTTATGGATTATGAGGTCTGCCAAGTGTCTCTGTCCTTTTGTATCATTTGTAACAAGCCTTGGCTCTCCAGAGCCTCCTGGAAGAGATTTCTAATCAAGCAAAGTTGTTTGTCCTGGCTACCCACACAGGAAGGAGCAAGCTGAGAAAGAATGCCCATTGCTCAGATTTCAACATGCATTTGGGTAGACACCCTTTTAAATCTCATCCATCAGTATGTACATACATGTGTGTATATACATATACATATGTGTGTATGTGTATGTATATGTATATTATATATATGAATATGTGTGTATGTCTCTCTATTTGTCTCTATCTATCCCATCCCACCCATCTTGTCCAGAGCTTGGTTCCTCAATCTTTTCCTTTCTCTCATATTCAATCTTTTCTTATCTTTTGGGTCCATCCCTGCTGTCTAGAAACATGCCCAGTTCACCCTTACCCTTAAAAAAACAACAGCAAAAACCAAAATCTTTCACTTGACCCTGTCCAAGAAATCATCCTGTATTGATTTCACAAGCAAACTCCTAGAAGAGACTATCTAACCTGGAGGCCCTGCTACCACCCATTCTCTTCTCAGTCCTTTGCAATCTAACTTAGAGATTCTTCCTCCCAGTTGTCTCTTTTCTTTGTTCCTTTATGTCTATTCATGCAGCCACTGCCCTGGTTCCATCCCATATCCTTGCCTGCCTCCACTCCATCCTCTCAACAGCTGCCAAAGTGACAGTTAAAGCCCAAACCTGACCTCCTCACTCCCTTAGTCACTATTGTCCCTCCTGGAGTAGGTAGGTGGTGCAGTGGATAGAGCACCAGTGCAGGAGTCAGGAGGACCTGAGTTCAAATCTCACCTCAGACACTGGACACTTGCTAGCTGTGTGACCTTGGGCAAGTCACTTAACCCCAATTGCCTCATCTTGGGTTATCTCTAGTCATCCTGATGAATATCTGGTCACTGGATTCAGATGGCTCTAGAGGAGAAGTGAGGCTGGTGACCTGCATGGCCCTCCCTCACAACAAAGTCAAATGCAAGTCATGCCATTATTTCTCTGATGGCATGGTCTTTTTCAGCAACAAAGGATGAACACAGTGTCCCTCCAGCAGCTCTTCTAAGGTCAGATACAGTCTCCTCTCATTGCTCTTCACATCCTGACTCCAATCTACCTTCCCAACCTTCGGACACATTGTCTCTCTAAGACACTCGAAGACCCCATGTGCCTTTGTACAGACTTCACACATGCCTCCAATGTTCTTCCTTCTCTTTGCTCCATTAGAATCCTTCCAAGCTCAGCTCAAACATGACCTCTCAAATGAGGCTTTACCAGGTTCCCTGCCTGTCCTGTCTGTTTGCCCCTCCCCCAATGCCTTGTATTTGCTTGTCTACACTTGGACATGTACATGTTATTTCTTCTTGCCTTTGTACCCTCAGGACTGGGCACAGAGTTCAGGAGTTGCTCCACAAAGGCTTGGGTGACCGTCTTGATGACAGTATTTATCACTTCTCTCCATCTTGTGGCTCTTTTGGCTTGGTCCCACTCCCCATGACAGCCTCTATCCCCCATCAGCGCAGCCTTCTTCTAGTGGCTTCCCTCACTCCTACTTGGAAGCAAGATGCTCACAGTTGTGATGATACCTTCACAACAGAGCACATATTTTCCTCACCAGACTGAAAGTGTCAATAGCTCCTAAAAACAATGTGGATGAAGTTAGAAGCTCTTTTAGAAATATTCCATTGTGGAGATAAAAAGGTCACTGCCAGCTCCACAGTAGCCAAGACAGAGAAATGAAGACTGTTGCCTAATGTTCTGGTCAGCAACAATTGGGATGTTCAGCAGTAACCCAAATGGATAAAAAGCCTGTGTTCTGAGTGAACTCCATCTCCTAGTGATGGAGCATCACAAGTCCTTTCATCCTCAAAAGGCATTTTGTTTTCAAATGGAGCATGTAAATACCCTCTCCATGAGATTATCTTGCCATCAACGGGAGAGAGAACACAGACAAGGATCATGGGAGGCCAGGCAACATGTATGGAAAAGCATGCCAGTAACCTGTGCAGCTATGGTGCTCCAACAGAATCATACCCTTGAGTCATGTCATCTCATGGGTCTCTTTGGTGGGTCTGGCATGCCTGTGCAGAGTCTCTCATCTGTGCTTGGAATCCCTCAGTCTCATCTGAGCTACATCTCCTGGACCTAGGTCTTCAGGACCACTGACTGTTTCCATCTGCAACAGTTATGGTCAGAAAGCCTCTCCCTCACAAAGGGAGGGTGAAGTTTTTCAGTACATGACCACTGGATTATGGGCCACCATACTTCCCACAACAGCCAACCAGAGTGTCCCAAATGTAACTGTCTATTCTTTGGACCAACTGTATCTGGTGATTGTTTAAAGTCCGTGGTCCCAGGCAACAGCTGAATTCATACTCGAAAATTCCTTTTAATACCTATGTAACCCCCAGTAGGGATACTGTGCTCCCTAACATTTTGGAGATTCTGCTTGAAAATAAGCACTATGGAAATTGTATAGAGGCTAGGGCTATGAAGACTAATCTGCTCCCAAGATTCTCTCTGACTGACATGCAAATGAGGTTGAGTAAGCCCAAAAGTTAAATGAAGATGTCAAGACCAACTGTGTACCTCCCGTCTTCGTCATAGATGAAATGTTAAAGTACCCAGGGCTCACAAAGGATCCTGGGGAACTCCACTGGAGAACTGCCAACGTGGCCTGCCCATTGATGGCCTTCCTTCTGGCCCACCTCGCTGTCCTCTCATATCTCTGTCTGTTCCACAACAATAGTATATGACTCTTACTTCATCAGGCATGTTGCTAAAATCTAGCTACTCTCAGCACATTCAACTGATTTGTCCCACTGGAAAAATGTGTCAAAATAGAAAGCAACATTATTCCTTCATGATCTACTCTTTTTTCTTTAAATATTGTCTTCATTATTAACATACTTAGCATGAAATAAAAACAAATTAAAAAGTATAATCGGAACTATTTAGAATAAAAACTGTCCTTAAACATAGATAACAGTAACAACTAAGGAACCCCTAAAATTCTTTCTACAATGCCTATTCAAATGTGTAAAAGTAGACATTTAAAATTATGATATTGTTGTAGGTAACACAGACATTGTTTTCCTAGTTCTGGTTTCAACTTTGTATTATTTTGCATTTAACATATTTCTTAAAATAATATTATATTTTTTCTCCAATTACATGAAAAAACAAACTTTAACATTTGTGTTTTCTTTTCTTTTCATTTTAAAATTTGAATATAAATTCTAAATCTTCTCCCTCTCTCCTTCCCCTCCCCCGTTTTGAGACAGAAGGCTATAATGTGCAATTATGTAAAACATACTTTCATATTGGTCATTTTATTGAAGAAAGGTTGAAAAACAAAGGAAGAAAGAAAGAAGGGAGAGAAGGAAGGAAGATAGAAAGAACTGTATGCTTTGGTCTGTATTCAGACTCCATCACTTCTTTCTCTGGAGGTTGAGAGCATTTTGCATCATGAGTCCACCAGAAATGTCTTGGATCTTTGTATTGCTGAGAATAGCTAAGTCATTCACAGTTGATCACTATAGAGTATTGCCATTCTGTGTATAATGTTCTCCTGGTTCTGCTTACTTTACTGTGCATCAACTAACATAAGTCTTTATAGTTTTTTTTTTCCTGAAAACTACCTGCTCATCATTTCTTATAACACAATAGTATTTCATTACAACCACATACCGCAGCTTGTTCAGCTATTCCCCAATTGATGGGCATCTTCTCATTTTCCTACTCTTCATTACTACAAAAAGAGCAGCTATAAATACCCTTCTACAAATAGGCCCTTTTAAAAAATCTCTTTGGGATACAGATCTAGTAGTGGATCAAAGGGTATTCACAGTTATATAGCCCTCTATGACCCTTTGGGCACAGTTTCAAATTATTCTCCAAAAAGATTGATTCAGTTCACAACTCCACCAACAATGCATTAGTGTCCTAGTTTTCTCACACCCTCTCCAACATTTATCATTTTCCTTTTTTATCATACTAGCCAATCTGATGGGTATGAGATGGTACCTCAGAGTTGTTTTAATTTGCATTTCTTAAATTAATAGTGATTTAGGCATTTTTATATGTCTAAATTTTATATTGTCTAAAATTTATATTGTCTACAATTTATATCGTCTAAAAATTGCCTGCTCATATCCTTTGATCATTTTTCAATTTGAGGAATGACTTGTATTCTTATAAACTTGATTCAGTTCTCTATATATTTATCAAATGAAGCCTTTATCAGAGATACTGTAAAATTTTTCCCACAGTTTTGTGTTTTCCTTCTAATTTTATTTACATTGATTTTTGTGTGTGTGCAAAATCTTTTTAATTTAATGTAATCAAAATTATCCATTTTATATTTTGTAATGTTCTTTATCTCCTGTTTGGTCATAAATTCTTCTCTTAACCATAGATCTAACAGGTAAACTATTCCATACTTCCCTAATTTGCTTATGGTACCACCCTTGGTGTTTAAATCATGTACCAATTTTTACCTTATCTTGGTATATCATATTAGATGTTGGTCTATATACCTAATTTCTTCCATACTGTTTTCCAGATTTCCCAGTAAGTTTTAATCAAATATCGAGTTTTTGTCTCCAAAGCTTGGATCTTCAGATTTACAAAATGTTAAATTACTATGGTCATTTGCTACAATATATTGTATACCTAACCTAGTCCATTGATCACCACTCTGTTTCTTAGCCAGCACCAGATTGTTACCACCTTATACTATAGTTGGAGATCTGCTATGGCGAGACCACCTTCCTTCATATTTTTTCAATTATTCCCTTGGTATTCTTGAACTGTTGTTCTTCCAGATGAATCTTATTATTTTTTTCTAGCTTTATACCATAATTTTTTAATAGTTTATCTGATTTGGTACTGAATAAGTAGATTAATTTTGATAGAATTATCATTTTTATATACTGTCTCAGTCTGCCTGTAATTAATATTTTTTCCTATTGTTGAGATCTGTCTTTGTGTGAAAAGTGTTTTGTAACTGTGTTCACATAGTTCCTGAGTTTGTTTCAGCAAGTAGACTCCCAAGTATTTCATATTGTCTACAGTGATTTTAAATGGAATTTCTCTTCCTCTCTCTTCCTGCTGGACTTTGTTAGTAACATAAAAATGCTGATGATTCATGTGGGTTTATTTTATATCCCACAACTTTGTAAAAGTTGTTAATTATTTTAACTAGTTTTTAGTTGATTTTCTTGGATTGTCTAAGTATCCCCTCATATCATCTGCAAGGTTTCTTCATTGCTTATTCTAATTCCTTCAATTTCTTTTTTCTTCTCTCATTGCTGTAGCTAACATTCTAGTATAATATTGGATAATAATGGTGACAATGGGCATCCTGCTCCACTCTCATCTTATTGGGAAGGTTTTTAGCCCGTCCCTGTACAGATAATGCTTACTAAACGGTTTTAGACAGATACTACTTGTCATTTTAAGGAAAGCTCTATGCGTGATCTGCTCTTGAGGACACCACTATGCCTCTGGAAAACCTCAATCTTTTCTAGAGGCTCGTTGGACCTCTCTTTGCTAATATGGTGTAGAATTTCACTGCCTGAGTCCAAGGGACATAGAGCTCCCCCTCAGGTCCAAAGGAGGAAAGACTGCTAGATTCTTCACTTTCACCAATCTTGCTAAATGGTCCACAGTTGTGTATTTTTTTCTCCTTCCTGAACCTCAGGAAGATATTTTTCCTTGATCCAGCTCTGGGCTACCTTTCTCTTCCCACTGTCTCCTTGAAATCACCAGTAGTGGCTCAGTTGGGACATCTGCCAGTTCCTCCAACACTCAAGGATGGACTCAGATGAAGATGGAAGCCAAACAAGCACCGGGCATTGTAGCCAGAGCACAGGACCCACTGAGGCAGAGGGATTGAGAGGCTCCTGGAGAGGGAAAGTGACCTGATGACAGGAGCAGCCCCAAGAGGGAACCAGCAATGGCAAGCCCCCAGTCACTGTTTAGGGGATCAGGAGAGAGACAGAATGCTCCAGATAGAGTATGTGATTCTGAGAGGTGAGACTCAGGCCTTTCTCCTGACCCTGGGGGTAGTGAACACTGCATGATGTTGAGGAAGGATGTGGGAGAATGGATAACAAGGATTGCTGGGGTCCTATGGGCCAGAAGGGCAGAACTCATCTTCACACGGGAGCAGAACTCCCAGGGCCTCTAGGTTCATGGAAGCCTGGGTCAGGAAGGTCCATCTGGGCACTTTGGGTCGGGGGGGAGACTCAACACTTAGAGTAGATGGTGCCAAATGGAGGGTCCTGGGGGTTTCTCCCAGAGACAGCTAAGGCTTTCATGGCTGCCTCTCAGCATGATTCCATTTTATGACAAACGAGCTTTACATGTGACCCATTCTCCTCTTTTTCCTTGTGAGGGTAAGAGTGGAGCACAGTGTTGTCTGACTGGAGACTGTCAGGGGTCAGGGAGGGGAATATGTGATGAGGGATCCTAGAGGGTGCCAAGGATGGGGGCTGAGCCCTGCAGGGAGGCTTTGAGCAAATGCTTTCATTTCAGCCTCTTCTCTCATACAACCCAGAGCCTATTTCTTCCAGAGTTCCACATACCCAGAATCACTGAGGTGACTACCAGCCTCTCTAGATCCTTGCTTAATGGGTGCACAAGCCTACCACTATTCAGCAGCCCCTCACCCACTGGGTTGCTCCCTTGGACACAGGCCAAGATGCTTCTGGCTCATAGTATTGAAACTGAGCTCTAGTGAGCATGGCCAGTTGGGGCAATGCAGGGGTCTTGGGTAATGATAGACCCTGGGTATAAAGGTCTGCCTTAGTTGATCTGCCAAAACTGTAGGGACTCTGGCTTAAATCTACCATTTTGGTGAAATATGCTGAAGGTACAGAGCAGTCATCACCCCTCAGATGAATGCCCTCTCTGGGCAGCCTCCAAGGCTCTCTCTCCTCTTTGGTCATCAGATGTATCTTCCTGCTATTTGGAATGGAAAAAAACACAGATTCAATGACTGACCTCCTCCTTCCCCTGCTCCGTGCCCTCTCCTGAATAGAAAAAGGAGTCTGCTCAGGGAGATTTTTCAGTCCCTCAGAAATCACTGGATGGATTGAGATGTGGCTCAGGTCTAGGAGTCTGCTACCCCTCACTCTGCTTCCTTTCCTGACCCAAGGTCTCACTGGGCACCTGGGCATGTTTGGGTTTCCTCACAAAGGGTGACAAGGATCTACGCTGTCCAGCCTGGACTGACTCCGCCTGACTGGGCCTCGGGTCTCCAGAGTACTGGCAAAGACTGGGCTACTCTAGTATGTGTGAGAGAGATGGAAAGGAAAAGAGGAAATGCACATTTATTAAGCACCTACTATGTGCTGGGCCTGTGCTAGGTGCTTTACAAATATGATTTCATCTAATCCTCCTAACAACCTGGGGAGGAAAGTGCTTTTATTATCCTCATTTTTAAAAATAGTTGAATAAATGGAAGCAGAGAAGAAGTGATCTGCCCAGGGTCACACAGCTAGGAAGGTCTTCCCGTTTCCAGATGGGGCTGCCTAGCTGCCTCTCCTTCACCAACCCCCTCCCCATTCCAAGAGGCACCAGTGCTCCTCCACACCCTGCCCCTTAAGGCCCAGGTGTCCCCTGCTTGACCTCTGGTAGAACACTCCCCTGGACCCCATGAGATCCCCACATCAGTCTGGAAATTCTGTCCTCAGGAGTTTTCCATGAGAACAAAGCATATTTTCTTACCCAAGTGAAAAGATCTCTAACGTGTCCTGACAGTTTGAACCTAGCAGACTCCTGTCCATCAGTCTGTCTGTCGTCTGTCTGCCTCTAGCTCCCTGGATCTCTTTCTGTTTCTTACACACACACACACACACACACACACACACACACACACACACACACACACATACACACTATTCCCTTTAAGAATGGGTTATGTATTTATAGAATGCATGGGATTAAAATAGGCTCTGGCAAATTTGGGCAATTTTCAATTCAAACCAAATAAGGCAGTTTAACAGATGCCTGGAAAACCCCAACTACCAAACCATTCACAGAAACAAATCCCACAGAGAGAGCAGCAGGGAGGGGTTATGCCTCCTCACACCTCCTGGAGCCTGTGGCCGGTGGTCCAGACACCTGGGGCCCAGAGGCCTCACTGACTACAAGGTCAGTGAGAACTCCAGCCAGAATCCAGGAAGCAATCCCAGCTGGCAAGTGAGGTCAAGAGAGTCTGTGGCCAAGAGGCAAGAGCCCCAGGGAAACTGACCCAGAGGAGCAGAGAAGGATGTACTCTGGCCCTCTGGTTTGAGGTCATGTTAGTCCCCCCAAAAGGTCCCCCTCCTTGGACACGCACCTGGTTCTTGTGTGCAGGCCCCATGAGGTGTCCCGAGGATGCCTTGGGTGCTCCCTGATGGCCTCCAAGGCAGCAGCTCCATCCTAATGTCTGTCCTTAACACTTAGCAACCAGATTGGCCATGTGAGCCCCTACCTCACGTTGTACATATTGGAAAGAGATGAGGGGGTGTCAGAGGAGAGCAGAGAGGCCCGGGTACCAGGTAGGACAGGAAGCTCAGGAGAACATCAAGGAGGAGGGGAGAACACAAGGCCTTATACCCCCTGGCACAGTCACAGATTGGATCCCACTTCAGTCCTTTGGCTTAGAGTGAGCTAACCTTTCAATAGTATGTGTCCCGGAACAGGGCCCTTGTGTTTTGCCAGTTCAGGCTCTTCTGTGACCTTGATGGGGGTGGAGGAGGTTGGGATGGTGGAGGTCTCTTTGTTCCATAGAGACTCTGCTGGGGAAGCTGAGATGGCTCAGGATTCCTCAGGCCACAGGGCTGACCTGACCCATGAGGAAAGGAATGAGAGTAGTTAAACCCAGGTTAACATGTTAACACAACACATCAGAATTTGTCACAAGAAGGAAAAATCTGAGGCTGCTCTTTGAAATTCTGCCGTTAGTTCTATGAAGGGATTCGAAGAATTGCACCTGGGGACCCTCTGAAAGGACAGAGCATGTAGCTTTGGGGGAACATTTGGATGTGACTGGGGTTTGATTGAAATCCACCAAGAAATGAGGTGAGGATATGCCAGCCATGTTGCTGAGGGCCGCATTATGATGGTCCCTGTGCAAGGCTTGTGACCTGGCTGCCCTCTCAGGTTTTGCTCATCAGGGCTGGAGTGTTCATTTTCGGCTGTCTCACTACCTGGTATAAGGAGCAAGGACCCAATGTACCAGGACAAAGATGGGGGGGGAGAGGGGAGAGGTGGGGCAAGCTGCCTCGAGTGAGCTGTACTGTGACCAAGGACATGTGTAGGCAGGAGGAGGTCATAGGCCCAAGTCAGGGTGAAAGGCAGCCAAGGTAAGAGGAAGGACACAGGTTCTGGGGCTGGGAAACCAAAACTAACATTGATCTGGAGTCAGAAAACAAGAAGTCAGCTGTGGTTTTCCCTTGTTCTGTTTCTGCTCCTAGCATGTTCACAGAATTACCGAATTCAGGAAATAGAAGTGACCTTTTCTTCTCTACTGGCTCCTTCCCTACTGGTCATAAAGAAGCCCAAGTCTACTCCATCCTTAAAAAAAATCCCTTATTGAACCTAACTACCATCCCATTCAGCTAAGGTTCCTTCCTTTCTCAGTCACACTCCTAGATACAGCATCTACGCCTGGGATGGGGAACCTTCGACCTCAAGGCTACATGCGGTCCTCTAGGTCCTCAAGTAAAACCCTTTGATTGAATCCAAACTTCACAGAACAAATCCCCTTAATGAGAGGATTTGTTCAACTAATGCATTGTTGGTGGAGTTGTGAACTGATCCGATCATTATAGAGAGCAATTTGGAATTATGCCAAAAGGGCATAAAACTCTTCATACCCTTTAATCCAGCCATACCATTTCTAGGTCTGTATCCTATAAAAATGGGGAAAGGACTCATGTGTACAAAAGTATTTATAGCAGCTCTTGTTGTGGTGGCCAAGGATTGGAAGTTGAGGGGAGGCCCATTAGTTAGGGAATCACTGAACAGACTGTGGTATATGAATGTAATGGAATACTACTATGCTGTGAGAAATGATGAACAGAGTGGTTCCAGGAAAACCTGGAAAGACTTACATGAACTGATGCCAAGTGAAGTGAGCAGAACCAGGAAAACATCATGCTGCGACAGACGGATAGAGTTTGCTCTTCTCCGCAAAGCAGCTCAAGACTCCCAGTGGAAAATGCCATCCACGTCATGAGGAAGAGTGCTGGAGTCTGCATGCAGAGCAAAGCTATTATTTGCTCTCTTTTTGTTGTTTCATTTAGTTTCTCTTTTTTTCATGGTTCCTCCTGTTGGTTCTAATTATTCTTCTTCATG
The DNA here is from genome assembly GCA_023548195.1 of Bettongia penicillata ogilbyi. Lineage (NCBI taxonomy): Eukaryota > Metazoa > Chordata > Mammalia > Diprotodontia > Potoroidae > Bettongia > Bettongia penicillata. The sequence goes on along the minus strand of JAJHZJ010000095.1, from coordinate 1,671,246 downwards.
TGAAAGTGTTTAATGTGAATGGATCAGTAGAGCCTCTATCAGATTGCATGCCGTCTTGGGGAGGGGGACGGGAGGGAGAGAGGGAGAGAAAATTTGAAACTCAAAATCTGATGGAAGTGAATGTTGACAACTAAAAATAAATAAATTAATTGTGTTTTTTTAAAGGATTTGTTCTGTCAAAACTTGGATTCAGTCAAAAGACCACACCCAAGCCCTAGAAGGCCACAGATGGCCTTGAGGCTGCAGGTTTCCCTCCATCTACATTCGTGTGCCCATTTCCTTCTCTCTCAGTCTCTCCAAGGTCACCAATGATTTCTAAATTGCCAAATCTAATTGTCTTTTCTTGGTCTTCATACTTTTTTGACCTCTTGGCTGACTCGATTGCTCTCCCACCCCACCCCTACATTCTTCTCTCTGGTTTTTGGGACCTTGATCCCTCTTGGCTTGGGGCACCCTTTCCCCCTCAAAACTAAGGGCTAGCCACCAGAGATGCAACTTTTGTTGAACCAGACCTGTACCCAGGACCAGTAATATTCTGTCCTGTAGCCCTTTCAGAGGCTGGAAATAAGAGCACCCAACTTCCATGGCACTTTCTTTGCATCCCTCAGGTCAGGAATCATCCCCTCTCTTAGGAAGGAGTGGAGGAGTCCCAGAGCCATCTCTCAGGACCTCTCCAGAACCCTGGATAGACAGCCCAAGCAGACACACCCACCCTCCAGCAGAGGACGCACCATCCAACATCTTAATGCTATAATGGACTTGTTTACAACCTCTGGGGAGGTAATGCGTTATCTCACCATAAACTAGATCAAGACTCAGTCTGTCCTTGCACTGGGCCTCACATAGTTCACACAAAGCCCTCAGCACAGAACAACGAACCAAAACTTTCCCTCCCAGATCGGAACAAGCATCTTCTTGTGTGACAGATGACAAAGGAGTGCGGATTGTCCTCCACCCCCGCTGTGCTATCTTTGCTAGGCAGTCAGCAGCTACATGGCTGCTGCAGTCCTCTGCCAATATGTCAGTCTCCTCTGCATCCCCAGGCTTGCACAGCTGGGAGCCATGTCAAGGTAGAGGGGCAGTCAGGACCTGAGCAGAGAGCTCTGTGGTAGGGAGCCCTACTCAGGGCTGTCCTGATCCCTATGCCATTCACCTGGCATAGTTGAGGTCCAGAATGGCACATGGGCACCTGTGGCCACCCCTCAGCTGATGCTGCCTGTAATATTGCACGGCAACACAGGAGGCCCTCTGGGTCAGAGTCTGCTGGCATTGCCCAGTGCCCTTTGCTCAACTGAGTACGCCCAGCTCCTGCCAGAGAGCTCTCTGCTGGGTCCTGATGGCTCCTTTACGTTGACATGGCTCCCTGATGTGCAAGTCATGCATTCCCATAAGTCATGTATGAGGCGGTATGGTGGTGAGCATGCTTGACCCAGAGACCAGACACCTCGAACACTCACTGGCTGTGTGACCTGGGCAAGCTAGGGGCTGCAGTGAACACAATACGGGGCTAGAGTCAAGAAGATTCAGGTTCAAATCCAGCATCAGACACTTGCTAGCTAGATGACCCTGGGCAAGTGCCTTAACCTCTGTCTTCTGCTTCAGTTTTCTCCTCTGTGAAATGTGGATGAAAAGAGCATCTAATTCCCAGAGCTGTTATGAGGATCGAGTGTATTATTCAGAAAGTGATTTGCAAATTTTAAAGCTCTATCTAAATGCTAGGTATACAACAATGATAATGAGCATTTGGATAGCGCTTTTAGGTTTGCCAACATTACTAAGACAAACAACTTTTTTTAATTTTTTTTTATTTATTTAACTTTTCACATTCATTTTCACAAATTTTTGGGTTCCAAATTTTCTCCCCTTTTATCCCCTCCCCCCACCCCAATACCCCAAGCAATCTAATTATCCCTATCTCCAATCTGTCCTCTCTTCTGTCCTCCCTCCCTTCTCTTGTCTCCATCTTCTCTTTTCTCTTGTAGGGCCAGATGACTTTCTATTCCTCATTAACTCTATGTCTTCTTTCCTAGTTGCAACAACAATACTAAACAATTGTTCCTAAAACTTTGAGTTCCAAATTCTCCCCATCCCTCCCTCCCCACCCATTCCCTTTGGTACGGCAGGCAATTCATTATAGGCCATATCTGTGTAGCTTTGCAAATGACCTTCCTGATAGTCGTGTTGTGTAAGACTAACTGAATTACCATCCCTCCTAACCTGCCCCTCATTGTTTCTCTTCTGTCTTTTGATCCTGTCCCTCCCCAAGTGTTGACTTTCAATTACTCCCTCCTCCCTTTGCCCTTCCTTCCATCATCCCCCCCCCTGCAATATCTCCTTCTCCCCCGCTTTCTTATACTGTAAGATAGGTTTTCATACCAAAATGAGTGTGCATTTCACTCCTTCGTTTAGTCAAATGTGATGAGGGTAAACTTCTTGGTTTTTTTTTTTCCTCAGCTCTCCTCTTTTTCCCTCCACTAAGAAAAACTCCTACCTGTCTCTTAAATGACATATAGTTACCCCCTTCCATTTCCCCCTCTTTCCTCTCACTACATTTCTCTCTCACCATTTACCTTAATTTCTTTTAAGCTATGGTCCCATCCTATTCAGTTCAATCTGTGCTCTCTGTCTCTGTATGTGTGTGCATGTGTGTATGTGTGTGCATGCGTGTACATGTGTATGTGTGGTCCCACCAACTACCCAGATACTGAAAAGTTTTAAGAGTTATAAATAGTGTCTTTCCCTGTAGGAATGTGAACAGTTCATTTCTGGTAAGTCCCTTAATACTTCTCTTTGCTGTTTACTTTTTCATGCTTCTTCTCATTCTTGTGTTTGAAAGTCAAATTTTCTTTACAGCTCTGGTCTTTTCATTAAGAATGATTGAAAGTCCTCTGTTTCATTGAAAGACCATATTTTCCCTTGAAGTATTACACTCAGTTTAGCTGGGTAGGTGATTCTTGGTTTGAGTCCTAGTTCCTTTGCCTTCTGGAATATCCTATTCCACGCCCTTCGATCCCTTAATGTAGAAGCTGCTAGATCTTGGGTTATCCTGATTGTATTTCCACAGTACTGGAATTGTTTCTTTCTAGCTGCTTGCAAGATTTTTTCCTTGAGCTGGGAGTTCTGGAATTTGGCCACAATGTTCCTAGGAGTTTCTCTTTTTGGATCTCTTTCAGGTGGTGATCGATGGATTCTTTCAATACTTATTTTGCCCTCTGGTTGTAGAATGTCAGGGCAGTTTTCCTTGATAATTTCATGGAAGATGATGTCTAGGCTCTTTTTTTGATCATGGCTTTCAGGTAGTCCCATAATTTTTAAATTGTCTCCCCTGGATCTATTTTCCAGGTCAGTTGTTTTTCCCATGAGATATTTCACATTCTCTTCCATTTTTTCGTTCTTTTGGTTTTGTTTGGTGATTTCTTGGTTTCTCGTAAAGTCATTAGACTCCATCTGCTCCATTCTAATTTTGATAGAACTATTAAATTCAGTGAGCTTTTGAGCCTCTTTTTCCATTTGGCTCATTCTGCTTTTGAATGCATTCTTCTCCTCATTGGCTTTTTGAACCTCTTTTGCCAATTGAGTGAGCCTATTTTTCAACGTGTTAATTTCTTCAGCATTTTTTTGGGTCTCCTTTACCAAGGTATTGACCTGTTTTTCATACTTTTCTTGCATCTTTGTCATTTCTCTTCCCAGTCTTTCCTCCACCTGTCTAACTTGCTTTTCAAAATCCTTTTTAAGCTCTTCCAAGGCCTGAGCCCACCCAACACCCCCCTGGGGTGTCTGGGGTACTGAAGCCCCGCCCTCCACGTCTTTCCCTGATGGCAAGAATACGTTCTCGTCCTCACCATCAGATCCGAAGGTCGGGATCATTTGCACTTGTTGGAAAAAACTCTCTATAGTCTTATTTTTCTTCCCTTTTCTAGGCATTTTCCCAGCCAGTTACTTGACTTCTGAGATTCCTTTCCACCTCCACCTGGATCCGCCCAGCTACTGCTTGGCCTCTGAGATTCAAATGCGCTTTCCGCAGCAAGCTTTAGTTCTGGTGCAGGGGTGGGGGCAGGGCCGCCTCCCAAACTCGGTCCCCTCAGGGGCTCTCTGCAGAGACTTTCAGGAACGGAGTGGGTGGGGGCGGGGGTGGGGGGCCCGCCTCCTATGCTCAGCTCCCTCAGGGGTTTTATTCAGAGGCCTTCAGTAATAGAGCGGGGTGGGGGAAGGGCCGTCTCCCAGGCTCAGCTCCCTCAGGTTGGAAAGACCTTCAGTATTGAAGATCCTACCTGCTGCTGGGGGATTCCTGAGTCCTGGGCCGCTGCGCCTCAGCCGCCACCCAGGCCTCTGCCTCCGCCGCTTCCTGCCCCATCTCTGCCGCCACTGCTTCCTCCCAAGGGGGCCCGAGTCACAGAGACGCTCCCCTCCCCTAGCCCAGCCTTCTTTCTCACTGACCTGTAGCTTCTGTGGGTGGAGGGACTTTCCCCACTGCCAGAGCTTCCCCCGGAGCTTCCCTCTCTGAAGCCTGCTCGGGTCAGCTTCTCTGGGGCTGCGGCCAGGGGTGGGGGTGGGATCCGCTTTTCGGGGCGCGATGGACCCCGGGGACGGCTCTCCAGGGCTCAGTGGAACGGAAATTTCTTCCCCTATGTTTATGCACCCCCTGCAGTGATTCAGAGTTTATGGGGATCTCCTTTTACCTCATTTCCATGGGTTGTGGGCTCCGAGCTCGTAAATGTGCATCCTTCTACTCCGCCATCTTGGCTCCGCCCCCAACTTTTTTTAATTTTTAAAAAAATTTTTGGAGGGGGAAGGCAAGGCAATTGGGGTTAAGTGACTTGCCCATGGTCACATAGCTAGTAAGTGTCAGAGACCGAGTTTGAACTCAGATCCTCCTGACTCCAGGGCTGGTGCTCACCGAGTCACCTATCTGCCCTTCACATAACCTTTCTTGACCTTAGTTTTCCCATCTATAAAAAAGGAAGGCATCAGAAAGACTGCTTACCTCCAAGGCCATCATAAGAAGAGCACTCTCTACAATTTAATGCAAGACAGAAATAGGAATTATTATGATCTTTACCAGTGCCCAAATCAATGTTTACTGGCATTGAGTGTCCACTCAAACTCTTTCTCCTTGGGAATACCACTGAGGGGACTGACTGTGTGATTCTAACCCAGGAGAGACGGACGTGGTTGGAGGTGATCCCCACAGATATCCCACTCAGAGGCCTCAGGGAGTGTAGAAGTCTGAGTACAAGCTCTGGCAGGATCCGTCATGTTAGAAAGGCTTTGAGTACAGCACCAGCAGAAATGATGCATCTTCAAGGCAGAACCAGTCTCATTGAATCCAGAGGGCTGGGAAAAATGCATCATCTGCCCAAGGATTGACTTGCCTCTTGGCTGTGCATCTGTGAAACAAAGACAAAGACAACATGGTCCCCTGTCCCACACAGCTCCTTCCATTTCTGCCCTGGTGGTGTCAGAAATAGAACATGGCAATGAGAGGTGATAAAGACCAGTTTTCATGCCATCTGTCATTATTAACAGAGCAATTGCTACTCTAATTGTATGATTCTTGTCCCATGGCTAATGTTGTCCTGCAAGAACTGAATCCCAGTAGTCTTGGTTTTCTCCCTTCAAATGAAATCACAAGACAGAAAAAAGTCACAGCTAAAGGAAAGGCTGACTCACAGGTTCTCCTTGAAGAGGCAAAGCAAGGTGCTAGATGAGCTGGTTTTGTCATACATTCAAAGGCAACAAGAAACTTCATTTCAAGGAAGATTGGGTAACCTTGTATTGTGCTTATAATGTGATGTGGTTGTCCTTCAATGCTGAAGAAGACCATGCCATCAGAAAAATGATGACATGACTTGCACTAGACTTTGTTTTGAGTGAGGGAGGGCTGTGCAGGTCACCAGCCTCACTTCTCCTCCAGAGCCATCTGAATCCAGTGACCAGATATTCACCAGGATGACTGGAAATAACCGAGGATGAGGCAATTGGGGTTAAGTGACTTGCCCAAGGTCACAGAGCTAGTGAGTGTCAAGTGTCTGAGGTGAGATTTGAACTCAGGTCCTCCTGACTCTTGCACTGGTGCTCTATCCACTGCACCATCTAGCTGCCTCCTGTGCTTATGATAAATATTTGCAAAAAGACCATTGTCTTCTTGTCAATTTCGGAGAACAAGGAGGCAAATAAATTTTATGGAGAGCTTGTTAAGACACTCCAAATTAATTCAACATATGCTCTGATGGTGACTCCGCTGCAAAGAAGAGAAGACAGTGAAAAATGTGTTAGAGAATAAGATAAAAATAAGAAAGAAGAAAGAGCAAAGTCTTGAAAACTGCACAGAAGCTTCCTACTGGTCTAACATACACACACACACACACACACACACACACACACATATATATATTTTCTTCAACAAAATATTTGAAGATCCTTGAACTTCCAAATAAAATAACCACAAATTCCTCAAACTGATTGTATCTGAAGCAACAGAAAAAGGCTGGTTATTGATGTGGGAGATATTTAGGAACTTTCCATCTGAGAAACATAAGTCATACCCATTGATTTCTTAGAGCAAAGGGCAAGATCAACCTCATAGTGGAAGAAAAAAGAATGAGAATGGGAAGAGATTATGACGTGTTATTGAACCAGCTCCAATCTGGCTGATTTGAATTCTTCACGTGAAAAAATAAGCAAATAGGAGAACAGACACATCCAGGCTAGCACTATTCCCTAAGGAAGTTCAACCTTCCAAAGTCTGTCACTACAACAAGGAGAGCAAAGGAGCCTCAAAACGGCTTCGGCTGATGAACTCTTGACCTCCTTGTCTGGCAGGAACATGGCGGCCACTCGTCTATAAAATCACACAGAGAAGAAGACAAGCAACATCACCTTGTGAAACAGTGAGCTGAAATGGAGACAAACGTATAAAGAAGTCTGGGCAAGGAACTCCACTAAGCAGAGTTAGTCAAAGGGCATTTAAGCTGGAGATGAAAGGACAGAAAACAAAGCAAGGTGTGGAGCATCCACCAAGAGGTTTATAACAAACTCTTTTCCATCAGAAACAGGGGAGCCGCCACATCTAGAGTCCCCATGTGCTGCATGAAGAGGTGGGAAGACCACCAGAGAAAACACTGGGGGTATGAGGAATTGGGCCACCCCTAAATATGCAGGGGAAGTCAGTCAGGGGACTGTTTGGGGCTTCTGGTCAGATGGTCACAAAAGGTGACTGAGCAGCCCTGCTCTCCCAGTTACAATAATAGGACACTAGGCACTAGGGAGAAAGAATATTAATCCAGAAATTCAAAGAAGAACAAGGATAGGCTCATTTAACCAGCCCAGGAAGGCACAGAAAGGCAGCTCAGAGGACACTCTCCCCATGCCAGGGCAGCACAAGTAAACAAGCCAGAAGTCTGCCAGCACTCTGACCATCCATGGGGTCAGGGCACCCCAAACCTGCAGAGCTCTGCTCCCAGGAACTGGGAGCTCACAAGGCTTAGACAAAGAAGTTTGGGGGGGTCAGAAGCCTGAAGAGATCAAATGATGAACATGAGGCCAGGCAGGAGGCAGAACCTCTGGCTGCAAGGCCCCACAGAGCCCCTAAATCCAGATTACTCTGATCTCTGATGCTCCAGGTAGCCTTGAAAACCAAGGCACTCTGACCCCAGGCAAATCAGGGGAGAGGGATTGCAAGCACATCCATGATCTGGATGCAGACTTGGGAAAGTAGGGAGCCCAAGGGCAGGAACAAGGAGTGCCCATCCCAGAGGGCAGAACTGAGGCAAAGCCTGGATCTGGCACAAAAATCTGAACCAGGACCAAATATTGGAGGCCGGAGGAAACCAAAGACTGAGTAACTGCTAACATTTACACGATGCTTTAAGGTTCACAAAGCACACACACACACGTATATAGATTCCAAACCTATGTGATCAGACATATTTAAATGCATAATCTCATTCATTCCCACAAGCCCATGAGGCAGATGTTGCTTTCATGGGCAGAAGTGAAGAAATGATGAAAATATGAATTCAGAAGAAGAGAATAACTCAACAATTCCAACCAGACAGAATTGCAGAGAAAACATAATTTATCTGGGATGAAAGAACTCCCAGAGTTCCTGGAAGAAATGAAGCAAGAGAAAAAAAAGAATTGAAATTACAAGTGAAATTGATTCTGGAGGAAAGAATCATAAGGAGAAGAAAGAACTTAGAACTGAGGACCGAGAAGACACAATTTTCATGGTCCCAGTTAAGGGGCTGGTTCTCAAACTATCTGAAAGAGGGGAGGACATTTAGAAAATTAATGAACCTTATTTTGAGCAGGAGGGGAAATGGTAACCAAGGAAATGTAACTGACAATCCACTCCCTGATTCACTCACTCATCTAAAATATCTTTATGAGAATAAGCTAAACACCTGTTAATTCAATTCAACCAGAATTTATCAAGTTCCTACTGTACGCAAGAGACTGGGATAGGCACAAAGAATATAGAATAAAACAGTCAGTCCCTGACACCCAGGAGTTTCTATTTTCCCGGAGACCATACACCTTGGACACAAGTAAGTACAAAACCTGTACACAGGGGAGTAGAGGCAGATCATTGTGGGGACCAGGAAAGACCCTAGCTAGGAAGAAGATGAGCTGTGTTTGGAGAGAAGAGATTCTAAGAGGCCAGGGGTGAAAAGGGAAGGCCCCACCACACAGAGACCACTAATGCAAAGGCCTGGAAGAGGCGGATGAAATATCCTGTATGGGGAACAGCAGCAATTTTCTAAGATTATAAGCTGCAAAGATGTTGATGGTGGTTTCTTCACTGGAAAATTCCTAAACTAATGAAATCCCAAGTCCAGACCAAAAAAAAGAGAGGAAGGGAGAGACAGATAGGATGGCAAAACATGGATGGAAAACTTACTTCAGCATCAGGAAGACCAAGTTTCAAGTTCTACCTTCAACTGTGTCACCCTGTGCAAATCACTTCTTATAACCCAGAACCTCCTTAAGTTAGATAAAAATGGCAGACCTGTTTTGGCAGAGTGAATCTCCTCACCAGGAGTTCCTTATGATAATGAAACCTTCAGTTTAGGCAAAATTTTAAAGGTAAGTGGGTTTGAAAAACTGACCCCCTCCCTCCATACAAGACCATGGAGGTGTAATTAGATGGTAGTTTATCTGAAAAAGATCTGGGGATTTGAATGAACCACAAGCACCATATGGGTCAACAGTATGAAGTGGCAGCCAGAAAAACAAATGCGTTGTTGGGCTGCATTATGAAGGGCACAGGGAGTTAGAGTCTACCTGTGTTCTGCCCTGGTCTGACATGGTCTGATAATAGAAAGAAAACTAGCCAGCGTCCAGCACTAGTCCAGGTTAGCCAAGTGCTTGACAAATATATATTACCTCTTGTCACCCTCTCAACAACCCTGGTGCTATTGTGACCTCCATTTTACAGCTGGGGAAACTGAGGTGGGCAGCAATGAACCGACACGCCCAGGGTTTCACAGCTCGTGTCTGTATGCACTGTGGTTTCCCCAGCTACGTTAATCGATAACAATCTATGATCCATCGTATTGTGTTCGATTCAGGTGAATCACGTTTGAGGATGGACTCCGGAGGCAGAGGAGGACAACTCGGATGCAGAAAGGCTTCCCCTTTACGCCACGCTGTTTCAGTTTGGCCCAGGAGAGCAGAACGAGGACCGATGGGTGGAAGCTACAGGAGGGAAAATTTGGGAAAGAAAAACTTTAGGAGGAGAGCGAGAGCGAGAGCAGTTGCCCCAAAGCACAGTGGGCTCAACGAGTTCTCTGCCACCGACGTCTTCAGTTCCAAGCCAGACAGCTCCTCCTTGGATCCAGGGCGAGGTGGCCTCTGAGGACCCTTCCAGGTCTGAGATGTGCCCAAGGATATCCCCAGTACAGGGGAAATTGGCTCCACTGGCGTCCACGGTTCCCAGTGGTTCCCCTCTTTCCTCTCCGCTCTTGGTTATCCATTTCAAATGAGAACTAAGGTATCGCTCACCACCTCCCCTTCAGAGCGAACGATAATGAACATTTAAGAATTCAGTTTTTGACAGGCATAATATCACTGAAAATACATTTCACCGTGTAGTGCTCGGGGGAGCAGCTGCACCGCAGGCTCTCGGTGACTCACCCCACCCCCGCTCGGAAGCCGTGCGGGGCTGGGGTAGTAGAGAGCCTCTCCAAGCTTGTCATCCACTCAGCCTGCATTTTACAGACGAGGAAACCAAGGCAGCCACGAGAGTCCTTCTAGCTCCGCGTGATGTGCCATCTGGGCTCTGTCACCCGTGGTGGAGCCGAAGCAAGGGTAGCCTTGCGACAAATTCAAGCTCCTGTTGAATCCTGGCTTTTCCATTATGCCCACGGGATTGTGTGCTTACAAGGGCAAGTGATGTGTTTAGGCGTGCTAGCAGGATTCCCACCTGTGCTAGCAGGTGGGTGTGTTTGGGTGAACACACCTACGGTCATGAAGACTCCTTGTCCCAAGAGCTGTGAGCTGGGTAAACCTTGCTGGTTCAGCTCAAGGGTCCTCTCCTACAAGTCCTTCTGATTCCCATTAGTTCTTTCCAAGCCTTGAAACAATAGCAGCCTAGGCTTGGCTTCCCCCAGTGGTGTCATCTACCTGAGCAAAGGGCCTGTTTGCATTCTGTCTTCATATACCCTGGCCTTAGCACAGTGCCTGGTACTAAGCAGCGCTTAAGAAATGCTGTTGGAAAGGGAAATCCAGGATCCTCTGCTCCTCTACCAAAGTGGGGGAAATGATGATTGGCAATGACCAGGATTGGGAGGTCAAGAATCATAAGGAAGGAGAGGAGAAGAGGGAGGGAAAAGGGGACCAGAAGGGGAAAGGGATGGAGAGGGAAGGCAAGAAGGAAGGTCAGAGGGAGGAGGAGAAAAAGGAGAAAAAGGAGAGAGAGGAGAGAGAGGAGGAAGGAAAAGGGGAAGGGGAGGGGTAGAAGAAGACAACGTGAAAAAAAGAAAGGATGGGAAGGAGAGGGAGAAGAAGAGGAGGGAGAAGGGGAAGAAGAAAAGGGAGAGGGAGAACTATTTCCCTCAGGCTCCTGCTGTAATCAGAGCAATGCTGGTTGACAATGAAGTAGCATTTCAAAAGGTGTGAATCAGTTTACATGTATTATCTCATTTGATACGAACATCCTTGTGAGATTCCCATTTGGGAGACGGTGGAGCACTGGACCCAGGATCAGTCTGGCCTGAAGGGAGATCTTGACACTTCCCCTAACTGTGGGACCATGAGTTATTTACCTTAGAGTCAGTTTCCCCATCCATAAACTGAGGGTGCTAATGCCAATAATAAATGCCTTACAAGGTGATTGTGACAGTCAAATGATCTCAACATGTATGTGAAGACCTTTGTGAACCTTACAGTTCGAATAGAACCCTGACTATGATGATTATCTCGCTTTGCAGGTAGAGTCATGGTGTCAGCATCTAGCACCGGACACACCAACCTGTGTGACACCAGTGGGAAGCAGCCTGATGGCGTGATCAGAACACATAGCTGCACCCATGGTCTCCGAGGTAAGAACTGTCCCTTCAGACGTGTATCCAGAATGCACCCAGAATTCCCTACATGTGCATGCCTCCACATATGTGCCTCAGGCATGTCCACTCATCCCACTTGTTCTATGCCTGTTTGTGGGAAAGTGTGCCCCAGGTTTATGGGGGCTGGAAGTGGGAACACCACATTACTATTTTTCAATGTTATTTTTGTTAAATGCATTTGCTTGGAAGTAATTGGGTTCTTTGGCTGATAAGTAAAAGTAAACACATTGGTTGGGACTCATGAGTCATGGGTTTTTGAATGGGTGTAGATAGGAAGAGTACTTTGAATTCAGGTTAACATTTCTGGAGGACCCATATGTGATAAGGTACCACACCAGACACTACTCACAGATGAGAAAACTGAAAAGATCAATGATTCATCTGTGGCCACAAAATTAGTGTTTGAGGGGCAGTTTCAGTGCAGCTCCCTCCAGATTCAGGGCCCAGGACTCTAATTTTAAGTCTGCTGCTTTTAAAAAGATGGGAAAAGGGGGAAAACCAAGCAACAAGGATTCACTAAGCCTGTTCTACGTGCTGGGCACTGTGCTAAGTGTCTGGAAACAAAAAGGAGAACTGAACTTTCTCTGCCTTCAAGAAGCAGATGTCCATTCTCTTGGGAACAGCTCCTATTTCTTTAGTATTTTAAAGTTTTCAAAATGCTTTCCTCAAAATACTGTTTGATAGATATGGCCGGTATCATTATCCCCATTCTAGAGATGAGCAACTTGAGTCTCAACAGAAATTTAACAACTGATTCAGAATCACAAATGAATTCAATGCTGAAATTGAAATTTGAATCCAGGTCCCCTGTCTTTGTCCCAGTTCTGTGACCCAATGGACCTGGAGTCAGGGAGTACTGAGTTCAAATCTAGCCTCAGATCCTTTATTAGCTATATGATCCCAGGCGAGTCACTTCATGGCTTTTTGCCTTAGTTTTCTCACCTGTAAAATGGGGAAAATAATAACACTTTCCTGTCCCAAGATAGTTGTGAAGCTCGGCACCTGGCATGTGACAAGTGCTTAAATAAATGCCATTCCTTTCCCTGTTCACTTGCTCATCGGCTGCCATGTTTTACGTACACTTTTGACAAGTACTAATATTTCTGACTCCTTTGGAAGCTGAAGGCTCCCATTTCCTAGTATTCTCCAGCTTTGGAGTTGCCAGGTCTTGCCCACCACACCCAGTAGCATGTCTCTGACGGGTGCCAAAGTTCTTTTTTTTCTCTCGTATGCAAAACATGAGGCATGATCTTTGCTGTCACATTATCTGTTTCCTTTGTGAGAGGGAACCCCCCCCCAGCTCCCCAGCCCTCCAGCTCCCCAGTCTCCCAGCCTCCCAACCCCCAGCCTGGCAGTTCTTTGTCCCCTATGGTCCTGACTTACTTCAGCAGAGACCAAGTGGATGCACTGGGCAGTTGGCTGATCTTGATGTCGCTTACTTGCTTTTCATGAATTTTTTGACCCCAGATGGGACTCCACCTTCTGTGATCTAAACAGATCATCTCCCAAACTGCAAATTGCCTCATTTTTGTTCCATTGTCTATCTGCAGTCCTCCTCAGTGTTTCACTGTGGCATGGAAGTGTGACCCAGGGATCCGGAAGGCCCTCTGAGGAGGAACAGACTCCAGGTATGCCTTTCCATCTCTCCCTCCAAACCTCCTCTTTGCCCTTGCATGACCTCAGGTCTTCCCCATGTCTCCTCTTGGGCCACCAAAAGATGATGGGAAGAGCACTAGATCTGAAGTCTGAGTACTTGGATTTTGATACTTACTACCTTATGACCTTAGGCATGTCATTTCTGCCCCCATCCTCAGCTTCCTCATTCCTAAAATAAGGAGTCTGGATTCACTTTCCTCTAAGATCTCTACTGGCTTCAAAGCTCATTTCTATGACCTCTGACCCCTGTTCTGGCTTCATGTTCCTCCTCCACAATTTTAGGGGTCACCATCTACCATATGTGAAAGCCCTTGTTCCCTCTAGCATCCCTCCTCCATGCACTTCCCTGGCAGGCCTTCCTTTGGCTCCTCTGCTCCTGCCCAACACAGACATGCCCATGAGCAGAAGCAATGCCACTTATGCCCCTGACATTCCATCAATAAATGAGCATGGAATGTGCTGAGTTTCTACTCATCTGGCAAACTATCTACACATGTCAGGGATTGCATGTTATCTTCCTTGAGACCTGGGGCAGGGGGCACCGGAGTTCCCTGGTCAGTCCCTGAGAAGATCTCAACATAACAAGAGCCAGCATTCATGGAGCCTGGTTAGGTCAGCCTTCCACATAGCATCTCATTTGATCTGCAGGACAGGAGCGATTAAGATTTTTGTCCCGAGCCAGGGTTCGTGTGGTTAGGGAATGAAGGGAGATGAAACAGAGACAAGAGAAGGCCATGCTTTCAGGAGCTTGACCCCAATGGGAAGGTGAAAGGGGACAAGTTTGAGGGGGCAGAGAAGCTACAGTATGGAGCCTTTAGGCTAAAAGGTCTAAGGATGAGCTAGATCACCGGGGTGATGCCCCAGGCCCTCCCCTACCCACAGGGCTCCTTGTCACCTGCAGGATCCTGGCTGGTCAAGCATCCTGGCTGGAGCAGTCACTCGGTGGGGCAGCCCCCATTCTTCTTCTCGTTCCCCTTGGCTGCTGATGGGGAGGGAAGGGAGAAGTGGATCCCGTTATTACCACTGGGGGAAAGTGCAAAAATGCAGGAAAAGTTCGATGTTCACCCTTTTTGATGAGCGGAGTTCTTTCCACATCAAACTGTTCCCCTAGCCATGGCCGTGGCCTCCCTTGAGTTTTGGTCCTGCCGTGGAGGTACAAAGGTACAACCTGCACCATATTCCCAGTGAGAAAACCAGGGTGAGTTCTCAGCTTAGCGTAGTGATCCAGGCTGCAAGGAAGGTAGGAGTGGAGGGCAGGTCCTGTCCCATTCTCCTGTAGAGAAGTGTGAGCTACCAAACCTCACCATGGGCTCTACAGCCTGTCAACAGCTAGGAACTTGTCTCAAAATCATCTGTGTGAAAATAAGCTGTGGACATTGTGGCCATAGAAGCCCCTGACTTTAAAAGCCTGGTTCTCTGTAGCACTTGCAGAGATAGGGGAGAGAGTCTGCTGGATCATGGCCAAGTGGGTACCATACCTTCGTTCAAGACCATGTCTGACTCATGCTCAGAGACAAGGCCCCCATCACCTTAGGCTCCAGAGATTCCAGAGATTCTAACAAGCCAGAAAAGAAGGTGGAGCTGAAGAATAACCCTGGGTTGGCCAGAGGGTCATCCCCTAGCCCTCTGTCTTCTTAGTGTCCTGGACTGTAAATGAAGGGCTTGCCTGGTCTCTGGGATCTCTAAGGAACCTCCCAGCTCCATGGTAGAAGGGATCATCACAAACGGAACGAAACGACAACCAGCGATCCCTCCCATTAGCATGTCGCAGTTCAGCCATCTTTGACTGTGGCCATCATCACCTCGAACTTGTGTCTCTTCCTAGGATCCCTCCAAGCAGAGGCCCAAAGTCCTGAGAGACCCTTGAAGATCCAGAACACAGGAAAACAGTAATGTGGCTTTCTTGTCTCCAGAGACCTTTTTCATGGCTTCCCAAACCTTCAGGAAAAGGAATTCCTGGGCTTTAGCTGGGAGTTCACAGCTCTCTGGGAGGATGCTGCTGCTATGACCTCCATTTTACAGATGAGGTCCCTGAGACTAACCTTAAAGCACTCTATTGGGAGCTATCATTATTGCCCATTTCATTATGATTAATATTAATATTACTAATCTACACATCACAGCAAAACCATGTTCTTCCAGCATTGGCCCTTGCCACTACCTCCTCTGCTCCTGTGACATTTGGGGCCCCCCAGATGATCAAACAAGACGCCTTGTTATGATTCCCCTCCCGAGAGGCAGCGGCTTCCACCCCTTCATTCCGGGTGTCACGGATGGAGAGAGCTGGCTGTAATGAATATTTACCTTGTTCTGAATCATTACTCTCTCCCTTTACTGACTTTTTAAAAAAGTATCATGAGGCTTCTCACTTGGGACCCGAGAAGGCTTAAATATTAATAAGCACAGCGACTGACAGCATTCATATTTCTTTTAATTGAAGCTTCTTGGGGTTATTGCCTAGAAACCTACATTAAACCAGTGACAGATAAAATGATGGCAGATCCCATAGGTAGCAAATTCAGCATAAGCAATCAATGCCTTGAGCTGACCCAGGGAGCTTCCAAGGCTTTGCTGACAGCATTGAAAGAAGCAACCTCATCTCCAGATGTCCTGGTCTCACCAAAGAGTATGGCAGAGGGACAGCCAAAATGTCTGTTCACATTCAAGGGGGAGGTTGATGCATATGCTGTCCCAGAAGAGGGACCATTGGTCAGCTGTAAGCTGTGTTTCCAGTAACTCTGAGAGAGGCTCTTTCATGGGCACGTTTTGGTAAAGACAGAGCTGCCTGTGTTGGGAGGCAGGTAGAGATATGTACGTAAGCAGAAGACACGTTGGCTTCCCTCTTAGCTGTCTGAAGGTGCATGTACAGTTATGGAGCCACACACACATACACACGTGTCTTTACATTCTTGTAAGTAGAGTGAATAATGATGACAAGCCCTCAAGGCCAGCCAGAGGCTAGTTGGAGCCCTCCTCAGCCTCCCCCACCTCAGCCTCCCGCTCCTCAGCCTCCCGCTCCTCAGCCTCCCCCACCTCAGCCTCCCCCTCCTCAGCCTCCCCCACCTCAGCCTCCTCCTCCTCAGCCTCCCCCACCTCAGCCTCCTGCTCCTCAGCCTCCTCCTCCTCAGCCTCCCCCACCTCAGCCTCCCCCTCCTCAGCCTCCTCCACCTCAGCCTCCTCCACCTCAGCCTCCCCCTCATCAGCCTCCTCCTCCTCAGCCTCCTCCTCTCAGCCTCCTCCTCCTCAGCCTCCTCCACCTCAGCCTCCTCCACCTCAGCATCCTCCTCAGCCTCCTCCACCTCAGCCTCCCCCTCCTCAGCCTCCCGCTCCTCAGCCTCCTCCTCCTCAGCCTCCCCCTCCTCAGCCTCCTCCTCCTCAGCCTCCTCCTCCTCAGCCTCCTCCTCTCAGCCTCCTCCTCCTCAGCCTCCTCCTCTCAGCCTCCCCCTCCTCAGCCTCCTCCACCTCAGCCTCCTCCACCTCAGCCTCCTCCACCTCAGCCTCCTCCACCTCAGCCTCCTCCTCGTCAGCCTCCTCCACCTCAGCCTCCCCCACCTCAGCCTCCTCCTCCTCAGCCTCCTCCACCTCAGCCTCCTCCTCAGCCTCCTCCACCTCAGCCTCCCCCTCCTCAGCCTCCTCCACCTCAGCCTCCTCCACCTCAGCCTCCTCCTCCTCAGCCTCCCCCTCCTCAGCCTCCCCCACCTCAGCCTCCTCCACCTCAGCCTCCTCCTCCTCAGCCTCCCCCTCCTCAGCCTCCTCCACCTCAGCCTCCTCCTCCTCAGCCTCCTCCACCTCAGCCTCCCCCTCATCAGCCTCCTCCTCTCAGCCTCCCCCTCCTCAGCCTCCTCCACCTCAGCCTCCTCCACCTCAGCATCCTCCTCAGCCTCCTCCACCTCAGCCTCCCCCTCCTCAGCCTCCACCTCAGCCTCCCCCTCCTCAGCCTCCCGCTCCTCAGCCTCCTCCTCCTCAGCCTCCCCCTCCTCAGCCTCCTCTTCCTCAGCCTCCTCCTCCTCAGCCTCCCCCTCATCAGCCTCCTCCACCTCAGCCTCCTCCTCCTCAGCCTCCCCCTCCTCAGCCTCCCCCACCTCAGCCTCCTCCTCCTCAGCCTCCTCCTCCTCAGCCTCCTCCACCTCAGCCTCCTCCTCCTCAGCCTCCTCCTCAGCCTCCTCCACCTCAGCCTCCCCCTCCTCAGCCTCCTCCACCTCAGCCTCCTCCTCAGCCTCCTCCACCTCAGCCTCCCCCTCCTCAGCCTCCTCCTCCTCAGCCTCCTCCACCTCAGCCTCCCCCTCCTCAGCCTCCTCCTCCTCAGCCTCCTCCACCTCAGCCTCCTCCTCCTCAGCCTCCTCCACCTCAGCCTCCTCCACCTCCAGCTATAACGTGCAGAGATCTCTAGGTGTAGACAAAAGACAGCACCTTGTCCCCCCTCTAAATAAGACACTGGAAAAATTCCTCAGTGGAGAACGAGAATCAGAAAGTGGAAGATAAGACCTCAAAATGGAGCCCCAGATAAAGAGGTTGAAAGGCTGAGTCCATGGGTACTGGATGGCTGCCTTCTCCATACCCAAAGAGCACTGAAGCTGGGTGTTTGGAGGCTGTCAGCAGGGCATCCGCTGGCCCAGGGGAGCATGTTTCTGCTTCCCCACAAGGCAGATCATTGATCCACCGGCATTTTGGGGCAAAAACCAGGGTTTATCCCAGGTCCAGTGGGGCATAGCACAGTATAAGTAAAGTTTTTAAAGTTTTTTTGTTTTTTTGTTTTTTTTTTTACTAATGTGGCTCGTTATTTCTGGAGTGGTCACAGATTCAGCCAATAACAATCCAGTGTGTCTTGGAGCCCCCAGCCCAAAGGTGCAGTGAAAACTAGAAACCCCCATGTGTGAACATGTCAGAGAATGAGTCTGTGGGTATGTGACTGATCCTTGTGGACATCCTAACATCAGTGGTAGGGCACAGCCCCTGGGAAGGTTGGTGCCCTGATGGGCTCAGGAAGTTTCTGGTAGGGAAGAGAAGAGGAAAGGAGAGAAAGCACAGTGGAGGACCTGGTCTCAGGCCCCTCCTCTGACCCAGATTGGCTGTGGCCTCTGACCTAAGCCCTGGGAATACAAACAGAGATGAAGAGGAAGATCATCCTGTCTCAACAGCACATAAATGAAGCTTAAGAGGGGAAGGAGGAGAATGAAGGTAGCCAAGGCCAGGGGACTGCTGTCTGGGTCTTTTCAGGGCCCTGGACAACCTGGAAACCACCGGGGCCAGGCAGGGTGACCTCTTATCTGACTCAGGAGAGGACAGTTCTATATGGATAAAACCATGACCTGAATCAAAGGAATAAATATGCCGGCCCCAGTGCCGTTGGGGGGCTTGTGTTTGAGTCCTGTTCCAGACACTGCAATATTCCTCCTCTGTAAGGTGGAGTCCAAATGGACATTGACTCTCTTCCTCTGTAAACCTTAAAATGTTACAAGAGTTGTTTCCATCCTGACCCTAGCAGCAGCTGGGCTCAATAGCTTGGAGCTTCAGTGGCATGAATGGAGCTTGAGACAGGATCTGGGGATGCTCAGTCTCTCTCTATCTGCCTAGTGGGGTTGTCTGGGAGAGGCATCAATGCGGCTGACCAGGTGGGCCCTGCCAGTCTGGCTAGCCAGCCAGTTGGCCTCTGGCCTCCAATCAGATTTCTTTGATTTTCTTCTTTCCAGTCTCAGCTGGACAACTCAGTCCAGCCAGATGAACCATTTCCAGGGGCTGAGTTCATTGTACATCTGCTCTAGCTCCAAGAAAACTCTACTAGCTCCTTGGAGGCGGGGTGATGAGAGATTAGCCAGAAGTGGTGGGGGGGCAGAGGGGATGGGAGAGCCTGCTCCCAGGAAGTGTTCGCCTCTGCAGCCACTCAGTGACCTGTGGGGAGGGGCTCCTCCAAACCCCACTCTCCAAAGATGCATCAGCAGAGGAGAATAAGGAGCAGGTGCAGAAGGTGGCACATTTCACTGAAATTAAGTAGTTCTTAAAGACAGTGATTAGATTCTGGCCAGAGCCTTCAAGGCAGTGCCTGGTCTCTCCTATTACCAGCTGATTTCAGGCAAGACCAGACCTCATGGCTGTGGAAGAAGCTTCGGCTCCCTATCACTTCTGCTGCTAAGTGAAACTCCATATTTTCACCAAAAAAACTCTGATGACCATCCCCCCTCCCCATCCCATTTGTTAAAATGTACCATGATGTATGAATGTGTGTGTGTGTGTGTGTGTGTAGATAGATGTGTGCAGAGAGCAGAACATGTTGTGGCTTCTCAGTCATTGCTTTCCTTAACAACAAAAACACCTCCATACTCTGCTTTTTAAATGGCAGGGGAGGGGAGGGCTAGAGTCTTCTTTGGATGCCAGTCGACTGTGAAGTTAGGAATCTAGAACGCAGGAGACAAAAATCACTTTCAGTCCTCCTGTGAAATACAAGGAGGAAAAAGGAAGGCAGGTTTAACCCTGGAGATTTCCATCTCGGAGAGCTGTGCACCATCATTGCCCTTGAACCATGAGCTAGATAAGGACTTGACTCATTAGGGGCAGCTACGTGGTGCAGTGGATAGAGCACCAGTGCAGGAGTCAGGAGGACCTGAGTTCAAATCTCACCTCAGACACTTGACACTCACTAGCTCTGTGACCTTGGGCAAGTCACTTAACCCCAATTGCTTCATCCTGGGTCATCTCCAATCATCCTGATGAATGTCTGGTCACTGGATTCAGATGGCTCTGGGGGAGAAGTGAGGCTGGTGACCTGCACAGCCCTCCCTCACTCAAAACAAAGTCAAGTGTAAGTCATGTTATTTCTCTGATGGTATGGTCTTCTTTGGCAATGAAGGATGAAACACACACACACAAACACACACACTCGTCAGAGCTTAGGACTGATCAGGTTTTGAAAACCTTTACCAAGTAGGCAGGTGTCCTGGGAGAATTCTCCAGGAGGCTCTGCTTGAGGCAACACTCCCTAAATGTGGATGCAAATGAACTGAGGAAAGTGGGACCTAGTGCGGGGAGGACGGTGCAGTGGTAAGATCAGCCCACCAAAGTCAGGAAACCAAAGGTCAAATTCTGCCCCTGCTATGTACTGGCTCCACACCCAAGGGAAAGGCTTAGCCTCACTGAGTCTTAGTCTCTATAAAATGGTGATAATAAGACTTGAACCATTCTTCACATGGCTCTTTGAGGGATATGCGCTGATTCCTCTTACAAGAATACAACTTTATAAGGCTCAAAGCATGGTCACAGAGATCAAACAGAATCTGCCTAAGAATGCCTAGACAGCAGCAAGGTCTACCAGTAACAAAGCCTTGTCCTTGCCCCTCTCTGATAGTTCTCTCCATCCATGCCTACCTCATCATTTTCTTACAAATTTCTGAAGACACTCTTGTTGAGGCTCTAACTCTTCCCAACGACCCCAGGTTTCCTTTTTGTCCCAACGGAGAACTCTCACGTGTGCTCTACTCTCTCAGGCACAATTCTTAGCTCCTCCCAGCATTCTCTGTACCCTTTCCGGTTGTCCTCCTGGGGATGCTCTGTCTTTCCTGAAGGTTGAGGACTCCCCTCCCCCATTCTTGTGCCCAGCTCTGCTGCACTTTGGCCAGCTCAGAACTCATGGAGCCTTTCTGAGTACTCCTTCAGGACCCCCCTCTCTCCTTCCACTCGGGTCTTCAGGTCCCTCATTGATGGCTGTGTTTCTCCTCCCCTCTCTCACTTTTCCCTATACCCACCAACTTCCTATGATCTCTCCCCTGCATCCTTTTCTCCTCAATGGACACCATTCATAATGAGGAACCTCATAAAGACACGACTAGGACTGAAAGTGATTTTTGTCTCCTGAATTCTAGATTCTGAACTTCACAGTTGACTGGTATCCAAATCAGTCCCTCCTGCCCATGATCCTGAAACATTGCCTTCCTTTGGGTGAACCATGACACAGCACCCACCCTGTGATCTTCCCTTTGGGGAGACAGGTACACTACAGCTTCCTCCCTCCTTGCCAGATGTTGACGTGAATAAACCAACGAACACTCAAAATGCCAGGGGACAAAGGGGTCAAAACAGGGTCATTCCCACACTTGTCACCGATTCTTGTTGAGGCCCAAATAAAAGTTGGAGCATCCATGTGGCCCCATCAGCGGCCACAAATATGAGCCACAGATTCAGTTTCAACTGGAGTTTCCAGGCAAACCAAGTCCCTGGTATGCCCTTTGTCAGGAAGGACTCTTTAAGCTAAACTGCCTGAGAGGCCATGGCCCTCCTGCCAGCCAGTAGGAGGTCCCAGAGGTTTTAGCTCCCCCACTGAGGTCCTAATGAAGGTGATTTGCTGGAGGAAATTAGTGGTTATTGATGCTTCTTCAGATGCTGCCTGATTGCACAGAATGAATGGGAAGGAGCAGATGAAGTTTTATCAAGTTCCATGAAAGCAAACAAAGTCCTGCTAGCCACAGAAACTAGACAGCTGGTGGCATAGTGGTTAGAGTGTTAGGCCTGGAGTCAGAAAGACCTGAGTTCAAATCCAACCACAGTCACTTCCTAGCTAAGTGACTCTGGACAAGTCATTTAATCCTGTTTGCCTCAATTTCCTCATCTGTAAAATGAGCTGGAGAAGGAAATGGCAAATCACTCCAGTATCCTTGCCAAGAAAACCTCAAACAGGGTCATGAAGAGTTGGACACAATTGAAAACTACTAACCAGCAATAAAAGCCACCGAGATAAGGTTTTAAAATGTATTTCTGAAGCAGGAGGTGGAGAAGCCCAAAGCTATCCTTGTGGACTTGAGATCTCATTCTAGGCCTCTTGGACTAGAGACATAAGGCCACCTGCTTCCCACTGCAGGTTGGATGGGAGCCAGGTGCCCATTCTAGGCTTTCTTCCGACTGCCCAAAGTGGAAGTCAGTCTCCATGGGCTCCATGGAGACCCAGCAAGTATGTGAACAAAAGTACCCAATGTGTCTCTAAGAGGGAGCTCCATACATCCAGCACCAGTGAGAAGATCAAGAGAAGCCACACCCTCAGGGAGCTCATAGTCTACAGGGAATATGATGTCTACACAGAGACATTGTCACAGGATTTGTGTTTGTCCTTCGTTGCCATCAGAAAAATGATGACATGACTTGTACTTGACTTTGTTTTGAGGGAGGGAGGGCTGTGCAGGTCACCAGCCTCACTTCTCCTCCAGAGCCATCTGAATCCAGTGACCAGATATTCCTCAGGATGACTGGAGATGACCCAGGATGCCCTGGGGAGACCTTGGGCCCTTCAGGCAAAGGTCTTTGCAGGCACTCACTTAGGGTGAGGCAACTCCCATTCATTGAATAGGCCTGTTTAAGAAGGAGCCAGGGCATGGTCCCTTTAATGAGGCCAAAAAAAAGAAAGACATGAGACTGGGAGGGAAACGGGGAAACGGCCACAGTTACTAGTGATAATCACTCTGCACCAGTTTATAGGAGGAAGGGTGGATCATTAATGCCTGGAGGAAGCTGGAAAGACTTCACAGAAAAGATGGCGCCTGAGAGAAGCCATTGGTAGGAGAGAAGGATCCTAAGGGTAGGGAGGACATTCCAGACTATCAGAGATAGGACAAGGAATGCCAGATTTGGAGGAAAGGTCCTGGTCCAGTTGGCTTCAGTAGGGTATATAAAGAAGAACTCGTGCAATGACGTTGGAGGCAGATGGTGGCGGTGGCTGGCCCTAATGCTGTCCTAAAGCCTCATCTGGTGGTCACCTAAAGGGCAGGGGAGAAGCATGTGAAGAAACAGGAAAATAAAATGACTGGTGATGCATCTCAATGTAGGACAGTGGCCTTGTGAGTAGGTAAAGGGGTGGATGCCCCAAGTGTTGAAAAATTGGTGCCATCAGGACTTGGCAGCTGATGGGATAGTGGAGTGAATGAGACAAGGGTGATAGCACCCAGATTGTGAACCTTGGTGACTGTGGGGGGTCCTTGAAAAAACAACCACAGTTGGCGGGGGACGAATTTGGGGGAAGAGGGTCGATATCACTTTGGAGCTACCAATGAGATGTCCAAGGGGAGATATCTGGTAGGTGCTGGGTTACACAAGACCTGAATTCAGGAGACAAGATATGGCTACATAGAGCTGCACAGCGATGGTAACGGGATCACTGGACCAGTGAGAAAATGATACAGAGAAAGAAGAGGGGCCAGCACAGAGCCTCAGAGGTGCCCTCCATGTGAGGCTGTCAAGGATTTCTAAGAGACTGGACCATACAGGAAGGAGAAGGTCAGAGAGCAGTATCGCAGGGACCACTGGGGAATATCCAGGAGGAAGGTGGACCCACACACGAGGGCTGAGAGTGGGCAGGGAAGAGACCAGAGTTTGGCAGATACTGCTCAGAAAGCCAATTGCCAGGAATGGAGCCATGAGGGGACTGAGGAGAGGAGGCAGCAAGGGTACATCCCCTCCCCTCAATATCTGAAGAAGGAAGAAAGGCTGGCAGGGACAAATAAGGGGGAGCGGATGTGCTTGTGGGCAGCAGGGAGGTGGGGAGAGCCTGGGTATGAGAGGAAAGAGAGTCTGGCTGGAGTAGCTGCCTGAGCAACCTTGATTTGGTGACAGAATTGAAATCCCAAGCCCATCCCAGGAGCAGCAAGGCCTCTTGGAGAAGCTGCAAAGAAAAGGAAAAGAACCTGGAAGCAATTTCTCCAAAGACAAACTCCTCTTCCTTTCTCTCTGCATCAAAGCTGTTTCATCAACATTCGCTCATGAATTAAAGGTCCATCCACTAGTCTTCCCTGACTGTGGTGGCCAGCCATTCGGTTTCTATCTCTCCTTCCACTAGGACCTGCTAACACTATGTCCTTGCTCCCTTGGCACCTGGGGGAGCATGTATCAGCAAAGAAACTGGGATGGGAGGAGAAACTGGGGATCAGAGGACCCAGGTCCTGGGACAGAGAGCCAGCTCACCAAAGCCATCCCCTGACTCCCCTCAGTCCACCTGGGCCAGCCCACTCCTTCAAGCAGACCTTTCCTGACAGGCACACTAAAGGGGGTTGGGAGCCCACCATTGGGCCAGGCCTCCCCTTTGGCACTGAGATCATAGTCTTCAGGGTATCCTAGTCATGCCCAGGGCCCTGCCAGGGCTCCTGGCCTAGACCTGCCCCAACTCTGCTGACCACTTCCCTGGAAGCATCCTCCCAGGCAGCTGCCTTCACCCTCCCCTTCCCTGACCACTTATACATTATTCCCCCTCCTGCGCCCCACAGTGCAGCCAAACTGTCCTCTTGATCAACCCTCACAAGCAGCACCTCATCTACCACCTCCATAGCTTTGCCCTGACTGTTCCTATGTCTAGAATACCCTCCCTTCTTAGACTCCACTTCTTAGAACCCTGAAAACTCTTAAAATGTTTGACAAAGCTCAGTTCATCTGCCACCCTCTTGTTGTTCAGTCACCTGAGTTGTGCCAACTCTCCATGAATTCTTTTGAGGTCTTCTTGGCAGAGATCCTGGAGTGGTTTGCCATTTCCTTCACCAACTCATTCTGCATATGGGAAAACTAAGGCAAACAGGGTTCAGTGACTTGCCCAGGGTCACACAGCTAGGATGTGTCTGAGGCTGGATTTGAACTCAGGAAGAGGAGTCCTGACTCCTGGTAAGGTGCTGTGTGCCCTAGGGTACCCCCTAGCTACACCCTCTGCATGAGGTCTTTCTTGCTAGAGCCTCCCTCCACCCCTCCCAGTTCCTCAATACCATTTATTGATTTGGCGTCTCCTTTGCAGTCATCCTTCTATTAGCTTCCATACCCACATAGCTTCTCGAAGGCAGGGTCATCTCCTCCTTTGGGTGGTCTCCCACCCGACTGGCACAAGTATTGATTGATTCCAGCTGTCTTGTTCTTCCTTGGTCTTGAAGTGGATCAATAACTTCACAGGCTGATGTTCCAACTCATTTGTGAATTGGATTTAAGTGAGGTAGGGCTGTGTAAAGTCACCAGCCTCACTATCTCCTCCCAAGTCACTGAAATCTACTGGCAGAACCAATGTCAGGATGACTGACTGTGGCCTGGAACGTGGTAGGTGACCCTGGCCTTTTTAAATCAGGTCTTTCCCAGGAATCAGTTTGTCTGGGCAATGCCCATTCAAAAATTAAGAACTGAGATGAAAGATGGACCAATCTGCCATCACAAAAAGATTAATTTAGGAAAGGAAGACCCTCAAAGTTTCAGCCAAAACAGAAGAAAATGCCATTTGCACTCATTCTAAGCCATCAAAACCTAAACAATGAGCCATCGAGGCCCGGGCTGGGGCTGTCACTGGCCAATAAACACCTCTTGGCTTTAAAGGCATAGGCAAATAGTTTCACTTGAAATACAGCGGGCTTATTTCAAATCCTGGGGTGTTTTTTCTGACCTAGATTTCAAGAAGTCATAAATGCACAAAAGGAAATTGTCTCAGCTCTTTCAATTTGTTTAATCTAAAAGAATCCGGCCCCCAAGCCCAAATATCTTACAGAATATAAGTGAGCAAACGTTCTTGTTTGCCCCTCACTCTCAAAGGGGACCGATGACCTCACGAGGCGGATGTCTTGACTTCATGTTAGTAGATACGAGTGAGGCAAAAGTGACCCTAGTGGGGAGACAAGGGAATGCTGCTACTGGTGCTGCTGCTGCTTCAGGGCCGGAAAGGTCTCACTGACAACACCCAGGCCAGGGGTATTCACATTACCCCATCCCGAATCCTGTCCGCCATTCTGATCCAAGCCTTGTTGGGAAAGCAGTTTGACCAAAGGGATGGGAGCATGATGGGAGCATTGTACAGACAGGTCCCAGAGTGAGTCATCCAGGAAGGACCAGAGCCAAGGGATGAAGGCGGAGTCTGCTCCTGTGAGAGCTGAGAGCAGCCCAGGGGCTTGAGGCGCCCTCTGTAACGGGCTGGGTCACCCATCAGTTCCCTCGAGTAGCCTCCCTTTAGTGAGAGGAGGCAGTGTTCTTTCTTACTACCAGTTACAATGACTAACTTTGCTTTAGTAACCGTGAGTAACTCTTTGGTTCCCTGCCACCTCCTCTGATGCACTCATCCATCACAAAGTCTGTCTTCACTCTGTCCTTGTGGAGTGCGGCCATCATATTCTGGGGGAGGAAAGCAGAGCCTAAATGTGGGAAGCAGCCAGTGGGGGCGGGGAGAGGGTTGGAAAGAGGATCTCATCCCTGGCTTGGCCACTGACCAGCTATGCCAGCC
Organism: Bettongia penicillata ogilbyi; assembly: GCA_023548195.1. Lineage (NCBI taxonomy): Eukaryota > Metazoa > Chordata > Mammalia > Diprotodontia > Potoroidae > Bettongia > Bettongia penicillata. Next base: position 1,644,816 of record JAJHZJ010000095.1, on the reverse strand, counting down.
TCAGCTAATTCATCACCATCTCTGAATTTCAGGGCCTTATGCAATGGAAGTCCCACCTCCCCTACTCCGCTGACATGGCAATCATGAGGCTGCAATGGAAAAATGAATGGGAAAGGGCTTGGAGAGTCATTGAGGGGGTGGGTGTCAAGGGCTGCCCTCCCCCAGCTCATTTTCTCTCCTGGAAGAGAAGCACCACCTTCTCCCTACACAATGACCTCTATGTTTTCTGAGTCCCAGGCTCCCATTTGGTGAGTCTTTGTCTAAGCTTTAGGCTTCAAGACTAACATACTCATGATCACTTTCACTCAACAGACAAGTGCACTGAGGCACAGTCTGGCCAGGCTCTCATTCTGCTCTCCCAAGGAATGTTGGAACAGGCACAATTAGAAGCTAAGATTGGCCATCTTCTTTAGGTCCTTGGGCTTTTCCTCCATGAGTTGACTTCATCTGTCATCTACAGACCAGAAGACAAATCTGGTAATTCCATGATGGAAGTTATCGTTCATCATGAACCATGTGAAGGAGTGCCATACTCTGCAATTGCTAAATGTCCAGATCATTGGATTGGCACCAACTGGGACCAGGAAGGGAGGAGAGAAGAGGAAAGAGGAAAGGGAGGAAAAGAGAGGAGAGGGGAGGAAGAGGAGAAGAGAGAAGGGAAGGGAGAGGAAACAGGAGAAGAAAGAGAGGGAACAAATTTGTGGTGGAGGCCAGGGTCAAGGAGTGGGGCCTTGTAGTGAGCAGTGAGGACATGGATGGGAAACCTGGAAGCCAAGCCCTTGGCCAAGTCTGGTTGAAACAACTTCATTGGCAGGGAGCAGGGAGGCTGCACAGCTGTGGGGGCAGACAGGCTGGTGTTGTTTGCACATCTGCAGATTCTTCCCAACCACTACCAGGGAGAACAGTGAATGGACTCATCCATTTCCACTCTTTGATGTGAAGGAGATCATGCTATTTTTCTAAACATCTTGACCTGCCTAAAGTAGAGTCCTGGGGGACTTTTTATTCCCTGAGGAAAAGGGAGATGAGTTGGGCTGGGGAGGTCAGTGCCAGGGGCCAGTGAGACCAGGTGAGTGATCAGACCTAGGGGACAAATCAGATGGAGGACAATGAGAGGGTGCTGAGGTCCCAGAGCCTGGAGTGGTCCCTGCACTGTGGAGGACAGTGAGGAATGGGGAGCTGGCATGAGGAGTTCTTGCCCATCTCCCCTACCCCAATTCAGGGAAGATAGATTCCCTCCTATGTCCACACCTTGGGACAAAGTCCTTGTCAGCCCAGGTCAGTTCCTGCTCTAGTGCTCAAGAATCAGAGGAGCTGGGTTCAAATTCTAGCTCTCCGTCTTCCTGCATTTGTGACCATTGGCAAAGTGTTTCACTTTCTGGGCTTCATTTTCCTGATTTGTAAAAAGAGGAAATGTGGGGTCAGTAGAAATGTAAGTCAATAATTAGCCTGGTAGCTCCCCTTCAGAAGGATCCTGTCTCATTGTGTATAGTCCACTGATGAAAGGAAAGGGGACATGAGAAGTTGACTGTTAAAAAAAAAACCTCATCCCTGATGGTTACTGGTGCCTATGAAGCCTCGAGGCTCAGCCTTGGGCCCCCCAACCCTCAAGACTGTTAGTGAGAACCTTTCTGAACCAGATCTCAGGAGCCCCCACCAACGTGTTTGCTTTTACCTGTCATTCAGAGGACACCCAATTCAAAGCAAAGGCATTGAATTAAATAGCATAAAAATAGAACGTACAGAAGATTTCCCTAATAAACTTTGATCTCCCATGCCAGCAAACGTATAGATGCAAAATAAGGATGTCATACCTCCAAATGGACCATAATGAGGCACACAGATGATCAGACCATGTGACCACCCCACCCATGAGGAAGAAGAACCACACCTTCAGTTCTGCGGAGTTGAGATATCTTTTGTGGGTCTCATGGTTGCTCTCTACTGAGGATCATGTCTGTGCTCCAGAATAAATCAGTCTAAACCTAAACATCATAAGGTCACCATAGTCCAGCACATCTGGACTGCAACTGTAAGAGAAGACAACTTTTCCTCTTGACCCTCACTGGATCCTTGAGCCTGTAGTAGGAGACTGCTCTGCTCTTTGGTCCCATGAGCCTTTGTTTTTTCCCAGGGAGGACAATATTGACCACTAGGCTATTCTCAGAATATTTTTGAGGAGCTCAAATCCTCTCTCTCCTCCCTCTATCTCTGTCTCTGTCTCTCTCCTCTCCTCTCCTCCCCTCTCCTCCTTCCCCCTCCCCTCCCCTTCCCTCCCCTCCCCTCTTCTCTCCTCTCCTCTCCTCTTTTCTGTCCTCTCCTCTCCTCTCTCCTCCTCTCCTCTCCCCTCCTCTCCTCTCTCCCTTTCTCCCTCCCCCCTCTCTCTGCCTCACTCTGCCTGTTTCCCTCTCTCCTTCCTCTCTTTTCCTCTCTCTGTGCCCATCTCTCTCTCTCCCTTCCCACTCTGTCTCTCTTCTTCCTCTCTCTCTCTCCCTCTCTACTCACTCTATCTCTGTCTCCCTCTCTCCTTCCTCTCTGTCTCTGTCTCTCCCTTTCTCCTTTCCTCCTCTCTTTGTCTCACTCTGGCTCTGTTTCCCTTTCCTTTCCTCTCTGTATCTGCCCCTTCCTTTCTGTCTCTCTTTTTTCTCTCTCCCTTCTTCTTCCCCTTCTCTCTGTCTCCCTCTCTCCATCATCTCTGTTTCTCCCTCTCTCTGTTCTGTCTCTATTTCTCTCCCTCCCTTCCCGCTCTCTCTCCTTCCTCTCTGTCCCTCCCTCTCTCTCCTCTCCTTTCTCTCTCCCTCCCCCCTCTCTCCTCTCCCCACTACCTCTGTCTCCCTCTCTCCTTCCTTTCTGTCCCTGTCTTAGACTCTGTCCCTATCTCTCTCCTTCCCTTCCCACTCTCTCTCCTTACTTTCTCTGTGTCTCTGTCTCTCCCTTTCCCCTCTCTCTCCCATCTCTCCCCCTTCATCCCTCTCCCTTTACCCCACCCCATAGTTTCAGTGTGTCCAGCAGCTTCTTCTATCTCATTGCCTGTTTCCTTCTTTCCAGTCTGATCGTGTTCACTGTCTGGTCTCCCAGACCAGAGTTAACTTGGCGCAGTCTGGCAGCATCTCATGGCTTCATGGCTTTGTCCATATACAGCCAGTGCTGGGACAATTTCTTCTTCTCACACTTTGGACCAGGCTCCTTGGCTGGGAGGATCCTGTCAAGTTGTTTCTCCAGCACTGGCTGGGGCTGGCTGCCCAGGGTGGTGTGATTTCAGACTACAGAGGAGATTGAGTGCTAGTCCCTTGAGACTTTCCACTCATCTTCTCTGATTTTCTATGTGACTTGACTGCTGTTGCTGCTCCAACATTTCTCTGGCAGGTCCTTCCCAGGACTTGAGCTGCAGATTGGTCCTAGTGAAGCCCAGATCTTGCCCTGTCTCCAGATGCTCACTTCCCCATTCATACCCACTCACCTTTTATAGCTATGAATCAGCTGGGTAGTGCAGAGGTTAGAGCATCAAGCCTTAAGTGGAGAAGACCTGAATTCAAATCTAGACTCAGATAATTACTAGCTGTGGGACCCCAGGCTTATTGCTTAATGTCTGCCTGCCTCAGTTGCCTCAACCATAAAATGGGGATAATAATAGCACCTATCTCCCAGGCTTGCTGTAAGGATTCACTGAGATATTTGCAAAGCCCTTATGGCACATAAAGGTGCTTAATAAATGTTTATTCCCTTCTCCCCTTCACAGCACCTTCAGATAATTCCCTCCTTTTACTAGAAAGTCCAGAGTCTCCTTTCTACATTTGCATCTTGGGGAGATGACTTAGGGACATGCCTTCAAGTCTCCCCTCCAATTTTCCTCTTAACACATTTTCTAGTAGGCAGCCACTTCAGGCAGTTTATCAAACATGGAGGATTCATAATCGCTGACATTTATAAAGAGTTACGAAGCTTGAAGAGCACTTTCTGTGCAATATTTCATGTGATTCTCATAACAGCTCTGCATTACAAACACCACATGTAATACCATTTCCATTTTACAAAAAAGAAAGAACCCAAGGCTCAGTGAATTATTGGCCTGTGTCTAAGGAGCTTGTAATTATCAGTGAGATTCAAACCTGGGGCTTCCTCCCTCCCAATGCCACACTCTATGCACATCTCCCTCCAAAAGATTCAGCATCCTGTCATCAACCAATTTTCCAGTATTGATTTAGTACCTACTATGTGCCAGTCACCATGCTAGGAGTGGAACAATTGCGGCATTCTCATCCTTCCCAACTAACAACCCTTGCGTGGCTTTAAATGCATTGCTTTGCACTGGGGCACTGCAAACCAACGTTATCTAGCATCTTTGTGTTTTCATTCCAGCCCACCACTTAATCACCATAGCAATAAACAAAGGTATTCCGATGGCTCCTTGACATGCAACATTAAATGGTTATTTAGAGCTGTCTAATCACAGCCTGAATTTGCCCCACTTCTACCCACAGGATCCCTGTGGGATGAGGGCATCCATACAGGACAATGAGTCAGCCCAGCTCCCAGAGGCTGCCCTAGGTGCTAGTTAATGTGCTGGCCAGGTGCTCCCGAGTGCTAATGGATGTGCCCACTTTTACTTGCAGTTGAAAGAAAATTCATTTCATAAAATAGCATAGCACTAAAAAAAATAAAATAAAATCAGAATGTTCTCCCTATTAATGTTGATCCCATTCTTCCACGAATATGTGCACATGCATACACACATTCTGGGAAGAAAGGCAATGCATAGGAACCATATGTGGTTCATACACACATGGGGAACCCATGTTTCTGGGATTCATATGTGGAAGGATAAAGTCATACCTCTAACCCTACAGAATGCCTGATGCCAGTGACTTCTTCTGGGTAAATCTTCACTTTAAATTCTTCCATTTGTTCTGACAAGTGAAAGTAAGATGGATCCAGTGTCATTTGGATAAAATCTCCCTTGATTTTTTGCATACTTGACTGTTCTCCTTGAACCCAGGACAAAAGTCAGTAAGTATAACACTTGTATCGTAGTCTCCTTCATGACATGACCCTTTGAGGGACTGTACACATCTCTGACAACCTAGGAATTTCAGCATCTGATTCTCCCACACCCAATCCCCCAACTATCCTTAAAAGCACTCAGGTTCACATGGCTCAAAGTGTAGACAACTTTATTTTCAGACCTAGGAAAATAAGTGGAACTCATGTTATAGACCCAGAAAAGAACTACCTGCCATGGAGCAACTCTCTCCAGAAGCCTTACAGCCCTGGGAACTTCTGGAAGCTGTTGCCTTTCTATCTTTCTATCTCCCCAAGGTCCGCCTTCTACTGAAACTGCTGTGCATACAATTCACCACCAGGTAGCGTGGGTCCTCTTTGTTCCACAGGGCTCTGCCTTCTTCCCCAACTCACCATCATTGATTGGGATTTCAGAAGGGAGCTCTATCCCTACTACAATGCAATGCTCTCTCCCCATCCCCGCCCCTGCCACACATACACAAAGTACTCCCTCCCAGATGTCCCCGTCTCCCCCCGATTCTGTGAGGTTCTTGCTTAGTCACTGGGGCATCCTGCTTTCAGCTTGGGATTCCTCTGGGGACTCCTTGACATCCCAGCAAACTCTTCAATCTCCCCGAAGCCTCTTACAACATCCCAGGATGAGGGCATTGGAAGGAAGTCCTAGAAGTGCAGAGTGCCTTCCCATGATAGTGTTGGGGAATGGGGGAGAGCGGGGAGGCCACTTTCACTTCACACATTTTTCCAAAGAGTAACATTTTTCACTCCCACTACATAGAAAAGGCCTGTGAGCATAGGTGAGTTAGCCAATGAGTCATACCTACCAGATGGTCATGCCTCACTTTTTGTCCCTGGGAGAAAAGTTGTATCTTAGAGCAAGGTCCCTTGAGTGCCTTTGAACACTCAGTGCCCTCAGCATGACCAAAAAGACTATGTCTGGCTACATGAGGGCCAGCAGAGTGTGGGGAAATGCTTTAATAGTGCTTCATTTGCCCTCTCTCTCCACCATTTCTTTGACTCATGGGATTCTTGCTTTGATGCTAGTTTCTGAGTAAGAAATTATGAACCTTTATGGCTTGTGAGATAGAGCTTTTAAAATTGGAACTTTAAAGTGCAAGTGCACCCGGTTTTCATTTTCCTTTTAAGAGTTTTAATCAGTTAAGTTTTGATGCTCATTGTTTAAAATGTCCTCTGTACTCTTGACCATGGACCCTGACAGATGCAGATTCTTTATGGTTCTTATTCAGGACACCAGCGGCTCACATTTTCCTTTCTGAGGAGGAGAAAGAAAGGGGAAATGACAAACATGGAATGTTTGACCAAGAGCTGAGGCTTAGGACTAACCCAGTTTAGGTTTAATCATGGGGGCTTCTCCATCTCACACTTATCCTGGGTTTCCCTAGAAAACATCAGAATTTAGTTTGTGTCTAGATCTCAGCTCCCAAGGCAAAGATTCAGGCTAAAATCATACTAAATGTGGTGTAGACTTTTTTTTAAGGCCCCCAACCCAAATTCACAAAGGGCTAGCAATCTCACAAATACCAAGAAAACTTTCCTTTCTCTGGTGAGTTTCAGTTTCCCAGGGACCTAGATAGTCTCTGGAGCTTCTAGACTGACTCTAGAGGAAGTCTTCCCCACTTTCCCTTTGCACCCACGCAACAATGCCACTCCCAATTTGAGAAAAACTTGTCATTGTTAGAGAGTGGAATAGCCCACTCCCCATCTTCCCAGGGACCTGTGCAATCTCCGGGTCTCATAGAACTACCTTAGGCAGAAATTCCACCCCACACCTAAGAAAAAAATTGGGAGCTGCTAGGGAGTGAAGCAAACCATGCCCTCAGGGAGCCCCACTTTCTGAGGCCCCTGGAAAGATCTTGGGAGGGAAGGGGCTTTGCTACATAGGAAGCTCTCTCTGTGCAGGGCCACCGAACTCATAAAAGGAGAGGTTCAGGGGGGTGCTCCCCACTATGCCTCTGTCCATGGTGCTGCTCCAGCTCCCAGATTAGTGGAGGAACTTTTCACAGCTCCCTTGCTGCCATCACTCTAGGGAGCCAAGACTGCATGTGTGTGCCCCATTTCCCTCTCTGCCCTCTCAGTCCTTGTCCTCTTCAGCTTCTGTCTCTGCTCTTGACTGTAAAAGCCAAGTCCATGGATGCAGCCAAGTGTATGAACATTAATCACTAAATTATCCATGGGTTTCCTCATTGATAGGTCATTGTGAGCAGAAGTTTGGGATATAGAAAGAGCTCTGGACTCTCAAGACTTGGGTTCAAATCTCAGTATGATACTTATTGCCTATGTGCCCTTGTGCACAGAAGTCCCTTCTGCCCTAGGACAAAGGACAAGGCAAGAAATTCATGCCCCTTAAAAATTATACACGTTCTTTTTACAAAAAATTCCTCCCTCCTATTGAACAATTTAAAAAAGCTCACAATAAATGTGTGTAGTTAATCAAATGAATTCTCACACTGGCCATGTCAAAAATGTCTTATTGTGGATTATTAAGTTCATCGCCTTCCTAGTAGGAGTGGGTGGCATGATTCACTTCCAAAGCTGTTTTCCTCTTTAATGTTATCTCGTGTAAACTGTTCTCCCAGCTCTCCTCACTTCATTCTATATTAGACCAAAGAAGTCTCCTCTGAAACCACCCACTTCATAATATCTTGTGCCACAATAATATTACATTATTCCCACCTACTCCAAATTATTTAACCATTCCCCAGAGGGTGGGCACTGCTTTAGTTTCTAGCTTGGAGCTCCTATGGAGCAGCTGACATAAATATTTGTCCATTTTTCTCTTTCTTTGAGCTTTCTGAGCCCCGGGCCCAGGAGGCAGCAGAGCAGGGTCAAAGGGTACTCGCATTTAGGGGATTTTAGGGCACAGTTCTAAATTATGCCCTAGAATGACTGCCCTAGTGGTAACTGGTTTTCCAGCAACCCTCCAACATTCATCCTCTTTCTCTTTTTGTCATCTTTGCCAGTCTGATGGGTATGAGATGGGACCTCAGAGTAGCTTAAATTTGCTTTCCTCCAATTATTTGTAATTTAGAACATTTTTTGACTAGATATTGATAGCTTAAATTTTTCTTCCTTTGAAAACTACCTATCCCTTACCTTTGATCATTTGGAAAATAACTCTTACCCTTTATAAATTTGAAAAAGGAATTTATCCCTTTTCAAAGAGACATCATCATCATTAGATCAAAGTCCTCAGGAAAAGGGCACTTGGAAGCTTTCATGGCTTGTCTAGGGGGATTCCCAACTTCTCATGTGGGACCATGCCTGGGCAACTGAAGGTAAATTGGAAGGACCTAAACTCTTGAAATATTTGCAAGATAAAATCTTCTAAGATGGACCTTCTTGAGGGGATTTGCTGTAAATAATACCTGAGCCTTTCCAAAATATGAACCAATAACCATCCTGTCCTCATATTGAAGACTGAGTGACAGACTGGAACCTGAGAAAAGTATCCTGATGGCAGTGACCCCTTAGCTTTGCAAGTTGGGCAGAGAGTTGCAGAATTGGAAGGGACCTTAGAGGTCATATAAGGCCACTCTCAGGCATTTTGTGACATCAGTCTCTTCTCTAAACCTAATGGGGCTGTGTGTGGTCTGATTGAGTTTTTAGATTACAGAAACAAACATTCATTTCCTCCTGAGTTTCTCTCATGCTCTCTTGAGAAGACATTTTGGGATATTCAAGAATAAAGATAGGAAATATTGAGAGATGGAAAGTATACCCAAAATATTTCCCCCAGGACGACTGAGTTCAGTTGAGAGGCAGTCATTGCACTGACAAGAGCTGATGAAGGCTACTGGAAGCCAGTTTCCTGCACTGGTCCCCCACCTTCCAGGAGGGGGTTCTAGACTCAAGGACCTGGGCCACCTCAGCAAGGCTTTCTTCCAGTTGGTCCTATGAGGATCAAGTTGTCCAACATCTGAGCTCTGCCAATGAGAGGACAGGTAGGATCTAACTGGACTCTGGACCTTCATGATCTGTTTATACTTGAGAGGTCCAAGCAGGGTTGATATGAGTTATTTACTGTATCTTGCTTGAGATATTACATGAAAGCCTTCAAACAGGAAAAGATAAAAGTCAGTCAGAAGGTGGGCATAAACTTACAGCCTGTAAGTACAGGCTTACAGACTTACAGCTTCACCTTGGCTGTTGTCCCTCATTCTCAAAGAAGACTGAAGATGACATCCCTATACTTGAGTCAAGCTACAGTGTGTCTGACTGTTGCTGATCAGACCAATACAAGCTCAGAAGGCTCCACCACAGGTCAGGCACTAATAGTCTGTGTGAACATTTGGGTAGATTCTCTAAATCTGTGCACCCTGTGCTTCCTTTGAGCTCTTTCAATTCTACTTTGCCCACAGAGCACAGTGCCTTCTCTGACAAGGGCACAGCATGCTAGGCACCTGTGCCAGAGTCTCCCATGTCACATAAATGTTTTGGAGCAACTCTTTTTACTATGACATCTTAGCAAATGCTTTTACCAAAAGCCAAGTATGCCTACTGATATGATTGTTAATAGAAAGCACACGGTGTGGGGTGAGTGGGTGGGGTATGAGCTACAGTAGTAGAAATAGCCACCCACAAGGTAACCTCTAGAACCCAAGACAGCCACTACCCTCTGGTGACTAACCCTTGCTTTCACATTGAGGAAAGTATCCCAGAGAGAGAACCATACTTAGGAGACACATAGATAGACAGAAACAGACACCAAGATTCAGAAGATGACAAGTCCCTGGAACTGGAGAATTTCAGTACAGGCTATGCAGGACTTCTCATTTCAGTGGGAAGTTAGATGCCGGGGCTCCAAGAAATGCTGGTTGGCTGGGGTTCTAAGACTGAGGATCTCCAGCATTCTCTCTTGGTGAGGTCAGGAGAGGTTAATGAGAAAAGCCAGTTAGTCCTTTAGCTTTTTAATAAAGAGCCCCATGAAAAGCACTTTTTTCCTCTGCCTTTCAAAGGGGAAGCTAGGATCACAGCCTCTGGGTGGTGTTGTGGTTACTAAATGTTATCACCGTGGAAATGAACCCGAGCTATCAGTTGGCTTTCTAAAGGAGTCTAATAATTTCCAAAATACTGAACTTCCAAAGATCCACATGATGTGAAAGCTCTTTTCCATTAAATTTTGCTGAGCATAAGATAAGCTTGTTTTCTTTTGCAAGGCTATTAAATCGTTGGTCCTGCTGATGCTTGATATAAAAGAAGTGTCTGGAGAAAAGTAAAGCAGAGGATGATAGGTGGAGGTAAATGGCCAAAACACCAGGGAGGGTGAAAGGTAATAAGAACAGCTTCATCTTCTCCCCCTTCTCCAATGTTCTTGGGTGGTTCCAGATGGGGAGAGGCTTTGTTACAAATCTGTTCCTGCTCCTCTCTACTCCCACAGCTGGCTCCTGGATCCACCTGCCCTCTTCCCTATTCTGTCACAGCTTGGATTTTGCCCCATAGTTTTGAGGCTCTGATAAAACAAAGCCAGAGACCCTTTGGAAGGCTCAGCTCTCCAAGAACTTCATGGAGATGGTATATTCCGTGGCAGCTCCTGGGTCCTTGGCCCTCAGAGGGTGGTCCCAGCAGCTCTGGGAGGCAGAGAACATGGGGAACAAGAAGGTTCAGAGGAGTTCCGAGCCTGGCCTGGGGCTGTGTAGCTAAGTGCAGAGAACATGGGGAACAAGAAGGTTTAGAGGAGTTCCGAGCCTGGCCTGGGGCTGTGTAGCTAAGTGCTGAAACCAGAAATGCTGATTCGATCCCCATTTCTGTCTCTGACATTCCATGGCTGGAGGCATGCAGCCTTTTCTTCCCATGCCTTTCCATTCTCACTCAGTACTGACCAGGATACTGGTCTTTGGGTCAGGATGGGCTTTGTACTTCGGAGACTTCATGCTTCGGAAGCTCCTTCTGCTCCTTCCAAGGGCTGGCAGCCATTCTGAACCCAACAGGGAAGAGCCGTATTGTGTGTTCAGAAACCACCCCATGTTTGATCATGCTGGGTCAGCAAACAGCCACTGACCAATAAACCAGCATGCTTCTATTTAGCATTTATGCCATACCAGGTACTGTGTTAGGAACTGGAAATGCCTCAGAGCTCAAAGTCTGGGCTGATCCTACTGACAACAGCCTTCTGCCAGTGCTGGAGAGTGACTGAGTGATGGCAGGCATCCTGGATGAAGTGAGCAAGCCCTCATGGCAGGAAATAGGGAGGCTTCCTGGAATCTCTGGTCACCCTGACCCAGTGTGGCCTGAATTAGCCTTGTTTTATCGTTCCTCCCCTCCTCATATGTAGTCTAGATAAGTGCTACCTTGGCTGTCCAGCTGCTCCGCATGGGTTGGGGAGCTGACGGATTGTTGAGGGCAAAGCTCATGGATGTGAGCTAAAGCATCTGCCAGCCTCTCCGAGACTCCCCTCCCATTTACCACTACTCAAAGACATGCAGAACTTTGTTAACCTGATGTCAACTGCTTGGTCACTTGGAGTAATGAGATCCCAAGGGAGTAGAGACACTAACACTTACATAAAACTAGCCACTTGGAGCCCAAGGCAGCTTTCCAAGGACAAGTCAGAGGTCAGACAAAGGACTAGGGCAGGCTCAGGATTCTAGAGCTACTATCCCCCTCAATCATCTCTCCTGCTGCACTTGCACAGGGAGGGGGGCAGACTTCACCACCATCTTGCTCTCCTACCATCTCCCCACTAGCAAAAATGGTGGGCATCATGGGCAGAGACAGGTGTCTCAGGCAGGGAGAAGACTGAACCCGGGGAGAGACATGGGCACAATTCAGGGGGCATTCTACTCAGGAAAGCTGAGTCCCCTTGACCTTCCAGGATGTCTCTCCACATTGACTTGGGCTGAACATAGAGATTATGGCTTCCAGATAGGTATGTCAATACCCAATGACTGAATAATGGGGAGTGAGTGTATGCAAAGGGGCAAGGTGTGGGAAATGAAAGAAAATGGAAGAAAAACCAAGGATCGAAGCTTCCCTAAATGCCATATACCACGCCCAAAAAGACCTTCTACTTTGTTATACACACACTCCTTACGCTAACATTGATCACAACCCCCCACCCCCACCCCAACCCAGTCTAATCTAAGAAGTCTGAGCCTAAGCAGGCTGAGTTCTGGCCGAGGATCTCTCTGAACTCCTGGAGGCCAACTCTCAGATGGCAGACAGGCTTCCATCACCAGCTTGGTAGACCTGTCAGAATCCACACTCCCGTGGGCAAATCTTTGAAAGTACAGGGCCACTGCCAGGCTACAGAGCATCATTGAAGGATGATGCTAGGAAAGGTTTCTAAGACACAGGCAGAACAAGTGAAGCACGTTGGCCCTTGTTCCATCTTCCTTTCCACATAACCACGCTTTGCCCCTCCCTGAGAACAAACTGGCTCACAACTCCCCTATTTCAGTGAATTCTCAGGACAGCTCACTCTTTGTTAAGTTCCCAAAGATCTCATGCCTGCATGAGATCTTTCTTCTGGGCACGAATGAATGAAGCGGGAGCAAAGATGGTATGCACTCCGTTTATTCTCAGCTAGCTCAGAGTATATATAGGCATTCTACTTCTAATCATGCAAGAGGTTTGTAAACACTGTGTGCTGAGCTTACGTGCTTGGCTGTTGTTCTTGCTCAAGATAAATGTGAAGGATGGTTATTGCATAAGGGTGGTCCATCACGTAAGTCATGCAAGGACATGTCATCTCAAGAGATTTCACCCGAGGGCATCATGACCCTGATAACCCGAGAGTTCCAGACCCCTTACAACTCTTCTGATGGGCAAGCCTTCAGCACTGACTGCCAAGGGATCCTGGTTCTCTCCACCCCAGGGTCACATTCTGCTTCAAAGAAGGGCTCACAGTTTCTGCTCCTTTTGCCTCCCTTCCATGGTAAGGCTTTCCTCCTAAGTAACATCATTAGTTCCCATGGTTTGGTGATGCTCTTTGTCCAAGTGATACCCAGAGCTACATAGCTAACCCTTACCCCTCCCCCAAGTCCACTGAGCCAGGATCCATCTTTCTTCTGAATCCCAGCCCTGTATCATCAACTGCCTACTGGACGTCTCTGATTGGATATGCTCTGGACACCATGGACTCAACATGTCCCAAGCTTCTTCCTGACTTTTCTCTCACTACTGGCACCCCATCCCCACCCCACACTCCCTACTTTGGTATCACACGTAGCTTCTCACTCTCCCTCACTGACACCAGCCCTGTCCAGACAAATCAGTTCAAAGGTCTCAGTGATTCTTCCTCCACACAGCATTTCTCTATCCCTGCCCTTACTTCTACCTGCACAGCTCCCTTCTCATGGGCACAATCAGTCAGATCCAAGTCAGGCTCCTGCCTTGACAACACTGACAGCTGCCTGGTGATTTCTCTTCTTCTAGGCTCCCCTCTCCACTTTATCCTCCACACAGCTGCCAAACTGACAGTCTTTGGTAAAAAAAAAAAGTAATATTTTATTTCTCCCCAATTACATGTAAAAACCATTTTAGCACTTTTTTTCAAATTTTGAGTTCCAAATTCTCTCCCTCCCTCCCTTCTTCCCCTCATTAAGAAGGCAGGCAATTTGACACAGGTTATACATGTGGATTCAGGCAAAATGCATGTCTTGCTGTGAAAGAAAACAGACAAAAACAACAAGAAGAAAAATAAAGAAAGCAAAGAAAAAGCATCTTTGGTCTACATTCAGGCTGCACCAGCTCTCTCTGGAGATAGACAGTCCCTTTGATCAGGGATCCTTCCAAACTGTCCTGGGCCACTGGATTGCTGAGAACAGCTAAGTCATTCACAAATGCACCATCACACAATATTGCTGTTACTATGTACAACCTTCTTCTGGTTCTGTTCATTTCACTTTGCATCAGTTCATGTAAGTCCAGTTTTTCTGAGAGCATTTTGTTCATTATTTCTTATAGTACAATAGTACTCCATCACAATCATATACCACAACTTGTTCAGCCATTCCCCAATGGATGTGATTCAACGGACAAGTCAGTGAGACCTAAGTTCAAATTCAGCCACAGATATTTCCTAGCTGTATGACCCTGGGTAGTCACTTTGCCTTTGTCTGCCTCAGTTTCCTCAACTGTAAAATGGGGATCATCACAGCACCTACTTCCTAGGGTTGTTATGTTATGATGATTAAATGAGATATTTATAAAGTGCTTAGTATAATCCCTGGTACATAGTAGGTGCTATATAACTATATAAAAATGTTAGCTTATTATTATTTTCTGCAACCAAGTCATCCAATCATTAAACATGTATTGTGTGAGACCTCCCCGACCGAGAAGCAGGAGTGGGGGTGGGAATTCCCCCCGGGCAGTCCTGACAGCACAACCCACTATTCCAGTCTTCAGTGGGGAGTTGACTCCTCTCAGGACTCAACCTCAGCTAGCCCCAGACAGTCCAGGGACTTCTCCCTTCATCCCCATGCCTGCTGCCAATCAACAGCAACCCTAGGGAGCAGGTCACATACTTGGATTTCTTTGGATTTCTTACCTGGGGCAGGAGCTTCCCTCTCTCCCCCCTCACCCCCATCTAGGCTGACTTTCTAATTAATGCAATCCCTCTTGGGGTCCGTCCCCAAGGAATCATTTTTGCTTGTGGGGGGAGGGAGTTCAAGTCTTTATTAGCACAGAAAGGCCCCCTCCCTGCCAGGCTGAGCAGGAATGTCCCCAGGGCTGAGGAAGAGCAATGAAGAGATTAAATCCTGAGAATTCTAAGTAAAAAAAAAGTTTAAGGACCACAAGCTTTTATTTTTAAAAGAAAAGGACAGGGTTCATGTGGAATACCATGATTTCTTCAGAGCCTTCTCTGCTGAGGAGCTGTTGGTCTCTGGGGTAAAAAGAGATGGAGATGGGATGGGCAGGAGGGTCCTTCTTCCCACAGTTGCTCAACCTAACAGCCTCTCTGACCCTCCTCCCCACTAAAAATCTCTTTTCCCTATTACCAAATGGGAGGACTAGTCCTCTTGTAGCCCCCAAAGAAACGACTGCCATATTTTGCCTCATTTATTCCCAAAGGATCCAATTTCCAGCTTTTTCCCTAAGACCTGAGAAACCTCCAGGGGTGTCTGCTGCCTGGCCCCTTCAGAAATAAAACAAACAGAAAGCCCCAGGGGCCACTTAGTTACTGCAGCCTCGGAGAGTGAAGGCTCTGCAAAGTAAAGTTACAGCCTCTGTGCCCATGTGGGTACTCCCCCATGCCTGGGGCTGGAGGCCCAGCCCTCCCTCCTCTGGGCAATGTCCAGAGATCAGGACTCCAGGCACTTCCCAGTGACTTTTTATAGAAGGAAACCTGGTGATGAATAACCCAAACTCCAAGATTCCCTGGGAGGCCCAGTCACCTCCATGGTCCTCGGCCATCAGGTCTGATCCCAAGACACTAGCATGAGAGCAAAAGCCCTTTAGTCACAGAAGATCCAGGCAACCTCCAGCAAAGAAGGCTCACTTCCTCAGTGGGTGCTTTTTCAGGTGTCACTTAATTGGTGCCTGTACCTTAGACTTGACCATGAGGGTGGAAAGAGGAAGGAAGGAAGACAGAGAGCCAGGAAAGAGAGAGAGAGATAGAGACAGAGAGGGAGAGAGACAGAGACAGCACTTACTATGCGCTAAATCTGGGGATACAAACACACGCTCTCCTTTGGAGAGTCCAGGGTCTTCGTCTTTCATCTCCAAAGTCCCTCAAAAGCTCATAGTCCAATTGAGAAAGGCAACACACACCACAGAGAGGTACTGACAAGAGTGTAATGTCCGGTTAATGGTGGGTTAAGAGGAAGAGTCAAAGATCTTCCCTGCCCACTAATAGACCTCCGAACCTTTGGTTAATTCCTAATGAGGCATTGGGTCACCAGGGTCATGCCCTTGAACTCTGAAAAGTGCATATATACTCTGAGGTAAGACTTTGCTTTGGGGCTTCCTTTTTGGAAGAAGGTTGGTGTGCCAGATGAGACCCTGGGCAGCCCTTTTAAGGAGCTCCCTGGCTTTGAAAACCCAGATGTGGGTGCTTCTGTCTCTGGTAAGGATGTAAGTATTGTCTATGGTCAGACAGTGGGAAGCCCTATCTATTGGTCTTTCTGTGTCATTTCTGTTTGTATTTTCTCTGGAGTTCATGGTGCTGACTTTCCCCCCTAAACTAAGGGAATGATATGTGTTTGATTAAAGTGACTGCTGACCCCTCCAAGTTGCTTTCCTTTTAGAACGGCAGATCTAAGAGCCTGTACAACAGAGCCTCCTGGCATGCTGGGGTGCTTGCTGATACAAAGAGGGAGCCTGCTGGGACTGAGGCAGATGGAGAAGAGAGGGAGCAGTGAGTAAGTCCTGAGGATGAAGCCTGGCTGAGGCGCTTCCTAAAGCTGTGGCCCCAGGAATCAATGTTGAGGACAGCAGATGTCCCTCTGGCTTGGGAAGGCAGCTGGCAAGGAGGAGGAGAAACTCAGAGGGTGAGTTAAGAGCCAGAGTCCAGACATGCCCTGAGGTGGAAGTTACCCCCTCATTTCCAGACAGTCCCTCATCCTTCTCCTCATTTCCACCAAGAGAATCCCTTTCCTGCCCCTCTGCCCATATCTCCCCTGTGGATCCATCCTGCAGAGACTCTCAATGAGTCAGTGTCAAGGTGAAAAATCACCAATAAAGCATTCATTAACTAATCGAGTCTTGGTTGGGGGATAGAGGGGAAGGAGGAGGGGGTTGTAGGTTCATCCAGACTCACAAGAAGGGATCTGGACTGGAGGAGGCAGAAACATCATGCCAGGGGACAGGGGAGTGTGCTGGGTGACTGGAGGAGTCCTACAGCACACAGTCTCTTTATGGAGGGGACAACCCTGGCTGGCAGTGTGGACAAGGCACACCCATCACTGCCCCAGGCTGCCTCTTTGGGGAGGCAGAGGACTCTGACTTGGAAGGAGGATTGCAGGGCTGAGGAACGCAGCTGCTCTCAGGGCTCTCGGCTTGCCTGTCCATCGGTGATCAGCAGGGGTGGTGGTGGTAGTGAAGAAGGGGCCTCCCCTCTCAGTGACTGCTGCAGGGCCCAGGCTAGAATCAGGGCTGGAACTCTGTGGGGAGAGAGACACCACCCTTCCCAAGACTATTCAGGCTATTGGGCTGTCTCTATAAAAGACCAAAGTGAGAGGGCGCCCAAGGGGGACCTTGTGATGTGGTTGCTAGGTCCACCAGCCTCCTGGGTCTCCCTCAGGGACTGCTGCTGTTACTGGTGGGGTCAAGGGTCCTACCTTCTATAATTTGGGCAGTCTGTACTAGAAAGAGGGATGCCTTTCACCTCAGATGGTAGATCAGTAAAGCCCTTGGACCCCCTCTCCTCTAACCTTGGTGGATGGGGGGTTGGGAAGCCTGGGTGAAAATCCTGGTTCCATCATTTATATGCTGTACGACCACCAACTGGTCCCTTAACTTTCCCCAGGTCCCCTTTGATACTAAACACCACGGCCAGGATGTTCTGGGAGGTTCTGACTGGCCCCCTCCTTGGACCCTGGTGCTTGGTGCTGGTTGTGAGGAGGGACAGAAGGTAGGAGAAGGAAGTTTTGTTCTCAGAAACAACCTGCTTCCTCATCAATTCTACATTTCCTGGCAAAAGCCCACACTGTTAAAATGCTGCATAGAATTCTTAGTCCTGGGGGGCCCCATGTCTGATGACGATGATTTTGTGAAACTAACAGCCAGAAGTGCCTCAGAAATGTCTCCTCTTAGGATTGCTAATGAGCAACCCAGAGTGTGAGTTCTCAGAAAACATTCCCAGGCCCTGAATTATTCAGCGCTAATTTCCTGAGACTCAGACAAAACAGCGGCCGGAGCAGCAGGAGACGCTGGGGACACACTGAGTGTAACTGGAAGGCTGAGGCAGTGCTGACCAGATTTGCCTGGGGAGGCCTTGGTGTGGGGCATCGAACTGAGGCTCCCGCTGGCCTGCCTGCCCTGCACAGTGGTGCTAAGGCCAGGGCAGAACAGGCTACAAGAGCCCATGGGCACCATGGAATCACTGAGTGGGGGCTTCAGAGCTACCACCCTGGCTGAGGGGGCAGAACCTTCAGCAAATCCATGGATGAGGGTGGGCTTCAACTCCAGGAGTCCTTGGGTCAGGACAATCTCCAGGCCTTGAGGAGGAATCATTAATGGGAAAATGTTGGGACTGGGAAGTGTAAAGAATCTAAGCCCCACCTTTGGTAGGGTACCTGGTACCCACCTAGTCACTAGGTACCTTTGTGAAAATTCCATCTCATTGATGAACAGGTGCTGGCATCACAGAAGAGAAAGACAAAGCCATGACCCCCATTCCCTCATAGTTAATCCTCCAGATGTTGGCCACCAAAATAATTTGGAGACATTCTATTTGGTAAATATTCCTAGAGGCCACTCTTACCAGGAAGGGGTCAGTCTTGGGCCTCTAAGCTTCGGGCCTCTCTCTCCTCTTGTCCCCATTCACCCCACAGCCCAGATACTACCTCCAAACAGCTGACCTCCAGATCAGAGCCTCCATTTTTAATGACCTCTAATGGTGCTGGGGAGGGGAAGAATCCACCTCCTCTTGAAGCTGGTGGCCCAGAAGACTACTAGCTGTGTGACCCTAGTCACTTCAACTCTGCTTGCCTCAGTTTCCTCATTTGTAAAACAGAAGTTTAAAATAACACTTCCCTTCCAGGGTTGTTATGAGGATCCAAGTCCTTAGCAGTGTCCACCAGTAGGTGCTATATAATATTAGCTACTATCTTATTAACTATTATTATTAATATCAGCTACTTATTCCCACCTTTTGCACACACCAAACAGTACCTGGCAATGTTCCAGGGAAGCCACCAAGTTCTCCCAGAGAGATGGTCCTTTCTCCCCTTTGGCTCTGTCTTTTTTTGGTTAGTATCACTTGTCTTATTGGTCTACTTTTGTTTTTCTAATGTGTGGATTATCCAATCAGATTCTTAGCTCAGACCCCATGCCACTAGGAAGTTTCCTTTCCTCTGCCTTCTTTGATGATGACTTTCTGTGTTGTTCAAACTTCCAAGTGTCAGAAAAAATAAAATGAACTCATAAAAATGATGAAACCTGAGTCTTAGAAGGGACAGAATTAAGCCTCATTCATTTATGTGACTAGAAATATTCACCTCAAGTCATTCCACTGAAAAGTCCTTAGCCAGGGATTAGGGGTAGGCTTTTCTCCTTGTACAGAATGTGGGGCATCTGTTCTCCCTTGAAGTCACCTCACCTAGAGGGACTCAGTCTGCTGCCTCTTCTGGTCCTCATGTCCAGACTCAGAACCCTACAGGGCTCACAAGCATTCTGCTCACAGAGCCCCTCATGTCCCTAGTTTGGCTCCTCTCCCTGGGTCTGGTGCAGGCACAGAAGGTCGGGTGATCTTAGCTAGAGAAAGTGGCTGGAGGGCCAGGGGCATCTTGTCCTCTGCATCTTCCAAAATACTCACACAAATCCACCTCCTTGGCTCTGCCAATGAGTCTCAGGATGCAGAGCCTGTCAGGTGCCTGGGACGTGACGGTCTGTGCATCTCAGGTTCTGGTTTCAGGAATTCCCAAACAACTGTGCTCTCCCTCTCTCTCTCTCACATACACACACACTCACACACACACTCACACACACACACACACAAACATATCCTCTCTATGACACAAATACATATACATTCTCTCTCTCTGTGTCTCTGTCCCCCTCCCCCCTTCTCTGTCATGAGTGGTGGGGCATTCACTTGCTGTAGCCTTTAGTGTCTATCTCCCCAGTTTCTATTTTTAATACTCATTTTCCTCAGGACTCAGTATCTCCTGAGAACCACTCTGCCAAAGTTAGGCTCAGCCATCCCAATACATGTGTCTCCCTAGTTGCTGTAATCTAACCCTCCTGCCATGACTCATGCTGGTCACTGAGGAAGCTGGGAAGGTACTGAGTAGCAGTGTCGAAGTGTCCAAGCTGAACCTGAAGGGAGGACTGACGAGCCCCCAAATGACAGGCTAAGTGAGGAAGACAGCTGGGTGGTTTTTAAAGCACTGAATCTGCCCATGCTGGAGGTGGGGTGGGGGCAGGGAGGGTTCTGAGGAAGAAGAGATGGTCACTCACAGCACTGAGTCCTTTTGACTACCCAGCATGATTACCTGGTCTTACTTAACCTCTGCCATTTTGTTTTTCCCCTGGGTGGGAGAGGGAGCTAGACGGAGAGAAGAGACCAATTCACCCCTTCCTCAATGAAGGCAGAGAGGCTTCTGGAACAACCACAGCAGCAGAAGGGCTGAGGCTCAGGGATGGGCAATGATGGCAAGTGACAGCCCCCACTCATTGGATACATACTGGTCCCTTGGTGGGGACAGCTGGGTTCTGCCTCCTTCCTGGGTCTCTAATCTGAAGAGCTGGCCACCAGGTGCCCCTTCCCCTGCAGACAGTTTGCCTAGAGATGAGGGGGCCAATACTCCCAGCTGGCACCCTCACTGGTGCCCAGCTAGTGGGTGCCAGAGTGTACAGAGTGCTGAACCTAGAGTCAGAAAGATCTCAGTTCAAATTCAACCTCAGATACTTACCAGTGGTGGGACCTTGGGCAAGTCACTTCACCTCTGTAAATCTCCTTTCTCATCTATAAAATGGGGAAGATAATAGTGCCTCCCTCCCAGGCTTGAGGACCAAATAAGACAACACATGTACAGGATGTAGCACAGTGCTTGGCACACAGCAGGCACTCTATTAATGCAGCTTCTCATCCCCCCACCCTGTTGGAGCTCACTGTATTCACAGCAAATGGACAGTCCAACTCCGCTTCCCTCTGCTCTTAGCCTAGGACACCTTTTTAGGTCATCTAAATCTTGGCTAACTGCCTCAAAAGTCCACAAACTTTTAAGAAGCTCCAGTGTTGTGAACCTCAGCTCTCTGGGGATGAGGGAGCTAACCCTGGAAAGGGCAGGTCTGCGCAGGAGACTGGGAAAAGACCAAGCTCTAGAGCACAGGAGCGAGTGGATCCAGAGTCAAAATCAGGGACCAATCCTGAGTCCAAGTTTCTCTGCTTCTTCCTTCTTTGTCTTCAGGCTGGCATGTACCCTGCAATCATCCTGAGCTGTCACTGGAGATAGCTGACCAACCCTAAAATAGTACATTTGGGCCACCTCTCTGACATACCCAATGGATGACTTTTAGATGACCTTCAGTATTAGTCTTAAGTGCCCAGGGGCTTTGAGGAAGGCTCTGGTAGGGACAAAACTCAGAACCCAGGAAGATAAGGTCAACACAAACACACCGCGGGACCCAGAGCAGGATGAGGGGAAGCCAATCACCCTCACCCAAGGGAAGGGGAGCCTGGCCCTGACACAAAGCCTGGAATCAAGAGCTAAAGCAGAAAGATGAACAAATCAAAGAAAACATGTGACATATTAGCATCAAATATCTGTACAAATCTAGGTCTTCAAAAGGGAGTGAAAATAGAGACTCAGGAAAAAAACAGATTTTTCACAAAGACTACAGAATGCCTCAAAGAACTGAAGCAAAAGGTTCTTAAAAATGGAAGAAAAAACACTCTGGGGAAAAGAATTTAAAGGATAAAATATAATTTTGTGACATTTAAAGAGTTCAAGAGGCACAGTTTCTGGGTAATTAATCATCTTATTAATAATGCCAGCATGTTGTTAATAAAAGAGGTCATCGGCACTCTTCAAAGCCAAAGATGACTCCTGGTGGTGGACTCACAGTTTATTATGCCCTTGGAAGGAGTGCACCTGAGGGTGGAAATCAATTGTGATTGGTTAACAAGTAATGGGAGCATTAATGTTAATGAGAGGTGGGCTTATTTGTGACAATGAGCACCCAAATCTTGGTCAAAGAGATATCAATCTCTGTATTGCCCACCTGACAAAAGAGGGAATCCACATTTTCTCAGACCTGGATAAGCAAACACAATAAGCAGGAATTCATCCATTTGGTTCAACTTAGAATTTCTTTATTGTCTATGATCAGATCTTAGCCTGGGTAATTCTTTGCCCAAGATTTCCCACACTGGTTGATTTCTGAAAGAGGAAGTAGAAAAGGGAAAAGCTTTGGTCCCAATTCAATAACTAGTTATTAAATACAAGAAGGAAATAATCAATTCTTTCATTTCAAAAGAGAAAGTGGCAAACTTCACCCAGGAAATGAACTCCCTGAAAATAAGATGAAATCAAAATCAGTGATTGCATGAGACACAGTGAAATATAGGCACAAAACCAAAAGGTTGAGAAAAAAATTAAGACATAAGAAATCAGACTTCAAAAACAACTGATCTGGCAAACAGATCAAGGAGAAATCATTTAAAACATCATCTTTGCCAAAAAACCATGATTTCTAAAAAGGCCTAGAAACCATCAAGAAGTCACAAACAAAAACTGCCCAGAGGGCAATGTAAAGAAAAAAATGAATCTACCTCCCCCCCCCCACCGCAAAAAAAAAAGTCAAGTCTAGGGATATCTGACTTCTTGTGTCAAAGAAGAAATACCACAATCACCCAGAAAGAAGTTGCTCAGATACCAAGGAATTGCTACCAGGATCACACAAGATCCAACAGCTCCTACTATAGTGGAACAGAGATCTTGGAATACAATGCTCCAAAAGGTAAAGGAGACGGACTTGCAGCCAAGAATAATTTATTCTGAAAAACTGAGTATAATCTTAGAGGGGGAAGAAAAGTACCTTTAATGGGATAGAGGACATTAGCCTTCCTATCAGAAGCCTATTCAAATAAAAAAACCAAACCCAAACAAATCAGAACTAAGAAGTGACCTTGAAATATAAACTCAAGAATTGAGAGAAACAGAATAGAGAACTGGAGCAAGTGCAAAGATCTGCTGGAAAATACTGTGCTAACATTCTAATGGGGGAAAAGAAGCAAGTGTCCCTTTGGCACCTAGATATCTTCAAAGAGTACCAAGATCAGTGAGGAAAACACAAGATATAGGCAGTCTTCTGGATTCTTTCTTTTCAGAGCATTTTTTAAAGGGGACACAGAAGCTGCTCTATTAAAGTCTGGCTGCCCACCCAGCCTTACACACCAGAAGCATCTTAGAGAGTGAGTGTCCTAGGAGAGGGAAGAGGTGTGTTTGGGGTTGTCCTAGAACCAGGCAACTAAGTGGTGCAGGAGACAGAGTACTGGATCTGGAGTCAGAAAGTCCTGAGTTCAAATCCAGCTTCAGATACTTGCTAGCTGTGTGATCCTGGGCAAGTCACTTCACCTCTGCCTGCCTCAATTTCTTCAGCTACAAAATGGGGAGAATAATAGTTCCTATCTCCTAGGGATGTGGTAAGGATAATATTTGTAAAGTGCTTTGTAAGCCTTAGAGTGTCTTATAAATAGCATTAACTAAGTTTCCCCAAATATAGTTGCTTCTTAACACAAAGACCAAAAGAGAAGGTCCCATTTCAGCTTTCTGGGTCTGCTTCCCAGATGCCTCACACATAGCTGATGAGTCGTGCCATGGTGAGGAAACCCACAGGGAGCCTTCTAGAAGTGTGGTGCTCTGTGTGAGGCCTTAACGGTCATTTCCTGCACCATTAATGAGCCTTTACGCAGGGGGTATAATTTTAAACTTAATTGAAAGGCAATAAACGTGCGATTGTTTTCTTAAAACTCATCTTCTTCACTCTTATCTGAATAAGCACAATCGTGCTTTATATAGTGCAGGAAAGCATTAGACACCTTCACATTCCGTGGCTGCAGGGACCTTGCTTCAATGTGTTTTCATTAATTTGATGAACATTTGTTGGCACTGATCACGTAACTGCTTCCCTGATGAACATTCATTTGGGGCGAGATGAGCTGCCTCCCAGTGATGGGCAACCATTCTCTTCCTGGCTGAAGGCTTCTCGTTATATCAGCCGCTAGAAGTCAGTACTTAGTAGCCGTGGGCTCAGAGGAGGGAACGTTGTAAGACAACAATCCACCTCAGCATCTTCATTTTTAATGCAAACCCAGCTCAATGAGGGATTCCCAGTCACACTCATATCCCATAATCCCTGGCTTCCTTATTTCAACTCATCTTTTACAACTTTCAACATTGATCCCAAAGCAAGAAACACCCTGGCCCCTTGGGATCTGCTGTGTCTGTAGTTCTCTGCGGTCACTGCTTCCTTGGGCTCTCTGACTTGTAGGGACACAGCTTGAGAATCTGGCAATTTCCATTTTGCCCCATTAACAGAGACACAAACCTTTTCTTATCTCTCCCACCCCCCCCTTGCCTTTGCTCACACTCTACCTGTCACCTGCAATGCTCCCTTTTCATGTACCATAGGAAGTCATCACCCCATTTTTACAGATGAGGAAATTGAACCACAGAGAAGGTGCAGGATCACCAATAGTGACCAAGCTAGGACTTGGACTCAGGTCCTCCTACAATATTTCCCATGGTCTTCCCACCCCTTGTTGAGTGTGTGGGTGTCTTTGGGTGTCTGTGTGTGTGTGCTGATGTCAGGTTTGGGAAAGGCAGATACAAAAGGTTGAGAATTTATACCCTTTTGGGTGAGGCTGGGAAAGAACACAAAGTCAAGGGCCTAATATGGGGCACAAATGACACCCACCTGTTGTCACCTTTAAAATGGCTTAAGGAATGGACACATTATGACAGGTGAATGGGAATGGGCATGGGCATTCCAGGTGGCAGGAAGTGTGAGCAAAAGCACAGAAGGGAGATATAAGAAAGGGTTGGTGCCTGGTCAGAACAGAAATTGCCAGACCCCTAAGCTGCGTCCTCACAGGCACTGAGGGGATGGAAGGTATTTAGTGAACAGGAACCAAGTAGGACAAGATGAAGATGGAACAAGGAAGCAGTGAAAAGTCAATTGTTTCCTGTAGCACAAAGAGGTGGAAAGAACCATGAAAGTCAAAACAACCCAAATGGAAAAAGATTGGATATTAATGTGGATGAAAGCAAAGGGTCTTTTGAGAAATGGAAGAATCATCGAACATCCTGGAGAAGACATCTATTGGTGTAATGGCTCATGCCTCTCTGAGGCTGACTCCTCGCTCCCCATTCGCTGGGACCCTCAGCAGCCACAGCTCCAGGCTTGAGGTTATCTTCAAACTTGAGCTCCTGAGCCCCCACTGGAGCGCTCACCTTTGAGAGTCGGGCAGCAGACACAATGACCTCAAGGCAGAGACAAGGACTTAGGATATGGGGAGGGGTCTGGAATTTAGCTCTCTGGTATTGCCCAGCATCTGGAATAGCTGTTCTTTAGGTCATCATGGTGGCAGTGGCCAGGAGCTTGAAGCCGGGGGTGCACCTCTGAGATCTAGTCTGGCTTTTCTGTGCCCTTCAAAGTACTGCAGGTGCTGGCTGGTCAAGGTACTTGACAGCTCACAGGCAGACTTTCTGAACAAAGGATGGGTCTGGGGTAGCTCTGCCTCCATGTGTGTTCATTGACTTTGGTGTGCGACTGTATTTCTGGGTGGACACTCTGCCAAGTCCTAAAAATAACCTGGAGGAGACTGCAGTGTTCTGAGAGTCTGGGGGTGGCTATCAGGAAACATGTTCTATGGAAAGCCACAAACCTACTGAACTTTCAGGAGGCCAGTCATGAAGTCACAAGAGGTGAAGCTTGGCCATTGGGAGGGAGCTGAGGACCCTCCTGCCATGGCAGGGTAGTGTCTTCTGGTGCCCACCAATCCCTGTTGGGGGAGGCCTTGGGATAGAGGACCTGGATGGGAAGGGCCGAGGATGAGCACAAGGAGGAGGAGGCACAATCTGCACCACTGGAGAGAGCACAGGTCTCAGCAAGTCACACATCTTAGAAACAGGAAAGCCCCAGCCCAGTTTAAGTGACTAAGTGCATAGGTTATATTCAGGGTCCACTCTGCTTAAACCCTATATCAAGAGCAGGATGCTCCTTCCCAAACCTGGAACGCACATGGAGGCAGAGCTACCCCAGCATGGCCACCATCATGGAATGGCTGGTTTGGAAACCATTAATATGGATAGCCATTAACACCCTTGGCTCTCAAGGAGATTCTTCATGGACCCAGATCCATTGTGATGTCGCCTCTCTGTGCATCATCTGCATTGGGCTAGCTTTCCCTAAGGCCTTTCCCTTGGAGGCTAAGCTGGGAGCATTTTGGCTGTTTTTCCTTCCCTAAGGGGTACTGGAATTCTCCTTGAGACAGTCTGGTTGGGGGAACCAGGATGTTCATATGGTTTCATGTTGCCCAAGCCTAGAAGGTGACCAGGAACTCAGGCCCTTTTCTTAAACTGCTAATCTTGGGCGCAATCATTGGGACCGACCCTGGGCGGGGGGGGGGGGGGGGGGGGGGGGGGGGGGGGAGGGGTGGGGGGAGGAGCGGGGGCTGTCCTCACTACTCTGTGTTATGGGATCCTTCCTCCAAGACAGTCAAGTCAGCCCCTGGGGGTATCTGCTGAATCCCCAGCTTCAAGCCAGCGCTGGACCTCAATTACTGGGGGCTGGCCTGGGGGAAGCCTGGGCCACACACCCCAGTATGAGGGGTGATTAAACCAGCCCAAGGGGGGCAGTCTATTGTGCCATTTTCTTCTGAAGTTGTACTTTATTGTGCAGCATGAACTCTGCCTTTCCCAGGCCTGAGGAGCAAAGGACCCTCACAGCTTAATGTCAACAACTAACTGAGGACTGGGACCTCAAAGATCCCCTAGCCTGTCTCCCCCATTTTACAGATGGGGAAACTGAGGCTCAGCAAGGCTAAGCAACTTCTTCACAATCACAGAGCCAAGGTGTCCCCAGTGGGGTCCAGCCTAGGGTTTCCCGACTCCATGCATTGTCCCCATCTATCACAGTGCCTTGCCAGTGATCGGTGCCTGAGATATAGGGGACAAATTCAGGGGTCACCATGTTTCTGGGACTATAAAGGGGACAGGTAGCCCCATCATTTCCTTTTCTTCACCTATGCCTCTTCCAGAAAGCAGCAGGAGACAATTCTCCCTTTCTGTCCAACCGTCCCCCCGCACCCCCAAGAGCAGCCTGTGTGTGCTTTCTCAGGGCTGGGAGAAACACTCATGGACTCCCTTCAGGCACCCCTTGCCCTTCTGTTTCCTTTGCCAACACTGGGTCAGAGGCCAGACTTTCCACGTTAAATTCTCAGAACTGGCTGGACATTGGAGGAAATCTGCTGAGGCCCATGGCAGTGACATTTGGATGCTAGGGCATTTGGAGTACATGAGTTTAACTCTGATACTAGTATACTCTCTTTTGGCGTCATCTCCTTTTAACTTAGCCACCAAAGAAATCATTTCCTCTTTTCCCTTCCCTTTGCATCTCAGCAAAAGGAGCTTTGTGCCGGATGGCATTGATTCCTGTTTGTTCTTAATTTAGAACAGAAGATGTGGGAGGGCAAACAGTGTTTGGCTTTAAGATGCAGGGGCGCTTTTTGGATCTTTACTCAAAGGTGCTTGGGACAGAGATAAACAAAGAAGGAATCTTAGGGTTTTGATGTGAGATTTTGGCTAAACTTCCCAAGAGGCAAACTAAAGTGGACTAGAGTTTCCTTCTGCCCCTCAGGGTAAGGGTCAGAGTAGGATTTTCCTAGATTGCCAGGTCACATGACCTCAACAAACTCACCTTCCCCCCCTCCCAGCCTTTGCCTGCACACAAAAAGCCACCCCCCAGATGATGTGGAGGGCACCTGATGGTAGTGCCCATGTTTCAAAGAGACCAGAGGAGGGGGGACCCTAACCCTCCCAGCCTCACCCCTCTGCTCACTAAGGGTCAGATCACAGTCTCAAACTTCTCTGACTTGTGACCTCTGGTGATACTGGTTTGGAATTCTGTGTTTCATCCTTCCCTGAGATAAACATTAGGGTCTAAGAAGAAGCTGGGAGGGAGCTTTCTTCCTCAATTTCTGAGAATAACCTGGGTAGTGTGGGCACTAATTTATCTTTTAAGTCTGAGAGAATGTCCTATCAACATATCAGTTAGCATCTTTGGTGGTTCTTTTCCAGCTGGTTACATTTCTTTTTTCTGAAATTGGATTATTGAAGATCTTGGTGTTGTGTTCATTTGGGTAGCTCCTTCTTTTGAAGGTAATCCTCTCTTTTGTTTGTGTTCTTGCTTTTATTAACATTATGCATAGTAGGTCCTGATCGTTCTTATATTTATTCTGGTTTTACCAAGCCTAAATGAGTTCATTTGCTACTTTGTAGATTTAGCTATTTTTCTTCTTTTTAGTCAGGCTGGCTAAAGATTTCTCATTTTTATGAGTCTTCTCAGAAAACAGCTTTTAGTTGTATTTATCACTTCAGGAGGGTGGTGGTTTTTCTGCTTCTATGCTTGCCATCTCTATCACTTCTCTAAAATCTCCTTTGTGTTTTAGGTGTGTTTATTAGCTTTCTAACTTTTGCAAACACAAATTCAGTTCATTAATTTACTCTTATTCTACTTTGTTGAAGTATGTTTGTAGGGATGTGGTTTTCCCCAAGGAAGGCTTGAGCTGCACCTCTGCTATCTTGTTTCATCATATCCTTCCTTCACCTAATTATTAGCTGTTCTGATGATTTACTCTTCCACCAGCTCCTTCTCGGGCCTCACTGGGATTCTATTCTGGGCCTGTGATTTTGTGCTCTGTGGCTGCTCTGATCACCATTTTTATGTGATGAGGCCTTTAAGGCTCTATTTCCTTTCCACAAATTTGCTGTTTCTGGGTCTCCTCTGCCACATGGGAAATCCCTCAGGAACTATGGTTTTATCTGTCTGTATCTGTGAAGCTTACAAAGTGTCTTTCTTGTAGGAACAGGCCAACAATACACGTTTCTTGATTGGCTGACACCTGAGGCAGTCCTGGGACCACGCATGTCAGCCAGTCCACCCAGGACTGTTCAATTGCACGTTGTTTCCTACTTTGGGGGGAAGAACTTAGGCCATTATTTGTCTGCAAAGGCAAATCCAGAAGACCGTGATAAGCAAGTCAATATGCCATTTCAGGCTTCCATGGCTGTGTCTCAGCCAAAGCACTGTATTTACCTGAGGTTTTGCACGGAGTTTTTACCATGGCTGGAATGAAAAGGTGCTTTCATCCTTAGGCTGTGCTTAGTCAGGCACACGCAGCTGACCCTGTGGCTCTGCATCTTTTAGGAAAAGAATGGTTGAACTGCCTTCTGCTTCTTTTGGCTTCTATGCACTGGCTTGTACCTGGCACAAGGCAGACTCTGCCCTGCTTTAAAGTGGGTAGGAACAGTGCTTTAGTAAGAAACAGGAAGAAAACTGAGTCTTGGGAATGTGACTCCAAGCCAGATGGGGTGAGATGTCATCCAGACTGACATGGTGGCAGGTGACTGGTGGAGGAGCAGGCC
Source organism: Bettongia penicillata ogilbyi (assembly GCA_023548195.1). NCBI lineage: Eukaryota > Metazoa > Chordata > Mammalia > Diprotodontia > Potoroidae > Bettongia > Bettongia penicillata. The sequence continues at coordinate 1,615,522 of JAJHZJ010000095.1, read as the reverse complement.
TCTGGTTTTCATTTAAAATGATTCATTGACAACACTCCTTTCACTTAGCCTGCAGGAGCAGCAGGCTGGAGATCTGGGGTTCACATTTACTGCTGTGAGGCGGCTAAGCTCTTGACTTCAGAACTCCTAATTCAAAGACAATTTTTGTTTGTCTAACCAGATGGGCTGGGATGCTTCCCTAGGGAAAGGTGGCTGCTGGGACCGGGAGTAAAAAGATTCATTTTCCTGTGTTCAAATCCAGCCTCAGACACTTACTAGCTGTATGACCCTGGGCAAGTCACTTAACCCTGTCTGCATCAATTTCCTCATTGGAAAAATGAGCTGGAGAAGGAAATGGCAAACCCCTCCAATATCTTTTCCAAGAAAAACCCAAATGTGGTCATGAAGAGCCAGATATGACTGGAAAATGATAGAACAAGAAAGCAAAAATCTTGTACTGCTTCTGTATGAGTCACTCTGCAGAAGACCTTCAAGTGAGGCTAAGCTATGCATACTCCCAAGTTCAGACAAGGGTTAATTAATTACAGAGTTGTTAAGCTATCCTGAGACCTTGGCTGCCTTCCTTGGCATACGTTCCAGCTCATCAAAGCTCCTCATAAATCATGACATGTACAAACCTGAACATGACATTTTAGAGGTGCATTGAGACCTTAGGGTACAGTGGGACTATCACTTTATGTCACATACAACTTGACAAGCCATGGAGAGATCATTTTAAAATGAAAACTGGACTCCCTGAAAACCATAATTTAGGGGAAAAGAAAAGACTTGAGGCCATATAAGGAAATGGCCCAGATTTTCTGGAACCAGGGGGCAAAGTGAAGCTAGAAAGAATCCACCAACTACCTCCTGAAGGGAATCTCCAAAGGAAGAGTCCCAGGAACATTGGTCAAAACCCAGAACTCCTATGTCAAAGAAGAAATATGCTATAAGCACCAGAAAGAAGCAATTCAGGTACCCGGGAGTACAGGGCAAACCCAGGACTACAACATTCCAGAGGCAGAGGCCACCAGCCACAGGGGCATAATGGATGTGTGAGCTTGAGATGGAGATCCAAAGGAATATGGTGAACACGTGAGCTCGAGATGCCATCCAAAGGAATATGGTGGACATGAGAGCTCAAGATGCCATCCAAGAGGGCCCAGTGGATACGTGAGCTCAAGATGACATCCATGGGGGCACAGTGGATGTGTGAGCTTGAGATGCCATCCAACAGGCAGCTAGGGATATAGGTAACAGGGGGCTGCAGCACAGGAGAGAGGCCAGGGCCAGATGTTGGAGTAGATGATAGCCTCAAGGGAGAGAGTAACAGGGCAGAATCTTGAGAACACCCCAGAAAGTGGTCAGGACAAAGATGAAGAACCAACAGAGGAGCCCAGAAAGTAACAATCAGATATGGGAGAAGAGTCACGAACAGTTAGAATCAGGAAAGCCTGTATTGATCAACAGGGTCAAAGACTGCAGAGAGGACAACAAGGCTGCTGAATTTGGCAATTAAGAGATGATTTAATATTAACAGCAATAATATCACTGTTATATTAATATATAATATTTATATAACAGTACAATAGCAATGATAAATGATAAAGTTATATAATACCTACTATATGCCAGGCTCTGCGCTAACAACCATCGGAGGGAGGTGCTATTATCATCGCCATTTCACAGTGGAGAAAACTGAGGCAAACAGGTAAAGTGGCTTGCCAACATCACACAACCAGTAAGTATCCAGATCTGAACCCAGTCTTGTACTCCCTCTACTGCAATGCCACCTAGCTATCTAACTGTACAAGAAAGAAACTGAGGCTCAGAGAATTTGAGTAGTTTTTCATTGGTAATCCAGCTCAAAAGAAGACGAGGCATCTGACTCATCCTGAGCCTGTTTTTGAAGGGCCTTTCTCTGTCCTGAGTTCCTGACTTGGGGACATTCGAGGGAATTTACCTGGAGCCTGGATCCCATCGAATCTAATCAGCGCTCACTAAGCTGATACTGGGACCACTAGGCCCCTTAGAGTAGTCACAGCTCTAGGGATTAGATCAGGCCTTCTGTAGAGGGCAGCCCCTCTCCGACCTAACAGAATCTAGGCATTTGAGGGAGATGATGGGAGGTGGAGGATGTAACAGGACACTCAGGAAAAGAAGAAACAGCTGCTTGGGGGGAAATGGGAAGCAAGAGTTTTTAAAGTACCTACTATGTGCCACCTTACAAATGTTTCATTTCATGGGAAAGGAAGGAAAGGCCTGCCCAGCAAAAATGAAGGCTGTGCTAGGGCCGAGGACAAGCCCTGAGCACAATAACGTGGCTTAAGTAGCTCCCCAGATGCACCCAGGGCCACTTGCCATTCCCACCATACTATAGGTGCCTGGTATTTCCTGAGCCCTCTGGGCATGAGCAGCTCTGTAACTGCTGTGGGGCCAGGGAAGGAGACTCACAAATGGAGCCATGAGTGGCAGCCCCCAAAAGGGTCACAGTTGTGCCACCCCAGAGCAGAACCAAAGTGTGGGCTCCGGGCCCACCCACAGCCATGACACTCCTCAGGGAGGCTGCTGGTTGGGCTTGCAGCATGCACGTTCAGGTCAGGGCTGGACTACACTGGCAGCCCAAGATTCAATGACATGGCCATAGACCCAGAGGCCATCCAGTCGGTGTCTGGGTCAGGTTTCCAGCTAGTATCCCAAGGTGGTGGCGGCTATTTCCATGACATCCTACCTTTCTTGGCTCCTGACCACAAAGGGCATGAAAGGATGGATGCTGCATGGAGCGTGCTAGGCATGAATGGTGCCAAGGGCTTTGCAGGAGGGTGGTCCCAAATGGATGGGACTGGCATTAGAAGCCCACCAGCAGCAACGGCCCTCCACTGTGCCCAAGCTCCCACTAAAAACAACAGGATGCAAGAGGGACACTTCACAATTAAAGGGTTCTTTAGGGTTTACAAAGCATTGTTGTTAATAATCTATTTTCATACAGGCTGAAAGCCTAAATGCAAGAGCCATCAGCAGTCAGGTTTTGCTCTCCCCAAACCTGTTAAATGAGGTATTTGCGTTGTGTATAAATATTTAATCGGCAGTCATTTTTGTTAGCAAACAGTTGAGAAATATTTAGTGTTTTGCACAGCAGAGAATCATAATGGGTCGATTCTTATTCCATAAGCCTCTGGTCACTTCAATTGTACAGAAACAAGGACTTAGAGAGATGGGATACAGGGAATGACAAAAAATAACAAGCTCACACTGCTTACGTGGTGGCAGCTCACACTGTATTTGTGGGGTGGAAATGGCAAAGCTTCCAGAACTTTACCAACCTGTCAGGTTACAGCTCTGAATGCATGTCATTGGATGTGATCCCATCTTCTAAAGGCTTCAGACAAGCCACTGGGCAGATGCTTTGGATGAAGGCTGGTCTGGATAGAAACAGATCGATATTTTAAGGGTAGTTTTCCCAAACAGTCAAATGTAAGCTGTTGCTCTTACGTCAAGGGACGACACCTTCACAAGAGTCCCAGCAAATGGAATGACTCCAATTGCTCTTAGACACAGATTTTGCCTTATCGCTCCTTTGCCCAACATGGGGTCCCAGAACGCCTTGAAGCAGCAGGTGGGCAGGCTAGGCCTTGGGTGTGGCCAGGTCCTCGATGCTGAACTGCCGGTTGGGTTTGGTGGCTTCCTGCATCAGCTCTTGCAGCTGGCCAATTTGCTCCTCACTGAAGTCATCCAGCTGCTCTTTTGTGAGGCACGCTCCCAGCTGCATCTTTTCCACTTCATTCGTCTGTTGTGATAGTGCCTCTGCATACCTCTGGGAAAGAGAAAGCAGGGTTAGCGGCTACTACTGGCAAGGTTTGGACCCAGTTCACTGTCCTGCCTTGATGTGGAGAGCAGTGGCTCCATGTCTGGTCCCTGGGCTCACCCTGTCTGTGGTCCTAGGACCTGATGGTACCTTTATACATGCCTGCTTCTTCAGCTGGGAGTTAATTAGAGGGATCTCAAACCACTGGAACATCAACTAATTCTCACCATCTTACAAGTAATGCTGCTTCTGCAAGTTTTCCTGGGTTTCTCCAAATGGCAGCGAGCTGGAAAACATCCCTCAACTTACATAAGAACATTTGGGCCTCTACGTGCTTACCCTCACTTAGAAGTGGAAGGGACTGGGGTGGGGAGGGAAGGTCTAATCTAGTCCCCTCATTTGAGAGATAAGGAAACAAAGGGGGAAGGGAGGGCAAGGGAAAAAAACATTTATTAAGTACTACATGCTGGGCACCACATGAAGCATATTACAACTACTGTCTTATTTTTCTTCACAGGAATCACTGAAAATAGATGAAATTATTATCTCCATTTTACAGATGAGGATACTGAGGTAGATAGAGATTAAGTGACTTGCCCGGGATCACTGCTAGCAAGTTTTTGAAGCCAGATTTGAACTCAGGCCTTCCTGTCTTCAGTCCCTGAACCCTATACACTAGGCCACGAGGTTGCCTCACGATTAGCTAGCATTTATAGGATGCTTCAAGGTCGGCAGAGCACTTTACATATACTAATTTATTTGATCTCCATAATAATCCCATTAGGTAGATGTTATTATCCCCATTTTACGGGTCAGGAAAGTGAGGTAGGATGTGATGAGAGCAAAAACATAATCCTTGATGTTATTGCTTTGGAACATCCGCCTTGCAGTCTGCAGAGTCCAATACAATGCTTCTTCTTGAACCCTCACACCTGGACGACAAAGCCTAAAATTCAGGATCACTTCCTGCCCCTGCCCCAAAATCTGAGGACCTTCTCTGACTCCAAAAGCTTTGCTGAGCCTGGCAGGGGCCCTGGGCACCCAAGCTTGGGAAGTCAGGAGGTCTGGAAGGATGTGTGGGTCACTGTTTGTTTGGTCCTTCTTGGGATGGGGAAAGCAGAGACATCTTAGAGCTGTTGGAAGCAAAGCACCAGGGCCGTTAGTTTGCTGGATTGACTACGAGGCTATTTCAGAATCAGGGTTTTAGATATCAATGACAACTTCCTTTGGATTTAATTAAATTTCATTTTATTGTGATTAAGTTAAAAATGCCCGAAGAAAAATATTCAGGGATAATTTAATCATGCAAATACCAATGGAGAAAAGGTATCTCAAAAATCTCCAAATATTAACTGAAGCGATCAGTAGTAATTCAGATATTAAAACATGGATCTAAATTTTCTTCCCTTTGTACTTCACAAAGCTGTGTCTTGTTCAGGAAGAGAGTGGCCTCCCACATGGCACTAGACCAATTCAGGAGACCAAGCTGCCGCAGTAGTAACACCACAGGATCAGGGGTCAGGAGAACATTTAGTCCATCAGGTAAAGCAGACACCATGGAATGTTAGCTAGTACTGCTACTCTACATCACTGGCCTGGCTCAACAAGGCTCTCAGTGGCCAGAGCTGCCCTTGGGTGCCCTCAGCCCTGGGCAGGTGGCATTCCAGGAAGCCTGAGCCTTCAGAACCCTGACTGCAAACAAACACATTCAGGCTTTCCAGCTTCTTTTACTCAGGTTTCAATATTCACAAGTCAGCTCCTCATGAAATAAATCCCCTTCCTGGCACTGGTGCAATCCAGATATCAATTTTTGCTTCTAACAGCTCTAAGATATCTCTGCTTTCCCCATCCCCAGAAGGACTAACCAGTGATCCACACATCCTTCAAAACCTCCAGACTTTCCAAGCCTCGGTGCCCAGGACCCCTGCCAGGGTCAGCAAAGCAGGTTCCAGGCCCACTCTGAGCCCTTCTGGTAGAAAACAGTGCAGAGAGTAAGGTCAAGAGAGAGGAAGGGAATGGGGTCCTGGGCCCACACCTCCAGGGAAGGGACACTTCACAAGCTCAAGTATGTCTAGACTCACCTGAACCCTGGCTTCCACTGGGTCAGACACATGCATGAGACAGTCAAAGGTGCAGAGGCCCCTGGAGATAATGGGCATATTACCTAAAACCTTCTAGGAGAAGTTTAAGTATTCCTCGATTCATTTTGCTTTGGGGGGACAATTCTGATGACCTTACTTTGCTTAAAGGACATGACTTGCCAAGGAAAACGCACTCACAAAACTGAGAGAGAGAGAATTCCATTCTCTTCCAAGGTCCCTGAAGCATTGTGACATGCTTAACCACTGTCTTAATCCGTCTTTAATTTGGATAAATGAAGGCAGATACTTGAAGCTCATCCAAGGCAGAAAGGTGACATGTAGCTGCAGCTGCACCTCACAAACCCGCTATAATTATACACTATTTCCTGAAAGTCTGCTGTGGCTACACGAAATCTGAGATAATGGAGGGACACAACAATTAGTAGCTGGGGCTAGTGTAGGCACTGCAGTCAACGTTTGAGTTCAAATACTGTCTCAGACACTTAGTAGATGTGTCCTTGGGCAAGTCATTTAACCTGTTTGACTCAGTTTCCCCATTTGGCTGTTGAGAAGTTGGGCTGCTGGGAGGGGAGAGAAAGCCTCGGAGTCCAGAGATGGTAGAAGCCATGAAGGTGAGACGAGGAGGGAGAAAAGAGGGGCCCTCCAGGAGGGTCTACAAAAAGACTGAGCAGCCAGCCACGGGAGGCCAGAGAGGAAGGAGAGCCAGGAGCATGCTGACTCCAAATGGTAGGAAAGCCAAGATGGCCAGGGACGAAGCAGGGCCATGGGTTCTTCCAGGGAGGAGGCATCCTCAGGGATCTGGGAAGAGCACGCAAGGCAGAGTGCTGGCGATGGAATCACCTTGGGTTCCAGGGAGACTGCTCCTCCTTGGCAGACTTGGCAAAGAAAGGAAGGAAGGATAGCAGCAGCTGAAGGGGGCTAGAGGATCAAGGGAAGGGGCTGGGGTTTTGTTTTTTAATCGTTCCACTGTTTCACTTGCATCTGACGCTCTTGACCCCATTTGGGATTTCCTTGCAGAGATCTTGGAACAGTTTTCTATTTCCTTCTCCAGCTCATTTTACAGATGAGGACTGAGGCAAACAGAATGAAGTGACCTGCCCAGGGTCACCCAGCTACAAAGTGCCTGAGGCTGGATTTGAACTCAGGAAAAGCAGTCTCCCTGACTCCAGGCCTGGCCTTTTGTGCCCTTGGTGCCACATAGCTGCTGCTTTTAATAGGATGAGCCCACAGGGGTAAGGGCTGGCAAAGTCCAGTTCAGTGCCACATTCGGGGAGGGCCCTGACGGAATGGAGCCTGTCTGATGAAAGGAGAAGACTGGAGACCCCTGGCTTCTGTATGACATTTCTCTAGCACTGTCTGGTGCATTTTCTCACTGGGTCCTCCCAGTAATCCTTGCTAGACAAGGACTGATAAAAGCTGACTTTACTGCACCAGATTCATATTCTTTAGCAAGATGAAGTGCTGAGGGCTCTGAGGCACTTGGACGCTTAGAAGGCAGTCCTGGGGCGATGGGAAATGTGTGCAGAAGCTGATCTGGGCCCATTCCAAGTACAACTATCCTAATAACTAGAATTGGCATTCCCACACACAGTGGCACCTTCTGCTAACCTGTCTGGACCCTTCCATCAGTTGGTTTCGTTAGCATTCCCAGAGCAGGGAACACTTGGAAAACTGAACACGGGGTCTGGAAAAGCGAGCGGAGAGTTTGGAGACATGACTCATTAAAGCCAGGCAGCCTGCTGCTGAGGGGACAGAAAGGGGCACCCCCACAAGAGGGGAGCTCCATCTTCACTTCCGTTGGATTGCCTATGTTCCCAGAGGCCGCATCCCCTGCCTGGTTTGGGGAAGACCCGACTGATTGGCCCACAACAGGGCTCTTCCTCTTTCGACCTCACCCCTTTCAGCCAACCTTCAACAGCTTGATCCTCACCTCCCTTGAGCTTTAGGAAGCCGGCACTACTGGCCGCTTGGACTCTCCCCTTCCTCCCTTTGCCGCCTCCTGGTTCTCCTCCAATCCATCTGACTGCTCCTTCTCAGTCGATATCACAGGATCCTCAGGGACCTTCTGTCTGTCCCCCAAGGCTTTGTCCTCCTGCATCCCGAGCCATTCTCTCCCTCAGCTCTTTCCCTTTTGGTGTTCCTCCAATCCCTGGGGTTTAATTATCATCTCCATGCTCTAGGCTGCCAAGTCTATATGCGCACCCAACTTTCTCCAGCATCTTCTATAGGTGTGGCCAGTTCAAAGGAAATCCAAAGGTGAGATGCTGTGACGAGCCAAGGGTTTCATAGCATGATCTCTGTGTCTCTCACTCTCTCCCTTCTTCCTCTCCTTCCCCTCCCCCATCTCTGACCATCCACAATCTGATGAAAATAGTGTGAAAACCTGCCCTACCTTGAAAAACCAGATTCATATGAATAAACAAGGGGGTACAGCAGAAACACTGCTGTACTTGAGTTCAAATTCTGCCTCAGGGCTAGCTTTCTAGCCCTGTGAGCCTGGCCAAGCCTTCACCTCTCTCAGGTTCACTTTTCACATCAGTGCAGCACAGTGAGGGGCTTAGACTGAATGATCCCAAAGATCACTTTCAGCTCTAAACCTATGATGTGAGGATCCTAATTAAATTCAATGAATATTTATGAATATTTGAAGTGTGCTATCTGTGGGATGCAATGTGCTGCCCATAAACATGAACAGGAAGGACAGACAACTGCACTAAAGGAAGATCATTTCAAACATACTTTGGCACAGTACTATAAACATGGACTGAGAAGAGGAGAAACCCACTGGAGGACTAACTGCCACACCAGAAAAAGAAGGGGATTGGACAGCAGGATCTCTTCCCACACGACTGGGGATTAACATGAGGGATTGAGGGCTGAGGTGGCCCAGAGAGAGAAGAGGGAGAAGATGAGATGCTCCAGCAGAAAGCAGCCAGTGCTGAAGTGTTGGTGCCAGGGGCCAGGGCATGACCTGCCCTGTGGGGAGCACAATCATCTCATGCCACCTTCCCTCCACCTGCACACTGACCATGCGTCCCCAGCGTTGGCTGGGCAGTCAACCAGTCACCTGAGTTGAGAATCACTGGGTTTGGGAGACAAGAAACCTTGGATGCCTGTCTGACCCTCTCATCTTTCCTATGTGGACCGTCCCAGTCTCCCAGAACTGGAGAGATGGGTCAGGGACTTGTGGGGAGATTTGGATTTGCTCTGGTCAGCCCCAGGATAAGCAACAAGAAGCTGCAGGAACTGAGGCTGGCTATAAAAAGACATTTCTCAATGATCAGAGCTTTTTTAGAGAAAGGCCCTGGCCAGCTATGTGGAAGACAGCTCAAACACATGGTCCTTGGGCCTCTTCCAACTCTGAGATTCGGTTCTGAGTCAACAGGAAGGAATCCTGTGGCCCACCTGCTCTCCTCTGTGCTTAGGAGGGACATCTTCCCAGCCACAGACCTATGCTGAGGTCTCAGCTGTCAATCCCTGCCTGAGTTTTCCCTCTTTCCCTCCTCCAATGTCTCAGTACAGCTTTGGGCCTCTCCCCTCCTCCAGAGATGCCCCTCTGGGTCACAGCTGCCTTTAGGCCTTTGGAGACTTGGCTGGTGCCTTGCAGAGAAAAGGACTGAATCTTCTGTCAGTTGAAATGAAGAAATTCTTGGAAAAGGCCTGGGTCCCTTGCTGGCCCTTCAGTACCCTCCCCTTGGGCTGCTGACCACAAACAAGAAGCTTTTTACCTCCCCCTAAACTGCTGTTAGTTTCTATTTAGTAAATCCAGAAATATCAAAAGTGGGGTGACTGAGGCCTAACTACCATGCTGGGGACAGGAATAATCAGGTGACATGATGGGGTTTTAATGAATAAATTGAATGTTATTCTCCTCAGAACAAAGCTGCACCGACTCTAGCTAATGCAGCCCAACGTGCACCAGCTGAAAGCAATGAGCAAAGGCCTAAGACAAAAGAAGTCGGTGCTGCTTCCCAGCGCTCTTCTGCTCTGCAATTAGAGCCCTGAGAAGGCAGTGTGTAGCCCACACCAGACCCAGGAGCCTGCTGGAGGTATTCATTTGGTTAATGCACCTTGAGTCTGTTTTACATTTAAAACAAAAGCTTTTTCCAAAGTCACATAAAAGACAATCGATATTTTTAAACCTTACCATTAGAAAGGTTTCATTGGATTCCTTTTCCTTTTCACACACACACACACACACACACACACACACACACACCCCTATGCAAAATGAGACATTTCTGCAATGTTTATGGCTCTGTTTTTCTATAGCATAAAGTCACCAAAGCCCCCAGAGCACCTCTCTTCCAGCCTGGACTTTCAAGGCAGTTTTATTGTCTGTCCATCCCACTGCTTTGGCATTTCTCTGTTGCCTGGCATGAGTGATCGGATCTTCACTTACACCCCCTCCTTAGATCTCCCAGTTTTTCACCTAAGGGCCCACTCTCCAAGGTGCTGGAAGGTGGTAACAAGGATTAACTAACTCTGGATCCCCCAGGGCCTCCAATCTGAGATGCTTGGGCTCCTCCAGCTCTCCTATCTAGCATCCAAATCCATTCTAAGCACCACACACTAGGCCTTGGGAGCCCTAGGCCCTGTGCCATACGTAAGTCAGACCAGTAACACCAAAAAGAGCTCTTGGAACCTGCTGGAGGGATGTCCTATGGACACTGTGGAGGGGCCAAAGAATGCTTTCCAGAGGAGAAGACACCAGACTGGGCCTTGAAGAAAAGTCAAAGATTCTTAAGAGGCTGAGATAAGGAAGGAGAAAGTCTAGGTTGCGGGGCTCATTACCTCCCATAAGCTCAATCATCCCCTCTATGGAGAAGACTCTAAGATCTCTAAAGAAGGCCCAGTCTTTCAGCTCACTGTTGAACTCAATCCAAAACAGAACTCACTATCTTTTAAAGTAAACAATAATGCATTTTTATTTTACATGTATGTTCCCTCCGTTCCACAGCCCTCCCCAGCTGAACAGTAAAAAGAGGATCCTTACAGTGATTTCACACAGCCCAGTCAGACAAACACAGGTGGGTCTCATGAGCCATTTTAAGTTCAGTATCTGCAGCAGAAGGTGGGCACCATGATGTTGTCACCATCAGACCTCCAGTACATATCATTGGACTGACCAGAGAACCCAGTCTCTTTCCCTTCCCCCCACTCCCATCTCCCAGACTTCCTATTGTCAAGGTCACCACCATGGTCAAGTCCTCGACTCTTCACCCTCACCCCCCAATCAATAACCAATCTGCTGCCAAATCCTGTGGTTTCTAGCTCCGAAATATCTCTCCTAAATATCCCCTTCTCTCTGCTCACTGGCTGCCACCTGGCACATGCACACAGAAGTTACTTAATAACTGTTCACTGATTATTTAATTCATTTTAACGCAGTCTTCTAATACCTGAGGGAGGTACGGCTGAATAAGCTATGATGTTACAAGAAATGATGACAGGAACAGCTGCATGGCCCAAGCGCTCAGCCCAGGCCAGCAGGCCAAACACATGAAATGGCTGTAACGTAACCATGCATTCAGCACAGTATTCACAGGATGAACCTGCAACAATTTAAAGAATTCCAAATTTACAAAATCAGAAAGAGCAGGAGCCAAAATAGAGCGTCCCTGAAATCTCCAAAGGGAACCACAGAGAGAAATCTCGGCTGAAAAGGCTGATTTGAGCAATGAACACAGTAGGGTGGGAAGACACGTCCATGGGTTCGTTCTTTCGATGAACTAGCAGTCTCTGGCATGTGAGTTCTATTTTCCAATTAAAAAATTGTTATTACTTTGGCAAAATACACTTGGGGAGCAATTAAAACTTTCCCCTCTTCTAGTCTTCCTTTTCCAGTCTAATTATGGACTGTTTTTTTTAAAGAAGAAAAATTTACTGGTCACTAGAGAAAAAATTATTTTCAGTCATACTATTTTGAGAGTCCCAAGAGATAATGATATGACTGAGTTTATAAAATATTCCTTCAAAATTTCATGGATTCTGTTGGACATTTCCAGATAATTATGACAATGGGCAGAGTCCACTAGAAATGACAGCAAATGTTGTGCATCTCCTAGGACAGTGAGGGCTGAAACATGATTTGGGGTTGTCTGCCCGAAGGAGGGGCTGAAGCAGGGCACTTAGAAACTCAAATTAACTCAGTCTGGATGAAAAGATCGTGGTGGCTCTGGAGAAGGCTGGACAGCCATAGAAAAAAGGAGAGAGGGGAGAGCAGGAAGCCACCAGGCAGTCTGTCTGGCCAACTCCTGTCTCAGGGGATGTGGCATGTGGCCAATGCCCAGGTCCAGTGATTTGGCCTCCTCTCCACTGCAGACAAGAGGTCCTAGCTCCTGACCAGTCAATCCACAGATAAAGAATGAATGGAGTTAGACGGGACCCAATTAAAGCCCAGCTGCACCTCAAAGCAGTCCCCAGGGAAGTCAGCCTCGCTTGGTCACTGACTCCAGAGGAACAAGAAGAAAGAGTACCAGGGTATCTTAGGAGCTGGGCCACCTGCTTCTGCAGATAAAGTGCCCATCAAATGCAAAAACAAAAGTAAAACTGCTTCCACTGCACTCAGGCTCTCTCTCCCCTGTCCTCTCTCTCTGTCCTCTTTCCCTCCCCTTCCCCTTCACTCCCCTCCTCCTCCTCTTCCTTCTTCTCTCTCTCTCTCCCATCCTCCCTCCCCCTCCTCCTTCCCTGTTTCTGTCTCTCCAACTCAAGCTGTTTTTTTAAATATGTGATTAACCTCTTTTCCAAAGCTCTGTCCTAAGTCCTCTACTTTTTTTTAATAAAATTTTTCCTCTAATCTTAATATGAATAAAACACTCAAAGAGATAATCCATAAAGCAGACTATAAATTAATTACAATTTACTTACAAAGAAAACCTGTAAATTCCTTTGACAAATGAACCACAGAATCTACCAGCATCTCAGCCTCCTTGGAGGGGGGGATGCAGAGTGCTGAACATAGTGAGATTTGAACTCCAAATCCACCTTCAGTCACTTAGGGACTGTGGGACTCTGGCAACTTCAACTGTCTCAACCTCAGTTTTCTCAGCTATAAAATGGAGAAAATCTCCAGCCCAACCTCACAGGGCCATTGTGAGACTCACTGGGGCAGCACAGGTACAGTGACCTGCGGCCAGTTGCTCCTGTCACAATCCATTTGCTTTCCAAGTGTTTTTATAGTCCAGCCATGGCATGGTTCTAATTGTATCTTCAATCGGAATCTCTTTCTAGGTGTCAGCATATTTCTCTTTTCTTTTTCACACTTTATTTAAAGTTTTGCGTTCCAAATTCTATCCCTCCCTGAGACAGTAAGTCACTAGATAATGGGTCATACAAAACATCTCCATGTTAGTCACTTTTTACAAGAAGACTTGGCATATTTCTTCTCTTGTGGCCCAATCAATAGAATAGTTGTTCTACTGACAACACACTTGACCCATTCATTTCAGGAATCAGCCAGAATGGCAGAGTAGGAGAAGGTGGGCCAGCCCAGTCTCCAGACAACTATCCCAACACACATTCAAGAGGAGTGCCAGGCTGATGAATGATGGGAAAACCCAAAGAGGAACCACAGGAAGTCATTCTTCTATCCCAAGTGCACAGGCCAGTGACCAGGGGCCAGTGACCAGGGCAGTGCCTGCACCCACAGTGTAGTTACTGAAGCCCCAGAGCCAAACCAGAGTGAGGTTGGCAATGCGCTAAGAGCAAGCTTAGCTATAAATTTCCCTGGGCTCACAGCAGGGTTATGCCTACAGTGGCCAGGATCAGGGACTAGAGCGAGGCCTTAGCATTTCTGTTGTTCTGAACCTGCAGAGCCCAAGAGCATGATGCCAGAGGATGGGCCAGCAACCATCCACTGGAAATCAACCCAAGGCAGGTCTGCGGTTGTGTTGCGTGGCCCCAAACTAGGGTCTGAAGCCTGTAAAGTCTAGGAAGGCACAGCTCAGGCCACCCCCTCGATTAGAAAGTTTGAAGCTTTGGTAGGCCGAGCCAATATAATAAAAACAACAATTCTACCTAAATTAATTTACTTATTCAGTGCCATACCAATCAAACTATCAGACAATTATTTTCCAGAGCTGGAAAAAATAATATCAAATGTCATCTGAAAGAACAAAAGGTCCAGAATATCAAGGGAACTAATGAAAAGAAGTGCTAGGGAAGGTGGCCTAGCCCTATCAGATCTCAAATTGTATTATAAAGCAGCACAGTGGGCACTAGAACGAGGGGGAGGTGAAAGCCTTCCTGTAGAAGGAAGGATTTTAGCTGGGGAAGCTGGGAGGCAGAGATCAGCTAGAGAAAAGACAAGTGTCTGGACTGAGGACCAGGGAGGTGGCTGGCGTCATCGATAGTGGCATGGGGGATGGGGGGGAGAACTAAAGTCTGAGAACATGAGAAAGCCTGGCGGTCCAGGGTGGGTAAGAAGGGCTTGGATGACAAGCAGGCTATCACAATAATTCCCAGTTTCATTCTTTAATCATGTAGGTACCCAGACAAAGTGAAATCATGAGCCTATTGAATCCAATGCTGTGTCAGACAATAGAGCTGAAAGGGGCTTTGCAGAACATTTAATCCAAACTTCTCATTTAACAAATGAAGAAACTGAAGGTCTTGAGGGGTGAGCGTGGCTGAAGCACCTTAGCTACATGGTGACAGCTCTGGTTCTCAGGACCCCAGGTCCCCAGTTGGGGAGATAAACCCAAACAAGGTGGAACAAGTGATCTGCAGAGTCTCCTCCAACCCTAAGCTGCTTCAGAAAATAATTTAAAGAAAGGTGATAGTGAATGACTTAAAATCTTATCAATGTCATGATTGCTTTGTGTGAAAACTAATTTAGTGCTGTCTGTCTTCCACAAAATAAGATTAGCAAGAATTATTATTCTAATGCTTCAGGGGTAGAAATGCATGAGCTCATCGCCAAACAGACCTGGCTAAACCACACAAAGCCTCGGGAACGGGGTCCTTACATAATTTCCGAGGTTGACATTTTGCCTGAGAAACCAGGTCTCAAGTACTTGGTTTTTTGGAATTTTGCCCTCCAAAAGCAAAATGTAGGTGATTAAATGTTTCATGATAAAAGGATTTGGGGCTCAGTCCTATTAACTCTATTTACTGATGATGAACATTTCCTGGTTAGTTTAAAAATTCCACAGAAATCCTCCAGTCCTAGCTAATTAGATTATTATTACCTTCTGCTACAGGTTCTTTGGTGAGTAACCCTTGGCCTTTCCCTTTGTCTCTGTAAAAATTCCAATGGGGTCCATCTTGCCTTGTGAAAATGCTTCCCAGGCGCCTGGGGGCTTTTTGTGCCAAGGGATTATGTTTGAGCCTACAGTAAGTCGCTTATTAAAATGTCTCTGCATGGTGACACATATGACTGGCAGCAGTGCCCACCAACAGAGGCCTGGATATGTCTAGGACAGGGTCTCCAGAAGCTGAGACCAGAGGAAGGAGAAAAGTGACACTGGGACAAAATGCTCAGCTTCATCTCAAGTGCAGACAGAAAAGGCTGGGCTGGGGGTGCTTACAGAAGGTCTTGTCACTCAGACAGACATGACCCTGAGAAAGGTACACACAATACATACTATGCACCCTGAGCACAGCCTGCATCTCTGGACAAGTTATATCCTCCTTTTCTCAAGTACTTTTGAATTCTAAATCTTTTGCCAAGGCTTCATTCTTTTTCTCATTTGACCCAAATAAACAGATTCCATTAAATATATACATTTATTAGATGCCAACTGTGTACAAAATATGGTAGCACCATGCTGAGCATAAGCCAGATGACAGTCCTCAGGGGGCACAGGGGAAGGGAGGGAAGGGAAAGAGGCTGAAACAAGTAACTCCAGTACAAAACAGCATCTGACCCATCTTGGGGGAATGGAGGATGGAAGCTTGGTGTGGGTCCTTATCCCCACTGTCTTGGGATGAAGTCAAAGACCAAACGTGAGTCTAGTCTAGCCCAGGAACCTGCTTCCCCTCAGGGCTTCTGCACTGCTGAGCTCCAGCCAGGGGAGACTGATGTCCAGGGGCTCTGCACAGAAGCAGAACGCTGGCTTCCCACCCCCTAAACCACATCTTATCCAAGCCCCTCCACATCAGCCATCCGGGAATGGGGCTGACATTGAGGGACGATCATGTTAGGCTGGGGAATATAAGCATTAGGGATTGATGAACCCACCTCTCCAAAGCCTTATGGCTCCAGTTCCTCTATGGAGGAGGCAGTGTTGCCCTTCAGAGCCATCCTCCATCTGCTCCTGTGGACACCCTCCGGTTAATGACTGCCTGGAACTAAATCCAACAGCCCTAGTGTGCTCCAAGTGATGCAAAGGCCAGAGGGTGGGACACTGGGCCACCTTTCTTAATGACACCCAGGAAAACACCGGCATCTTTAGGCCACCGTAACTGACTCATGTTGAACTGGATCTGCTCCAAGTTGTTTGACAGAGAATGTCTCCTGAGAAGGCAGGGGCTCAGTCTGGGCCAAGGCTCATGAACACTTTTCCACCAAATGATGCTAAGTCGGAGGATCTGGGTCTGACTCCTCCTACTTCTACTACTTAAATGACTGCAGGAAGTCCCTTCATGCGCCCTAGCATGTGGCCCTGTGGTCAAACTCAGTGACATCATCCACATGCCCTCATGACACAGACATGTGGCCCTATAGTGGCCACAGCTCAAAGACTGCCCTGTCCCTCCGTCTTTCTCCCCCTCCCTTCTCTGTCTATCTGTCTTCTCTCTTTTCTTTCATCGCAAATGAGCAAGCATTTTAAAATTTGAAAGGAGCTAAACATATTTGAGCATCTTAGGTAAAATAAGCAAGTGAAGACTGAAGGCTGCCATGTTAAATACTGTGCTCCCGGTAGTCTGCAGGCATGAGGCTCTTCTGCCCTCCTGTGGTCACTGTGGAAACTGCTGCTATGGACAAATTCCTCCTCTGTGGTCCTATGTGGCCCTTCCTGGGGGTGGCCTACATGGAAAACCCCCAGGCAGTTAACAAAGACAGGGTTGGCTCTACAAGCTGCAATGGACATGGGACCAAGGGTGGGGCCCGAGGCCTCCACATCAGCCTGGGGGCCTTTGGGCTTGGGACCTGGCCTCCGGCCTCTACTGTCCTGTCCATATAATGGAAGTGTTAAATACACACCCCCACACTGCAGGATGCCTGCTCTTGGTTCTGCTGATGCTAGAAAACGACACAGCCAACAAAAATGCTCTGAGTAAATGGCCCTGCTGTTCAAGAGGATGCTTTATCTTGGCAGAGGTGAGCAGAGAGTCTGCAGCACATCAGAGAGAGCGGTGGACATCAGGTCACGTTCAGCCCAGGCCAAAGACAATCAGTCCCTTCCTTCCCACCTCCTGGATTCTCGACTTCAGCAAAAAACAGAGATGAAACACGGAGGACTCCATGCATGACCCTGTACAAGTCACTGAACCTGTTTGTCTCAGCTCTAGGGTGGGCCACACTCCAGAGCTGTTGTGAGAATTAAAGGAGATGCTCAGCACAGCGCCGGGTGCACAGAAAGTGCGAAGTGAACGCCAGCGCGCGTCCCATGTTAAGAAGGCATGCACAATCAGGGCTCATGGCTGAAGTAAGTCATTGGCCTGGGCTGCAATAGTTCAGATATTTGCTACCCACACTAACACGTGGTAGCCGCTGGACACGTTCATTGGTCCCTTCCTCTGTGCGGGCATCTCCCTGGGCACAAAGACAAAAATGAGCCAGGCCCTGCCCCACAGAGCTCACTGCCTCTGAGGGCAGGCCACAGGCTCAGATGTGAGCAAGGACAAACATAAAACGTGCACGGGAGCTCATTTTTGTGGGAGGGGGGAAAGGGGTGGGGATCAGCACCCATACCAAGACACAGAAGTCTACCCACTATCTGTGGGTAGTCTTCTCACCATTAGGAAGTCAGTTCCTTGAAGGCAGGACCCTCTTTCCAGCCCCCAGTACTTTGCCCAGCAGTGCTCAAGCCTCTCCTTCCCCCGAACAGCCCTGCCCCGCTGCACTGATCCCAGCCCCTGCTCCCGACCACCAGCCTGGTCCAGGGCCTCATCAGCTCCTAGCTGGACCATGGCCAAAGACAGGGCTGACCTTGCCATGTCTTTGCTTCAAACTCCAGTGTTTCCTCATTCCCTCTAAAATCAAAGACTGACTGCCATATACCATTCTTCATGATCTGCCGCCTCACCCTTCCTGCTCACCTACAGATGCCCTCCACCTTCCACCTGACCTTGGTGGATCTCTCACAGAAGCTCCAGCACCTTCCACATGACATCCTGCTCCCACCTCCCCTCTGCACGCCCTCCAAAAAGCTCAGCTCAAGACCTACCCCCTTGCTACAGGAGGAATTCCCTTCCCCCAACCCCGGATTTCATACTTATCTGGGAACAGCATGCCTTGACAGGAGGTAAGTTCCTTGAAGTCAACAAATGCTGTGTTCATAGCACCCAAGACAACACCTGGCACACAGCAGGCACTTAATAGATGCTTACTGACTAATTACGAGAAAGAGATCCTAAATGGTGAGGTTCTGGTTAAAGACAGACCGTGGTCTGCAGAACAGAGCCATTTGGGGTGGCCGCGGTGCCAGTCAGAAGAAAGGCCACGGTGCCAGTCAGAAGAAAGGCCACGGTGCCAGTCAGAAGAAATCATGGATCGAAATCCACACGCTTAACAGGGTTTGTCTTGCTTGTCTGCATGCATGTGCGAGCACATGTGTGTTCCTATGTGCTAGATGTATATACATGCATGTGCACACTGCAGATGTCCAGTGTTTCAACCATACTATGGGTAAGATGAGAGTCTGTGGTTAAGTCTGATTACCAAGAATACAGCGTCTGGACGGCCACCTGCCAAAGCACACCTGGGTGATCAGGGGGACTTTCAAAGAACCTGACTGCACAGACTGGCCTGTGTAGAATCCAAACAAGATGAAGACAAGTTCATGAAAGCATCTCCTTAAATCTGAATTCAACATTTAAACCACCTTCTCATGATCAGCCAGTTTAAATAAAATGCCACAATGAGAAAAGACCATAAGAGACTAGAAATTATCTCATCCAGAAAGCATTTGATTTCTTTGCAAAGAGAAATGGCAGCCAAGAGCAACCCCAGCTTGGAATATCAATTTATTTTACATTCTAAAATAAATTCATGAAGATTTTGAAGGATTATGAGCAGTATGACTTCACCATATGACTAGAAATAGTAGAAAAAAATCCCGTTTACAGGAAGCTTGCACTAAGCCAGATTCTCCCAAGGGCATTAAGAATGAAACCCCAGGGGGACAATGAACAGACAAAAGGTGGCAAAGACCTCCTGAGGTTTCTAGAACAAAGTCTTTTCTCTGTCAATGGCAGTAGAGCTCCCGCATCTACAGTCTCTAACGTGATGGCTGCCATTGTGCTACCTCGGGGGATGGGAGTGTGAACCTCATGAAGGTCATTAATGTGCAATGAGGTTGGGACCCTGCATGAGTAGGGCCTCGAATGTCTGAGTAAGGAACACGTGTCACTTGGCAGGCAGTGAGGAGCTTCTGTAAAGGGTTCTAAGCAGCAGAATGACGTGATTGGAGAAACCTGAAGGAAAATGAATGTGGTGTCTGTTTACAGGAGAGGCTGGGGAGGGAGAAGATGCATTAGCATCCTAATTCATTCCTATTTATCCCTCGCCTAAGGGAGGTAAAGAGGTCTGAGCTAGGGTGGCAGGGGTGGTGGGAATGAACAATATGAGATGACGGGATCCTCTGCAGAGGATGTGAAGAGGGGGGTCACAGAGGTGACTGGGAACAAAAGGGAAAGAGAAGCAAGCTTGGGGAAGAGGAGAGGCAGGGACCACAGTGGAGTGTGTGGTTGGCAGGCAGCACTTTTAGTGGTGGAAACAAAGAAAGGTTGAATGGTTGTGCCACATGAAGATCCCACCAGTGGTATAAGAAATGAGGGAGCAGAGATCTTAGAGACATGGGAAGACCCTGTGAACCAATGCAGATTGAAGGGAGTAGGGCTGCGATAATGTTGCCAGGGCACTCTGCCAATCCCAAAGGTTGAGGCAAATGCTCCTTCTTACTATGACTTGCTCTCAAAATCTATGACTGAAAATCCTTCTTGGCAAAAAAGCTTTAACAATATCAAAATTCATCTGAAAGAACAAAAGATCCAGAATATCAAGGGAACCAATGAAAAGAAGTGCTAGGGAAGGTGGCCTAGCTCTACCAGATCTCAAAATAAAGCAGCAATAATCAAAACCATTTGGTACTGACTAAGGAACAGAAGGGTACACCAGTGGAATAGGTTAGGTGCTCAAGACACAGTAGTCAATGAATACAGCAATCTACTGTTTGATAAACCCAAGGACCCCAGCTTCTGGGAAAAGAACTCACTGTTCCACAAAAATTGCTGGGAAAACTGGATAACAGTGTGGTGGAAACCAGGCATAGACCAAAGCCTGACACTGTACACAAGAATAAAGTCCAAGTGGGTACATGATCAAGGTATAAAGATTGATACTACAAACAAATTAGTGAAGCAAGGAAAAGTGTATTTATCAGATTTATGGAGAAGGGGAGAATTTTTGACTAAACAAGAGATAGAAAGCATTATAAAGCACAAAATGTTCATCTTGATTACATAAAACTGAAAAGTTTTTGCACAAACAAACCCAATGCAACCAAAATTAGGAGGGAAGCAGAAAACTGGGAAAGAATTTTTGCAACTAGTGTCTGTGATGAAGGCCTCATTTATATAGAGAACTGAGTCAAATGTACAAGAATACAGGTCATTCCCCAATTGATAAATGGTCAAAGGATATGAACAGGTAGTTTTCAGAGGAAGGAATTAAAGACATCTATAGTCATATGAAAAAATGCTCTAAATCACTTTTGATTAGAGAGATACAAATCAAAACAACTCTGAGATACCACATCACACCTATCAGATTGGCTAACATGACAAAACAGGAAGATGATAAATGTTGAAGAACATGTGGGAGAGTTAGAACACTAATTCATTGTTGGTGGAGCTGTGAACTGATCCAACCATTCTGGAGAGCAATTTGGAACTATGCCCAAAGGGCTACAAAAATGTGCACACCCTCTGACTCAGCAACATCGCTTCTAGGACTGTATCCCCAAGAGATCATAAAAATGGGAAAGGGTCCCATATGCATAAAAATATTTATAGCAGCTCTCTTTATGGTGACCAAAAACTGGAAATCAAGGGGATGCCCATCAACTGGGGAATGGCTGAATAAACTGTGGTATATGAATGCAATGGAATACTATTGGGCTATAAGAAATGATGAACAGGAAGACTTCAGAGAGGTCTAGAAGGACTTATATGAACTGATGCTGAGTGAAAAGAGCAGAACCAGGAGAACTTTGTTCACACCAACCACTACAGTGTACAAGGAATTTTTCTGGTAGACTTAGTACTTCATTGCAATGCAAGGACTTAAATAATTTCCAGTGGTCTCTTAAGGCAAAATGCCTTCCACATCCAGAGAAAGAACTATGGAATTCGATCGCAGAATGAAGCAGATCATTTTTCTTTGAATTATGTTTTGGTTTGTTTTATGATTTCTCCCATTCATTTTAATTCTTCTTTGCAACATGACTAGGGTGAAAATGTATTTAATAGGAATGTATGTGTAGAACCTATATAAAACTGTATGCTGTCACAGGGAGGGAGTGGGTAGGTGAAGGGGAAGGGGGGCAGGGAGGGGAAATACGTTATATGGAAGTGATTGGAGAACACCGAAAACAAATAAAATATTTTTTTAAAAAAAGCTTTAACAATGAAGAGGATGTGCCAGCTACACAGCATGACTGAGGGGAACTGATACCAAAGTCATTTGGACATAAGTCTTTGCATCGGAATTTGGGGGATCCATCGGTGCAGGTAGCATCAGCACCTCTCTTAGATGTTCTTCAGAGCAGCCTGGAGCCCAGAGGCATCATCACTAACACTGAGCTCAGTGGAGACCAACAAGGGCTGGGTGACTGGCCCACAGGTACCTGTAAGACAGAGTGGAACTCTGGACACCAAGTCCAAAGCCTCCTCTGCACCTGGACTGGGCTGCTGCGTCCCTACAAACCCAAATTCACTCCTTTTGGTCCCACTCTCTGGCCCTGGAAGGCTGCCAGTGCAGTCAGAGCATCAGGTCCCATCTCCTAAAGACACACCTTGTGCCGTCACAAACCTTGTCCTCTCATCCTCTTCTGAGGAGACATTTTCCCTCCTTCCTGACTGACAGCTTTGCTGAGTATAGAGTAAAAGCTACAGCCAGCTGCTTCCTTAAGAGCCTCCCCTAATGGGTAGGACAGTCATGACACACACAAGAAGGAAGCATCAAGGTGGGATTCAAACCCAGGACTCCTGACCCTGGCCCCTGGGCTCCCTTCCCTCCCATCACTGGGAGCCTCTGCTGCCCTTCTTACAAACCCCCCGACCCATCTTCCATGTCAATTTGTGGAGTTTTATGCAGTCATTATTCTGAGCAGGATTACGGCTATTTCTGCACAGCATCCTCAAGTTCCTTGGAGAAGGGAGAGGGGAGGGGTGAGGGTGAAGGTGGCAGGGAAGGAACATTTCTACAGTGTCCACTGTGTGCCAAGCACCATGCTAATTACTTTACAAGCACTGTATCACTTGATCCTCACAACAACCCTGAGAGGTGGGTGCTATTATGGTCCCCATTTTACAGTTGAGGATACTGAGGCATATTGATTTGCCCAGGGTCATACAGCTAGTGTCTGAGATTGGATTTGAACTCAAGTCTTCCTGACTCCAGGCCCACCACTCTATCTACTGGACCACCAGCTGTCTCCTTCTTGGAAAGACTATCATTTTTTCATATAAGCAGCCCTTCAATACAGCACACACTAGGGGATGAAGAAATGTCCCCTGAACTGAACTGCAGACTAAGGTTATCTGAATTACTAGGCCAGGAGATTTTAAAAGCTGGAATGAGGTTTAAATACCCTTTATTTCAGTCCCCTTATTTTATAAGTGGAAAAGTAATCATCCCCAGAGAGATGATATGCCCTGCCCACCTTCCCTATTACTATACAGAGCACCCCCATCCTCCAAGTCCTCACTAGGAGTCACTGTGGACTCTTCAATTCTCTCACCCCTCAGATGCAATATGGTGCCAAGGGCTATCAATTTCCCCTCTGGTCCACTCCACCTCTGCTGCACCTCTTGTACATTTCACCTCTGCTGTACCTCTTGTCCATTTCACCTCTGGTCCATTTCACCTCTGCTGCACCTCTTGTCCACTTCACCTCTGGTCGATTTCACCTCTGCTGCACCTCTGGCCCACTTCACCTCTGCTGCACCTCTTGTCCACTTCACCTCTGGTCGATTTCACCTCTGCTGCACCTCTGGTCCATTTCACCTCTGCTGTACCTCTTGTCCATTTTTTCACCTCTGGTCGATTTCACCTCTGCTGCACCTCTGGTCGATTTCACCTCTGCTGCACCTCTGGTCGATTTCACCTCTGCTGCACCTCTGGCCCACTTCACCTCTGCTGCACCTCTTGTCCACTTCACCTCTGGTCCATTTCACCTCTGCTGCACCTCTTGTCCACTTCACCTCTGGTCCATTTCACCTCTGCTGCACCTCTTGTCCACTTCACCTCTGGTCCATTTCACCTCTGCTGCACCTCTGGTCCATTTCACCTCTGCTGTACCTCTTGTCCATTTTTTCACCTCTGGTCGATTTCACCTCTGCTGCACCTCTGGCCCACTTCACCTCTGCTGCACCTCTGGTCCATTTCACCTCTGCTGCATCTCTGGTCCATCTCACCTCTGCTGCATCTTGTCAACTTTATTGTTCTACACATACACACACAGAGCCTCCACACGGTGTGGACCCTCATCCCCTCCTCACACCACTGCAATAGCTGCTAGGGGGTCTGTGTGCCTCAAGTCTCCCCATTCTCCAGTTCATCATTCATTTATCCATGAAAATGCTTCTCCTAAAGCTGAGGTTCGACCATAAAAGCCCCTGCTCAATAAACTCTAGTGGCTCCCCTTTACCTGCTGCCCCCTCCTCCCTTTCCAGTTGTCCTCTACCTTAATTCCCTCCATGTACTCTAAGATCCAGCAGCCCTGGCCTCCTGGCTGTCAACAGCTCTCTGCTCTGGACACTCTCTATGGCTGTCCCCCAGGCCTGGAACACTTTCTCCTCATCTCCACCTACAGACTTCCCAGGCTTCCTCCCATCACCCAAAGGAAGCCTTCCCCAGCCCCTCATGATTCTGGTGTCTTCCCTCGTCTCCTATGTAGCCTGCATATAGCTTTCTTATTATATTTGCTTTGTTTACATGTTGTCTCCCCATTAGATGGTGAGTTCCCTGAGAGCAGGCAATGTCTTTAGTTCTTTTTGCAGCCCCAGATCCCCAGGGCTTAGCACAGTGCCTGACACATAACAGGTACTTAACCAATGCTAGGTGACTGACTGATGAACCTAGTACACAGGAGGTGATTAATAAATGCAGCTAGATGTTGCGGTGGATAGAGCACTGGGCCTAGAGTCAGAAAGACTTAAATCTAAATCCAGCCTGAGACATTTACTAGCTGGGAGACTCTGCGCAAGTCTCTGAACCTCTTGTGCCTCCGCGTCCTCAGCTGTAAAATGGGGACAACAGCACCCACTACCCAGGGTTGTGAGGATCAATGATGCTTGTAAAGCCCTTGACACAGGGCCTGGCACACAGCAGGCACTACCGAAACGTTAGGCTACCATTACTGTAATTATTACTAGAAGCATTATAACTGTGAAGTGCTTGGCACACAGTAGGCGCTACTTGTGCCATTGTACATTACGAGGTAATAACTGTAAAGCACCTGGCAAAATGCTTAGCACCCAGTAAGCGCCTAGTCAATGACTGCTGACTACAGCTTCCCTTGGGCCAGCCTTGGGGGGGGGACGTCACTGATGACGGCACGCGCACACACTTGCCTCCCACTCGCTCAGGAAGCGCAGCGCCTCCTCGCGGCCAACGCCCTTGTGCCGCCGGAACTCGTCCTTTACATACTGATCGCCGAGGGCGCGCAGGTCGGGCGGCAGCGCACGGTGCAGCGTCAGAAGCCGCCGGTACAATGCTCGCACGCGGGACGCGTGCGGCCCCAGCATGGCGGCGTCCCCGGCCTCACGGCGCCGACCCCGCGGGGGCTCGCGATGCGCCTGCGCGCGCCGCTCGGCTTCTCTGCGTCTCTCTCGGGAACCTCCTACTTCAGTCCCGCTTCCGCCCTGACCTTCGGAAGCTCCCAATGCGCCTGCGTCATTCCCGCCCCTCCAGCCCCCCTCCCCCGCCTCCGGGGAGGTTCCCAATGCGCCGGCGCACTGCACAGCTTCTCTCCAGGGCGCTTAGAGGGCCGGGCACGCCTGCGCACTGACCTGCCCCCTCCGCAAAGACTGATCGCGTCTGCGCATGCGCTTTGTTCGTCAGTGTCCGTAACGCCGGCCTGCAGTGGGCGTACGTTGGAGGCGGAACAAGAGCGGCCTTGGCGGCGGGCCTCAGGGAGGCACGTGCGGAGGAACCTCGGCCCAGCGTCCCAGCGACACCCCGGGAAACTGAGGCTGCCCATCCGACCCTCACGGGAAGCCAACTCTGAGCTTCCCAGCCCTTCGCCTCCAGGAAGCCCTCCTTCATCTCCCGGGCCGAGGAAGGGGAGGGGGCCCGGCACGTGGGAAAAGCCCGATTGGGGTGGGGTGCCCCCCCCAATCCTACAGAGAGGGAAACTGAGGCCACGGAAGGGTGGGGGCTGTGGGATTGAACTGCCTCCGGTATGTCCAGATGGAACTGTCCAGGTGTGGTTCGGTGGGAGCAGGGGTTCAGGAGCCGGGTGGGAGAACAGGACCACCCCCTCCCACGGGCTCCCACCGTGGTCCGCCACAGTCAGAGGCTGGATGGAGACGGAGCCGAGTATCTCCCACGTTGTTACAGTGTAGCAAGCTCAGCCCTGCTGGCCTCCCAGAACCCCTGTTCTGGAGAGCCTGCCTCCTGGAGCTCCCTCCTGCCCCGTGCTGCCCTGGCTGACTCCTCTGCTGCCCTGCTACCCCCTACATCCCTGCTAGTGGTCATAGCCCGCTGGCTAAGGCCCTTGAGAAGGCCATGGGCAGTAGGGTTCTTCTCGCTGGTCTTTTGGCTCTTCTGGCCTCATCATTTAGCAGAAACTGTTCTCTCCTAAGCGACTGATGACCCTGGCGGAGGGATGGAGGAATAACCACCTGATCTGCCCCTGCCTAGGCAAGGACAGGGGAGAGGGGGTGGCCTCTTCCTCTTTGGCACAACATTGACTATTCTTGGAGGACAGGAACCTTCTTCACAAGAATGATTGGGTCACATCCTTGGTAGGGAACATTCTCTCACTGACCAGTGCTGCCTTTTGTGGAAGGGTGAAGCTGCTGTTGAGTGAGAACTGCAGTGCTAGCTCACTCCTAGAACTTTTTGTTTCAGTTTGGCCTTTTACCCCCCAGGGTGGGCACACTTCTGAGAGAACTGGGTCCTCCAATAGGCAGTGTTAGTTCTGTCTGTCTGACAGTCCTTAGTTACCAGATCCAATGACCTTTTCTTAGGCCTCCTTGACCTTGCTGCAGCTTGGGACCCTGTGGGTCCCTTTCTTCTCCTGGATACTTTCTTCTCTCCAGGTTTCTGGGACATCCCCCCCACATTTTCCCCGCCCTTTCTGAGCAGGCCTTCACTGTGTCCTTGGCTGGATCTTCATCCAGGGTCCCATCCCCACTACTAACTAACTTTGAGTCTGAGAAGCCTCTGTCCTGGGCCTTCTCCTCTTTCCCCTTCTTATACGCCTTGATTTCATCAGCTCACATGAATTCAGTTATCATCTCCATGCTGATGATTCTCAAAACTATTTATCCAGCCCTAACCTTTCTCTTCACTTCTGGACTCTCATCCCCGACTGCATATTGGACATTTCAAACAGGATACCTTATAGATATCTGAAACTCAACATGTCTATAGTGGAACTCATCTTTTCCCCAAATCCTTTCCAAACTCTCTTTATTGTCCAAGGTACCATCCTCCTCCCTGTCACCAGGTCTTACAACTCAAGCCTAACACTTGACCCTTCACTGTTACCCACCCATGTCCACTCAGCTTTCAAGTTCTGTTGTTTCTACTTTCATCACACCTCTAATACATAGACCCTCCTTTCTCCTCTGAGAATGACCAGCCTGGTCAGGCCCTCATCACCTGCCTAGACCATTGTAAGTGAGACAGGTCTTTCCCCCTCCAGTTTCTTATTCATTGAGTTGTCCAACAGATCACACAAAAGAGCAGGCCTGATCATGCTTGCGTCCCCCCTGCATAATAAACTCCAATGTTTGATTGCCTCCAGTATCAAATAGAAAGTCCCCTTTTTACTTTTAAAGCCCTTCCAAACCTGACCTCCTACCTTTCCAGGCTTTTTGCATATGACCCTCACCACCTTACTCTGCACCTTACACATTCCTGGCATTTTCTTGCACAATATTGTCTGACTTGGGCATTCTCACTGAATGTCTCTCATCCCTGGAATTCCTTCTTATATTTAGGCTTGCCTAGCTTCCTTCACATCCCAGCCCACATCCCAACGGCTCTAGGAAACCTTCCCCAATCCCCTTTGGTTCTGCCGCCTTCCCTCTCTAGACAATTCTTCATTTATCCCATCTAGCTGGTTCATTGATAGTTATTTTGCATGTTTTCTCCCCCATTAGAGTGTGAGCTCCTGGAGAGCAAGGACTGCTTTTCTTTGTATCCCCAGCATTTGACATGCAGTAGGTGCTTAATCATTGTTTAACAGGTAATTGGCTGATTAACAGTGATCTCCAGAATAGGTGATGGCCAGTGAAAGTTCTGAGGGGTAAAGTATTGGAGGACCTAGTAAGGGCAAAGAATAGGGACAGGAAGAAGTGGAATCAGGAGATTATAATAAAGGGACAGGCATCCAAGGGAAGACCAGTCCTTTGGGGAGCTAAAGTTGGAATGGAGACTGAGGAACTGGGAAATTAAACTCATTAATATGATTGATAGCTGAAGTCCTGTACTCTGAGGGAAGGAAAGGGAGGCTGTGACCCAGGTACCAAAATCATTGAGAAAAAAGGGCACAAATCCTGAAGGCCACCAGGGCCTGGGTGATGACAGTACAGTGAGAGTCTGGAAAGCAAGTGATTCAGAAGACAAATGGCACAACCATCCAGGAAGCCAGAGCCCCAGAAAATGGAGGACATAAGAATAAATAAGGTCTCAAGTGAAAGGAAATTAGAGAGTGCAGATACTGTGGGGTGGGGGTGAGGAAGCAAACAGCAGGGGTGGGTAAAGGGGGTTGTTTGGCATCGAGGTTCAGTATTACGGAGATGGGAAGGTAAAAGGAGGATGGGAGTGTTTTAATGGTGAGGGAAAGAGTTCAGACAGAGTATGGGTGCATTGGTGGATTAGGGGAGCTTCATGAATGGAAGGAGGCTGGCATTTAGAAGGTAGGTGGTTAGCAGGATCAAGTGGTTCAAGGGTAAAGATTAGTGCCTAGGGGACTGTAGGTGGAGAGCAAGGCTATCCCAATGCCAGCCTGAGTGCACATGCCCACTGCCCTGGGTTTAGAGCCAGGACCCCGCAGAGACTCCAGCTCCAGCGTAGCTGCTGTTTGCACACAGCTGTGTGCCCACTGTTGTCTCTCCCAGTAGACCATGAGCACCTTGAGAGCAGGGCCTGACACATACTGGGTGTTCAATAACAAATGTATATTGTGCCCACTGTGTGCCAGGTGCTGGGGCCAAGGGCTCTACAATAAGGATCCATTTGATCTTCCAGCAACCCTGGGAGGTAGGTGCTGTTATCATCCCCATTTCACAGATGAGGAAATGGAGGTTGAAAGCTTTTTAAGTGACTTGTCTGGGGTCACACACTAGTGTCTTAAGGCTGAATTTGAACTCGGCTGGGTGCTTTACTCAGTGTGCCAGCTAGCTTCTCCACTTGATCTAGCTTGGTGTTGCTAAAATTTCAGCTCCAGTTTCCTCATCTGGAAAATGGGCATCATAACAAACGCCCTGCACCATTCCGAGGGCTGACGTGCAGATGAAACAGAGAGGCTGGAGCAGGGGGCTCCCCAGGCACGCTGGGCCAGCTCTCGCCCAGGTGACTCCATTAATGAAGCACTTCCTGGATTGTTAGTTTCTCAATAAGAGGTTGAGAAAGGCCTGGCTGAAGTCAGGATTTGGAAGATGGCTGCACTATCATGTATTAACTGCTCACTGACACTAAAACAGCAGCAACAATGCATATGGTGAATGCACAGCGCCTAGTCTGTGTGGGTAGAGCGCAGGGAGCTTACATTCTAAAGGGGGAGACAAGATGGCAGAGATGGACGAGGAGAGGGGCCCCCACCAGGGGTGTAGTGAGACAGAATGGAGACCTAGGAGTGGTACCCAGGAAAGAACAGAGGAGTGATGCCCCGGCCTTCAGGCCAAGAAGGCTGCGCTGGCCTGGTTCGAGTGGGAAAGGATTGGTCACTTCATTCCGGGTTTGTATCTTTCCTTTCAGGTACCTTCTCGATGGAGATAAAGTAAGGAAAGCATTGTGCCCTACTGGAAGTCAAGGTCATTATCGTGATCTCTGGGCCGAGGGAGGAAGGAAGCCTCGGGGTGGTTCTGTTTGCTTTAATTGAGTGAAAACATTTGCTTCGAAGGAATCCCAGCATTATTGTAATAGGTTTTATTTACTATTCAAACAGACCACATTAAGGGAAACTGGCAAGGTTTAAATGTGCCGTGGCTATTTTATTTCAGGAAATTCTTTCTAACCATACATCATCTGTTAATATTCTTGTAAATTGGAGATTAATTTCTTGTTCCATTTTGCTTTTTTCTGGTTTCCCCTTTCAGTCAGAGAACATGTATTATAAATATTATTTTGTGAGCTGAAGTTCTTATAAGAAAATAGAAAAATAGATTTTTTCCAACAAATTAATAAAAATGAGCTTGTGTCTTCAGCTCGATGGGAGCAGTAAGAGCCAGCACACATGGCAATGCCAGTGGAGGGCAGGCTTGGGCTGGCACAAAGGAGTGACAGAATGGTACTCGATTCACCTCTTTAGTAGCCACAGTGGGGTGCTAGAAGCAGTAGGAGGGAACAGAAGGTGTTGGGAAACAGTTTTTTATGCCATCTAAAAAGATCAGTACTTTCCAGGATTCTAAGCTGTTTGCTAACTCAGAAACCCATCTTTACTCATTGCTTGGGGCACAAGCCTGCCAGAGACAATACATTTTCATTAAATTTTTCTTGTTAGAAGCATCTCTGCTTGGTTTCCCTAGAACATTGGTGACAACTCCATATTTAGGGTGAAAATGACTTTGGGAAGTGTGGGAAGGGGCCTGTTGCTGAGAAGTCTCAGTGCCTTTGCTTTGAACTAATGGGTTCTTCCCCCTCAGTGGTAGCTCATGGGCAGTGGTTGGGAGAGGATGCTGGCCCAGGGTGGTGGGGCTAGGGTGGAGTCACCCTCGGATTCCTACTGCTGATTGGTACTTCCCCCCACACTGAGATTTGTGGCCACTCCTCCCTCTCCTGTCTCCTCCATTCAGTTGGAAGCCACCCCACTCTCTCTTCTCTTGTCTTTCCAGGATGTTGACACATAACACACCCTTCCTCATTTCACTCTCTTGTTCACTTTTTACTTCAGCCTTTATGCAGAAAACTCCTCTGTGGACTTGGGAGTTTCTTCTTTTATCTCCCTGCTCCCTCACCTTCCATGAGGTCCCCCTCTGATGCCTCCTCATGCCATGGAGATGGCCCTCCCTGGCTTCTCAAAGGCTGCGGCATCGGAGCACAAGATCAGACCCAATCTACCATTCTAGCAAGGCTTTGGAGAGTGACCACAGCTGCTCTCCAAGCCATGACAGACAACCAACCGTGAAATACAAAATGGTCCTTAGTAAAGAATGGTGGTGGAGCCAGAGAGAGGATGCTGAGAGTCACAGTCAGGAGACTACAAATAGGAACCTGAAGGTTAGTCCTGTACAGGTGAGGTATTGGGCAGTGACCTGCAAGTGGACCAGTCCTCAGGGAACTGAAATGTGCTCATTCTGACATCTTTGTAAACAAAAGCAGTGTAGAAGTAGAAGCCTATTGGAAGGATGGTGTCCAGGTTCTCCAGCAGGTGGCAGGGTTGGGCTTTATTATATAGGGTAGCCATGCTTGAGAGCTTCTAACTCAACTCCCAGGAGTGGTAAAGAATGGCACTCCCAGAGCTTGGATCCTACACATCCCCTTGGGGTTCTGAGAAGAGCTTGAGACCAAGACCCTGAGATCTCACTTCTCCTTGCCACTTCCTTGTGCTTTGATTCTAACCTAGCTCCCCAGTCTAACACATTACTCAATCTTCTCATCCAAGAGGAATACTCTTGCTATGCAACATCACCCTAGGTTACCAATGATTTTTTCACATTTGGTCTAAACAGATGTTTCTTCCTTGGGTTCATAGACATCACCCCCTCTCCCCCAGAGGTCCATGATGGGAAACAAAATCATGCATCTTTATTTTCTCTAACTGAAATTTAGCATTTCCTTCAATTATACTTGAAAACAGCAAATGTTATTCTGACTTACCTGGCTAAGGTTTCAGAGTGTAGCATTTTATCATTTCTCATAAATGGGATGAGGTGATGATTTAGTTTCTCAATCAACCCTCAATCTGATACACACAAAGCAGCAAGAACTACCATTTTGTAGGATATCTAATCCATATTTTAGTGCTCATAGGAAGTACTTGCAAAATGACAACCATGAAAACAATTGCAGGTTATGTGCCAATATGGGGAGGGGAGGAATCTGTAAGAATTCACTAATAAGCTCCAAATTGTATCTTTTCTTTTGGAGTCTTTGGTAACTTTAATGAAAAGATGGAAATGGGGCAAGTGGGAATAAGTATGTTAGCAAATGTGATTTTGGACTAAGGGAGGGTGGATGTCAGAAGACCATAGATTGCACAGAAATCTCATACCAATATATCATGACCATGTTCATTAAGGACAGAATTCGAAGGCACTGGACATGGTGAGTCCCAATCGCATCCCAAAACTGAAACTGATTCATTTTGAAAGACAGAAAATAATTTATTACTGATGTGTGGATTGTCTCTACACAGAGAGAAAAGATCAAAATCCCTACAACACTAGGAGAAAGAAAAAGTGTGAGAAAAAGAGAAGACCTACCCTAAATCCCAAATAGATATAATTGATCATGACAGAACAAAGTTAGGAGAGCAGATCATATAGCTATCCTAGCTAGAGGAGGAAAAGGGCTGATGAATTCTTAACCCTAAGGACAAAATCCAAAGTCAGAAGATAAAATGGATCATGTTTATTATGTGGAATTGGAAAGCTCTTGTATGAAAAGAAAAAATGCAGCTAAGATAAGGCAAACTGTCAACTAGGGAAAATATTTTTATGAAAAGTTTATGATAAGGATCTGATATCCAAGATATTCTACATATATATAGGTATGTATATATTCCTATTACATATGACATATAACATATTTTCCTATACATATGACATAAAAAGCTTACAAATATATAAGATGAAAATCCATTCCTAAAAGAAAAGTAATCAAAGGTTTTCAAGTCAGCAAGTATTTATCAAACATTATGTACCAGATACTGTGCTGATTGTTTAGAAGACTGACACATACAAAATGAAGGATGGTTCCTCCCTGCCCTCAGATAGCTTACATCCTGGTTATTGTTTAGTATGGTTTTTCTTGGCAAAGATACTAAAGTGGTCTTGTCATTTCCTTCTCCAGCTCATTTTACAGGTGAGGAAACTGGGACAAACAGGATAAAGTGACCTGCCCAGGGTCACACAGCTAGTTAGTAGCTGAGACCAGATTTAAACCCAGGTCCTCCTGACTCCAGGCCCAGTACCGTATCCACTGAGCCATCTAACTGCCTCTACATTCTACTAGGGAAAGATGCCACCTATAAGGGAAATGGAAAAGAGAAAGGGGGTCACTAATCAGGAGAATGAGACTTCAAGGTTGAGCTGGTCAAGGCCACTGTCAAGGAGAAGTGACTGAGAAATGTGGGGAGACCCTCAGGAAGATGCTATGCATGATGTTGGTGGCCATGGAAGCAGAAAGTCTAGGCAACTCTGTGGGAGGGAGCTCTGGCCAACAGCGAAGAGTCTTGGAGACTTGTCCTTAGTGCTAAGTAAGGTGTTTTGCTCAGGGTCCCACAGCTTGTGTCAGAGGTAGGATTTGAACCCAGGCTTTCCCTTGAGGCTAACTCTCACCATTGTACTACATTCCATCTTTACAAGAAAAAGTCAAAGCTGTAAAATGTTCTCGACCAAGTTGGACCCCAAAGGAGAGATATCAGCTGACATTTCCCTTTCTCCCTCTGCTATTTACAGAAGTTGGGGACACTGGGTATGAGACACTGCTATAACATCAGTTTATTTATATATTTTTAATTTGTAATTTTTTTCATTCCTTAATACTTTATTATGAAGGACAGCTCTCTGGAAGGAGTAATAGAGTGGGATTTCAGATGGTATCAATAAAGCAAAAGGGAACAAAATGTATTTTTAAAATGTCTTGCATTTTAAAACAAACCCAATTAAACAAGTAATTGATGAAAATAGGGAATTAATGGAAAAAAGAAATGTTGACACAGGTTTTAGCAATTTCAATGGAAGTTTAATATAGATTGTCATAATGAGCTTAACATCTATCTTTGTCAGTAATTAGTTACCAAGTGGAAAATTATCATAGCTCAGGGCAACAGTAGTTTAAAATATTAACTTGTTCCTGAAATCTCAACAGAGAAGGAGGGCGGAAATTTACTAGCAATATTACCTCATAAAATAGTGAGAAGCAGTGAAGGGGAATTTAAAGAATTTAGAGATTCCCAAAGAGGTAGCCATCTGGAGTGCATTTAGGGATGAAAAAGGAAAGGAAGACCACAAGCAAACAAAAGGTGGAAAAGATCTGCAGAAATGTTTGCAATAAACTTTTCATTGTGAAGGAGAGTGGAATTTCTCCCATTTGGACTCAGCATCATGGTTCCACACACTTCTCAAGGCATGGGAGAGGGAGTAAGGGAGCTAAGATTTTAATTTACAAATAAAAACCAAAACCAAAAATGGTGGCTCCAAGAACAATAACTACTAACCCAAGTACCAACTTCTCCACTGACAAACATCAGGACTGTCAGTCATGTTCTCACCAGCATTACCCCATTGTAGACCAATGAACTAGAAGACAAAGGGTGTACAAGACCCCAGTGTGCTTTTTGTTTGATGCCCAAAGTATCTGACTCCACAGGGCTAATTAGCCTTGAATGCTGCCTTTCAACAAAACATCTCTTATACATGTGCAAAAATATGGCACAATTCTTTGTGGACATCCTCCCATGATTTCATCCTAGGCTGATCAGCCTTCCCACTCAATGACTTCCACCTCTGATAAGAAGAAGGTAACATGGAGCATTCGAGCAGTTCATCTTTGATCTTGCTGTGTGACTCTTCATTTTTGCTCACCCATTTATCTGATGGTAACTGGTTCTCCACTCTTCCCTCAAAACCCCTAGTTTTTCATACATTTCAGCCTGCTGGCCTTCATTACC
This sequence comes from Bettongia penicillata ogilbyi, assembly GCA_023548195.1. Taxonomy (NCBI): domain Eukaryota; kingdom Metazoa; phylum Chordata; class Mammalia; order Diprotodontia; family Potoroidae; genus Bettongia; species Bettongia penicillata. Next base: position 1,581,014 of record JAJHZJ010000095.1, on the reverse strand, counting down.
CTTTGGGCAAATCACTATTACAATGGGTCAAAGACTTCAGTTTCTTGAAGTGACTTAAAGGACTCCAAGCTCCTACCTGAAATAAAAGCCTGTCTTTTTAAAGCCACAATTCTCTTGGTGCTATGGATTATCCAAGGGGCATGGAATATTGGAGTTTGTGAAGTAATATTCAGCCAGATATTGTCATCCTGCTCTCTCCACTCTAGTGTAGTTCAGGTTGACCAGGATTCTTTGCAACGAACTCTTCTATCATTTCTTATGGCACCAGGATCAAATGAGATTAAGTGTTTAGCAAAAGTACCCACACCTAGTAGGTGCTCCAGAAATGGCTGTTTCCCATTTAGGTCCATATGACTCAATTAACCCAGTTTGTTCAGCCAATCGCCAATTGTCTATGACGAATTCTAAGATTCTCCTTTAGATTCTAGTTTTCTCCCCCTCCCCCAACTCCACCCATTTTAATCCAACCTTCAGGTTGAGAAAATTTGGTTTCCTTGTAACTATTCCCTCCTTTGATCCTGAGGCTTAACCAGGATCAAAGGAGGTGATTTGTGGGAAGTCCTATAAAAATGTTAGTGTTGTTTCTTTCACCCAGCACTGCCCCCCCACCTTGTTTCTCCAAGGTTTTATGCATTTCTACACCACACTTTGGGCTGGGCTTGGGGGGGGGGGTGCGGGGCGGGATGGGGAGAGGGTGTTCAACAATTGTTTGTCCATTTCACATAAGAGTGAGTCATGTGATACTCAAGCCTCCCATGCTGCCCCTCCATCGTGAACACTCTTCTTCTCACATACCCCAGTTATGAGAAATACAAAGTTCCATCCCCTTCCTCCTCCTTTCTACACTAGTTGATACTTCTTTTCCCCTCCCCTTCTTCTCCTCTTTCAGCACTCCGAACAGAGTGAGCCACCCAGCCACCCTCCCCTGTTGTTTTTCCTTACCTCCATCAGTACCTTCTGAAGCCCTTACAATTCTCAAGGGAAATTGCTTCTCCTCCTCCTGGTTAGAGAGTTAGTCATCACGCAGTTCCAATCAATTTGCCTCCTAGGTTTTCCTGGACTGGTATTTGCATTTCAAAGCTGCTCCTGGTCTTTTCGTTAGAAGGATTTGGAAGTGTTCTCATCAATTAATGTTCCTTTTTCCTCCAGTAGGGTTTTACTCAATCTCCTTGGCCTTTTGGAATGTTGCAGTCCCTGTTCTCTTTTGTAGTAGTAGAGTCTGCTTTTGTAGTAGTAGGTCTAGTTCTCTGTGTACTTACACTGCTTTCATGATTTCTTTCTTTTGCCTGAAGCTCCAGATTTTGACTATGACATTCCCAGAACTTTTTTTTGTCGTTCCTTTCAAGAGGTAATCAGTGGATTCTTAAAATCTCTACTTTGCCTTCTGATTGTAATAGATCCGGGCAGTTTTCATTCATGATTTCTTGCAATATAGGACACAGGCTTTTGTATCATGGTTTTCAAGGACTCTAGAGATTCTTAAATTATCTCTCCTTTTCCTCTTTGCCACATCATTTATTTTTGTTAGCAAATGTCTTACATTAGAAGGAACACAGGAGATAAAAGAGTAGATCTGGAGTCTGGAAAACCTGAGTTTAAATTCAGTTTCAGATGCTCACTAGCTATGTGACCCCAAGTACATCACTTCACAACTGCCTACCTCAGTTTTCTCATCTACAAAATAGAGGCCGTAATAACACCTAGCTCCCAGGGTGTCCTGGGGATAATGTTTCTAAAACTCTTTGCAAACCTTAAAGCACTTGATAAATGCTAAATATCCTTTTTTAATCTTTTGATTTTTTTCTGATATTTCATGTTGTCTCATAGTCATTGATTTTAATTTGACTATTAGAGTTTTATAATCTGTCTTCTTAACTAGCTGGATAATTTATAAATGATCCTCAGAAGCACTATGAAGCCCATTAGAACAATTTCCTGACTGTCATCATTTCACCTCACGCAATGGCTTTCAAAGACATCCCATGTAATCTAAGGGTCTTTTGATGGCTTGATTGAGACAAGTTCTCATCTAGTTATGGTATCAGAGCTGAAACACCCTTACACCACAGAAGAATGTTAGAGCACATTTAAATACCACAGTTGTTTTTTTCCCAGTTTTTGCCATCCCCCATTGCTTTTAACCCAGTTCATGAGCATCCATTTTGTTTCATTTTTTTCTGTCACAAAACATGATGATATGAATATTTTGTTATATAAGCTCATTGGTAGGGTTGCTGGTCCAAAGGTTTGGAGACTTAATCACTTTTCTTGTACAGTCCCAAATTGAAATCCAGAACCAATGCAATACTGTTTAGTTCCACCAATAATGTAGTGTGCCTATCTTCCAATAATTCCTCCAACATTGACTGTTCCCATCATGTCACCTGGATTTTGGCAAGGCATTGGAAAAATGATCTTTTACTGTTCTTGTGGAAAAGATGGACCACTGTGGATGAGAGGACAGTCCAGTTAGCAAGATTCAGTGCTGGCTGAATGAGAAGGAGTCATTAGTCAGAGATCTGGTCAGGGATCTGACTGTAGGCTGTTTGGTTTTGTCAGTGACTTGGAAAAGTGGCCCAAATTCCACACTTATCAAATGTGCAGATTACATGCAGCTAAAAGAGAGGATTAGGACAGTTCTCTTTAGAATGATTCATTTTTAGGAAAGTTCTTCCATTGAATCCACTTCTGTCTGCTGTTTTGACCTCTGGGCCCAGGCAGAACAAATCTCCTGCCTCTTTCATGTGACCGATCTTCACTTGGAATCAGACATCACGTTTTCCCCAAACCTTCTCTTTTCCAGGCCAAACTTTGCACGGAGGATGAAACAAAAGACCTGAAGTTAAGGAGACCTGAGTTCTAGCCCCTCCTCAGACACTTATTAGCTATGTGCACCCCCCCAGGTCATTTAACCATTTTGTGCCTCAGTTTCCTCACCTGTAAAAATGGGGATAACAAGCCTAAGATTAAATTTAACACTCCAGATGTGTTCCAACCAGGATAGAGTCCAACAGGTTCATCACCTACCCATTCCTGGACTCTCTAAGATTCCATTATATTTCTTGTCTCCAATTGTCTCATATTCAGCTTGCAGTCCCTTAAAGTCCCTAGTTCTTTCCCAAATGACTGCTTTCTGGTCACATCTTTCACCACTCCCCATCCTCTGATCCTGTACCAATGAAGCTGACTTCTGAATGTTGAAATTTCATCTCTATTAATTCTGATGTTTGGATGAATCCAACATTTGGTGTATCAAAGAATAAATGAGTGGAGAGCCTTTATCAAATGCTTAAATCAGGGTGCCAACAATGGGGACAGAGATACAAAAGGGAGACAGTCCTCACCCTTGAAGAAGCAGAGGAGCTGGAGTTGGAAAGGGAAATGGGGAACAGCGACTGGGAAGCCTCACCAGGCTTCCCTAGTTTTAGACCAGAACTGGGGAACCAGGAGCAGAAGGCTAGCCTGCAAGGTCAAAGGGCAAGGGGCCTGGCACAGCCAACACTAGGTGAAAGCTGGACAATCAGATACATCCCATCTGCAAAGTTGATAAGCAAGCTGTCTGCTTTTCTCCAAGACCTTGAGATGGGCATTAAAGGTCAAGTCCACATCCCTGGACTCTCCTGAGATTCCTTGAGCCCTTAATGATGACTTTAGGGGTCTGATTCTGTGAATACCCAAAAAACCATGCTGTAGACTGAGAGGTGAATGAAGCAAAAAAAGGAAAAGTCTCTCATGAATCATTTGTTGTTAATGGGGGCAGGGGGAAAGACAGCGGCTCAAACCCCCCATCCTTTTGTTGTCAGTTTAGAGGGTGGCCCAGATCAGGGAAAGAGGCTTCTGCATCTTTGGAAAGCTCCGCCCTAAGTACTTCAGGTCCCAAGGGTTCAGCTCAGCCTGGAACGGCCTAATCAAAATGGTTTTTATGCCTTTACATGAACCCAAAGGAAATTCAAACACCACATAAACATATATTGAAATGAACTGAGAAGAAAGCTTGTTGTCCTGTCTCCAGATGTAATGAGATGTCTTATGGTAGGAGCACATAAATGCTGGCTCTGCGGTTTCCCTGGCGGGCCACTGTCATGTTATTGTGCTTGCTTTTATCCCTTAATTAAGTTTTTAAAGTTTCCTTACTTTATTCTGTGTGGCAGCCTCAGCTCTAGCAGCAATGCCTGTGGTGGGGGCGGGGGGGGGCGGGGTTGGAAGAGAACCCAAGTGCAGTTGTTGGGGTTTTTCCCGGGGTGCCTGTTCCTGGGTTCAGGGCTGGTGACTGGAGCGTCTGGCTGGGGGAAATGAAAGAGGAGGAGGAGGAGCATCCCCGCTCCAGTGCCCACACGCGCACATTGACGCAGGCGTGGAGAGCATTAGGGAGTGAATCCCACGAGCTTTTGCTGAGAAAAGGCCGCTGCTTCTCAAGGAGGTTGAGGGCCTGGGGAATCATCACTCAGAACTCTTCAGAAGGCCCCACCTGCAGCTCTCTGTCTTCTCCCTGAGTCTCCAGACCAGAAGTCCCTCTCAGGCGCCATTCCAAAGGCCATACACGTTTCCATTCCAGCTAGGGTGATGCAGCATAAAACCCTAGTATGAACATCCTGTTTCTGAGTAGTGTTCTCTGGAGCTCCTACAAGCCAGGTCAGATCAGGGTGGGGGAAGGGGTCTTCCCATGAAACCTCTTCTTGAGAACCTCCCTGTCTGACTTCTTCTAGGAACATCTCTGTCCCCATGTGCATAAGAGCTGCCTCAACCACTGGATGAAGTTGAGTAAGGCTCCTGTCTCCCCACTCAGTGGAGAAGGTGCTCCATACTCACTGGGGCCCATCCTTCCTCTCTCTGCTGGCTCAATCCTTCTCCCAGGATTCATACGTTCCTCCGGACTTGGAGGTCCATCAGGGTGAGCAAGGATACCTTGGACATATGACAGAGAGAGTATGAACAATGATTAAAGGGGTTTCCTACAGAGAGCTGAGTGTTAAACATTTGCCAGCAGATCCCCGACACAGGACTTGCTAAGATCTGGCAAACCTTGCTTCTCACACACACATCCACTGCTTCTGTCATGACATTTTGTGGTGCTGAGGCTTCCACCAGCAAGAAAGAAATGACATTGGCTGCAGGATAGTGTCAACATCTCTTCTCAAGGAAGGAGAAGCAGCCACAAGCTTCTGAGGGTCCCCAGAGGCAAAGACTAGGTTTCCTGACTTAGCCCCTTGGTGGGGATGGATGGCTCAGGGCTCAGGGTTGTGTGAGGGCTCGAATGGAGGAGACTTGGTTGAAGAGAGCCCCATCATCTGGCTTTCAGCTTCCAGGGAGAAGATGCCTAGTTCCAGACAAGGGGAAATTCCACCGTAGATGAGATCTGAGACTGTTGGTTCAGCTGAGTTATCTGGTTCCCAATGGGACACTGTGTATTTTACTCTGTGTTTTGTCCCAAACACATTCTCCTGGCACATGCGTGCGTGTACACACCCACACATACCTCGTGTGTATAGACACAAGTCTGTATATACACACCTGTGTATATATTTAATGTATGTATGTGTGTATGGTACACTTTCTCTCATTTCCATTTTGCTATACTAACTTAGACAGGTGGGTTTGTGTTCTGTGTGTATCCATTGTGGAATCAGCCCTGACTGACTCTGAATGGTGGTAAACATCAATTGTTTCTTTGGTCAGAAACCCTGAGGGTCTTCCCCTCCCGGATTGATTTTTTTTTTTTAATTAGGAAAAGAGGTCCTTTTCTATCTCATTTTCTTATCATGCTTTAATCAGTGGACATTTTCTCAGGCAAACTGAGGCCTGTAAGGTCTCCCACTGCATCCTGGGCCACCTCTAGTTGTCTTGATCCGTATCTGGCCACTGGACCCAGATGACTTCAGAGGAGAAAGTGAGGCTGGTGGCTTTGCACAGCCCTGCCTCATTTAAATCCAGTTCCCCTTCATGTCATGGCATCACCTCCCTGATGTCACGGTCCTCTTCCAGAACAAAGGACAAACACCAGTATAATTGTGGAAAGGGGATCATGCCTTGGATATACAACTCAAGACACTCATTCCCTGTTAATGGATAGAGATTAAGAACACAGTTTGAACCTAAAATTTATTTGCCCTGAATGAACAATCTTAAAGGGAGCAGATGCATGCAGTTCTGACCCATATACCCTCTCTCTGAGGAGAGTTGAAGGGGCAGCCTCTGGGGTGACTCTCCTGCTTCCCCTCCTGGCAAAAATCTAAGTCTCTCTTGGAGGGAGTGGGAGGAGGACAGGCCTGTGTTTGCCTCCCTGTGAGCCACACCTACACAGACCCAGGTGGAGACCCATAACCTCCATGGGCCAAACAACATACATCACCATACCCACCACCTCCATTGGTTCCTGCTCCTCCAGGTCCCAGCCATGGAACTGTTCCTCTTCTGTCTACAAGGCATGATCCAGCAGCCCCAGAAGAAGTCTTCCTCTTCCCTCTAGGAGACCAGGTCCAGAGAAGCCCCCTCCTCTCTGCACAAGGCTCTTTTGACCTTCACGGCTGCCATCTCTAGTCACTGAGTTTTATCTCCTGCAGGGAGCCAGTTCAACTCTCTGGCTTCCACCTACGCTCAATCCTCTGTTCATCTCAGGTCATTCTACCTTTTCTCTGGCTTAGGCCAGAGAATTGACCCTCTCACACATTCTCCACGAGAAGTCAGCAAAGGGGCTGTCTGCCTCTTCAGGATGCCTGAGGAGGGGCGTCAGCTGCTGCCTCGTCAGAGCAACCCAGTTTCGCCCGGCCCGAGGGCTCAACAGGTCTTTGGTTCCTTGGCCTTTAATGTTGGTCTTGAGTTGCTTTTGTTTCTGGGCTCAAATATTAGACCTGAGGTTCTTCCAGAGAGCCAAGGTAAACACAAATGTGTATGAGATATAGGATGTGCATGTGCAGCCCGCATGTGTGCACATGTACACACACATACATACACCCATGCACACACTCCCCCCCACACACATCTATACACACACATATACTCATACACACACACACCCATACACACACACACTTCACACACTCATACACACACACCCATACACACACACTCACACACACCCACACACACATACATACACTCCCACATACACATACACCCACACACTCTTACACACATCCCACACACTCATACATACACCCCCCACATATATACACACACACATACACACACACTCTTACACACACCCCACACACTCATACACATACACCACATACACACATACACACACAGTCATAAAACACCCCCATACACTCATACACACACACACACACACACACACACCAGGCAGGCATTAACAAGTGTTCTATCTGGGTGCATTTCTGCTCCACAGATGATGAATGCCCACAGCCTAGAAGAACAATGAGTCAGTGGGTGGATTATGTTTCTCTTTAGACTGCTGTTGAGAAAGCTATCTCGTTGCCAGACCAAATATTGAAAACTAGGGGACACTTTACAGATAAGGAAGTTGAGGCCTGGGGGCTGGGAGTCTTGTCCAAGGTCATTCAGGCAGAGCCCAGGTCTAAGGCTGGTCCTTTGATGTTACTGCCTCCCTTTCTGTTTTAAACAAAGTCAATGTATCTTTGCATTTCACAACTGCCTTTGCATTTTATGCGCTCTATTTCCAGGCAGAAAACAAGGCTCAGCCAACATTCTCATGAACCCACTGCAGGAGGAAGCAGAAACTCTTCCCTGAGCTATTCATCTCCAGAACAAAGTCTCAAACACAGTGGTCAAGACATTGGATCTTCCTTCCTGTGGTGACTCAGTCCTGATGTGTGACGATGGCTTCCACAGTCAGCAGCAAACATAGTTCCTCCTCTTAACACCGCACATGTGCCACAACTGTGATGGGGGGAGACAATAGAGGGCAGGATCAGGAGCCACTGATACAGCCTGACCTTGCTCCCTAGTGGGGAGTGCTCCAAGGCTGCACCATGGCCAGCAGTCCCTAGACTTGCCTACGGCAAAGGCACCTGTTCAGGTCCACACCTGTTCAATCCACTCCCGAAGAGACAGTTGTCCCAAAGCAGACTCACCAAAAGGGGTGAACCCAAAGCAAACTAACGCAAGTTTGAGAAAGCTCCATCGAGTTAAGTATAAATCTCAAAAGCACTTGTGAATGTTTCTCCCTTCCCTAGGAAACCAACCTGACTGGATCCTCCCACTCAGTGTAAATTTCAGAGGAGCTGAGGGGGCTGTCTTCATAGTCTAAGGGTAATGTGCTATGCAGGAACAGCTGTGGCGAATACACCTCTGGTGCTCTGCCCCCAGACAGAAGACAGGGGATTTCTCAGCAGAGGACCAGTTCTCCCTAATCATCGGATCAACACACATTTCTGTGGTAACTAGAGTACTCTATCTAGGTCAGCCATAAGAAAATAAAGTGGAGAAAAGCAGGCTGGCACCACATTGACGGTGGCACCACTGGCATGACCCTCAAGGAATCCCCTCCACAGTGGATCCTAGTGGAGAAGACTGAAAAGACTGGAAAAATGTCCTGGGCAGTCAGTACATTCACAAAAAAAGTGATCAAGGTGGGCACCTATCGGATGGCTTCCTAGTCAGCTACCTCAAGGACGACTGGAGGACAGGCTTTGAAGAGACAGGAGCTGTGGCACAGAGGGCTGACATCTCCTAGTTCTAGGAGCTTGTGATGAAGGGTGAATTAGAGGAGGGACCCTCCATGTGCCTGGCTTTAGTGACTGTAAAATCATAGATATAATGCTAGTTTGGGGCTGGGGGATGGCACCAGTCACTTTCCTGCCCCTCCTGCCCCTCCATCCAGAGGGTCAAAGGGTATCCACATGCAGAGCTGAGCAAAGGGGCAATGGCCCTTACTGCTCACAATGAAGACACCTTCACCCCCAAGTTCTTCAGTGCTGAGGCACATATAGTGTCCACCCATGGCCAGTGGCCTCAGTTTCTCCAAAGGGCCCAAGGGCAGAGCTGGCCACACATGTCTGTTAGCCAGGACAGGGATCTAGGCCCTTTACCACCCTAATTGCATTCATCAGAGTAACCTACAGCTGACCAAAGTCTCCTTTTAAATATGAATTGATCCTGAAACAGGAAGAAAACATTTTCCTATATGATGTAGCAGAGAAAAAGAGGTTGTATGGTAGCCTGTGAATCTCTATTGCCTACAGCATACTGTAGTATAGTCGAATAGTCATACTGTTCGCATTCCTCTGCATACATGTGCATATATGTGTGTGTATGTGTTTATATTGTATAATACATGCATTCAGCATATTCCTTTCCAAGTTGTCTGGCTTGTCAGTCTCCCCCTGAACTCCATGTTCCATTTTGGAAGATGTTTCCATGACCCTTTCAGAACAATTATTTTCTTTCAACGCTTTCAACACCATTGCTTCCAAATAACGGAAAACCCTATTCTGGTAACAAAAAAATCCCCACCAATAATGCCGTCCAGTGGCCTCGCTCACCAAGGTACATCTCATTCGGCACCCTTGGTCCCTTGCTCTCTTTGCGGAGACGAGTAACATGCTTTGTCCTTGGGCCTCTGGAGACTCGGCTGCTCAGGGTGCTGCCCCACATTCTTAAGGCTTCACATGCATTTCCCTCTTAAACCACGACACCCAGAACATGGCACATAGGACTCCAGAGGAGGTCAGAGGACCGGGGACCAGCTGGGCCCATTCCTGCAATCTCTGGATACAGCCCAAGGCCCTGTTGGAGGTTTGGGTTTTTGATTGCTTCAAGCCCCAGGCTTCTTGGCTTCCTCGGTGGTGATTGTGACAAGAGCAGCAGAGGCTTAGCAGGTTTGTGAGTGGCCTGGCCCAGCTCAATCTGGCCCCACTGCTGTATCTGCTCCATGCATCCTTGTCCTGTCACAGTCACCCAGTTAGGTGACCAGGGAGGAGCCTTGAGGAAGGCAGTCAATCAGGGGCTCCCTCTCTGGCTCCTCAAAATTGAAACCAGCCTCTGTGGCTGCCTCGCTTGGGTGGTCTGCCCACCACTGGGGGAAGCTGCCCGAGAGGTAGGGCTCTTGGCCTAGGTGGGTCCTAAGAGAAATAGTCAATTACTGGGGGGGAGAGTGAGCACATAACCACCTTTCACGCCTTCCTATTTACTCAGATTTTAGGAGGATGGAAGCTGACTTCAGAGCCAGGAGTGTGCTACCTCCCTGAATTAAACCAGATCCATTTTCTAAAAATACCAAGTCAGGCTTGGCCCATCCGTTCTGGTCCATTCTTTTTGTGCCTTCCATGGAGTCAGCAGAGCTCAGAAGAAGGCAGAAGACAGAACCAAATGATCCTCCCTTCAGCAGAGGATGGTGGGACACCCCGAGAAGTCCCCATTCCAGTGTTGAGGCCACTGACCTCTCACCTATGCTCTGCCAAGCTCCCCAGTACAGTACTGACCAAATGTGGTCAGGGGGCTGACATATCTGCAGGGTCATAACTGCTTCATATTAATATGTACTTCTGTGATATGGCTACATGGAACCACATCAGACAGAGTTCTTGGGTGGCTGGGGCAGCACATCTGCCTACATTTTAACGAGTGTAACAGGGTCAAGAGACTGAAAGTTTGAGAGCCACACCCTAGAAAGTTCACCAAGGTGCTCCAGAGGCCTCTCCCAGGCCGGCACCTCTGCAGTCTGGTGGGGAGGGGCAGGTTTCTTCTGCTTCAAGGCTTTCCCCCACAAATCCATGAATGTTTTGTTCTTTAGCTAAGGGGGTTGGGGGGGTGAACATTGGGAAGGGTCTACAACAAGACAAATGAGAATTAGGAGACCACAGACATAGGAGACCAGGCATCTGTTCTCTGAAGTCCCTCCCATTACACACTCCTACCTGATGTAAAAATCAACTCATTCTGAGGCCAGAATCGAAGATGCTTCTTGTGAGCCTGGCCCAGGGCCCCATCTCAGCAGAACTAGTTTGAACCCTTCTGCTGACAGGCCCCATGATGGCAGCCATGACTGGACCGTCAGCTAGTAGGGCAATCCCCCCACAAATTGGCATTCCTTCCCAACTTGACCACCCACACTGAGCTCCAAGTGGGACTCCAAAGAAGGCTGAACCATGAACACTCAGTTCTGGTGTCTGCCAGGGACCACCCTGGCAACCTCAGGGGAGCAAAGGAATGAGGCCCATCTCAAGTTAGGCAACCAGAGTCATCAGGAGGGCTCTACCTGAGCACCAAGGGCTGGCACCCCCAAGAAGATGGCCCTCACTATTCAAACTAGGGGTAGAAAAGGCCTGTGAGGCACCCTCCAACCCAGCCCCCAAAAACATAGAGGCTGAGTCCAACTGGAAGGTTGAAGACCACCCACCCTGCCTGGGCAGAGAGAGTAGGGGAGCTGGGGGGGACTCTGGGACATCTCCACTCATTTATCTGCCAACCCTGCCCTCATGCCTTTCCCAAGAAGGCAAGGAATAAGTCAAACAGAGCCAGCTGCCCACTAGTAGTTGGAGTTTGTCTGTGTGTGTGTGTGAATGTGAGTATGCAACAGCATGAGTGTGTGAGTGTGGGTGAGTGTGTGTGTTTGTGTGTATGTGTTTGTGAGTGTGTATGTATGTGAGTATGTGATAGTGTGAGTGAGTAAATGTGTGTGGTGTATGATTGTGAGTGTGTGTGAGTGCGTGTGTGAGTGTGGGTAAGGAATAGGCAGGGACAAAGGCGATGACAAGAACAAATTCAGAAGGAGGTGAAGGGAAGGGCAGGTGAAAGGCACAGGGGGCACACCAGATGCCCAGCTGTCCCCAGGGCAGCAGCCACAAGGCAGATCTGGGTTTTCATTCATAGATCTGACTTCTAGATCAGTGTTGTGGATGAGCACATACATCGTGTGGGGCTAGTTAGGCTTAGCCTTCTCCAAAACAACTGGAAGGAGAACTCAGAGCCCAGTGTGTGAGACAGAGAGTGAGACAGTGTGGCCTTGACTCAGGCCTTGCCCCTGAGGGAGCCAGGGAGGCACAGACAGAAACTGGGAGCGGGGCTGATGAGTCTACTGAGGACAGCCCCCAATAGCAGAGCAATGCTGTGTAAGGAGAGAAAGAAAAGAAGAGAAAGAGAAAGAAGGAAAAAGGAAAAGATGGAGAGGTTGAGAGATAGGAAGGAGAAAGAAGAGCATGAGGGAGAAAAAGAAGGAGAGAAAGGAAAAGAAAGGAGAGGGACAGAGAAGGAAGGGCAGGAAATGGAAATGGGGAGAGGTAGTGAGGAGTTGGAGGGAGAGAGGAAAGTGGGAAGGACAGGGAAAGAGAGGGAGAGAGGAGGGGAGAGATAGAGAGAAAGGAGAGGAAGAATGAAGAAAAGAGGGCAAGGGAAGGAGCAGTGCAAGGGAAAGGGGGAGCGCAGAGAACACTTCTGCCTTGCCTTGGCTTGGGTAATCCAAACTGCTCTTGCTCCCTCCATGCTCAGTGACCGACCCTGACAAGTGGTGCCTGCAGGACCTGCCTGCAGTTCCCTCCAGTTCTTCTCCCCCTCTCCTGTCCTCCCGCCCGACTGTTTCACCTCTCAGAGACAAGAACAGAGGCCTGAGATTGGAGAGGGCTAGAGGGTAACCATGTGCATTAGCCTGTATAACCTCCCATCCAGACCACTTGTCTTCTTGATACAGAGCATAATTAAAATGGTGGACTATGGAGCTATTTCTGTCCCTTAAGATCCAATCTCAGGCTAACTCAATAACTGGGAGAAGAAAGTTTTAGACTCAGGAGACCCTCAGAGACCACCTTGTTTTACAAATGAGAAAACAGGCCCAGATAGAGAGGAGCTGACGGGATTTAGATCCAGGCCGAAAGAACCAAATGAAGACACTGGGGCCACGTCAGGGAGTCCCTGAAAGGGACTTTTGAGAATATTGCCTGGCCCCAGGGTGGGTTGTTGACACTTCCTTGGGAGGGCATTGGGGGAAAAGAAGGAGATAAGAGAGACTGGAGTTGAACAGTAAGACATTGTTGAAGGAGACTTAGGGTGGGTTGGACTAGTGAGATACATCAGAAGTTGAACTGGGAAGGAGAAATTTGGCAACATATTATAGATATGGGAAAGAATTTGGAGGAAAATGATCTTTGGGCCAGGTTCATGGGACCAGACTCTGCTGTCTGATTTATGAGTGGAGAAGAATGGATGACAGCCAAGGAGATGGCGAAGGAATGAAGGAGCATCTTGGTGACAAGACAGAGTGAAGTAAGACGAGTCACGGTGAACAACTCAGAGACTCAGCAACATGAAAACATGGATGGGGAGGGGAGTGTCTGTTACTGGGAGCTGCTGGGAGGCAAACAAAAGGAACTTGATTCAGGCTTTCTGTAAAGATTTGAACCTGGTGCACAGGTTGGGTTGTAAAGACCCCAATTCTCAGTCATTATGGTGCATGAGCAGCTACAAGTCTTGAGGATGCCACGGTTGTTTTTCTGCTAGTGCCAAAGAGACTGGGGCCAGTGTTCCAGGTGTCCTGGAGGAGGAGGAGGAGACTTTACTCTAGAACGCCTCTCCACATTCCAGGTTATGAGGAAGAAGGAAACAGATGGCAAGGGATCAGAGACAGTGGCGGAGGGAGGCGTGAGCTGGGAGGAGCGCTACCCAGAGGAGAAAGAGAAGGCAGCTGGACAATTAGGATGTGAAATAGGTTGTCCTGAAGGGACATCATTTAGGAGGAAATTGCAGGATGACACCCATTTATTCATCTAATAAGTGTCTATTAAGCACCCAGTGGAGAAGGAAATGGCCAACCATTCCAGTGTCCTCTCCAAGAAAACCCCAAATGGGCTCACAAAGACTTGGACACACCTGAAACGACTGAACAGTAAGCACCCAGGTGAGATGGGGAGAGGCCAGAAAGGCCACCAACAGCGGCATCAGTCAGACCAGTAGAATATTAATTCCATGAGAGCAGGAGCCATTCCTCCCAGAACATAGCAGGTGCTACTGGATGCATGAACGAAACTGGCTGAAGACACTATCTTCCCAAGACAATTCAAATGGAAGTGCCTCAGTTTCCTGGCATGGTGCTGGTAGACTGTCCAGGTTTAACAGATGTAAACAATGAGGTCAGCAAATGACTCTGTAGACCTTCAGTCTGGTAGTCAATCTAATACCTCTTCTCTCCCATACTTTCCTTAGCCTCCCAAACACTGAGTTAGCTCTGGTGATGTGTGAATCTCATTATCAATGTGGACATCCTTGGAAAGTATGCTACCAAGGTGAGTGAACTTAGCCACGCAAGCTGGTAAGAAATGAAGTTGGCTGGGCTTCTATGTCCTCTTTCAGCAGAGGATTTGGGGGGAATTTCTAGCTCTGCTCTCCAGCCCTCCCAGAGACAGAGGGAACCTACAGTATGGAGGAGTTGTAAGGCCCAAGGCTGATGCTTTCAGTGCTCTGTGCTCCAAGACGTTCAGAGATGGTCCCTGGGAGGTGGCACATCTCTGATGCCTACAGAGGTCCAGATAACCCCCTTCCAGACAGTGACAGAGTGACAGAGTCCTGACCTAACAACCATCTCAGATACAGCTTCTAAGCCCAGAGGGTACGGCGGGGGCTGGCTGGGGGGGTGGGACGGGCAGGATTGTGAGGAGGGTTCATATTCAAGCCTGAGCCATGTTGTAGATAGCCTCTTGCTTTCCTGTCCCCCTTACTTGCTCCTTTTCAAGGTCTGGATTTCCAGTGGCTGGACCTCCCGATCACTTTTCTCTGCCAAGAGAATGTGCAAGGACCACCCCCCTCATCTGAGGTGACTGAAGTCTATCTCCCAGGTACCTGCAGAACCAAGATCCCCTGCTGGGCAGGTCAGACTGTCCATCTTGTCTACAGAAATCTAGAGTGTTCTGAGTCAGACCTCGACAGAACAGTGTGATTGTGTGGACTTGTCTCTGTGTCTCTGAGTCTGATGGGGCATCGAGGGGAGGAGAGGAGAATCCTAGTCTGTCCACAAAATGCCAGTCTCTGAAGGGCAGGCTGCGCCTTGCAGGACCCATTCTTTGGAGAGCTTTGTGTCCAGCATTCCCCATATCCATAGGAGGGAGACAGTGATATTGTTGTCACCTGGAGTCTCTTGTACGCAGCCTTGACAGAAGCCCCCAGGGTCTCCACCAGGCCAGCCAGACAAACAAGGCTCTGACCCACCCCTCCCTGATTTCTTTTCCCTTAGGTGACCTTGGCCCGGCATAAAAAGAACAATTAAGCACACACACACACACACACTCACACACAGACACACACTCACACGTCTAGATACACACATAAACACATACACACACTCACACATACACAGACATACAACACACAGATACACACACAAGACATGCAGAAACATACACACACACACACACACACACACACACCTAATGAGGAAGAAGCTTCTCTTTTAATTTCCTGGGGCTTCTTTGATCACGGATGCAAACTCAGGAACACATCATTGTTAAAAACCTGGAGGTCAACATTTGGAGCAAATTTGTGAAAGGCATGTCCTGGATTCAGCTGTGGGTGATGGAGAATGTGGAGAAGCCAAGATGCTGTGTCTCCTTTAAACCTGCACCTTGGGCAGCCCCAGAGTGAGGGAGATTCGTATCCTTCTCTTGCCTTCCTTTCCATGGCCTCTTACTTTTAAGGGAACATAGGTACAGCAGGAAGTAAAGTCTTGGGTCCCAAGTGATACTGGCAGACTTGACTGACAGAGCCAGAAACCTCAGCTTTATTTCCTTCCCTCTAACCCCCAGATTTCCCACCTACAAGCATCATCAGCTCAGTCATTGGATTTTTCAGGGTGGGAATTCATTCCTAGGACTGGAAAGTAGGTGGGTTTTAACTGTCATCACTATGGGGCATACCTGTGACCCAAGAGGTGAACCCCAAAAGGTGACCCCCAAGTCCCAGGACCCACACATCTTCAGCCATCTTTTGTCAACTTCCCCAAGCTCTCCCAGATGTTTTTACAGCTCTGGAAAGTGCAGGACTTGGGTGAGTTGGCATCAACTGTACAAACAAGATGAAATGAATAACTTTTTCTTCTAAGAGAGTTTATTTCTATACAACATTGGTTTCAAAACTGTGGAGGCAGCTGTATTGAATTAAACAAACACGAAGAAACCCTATGTTTGGAGTACAGCAGCCGTGGTTTCTACCATCTGTCTTTTTACAGTGGAGGAGTATCAACAGAGTGGATTTGGTGAAAAGAAATTACCATCATTTTCTTCCATAACAAACATTTTTCATGAAAATTGTCATCCTTCTCACTCCTGTGCATGGGCGGCCACGATCACAAGAAAGAAAAGGAACACGATTTTCAAGTAGGCTCTTGAAAAGTGTCTGATTTCTGTAGTGGCATGCTGCCCTTGGCTCGTTCAAAACCCAGATCTGTTTTCAATACCCATTCTAAAATGAGTGTGGCAAAAATGAAGGGCTCTTGGGTGGCCTGGTGACCAAGATCCTGGAGTGGCCAACTGTGCACAGCCTCAGCAAGACCCTCAGTGCAGCTGATCTATCCTTGTACCAGACGCCTCACTCTCCACAGGAAGTCTCTGAAACACAGTCCTCCTCCCTCTACTTAAAGCAGATGAGTCAGGCTGATTTTTGGTTGGGAATGTCAAGGTTGTGCATCATGAATGCCAATGGTTTCCTTCCTTCATCCCTTCAACTCTTCTAAGTCATTGATAAAGATGTTAAGCAGCACAAGTCTATGGAAAGGTCAGTAGGTCATTGCACTGGAAAATTCCTTCCAAGTGGATATCAGTGATTTCTACCACTCTTTGGATCAGGTCACTCCACCAGTTTTTGACCCAGCTAATTGTTATCACCGTGTAGCACATACTTCTCCATTTCCCCCATAGGAATGATGCAAACCTTTTGGAATACTCCTTCAGCTCTCTCTTGTGAATGAGTGTGGGTCACCAAAGTGTACCCCTCAGAGTTCTGAGCATGGGAATAAGTGAAGATGAAAGGCTAGTGTGAAGCAGCTTCTGGTTTGCTGAGACTTAGGAACCCTTGCTGGTGTGTTCCTTTATTGATTGCCAGTCAAAGGTAATTAGCTTTTTAGAAAAGAGTGTTTACTAAAGGAGGATAATAAGAACAGTGATACAAAGAGACATACTCTTCCATGAACACATACACCATTCAAAGAAAAGTGTCCTCAAGCTCCAAGAGAAAAGTATCTCAGAAATAATGTGGATT
Source organism: Bettongia penicillata ogilbyi (assembly GCA_023548195.1). Lineage (NCBI taxonomy): Eukaryota > Metazoa > Chordata > Mammalia > Diprotodontia > Potoroidae > Bettongia > Bettongia penicillata. The sequence continues at coordinate 1,563,857 of JAJHZJ010000095.1, read as the reverse complement.
CCTTTCCAGACCACTCCAGCAGAGCAAGTGACATGAATTGTTGGTTCTTAGTGCCTATAAAAGTTACATTTGCACTATACCACAGTCTATTAAGTGGGCAATAGAATTATGTCTAAAAAACAATGTACATACCTTGATTAAAAAAGGCTTTACTGCTGAAAATGCTAACCATCATCTCAGCCTTCATCAGGTAGGAATCTTTTTGCTGGTGGAGGGTCTCGCCTCATGGTTGATGGCTTTTGACTGATCAGGGTTGTGGCTGCTGAGGCGAATGCGATGGTGAAGCCAATTTCTTAAAATGAAACAACAATGACTTTGGTTGCATTTACTGGTTCTTCCTTTCACTTGAACGCTTAAAGGCCATCATAAAGTTTTAATTTGCCCAATTTAAATACTGATGTGTCTCAGGGAATAGGAAAGTATGAGGAGAGACAGAGAGACAGGGAATGGCTGGTTGAAGCAGTCAGAGCACACACATTTATAAATAAAGCTTGTCATCTTCTAAGGTTACGGCTCATGGGGCCCCAAAACAATTCCAATAGTAACACCAAAGCTCACTGATCACAGCTCACTGTACTAGATATAATAATAACAAAATAAAAATATTGTGAGAATTACCCAAATGTGACAGACACGATGTGAGCACATTGTTTAAAAAATGGCACCGATAGACTTGACCAGCACCGAGTGACCACAAACCTTCAACGTGGGGGAAACAAAATCTCTTCAAAGCAAAGCATAATAAAATCGAATCTGCCTATACCTCAAAGCCCCTGAAATTTGAGGGCAATTTTTTCCACTTTTGTGGAGTCTTCATGATGTTTCTTTCCCTAAGGTGTATATAAGCCAGGTGTTGGGGCCCTTATAAAGTATAGGAGTTGAATTTTTTCCAAGAATCTGACTTGCCCTCTCTCAGTTCCTGGCTAGATGCTTTATTTATTGCTGACCCAGTATCTCTGATGACCTCCCCTGCCCCTTGCTGCCCTGGGGTATGGGTTCAGTGGGTCTGCCTTTTCAATAGGATCCCAAAGCTTAATTCCTTAAGCAATTGCTAGATTCTCCTGTTGGAATCTCTGTTTCTGCCACATCTCAGCCCAAAGGTGTGTCTAAATCAACAAAGCTCAATCATCTCACATTATTCAATAGCTAGAAAAACTTCATTTTCCAACTTGATTAATGAGGTTGTTTCTGCCTACTTTCTGCCTTTGATTGATTGATTTAATAGAGTTTTCCTCACATGTTCAGATCTATTTTATCTTTGATGGGTTGATTCTCTAATTCAGTTAGAGAAGCTGTTCACCTAGTACAAATACCAAGGTCTAGAGCACTGAGATTGATTATGTTCATTGAGGTGTAGGACACACCTCTATTCAAATGACGTGAAATATTTTGGTTAAATGCTTTGATTAACCTCTGATGTACCAGGCTCCTAATTAAAACAGAAATGGAATTAGTCTGGCCTGGCCTCTTTGTTCCCCATGAAGCCTTAATGGCTCTTGAAGATCCTGGCATCAATTTCCCCCCCCCGCCAAAATTGTCAAGCATTTTTTCTTCCTCCCAATTCTTTCCACTACTGGAAACCAAAAAGAAAGATGAAACCTTTATTTAAACCTTTATTTAAAACCTTTATTTAAAAAAATAAGCCTGGTCAAGCCAAACAAATTCCAGTGTCAGCCACATCCCAGAATGTGCTTGACTCCGTGTGTTGAGGCCATCAAGAGGCCATTCTCCTTGGTACTCTGGGATCATGGTTGATCATTAAGTCCATCATACTCCTCAAGTCTTTCAAAATTGCTTGTTTTTTTTCTTTTTTACAATGTTCATGTTACAATATAAACTGTTCTTCTGGTCCTACTCCTGTTATACTACATCAATTCATACAAGTCTATGAGGCAAATAGTGATGCAGTAGAGGCAGGAAGGACCAAGTTCAAATCTATCTTTAGACATTTACTAGCTGTGTGACCCTAGGCAAGTCACTTAACTCTGCCTCAATTTTCTCAACTCTAAAATGGAGGCAATGACAGCATCTACCTCAAAGGGTTGTTGTGGAGAAGAGGTGAGACCAGATGTGTCAGGTGCTTAGCAGGTGTCTGATACATAGTAGGTGTAGCAACATGGATACTTGAACTCACCTCTGCCCTACACCATGGGAGGGACTGTGCTAAGTGCCAGGGACACAAAGAAAAGCAAAAACAGGCCCTACCTTCATGGGTCTCAGATTCTAATGGGGGAGACAACATACAAGCCACTGTCTATACATACACTATCCATACAGAAGATATCCAGGGGAATTTGGGCATTATCTAAGCGATAAGGCCTCAGCACCGAGGAACACCAGGAAAGCCTTCTTGAAGTAAGCACCCAGAAACTGGAAAGTGGAGGGGAGGAGAGCAACTAAGTCAGGAGATGGAAAACCTGGTTCTTAGGGCAGCACAAAAGCCCATAGAGCTGGAACCCAGAGTGTGGGGAGGGGAGTAAAGAAGGCTGGAAAAATGGGAAGGGTTTAAAAAGTCAAACAGAAAGCTTCACCAAAGGTAGCTGTGACAGGAATAAGGGTGCCACTGAAGTTTACCAAGATAAGGGGAAAGTCACTGCCTGATCCCTTTGGAAGCTAAGCAGGAGATAGACTTTATCCTCATCCAACCACATTCACCTACAAAAGATTCCCAAAGGAGACTGGGAGGTGAAAGGGACTGAACTGAAACCCATCATCCTAAGACAACACGAGGTGACTGAAGCAGGAAGGGACTTTTGAGTCAAAAAGCATTTGTCAAAAGGAGAGGAAGTGTTCTCTCCACTGCCTGGAGGGAACAAACAACCTCACAGCTGAGTCAAAGGAAGATACTTCTGCCAACCCTACGTAAGCTCAGGGTGGTATCAGGGCATGAAAGAACTCTACGGGGCTCCAGTCACAGGGAGGACCTTAACGTTGCAGTTGAACCAATTACAGTACCATCCAGCCTCACCAGTCAAAGAAGAGCCCAAGAGGGCAGGGCCTCCTCCCAGCCACCTGTCCCACCTAGCCCAGGCAAAAATGGGCCCTCCAAGGAATGAGCCTCAAAGGTCAGGCTGCTGCCCAACCCTAAACCTAACCCTAAATGCACTGGAGAGATCCCTGATGAACTTCAAGAGGGCCCTTGAAGAGATACAGGATATTGTGGCCCTGAATGTTAGGAACTGTGAATTCCCTTGGCCACACATGTTGCTCATGTGTGTGCCTCACTACTACTGTTCTTTCCAACTGGGTCCATTCTTTTCTTCTGGACTCTGAGCATGTTTGTGAAGAGGGCGCCCCTGCTGCTAGGGGACAATGCTCCATAACAGAGTTCTTAGCCATTTTAATATCATGGAACCCTCTAGGCTTCTTAGAATGTTGACTACATTCATAATCAAAGAAAATGCTAAATTTCAGCTAGAGGTTAGTGAAAATGAAGATGTCTTTTTTTTCTCATCCAACTTTACTGAAACTTCCAAAATCTGTTCCCTGGATCCCCTGAGAAAGCCTACTTTGTGACTCCTGTTCTTACAATGCACTATGAGTAAAAGGCTTTGCTAAAGAATTGGTCTACTGGCTTACTATTAAGGGGAAGCATCATGGTGGGGGCTTATAAGGTAAAATTTCAAAGAATGCGCTGTAAGTAGTCATCATTATCCTTCCATGATAGTGGAACTTGTGTAAATGAGCCCCAAGGGGGCATTACAGAAGCTTTAGAACATAATTTAACATCTAGAATTACTAGTCTCCCCTAATTCCTATCTTTTTTCCACTATTTCCCTTGACATTCTAGAGCTTATGTTCATCCATTTACATTTTGTTATTTTTTTGTCTAGCTCGGTAAAGGATCCCTCTGGTAGTTTGACTGGCAAGACATTAAAGCTTAGCTTTGGTAGCATGGTCATTGTTATTTGATAGCACACCCTAGGAATGACCACTGGCTGCTCCTCCAGAGATTCAACTTGTGCTTTGTTTCTTTAAGGAGCTCTTTGTAACTGAACCTGGACAAGTATTGAGTAGTCTTTTATAGAGTGACTCCCAAATATTTCACGTCTTATGTAGTCATTGTGAAAGTGACTTCCCTTCCTGGGTTTGCCTTCTAGATTTTGTTATTGCATAGAAACGCTGCTGATTTTTGTATCTGCAGGTGGCCATATTGTTGAAGTTATTCATTGGCTTCATTGGTGTCTTGGTCATTCTCCCAAGACTTTTTTAAGTAAACCATTGTATTATCAGCAAGCAGGGGTAGTTTCCTTTCTTCTTTGTCTATCTTTATGCCTTGAATTTCCTTCTTCTATTTAATTGCTATTGCTATTTGTAGAAAGCAGCTGGGTGGCACAGTGGATACACCTGGAGTCAGGAAGACCTGAGTTCAAATCCAGCCTCTGATACTTACTAGCTGTATCACCCTGGGCAAGTCACTTAAATCTGTTTGCCTCAGTTTCCTCATCTGTAAAATGAGCTCCAGTGTCTTTGCCAAGAAAGCCTCCTATGGGGTCATGAAGAGTTGCATATGACTGAAAATGACCCAGCAACAAAAGGCATTGCTAAAACTATACTGAATTGTGAAAGAGAAGGGTATTTTGGTTTTACTTGTATTTATTAACAAAACTTTTATTGGGTCCCTTGTACATATACTGCTAGATTTGCATATTAGGTAGATGCCACTGATAATATTTCTAAAAAGATACCTCCATACCTATACTCTGAAGGGTGGGGGTGGGAGTGAAAGTGAATGTGTATTTTGTCAAAAGCTATTTTCCCCCTTTCTTTTCTATTGACTCCAAGAGCAAAATAGTGCCTATGTTGCCAAATTCAATCTCTACGTTCATTCTGGATTGACTAACTTTTTTTTTCTTTGTCCCAAGGAAGGTCCCAATCCCAGCATAGGGGATGGGAGCAGGGAATAGACCCAGAAATGACTATGTGTGAAAATACGAGACATCAATTCACCTTATTATTTTAAGTCACTCCTCACCATGCTTCTGAAACTGTGGCACTTCCACTACTCTGCCCAAAGCTTATAGACAAATAGAGCCACTTGGATCCACTCTTCTGGGCAGTGTTTAATCTAAGGAAGTGGCCCAGGAAGGAGGAGAGGGGTCCATCTGAGGAGTCCCCTGGGAACCTCTCTCTTCCCCTACTAAACCTTGTCCTTTTGACTCTGTCAGTCCCATAGGAGGCCATGCTCTCCCTTCAGAGATGCTGGAGCTGCAGCTGCTGCTGCTGTCACCACCTGCCGCCGTCACCACCTGCACCACCATGGGGAGGTTTGGAGAGGTCTGATAGGCTACAGTAAATTCTTAAGAAAATCCTTCTGAGAAATCATTTTGGAATTAGACTTCAACAAGAGTCAGACTTCACAGAACACTCCTCAGCCCTACTCCTGCTTAAAAACAAAAGCAAGGGGAAATCCCCAACTAGATCATAAGCTCCTGTGGGCACACACTATTTTAGCCTTTGTGGCCCAGGGCTCATCCCAGGGACTGGCACATAGTAGGTACTTAGGAAATTCCCTTGGTTGAGTTGACTCCAAATATCCTGCTCCTCTCCCTGCCTGCTCCCACTTTTTGCTGCAAGTCTCTCCAACTCTCCTCCCATTTCCTCTTAGGGGAGCACTCATACCCAGGTGCCCATGTCCCCTCCCAAGTCATTGATGCAGCCAAATGTCCTCACCACCACCAGGTCAGGGCATTTCTCTCTTTCTGATACCAAGCCTGCCAGCAGAACTCATTTCCCTTTCTGGCTTCTGGAGTCTGAAACAACAACCTGTACTCAACTCTGCATTTCCCAAGGCTTGTTGGAGAGGACTTAGGCAAACTCAAAATAAAGTAGAAGATGCAGCTTACAAAAGGCACAGAGGGCAAAGACAAGGCCAAGAGCTGAAGAGGGGGGGCATTCATGGTGGCTGCTTTCTTGCTCGACAAGGAAACTCACTGATGCCCTAAATCTCAGGCATGCTTGTGGCCCCACCAGGCAGACCATGGACACCTCCCTCCATACCAGACAATGCAGTCGAATCTCTGTGCCCCAATGCCTGGCATCCCAGGGTGCTAAAAGCCCTGTAAGTGTCCAGCGACCCCAGATGAGATGCTGACCATGATCCAAAGGAGGCACTGACTGGACACATGACCTCTGGAATGCAGAATACCAAACCCATGACTTCTGCAGCCCCAAAATACACTCCTCCACTGAGCTGGATCTGAGCGTTCCCTCACTCCTCTGGGTCACAATGCTTCTTGGGTACACTCAGGAGGGAACACCGATGAGATCCATTCTGCCGCAGGGAATTCTGGGTCTGGTCCTGCCAGCTGCTAAGAGGGAGCTCAGAGTCTCTGCAAACATTCAGGAAGATTTCCCAGCACTCCTTAGGCTCTCTCTTGTTTACTTGTTTATAACTGTTTACAATGAATTCCTGATTAAACAGTTGGAACATATGTACAACTGTCCTCATTGGACGGGTTGGTTACGGTGTGAGCGCCAGGGTACACAGGGAGCAAGTCTTGAAGCTTCATATTCAGACTCCAGAGCTCCAGAGACATCAGTTCAGTCTACTCTTGTGACAGACCTTCGTCCTGCAGGGCTGGCCCTCAGAGAGAAGCAGAAGCCCCCCATCACCGCCCCTGGTGACTGCTCCCCCCAGCACAGTGGGTTCCTCTTCCATAGCCTGATGAACTCAGGGCTAGCCTCGAAATGAAGGTTTTCATAATATTTCATCTCGGTTTTTCTCTCCTCTCCTGAAGCTTTAAGCCCCATTCCGCCTGGTCTAGTCCTTGTTGGCTAATGAGGATAATGGGTCCCTTTTCCCTTGAAAACTTCCTTTGTGTGTTTAGGACACTTACTGCAGCTCCCTCAGCCCCCCTCCTCCAGACAGAGCGCGCCGGGCTCCCTTAACCTTCCTGCACGGAGCTAATTTTCTAAACCTTTGATCATGAACTCACTCCAATACATCGGGCTTTTGCAAAACCTGGTGCCCAGAAGAGAATTCGATCCTTTGGTGGAATCTTAACCAAAATTGTGTTGACCAAGCTAGTGTTTTGGTTAATATAAGACAGTATCTTTAAATATTTTTTGTTCAAATTTCTGCAGGGGGTGGGGCGGGGCTGAAAAGGGCCATTATCTTACATTAATAACCATAATTTTGTACTCAGCTCTTCTCAAAGCATGCATCTTGTGGAGTGTGAGTGTGTGATTATGTGTGTGATTGTGGGATTGTGTGTGTGATCATGTTGTGTGAGTGTTTGTGTATATGTGTGTGTATGAATGTGTGTGATTGTGTGTGTGAGTGTGTGTGTGAGTGTGGTCATTTCTGTTGCGCAAGAGGGCTGCACAGGAGACACCATCTCCCCTAATGAGAAGTTGGAAGCTAGTCAGACTCTTCAGACTTGGTCAGTGCTTATACCTGGGATCGTGTGTGTAATTGTGTGTGAGTGTGAGTGTGTGTGTATGTGAGTGAGTGTATGTGAGTGTGTGAGTGTGTGTGTATGTGTGTGAGTGTATGTGAGTGTGTGAGTGTGTGTGTATGTGTGTGAGTGTATGTGAGTGTGTGTGTGTGTATGCGTGAGTGTGTGTATGTGAGTGTATGTGTATGTGTGAGCGTGTGTATGTGAGTGTATGTGTGTGTATGAATGTATGTGTATGTGTGAGTATGTGTATGTGAGTGTGTGTATGTGTGAGTGTATGTGAGTGTGTGTATGTGTGTGTATGTGAGTGTGTGTGAGTGAGTGTGTGTGTGTGTGGGTGTAGTCTCTTAGCATACTTGCTTCCTGACTATTTTCCTGGGAGCTGCATCAGAGATGCTAAGTGGTTCCTTTGTGGTGGTAGGGGGGGGGTCTCACTGGCACTAATTGCAGCTGGGCCACACCTGCCTAGGAGTTGAGCCTTCAGGATTAGCTTTGTAGTCGTGCTGACACTGTGTGGACCCCAGAGAAGCCCCTCACCTGTGCATCAGTATTTTCACATCCTTCCTCCGCAGCCAACCACTTACTTTGGGAGGAATGGTGCCTTAGTCAACACTGTTTGCTGCATTCTGCAGAGCTGCTCAGGCTGGTCGGGGAAATGTGGGAAACCACAAGAAGTGGGAGATATGACCCTCTGAGGATGCAGTGCGAGACCCCCAGAAATACAAACAACAAAGCCATGTCCTAGCCAGGGGGTGCAGTGAGTACTGACAGCACACGGGAGCCTGGGTGTGTGAGCTGGAGAGCTACAGGGAAGGCCTGGATGGAAGATGGGGAAGATAGGTAGAAGTGAGGATAGTCTAGGCAGGATGACCAGAGCATGCAAAGATACAGAGACAGGAGCATGGTGGACCCAAGGATAGCAAAGGACTAGGGGCATTTGAATTCAGGGAATATGCTGGGAAGGAGCAGTAGGATGGGGCCAGGTTAAAGAGGCTTCAAGGGCAGATGGAGAGGCTCGGACTTCAGACGTGAGCTTCTGAGACTTCCAAGGGGGTTGAGCTGTGGGGAGAGCAGGCTTAGCTGGGGCAGACTGAGGAAAGAATGGGGGAGGTGCCATATCTGAAGACAAGGTTATCAGTCTCAGTAGCGCTGGGCTGTACCCTGATCCTCCTCAGTTGCTGAGTCCCGATGGAAGGGGTTTTAAAGGCCTCCTAGACCAGGCTGGACCTAGACCAGCCTCTCCTCTGCACTATCCCTGCCAGGCTGAAGAAGCCCAGTTAGGAGATGTCTTGAACCCAGCTGTCATGGCAGTCTTCTCTACCACCCTAGTTAGAGGTTGCCCCGAAGTGTAGTGGAGTCTCTGGGCTCTCCTGAGTGATAGGCCAAACCAAGAAGGCTGTAAGGTTAAGCCTTCCCTGGACCCTGGGGCTGCTCCAGGAGGCTCAGAACCTCATCTCCATGGGAGCTGCAGGAGGCCAACAGGCCAGCCTCTGTGTGCCCCTGTGTGCCCCCATGTGCCCCTATGTGCCCCTGTGTACCCCTGGGCTGTGCCCCTCTGTGCCCCTGGGCTGTGCCCTTCCAGGCCTGAGGAGCTGGGAGAACACAGGGCTCATCAACAACTCCCTACTCGCCAGCCTCTCCACTTAGCCCCAAATGATCCTGGGTCCCAGGGCTAGGACACACCATATTTGTTTTTACCTGCATTGATTTCCATTCAAGGACTGTTACAGAGTCTGTCCTTTAAAGCCCTCATTTTGTCTATCCTTCATCCTAGATGTGTTCCCTCTGACAAGACTGAGGGGCTGCAATGCACAGGACTGGCCACCAGATGTCACTGTTGCCAGGCTGCAAGTCTCGGGAAGGGCTGGGCTGGGCTGGGCTGGGCTGGGCTGGGCTGGCCTGAGTTGGACTGGGCTGAGCTGGACTGGGCTGGGCTGGACTAGGATTAGGCTGAGCTAGGCTGGGCTGGGCTGGACTGGGTTGGGCTGGACTAGGATTAGGCTGGTCTAGGATGGGCTGGGCTGGGCTGGACTAGGATTAGGCTGGGCTAGGATGGGCTGCGCTGGACTGGGTTTAGGCTGGGCTGGGCAATTTCAAGCTATGGGGGATGGAGAAGGCAGGAGGCCCAGCACACTTGCAGAGAGAAGCTGGCAATCCTCCAGGCTTTCAACAGCTAAGCCACTGACTTGAGTCTGTTCCAGTTCTTGCAAAAATGCCTTGATTTAAGAGCTTTATAGGGCAGTTTGTAAAATGAATGAAGGGTCTCAACATCTTCTATCTGTGCTTTGTCCACATGGATGTTCCCTCTACCAGTCCATCCAGTATTGTGCAAACTGCAATCATTTCTACCTTTTCATTCTTTGAAATGCATCCGTTCCACTCGAGTGGCCGCCATCTTTCTTTGGGCCCTTAGCCCTTCTGGACCAGACTATTGAAAGGGCCTCCCCATTGTCTTCTCTGCCTCCAGTTTCCTTCCTGTTCAATCCACATTTCATAGACCTGCCAAGGTGGGATTCCTGAAGCATAACTCTGACCTCACTCCTCTGCTGCTGAGTCTCAGAGGTCCCCTGTTGCCTCTAGGATAAAATGCACAGTTCTTGGATCAACATTCAAAGCCCTTTCTCCAGTTGATGTATCCAGACCAAAGCACATCCTTGATCCTTTTGCATGCTGCCTTCCATCGAGGGGCTCCTAGTTTCTACCTCTCTCCTCCTCCCTACACCTCTCCACCTTCCCCTCTGGAAATCCTAACTTTTTTTCAAGGCTTGAGCAAGGGCCATCTCCAAGGAGAGATTTCCTGATTCTCCTCCCCACCCTTGAAATTACTTTTTTATGATTTGGCATATAATTTGTGCTTACCAAGGTACATATTGTCTCCATTCAGTAGACTGTAAACTTTTTGAAGCAAGAATTATTTTTCACTTCTATCTTTGTGCATCTAGCACCTTGCACCGTGCTAGGCACAGAGCAGTTACTTGATAAATTCTTTTTGTCGTTATTGCCTGGACCACCCTATGGAGAATTTAGCCAGGGCCCTGGAATACTTCCTCTGAGTTTTTAAAACATTCTTTGGGAACCAGTCCAGTGCTCAGGATCTCCACCTGTTATCCTTTGTTCTCAATACATGCCTTGCCTGTCTCCTCTTTCGACACTACATTTGGGGGTAGTATCCTCTTTTTCACTTCTTGAACACAAGGCAACACTGATAGAATATTGCTTATTCCCACCAAGTGCCTCTCCACTGACCTTTGGGCCATCCACAATTTATTTTCTGTGGAGAATGTGATGCTCAGCAATTCACTGACCACTCACATTATCAGTGTTTAAAAAAAGATCCCCTTGAGATCTTTGAAAGTGCTACAGAATTTGCCAGTTGTTTCCATCTTGCTCTCTTGCTATCCTATTCTGCTCCCTGATCATTGACCATCTGAAGGACCTGCATTGGTCTATATTCTATTGGAATACCTCAGTTTTTCCATAGAATTTCCTGTTGGAATCTGGGCAGTGAACCCTCTTCATCAGCCTCTTGGTTTTTTCCAAGTGGATTCAGTTCATTTCGCCTCAACAGTGCTATGATCAAAGAAGTAATATTTCTGAACAATCAGTGGAATTTCACATTATGTACTATACCACACCAATATTGACATTCTTGAAATAAATGAAAAAAGAAGATAGAAGAAAGCTATAGATAAATGGAAGTGAGGTCAACAAAAAGTGAGGAGATTTGGATTCGTTACAAAGTCATAGAAATGAGAAACATTATTTAATGGGACTCTAGAGGGTCTTGTCACGTGACTCCCATGAAGATCAAAGGTAAATACTCTCATTGGGGCAACTGCTTCTTCCACATCAACACCCAAGACAAAAGAATGAAGACATCCCATGTGGAACTTGACAAAAGTCTTCAAATCAAGTCAACCTGTGCTTGGCTTAGCATGAATGGTGAGGCTAAGGTTGATGCCAGAAGAATGGAGAAATGCAGTTTGGAAAATGTCAGAAGGTTCTGGCCATGGTGAGCACCCAACATCCCCCAAAGAGAAGTTTTATGTTAATGGTAGGAAGCAACTGGTTAGTGATGTGAGAATCATATGAAAATCATTGGTCTGTTTGTAGTCAAACTGTCAACTAGTTACAGAAGCAATCAAAATCAACATCAAATAGAAACGGTAAAGATAAGAAGTATACAACTGTGATATTTGCAAAAAATGACATGTTCAAACCTTAATCTCAAAGTTAGACATTTTTATCAATGCTTTTGATCAAGTCATAGATGACCATTTGTCAGATCTGAAGATCCAAACTGCAGGTGGGAGGGAAACAGTTAACGTGGTGAATCCCAGGGTCCAGATCCAAATGACAGACTAATACATTGAGCTGCATCTAACAGGATAAAATTTATTAATGTAGTCTTACACTTGAATCAAGTCAAATTCGTAAGCATTTATAGTGCTAGACTCTGGGCTAAGTGCTAAGAAAGGCAAAATAGCCCCTACTCTCAGGGAACTTGCAATCAAATGTGAAAGAAATCATGTAAACAACTCTTACGAACAGGATATATACAGGATAAATTGGATGATCTCAGGAAAGGCATTGCTGTGAAGGGTGACAGAAAAAGATTTCTGACAGAGATGAGATTTTAGCCAGAGCCTGAAGGAATTCAGGGGAACCCAGAGATAGAAATCAGGAGACAGAGAAGTCCAGGCATGGAAGAGAGTCTTTGAAAATGCTCAGCCAGTCTTGTGCAAGGAAGAACAAGAAAGCTACTGTCACTGGATTGCAGAGTACTTGAGGAGAAATGAAGTGGAAAAAGGCTGGGAAGGAATGAATGGGCCTGACTTTTCAGTATATATATTTTTCCAGAGATGCCATTGGGTTAGGAGGCCTGGAACACTGAAATGTCAAAATGATCAAAAAAGAACTGCTAGAAATGTTTGGGTTTTTTTTTTTTTAACATATTAGTCCTTTTCCTCTTTCTTTGACCAGTATCATCAGGCCAATGGATGGGTACTGTTTAATAATTTTGGGGCATAGTTCTCAATTGTTCTCCAAAATAATGACCAGCTCAGGGCCCCACCCATGATACATTAATATACGGTATATATTTTCACACAACCCCTCCATAATTGATCTTTTCTATTTTTGTCAACTTTTCCAATTTGATGGGTATGAAAGACAACTCTGAATTTCTAAAATTATTAAGTGATTTAGAAAATCTTTAATGTGGCTAGGAATCACTTGGATCTCTTTCCTTGGAAACTGATTGTTCATATCCTTTGACCAGTTTTCAATTGGGGAATGACTTGTTTTTATAAATTTAACTTAGTTCCCTATATATCTTAGAAATAAGATCTTTGCCAGAGAAACTTGCTCCAATTTTTGTTTTCATTTACTTGTTTCTCTTCTAATTTTACTTGCATTGGTTTTATTTATGCAAAACCTTTTTAGTTTTATGTGGTCAAAATTTTCCATTTTACCTTCTATGATCCTCTCTATTTCTTGCTTGGCTATGAAATCTTCCCCTAACCACAGATTTGGCAGGTATTTTCTTCTCTGTTTTTCTCATCTGTTTATGTCTAAGTCACATGCCCATTTGGATCTTGTTTTGGGATAGGGTGTGAGATGTTGGTGCTTACCTACATTCTACTAGACTGCTTTCAAAATTTCTTAACAGTTTTTGTCTAATAGTGATTTGCGACATTATAGGAGGCAACAATAAAAAATATTCCAAAGGTGAAGGAGAGCAAGAAGCGAAATGGCATCTGATGAGCCTTGACAGAGAGCTGAGGAAAGAAGGAAAGGGAAAGGAGAAAGAGAAAGATCGACCCAACTGAATGCAGAATTCCAGAGAATAGCAAAGAGACATAAGAAGGTTTCCATAAGTGAGCAATGCAAAGAAACTGAAGAAAACAATAGAATGGGAAAGACAAAAGATTGCTTCAAGAAAATTAGAGATATAGAGGGAAAGTTCCATGCAAAAGTCGGCATTATCGGAGGAGGAGCCAAGATGGAGGAGTAGAAAGACTCACGTATGCTAGCTCCTAACCCACAGCCCATATATTTCCTGCAAGAAGAACTCCCCACAAATTCTGGATCACTGCAAGGCACACAGAAACACAGTGGAAGAGATTTCCATCCCAGAGAGCCCTGGAGAGCAGTCCCCAGGGTCCATCGTGCCCCAGAAAGCAGAGTCCACCCCTGCGCTGCCCTGGCCGTGGCTCCAAAGGAGCAGATCCGAGCAGGCTTCAGGGACGGAATCTCCGGCGGCTGAGAAGGTCCCTCCACCCACAGGTGCTCCAGGTCAGTGAGAGAGACATCTAGGCTGGCCAAGAGGGGAGTGGGATGTCTCTGTGACTCGGGCCCCCTTGGGACGCAGCGGCAAAGGCAGTGGCAGAGGCAGTGGCAGAGGGAGTGGCAGAGGCAGCGGCGGCCCGGGGCCCCCAGAGCAGCAGGCAGAAGTTCAGGTCTCTGCATAAACCCCCTGAGGGAGCTGAGCCTGGGAGGCAGCCCTGCCCCCACCTACTCCATCACTGAAGGTTTCTGCATAAAGCCCCTGAGGGAACTGAGCCTGGGAGGTGGCCCTGCCCCCACCTGAGCACCAGAACTTAAGCTCACATTGAATAGCAGCCGCTCCCACCATGGATAGCCCTGAAACTGGGAAGCAGCATTTGAATCTCAGACCCCAAGCACTAGCTGGGAAGATCTAGGCAGGAGTGGAGAGGAGTCTCAGAAGTCAGGTAACTGGCTGGGAAAATGCCCAGAAAAAGGAAGCAGAATAAGACCATAGAGAGCTACTTTATTGGGGAAGAGATGTTCCTTCCCCCCTTCATTTCTGATGACGAAGTACAATGCCTGCCACCAGAGAAAGACGTGGAGGTTGGGGCCTCTCTATCCCAGACATCCAAAGTGGATGTCTGGTGGCCTCAGGCCGTGGAAGAGCTCAAAAAGGATTTTGAAAAGCAAGTTAGACAGGTGGAGGAAAAACTGGGAAGAGAAATGAGAGAGATGCAAGAAAAGTATGAAAAACGGGTCAATACCTTGCTAAAGGAGACCCAAAAAAATACTGAAGAAAATAATACCTTGAAAAATAGGCTAACTCAATTGGCAAAAGAGGTTCAAAAAGCCAATGAGGAGAAGAATGCTTTCAAAAGCAAAATTAGCCAAATGGAAAAAGAGGTTCAAAAGCTCACTGAAGAAAATAGTTCTCTCAAGATTAGAATGGAACAGATGGAGTCTAATGACTTTCTGAGAAACCAAGAAATCACCAAACAAAACCAAAAGAATGAAAAAATGGAAGAGAATGTGAAATATCTCATTGGAAAAACAACTGACCTGGAAAATAGATCCAGGAGAGACAATTTAAAAATTATGGGACTACCTGAAAGCCCTGATCAAAAAAAGAGCCTAGACATCATCTTTCATGAAATTATCAAGGAAAACTGCCCTGAGATTCTACAACCAGAGGGCAAAATAAGTATTGAAGGAATCCATCAATCACCGCCTGAAAGAGATCCAAAAAGAGAAACTCCTAGGAACATTGTGGCCAAATTCCAGAGTTCCCAGGTCAAGGAGAAAATATTTCAAGCAGCTAGAAAGAAACAATTCCAGTATTGTGGAAATAAAATCAGGATAACACAAGATCTAGCAGCTTCTACATTAAGGGATCAAAGGGCGTGGAATAGGATATTCCAGAAGTCAAAGGAACTAGGACTAAAACCAAGAATCACCTACCCAGCAAAACTGAGTATAATACTTCAGGGGAAAATATGGTCTTTCAATGAAACAGAGGGCTTTCAGGCATTCTTGATGAAAGGACCAGAGCTGAAAAGAAAATTTGACTTTCAAACACAAGAATGAGAAGAAGCATGAAATAGTAAACAGCAAAGGGAAGTCATAAGGGACTTACCAAAGGTGAACTGTTTACATTCCTACATGGAAAGACAATATTTGTAACTCTTAAAACGTTTTAGTGTCTGGGTAGTTGGTGGAACCACACACAGATGTACACACACACACATGCGCACACACATGTACATGTGTGCATGCACACACACACACACAAGCATGCACACACAGAGACAGAGAGCACAGAGAGAATTGAATAGGATGGGACCATATTTTAAAAGAAATTAAGGTAAATGGTGAGAGAGAAATGTAGTGGGAGGAGAGAGGGTGAAATGGAATGGGGTTAATTATATCTCATTCAAGAAGCAAGCAGGAAACTTTTTAGTGGAGGGAAAAAGAGGAGAGCTGAGAAAAAAACATGAAGTTTACCCTCATCACATTCAACTAAAGGAAGGAGTAAAATGCACACTCATTTTGGTATGAAAACCTATCTTACAGTACATAAAAATGGAGAAGAGGGAGGGATGATGGAAGGGAGGGCAATGGAAGAAGGGAGCAATTTGAGGTCAACACTCTTGGGGAGGGACAGGATCAAAAGACAGAATAGAAACAATGGGGGGAAGAATAGGATGGAGGGAAATACAGTTAGTCTTATACAACACGACTGTTATCGAAGTCATTTGCAAAACTACACAGATATGGCCTGTATTGAATTGCCTGCCTTCCCAAAGGGAATGGGTGGGGAGGGAGGGATGGGGAGAATTTGGAACTCAAAGTTTTAGGGACAACTGTTTAGTATTGTTGTTGCTACTAGGAAATAAGAAATACAGTTAATGGAGAATAGAAAGTCATCTGTCCCTACAGGACAAAAGAGAAGATGGGGACAATAGAAGGGAGGGATGATAGAAGAGAGGGCAGATTGGTGATAGGGAAATTAGAATGCTTGGTGTATTGGGGTGGGGGGGAGGGGATAAATGGCGAGAAAATTTGGAACCCAAAATTTTGTGAAAATGAATGTAAAAAGTTAAATAAATAAATAAATTTAAATTTAAAAAACTATAAAAAAATCGGCATTATCAAAGACATAAAGGACAAGGAGTTAACAGAAGCAGAAGAGATTAAAAAGAGACTACAAGACTATATAGAAGAACTCACCAAGAGAGATCTTAACATCGTTAACCATGGTGATGTGAGGTAAAGTGGGCCTTAGAAACCGCTGCTAACCACAAGGCTAGTGGAGGTCATGGAATGCCAGATGAGTTATTTAAAAACTTAAAAGATGATTCTGTTAAAGTGTTGCACTCAATATATCAGCATATTTTCAAAACTCAACATAGTCACTGGATTGGAAAAGAGCAATTTAGATCCAAATCCTAAAGAAGGGCAATGCCAAGGAAATTTCAAGTTATCAAACAATTGTGCTCATCTCACACACTAGCCAGGTTATGTTTTAGATTCTGCAAGCAAGAGATGTCTTATATCTTACATCACTTCAGCAATATGTGAACTGAGAATTACCAGAAGATCAGGCTGGTTTTTCAAGAGGCAGAGCAACTTCTGCCAACATTCACTGGATTATGGAGAAAACAAGGGCATTCCAGTGAAAAAAAACATCTACTTCTGCTTCGACTCTACTAAAGCCTTTGACTGAGTGGATCACAAGAAAATGTGACCAGTCCTCAAGGAACTGGAAGGACTAGGTCATCTGACTTGTCTCCTGAGGAACCTGTATGCAGGTCAAGAAGCAATAGTTAGAACCAAACATGGAACAACTGCTTGGTTTAAGATTGGGAAAGGAGTATGACAAGGTTATATTATTGTCACACATTATTTATTTAACTTCTATGCAGAGTACATCATGTAAAATGTCAAAAATAAAGAGCTGGAATTAAGATTGCCAGAGAGGAGAGGATTCTGGGAAGATTGCAGAGTAGGTCAGAGAATTCCAAGCTCTCCAGATTTCCCCCACAAACAAGATAAAATAACTCCTCTGGGCAAACAGAGACTGGTAAAATAAACTGGAGTTGGGACAGAACTCTAGTTCTTCCAGGACAACTGGAGCAGAATGGAAGAAAAATCCCAGAACTGAGGTTTGGTCCCTGTGAAGTGTAAACACCTCCATGGTAGTTCTGCTGAAACAGCAAGTTGGTGAACATTGGGGGTAGTTGAGAGGTAGCCTAGACCTCAGTTATAGGAATTTGAACCTTCTGGACAGTGTTGGGAGTCAGGCATCTGAGTGGGGGAAGATTGAGGGAAACTCTGCTGATAAGGGATGCCAGGCCTAGCTATGTTGCCAAGATGTAGCCCTGGGAGATTAGGAACCACCACACCTTCAATGAGTGCAGAGGCAGTGGGGTGGGAAAACCACTGCCCTGTGGACACTTACAGGAGGGCAGAGTTCTTGGTTTTGGCTGCAGGCCAGGGGGCAGAACAGAAAGAGGACCTGAGGACAGAGGCACTATCCCCCATATCCCAGGACTTGAGGTGATTACAATTACCAACTGCTATAAATTTTAAAAATTAACAGGCAAAGGAGAAAGAACCCAGCTATAGAAAATTTATTATGGGAATAGAGAAGACCGAGATTTGTCTTCAGAGAAGGATACTAAGCAAAAAAACCCCTCTCCTACCCCAAAGAGTAACAACAAAAGGTCGCTTGCCCCAAAAGAGTGCATATAAGAACTTTAAAAATCAAATGAGAAAGACTGGAAAATTAAAAAAAATAAGAACTCAAGAAAAACAAGAAAATTATAAGAAGAAAGTTAAAGGAAAGGAAATCCAGAACACTAAGGAAGAAAATGACACCTTGAAAATTAGAACAGGAAAGGGAGGAAGGGGCAGAGCCAAGATGGCAGAGTAAAAGCAGGGACTTGCTTGAGCTAAATTCCAAAACCCCCAGCTCAAGGAGAAAATATTATGAGCAACAAGAAAAAACCCAATTCAAATATGGTGCAGCCACAATTAGAATCCCTAAAGACCTAGCCATGACCATATTGAAAGACCACGGGTCCTAGAACACTATGTATCAAAGAGTAACAGAACTGGACTTGTGGCCAATAATATCATACCCAGCAAAGCTAAGCATAATCCTGACTGAAAAAAAATGGATATTCAATGAAGTGCCAGACTTTCAGGATTGCATTGTAAAAAGACTTAAACTTAATAGAAAATTTGGCATAAAAAATCCAAGAGAAATGTTAGGTGATCATCAAAGACTAATTACAAGGGACTCAGTAAGAACAGATTGTTTAGTTTTTATGTGAGGAAATATAAACTGTATGTCTATGATAGTAATTAATAATTGGGTAGTTTGAAAGAAAGACTGGGATAGAGTTGAGTATAATGTGGTTCCAAAAGGTAGTGCCATCTAGGAAAAGGCAAAAGGAGCCATTATCTTATACAAATGAAGTGTGAGATGAAGAACTGATATAGAGGCATTAGAAGGGAGAGGAGGGCAGGTAGTTCTGGAACCCTACTCTCATTGGGAATGGGTTAAAGAGGGAACAATACATCCATACATGCATACATATATACAGGGGCAGCTAGGTGGTGCAGTGGGTAGAGCACCAGTGCAGGAGTCAGGAGGACCTGAGTTCAAATATTCTCTCAGACACTTTACACTCACTAGCTGTGTGACCTTGAGCAAGTCACTTAACCCCAATTGCCTCATGCTGGGTCATCTCCAGTCATCCTGATGAATGTCTGGTCACTGGATTCAGATGACTCTGGAGGAGAAGGGAGGTTGGTGACCTGCACAGCCCTCCCTCACTCAAAACAAAGTCAAATGCAAGTCATGTCATTATTTCTCTGGTGGCATAGTCTTCTTCAGCAACAAAGGATGAATACACACACATATATACATATATACATTATGTATATACTCACATATATACGTTATACATATACATACATGCTTACATACATTCATGCAATCTCTAGAAGATTATAAAAGTCTTCTAACTTTATTTTTTTATTTTATTATTCATTTTTAACACAGTTTATAACAGATAAAACAATTCCAACTTTTGGTCAGGTGATACTTCTTTTTAAAGCATTTACAGTATGGACCACAAAAGAATTTGTTTAAAACATTACCCAACTGAGACACAAATAATATTTATGTTGCTAACTTCACAAGCCCTTGACCTAATTGTCTCCACGGTATTACTAAGAATTAAAGGGCCCTAACTTGTTGTTGTTGGTCTAAAGTCCTATGCCTAATAGCTTAATTTTAGACTTAACCTTGAATGTTCCCCACTAATAATCTCTAATTGAATAGATGTGGTATTAAGCTTACAAACCTTTTGAATATAGGAAATTTCCACCAAGAGTAGGGACATTGCAGGGATACAATATCTCCCCAACTTCATGTCAGTTCCAGGCAGGATTAGATTGTCCACTTGCATTCAGTCAGGCTTAAAGTATGACAGGTGCCAGTGGGGAAACTGAGTCAGGAGAATCCTATCTCGACCCAGGATGAACAGCCACTCTCCCACTCTTCCCATGAGATCACCTTTTGCAGTTCATACCAGCATCTCACCAGCTTACTGGCATCATGTATTGGAGGCTCAGACCACCTTTCTTGCTAGCCATATCTGGAGTTAGACTCAGAAGTACAGTCACTTAATCTAAAAATGGCAAGTTCCAATAACCAGGTTTCAAATATGGTTATAATTTCACTTTAGCTAAGAAATATCTTTTGAGGCAAGTCTTAAGTGGCTTACATGCCTTTCTATACATGTTCTAGTTCCTGATTAAATAGCAATCATAAAATCAAATTTACCATTAAAACCTTAACTTTTCCATCAATGCCAAATTTTACCCGAGGTTACCTTCCTTTAGGAAATTTAGACTAAAATTTTTTTCCCCAAACTAAAGATGTCATTGATTTATTCTCAATAATTAATTCAGTCAATTGTATTAATACTAATTACTTTTACCTCGCTTTGTAACATATCCAATTTTTCTCGCCATCACTCCCCTCCCCCCACTTCCTAATACCTTGCATTCTGATTACTCCTTCCCTGAATGTACCCTCCCTTCTATCACTCCCCACTCTTCCCTTATCCCCATCTTCTCTCTTTTCTTGTAGGGGAAGATAAATTTCTATACCCAATTCTCTGTATTTCTTATTTCCCGATTATATGCAATAAAAATTCTCAACATTCGTTGCTAATAATTTGAATTCCAACTTCTCTCCCTCCTCCCCTTCCTCCCCAGCCCCACTGAGAAGGCAAGCAATTCAATACAGATTAAATATGTGTTGTTTTGCAAAAAATTTCCATAATAATCATGTTGTGTAATACTAATTATATTGCCCTCTGTTCTACTCTATCCCCGCTTATTTTTCCTCCACATTGACCTTGTCCCTTCTCAAGAATGTTTATTTCTAGTGACTCCCTTCTCCCATTTGCCCTCCCTTCCAAAATTTCCCTCACCCCACTTATCATCTCCTCTTCTACTTTCCTGTGGTGTGATATAAATTTTCATTTCAAATTTAGTGAGCATGTTATTCCCTCTTTCAGTCCCATGTGGAGAGAGTAGTTTCATTTTTCCCCTCTCCCCTTCTCCCTTTTCTCTTCCATTGAACAAGATTTTTCTTATCTCTTTTTTGAGTTATAACCTGCCCCATTCCATTTCTCCCTTTCTCTTCCCAGTATTTTCCTCCTTCACGCCTTAATTTTTATTTGTGTGTGTGTGTGTGTGTGCGTGTGTGTGTGTGTGTGTGTGTGTGGATATCATCTCTTCTGATGCAACACACCCTGTACCTTCTATCTATATATGTGTATGTGTGTGTGTGTATGTACAATCTCTCCATCTATCCAAATACTAAGAAAAGATTCAAGAGTTATAAATATTTTCTTTCCATGTCGTAATGTAAACAGTTCAGCTTTAGAGAGTCTATTATGATTTTTCTTTCCTGTTTAACTTTTCATACTTTTCTTGATTCTTGTTTTGGGCAGTCAATTTTCTATACAGATCTGGTCTTTTCCTCAGTATGAATGATTGAAAATCCTCTATAGCATTGAATGACCATTTATTCCCTTGAAGTATTATATTCAGATTTGTTGGGTAGGTGATTCTTGGTTTGATTCCTAGTTCCTTTGACCTCTGAAATATCCCATTCCAAGCCCTTCAATCCCTTAATGTTGAATCTGCCAGATCCTGTGTTATCCTGATTGTATTTCCACAATACTCAAATTGTTTCTTTCTAACTGCTCACAGTATTTTCTCCTTGATCTGGGAAATCTGAAATTTGGCTACAGTATTCCTAGGAGTTTCTGTTTGGGTCTCTTTCGGGAGGTGATTTGTGGATTCTTTCGATATTTATTTCGCCCTCTGATTCTAGAACATCAGGGCAGTTTTTCTTGATAATTTCATGGAAGATAATGTCTAGGCTCTTTTTTTGATCATGGCTTTCAGATAGTCCCATAATTTTTAAATTGTTTCTTCTGGATCTATTTTCCAGGTCAGCTGTTTTTTTCCAGTGAGATGTTTCATGTTATCTTCTATTTTTTCAAATTTTTGGTTTTGCTTACTAATTGCTTGGTTTATCTCATAGTCACTGACTTCCCTGAACTCCACTCTCCCTTTTAAGGAACTATTTTGTTCAGTGAGCTTTTGAACCTTCTCCTCCATTTGTCTAATTTTGCTTTTTAAAGCCTCTTTCTCTTCATTGGCTTTTTAGACCTCCTTTTCTAATTGAGTTAGCCTTTTTTTAAACTTTTTGTTACTTTCCTTAGCATTTTTTTGGTTCTTCTTTGGTAAGCTGCTAACTTGTTTTTTAAGGTCTTCTATTGCCTGAGCCCAATTTAAGTTCCCTTTGAAGGCTCTGGAGGCAGAGACCTTCACTTCCTCTGACAGTATGCTTTGTTCTTCCTCATCCAAAAGGATGGGCGGGAGACACCTGTTTCCCAAGAAAGTAACCTTCTATGGTCTTATTTTTTCCTCTTTTTTGGGCATTTCCCCAGCAAGTTATTTGACTTCTGAGTTTCCTCTCCACCATCACCTCACCTCCAGTTCTGCCAAGCCAGCACTGGGGTCTGAGATTCAGATGAGCTGCTCCAAAGTCTCAGGGGCTTTAGGTGGGAGCAAGGCTGCTATTCAGTGTGAGATTAAGATCAGCTGTTCAGGAGGGGGCAGAGCTGCCACACTGGGCTCAGTTCCCTCAGGGAGTTTATGATAAGACCTTGAACAATGGATTCGGGCTACTGCCTGCTCTGGGAGCCCCTGTCTGCTGCTGCCTCTACTGCTGCCACCTGAGGAAGCCTGAGTTATGGAGACATCCTGCTCCCTTCTCGGCCAACCAAAAAGACCCTCTCACTGACCTTTGGTGCCTGTGGGTTGAGGGATCTGCGCTACTGCTGGAGATTCTTTCCTTGAAGCCTGCTTGGATCTGTTCCTTTCAGTGCTGCATGGCCAAGGCAGGGTTAAGCTCTGCTCTGAGTCCTGTGCACAACAGACCTTTCCTGTCAGTCTTTCAGGCCACTCTGGGGTAGAAATTTCCCCCACTCCATTGTATTGTGGCTTCTGATGCTCTAGAATTTGTTGATAGCTCTTCTTTACAAGTATTTTATAGGCTGTGGGGTAAGAGCTAGCATATGTTCATCTTTCTACTCTGCCATTTTGGCTCCGCCCCAAAGTCTTCTAACTTTATGAAGAAATAAGAGAATGAGGGAATAGGATAAGGGGGAGCATAGAAGAGTGTCTAGATTAATGAAGATGGAATAAAAAGGAAACAACATATGTATTTGGAAGGCTATAAAAGTCTTCTAAATTCATATAGAAACAAGAGAGCAAGGGGAATGGGTGGGTGGGAGAGGATAAGGGAGGAATACTTCAAGGTGGGGTAGGTTAAATAATAGGAGGGAAAGGCATGGTAAAGTAGAAGTAAAATAGGGGAGTCAGGAGGGATAGGATATGAGATATGCACAAACATAGAATAAAGATCAGTAGTAGGATTTATTAGGGAAAAAAGCAGGGGTAGCAGTCATGATCTCAGACAAAGTTAAAGCTAAAATGGATTTAATCAAAAGAGAAAAATAGAGAAACTACACTGTACATCAGCCATATTAATCAAGATTGTTTTATGTATAAGGTTGGAATATTGCTATGGCATAGGAAATGATGAACTGGTGGATTTAGAAAAATATGGAGAGATTTGAATTTATGAAGGAAAATGTTATCCAACCTCAGAGAAACAGAACATAAACAAGTATGGTATGGTCTTACATAGATGCATATGAATGTATATGTGTATGATTATAGATATCTATGTATACATATGTATGTATGTATATCTATATATAATTTGTGTGTATGTGTACATGTCTGTACAAACATATATGTGTATATATGTATACATATACATATAGTGTGTATGTGTGTATCTATGCTTAACTGTAGCCTTCTGGGGAGGGGGAGAAGAACAACATAGAAAGTTCACAGAAGAGAACAAAATAAAACCTACAAGGAAGTAAAGAAAAGATGGGACAGCTCTCAACCCGAATGTGTCGTATTTATTATATAGGTTTTCTTGATATGGAAATTCGCTGCATTATATTCTGAACCCTCTCATGTTCTGCTGTGCATGTGGCAATTTTTTCCTTTTCTTATTTTGTATTTAAGTTTGTTTCTTTTTTCTTTTTGTATTTAAGTTTAAAGTTTGAAAAATTAGAAAAAGAAAAGACTGCCAGGAGAAATATCTACAATCTCAGATATGCAGATGATACCACCACTCCAATGGCAGAAAGTGAAGAAGAATTTAGAAACCTCTTGATGAAGGTGAAAGAGGAGAGTGTAAAAACTGGATTGGTGCTTAACATATAAAAACACCCTGAGATCTTAATTATCACAACAAACTGGTACTGGTTAAAAAATAAAGTGGTGGATCAGTAGACTAAATTAGGTATACAATATATAGTAGGTAGTGACCATAGTAATTTAGGGTTTGATAAGCCCCCAAATCCAAACTTTTGGGGCAAAGACGTTGACAAAAGCTCCTGGGAAAACTGGAAAACAGTGTAGCAGAAACTAGGTATAGACCAACACTTCACACCATATATCATGATAAGGTAAAAATGGATACATGGTTTTCACATAAAGGATGATACCATAAGCAAATTAAGAGAGGATGGAAGTTTACTTGTCATATGATAAGGGAATGGATAAGGGAAAAATTTAGGACCAAACAAGACATAGAGAGCATTATAAAATATAAACCGGATAATTTTGATTATATAAAATTAATAAGTTTTTGCACAAACAAAACCAATGCAACCAAAATTAGAAGGAAAGCAGAAAATTGGACGGAGGAATCTTAAAGCAATTGTCTCAGATAAGGGCCTCATTCCTCAAATATATAAAGAAATTAGTCAAATTTATAAAAAAAATGCAAGTCATTCTCTAACTGATAAATGATAAAGGACATGAATGGTCAGTTTTCAGACAAAGAAATCAAAGCTATCTATAATCATATGAAAAAATGCTCTAAATCACTATTGATTAGAGAAAAGCTCATCAAAATGACTCTGCCGTACCACATCACATCTATTAGGTTAATTAACATGATAAAACAGGAAAATGGTAAATGTTGGAGGGGCTGTGAAAAAATGAAACACTAATGCATTATTGATGGAGTTGTAAACTGATCCAACCATTCTCGAAAGCAATTTGAACTATAGCCAGAGGGCTATAAAACTGTGCACTGATGATTTGAATTGTGGTGGAGAAGACTTTTGAGAGTCCCTTGGACAGCAGGAATATCAAATAAGTCAATACTTAAAAATTAAATCAAGCTATTCACTGGAAGGTCAAATACTAAAGCTGAAGATTAAGTACTTTGATCTCATAATGAGAAGACAAGACTCATTGGAAAGCTCCCTAATTTTGAGAATTACTGAAGCCAAAAGGAAAAGGAGTGGCAGAGGATGAGATGGAGAGATAATGTCATGGAAATAACAAACATGAACTTGGACATACTTCAAGAGACAGGGAACATAGAAGGGCCCAGAGAGCTGTGGTCCATGGTGCCATGAAGTGTGAGGCATGACTGGATGACTGAACAACAGACACACATATGTATTCATGGATGCCTCTGCATGGTTGCACCAGAAGGACATGGAGGGATAACAGAACTCTCTTCATAAGAGACTCCATAAGGCAATGTCCTAAGAGTGTTACAAATATTATCTACTCAATCTTTACAATCTTGTGAGGTAAATACTGTCATTATTCCCATTGTACAGCTGAAGAAACTGAGGCAAACATAGGTGAAGATTGCCCAGAGTTATGCAGCTAGTTAGTACTTGAGGGATGGATTTGGACACAAGCCTTCCTTACTCCAGACCTATCCACTGGGCCACTCACCTGTGGTCAAAGGCCAAAGAGATGGAAGTGAAAAGAAGTCTGGTGGCTGGATTCTCCTGATATAGTGTTCCAGGACAGTTGGGCCTCCAGGTGGAAGTTCTTCTGGGGCAGGGGTTCCTAATTTGGGGTCTGTGATTTGGAGATTTTTTAACATACCTTGACAGCTGCATTTCTATATAGTTGTTTTCCTATGTATTTTATTTTATGCTTTCAAAAACCTTACTGTGGAAACAACCTTAGGCGTCACTGGACTGACAGTCAATGGCTTCATGACAAAGATCGTGAGGTCTCGGTATCTGGTCCACGCTCATCGAGGAAGCCGTTGCGCATTTACTCGGGGCCATGCGCTGTCCTAAGTGCTGAAATTCTAGGGACGCCAAGACTGTGCTTGCCAACAAGGAGCGCGCGTTCTAATCAGGGAGAAGGATGCCAGTAACTCCGTGAATCCAAGCGACAGAGCGTATAAGAGGAAGTAAGTTTTACTGGAGCCGCATTAGCAGTGGGGGTGCGCATGAGAGGGGGACCAGGAAAGTGGGAATCCAGCTGAATGTTGAAGGAAGCCAGGAGATGGGGGGTCACTCCAGGCTGGGGTGGTGGTGGTGATGGTGGGTAGCGAACTTTCCAGCAGCAGAGAGGGCAGCAAGGATGCAGATTGAGAAAAAGTATATTAGATTTTGCAATTAAGAGATTACTGGTCACTTTGGAAAGAGTCCTTTCCGTTAAATGATTAGGGCAGAAGCAGTAGCGAGGCTGTTAGTGAGACTTTAAAGGATAAGAGATCGATTATAGGCGTGAGGGTGCCCCGGGCATGGGAGGGGGTGGGTAGCAGAGATCTGGGCCGATGGAAACAAGCACTGTGCGCTTTCCTCCTGCTACGCACAGGGTTTAGGGATACAGCCTCTGGAAATGAATGACCGCAGGGCTTCGGCGGAATGGGCCCCCATTCCAGGGCAGGCGTGGATCTCTGTGTGCTTGCTGTCACTCTTCCCTTCGGGGTCCGAGACCTTTTGGCTGCCTGCTAAGACAGAACTGAGAGGGCAGACTAAGAAGGAAACAAAAAGTCTCTCTCCCTGAGGCTTTTAAACGTGAAGAAGGGGAGGAAGGAGGAGGTGCTGTAAGCTTTTAAACAGGGGAGCCCATCTCCCACCTAGCCACCACAGGCTGTGAACACATGACTCATTGGCTGTCCTTTCTCTGTTGCGCTCACTCTGTCATGACCTTAAGGGAATGGGTATCAGAGGTGGACAGGACCAGGCTAAGACCTTGTGAGTTTTACAAGACTGGAAGAACCACCAGGGGTCCAGCAACAGAGAATCTTCAGAAAAAAACCACTTTTTTGTGCCAAGGCTTATTCCCTCAATTTCCTTCGCTTGTCTTATTGCTATAGTAGCCAGCATTTCTAACCCAATACCAATATCCAATAGTCATCATGATAAAAGCCATCCTTCCTCAGCCCTTGGTCTTACTGAGAAAACCTCTCATGTATCCTCATTATAGATAGTACCAGTTCTTGATCTTAGGTGGATGATAATGAACATATTAAAAAGAGGTCTATTTATTCCTATATTTTCTAGAATTTTATCAGAATTAGATATTTTCATTTGCAACAGCATTTCCTGTATCTAACAATGTAAGCACATGATTGTTTCTACTCTTGTTATTAATGGGGTCTGTTGCAACCAGTGGTACAGTTCTGGGCCTGGATTCAGGAAGGATCATCTCCATGAGTTCAAATCTGGCCTCAGACAATAGCTGATCGACTCTGGGCAAATCATTCAGCCCTGTTGACCTCAGTTCCTTATCTGTAAAATGAGCTGGAGAAGGAAATGGCAAACCACTCCAATATCTTTGGTAAAAAAAACTTTCAATGGCGTCATGGAGAGTTGGACATGACCAAGCAGCAATCATTGCCTTCATGGTTTTTCAAAATATTGGACCAGTCCTACAATCCTACTAAAAATCCCACCTGGTCTTACTGTTGAGTAGAACCATAAGCTCTATGCTCATATTTTATTTGACATGTTTGTGTCAGTGTTCCCTAGGGATGTCTGGATAGAGTTTTCTTTCACCGGATTGACTTTTTAGTTTAGATATCAAGATCGATTTGTATCATTAGGTGAGATCCCTTCTTTATCTGCTTTTGCAAAGAATTTATGTAATATTGAAATTGTTATTTTAATGTTTGATAGAATTCATGTATAATATATCTCTCTTTTTTTCCTTTGGGAATTCATCTATGGCATATTTAATTTCTTTCCTGAATTTTTTTTACTTCCATCCTTCATTTCTTGCTCTGTTAATTTGGTTATTTTATATTTTTGTAAATATTCATCCATTTCATTTAAGTTATTGGTTTTATTGGCACGTAGTTGGGTAAAAGAGGTTTTTTTTTTTTAACCCAGTAATTTCCTAGTTCTTTTTCATGTGTTATGAATTTTGGTAATTTCGTTTTCCTCTTTCTAAAAAATCCAATTAACTAATGATTCATCTACTTTATTTTTTCTTTCCAAAAAGCTTCTAATTTTATTTGTAAACACAGAAGGGTTTTGCTTTGAATTTCGTTCATCTCTTCTTTGCTTTTCAGGATTTCTATTTTAGTATGTAATTATGGATTTGCAATTTTGTTGTTTTTCTTAGGATTTTTTTTATTTCATGCTCAAATCATTGATCTATCCATTCTCTCTTTTGTTGTAGTATTTAGAGATGTGAAAGTTTCCTTAACGATTTCTTAGGAGTCAACCTTCCCACGACACTTGGGATGATTAGTAGGGTGGTAGCAGAACACGTGTGACATTTGAATACTCAACACTGAGCCCCTAATAATGATTTAATAAATACATATGAATTTTTCAACTGATTGATTTACAAGAAACAGTCCCTTCCCATCCCTGAATGATTTGAAAAAGTATCCGGTCAAACTAAGGGGTTCCAGTCAATGGAAGAACGAGGGACAAATTATCGTATGTCAATGTAATAGAATATTGTTGCAATGTACAAAGTGATGAAAGGGAGAATTTCAGAGAAAACTCTTAAGACTTGTATGACCTGATGCAGAGTGAAGTGAGCAGAAGTCAGAGAACAATTTATGTAAGGACAACAACATGGTCAAGAAAAAAAGCTTGGAAAACAAGGATTCTGATCGAAGTCACAACCAACCTTGATATCAGAGGATCATTATAATGGGAGCTCCTTGAGGGCAAGGACGTGTTTTTGTCTTTCTTCATATTTCTAGCACTTAGCCTGGTGCCTGGAACACAAGAGGAGTTTGATAAATCATTGTTGATTTGACTATGACCCACAATGAAGCATGTGACTGGCCTTCTGCCAGCAAGTGTACTCAGAGTGAAGAAAGAAGCCTACATTTTCAGGCACAGCCATTGCTTGCCTATGCATATTTGTTTGCTTTTGAAGGATTTTGGTTTTATTTGCTTTTTTAATTTGGGGGATAGATGTAGGAGGAACAGAGAATAGTGATGGATTTATTAAAAAATAAAAAGCAAACAATGGGGGTCATTGCAGCATCATTGTAAATTCACATAAGAAGACAGAAAGTTCGTTGGATTCTTATACAATTCTCTTTTTCTGTTGCACTGGCAGTGGGTAGAGGTCTGGACCTGGAGTCAAAGAAGTCAGGAAGGCCTCAGACTCTTACTAGCTGTGTGACCTTGGGCAAGTCACATAATCCCCATCTGCTTCATTTTTCTCATTTATTAGATAGGAGATAATATATTGCAAA
Source organism: Bettongia penicillata ogilbyi (assembly GCA_023548195.1). Taxonomy (NCBI): domain Eukaryota; kingdom Metazoa; phylum Chordata; class Mammalia; order Diprotodontia; family Potoroidae; genus Bettongia; species Bettongia penicillata. The sequence goes on along the minus strand of JAJHZJ010000095.1, from coordinate 1,534,511 downwards.
CCTTCCAGGACTGTGAGCATAAAGTGAGGTCACATTTTAAAGCACTTCACAAGCTTTAAACCTTTATATGAATACTATCTTTTATTATTATTTCATATTTTGGAATTTTACATTTGATAAATTCAAAATAAAAAAGTAAAATTAAAGCAAACTAACAAAATAAACAAAAAATATTCCATCAAATAACAAGCCTTAAGACTGGCAAATTGCCCCATTCAGGCATCACATGCATAGTGGGAGGAAAGCTTAGCCTTGAAAAGTCAGAGTGTGCCCTGCCTCAACCTACCAAGGGACCATTCATGGGAAGAGAAAACAACCACTGGCTACAGGATCCTGGAGAGTCCCTGCAGCTGACTGTTTCTACTCAGTAAAAATGGCAAAAAGCCTCAACTCCCATTGCCAGCTCCTGGTGGCCCACATATGTTGATTCTTTTTCCAGACAATCAGAAGGGAATATAATTGAAGCAGGGGGTTTTCAAATGTCCACACTCATATCAAACAGCAACCCTCTCTCACATCATTTCTTGTGAAACAAAAATGGTAAGTTCCATCCCTGGTCAGGCTCTATTCCTTTATAACCTCACACAAATTCTGGATCTTTCAAATTTGGAATGAGAGGCTCTTGAGGGCAGGAACTATCTGACTTTTCTCACTGTATCTCCAGTGCCCAGCCCAGTTCCTCACACATAGTGGGTACCTGATAAATTCATGTTGACTCATTGGAAATTTGTTAAAGGAATCCATGGGGATTGAGAAAGCAAAACAACTTCAGGAATGGTTATCAAGCCTCAAGTCTTGTGATGTGGTCTAAGGCCCCCTGGATAAAAGAAGGCTAAGTAAATGGCCCAGGATCTCAAGGCCCACAGTGGCCCAAGGAGCCCCTCGAAGCTGCTTTCCAAAGGCCACGAGGACCACATGGCTTGCTAACTTGTTCTTGGCATTTGATGCCATTGATGGCATTTCCTGAAGCTTTCAGGTTGAAGTCAAGGGAGATGATCTCACAATGTCAAGATGAAAGACTGTCAAGGCAAGTCTGCAAAGAAAAGATCACCCTGTCAAAAGTGAAGAAATCACGGCAGTGCTCACCACCATCCATGGGGGGGGGCGGTGATGTCTGTTATGACAGATGATTTCAAGCAGCCCAGACCTCCTTTGGTATTGTCCAGTTGGCTCTCATCAAATTGTATCCAGTGCTAACAAGCTGTATTTGTCTCTGCCCGAAATAGACCAGGCTGCTGAGAAGCATTTTCCATTTGATATCTGCATTGTTCCTTGGCTTTGTGCTCCAACACTAAGAGCCCCCCAGAGTAACTTCCACAAGGGCAAAGAGGACATGGAAAATTTTGTGAAAGGAAAGACTCCTAGCTCTACTCTTTGAAGAAATCTCAGTAGCAAAACAAACAAAAAACCTTATTTGATACTCACAATAATGCTGTGAGGTAAGTACTGTTACTATTCCCATTTTACACTTGAGGAAACTGAGGCTGACTGAGCACCAAACAGCTGGAGAATGTCTGAGAACCAACTTGAACACAGGTCTTCCCAACTCCAAGCCCAGTGAACTATGGACTATAATTCCATAACTCTACCCACTGCTCCACCTTGATGCATCAGTAGAGTTCAACACCCCAACAAAAAGGTATTCAGTCTTCAAAGGAGAACAATAACTCTCCAAAGCACAGCAGAACTGACTCCTCCCATTTAATGGATGCCAAGAAGAATTAAGAGAAAGAACTGAGCCTTTCCCACACAACTATAATTCCAAATAAGCTTGACCTCTTTTACCTTTCTGATTTTCTTGAACCTAATCTCTACCATGTACTCTTGGACCAGTGACACTGACCTCCTGACTGTTTTGTGAATAAAACCCTTTATCTCTCAGCTCTGGCTGTCCCCCATGCCTGGAACGCTCTCCTTGGCCATCTCTGCCTCTTGACTTCCCTGGTTTCCTTCAGGTCCCAACTAAGATCCCACGTTCTGCAAGAATCCTTCCCCCTTCTTAATTCTATTGCCTTCCTGTTATTAATTATGTCCCATGTACCTTGTACATAGCTTCTTTGTCCATATTTGTTTGCTGTTTTCCACATTCGATGGAGGGATAGCAACTGTCTTTTGCCTCTCTTTGTATCTCCAACTCTTAGCACACTGCCTGGTGCATAATAGGCACTTGATAAAAGTTTATTCAACGATTGATTCATGTTCATGGGTGAACTTTATGTATCTGGATCAATTAGGGGAGTAATTTTTATTAAGTGATTGCAATGAATGAAAGAAATAGCACATAGAAGGACAGTTAAAACTGTTAAGTCCAAACTGCCTATTCCACAATATTCCACTTGATTCTTAAAGATATAGTGGCAGTATCTATAGTTTGTGTGGCAGAGCCTAATGAAATAGAAGTTACATAATTGTAAAGTACATTCTTTGCCACCAATAATGTAAAATATAGCATTCAAAGGCAAGTAGTTGAACATACTAAAAAAAATGAAGGGAAAATTAAAGAGGAGAAAAATCAAAAGCAGAAAACTGGAATCTCAGGAAGCACCTTTCTGTTGGAAAGACTGGAAGAAATTTTCCCATATGGGTGTGATGCAACATGATAAGAAAATTGACAAGAATCCTGGAGAGAATGGAGACATGGTGCGAAGGGAACACAAGCAGAAGAATGATTTATATAAAGACAACAACATGGTAGAGAAAAATAGTTTGGAAAGACTTAGGTGCTCCTACAACACAGACCCAATCCTGTCTCTGGGGACCTAGAATGAAGCATGCTGCTCACCTGTGACAGAGAGGTGGATGGCCTTAAAATGGAGAAAGAGACATACATTTGAAGACATGCTCAGCATTTGGGTTCATTTTGCTTAACTCTGATTATTTGTTGCGCATTTTTTTCCTTTCAGTTTTTAATTGGGAGGTGAGAGGAAAGAGAAAGGTTAACTATAGGGATGCCAACAAAATAGCCCTGGGTAAATTTTTAAATGTACAGAAGACAAGAGAAGGAAGTTTAGAATGAAGCAAAGACATGTAGAACAATTTTGAAAATAATGTGTGGGATTTACTACGACCTTTTTTTGTTAAAGTAACAGCAAGTGGAGATTTGTAATTTCATATACAATCAAACATCTTTTTGTTTCTTGCATATGGAAATGCCCTTTTGGGGTATTTAAGTTCAGAATGAAATGTTTATGTCTGATTGAAAGATATCAACTAGTAACCATGGGACAAGAAGACTGTGGACTGTGGGGAATGTGGACTTTGTGCAATTTGGGGATGGGGGAAAAGCCAACCTCTCCAGTCTACCTCTATAACTCTGAGGGAGTTGTAATAACCTTGTTCTGAGGACCCAACATGCCAGTTCAAGAAGGAGATAAATAATAACATGTGCTCCATATATTTAAAAAGGAACAAGATAATTTGTCAGGAAAAGGGCTATAGATTTGCAAGGTCAAGAAAGGTTTCATGGCAAAGGTAGCACCTGAGCTGAGTTTTGAAGCAAACAAGGAATTTTAAGGAAGATTTGGAGGAGGTAGAACATTCTAGGCAGTGGGGGCCAAGGCCAAGGTGTGGAGATGGGAGATGGAATCCCCACTGGGAAGAATAGTCAATTTGGCTAGAACAGAGTGTCCCTGGAGAGGAATATGAACTCTCAGCAATACAATGGCCCAAGATCTTTTCAAAGGCCTCCTGATAAAAAATGCTCTCCACCTTCAGAGAGAGAGAGAGCTCACAGATACATTGAACTGATGTACAGCAAAGCAGATTATTTTCTTTTTCTGATTTTCTTGCTGCTTTAAAGCAACATGACTGATCTGAAAGTTCACATTACTTCACATGTATAATGAGGATTTTATTGCTCATCTTCTTGATGCATAGAAGAGACTAGAGGCAGGGAGGGCATTTGGAATGGAAAAGCTTTTAATTTCCAAAAAGAGAGGAAGGAAGAAAGAAGGAAGGAAAGAAGAAGGCTGAAAAGGTGCATTGGGACTAGGCTGTGACAGGCTTGAAATGCCAAATAGAGCTAATCTTTGATCCTAGCAATAAATAAAAAGCTGCTGGATTTCCTAAAGAAGGAAAATGACCTGCACTTTAGAAAAATTACTTGGTAATTGTGCAGGGGACAGAGCACTTTGGGAAGAGTTTTGTATCAAAGAGACCAGTTAGGAGACTATTTCACTAGCCCCAGGAAGAAACTGATAAACTCGTGTGCTGGTCAGATGGGTGAAGAGAAGGGCACAGATGTGGAGGATGTTAACGAAGGTAGAAATGATACTGCTTCGTGGCTGGTCTTGGTGCCCTCCCCAATACAGCCTTTGCACTATAACCTGGGTCATTTCTCTGAAACATTTGTTGGTAATATGCTACTCAGAAACTTTCAAAACTTCCTCACTGACTTGCAAATAAAGTACACAATTTAGTATTCTGGCATCTGATACCAGAACCAATCTATTCCCAACCAATCTTTCCACATTTAATACCAGGGAGCCAAAATGGTGGAGTGATAGAAGAAAGTGCAGTGAACTTTTAAGGAAGAGCAGGAGAAGAGGGAAGAAGAGGAGGGGGAAGAGGAGGAAGTGGGAGAGGAGGAGGTGGAGAAAGAGGAGAAGATATGGTGGTAACCACAACTGTAGGAGAAGGCTTTGCATTTTCCTACTACTTGTTTTAATGTACTAATGTATTAAAGTGATATAATTAAGGGAGCCCTCATACCAGAGGTGCTCGTCCTCCCTGAATATCCCATACACCCTATACAATCATCTGACTATGGTAAAGACTTAGAGCAGAACTTTCTGGTTCTTCAGTATCTGTAGCTGCAGAGAATGCAGCGGCTGGGACCCCTGCAGAGATAATTGCCAATTACCTTCCTGGAAGCCAGTCTGAGAGTAGAACTCATGGAGGAGTGGGGGAAGACTTCTGGCCACCAGAGTTTTTTGTCTTGTCTGCTTTTCAGTGGCAGCTGATCAAGAGTTGATTTTAGTGGCAGCAGGGATGATGGGCTCTTTCTCCACAAGAGGTGGAGATGGATGATGACTACAGGGGCCATGATGGAAGCAGGACTGGTGGTACGTAAGCTTGGGAGGAAGTACTGGACAAAGGATAGAAAGTTGGACATGGAGTCAGAAAGACATGAATTTGAAGTTTATCTCAGACATTGAACTTACTCCCTGTTTGAACCTCAACAATTCACTTAACCTTTCAGCCTTATACTAGGTAACCTTAGAGGTCCTTCCAACTTTAAATCGATGATCCTAGATAGGAATTTGTTATGTTTCTTTCTGAAGCAGATGCTTTCTCCCTGTGGCCTAGCTGGGGAGCCTGCTCTCACGCTGGGGTGGTCTGAGCTCATATAGATGTCTAAATTTGGTGCTAAAATGAATTTATTCAGTGATCAACACTGGTTAAACATTGATCAAGCACCCACACCATCCAAAGCCTGTATGTGGGCTAGAGGGACAGAGGTTTCAAAGGCATTGTTTTTATTAAGTGCAGGTAGAAAATTCTCCTTTTCTTTTCATAGCCCATGCTTTGGCATGAATAGCTATTCTGCCACCCCATCACTAACCCTAGCAGCCTGGGACACTAGGGATCCAAGGTTTTTTCTCTGCTCATGGAAGTAGAGCCCCTAAAGAAGCTCCACTAGCTTTTTTCATCCCATGATTACCTGTTGATATCAATTAGCCTGATAGATTTAATTCGATTTAAGCAGAAGGTATTTACCATGTGATATTGTTGCTACAAAACAACTCCTCCAAAGTCTGTGATGCCAGCATTCTACAGCCAGCACACCCTACCCCTATTACTACCACTACCACCACTACTACTAGCATTTATAAAGTGCTTTAAGGTTTGCAAAGAGTTTTACATACTATGTCATTTGATACTTACAATACCCCTGGGAGGTAGGTATGATTACTGTCCCCATTTTCTGATGAGGAAAGTGAGGCTGAAGGAGTTTGAGTGACTTGCCTTGGGTCACCCACCTAGAGTCAGGATTCAAGTCAAACACGCTATCCACTATGACATCTAGCTGTTCTCTAAGACTCCAAGGGAAAGAAAATTCAATCTTAGGGCATCCATGATGAAGGAGGTAGCTCACAGCTTTCATAAGTTGTTTCCCCCCACTGAAGTCCCCAAAACTTTGCTTCCATATGATGCAACTTCTCTGCTAGGATCCTTGTACAGTCCTCAATGTACCTAGTTTGTCCTCATCTCCTGATATAGACATTTCTGACAACTGCTGCTGTCCCAGGGACAATGACAGGACACTAATGGAAAACTTCACATGCTGTAATCCTTCAAAGCCCACAGGCGCTCATCTTGAGCAAGGTTGGTGGAGAATGGGGCCAAGGCTGAGGCACCCTGCTCTCTCACTCTCTTGCCCCACTTGATTCCTTTTCTGGGATTTGTCTGGAGACTTCCATCACTGGCCTATTAGATAACACATTCCTCAATGCCAATTCACTCACTGGTTTTCTATATGGGCAAGACCAAGTCCCTCAAACAACCTTAACACATTCCCTTGCAAAGATTTCTAAACTGATCAAAGCTTTTTACACATAGTTTAAATACTTTGAATGAGTGATTTGTTGCACAGACATGGCCAGTCCTCGTTCATATCTAATGATGCCCAAATCAAAGACATCCATCAAATCTTCTCAATATTTCAAGCATGAAGGCATCTTATTACTTTCTGTAAGTCAAGTACGAGTGACCTCTGAGTGGAGCCTCACCCTCTGAGTGGAGCCTCACCCTAAAACTACACCAATTCTGATCAGACAGGAAGACACAGAGTAAAAGGACAGAGTCAGTTCAGAGATAAAAGGTCTGAGTCCACATTCTGCTTCTGACACAAAGGGGCTGTATGACCTTGTTACTTGCCTTCCCAGGGTCCCAGCTGTGACTCAGGAGGAGTATTTCATTTGGAGTCAGAAGAACTGGTTCTGGTATTAACTACTACTTGTGTGGCCTTTGACAAGTCACTTGACTCCATGGGCCTCAGATTTCCCATCTGTAAAATGGAGGTGGAGTGGACTTAATGATGTCTAAAGTCCCTTTCAGCTCTTCATCTAATGTTGTGGGAAGGAGTTGTTGGTCTGTATTTGTGAAGGGAGGCTTTCAGTGAATAGGAGTTTGTGGGGAATTTGGGGAGGGATTCTGTCTCAACATGAATTGAGCATCTTTCTCTGTGTGTGGACAGAGAAAGCAGGCCTTTCCTCTTCTGTAGGAGGGCAGAAGGTATCCAGGGCTTCTGGGGATGGGTGGAGCTGTTGTTAGTGTTCAGCACAGGAAAAGTGGGCACTGAGTGAAGGGTGAGGCTTGCAGCCCTAGGGAAGAGGGGGAAAGACCCATCCTGGCCTTGGAGGGAGGGGATTGTAGCAATTCTGGACTGGTCATGGACAAGGAGACAAAAGCAGAGTGGGCGGAAATGAAGGAGAGGAACACGGAGGATGGGGGTGATAAGGACACTAGCCATTCTGCCCTTGGGACAGCCCTTCATCTTTTCAGCCTGAGCTTCTTCGTCCATTAGGAGTATTTGGAGGCCACGTGGCCAGGGATTGGAGGTTGGCATTTGGCTCCTCAGCTGACGCTGGCTTAGTCTCTCCCGGAACCTAAAGCGTCCTGCTGGAAAGCTGCTCTCTTTAACCACAAGGTGGCGCTCGCGGCACAGACATGCTACTGGCCTCTCAGACTGCATCCTCAAACGCCCAGCTGCTCGCGCTGTGTCTCTGCCGCCTAGGAGCGAGGCTGTGGGCTGAGGTGGGCTGGGAAGTTCAAACTTCCTCCTCCAACCTCCTGGGACTTGGTAGGGATCTGATCTTGGGGGGAGGGCAAAGAAGAGCACGAGTTTGTAGACTCCTTCAGGGGAAGGAGTCAGCCCAGTGTTACTGGCCCCCCATCCCTTGACCACCTAAGAACTTGAGCGAGGAGGCGGGAGAGAACTGAGTGGGAACTGAGAGTCAGAATTGGTGCCCGCGACCCTCCCACGGTCTGTCACCCACGGTGCCCCGAAAGGAGAGGGGACAGAGGCCCCTCGTCCCCCACCTCTTGCTCCATACAAGACATGTACAGAGACACAGACACACGAGCACACGCAACTTAGGATGAGGAGCAGGAGCATGGCCACTAATGGAATTGAAAGGACTGATCCAGCAAGGGGGGTAGAGAAAGGGGGCCGTGAGGAGAAAAGAGGGGTTGGGCGATGGCAGAGGAGGGCGGAATTCGTGAACTGAGGAAGAACACAGAGACACACACACACAGACACACACTGATACACAGACACACACACACAGACACAGACACACACACACACACACACACACACACACACACTCGCAGAGTTGTCCAGGAATTAAAAAGAAGCGAGAGAAGTTGGCAGAGGGCTGAGGCTGATTGCACTTTTGGCCAAAATTGCAGGCAATTTGGCCTGACCGACAGGGGTGCGGGTGCCTCACTGTCAACCTGCCGAGATCTGGACCCAAGTCACGCTTAGCTCAGCTCCTTTCCTCTCCGACAGAAAGGCCCAGCCCCCAGAAGAGGCTCCGGAGGTTTGAGCCGTGCGGTTCCCTGAATCGCTGGTCCCGCTCTCAGCCCCCTCGCGCATTTTCCCTCTCCTAGACTCTTGACCAGCACCGGGCAGCCTCAGTCTACACCGATGAGACCCAAGGTGGGGGGTTGTAGTGGGGAGGCACTTTGAGGAGCTCGGGCGTGGGCACCACTTCGGCCAGGCAAGGGGCCCGCTTCCTCTCCTTGGTCCCGGGTCTATGCTAGTGTAGGTTTGGATGAGAGAGTTCCAGGCCAGCAAGGCCCGGAGTCTTGGCACTATTGTTCAAGGACTTGCCCATGTTCTTCCCTTAGTCTTGTTTCATATTTAAAGTCAGAACATACAGAGAGTCATCTTTCCTTTCCTTCCACTTTCCCCAGAGCAGTCTTTTCTTCTCGAGGAGGGGGTGAGGTGGGGGTGGGGTCTCCTGTTGTGTGGAAACAATGAAGACCAAAGCTACTTACACACAGGTTCGAGGGCTCACACTCAGACACCGAGGGCGCACTGGCCTGAGGTGGACAGTAGTTCTGGGAAAGGACTCCCGCTTGTCTTGGAGAAACTGCTAGGAATGCACCCCATGTACCTTCAGATCCCAGTCCTACTTCTTGGGGTAAAAAAAGGAAGGAGATTTCTGTGACTCTGGAAACGCAGCTTAAGGACAGATAGGTCCGAAGTCCCTGTTAGATATCTCTCCCTCCCTCCCTCCCTCCCTCCCTCCCTCCCTCCCTCTCTCTCTCTCTCTCTCTCTCTCTCTCTCTCTCTCTCTCTCTCTCTCTCTCTCTCTCTCTCTCTCCTCCTCCCCCCTCAGATTTTAATAAAGGGAACTGGGAGGCGGGGGTGGGTTGCGGCAATATTCAAGGACCGTGAAGAAGATATGGAACTAAGAGGCCAGAGCCCAAGAGCCTGGAGCCAGGAGTTCTGGCAAGGCCGTGGTCTTCCCCTGGACTTTAGAAAAGGAAGGACCCATGACCCAAGGGTACAAGGAGACCCCTGAGGCGCCTGGTCACAAAAGGAGGGATGGAGCAGTCTTCCTCAGGTTCTCTCCCACAGTTTGGCTCTGGTTTCCTCCAAGTTTTCTCTTGGTGCAAGTGGAAGCACCAGAGGCCAGTGTCTTGGCTGCTTTCTGAGAATGCGTTTTGCAATTGGCCTCAAAGTCCCAGGCTGAACCGTCCATGGCTTTAGAACCAGGATTGTTGGAACCCGGTGAGCCAGGGAGAGACAAGGGAGACATGAAGCAAGAGGAAGAGATGGGAAAGAGGAGCAGGTGTCTGCAAAGATAGCTCCTCCTAGACTAACTTTGGGGAGGGGGAGTGCTTCCCTGGACTTAACCATGGACCGGGAAAGCTTAAGAAGTCCCTTATGATATGGTTCGGCCCAGAGAGTGTTGGCCAGTACGTGAGATGTGTGTGCCTCTGCATGATGTGATCCCGCATGGTGGTGTATACTCTGGTGTGCACCCGCCCACCGTCCAGTGAGGGTCTTTTAGTCAGATGTATCTCGGAGAAGAAAATTCTCAATCTTTAGCTTCCCCAGTTTGAAATCCCCAACATATGACGACCCCCATTGACCAACATCTCTTCGAGAAATGAAGCACTCGGTTTTTCTTGGCCTAGTCAGCCTAGGCCTCCCTATCCCCACCCCTCGAGTTTCGTCCCTCCCTTGTCAAGACTCCCTGCTCCCCAGGGCACTGGAGCCCTCCAACCTGGGGCCAACCTTCCTTCAAGATGGTGTCAGTTGGAGGAAGGGTCCTTAAGTGTGCTTGTGTTCTAGTAGGTATCTGAGTGTTTCTATGTGTGTCCAAGTGTGTCTTTGCTCCGGGGCAAGTGAGACAGCAGGGAAGGAGGGAGCGCCTGTGAGTTCCCTCAGGGAACCCTCCTCCAGCCCACACTCTGCATCACACGGGGTCTGATGCGCTCTCTGTGTCTCTGTCTCCCTCTGTCTCCGTCTGTCTCTCCGTCTCTGTGTCTGTCTCTTTCTCTCTCTCGCTTTCACACACACACACACACACACACACACACACACACACACACACACACACACACACACACACACACTTTTTTTGAGCCCAGTTTTGTCAAGGAGCTGAACGAGTTGGGTGAGTTCGAGTGCCGCTGCTCGCGACGGCTCTGGCCAATGGAACCCGATCCACCCCGCTGTGCGTAAGCGCTCAATTAAGGATTTAACCAAGGCTCGGCTGCGTCCCGCCAGCAGTCTGCCGGAGCCCGAGACTCCGAGGCTCCCAGCCTCCTCGCCGCCGCCTCTTATTTTCCTCCGCCTCCCTTTCTTCCTCATCTTCCTCCTCCTCTGCCTCCCCGCTTCTGTTCTCCCGCCTCCTCCTCCTCCTCCGCCTCCTCCCTCTCCAGTGCCCCCGCCTCCTCCTCTGTCTCCTCCTCTCCCACAGCCATGTCTGCTTAGACCGAAGCAGCCCCAAGAGCGAGATCGAGCCTCCGCCACTGCCGCCGCCTCCTCTCCCCGACAACCCTGAGCCTCCGCCCCCGCAACCGCAGCCACTTCCACTGCCTGGGTGTCGGCCTCCGCCACCGAACTATGACCGGGGTGTTTGACCGGAGGGGTCCCAGCATTCGCTCCAGTGACTTCCCGGCTCCTTTTCAGACGGCCGCAGCCATGCATCACCCGTCTCAGGAGTCTCCCACTTTGCCGGAATCCTCGGCTACAGATGCCGACTATTACAGTCCGGCGGGGGGTGCCCCGCACGGCTACTGCTCGCCCCCGGCCGCCTCCTACGGCAAGGTGCTGCATCCTTACCAGTATCCCTACCACGGCGTGAGCGGGGCCGCCGCCGGGCCTCCGCCCGGCACCTACCCGGCCAAAGCATACGCGGACTACGGCTACGCCAGTTCCTACCATCCCCAGTACAGCGGGACATACGGCCGGGCACAGAGCTCCTCCGGCCAGCCAGGTGAGGACTGGGCCGGACTGGGTGGAGAGCTAGGGAATGGGCGGGGGCTGGGGAGAGAACTGAGAGATAGGGAGAAAGTGTTCGGGGGAACACGAGGCAGCTAAAGAAAGAACGGAGAGGAGAGAGTGGGTGCGCCCGTCGCAGCAAAGGCGATGACAGACGAGGAGAGGGCAGCCAACAGAGATAGACCCTCAAAGATCCAAGGTCTTCTGATTGTAAGTTACTTCCATGGCTAGACCCCCGTCTTGTGGGCGAGCCCAACTTGGAGGGTCCCCGCTCCACAGCTGCTGGCCGTGGCTCAAGAGGTGACTTGAGCAGAAAGAATCCCAGTCCCGGGAAGTTTGAGACTGGCGGTGGGGGGCGGGGAGAAGGGGAGAAAATGCATGGGACACTGAGCTCAGAGGAGAGAACCAGCTAGGCCTTGGGCCAGTACCAGGGCAGCTACAGGCACCCAGAGCTCTCAGCCTGAGCCCGGGGAGAGTCAGACTAGTTACTTGGACGCCGGAGTTCCGAGATCGCAGTTGACTTTTTCAGCTCAGCATTTTCAGAAGCCGTCTAACCAAATGAGATGTGTGGGTGCCTGGCCGAGTAGGTAATGTTAGTGACCACCCCCTTCCACACAGAGAAAGACACTCAGACACAGACTCTCTGTCTCTCTGTCTCTCCGTCTCTCTCTGTCTCTGTGTATCTCTCTCTCTTCCTCTCTCTCCGTCTTTCTGTGTGTGTGTGTGTGTGTGTGTGTGTGTGTGTGTGTGTGTATCTCCCTCCCTCTCTTCTAGGCTGGTTTCAGAGTTTGCGGCCTCCAGAGCTCGGGCTGCGGCGGCTCAGCAGTTAGAAGTGGGGGGTCTTTGTGGGGAGGTTTTTCTGATGGGCTTTGAGCTTCCCACCCTCAGCACATGAATAATCCTTCTAATATTAACATCCCTGAGCTGGCAGAAGCAAACCACAACCTTCCCTAGCCCTCCAGCACCTCCTACCCCACCCCCCCAGGAGCTGTGCTGAGTGCATATACCACACACACACACCACACAAATACATACACACACCGTACCACATACATAGACACATACATATACATACATATGCATACACACTGCACACATACGTACATGCATATGCACACCACACACCGCATATACATACAATACTACACACCCGTATACATGCATGCACATACACACCACACACAACGTGCACATATACATACACACACATCACACCACACACGAGTTATTTCTCTGAAGTCTCACCAAGTTTGGAGATGATGCCTCTGATAAGATCATTTCTTGGGGGCGGGAGTACTCTGTTGCGGTAGGGACGCTTCTCGCGGTAGAGAGGGTTCTTTGTCTCTCAGTCCTTTCTCCCCACCCCTCTCCTCTGCTGGCGTTTAACACTCGGCAGATCGCGGGACGCCCTAGAATTTTTCTCGGCCTTTCCACATTTCCCTTTTCTTACGAAGGCTTTCAATCTTTTGCAGCGCGCGCGCTGTCTGTGGCGAGGCACGTTTGTCTGTCCTGCCCCTCCCCATCGCCTGCCTTCTACCGCTCTTTACATAGACCGGAGGAGCCGGCCAGGCTCTGTTTCTTTCACTGTTTCTCTGTTTCGTTCATGAGATGAACGACACTCCCCCCCCCCTTTTTTTTTTTTTGCCAAGGGCTTATTAAGTCTATTTGTAAAAGAAACCAGACGCATCTGTATCCTAGCCGATCTGCAGGGAGATTATGCGCCTGGGATAATCGGCCCTCTGTCTGGGACAGTTCAGCTCAGAGGAAGGAGCCCGTGTGCTTGCTTGTGGCTCTGTGAACTTGGTAGACCTCGGCTCGCGGCCTCTGGGTCAGCAAGTGTGGGCTCGGAGGGCGGAGACGGTGGCGGCAGAGTTCTTACCAGGTTCTGGACCCGTCGCGTACTATGGTCGGCCCTGCTACATCCGTGCGGGCCACGTGAGGGGAGGGAGAAGCGAAAATAGGCCCCCAAAGAACTCCGGGCAGGAGATGCCCCGAGAAAGCAGCCGGGTTGAACTGTCGGGGCAATGAGACAGACAGAGGAGGCACAGACAGAGGAGAAAGGCCAGTCCGCAATCTATCTGACCTGACCTGGTCTTTCTGCCACTTAAAGAACGTGGGGTTGGGGAAGAAGGGAGTGTGGAGTGCGGGAGGAAGAGTATTGTTGGGACGAAAACCCTGGTATCTGGGCTCCCCGGGACTTTGGGGCGCCCTGAGGCGCCCTATTCGCTCCAGGATCTGGAAGAGGAGACCAGGCAGGCAGGCAGGAAGCTGCCTCCTTGTTCAGCGGGACCCTAACCGGCTCTGTTTTTGACGGTTTAGACAAAGACTCTGCAGAGCCCGAAGTGAGGATGGTGAATGGCAAACCCAAGAAGGTTCGCAAACCCCGGACGATTTACTCCAGTTTTCAGCTGGCTGCCCTGCAGAGGCGGTTTCAGAAGACCCAATATCTCGCCCTGCCCGAACGCGCCGAACTGGCGGCTTCTTTGGGTCTCACGCAGACACAGGTAAAGCCAGAAGCCCTCTGGCCTCCCTGGCCTGGGCTCCTGTCCTGGCGCCACCGCCCTCCAGCCCCCTCCTTCCCCCCCCCCCCCCAAACCCCTTCCTATGTTCAAAGCTCTGGCTAAGACTAGGGTAGTGAGAGCCCAGGCTCTGCATCCTACCTATTCTCATTCGGCTGGCACCTCCGGGCCCCTCCTCCCTCTGACTTCCAAGGCCTTTGCCGGGAGGTGGTACATGTTGGTGGGTGCTCACCTCCTCCGCTGACGGCCCCCTACCCCAGCTCCAAACTAGTGGGTCCTCTTTCCTTGGAGCGGGGAAGGATTTAGGCAGCCAGGCCAGGTGGTGCAGGCCCGGGCCCCTGGGGCCCACACTGCGGGCGCAGAAACAAAGGAACCGCCCAGCGCTGATGTTCATCAGGCTTCCCAGCTAGAGGCGGCCAGGAGCAGGAGGACCGTGAGGGTATTGGAGTCTTTAAGGCTCATCGCCCACCCTGATAGCTCCCCTCCTTCCGCTTTCCTAGTGGAAAGGCCAAGCAGGTCACTAGAGCCTCGATCCGGCTGCTGGGCACGGGCAATTCTGTCCGTCGGCCCAAGCCGCCCCTGATAGTCTGACCCTTGCCTGCCTGGCCAGCTGTCCTTCTGTCAGTTCTCTCGTGGGCCTCGAGATCGGCTCCGTGCGACCCCCAGAAGCTTGTTTTCTCCTTCTTCTCCCCTGAAAAGGTCATCTTGGTGACTTCCTGCGAACCGAATTTTCACTCTATCCGCCTCCTCCCCCTCCCCACGCACACCCCGCGGTCGTTTACCGCTCTTTTTCTCCCTTGCTCTTTTATTCTCCGCCTGGGATGTGGGTGGGAGGGAGAGTAAGCAGAAGGGATTGCCCGGGCCTGAGGAGAGGCGTTGCAGGATCGGGGAGGTTCTAGGTGTCTGGCCTCTAGTATATTCCCAAACCAGGAGGCTGGGGCACCCGGGAAAGAAGGAGAACCCGGGTCGAGCGCCAGAAGCAGGTCCACTGAGCCAGGTGTTCTGGAGCTACCAAGGTCAGGGGGAGGAAAAAAGACCTGGAGCAGAGAGGCAGGGAGTAATACGAATCTCCCTGGTTCACAGCCCCTAGCTTTGTTTAATGCGGGCTCTGGCTCGGCTCAGTAAGGAAGCCCGGGAACTGGAGTGTGAGTAGGACAGAGGGGGAGCGAGACGGACAGTGAGGGAAGGCGCGGCGGGGTCGGGGGCTCTTGGTCAGGGTTCCACTGTCCCCTCCCAGACTGTCCTCCTAATCACTGCTCTTGTTCCTCCTTCAGGTTAAAATCTGGTTTCAGAACAAAAGGTCCAAGATTAAGAAGATCATGAAGAATGGGGAGATGCCTCCGGAGCACAGCCCCAGCTCCAGTGACCCCATGGCGTGTAACTCTCCGCAGTCTCCAGCTGTGTGGGAGCCTCCGGGCAGCGGGGCAGCAGCTCGCTCCCTGGGCCACCATCCAGCTTCCAATCCGTCCCCCGCCTCAAGCTACCTGGAGAACTCGGCGTCCTGGTACCCCGGGGCCGGTTCCCTCAATTCCCACCTCCAGCCGCATGGCTCCCTACAGCATCCGCTGGCGCTCACCTCCGGGACGCTTTATTAGAGAGACAGGAGCGGGCGCAGCCCCTTGTCCGCGAGCCAGCCGCTTGCGCTCTGTCTCTGTCGCCCGGACTCCCGTATTTTGCTGTTTTAGGAATATTAATGAAAGGAATGCGTGTGGGGAAGTGTTTAAAAACCAACGACCGGAGACCCAGATTCGTGTGTAAAGCTTGTGCATGTAAGTTATTGCATTTCAAAGGACCCCCTCTCCCCTTTTTATAGATGAACTTTTTGCGCATCCGTGGACACTATCAATGGTGCCTTGAAATCTATGACCTCAACTTTTCAAAAGACTTTTTTCAATGTTATTTTAACCATGTAAATAGGTGTAGATAGAGGAATTAAACTGTATATTCTGGACAAATAAAATTATTTCCACCATGAATACAGAATGTCTGGGGAAATATTCTTTCTGACTTTCCAATAAATGTCTGGAGATGCTTCATGAAAGCCACTGGAGGGAATCTCTGAGAAACGTGGAAGGGCCCCTGGGAAGCACCACAGTGGCTAGTCTGGTGTAGAGGACATAGGCTCCACTGTGTGTAACTTCACTGGGATAATGGGCCACGGTCTTTATTTCTGTCATATAACACATACAAGCAGAGAGAGGGGCTTACTGGGGCTTATGGATCTGGCCACATGATACTGACAGATCTTGTCGAACTTAACCTTAAACTAGCTCTGTTGAAGAGAAGTTCGGAAGGTGTAATTCTCTACCCGCCCCCACTGGAATTCGGAACTTAGCACGATGAGCATAGCAGGGGTGGCGGTAACCAGAGCAAGTAGGCAGATTACGCTGGGCCCCAAGCAAGCTTGAGAGCAAAGTAAAGAATAAAAATGAGGGTCTACTTTGTCTCTGCCGGGGAAGAATAGGAGGAGGAGGAGAAAGAGGAGGAGGAGGAGGAGGAGGAGGAGGAGGAGGAGGAGGAGAAGAGGAGAAGAAGAAGAAGAAGAAGAAGAAGAAGAAGAAGAAGAAGAAGAAGAAGAAGAAGAAGAAGAAGAAGAAGAAGAAAGAGGAGAAGTGATAAGACATGAGCTCTCAAATATATTGTTTTTAATTATTTTTAATTGCTTCATTACTGGAAATGATAACAACACTTTGCAGGAGTTCTTTCTGACAATGGGAATGGGCACAGGGGCGGGTTGCTGGTCCTCTCCTTATGTCTGTTACAGGCCAGTTTCCCAGGCAGCCCAGAAGACGAAGCTGGGTATCTGAGGGGGCACATTGGGCAGTCCCTCAGTGCTAGAAGAGCTCCCTCTCCAACGATGAGAGCAGCGTTTCCCCACTGGCGGCTGGGTACTTCGGAGTGTCACTATAAAGGACATAATAATGTGGGTAAAGTTTCAATCTCTTTTATGACTGATCTGTTCCAGAAAAGGAGGCTTGGGGCTTGTCTAGCGCTTTGGCAAAGCAGATCCTCCAAAGCCAGAAACTAAAGCAGAGTTGTTTTCTCTCTGCCCAAAAATGGGACCAGTCTGGGCGGTGGCCCTGTCTCTCTCCTCGCCTCTGTTTCTCAGTTGGGCTTCACCTGTCTTCTGTCTGCTTATCCATCCTCTTTATTTACTGATCCTTATCTTTGTCTGTCTTCATCTGTCTGCATCTGTATTTGCTTTTCTATCTGTCCGTCTGATTCTTGCTCTTGCACAGTCTACAGAGATGGTCCAGACATTTCCCAGTCTCTACCTAGGCCTGGCAGCAGCTGGTCTTATTCTGCCTCCTGTATTCCCCTGCTAACAAAAGAAACTGGGAGCTGTAAATAGGCAAATGCAGAACTGGCACCGAGGAAGTCCGCCAGCCTGTCCCTGGATTCAGAGGCTGACAGGAGTAGCTGTCCTCAGTTGGTTGGAAGGTTGGTTGATGAGGTGGTGGTGGTTGTTGGTGGGTGGTTAAGATTAGAGCTTAAAACATCCTCAGGCCCATTGGGGACCTCGGAACTGGGAAAGCAGAACCTAGAAGGCTGGCTGCGCCTTGACGGTGATGGGCCCAAGTGCCAAAGCCCTCACCTCCTACTTGCTCAACCTCTAAGCTTTGCTGCCCCTGGGCTTACTTCTCCCCCTGAGAACCTCCTCCTGACCCAGTCTCTCCCGACTTTGCTTCCTGACCCAAAGTAAAGGCCTTAAGTAAAGGCTACTGAGGCTTTGGAATTGAAATTCGATTCGATTTTACTTTTCTTTCGTTTTGCTTTTGTTTTTGTTTTTTTTTTTTTAGTTAAGTGTATTATTAGCTAACTTGAATATCGGGATTCCTAGAGACTCAGGTGGGAGTGCAGGAAGCCTGGAGGCCCAGGAAGTACAAGAAGAAAGAGGGTTTCCTGGCGTCAATTCTCAAAGCCGGAGGGCCAACCTCTACTTTACCCAGGGCTCATCGCGAGCAGCTCCCCTTTGGTTCCCTGGAAAGTTCGGTGACCCAGTGACGTCCTGAACGGATCCAGACTCGGGTCTGACTCGGGGACACACAGAGCTGGAGGAAGAAGGATTCAAACTGTCCTCCCTCGACCTTAAAATGGCACAGAGCAGGTGGAATTCCCTTTTTCTCTCCTGGCTGGCTGAGGACCCGAAGTCTGCACGGGTCCCATGTCGTTTGCTACAAGTGCGCTTGGGGACGATGACGTGGGTGCTTTTCCCGCGTGGGACGCACAACTCTCCAAGCTTTGTACTTTGGGTATAACCAACCGCTTTCCGCTTGTCACTTTGGACACCAGCTTTTCCATCTTCGTGTTCTCCCCTGCTCTCCACACACTCACTCAACCTCCCCTTCTACCTTCTGTCCTTGCCTTCTCCTCCTTCTCTTAGGTTTAGGCTGACCTATGTCGGGCCCTTCCGACGCACAAAGAAAGGGGGAGGGGCAGCAGAGGGGGTGCCTTTTTGGCCCAAGGTCTGGCGCTACTGTGTGAGGCTGGGAGGGCGGCCTCTTGTGAGAGAGAGAGAGAGAGAGAGAGAGAGAGAGAGAGAGAGAGAGAGAGAGAGAGAGAGAGAGAGAGAGAGCTGAGGGCACCGCGGCTTCTGGAGCTGGCGAGCCGCGTGGCCAACAAGCTCCGAGTCACGCCACCTCGGGCACTTCCTTAGTTCGGACTGTGGGGAAGGGTCCAAACGGTTCCTTCGGGACCCTGATGGTTTTGGGGCTCGTGTAGTTCCTTCGAGTTCTCTTTGCTTTTCTTCTCTTGTTGCTTTTGCCTCCTTCCTTCCCGTTTCTTTGGCGCGGTCCGTGAATGGTGGACAAAAATGCTCTGGCAGAAGCGCCTGCTTACCAGTTCCCTTAGACAGCAGGGACAATGAGGCTTCTCCGCCAGGACCTGGGACCCCTGAAGCATCCAGCAACTAGACAGAAAAATAACGCGCTGGCAGCAGAGCCGGTTCCCAAAATATCGCCCGGATGTGGCTTCGCTCCCAGTCTCGATGTCGGTGGAGTTCTGTCTCGTTCTCTCCAGTCTCTATCTGTCTGTCTCTGTTTCTGTGTCTTTTGCTTTCCTCCCCATCGGTCTTTCTGTGTCTGCGTCCCTTCTTTGTCTCTTTCGGTTTCTAGTCTCTCTCGATCACTTTCGTTATCTACCCTTCCGGGTCGGTCTGAAGGGATCTTGGTCTCCAGCTCCCACCGTGTGTGTCGAGGCTGATGATACAATGCGAGGGGGAGAAAAAGCCCAGTCCTGCTGTAACTGCCCCCAATTTGCTTGTGCAGGGTGGGTGGGACTCCGGGTACGGACCCCGCCGGGAGGGGGTGCAATTCCCTCTGCCCAGATTTTGGTGCTCCTCCTTCAAGCCTCCTGTGCAGAAGGGGGGGCGGAAGGCTCCCCCTCCCCTTTTCCCCCAAGCACGGAGACTCGTCCAGCTTCTTGCATTGAAAAGGTGGTGCAGGGAGTGGACGAGGAGGAGCCAAGCTGAGCCCCGCAGAACCGAGCTGCTTGGAGCAAGATTAGCTCCGATGCCCCAGATCTTGCTGGGAGGGATCAGATGAAGCACTTTTGTTCCTTCCCAGCTAGGCTGGGTTGGGCTGCACTCATTTCGGCTTCTTTTCTCTTTTTGCCCTTCATTCTTCTTCCCTCCGCCCTCCCTCCGCCTTCCCCACCCCTCCGCCACTGCTCCCTCGGAGTGGAGACGGGGGCAGCCCAGGGAGTCGAGAGGAGCGGCATTCCTGCGGGTGCCAGGCGGCTCCAGGGCTGAGCCACAGGGCCTGAAGTACAGCCCCACACGCACGGCCCCCCACTATGGCCTCATGGCCTCAGCCTCTACCCTGGGCCTCCCTCCTTCCCTCTCACCCGCCTTCACTTAGGGACTCCCATCCACCCCAGCACAGTCATTCCACAGAGAAGCATATTCATTTTGCTTGGCACTTGCCCCTGGGAAAAGAACATTTATCCGATGCCACCCACTCCCCTGTCCCAGAGGTCCTTACCTTTGCCTCAGGCTCTGTCTCTCTGCCTCTTGGTTTTTGTTTGTCTCTGTTTCTGTCCCTCCCTCTGTCTGTCAGTCTCTCTCCCTCTTTAGCCCTCACTGTGTCTATCTGTTTCTGTCTATCTCTACCTTTCTGTCTCTCACTCTGTAAGTGTCTCTGTCTCTCTTTGTCTCTGTCTGCCCCCCCCACATATACATATTCACACATCCTGTCAAACACCCTTCCAGTCTCAAACCTCAAGACTCAGTGTGTCTGCTTTTTCTTTCCCGTCTTCTCCCAACCTTGCCCCAATTCCAACCCCTTTCAAAATAGCGCTTTCCTTCCCTACCTCATAGCCTCGGATGCCAGCTCAACTCTTCTGGTCCCTCTGATCCCAAGAGCTTCCCCCACTCACAACTTCCAACCAGCTGCCCTGAAGATCACCCACTGATTGAGAGAACCCAAGCTGGTTCCTGGCTTCCTTTCTATGGCGAGCATCCCCTCTCCCATTCAAATCTCCCCTGAGATCTACTGGTCCAGGGTTTCTGGCTGTTAATAGACATCTACTCTCGGGGCCCCAGTACATCTGCACATCTCTACTTGTGTTTAGGGTAAGGGAGGGGAGGTTGTTTAGGGCTCTATGCAGTTTCCCTTCCCCACACACACAATGTCAGGGCTTACCAAGGTCATTTAACCTTAGTGAAGCTCACTTGGCTTGTAACAGGAGGAATCCTTGGGGTGGAATGGCACATTCTGGATTGGGGAAAGTTCGGCCTGCTTCCAGCCGTAATGTTGTTCCTGAGATGGAGATCTCAGTACCGAAGCATGACCTTGACACCAACAGTCCAGATTCATTAACCACCCCACACCCCACCTCCTTCCCACAGGGCAGGAACCTCAATAAGCAGTTGGGGGGGTAGGGGAGACCACAACTTGACTTTTCTCTAACATTTCTCCAAAATAACTTTCTTCCCCCACTTACCCATAGCCTAATCTGAGGGGTTTGGAGCCCTGCTAGTGGGCCACAGAAAGTCTATCTCTTGCTTCTGTCTATGGGAAAATGAAGGAGGTAAGGAAAAGGAGGAAAGGAGAAAAAGGAAGAGGGGGAAGAAGAGAAGTGAAGGAATGAGAGTAAGAGAGAGAGAGGAGGAAGAAAGGGAAACTTGACAGGAAAGAGAGAGAGGGTGAGAGGAAGAGTTATGGGGAGAGGGAGAGGAAAGGAGGGAGAAAGAAAGAGGGGAAGGAAGAAAGAGGGAAGGAGTACTAAGAAAGAAGAGAGAGGGAGGGGAAAAGAAAGGGAGGAGGAAGAGGGAGGGATGGGAGGAGGAAGGGTGGGAGGAAGGAAAGAAGGCAGGGGAAGGAAGAGTAAGGAAACAGGAGGTAGAAGGAGGGGAAGGTACTGAGAAGGAGGGTTCAGGACAGCTATGGAGGGAAAGGAAGAGGGAGAAGAGGAGGGAGGAGGAAGTGGGGAAAGGCTCTAGTCCTCCCCATAGGCTGGGAGGCTCTCTGCAGAAAGGGAGGAGCTGCTGTACAGACTAGGTCAGTGCCGCGAGCAGCAATGGCCAGGATGGCGTTGGTCTAGGCCTAGGGAGAAGTCCTTGCTGGCAATGATCTCGGCCTTTGTTCTCCCCAGCTTCTGATTATGTCGAGCTTGGTTGGGGAGAGGGGAGGATGGGTAATCTACTTAGAGCTTCCCAAGATAAATTCTCTTCTGATGTCCAAGTCACACCTGAAGTCCTTATTTCGACAAAGCCCTGAAATGTAGTCCAGGTCTTTGCCCCTCCAGGGAGACCAGGTTCTTCAGTCCTGAGAGCAGCCATCTCCAGCCTCAGTGTCAGTGCTCAGCCAAGACTCCCTCCCAGATTGCTCAGGGGCACAGTCCCTAGACAAGCAAAAGTACCAGAAATGCACTATAGGTGTGGTTGGCAAAGGCAAACAATTGGTGCTTGAAATCTACTTTAAGTCTGCCCCCCGCCCCCGCGCCCCTCTCCCAGTTCAAGAAGACAGATTGTAGAGGCTGCTGGGGTGGGGATGGGAGGGAAGCGGACCACTAGGTCTTTGCTAGAAAGAGCCAGGGAGGTGAGCAGGAAGAACAAACAAGGCCCGACAACTCTAAGAATGCCCTCGGGAGTTCCGCCTGAGCCAGACCCACTCCACTTGCTTCCCGATTTAAAAGTGCTGGCTTCCCTACGCCAGAATGTAGTACTTGCCTCGGGTCGGGGTGGAAGGGCAGGGGAAAGAAAGCAGAACCTTAATCCTAAATGCCTGACTTCCCTGGTCCTTAGGACATTTGCCTCTGGCTCCGAAGGAAGGGAACCCCAAGCATCCGGCTCCTTCCTGTAGAGATCCATCACAGTCCACTCCCTCACAATGTAAGGGCCTGCCCAGAGAACTTCAAGCAGTAGAGTCCCATCTTCTCCCACCCAGGCTCATTCAACGCCTGAAGGTCCCATACAGAGGAGGCTTCTCTAGGCCTTGTCTTGGCATTCAGACTGACCGATGGAGGGAAGGAAAGAAGAGCCTCGCCCTGCCCCCCAAGGTGGATTTCATCCAGGGACAGGTTCAAGGCCCTCAACTGTCCTGGAGATCAGAGCCCCTGAAAGTTCTAGTTGAGCACCGCAGGGGATCGAGGTCTGCGGACTTGGTTGGGGAGCCCCTGAAGACAGGCCAGTAGGGGCAGGGCATCCAACCAATCCGCTGGGACTTTGCGTTCAGATGGTACCTTAGTGACAAGCTTATTTTTCTACTCGGGCCTTTCAGGACTGTGGGCCTGGAAAAGGTGTACGAAGAAGGGGCATGAGTAGGAGGGTAGGTTGGCAAAGTTCCCGATGCCCACCAACAAACATCATTGACAACTCCAGAGACCACAAAGACATTTTCGAAAAGGTCCCTGGCGCACTGTCTGGCAAATGATCAGTGAGCCTAAGGTCTGGGTGGGTGTGGGGGAACCTTCTGCTATGAAAGTCCCAAAGGGCTGGCGGGGGCGAGAGGCCGCTGGGAAGGCCAGGGCGACAAGTCCGACAGAGACTAACTGACTGTGGGGCGGGGAGGAATTGGGAGGGGGAGAGGGAAGGGTACTGCACAGCCAGGGCTATACTTTCCTTTCTTCTGTGGAAGGATCCCCAGAGACCAGGAAAGAAGCGGAGAATTCGACAGTCAGGGCGGAACCCGAGGAGCCATCAGAAATCCTGAGAGGGAGTCCAGGAGCCCAGGACTAAGGCTGAACCCCTCCTCCTCCCGGGTTCCTTGCTCCCCATTCGGGTTCGCTATTTCCTAGCGGGAATCCCGAAACCCTTTATCCCTGCAGTTGGCCTTGTCCTCCACCGGCCCCCTCCTTTCCCCAAAGCAGAGGCTCCTTCATCAGCCCCCCCCCCCCCCCCCCCCCCCCCCCCCCCCGTCCCGGCCTCCCCTAGTGCCCAGGAAATGGGAATCGCCCGGCGGCAGCCGAGAGCTGCCTCTCAGCAGCGCATTTGTGTTGACAATGGCTGGATTGGCCCTACTGGACAGTTTCCCATGTACCACTCCGGAATCATTACCTCGCGGGCTGGATTAGGATGCTATTATCATAATCTGGACGTTTCCAATTATCTGTAATTTGCAAAGATGCACCAGGTCCTGATTACAGCAGTGCGTGTGTGTGTGTGTTTTTATCAAGCTAACCATCACTAAACAGTGACAGTAATAACCGCTAATTTCGCTGGCGATATAAGAGGTGCTGGGCTGTGCGAACAAGTTCGCACCTGGCTGTGCTCACTCAACCGAGGATGGAGGGAGCTAGAGCTGCGCCCGGAGGAGCCTCAGCCGAGCGTGCTCGGCTCTTCCGGCCAGCTCAGCGCTGGCGACCCCGAGCCGCGGCTTCAGCGCTGCAGGCTCTGGCCCCGAGGGTAAGTGCGTCCTTCTCGCTTCCTTGCCGCCAGCCTCAGTGGCTGCCTTGTTCCACTGCCTCCGAGTCTTATGAGGCTGCAGGACTCGGCCTTTGGAGCCTCCAAGGCCTTTGAGGGCTTTCCATAGAGCTCCCAGGCCTCCGCCCCCAACTGCGACCTCGAAAGACAGAAACTGGAGTAGTCAGGGGTGGAGAGTGGAATGGGGACGCTGAGGCAGGGATCATGGAGGCAAGGAAGGCCAGACCCTCTGGTTCATGGTCAATACTCAGGAAACCTAGACTCTCTCCATCTCTCCTTCTCCCTTCTTCCTTCCCTCCCTTTCTCCCTCAATCTCATTGTTTCTGTCTCTTTTTTGTCTCTCTGTCAGTCTCTATTTCTGTCTCTCTTCTCCAGCTCTGTCTCTGTCTCTCTGCTTGTCTGCCTTCCCACTCACCCACTTCCCACAAACACCTTGTTTCTCGCCGTTACTGTATATGTGACAAATGAACGGATGATAAATTTGTTGGCCTCTGGTGGAGTCCCGACAAATGCTGCGGGTTCGGAACCTTGCGGGACCTGAGTGATAGTCTGAACTCCAAAGGCAGACATGCGGTTTCTCAGTCTGGTCAGGCCAGGTCAGGTCTGTTTGCCCTGGCCTACTCTTGGTTTTGACTGGGCCGCGTGCTGTTGGTGCTCTGGAGGGCCACGCCTGCAAGACTCCTGGAGCTGCTTTATTCTGTTTCCTGCCTGAAAATGTCTCTAAAGGCTGGCGACCTCTGTCTGAGGCCCTCTCATTGATAGTCTGAATTGGGTCTCCCGAGCTGGCAGTGAGCGCAGGGCTGTTTCTATAAGTCATCCATTTCTTCTGCGAAAGCCTCCCCACGATGCCCCCCAGTTCTAGATGCGTTGCTTAGGGCCTGCCTGAGAGGTAGAAGGAGAGCTGAAAGTTGGTCCTTCAGATGCGTGGACCTTCCTGTCAATGACCTGCCCCAGGCCACAGCAAAGGTGTTTCCCTCTAGGGCTGTGTGGAGGTTGAGAGAGCTGCTCTCCGCTGTCCATAGATGACGCTGTTTCCCGGGGCTCAGGGTCGCTGTCTTCGGCTCCACCCGGCAGCTCTCGAAATGAAAGAAAGCGGAGAGCGGGGGAGCTCCCGAGAAGCCAATGTGGCCTGTAGACCCTTCTCTGTGCCAGAGGAAGGGCTCTCCTTGGACGCTGAACCTGACTGAACTGTGTCAAAAGACAAGGAGATGGTCAGGGGCTTTGGGTAGCAGGAGAGGGAGGCCCTGCTTTCTTTCCCACACAAACCTGGCAACTTTTAAAGAGTGAACTGCCTTTGGAGCTCCGAAGGTCTTCTCTCAGCTAGCTCCAGCCAGGGCCACTGTACCCGGGTACTAGGGTGACTGATGCTTACACACTTCCCTGGCCCATCCTGGACCTCAGTCAAGGACTTCCGAAGCATTCTGCAGTTACTGCATAACTCACGAAGTTCAAGGAGTCCAAGGTCGGTTCAACTCCCTTCTTGGGCTGAGATTACAGACCCCTAGAAGACAGATCCCTCCCACCCCCAGTCATCCCAACCCAAAGGAGTAGCAATCGTGACATAAAACCTCGGAGAAGAAAGAAAGGAAGGAGAGAGGGAAGAAGAAAAGAAGGAAGGAGGAAGCAAGGCATCAAAGAAGAAAAGATGGAGGAGGGAAAGAGGAAGGCAGGGAAGGAAAGAAAGAAGGAAGGAGGAAAGGAGGAAGGGAGGGAGGGAAGGTGGAAGGAAGGTTTCTGAGCTCCCAGGAGCTCGCCGGGGTCCTGGATGCCAGGCGCTCACAGTGGTTTGGCACGGGGCTCCCGTTGGTTTCATGTATGGTAGCTAGCTTTCTCTTGAACGTCATTTGAATAATTCAGTAAAAGCCCACTAGCAGCTGTACTTCTGCAGCCTCTTCCATTCTTTCCAGCATTATAATTTGGGTTAATTTTCAATTTTAGGTCCTACGTCTCTGCAATTTGTGTATGAATAACAGAATAATTTCCCTCTTTTGTTTCGCCTTTCCTGTTCCTGAATCTAAATAAAGATGGCTTTTTAGTATTAAAAGTGGGGGGAAATTACAGGTAATTATCTTTGACGGTAAAAACGCTGTAATCAGCGGGCTACATGAAAAATTACTCTAATTATGGCTGCATTTAAGAGAATGGAAAAAAACCTTCTTGTGGATAAAACCCTTAAATTGTCCCCAATGTCTGCCTCAAATTGGATGGCACTGCAGCTGGAGGCTTTGTTCCACCGTGATCCTGGGGAGCGCAGAGCCCAAAGTTTCACAGTGGGAAGGGGGGAAAAGAAAAGAAAACAGTTTTCCTAATGGAACAATGCGAACGGTAGAAAATGACGAGACTGATCGGTTTTAAACCATTCTGAAGCCTGACTGCGCGGGGAAGTTCCTCAACAAAAAGGGAGCGGGTCTCTGGGTAAGTAGTCTTTGCTTTGTGCCTAATTATAGGGACTGTCCTTTTGCGCGGCGGCGGCGACAACGGCGGCGGTTGTCATTAGTCTGGGGGGAGCCTGGGAGAGAGCGAACGGCCCATTGACTCCTGATCAATGGCGCCCGACATTCAAGGCTCAGGGTTTGCAGGCCGCCCAGGGCTGCCCTAGACATTCATTCTCGCAGTATGGTGCTGGCGGCCGGCTCTGCAGAGCGAGGCCTTTACAGTGCCCTTCCCTTGAGGGCTTCCCATCCTCTACTCAGGACCCCCAAAGCAGCCTGGCCGGACAGCACCACACCCCTCACAGGCCGGCTGCCTACTGGTCAAGGGCCCTCAGCCAGAGGTGATGGAGATGTACATGAGCCAATTCCTGGCTTTCGTCTTGTTTGGCTTTAAAGACACAAGAAGCTGTTTCTGAAAAAAGTCAGAGAGTGGGTTCTTGGGGGAGGAGGAAGGGGACAAGGGAGAAGGCAAGGACTGAGGATGAGTACGGCCACCTCTTTGGTCCTCTCCATTTCTATACTTTTAGACACAGTCGTATGACCTAAATGTGTCTCTTGAATTTCAAAGGTAGAAACAGATGGAGGATAGAAGAAAGTGAAGAAAGGGAGGAAGGAAGGAAGGAAGGAAGGAAAGGAAGGAAGAAGGAAAGAAGGGAGGGAGGGAGGAAAAGGGAGGAAGGAAGGCTAGTTACCAAGACACCAGGATTCATTTTGAAGTAGGTCTCAGAAAGGAGAATAGTCTCCACAATGTCCCCTTTCCAGGAGGAAATTGCTTTTTAGGAAGGTCTTTTTTTTAAGAGGGGAAGAAAATAGAGAATGGGGTGGGGGAAGAAGGAAGGAGAGAGAGAGGGAGGGAGGATGAGGGAAGGAGGGAAGGAGGGGGAGAGGAGAGAGAGAGAGAGAGAGAGAGAGAGAGAGAGAGAGAGAGAGAGAGAGAGAGAGAGAGAGAGAGAGAGAGACTTCTCAGCATTTTGTGGCTTTTACTCCATATATGAAAGAAGACAAAAACATACAAAGTCTCTGTACAGCTAAAATTCAACAATATATACAGAAGGTTTCTCGTTCTAAGCGTCCCAACGAGCTGCTCCGTGAATGGGGGTCTCTGGCAGCCACTTCACTGATTGAGCCTTGCCAAGTCATGGGTCGGCAAGGGGTGTGGATGCCCTGTCCTCTCTTTCCTCCCGAGTTCATGGCTTGGAGAGGGCGGTAAGGGACTGGGACTAGGGAGTCAGGGGCTGGGGATGGACAGTAAACTCTGTCTGTCCGTGTTCCTGCTCAGCCCACTTGGAGCACAACATGCAGCACTCTCCCACCCTCCCCCCCCAGACACCCTTCAACGGGACCGACAGGCTCAGAGCATCTTTCTCCAGGCAAGAATAGGGGGGAGGAGGGCGGGGAGAGGAAAGTTGCTGTCGCCTGTCCGGGATTGGTAATATCCCCCCCGCAGGAGGAGTGAGGGTAAGCAGCTTCTTTCTCCTCCTTCATCTGGGGTCGGCTTCTAAACTCCCAGAACCAGGGAAAGCCTGGTCGTGCTAGAGTAAGGAACTCTCTCCGATGGGCTAGAAAGTCCGGAACAAGTCTCTGCCGGCAGACCCCATCGGGCTACCCCAAAAGGGGGCGAAACTGACCCCATAGGAGGCCCCGGGAACCCTCCTGAAGAAGTGTGGAGAGCTGGGTCTCGCCCCCAGGCTCCAGCCACTTCAGCTAGGCTGCTCCGTGGGGGAGACGGGAGGGGGAGGAGGGAGAAAAGCAAAGCAGAAAAGCCCAACTGGCCTCCTGGGCCCTGCCTGGACCCGCTGGCCTGGCCCCGCTTGCTCTGGGGACCCAGGACCGGAAGGTCCCCACCCCTGGCGAGGGGGCTCCTTTGCTAGCTCAAGGGAGACGCCGCGCGGTCACATCATTTGCGGTCTCTGCATCGTGTCTTGGTGCGGAGAAGAGTACCAGGGAGAGTAGCCGGGCATGTAGCTGCTGGGGGGCATATTGACTCCCTTGGCTGAGGCAGAAACGTCCCACACCGGAGGCAGGGCGGGCGAGCGCGGAGACAGAGCCGCCGAACCCGCCAGCGGCTCGCTCTCGTGAGGATTACTGCCCTGTTTGAGCAACTTCTTGAACTTGGAGCGCTTGTTCTGAAACCAGATCTTCACCTGGAAGCAAAACGCAGGAGTCAGCCGGGAAGGGGAGAGGAGAGGTCGGACCTAGGCCTTCAGCCCTAGAGCAGAGGTCCCGGCCTCCTCCCTCACAGCCCTCCCAGTCAAGCCTAAACAAGGCTGGAGGAGGCTCAGGACCAGAACAGCAAGCTACTGCGAAGGGCTGCAGGGCCTTCTGGGGCCAGATTTGCTCCATTCGGCCTCCTCTACTTCTTTGAGTTCCTTTCTAATCTCCCTGCATCCAAATTTGAGTGGGTGTGTGCTCACAGTGCCCAAGAGTGGTGGTGAGCCCTAACCGAATTGGCCATCCTGTGACTCTGCTGAAGAGCATTATTCAAGACACATACTGTGGGTTCAGGGTGGGTAAGAATGTAAGTGTGAGTGCTTGAGCTGCCAGGGTCTTGCTGCAGTCACAAGGCTCATCATTTATCCATCCTTCACTCACTGGCTTGGGGAGCCTCTGATCTATCACGCTGTGGTCAGGTATCCAGGAGTGACAGGACTATAGAACTATGTGGAGCTTAGGGGCTCAAGTCTAGGTACCTAGGGAAGCTGAGGTGGGGGGGGGGGGGGGGGGGGAAAGGGAGGCGGGGCCTCTCTGATCCCCTGCCTTGGACGCAGAAGTTTGTGCAAGACCTAAAAGATGGGCCTTTATATACACACACACACACACACACACACACACATATAGATATATAAAATATGTGTATGTGTACTACAGGAATATATGTGTCTCGGTTTACACAGGCACAGAAAATATTTGTATAAACTCACAAATATATATGCATATATATATACATATTTTAAATATACATATATATTGATATAAATACAGGCACACATTGGCAGCTAACAGCACATACAAGGACAGATACACACGTATTTAAACCCAATACATATCTACATCGTACACACATATAGACTCACATACAACATATAGACTCACAATATACCTAAACATCTATACAAATGTAAACACACACACACACACACACACACACACATCTTAGTCGCTAGAAACTGGAGTGAGCTTTCCCAGTACTATCGAAGCAAAAAAAAATCCCGACAAATGGTGAGGCGGCCAGGCAGCTGCAGCCGACTCGGGCCGGGAGAAGGTCGGCAGCTTCAGGGCGAGGCCGCAGTTGGCGTGCAAGGAGCGCCTTTGGCAGAGGCGTCTCTAACCCGGTTTGTACAAAGCCTCAAAGCTTCGCATTAAGGCTCGGCCCCAGGAGCACTGACCTTCCCGATAACTGCCTATTCAGATGGAGCCGCCTTTGCTCCCTTCTTCCTGGCTGATTTTGATTTCTGAGGAGCTCTCTCTCAACCCAACAGTTCGAAGATGACCAGCCGCGGGGACCCTTTGCCCTGTCAGTCCTAGCCAAGGATGCCTCAAATTCTCCTTTAATCTTGAATCATTAGATTCAAATTTTTAGTGTCTTTGCCTACTGTGGCACAGAAGCGCATCTGACAGCTTGGGATCCACTGTCCTGGGTACCAAGTCCCCAGGAGGGCTCTCCCATCAGGCACTCCGCTTCTCCATACCTTCCTCTCTTGGGAAGGGGATTGCAGCTGCACCTGGGTGGAATCCTTTGGGTTTGAGCCCTAACCCTCGGCCTAGCTGTAACAGGCCGGGAGCTAGACTGAGTGCTTGATGTCGCCTAGCTCCATACAGAGACTGCTCACACTCGGTTGCAGAGCAACGCCTTCTCAGGTCTCCTTGCCTCCTTGCCTCTCTATCTCGGGCACCATCCTAGCCTTTCCCTCTGGTCAAGCTCTAACCTAGCTCTGTCAAATCTCACTGCACTGAGTAGGCGGTGTGTGTTTGGGGGGGCGGTACAGGGGGGGGCGGTGAGGACTTGGACGCCGGTGCAGGGTGGGGTGGGAGGGTGCACACCAGGACAGGCCAACCCAGGATCTCCCTCCAACGCTCCACGGCTTGTTCATACCCTGTAAATGTTCCCCTGTACCCCAGCCTCAAGGCCCCTCCTCGAGGCCGTATCCACTGGCCCCAGCCACATCCCTTCCCCCAACCCGTGTTCAACCACAAGGCCGCCGGGAGGGTTCCCTGGGGCAGAATTACCTGGGTTTGAGTCAGGCCTAGGGAAGCTGCGAGCTCTGCTCGCTCGGGCAGCGCCAGGTACTGGGTCTGCTGGAAGCGATGGTTCAGAGCCTGCAGCTGCAGACTCGAGTAAATGGTCCGAGGCTTCCGAATTTTCTTCCCTTTACCGTTGAACCGGATCTCCCCGTTTTCAATGACCGTGGTTTTCTGTTGATCTGTAAGCAAAGGGAGCCAGTGGGAACGACGCTGGGGAGGGATCGGCGGGAGCCAGTGACGGATGCCCCCAGGGACCTAGCTCTCCCTCCCCGAGGTCTCCCAGAATCACGGTCGGGGTGGAAGAGCTCTAGTCCTGTCGGTTGCCGGGAGCCCTCGGAGGGAGAAACGAGGACTAAGCTGGGGAAGTGGAGGGAGTCCCACATCCAGGCCGCAGCAGGTGTGGGAGGGCGCGCGCCAGAGGCACAAGGTCCCTGGTTGCTCAGATACCCACCTGAGAAGATGCCTCCCTCCCTCGGTCCCCACCCCCAGTTTGGTGTTTGGTGTCTGGGATTCTGCTCAGTTTCATCGAATTGTGGGCTTAGGCCAGCGGAAGACACAGCATCCGCCTTGACTCCAAACACACCGACCACACCCTCCTCCCAGCTGACTAGGGGGTCTTCTCGTAGAGCCCTAGGTGCGGCTGGGCTGCGGTGAGGGGGTGAGGGTGCGTAGGATCCTTTGACTCGCTGCCGGAGCCCGGCCTCTAGCCGACTCCGAACGTTTCCGGCGAGGCGGCTAGCCTGCCTCGGTGCCTTCAGGGGCTAACAAAGACTCAGCCCAGTTCCTCCGACCTCCGGTTGGAGAGTCGAAGTGGGGACAGACTGTCAACAATCCGGTGGGAACCTTCCCCCTTGCAGGGCCAGAATACCCTCCCCACCGCCTCCCTTCCCTTCTTGGTGTCCTCAGAGTCGGCCTGCGGACCAGCTCCACCGGCAAGCCAAACAATTCTAGCCGCCCCTGGCCCCACAGGACCGCCAGGCCGGGTGTGGTGCTCTGCGGTAAGCCCCCACTCTAGGGAGAGGCGCCGGCGGTAGGACCGAGGTCAGGCAAAGCCGAAGAAGGGAAGCAAGAAGGATAAGAAGACCAGAGGGCTGGCAAGAGCTGAAAGGGGGCCCCTGGGCCAAACTGGTACGGTAACCGTGTGTGAGTGAATGTGTGCACCAGCACGGAGCCTCAGGGCACACAACCCCCGCATAGGTTCGGAGTTCACTCCCAAACACAGGTGTGCCAGGGAGCGGAGAAGCAGGAGAGGATCCCGGAGCGATTCAGTGACGGGCTGTAACAGGGAAGAGGCCAGAGGCGAGATCCCGGGAGAGCAGGAGAGAGAGGGGATAGGGAAAGGCCCGCAGCCCGAAAGGAAGCAGGCAGGAGGGCAGGCAGGCAGGCGGGCTAGAGGGCAAGCGGGGCAGGCAGACAGGGAGAGCTCGGGGAGGTGACTTGGGCGCCGGGCTCACCTGGGTCGTCGGGCCGCGTCGGGCCAGTCGAGCCGCTGTTGTGGTAGGCCTGGAGGTAGGGGCTGTGTTGCGAGTGGCTCATGTAGGGGTACGCTGCAGCCAGCGAGCGGTGGCTGTAGGCGCCCCCACCGCCCCCGCCGCCGCCTCCGCCGCCTCCGGCCCCCGACGAGTAGGGCGCACCGTGGTGTTGGTGGTGGTGGTGATGGTGATGGTGGTGGTGGGAGCCCGCGGCCGCCGCCGCCGCTGCCGCCGCCGCTGCCGCCGAATGCAGGCAGTGCAGCGGGTAGTGGGCCCCCGCCATGGCCGGAGAGTTGGGCGGCTGCTGCGCCGAGTGCGGCTGCCCGGGCACCGGCGGCGGCGGCGGCGGCGGGGGCTGCGGCTGCGGCGGCGGGGGCGCCTGCGGGGGCGCCTGCGGCGGCGGGGGCTGCTGCTGCTGCTGCCCGAACTCCATGAAGGCCGATTTGGACGAGTCCTGGGCGTCCAACCCCTCAGCCATGGCGGTCATGGTCATCATGAAAACTTTGGCTTTCAGAGGGAGCCCTCTCCCAGGCGGCGGCCGCCTCGGCCTGGGCCCGGCCCCCCCGGGCGGCGGCAGCAGCGGAGGCGCTCGTTGCTCTCGCCTCTCCAGCCACCTTCGCGCGGGGATTCTTGCAGAGGTGAGGTCGGGGGGCGGCGGCGGCAGCGGGGCGCGGGGTGCTCTCTCTCCGCCTACCCTCCCTGGGCCTCTGCCCCGCTCGGCCTCTCTCCGGCGCTCTCTCCTGCGCTCTGGCCTCCTCTCGCTCGCTCTCTCGCTCGCTCCTTTCCTCTCTCCTTCTCCCTCTCTTTCTCTCTCCCCCCCTCTCTCCCCCTCTCTCTCCCCCTCTCTCCCTTTCTCTCGCTCCCCTCGATTTTTTTTAATAGAAAGAGATCTAGTGAGCGGGGCCTTGTTAACTAGCAGGGAGGAGGGGGAGGGCTGGCGGAGGAGCGCAAAGGCGAGGGGGAGGGGGCCTGCGCTCCCCCGTTTCCCCCCTTGGCTTTTCGGGGGCTGGTGCCGTTTAAGGCAGAGATTTTAAGGTGGATTCTGCGAAAGTTGCGCTTCTGCTATCAGACTTCATGCAGACGCCACGAGTCGAATGGTTTGTCTCCAAAGGGCAGCGCCTTCCCATTGGTCATTCAACCCCTGACGTCACAAGCGCACGGCTTCTACTGGCGCCTGTGCCTCCGAGTTCTTAGCCTACCTTCAGCTAGCCTAGCTCCTGGAAGAGAGCGGCCCCTGGGCGCACCTCGGCGTGGGGCGCTCCGCTACCCTCCGCGGACGCTGGCATGGCGCCGCCGAGCCCCTGCGCCTCGGTCCGCGCCCTTAGCTGAGCCCCGCAGCCTGCGCGAAAGAAAGAATGGAACCGGGCCCCTCCCTGGCCTCGCTCCTCCCCGGCGGTGGGCCTTGCAAGCTTCCTTAGCCCGCCTGCCTCGGCCCCCGCCCTCCCTCAGCCAAGAGTAGCTCAGCAGGGCTCGGCCTCCCGGCCTCCTGGATCTCTGGCCCCTGGCCCCAGCACTTCACATTGCTCCCACCCGTTCCTCCAAGCTATAACCGCCTCAGGCGGCTTGTCCCGCAGCCTGAGAGCCTGAGAGGCGAGGACAGGGAGCCCCAAGAGCCCAGGATGGCCTGGCAGCCGATCAGGCAGAATCCTGGCTGAAGTGGACAAGTTCTGGGTCTGCAAACCGTCCCCACCCTCCTCCAAGGGATCAAAACAAACAAACAGCAAAAATCACAGACTCCCTCCGGTTGGGGAGAGGCCCAGGCACAGAGCCCCTCCTCGCGTCCCCAGCACCCCATGCAGGCCTGACACTAATGCATTTTTTCCTATTGAAAACAGAAGCCGCTGTAATGCTTTCAAATATATGCAAATGATCCGTGTGGTTAGTGGTTTGGCAATGCTGATTACAAATGCCCTCAACTGGCTCCTTCTCTCCCATCTTTCCCTCCCGAGCCTGGGGGGCCGAGTGGAGCCGAGACCAGCGCCACCGACCTGGCTCTGAACTGGGCCCGTGTCCGTCTTCTTCCCCGTTGCTGTCCCTGTTCCGGCCCCTTCCCGTCCTCGCCTCTGTCGCGGTCCGGGTCTCGACCCTTCCTGTCCTTGCCCCGTTGTGGTCCCCGACCCGGCCGGGTCCCCGTCCTTGTCCCCGTCGCGGTCACCGGCCCGGTCCCGGCCCAGTCCAGCCGCGTCCTCGCCGCGCCTCCGATCCCAATTCCGATTGATTGTATTTTATCATCAACATCGTTAATGGCAAAACTGGAGCCGCGCGCGCCACTTATTGTTTGCAGTTATTTTTACTTGGGGGAAGGAGGCAATTAGGCCTGTAATCAGGAGCCGTGATTAACTGCGGCACTTGGTTCGAATGGGAGCCGCACAATTCCGAACAATTTCCCTGTAATGATTATGGACTGGGTTTATTTTGGGAGGTGGAATAAAAGTGGATATAGCATAAATTATCCTCTAATTATACGCTGCTGTCGCCTCAATTATCCTCTTATCAAATGCTTGTCTCCCCACCGCATTTAGTTTCAATTCTCTCCTTTTTTTCTATAAAAAGAACTTCATACCTTGTTATTATTAGTCCGTTTATTATTTGCCAGGGGATTTATAGGGGAACATCCAGGTGGTGGTAGGCGCACTCCTTCTGCAAAGATGGACGGACTCGGGGAAGAGACGAGCTGGGGAGCTCCTCACACGCCCCGCGCCTCCGCCGCCACAGGAGCAACAGCAGCCGCAGCGGCGGCGGGGGCAGCGGCCGGGAGTCTCTAGGAGCTTGGGGCTCACAGCCCGCGCTCGTTCGCTCTCTCTTTTCTTCTCGTTCTCCCTCTCCCTTTCTCTTCTTTTCCCTTCTCCCTCTTCACCCCATCCCCCCAACTCTCTCTCTCATTCCTGGCTCCAGCCTAGCTCCCCAGCTTCGGGTCCCGTGGAAGCTACCAGGTAAGTTGATCGCGATAGTGGACCAGCGGGTTCCACCTGGCTAGGCGTGTAGGTGCGGAGATGACCAGTGCCCTTTGGCCTCAACTGGGAGCTCCTGCAGAGCGCACAGGGTAGAACGGCTTGTGTTCTATGTGTATATGTGTGTGTGTGTGTGTGTGTGTGTGTGTGTGTGTGTGTGTGTGTGCGTGCGCGTGTAAAGGGAGCCGGAGCTTCCAGGTCAGATTGGGCCGGGCAGTACACAAAAGAAGGCAGACCGATCCAGGACCCAGTGGACTTCACCTGGCCCAGTGGGGTCTCTGGAGTCCCTAACTTCGGACTCTTGGTGAGAGTCCCGGGGGCCCCTCGAAGACAAATGTGTGAGAGAGTGTTGTGTGCTGGTGTGCTTGCCTATTCCGAGACTCTCCAGCCTGAAACGGGCTTCTTTCTCTTTGGAGAAACAAACTGTCTGGTATTGCACTGCCGCCGCCCACACCCCCAGAAACCAGTGCTTATTGCAATGTGGGAAAGGCTTGCCGGATCTCTCTGGATTGGCACTGGTCGGGGGCTCCGTTTGCATTTCTTTTCCTTTTTTTAGTGGGCTACCCTCTGGAGTCCGGTGAACTAGTGACCAGGCCCAGAGCTCCAGGGTCCCCACGACCTAGCGCTCCGCGCGTTCCTCAGCATTTTCTTCATTTCCCCTTCCTTCCTTCCTTCCTTCCTTCCTTCCTTCCTTCCTTCCTTCCTTCCTTCCTTCCTTCCTTCCTTCCTTCCTTCCTTCCTTCCTTCCCTCACTCCCTCCCTCTAACATAGAGCTGTGCCCATAGGATTTTCTCCCAGTGTTTATGGGATGGTGTTTTCTTCTTGCTTCCCCCCTCCCCGTCCCTCCGTCCCACCAAATTCATTCGTGAATATTGGGCCTTGTTTGACCGCTTTGCACTAAGGTTCTGCTTTAACACGCGAGAAGGTAATCTGATCCACTCGCTTCAAACCTTCTGTGACTAGAACATTCAGCCTTCGGGCTGGGGCGGGGAGGGGGGAAAGGAGAAAGCGAGGGAGGGGGATGCAGGGGGAGAAAAGGACGCCAGCTTCCCCTGCGGATTGGCAGATATTCCAAGGGGCTCGCGCTGCACTCGATACTAGTCAGGCTGTCTGGGCTGTAAGCAGACCTGTCCGGTTCATGGCCTCAAGCCCATAAATCGGTTCTTAACCCGGGGAGACCCTTCCCCCCTGTAGTTTTTCCTCTTGGCAGGTGCAGTTCCAAATCTTTGCCGCCTGCCTCAAGTACCCTTTTCCTCCTCTCGTCCCACTCTTCTCGGAAGCAAGAACTTAGCAGGGTGTTGGAGCGGCGTAGGAGGCAGAGAAGGGAGGAAGACCTGATAGCTGCCCATACTCAGCCCTAAGGATTGGGGGGATGGGAAAGGTTTCGACGGCTGTCAGAGCTAGTGGCCATGGCCAAGCGCCCCCTCTGCACGCCAGGACTTCGGGCTTCAGATACCCTTCGCTGCCTGCACGCCGGCGAGAAAGACAAACACGAGTTTGACTTTCTCCTAAGTCATTTCGAAGCCTGCGCTGTCTCCGATGCTGCCGCTTTTCTAATGCCCAAATGCTCTGGTCAACTTGGAGCTGGCCGCCAGTGTTGCCCGAGGCCGGCAGGCTAAGGGGACCTGACCCCATGCGCCTCCCAGAGAGCTTAGTTTCTGGAGCATTAGAGCTGGTGGCTGGAAGGCACAGAAGCCAGGGCGCTGGACAGGGCTGCACCCTAGGCCAATCTCTGATCCCCCGGCTTCCCTCCACCCCACTCTACCCAATCAATCTCTCGGTATTTCATCAACTGTCTACAGGCGGGGATGTAGATAAAGGTCTCGCTGGATAGAAAAAGAGGAAGAGGAGGCCTCGCTTCCTCAAGGCTGGCCCGTACCTCCGATATCACGGAGAAGTCCGGGAAATGGGAAGTATCCCACCCGGAGGCCTCCAGTCCCTGGCCAATCGCTGGGTTCCCTGGCTTGCAGGAGCCTGGGTTGCTCCTAGCTGTTTTGTGCCACAAAAGAGGACAAGCCCCCTGAAAGACAGTTGGATCACGGAAGACCTTGTGTCCTCCACAGGTATCGGGAGATTCACCACTGGGCAGGGAATCCCCAGGAGGTCTGGACCAGGGCTGGACTCAGCTGGAGTTAGCATCAGCTCAGAAAACTGCGATGCCAGCAGAAAGTGAGGGTAAACAGTATTTTAAATAGAACACGAGGGAGGACACTGTTGCCCCCCAAGAGGCCCACCCTCCTATGTAATCGCTCAGGCCCCCCGGGATGTGAGGAAGACAGAGGGCATGACCCGCAGGCTCTAACGCTCTGAGAAATATGACAGAGAGTGCATGAGAGTGAGGGAGATGGGCATTCTCAGCCCACATCTGGGGGCTAGTCATTCTTGAGAGGCAGAGGTTGCTCTAGAACATAGGCACTAATTAGAAGCCAGGTTGGCTTTCGAAGTTAAGCTGGCTTACTGCATTGATTCTAATGAAATTCAACCTGTATAGATCACATTGGATTAAAACAAAACATTTTAAGATTTATTTGCTTCATAACGCCAGTTCTGTTGGCCAGGCCAGTGGGGTGGGGGCCTTAGGGGCAGTTGTTAGGCCCATCTCCAAATCTAGGCCAGGGGTCTGTGCATACATACACTCAGTTCTCGTGTGGATATGGATGAGCGTGAGCACTGGTCTACAGCACACACGTGCCATCCCACATTGGCATCAGGAGACCTTCTGTCCTGGGCTACTGCAGCCTGGAACAGCCATTGCAGGGTAGAGGAATAGCAAGGCTGTGGCTCCAGCTCTGACTGAAAGACCTGCAATATGTTGGCATCTTTTTGCTCTGGTGATGGCAAACCAGATTCTACAAAGTTTCTACGTTTCTAGTTTTTTAGCACAGGGCTGTTTTTGTTTTGGGGAGCAGAGGAGGTGACCCTTGGCCCAGCCCATCACTGAGATAGCTGCAGAACCTGGGTGGCCTTTGGTATTTGTGGAGTCCCCCCTGGCCAGAATCCCCAGGCCTATAGTTTTGTTTCCTTTGGCTAGATTTGTGGGTTGCTTTTTTTAAAATCCTCATTTGAAGGTTACAGGAATATCCTCAGATATCACTAAGCTGTCAAGGAAGGCGACCTGGACTTCCCAGACTGGGATTTTGGTGGAAGTTTTTCACCCCAGGAGGTCTAGGAGCAGGGAGGTTATTTCTGGGAGTCCGGTATCCTGGTTTATTGGAGAGGGAGCCTTAGGGGCCCTTCTTTCCCCTCCTCTGGGCCAACCCCCCCCCCCCCCCCCCCGTAACAGGGGACCTGCTTTTCTTGGATGAGAATTAGTTCACTACTAAACAATCAAGCAAGGAACACAGACCAATTTTCCTGTTCTTGTGGCGGTTTCGGTTTTGCGTTGTTATTTTAGGGGCATGCTTCTCTCCCCTCCTCCATCGTCTGTACCTCCCTTTCCCTTCCCAGAATTCACCCCCAAATCCAAGGGCTCTGGCGAGATTCTTCAGACCTTTCTTAGCCCTGGCTGGCTCTTGTAGCTTGGGGCCTGGATGCGGGAAATTGGGGCCATGAGTGTAGGGGGTTGATGGGGCTGGAGGCGGCAAGGGGGTGGAGGAGAGCCCCCAGCTTTCATCCAAAGGCTAGTGCAGCCCATTCTCTCTGGCCGTGGGCAGATAGTGGAAGGACCAGACAGACAGCAACAGGAAGCGGCCACATGTTTAGGCAGCAATAAAGAGTTAATAGGACAAATCCAGAGTCTTAGCAAATGCCTCAGAGCATCTTCTGCTCTGCGCAAGTTCTTGAGCCGCCAGCCACAGCGGCCGCCACCATCGCGACAACAAAGACTCCCTGCCCCTCCCTGGACTTTAGAGCCCCAAATCTGTCGGGGAGAAATCACAACCTTGACCCACTCCGCCTGAGTTTCTTGGTTTCCAATGAGGAAAAGCCAGTTTTCCCTGACTAGATCTTCAATGGAAATACCTCCAGAAAGGAAGGGGCCATTTTTTCCCAAGCGCTTGCCTCGCTAGGGCCACACACCTCTAGACCTGGCAGGCAAGTGACTTTGGCCAAACGGGCTTGAGAAGTCCTCTACAGAGCTCCCTAGATTTGGGGAAGTGCCTCTTCTGACGAGTTTGAGATCCTGCAGACTATCCTTCAGCCCCCACTCCATCCCCCTTCTATGTCCCATCCCTTCTGGCCGTAGAGTTTTGGTGGTAGGGAAAGAAGGGGTCCAAAATTATATCGAAATGGGTGAAAGGTAACAGCCTTCTCAGTCCCGGGGTTCTGAGCCCTAACCCTAACCCTAACCCTTTGCAAAGGCCCTCTGATGCAGGGCTGGAGGGAAGCCTCCCCAGTGTCTTGCAGACCTCCTGGGGCCTTGCAACCTGGTATCTATCCCAGAACTCTCATTTAGCAGAAATTCTGAGCTGTGTCCTGGCTAAGAGAGAGATGCGTGTAGTGGGACAAACAAAAGTTCTGTGGAGAAAGGAGACCCCGGAGGACGAGCAAAGAGGGAGGACAGAGATGTGATGGGGTAGGGAGAAAGGTTGGGGAGGAAAGAGGAGAGAGACAGAGAGAAAAGAAGAAGAAGAAGAAGAAGAAGAAGAAGAAGAAGAAGAAGAAGAAGAAGAAGAAGAAGAAGAAGAAGAAGAAGAAGAAGAAGAAGAAGAAGAAGAAGAAGAAGAAGAAGAAGAAGGAAGAGGAGGAGGGGGAGGAGGAGAGGAGGGTGAAGAGAGGAGAGCAGAGAAGACGGGCAGGATGGACAGTCCTGTTGCTAATACTGCCAGACCTTGCCTTCACCTTTACTCAACAGTTCCAGTCGGACCCCACTAACTAGTCAGGCCCTGGAAGATCCAGCGGGTCTAGCTGAAGTCTATGCTCACCGCTTTTCTCCAGGCCTCCCTCAGTACTCTCAGGCCTCCTTCAGTCCCAAGGCCCCTCTCCATTCCCCCCCTCCTCAGGTCTTCCCCGATTTCCTTCGCTCCCTGGCTGCCACCCCCCTCCACCTGTTTGCCTCAGCAGTCCCGCCAACTCGGGCCACATCGGCGAGGAGGCGCGTGTCATGTGGCTGAGCAAGAAGTAGAATGAGAACCATACGTCGTTCACACGTGTATTCATGATCTAGCATAGCATTATCTATATTCACACACCCGTACATACAAGATGTATTCATGTGTATGTATTAAACAAGACAGAGAGAAGCACAGGGAAAGACACAGCAAAAGCCAGAATCAGAGATTTGGAGATAAAGCCAGTGAGCTAGCTAGCGAGGGACGGAGGGCGCTCTGCCCTCTCTTCCCCTTGCCTTCAGATGCAGGAACTGGGAGACCTGCAGGCCCTGGTAATCCTTTTCCGAAGGCAAAGTCCTCGGAGAATCAGCCACTGTCTTGTACAGATTTGTAGGGAAGCCCTCGCTTTAATTAAAACCGTACAACCAGATTAATTCAGTGTGTTGCTCGTCAGTGTTTTTAATAGTAACAATCCGCTTCACAATTGAATTAGGGGCTGAGACTAAGTCGGTGGCGTTAGCCAGGAATCTCTTGGCTGGACCAGATGAGCGGCAGAGCCGCGCCACTAGGAAGGACGCAGGGAGATTCGGGTTAGGACTGCAGGACTTGTCAGCAGGGCGGTGGCTTTTCTGGAGTTGCCTGAGGCTCCCAGGTGGGGGTCGGGTGGTGAGTGCATTCACACTTGCGTCCTCCGCCATGCCTAAAAATTCGGGGTTGTGGAGAGGCTGGGGTAGGTAAGGAATAGAAGAAAATGGTGAGGTAGGGGAAGCGGGGGAGCAGGGACCCAGATCTTGAAGCAATTTCCCTCTGTTGTGTGTTCTCCGTTTGCCGGCTACCTGTCTGGAGGGTCCAGGGGGTGACAGATGCGCAGACAGCCAGACAAGGGGAGAGTTGTGTGCCCTAACCTGCCCCACCCCCACCCCACCACTTTTCTCTTTCCCCACCCTCGCCACCTCCTCCCCTTTGGAAAGCTTTGCCCACTTGAAGATCAGTCTTTTTAGGGGGCTGTTAGAGCGCCTGTCTCCAGGAGGCTGTCCTGGGCTACCAGTCAGCTCCCCTCCTCCACCCCCCACCCCGCACCCTTTCCCTGGAGTCCAGGGTAGGATAAGGGTAGGAAAGCGATCGTTTTCTATTGGGCCTATTTTCAATGGGGCCACAGAACTGAACTGGGCTCACAGAGCACCAGACTGGA
The DNA here is from genome assembly GCA_023548195.1 of Bettongia penicillata ogilbyi. Taxonomy (NCBI): domain Eukaryota; kingdom Metazoa; phylum Chordata; class Mammalia; order Diprotodontia; family Potoroidae; genus Bettongia; species Bettongia penicillata. The sequence goes on along the minus strand of JAJHZJ010000095.1, from coordinate 1,493,386 downwards.
GGCAAGCGTTCACAGCTAGAGAATCTGCACGCCTAGCGATCTCATTAACTGGACTCCGGGATTTGCCGCAGAAGGTTAAGGAGGCCGTGGTGGGTTAGGAGCCTTTTGTAGTCTCCGAGTTTGAGATCACAGAAATAACCTGAATATTTGCTACCAGGTCCCTCCTCCTTTTCCTTCCTTCTCTTCCCTTCTTCCTTCTTTCCTTCCTTCCTTCCCCTTCCAGTTCACCATCTTTTGTCTTTGCACGATAAGCCTCTCAGTTCTTCTTAACCTCTATGCTAAATAAAGTTAAGAGAAACGAAAAGACGAGAAATGGAGGAGAAAAAGAAGAGAGGAGAGGAGAGGTGAGGTGAGGTGAGGAGGAGAGAAGCTAGCACACCCCTGTTGGGTCGGAGGAGTTTCACCAGCTTGAGGCCAGGGCAGACAGTCCTGACTGGGGTCAGGGAGTACCGGGCTTGGGCCGAGGCAGCCCCTGCCTTTTTTCTCTCGCGTTTGCGGGACGCACGCCCTAGACGTCGGTCCTCTGTCCTAGCAGGGAGCAGCGCCCCTCCCTCCTAGGACAGAGGAAGAATTTTGCCCCCTTGTCTCCCCTCCGCGCAGAAAACCGGGAGGCTGTTCTCCCTTTCCGGGAAGGGTATCTGGTAAAACAATTCCCCTCCTCCCTTCTGGGTCACATTAGACCCAATTGTCAGGAAAACATTAGAAGGGGGCTTCTTGCCCTCCGGCTCCTTTACCCCCGGGCCACACACTGGATCTTTGGAGTATGCGGGGGGAAAGGCTGCGGGAGTCATTGGGAAGAGAATATTGCCCAGACACCAAGCTCAGAATTCCTCAAGGATAAGAAAGGAGCCCTGCTCCCACGAAATCCAGCCCTCTGACATCTGGGATGCCCACGGCACAGAGTACAGTCCCTCCCACAGTAGGAGGGAACTCGGACCCAGGCTCTTCTCCCTCCCCAGCTCGCTCGGTGCAATCTCTCTGGGACTGACTGCCGGCAAAGGGAGGCTCTGGGGACCTTGACATGTTGAATAACGCGCCCTTGTTCGTCTGAGCCCGGCAGGCGGGCTTCCATCAGGGGTTGGGCCGCCATAATCTCTGTCAGGATCGCCCAGCCCCTAATCTCTCCTTTCCTAAGGAGCCATGGGCCAAGTCAGCATCTGTCTGTTTCGATCTCGGCCTTGGAAGCTTTCTCTGACTGTGTCTATTTGCCTAGGTCTGTCTATCTGTCTCTCCTTTGTCTCTAACACAGAAACTGGCTCTCTCTCTCTCTCTCTCTCTCTCTCTCTCTCTCTCTCTCTCTCTCTCTCTCTCTCTCACACACACACACACACACACACACACACACACACACACTCACACACACACTCCTTCCCACCCCTCTGCACCCCGCCTTCCCGCTGATTAGAGGAGCATAAGGGAAGGGGCAACTGGGTGATGTTCTGAGATTTCTCTTTCTCAAGAAGTCAAAGAGGGAGAAGTCAAGTCTCGGCCGGCCTGGGCCGGGAGACAGTTTTCTTGTGGAACTTGTCTTTTGGTGAACGATACTGCGGATCTTGGCAGCTAGGGTCACTCGCCTGAGAAGAGGCACCTTTCCTCTTTCCGGACCTTAGTTGGCCGGGCTGCACCCCTCCCGCCGTGGGTTTTTAGCTCGAGTGACCTGTTTCTTATTCTCTCTGAAACGAATTTCAGGGCCACTGAGAGTTCTGAGCCAGCCCATGCACAGTACCCCTGCCTCCCGCCCCAGCAGACCCTCCTGCTTTGGCTGGATGCCCTGCCCCACCCGCCTCCCTGTTCTTCCCCATTCCCTCCCAGTAGAGTTTCGTGGTGAATGATGAAACCGTGGCAATCTTGCTTTCAGCGTAAAGTTGTTCCCCGTCCCCCTCCGCCAAGGCAACCTTTCTCCGGCTCTAGGGAGGAGGCACGGCCTCGGCCTCTGCCCGGGTCTGCTGTTGCCCTCGAACCAGAGGAGGGTAGCACCATGGAGGACCAGATTAGGCCGAGGCCCTAGGGGCTTCCCCCTTCGTGGGTCAGTCAGTTCTTCTGGTACAAGGTTGGCTACGATCCGGGTTTTGGAAAGATGGTCATCCAGAGACACCATAGAGGGTCCAAAAGGAAAAGAGAATAAGTGGGGAGGGTGCGGTGGGAAACAGGCCTGGGACGCGATTCTTCACTAGACGTCTGTCTTTGGGGTTCTTAACCCATTCAGTGCCCGGTTGTCCAAGTTCGCTAGCCAGCCTTTCGGGGGGCAGTCAGGAGGGTCTGCGTAAGTCGGAAAACAATGGAAGCCCCCCCCCCCCAAATCCCACCTCCGCTACCTGCGAGGATAAACCCAGAACGCAGGCGCAGCGGTTGGCCCAAGTCTTCTCTGGTCCGTGGGCAGAGGGATAGAAGCTTAGGCCCATTACTCTCGGGAAGTTCGCCGGTGTGTTTGCAGAAACCTCTGTCGAGGCTCGCAGATCCTCCTGCTTTGGCTGGATGCCCCACCCCACCCGCCTCCCCACTCTTCCCCATTCCCTCTAAATGCCACCCTCACTTCGTCTCTCTGCAGCGATCTGTGCCCAGCTAAGGCCAAGGAAAACCCCATCACCACCTCCCTCAGAGCAAACTCTCCTGGCTTTGTCTGCCTGCAGGAGTGCCTCCTCTAGAACTGGGAACCCAAAGAAAGGCGGGCTGTTCCTCAACCAGACTTCGGGACCAGGAACTGCTACACTCAGGCCTGCATGGGGCTGGAGAGCGGGATTCCTCAGCCCTCAGGAGGCCTACCCTGCTCCGTGTTTGCCAGAGTTCTATGGTTTTGACCTTGGCCCAGCACCCATTTCTCGACTTCTCTAGTTTCCACAAATTTTATAGTCCTGTGACCACTCATGCTTTGTGGAAGGATGAGATTTTGAACTCCCCACTCCTACCCCCAATCAGAGACCCAATAACCCAAGACTGGAAGTCCCTCTGGCATGTCTTGGTGGTGGTGTTGGGGGTGGGGGTGAGACCAGGAGAGTATGATTCTTTCTCCAAGAGACCTGTTTTCCCAAACCTCCTCTGTTGCAAGTTTACTCTCTCTTTTCATGGTCAAATTAGCAGAAATTAGGGAGGGGGAGGCATTGAGATGACCAGATATCCCCACCCCATTTTAGATTTGTGGAATTTCTCTGGCTGAGTTTGGATGGGATCATAGAACTGGAAAAGATCATGAGTTCTGCCAGTCCACCCCCCCCACACACACACAACTTCAGAGGAAGGGAGAGGATGAAGGTTTCCAAGGCTCCACAGCTAGCAAGTGGTGGAACTGGGGTTTGAAGGTGAGTCTTTTCTATGGAACCAGGTTCTTGGCAAGGTAGCAAGTTGTTTTGCATGGGGCCCAGTATAAAAAGGAGACTGATGATAATGCCTAAAGCCTCTGATTTACAGAGGAAGGATCTGTTTCTTACTTCCTACAATGGGATGTTATTTTCTGAAAATTTGGTCTGTTGCTCTCCACATATATCTCTCTTTCAGGGAGGTACGAAGCAACCCGCCCCCCCCCACAACCTCCTGACTTCTCAGCTGCTCACAGAGGAGTCCAGGAAAGCAGCTTAGGCTGAACCCAAGCCCTCAGGGGTGCTCTTGGAAATCAGGTCTCCTTGGGCATCTCCAATTACTTGGACAAGGGGGGGGGGCATTGCTGCTTGTGGCTTCTCCCTCCTCCCCTTCTAATACACTCATAACTTTCCTGTTCAGGAAATCCCAAGGAAGCCATGGTCACAGTAGAGCTTATATGGATGTCTGTTTGCTCACATCAGGAACCATTTTTCTCCCCTTTCAAAACCATGGTAAATTACATGAAGACCAGGCCTGGGTTTAGCCTTACTGGTGGCCATCTAGCTCTTCATCATATAGTACATTCCATTCCCATCTTAGGGTCTTCGCACTGACCTCTTTTAGAGGCTCTTGGGCTGCCCCAAAGCTGCCAAGCGTGACTCAACTAAGGTGCCATCTCCTTTCTGCCACCACTACTCCAGCTGACAGTGGACACTGCTTTCCGTGATTTTATCTGAATCTGTGGTGTCTCCCCTCCACCTTACCCCAAAGCTGAGCTCTTTAAGTACATTGACTTTCCTTCCTTTCTTCTTTGTCATTGAATCCCTGGAGTTGAGGAATGTACCTGGAACACAGTAGGTACTTCACAAAAGCTCCCTAATTCCAATGGGCATTGAACCCTGCTCCCACTGTTTCCCTTCTTGGTATATTCTAGAAATTGCAGTTTTGCAAAGAAAGCCTCTGGTCCTTCCCTGTGGATGCCTGTTTATTTAAAACATCCTTATTTCTTGCAAAAATCTTCTTTGATGGGGTTGGAAGTTAACATTGATCCAGACTCATCTTTTAACTGACAAAATTGTAAAAGGAGGGCAGTGGGGGGGGGGGGGGGATATGCAGTGTGGTGCTGGAGGTGAGTTAGATGCATGGCTCTGGCTATGGAGCCCTGCTAGAGGCTTCTGACTCTAATATTGGTGGGGAGAGCATTGAAAGTAGGCCAGGCCTGCTTTTGGTGGTGGACCGTCATAGTCACCTTCAGTGTGTGTGTGGGGTGGATGGGGGAGGTGAGGGCTGGAACTAAGACTCACTATTGACTTTATACCTACAATAAGAGATTTGTCCAATCCGGTTATGCTTGCTTGGCCCCTGGCAAGGCTATAGGCAGTTGCCCAATGGCTCTTCGGGATGGCCCTCCCTCTCTGTGCTGGCCAACTCTAAAGTCCTACCCCCACCCTGACTTCCTGGACCCATACTTGGCCCTAGAGTGACACAGATCCAGGTTTTCTCCTAGTCCTTGGAACGCTGGCCTCCCACTCCACCCCAGGAGATCTCATTCAAAGGTCAGCCTTCTTTCCATAATTTCCTTCTGCCTCTTTCCCTGGTCCCTCCTTTTTTTCTGAAGGAGAAAGTTCCTGGGGGGTTGTCCTCCATCAGCTCGAACCTGAGCCCAGTTCAAGTGGTGGGCAACACCAGATCTAGAGGAGTCCAGTTAGAAAGGTACAAATGTTCCTAGAACTTCAACCTGGAGACTCCCGAAGGGGGCCCAAAGAAAGGGCAGCCTCTGGGTGTCTGGGGGCCCCCTGAGTGTGGGAGTTGGACTCTCAGGCAGTGTGGCTTCTTGGATCTCCCAGATGCACCATAAAACACACACACAGTGCACCCACAAAGTACCCAGCTTTCTTCTCCCTCACTTTCTCCCTGCTGCTTCGCAGTTGGGCAGTTGAAACACTAGTGCTCTAAGGTCTCTCCGATCTCCTCTCCCTCTGTCCCTCCCGCCCTGGTCAAAGAGATCCCAGGGCATCTCCTTGCCAGGCCTCCCGCAACCCCAACCTGTGGTCCAACTTCCCAAGTTTGGTCTAATTCTAAGGGAGGCAAAGAAAGCTATTTACCATGTTCCCGGCAGTGTGTTTCCCAAAGGGGCCCATTGTGTGCTAGGCTGGGAGCACCGCCCCCCCCCTCAGCCCCAGGCCTCCCTCCTCCGCCCTGTCCCCCCCCTCCCCCGCCCCCTTCCCCCTTCCAGGCGCCCCCTCTAGAAGAGACATCATTAGCCCTGACAGCAGCGGCTCAGGGCTGAGCAGCGGATTTTGTAAAGGGATGACAGACAGGAAGGCCGGCAATCACGGCGCGCTCCTCCGGCTGCAGAGAGTTTTTTTTTTTCTTTTTTATCAGAATGTTCTGTTCGATGCCATTTATCCTTGATGATAGAAAATTGCGTTGTTGCCAGGACGCGGCCGCTGCCGAAATAGGGGGCAGGAGCCCGGCTCCATTTTCTGGCTTGAAAGCTATTCAAATGGATTTGCAGAGAGGGGGAGAAGCTGGCAATAAACAAATGAGAGGAAACCGGGCTCCAGTCCTCCCCTTTCTTCTTTCCCTTCTTCCTTCCCTTCTCCCTTCTTTCTTTCCCTCCCTCCTGCTTTCATTCTTTCTTTCTTTCCTTCTCTCCCATTTCATTCTTTCTCTTTCCCCTTTTCCCTCTCCTCTCCTCTCCTCTCCTCTCCTCTCCTCTCCTCTCCTCTCCTCGTTTTTTCTTTTCTCCTGTTTCCCAGAGTAGGGACTATCTGGAAAGGTTGTGAGGTGAGGGGAGATTTATTTGATGCTCAGCAATTGAAAAGAAGAGGCCATCTCCTTATCTTGGTCCCTGGTGCACAAAGGCAGCTTTTGGGTGTTCGTGTGCACCAGCGCGCACACGCACACGCGCGAGCACACACACACGGCACACACCCAGAAAGCAGGTCTCCCACAAGGAGCTTTCAGGGAGTCAGGTTCTCTTTTTCTTAGACTCTCGGAGGAGAACCAAGCTGATCTGAGTTCGGCCCCTAAATGAGACTCCTGTGTTCGAAAAGGGTCAGGAAGGGAAACTTAGTGTCCGGATTTCCTTATCCTGGGCAATAGTATTGGTTGGTGTCTACAAAACCAGTAAAAATCCGTGGCTGTTTTAGCCCACAAGCCCGAATGGCAGCTTTTCCTTTGGTAACGTTTCCTGTGGTCCCCTCCGGTATGAAGGCTGCCTGGTCAGATGGCTGCACCCTGATCCCCCCGGCCCGCCCCAAGGAGCAAGGTTATAAAGGAAATCCACTTCTGTCGCTGGCTCAAACAGCCTTTTTTTTTGGGGGGGGGGTATGCTTGCCAAGGCCAAGGAATGGGCACTGTCTTAATCTTACCTCTCATCATTAGGGTCCTGGCATTTGAAGACCCAGTTCCTATACCTCTAATTGAGCAGCATCCTACTGGAGCCAGTGGAGCTTGGGGAAGGAGGTATCTCTTGCCAAGGTCAGACGGGGGAGGAGAGGGTTGATCTGGGCATCTGGTCCTGATCTCTTCTGGCCCTTTGAAGGCAGAAGTGCCAACTGTCACCTGGTAGCCCTGTTACTGAGACCTAGGCTGACACAGACCAGAGGGGTGCCCACCCCTCATCCCTCCCCCACCATATGCACAGCTGGTCAGACACAGCAACCCTGCCCCCCCCTCATTTGCAACCTGTTTTCTCACAGCTCTGAGGAATTGAGATGATATCTACTCAGTTTAAGACTACAGGGCTAGAGGAGGGGGGAGGGAAGAAAATCTGGGGGTAGAGCTGAGGGTGGGCAAAAGTTAAGAGACATTTGGTGGGTCACCCCTGAATCCTTCCTCCCTACACTCAGGACTGCCTGGTGGCCAACTTGGCAGTCTGACACTTCCAGGTAGCTGCTTGTCCTACCCTTTTGGCTTTTTGCAGGGACCACAGATTGCTGGGGAAGGGGAAAGGTTTCAGCATGTGCCGTTGTTTGTGCAGAGAGTGGGAGGAGTAGGGGGATGACCCAGGCCCCTGAGAAACCCAACTCACTCCTCATTTTGTTCCCAGACTAGAGATTAGTCTGACCCTGGACCATCTAGCCCTGCCCATTCCCCCTAATTCCCCAGGCTTCCCTGCTCCTCTGGGGAAGGGGAATGTATGTCCCCACAGGAACATTAACTTCTGGAGAGGCCAACTAGGCTGTGAGGGGAGATGCCCTGGCCGATCTGGCCTTGAAAGTGTATGGGTGGGGGCCTGAGGCTCCCAAGACTGGGCCTCATTCCTCCCCAAAACCTCTTCGTGACAATTCTGTCTTCTCCTCCCCCTCCCTGACACCAGCCTGGGAAGGGAAAGGCCCAGAGAAAGAGCCTGTTAATAGGAACCAGTTCAGTGCCCTATGGAAAGGGGAGGGGAGGCAGAAGTGACTAGAGTGGAAGGTGGTAGGAGTGTGTGAGTCTAGGTGCTCACAAGGGAGAGGAAGGCATAGCTGGATAAGGGGAAGAAAGATCTCTGTGAAATTTAAGTATCTATGCTTTGTGCTGATGGGATTGGTGAGAAAAGATGATGGGCTCTGTGTGTATAAGGGCTGGGGTATCAGTTGACACTCAGGACCAGGCATAACCTTTGAACCTTGTAAGGAACCTGGACATCCTCCACAAAAATGACTGACTGCAGCTCCACATGAGAACTCCAGTTAGCAAACACTTGTCTTTTAGGGACCTTTTTATGAACACCTATAGCCTCTCATCTGACCCCCAGGCACAAGTCCCCAGGTCCTAGATTCAAGTCCACATACCACCTCTCTACCCTCCTCAGGCCTCCAGGTCCAAACTGCAATCAGCAGTCACTTAGGAGAAGGTAGAAGCCAAGTCATGTGGAAATCAAGAAACAAGAATCAGTGCCTCCCATCTATCCCACTCCCATCTATCCATGTATCATATATCTCTCCCCTCCCCAAGAAAAAGAGCACATGCTTCAGAAGAGAGAAACTTCAGTTTCATCTCCTAGTCCCTCCTTTCTCCATGGACTTCACCCACAGGAAAGCAAATGCTCTTCCTCTGCCCGATTGGGCCCTGGGTTCTCCAGGTAGCAGGTAGGAAGCTGAGCAACTTGGACACATCTCAGGACCTCAGAGTGCCAGGCAGCTGCCTAGATCTGCAGAAATCTTTCTTCCTCCAGACCCTTCATTCACTTGAGGTCTTGCAATTCCAGGAGAGAAAGTGAATTCTATACCTGTGTCTTCCCTGGGAGCCTCTTTCCTTGATGGACCTTCCACCTCTCTCTCCCTGCCCCACATCACATTCCTTGAAGTGTATCTGAGGGAACACTACCTTTGAGTCTTCTCAGAGAATGAAAGACTGGAAGGTTCCAAGCCCCTTGGCCAAAATCTGATTGGATTAGGGAGGGAGAGAAGGTGGTGGATTGAAAAGTTTGAGATTTGAGGAGAGCCTGGGAGATCTGGAGAGAGCCAGAAAGAGCTGGAGGGAGGCTAAGAGATCTGGAGGGCACCTGGGAGAGATAGAGGGAGACTGGGAGAGCTGGGGAGTGTCTGAGAGGTCTGGAGAGCTCCAGGGAAGTTAGAGGGCACTGGTTCTGGGGCTCCAGGACCTGCTTTTCAATTCCACACCTTCCAATTGCTCCCTGAGTGACTTTGGACAAACCCTCCCCTCCCCAGTTTGTGACTCAATTTCCTCTTCTGTAAAATGAGGGACTGGGACTCTGCTCCTCCACACCCTTGCTGAGTGACAGATCCTTTGGCCTGTGACCCCCTCATGCTAAATACCACTTCCGGAAGAGCTTCTAGGTGCAAGGAGAGAAGCCTCCCCAAAGGTTAGCTTTCTCCAAAAGGATTCAGAAAGAACCAGCCCAGATGTGGGTTGTAGAGGAGTCCTGCAAAATAATACAATGACCACATTTGTTGGCATGTCCACACAGAAAGTATTTGGGTTCTGCTAATGATCGGTAACTCTGGGAGAGCCATTTAACAGGGTTGACTGGGTGTTTGTTTTGTCAAAATGTGCCTGTAACTACAGATAAGCTCTGATCATTCTTCCCTGGGGCTAAGTTGCCCCAATTTGTCAACCAATATGCTAAACCATGGACAGTCAGGGAGTGCCAGAACACACAGAGCACTGGACCTGAAGTCAAGAAGACTCCTTCCTGAGTTCAAATCTGGCTTCAGATACTTAACTAGCTGTGTGATTCTGCGAAAGTCAAATAATCTTGTTTGCCTCTATTTCCTTATCTATAAAATGAGCTGGAGAGGAATAGACAAACTCCTCCAATATGGTTCAAGAGGGGCCATGAAGAGTGTGAAATGACTGGACAACAAAATGCCCAGCCTTCAGTAGCCCATTCTTTCCAAAGAGTCTCTAGCTGCCATACTGCACTCCAGCCAAACATTTGGGTATCTGTCTACCATCTGCCCAGAATGCTCCCAACTCTCTACCTCTTGCTCTACTTAGTGTAATCAAATCCACTTTGCCTCCATTTGGGGAAAGGACAGACATGTCAATCACCTGCCCTGGGGCTGCATCTGCCACCTCTGGGAAGTCCCCCCAAACCACACTGCTTTTTATATCTAGGTGGTTTTTCCTCCTGTAAGGTCCTTGAGGAGAAAGATTGCCTTGACTTTTTATTTGTGTCTTAGTGCTCAGCACATGGGAAGTATTCAAATGCTATATGTTCATACATGTAGCAGTGTGTACCCTGGACAGTGTGTGCCAAGCAATCCCCAGAAAAATCAGTGTGTGCATGGCAGATGTTTATGTTTCTCCTGCATCATTGACACTTTCTTCATTTGTTGGCTGGACAACCGACAAAAAAAGTCAAGCTCTGATCTGTGTCATTTTACAATTTCTGAGGGACAAGTGCTAATTTTGGAAATTTGACAGCTGACTGTCAGTAAGTGCCAGAGTCAGCACCACACTGCATAGACAGAGAGAGCATCCGTCCTTGGGCTCTGTCTCCATCCTCTCTGGTGGGAGCACACCATGTTCCCATAGGAACTGCTGCTGCTACTTTCAACTTTTTGTGGCTATGTGGCAATCTATCTAACACTAAGGGACAATGAGCCCCCATCAATGGATGGGGCATCCTCTTTTACTAATTAGTCATCAGAGTTAGTTCTTTAGCAAAGACATTTGTTCAAATGGCAACAATAGTTACAAAGTGTTCTTCCCTAAACTGGGTTGCACTTTCCCACAAATACATATACAATGAGGCGAGAGAAGAAATTTTAAGTCCAATGTTGGGAAGACACATGTATAGGGAATAGATGTAGCCAATCATGGCCAAAGCAACTCCCAATTCTGGAATTAGAGGATTTCTTTGGATTTCCTTTCTCTGGTGAGTGCTCCCCTAAGTGTCAGGGGTGCCCTAATCCCTCCAACACTCAACTGGTCTGACTGCTCCTGGGGAAGAGCTGTCTCATTCCATGAATCACTTTGCAGCTGTTAGGAGTCTAGAAGATTCATCTGCTGCTGAACTCATCTGGTTCATCTGCTGCTGGGCTGAGCCAGGCAGGGCATTCTGCTCCTCTTAGCTTGTCAGCATTCAGAGTTTCTATTGAGTAAGTCAGTCTTTTGGACTCCCTGGCCTAGTCTTTCTCCTCCAGTCAGGCCCTGGGATGGGTGGTAGATACTTCACGCTTTTTGATCAGATTGTGACAAATCTCCTTTGAGTTGGAGAGCTCCCACACTCTTTTAGACAGGGCCACAACCTTTCACCAAGGACCAGCAGAAGCCTCTCTCTCCTCTTTGCTTCATCACTCCTGCTTGACACCTCCAGGCAGGAGATGAGAGAGCTCTAGCCTTTCCAGTCTGACAAAGTCTCCAACTTCTGGGTCAGTTCTATCAGTTAGGCGCTCTTTTGTGGCTGAAGGGGATCAATCAGCCTTCTGTTAGAGATCATAGGCTCAGTCAAGATCTTTGGCACAACAGTGTCTTGGGACAAAGGTAGGAATTCTTGTGCCCTAGAAGCAAAGTGATTGTCTCACAGACCTCTTCATATGTAATGGAGCTGACTGAGGATCAGATGTTCTTGGGGCATGTCATATGTCTTTTGTATCTGAAGAACGTCTCCATATTTCAGAATCTCCTATCATCCCTCTTCACACTTTCATCTTTGTTGTAGTCTCACTGGGCCACAGTATTAGAAAGATGATAGATAGATAGCAGGATAGTCTACCAAGGTAGACTTAGTTTGCACCCTCAGAATTAAAGTCAGGGCTCCTTTCCCCTCTTCTCTTCCTGAGAACCTTCCCATATAGCAAATTAATTTTTGTAAAAGGAAAAGAAGAAGAGAAAAATCAGCAAAACCTCTCAACACATTGAAAAAAATCTGAAGAGAAATGCAGGACTCCACCCTTGGAGATTTTCCACCTCTGCAAAGAAGTGGGCTGGGCATCATCTTTCCATTCCTGTTCTTTGGGGCCAGATTTGTTTGTTGTAGTTTGACAACATTGACTTTTGGCTGGTTCTTTCCATTATGAAACTTTGCATGAGTTAATGTAAATCTTCTCAGGCTTTTCTGTCTTCATTGCATTCATGCTTACTATAGCTCAGTAGTGTTCCAGAGCATCCATGGGTGTGCTTTATTATATAGTTACTTTATTTACATAATTCCAAAATACTTGTGCTAATCCACAGCTCCCTCAATGATGCTTTTAGCTCCTGGCACAATCCTATTTTACACTGATGATACCCATTTTTGTCACCTTTGCAATTTGCTCAGTGTGAGGTCAAACTTTGTTTTGATTTGTAATACTCTTATCATTAGTGATCCTTTTATGTGGTGGCTAGTAGTTTTATATTCTTACTTTGAGAAGTTATTTTTTAAAAATGTCCTTTGGCACTTATTTATTTGGGAATGGCTTTGGGTCTTATAAAATTCTGTTTATTCTTTATATGTCTTGGATACCCAACCCTTTATCCAAAGAATTTGATAAAAAAAATTGATAAAAAAAAATCTTCTCCCATTCAACTACTTCTTTTATTATTCTAGATGCATTAATTTTGTTTGTATAAGCACTCTTCCTTATTTGGTTATGCATCCTCCTTCCTCCCTGTGACTTGAGAGGTGTATGGGCTGTTTCTTTTCTAGAACTGTGTTTCATTACATTAGGCATCAGAAGACTATAAGTTCTTATTAAGTTCTTATTGAGAAATGAGTTCTTATTAAGAAATGAGTCAGGGGGCTCCTCTTCAAATACAGTACTAATAATTTATATCATGACAGTACTTTTGCAGGGAGGCCAGACATAGGGAGGTAGGAAGTATAGGGTTTTAAAAAGGCAGGGGTAGGGAGTGGAGCATGGGGATCTGATGTTAAGAAGTTATAGAAAGACTTTCACTTAATAAAAGTAAGTTAGGTCTGGGAGCATCTGTCCATTGTTCAGTTCCTGTGCTGAGCTGGACTGATGAACTTTTTCTGTCTGTCTTCCCCCTGGATAGAAATAAGTGCAAGAAAAGAGGGTCCCCAAAGAGGTCAAAGGTGACAGTGCCTTCCCTTTCCTTTGGATCTCTCTCTGTGCCATGCCTACTGTCTGCCAGTATCTAGTGCTTGGGGGAAGGAGACCCACAGTGATAGGTGCTTGGCATTGGCCCCCGGCCAAAGATTCCATGCTCAAGTTGAAACTAGCTTTGGGATGGCTGTAAAGATGTCATCTCTCTTGCTTCAGGTATTTCCCTGAGTCCAGGGTGTGAGTGGGGAGAGGAGCAGAGCCCCTAGCCCTGTGGGCAGGCTTCTTTAATTAAAGTGTGCACACCTTGTGGAGGGTAGTCATTTTCTAGTGAATTAGATCATTTCCTACCTCTCTAACTCCACTCTCCTTCCCACATTGTGCTATTCAGCTCCTGCCCCAGGTTTTAAATACTGGGTGCTGCACGTATGATTCAAAGGAAGGAGGATGCTGAGGACAATTTGAACATTTGGAGGAAGAAGGCTATTGTAGAGCCAGGAGGATGGGTAGGAGATGCTCTCACATACACACATGCACACACTTACATCCGACAAATACACCCACATCCACACACGTTTGTAGCCCACATGCACACACACTGTATGCATACACATATACCAACATATACTCCCCACGCTAATAAATAGGCACACGCACATGCACACACACACCCACACATGCACACCTATGCATACTGGTGCTGGGGATGTACCATGTGACCTGTGAATTGTGGGCACTAATGGACTTAGACTTGACTTTCCTTCTATCTCACAGAAGGAAGAGGTCCCAATCCTCTTTTCCTTCTATGAATGAGGCAAGGAAGAGTGAAAAGGGAGTTCATGGGGAGTGGCTTCTATCTTCTCTGTCAAGTAGAAGGGGAGAACCTCTGCTGAAAGGGAGGGGAGGGGTGCCAAAGGAGCCCAGAAGAAAGCAGTGAAGGTTTGAAACAGCCAATCTGTGGCCCATGGTAGGATAAGGGAAGACTGGAAGCCTTGCCCTGAGAGGTTGGATGGGATTAGGGAAGACACATTTGTGGTGGATCCAGCTGGTCCAGTAGTGAGACTCCATACGTGGCTCAAGAGGAGCAGAGAAGGCAGATAGTGAGGGAGAACCATAGCTGGGATGGGGAGCAATATGGCCCATGGGGCTAAGGAACGAAGGGGTGACAGGCAGTGCATAACTGAGCCAGTTAATGATAAACTCCAGGCTATAAAGGGAGGAAAAGTGCTGGAGAAGAAGAGATGAATTGGGTGAACAGAGAGGAGTGTGGGGACTCGGGATGGCAGAAGATGAGGCTAAAGTTAGGAGGTGTGAGGCAGGCACAGGGAGAGAGATAAAGGGAAAGACTGGGAGAGGTGGGTTATGGTCAGACAGAGAAACTGCTGAATCCGGGAAGATGGAGGAAGAGAAGTGATGTGTGAGATGAGATCAAAGGTGTGACCTTGTCTGAGTAAAGCTGAGAAGAAGAGCTGGAGGTCATAGTGGGTGACACATGCGAAGCCAGGCTGTTGGAGGGAACCATCCTGTGAAAGGCGAAGGAGCAGGGGTGGGGCTTTAGGTAAAGAGAGACTATACTTGTAGATACAGGCCCACGTATCCATAAGAATGACTTGGAAGTTGGTAGGAGCCACCAGGAGCTAAATGGGGGAAGAAGGTATAGATGGACCTATTCACTCAATAAGCATTTATTTCTTAGATACAATTTTTTAAAAAAATAAATTGAAAAAATTTTTTTTCAATGAACAAAAATCTACTTTCTCTCCCTCCCATCTCCCACTCACCCCAATAAAAAAGAGAAAAACAAGCTTTATAAGCAAAACACATTCTTTTATGGCCCCTGTCAAAAAAGAGTGGCCCATCCCTCACCTGTTGTCAAGCAGGTAGATATTCAGTCAGTCAGGAGGCATTTATGAAGCACCTACTATGTGCCAGGCATTATGCTGAGTCTTCAAACACAAGAGGCAGCATTTTTGATCCTCCATCCTCTGCAGTCGTTGTTGGTCATGGTGTTGATCCCAGAGAATTCTAAAAGCTGTTTTTGGACCTTTTGGGGAGCCAGAAGCTAGGCTAGGTTCTAGGAACACACAGACAAAAGCAACCATGCCTGCTCTCTGGGGCTGGCATTTCCCTGGGGAGCAGAGGAGGAGCAGTAGAGGGAAGGTCTGAAAGTGTCAGTGAGGATGGAAGGGCATCCCTAGGCCCTCCCCTGGCCCAGCAAGGGTTGGGGAGATGGAGGAAGCTCTACTGCAGAGTCCAGGAAGCAGGATTACCTGCGGGGCCAAGATGAGGAGAGGAATGGAAGGTGGAGGCATTTGGGACAAAGGGGCTCCCTGGATTCCCATGACAGAAGGGCAGAGCAGGTTAAGGATAGGAAATAGAAGCTGAGGGGGATGGAAATGAAGACTCAGTCAGTGATTCAGGTCAGCTAAGAGAGTAAAGGTGAGGTGGAAAGGGTCTGCCCTTTGCCTGGAGGTCCAGGGCTAAGCCCAGTCCATCTCTGGAGGAAGATCCTGGTCCAGCTAGAAGAGCCCTATGTAGCACTAGGATGCTCTTGGAAGTTGGCTAAGCTAAGCTCAAAAATCACAAGTCTAGCATGTTCTCTTTTGTGACGAACCCTAAGACAGCTTCAGGGCACCAGCGTGGTGCCATTCAGTTTATGAATGTCCAAAACCAAGCCAGATAGTTCAGGGCCCCCAATTTTTACTGGGCGACAACTCTACAAGCCTGCTTTGTGGATTGTTTCACTCAAGGAGTTTCCATTGGGTTCCCAATCCCTTGACTTTCAGTAAATCTTCTTGTACCTCTCAGGCTCTGTGAAGAGGAACAAATTTTAGTTTACCATGCATATTTCTCACAAGAAAAGCAATAATAAAATGAATTAATTTGGCAGACAGAGCATTTCATTTGGTAGATAGTAATAGGAACTCTGATTTTCTTGGCATGAGGTCTTACTGCATTTGCATCTTAGTGGTGGAGTTGTCAGAGCTCTGAGAAAAGAGAAAGGACGCAAACCCAGGGATTCTTAGCTCTCTGACCAAGCGATCACTTGGGGATGATTTCTATTTCCACAGCCCTCTTGGGAGGCTTCTCACGTTCCAAGGGGTCTGGGTGCAACAGGAGAAAAATGAATGACTTAGACATGTCTCAGAAGAGTGCCTGGGCTGCTCCTAGATCCAGAGATCCCTTGGAGGGCCACAGATTCAGCAGCTTCCATGTAGACACGGCACAGACCCCCCCAATTCCTGGCAAGACCGCGGAGTCCCTACAACTGCTATTCCACCTTCCTCTTCTTAACCTAGGCGCATTAATGTTGTTTGTGCAGCAAATTTTCAGTTTCAAGTAATCAAAGTGATTCAGTTTTATCTTTTGTAATTGTTTCTATGGAGCAGCTGGTGGAGTAGTGGATAGAGCCCTGGGCTTAGAATCAGGAAGATTCTCCTTCATGAGTTCAGATCCAGCCTCAGACCCTTACCAGTTGTGTGACCCTGGACAAGTCACTTAATTGGGTTTGACTTAGTTCCTCATCTGTAAAATGAGCTGGAGATGGAAATGAAAACCACTCCAGTATCTCTGCCAAAAAAACCCAAATGGGGTCACAGTGAGTCAGACATAACTACACAGCAATCGCCTCTGTTTCTAGTTTGCTTAAGGATACAACTCTTACCCATAGGTGGGATTTTTTATAGTCTGATAAGTAATGATTACATTATTAATAAGTAATTAATGATAAATAATTAATATCCATTTAGAATGTATTGCAGAATATGGTATAAAGTATTGGCTTAAGCCTAATTTATACCAGATGCTTTCAAGTTTACCCAGCTGGGTTTTTATTTTTAATCAAATAAGGAGGTTTTGTAATATAATTTCTATTTCACACTTTATCAGATACTGGATTATTGATTTCCATTGTTTCTGATTCTCCCTTGTCTGGTCTATTTCATTGATCTCTCTCTCTCCCTCTCTCTGTCTCTATCTTTCTCTGCCTCTCTGTCTCTCTCTGTGTCTCTGTCTCTCTCTCTATGTCTCTCTGTGTCTCTGTCTCTCTCTGACTCTCCCTCTCTCCCTCTCCCTCCCTCTTTCCATCACTCCCTCTCTTCTCTCTCTCTCTCTCTCTCTCTCTCTCTCTCTCTCTCTCTCTCTCCCCCCCCCCCCCCCTTAATGACTGCTGCTTTAGAATACGGTGTGGGATCTGGAAGTGCTATTCCCCCTTCATCCCTACTTTTCTTTACCATTTCCCTAGATACTTTAGATCTTTTGTTGTTCCAAATGATTGTGTTATTTTATCAAGTTTTATAAAGCATCCCTTTGATAATTTGATTGCTATAGCAGTAAAAGTGTAAATTAACTTTGTAAGTCTTGTTTTGCCATCTGGGTGTGGCCTCCCTGGAGCCCTGGACATTCTCCTCTCCCCTCCCCCAATGAAATTGTTCTTTACTATTTCAAGGAATATTAATTGAATTTATGCAAGTGTGTTGTGTGTTTGGGAGGTAATTCCCAGGTATTTTATACATTTTGTCATTTGGAATTAAGTTTCTTCCTCTTATTTTTTCTTGTGTTTTGTTATTATTATACTGAAATGTGGCTGATATTTGAGGATGTTGTAGCCTGCAACTTTGCTGAAGCTATGAATGGTCTCAGTTGGTCTCTTTGATGTTCCCCCAGGATTTTCCAAGCGTAATATTATATCATCAGTCAATATGGATAATTTTATCTCCTCTTTACCTCTATTTATACCTTCAATTTTGCTTGTCTTATTATTGTTGCTAGTATTTCCAGAACTACATCAAATAATAGTGGGGAGAGTGGTCATCCTTGCTTCATTCTTGCATTTATTAAAAAAGGTTCTACTGTATTCCCATCACATAAGACACTTACTTTTGGCTTTAGATAGATGATTTTAATGAAATTTTTAAAAAGGTCCTTCTATGCTTATACTTTTAAAGTTTTTTTATGGCATAAATGGGTGCTGTACTTTGCCAAAGGCTTTTTCTGCAACTATTGAGATAATCATATAGTTTTGGATGTCTTTGTTTTTAATATGATTATTTTCCTAATGTTGAACCATCTTTGCATCCATGATATTAACCTATTTGGTTATAATAAATGATTTGTTGGATCACTGTAGTCTGTAGTCTGCTTGGTCAAATTTTGTTTAAAATTTCAGATGATTTTCATTTTCAATGATATTGACCTATAGTTTTCTTTCTGTGTTTTATCTTTCCCTGGTTTCGATATTATGATTACACTTGACTCAGAATTCTAGTAGAATGCTTTCTTTCTCTATTTTAAGAGTAATTTGTGAAGTATGGTAATAACTGTTCTCTACAAGTTTGATATAATTCTCTTATGAATTCATCAGGTCCAAGAGCTGTTTCCCCGCCTTTGGTAGTTCCTTTATAACAAAGTCTATTTCTTTTTTTCCTGAGGTTGGGTAATTTAAGATCACTATTTGTTCTTTTGATAGTTTGGATGTTTTATATTTTTAAAATATATTCCTTTATTTTCAATTTTCTTAGCATAAAACTGTACATAAATAATGTGATCTGATTATTGTTTTTATTTCTTGTAGTTTTGTTGCAGTTTTACTTTGCTTATTTGCTATTTTATTGATTTGATCTTCTGTCCTCTTCTTTTTAATCAGATCAGCTAAAGATAAAGTTTTATTAGACTTTTTTCTCAAAGAGTCAGTTTTGATTTTTATTTATTATTTCTATGGATATTTTGTTTCCAATTTTTCTACTTCTCCAAATTTTAATATTTATACCTTTTTGTTTATTTTATTGGCTGGCTTCCTAACATTGAAAATGCATATCAGTTCATTAATCCTTTCTTTTTCAGTTTTCTTAATGTGTGTTTGTAGTAGTATGATTCCCACCCCCCTCCCTGAGAATTACCTTAACTATAGCCCAGACATCTTGATATGTTCCATTATTATCACTTTCTTTCACATAATTATTAACTGTTTCTATTATTTGTTCTTTGACCTACTTATTATTTAAGATTTCATTGTTAAGTCTCCATTTGGGTATATGTCATTTTTTTGTTGTCCCTGAACTAATGACTACTTTTATTGTGTTATGATCTATAAAGGATGAATTTACTATTTCTGTCCTTTTTACATTTGTTACAATTCTTTGCACCCTAATACGTGGTCAATTTTTGCAGAAAGTCCATGTGATGTTAATGTGTATGTATATATATGTCTGCATATACATATGTATGTATGTGTGTATGCCTATATATGCCTTTATATACAATATTATTTTGCTGTCCCATTTTGAAAATACTATATGCTTTTTAGTTCCAATTTCTCCAGCAATTTGCTCAGTTTCATATTTTTCCTTTTGCTTTTCTTTCTATTAGTCTTATCTAGAACTGAGAGGGGAATATTGAAGTCTCCTGTCACTATTGTGTTATTAGCTATTGTCTTCTTGTAGCTTAGTTAATGTTTCCTTTATGAATTTGAATGCTGGAGGAGTTTAGAGTGTGTTGCTGATGTTGTAATCTATAGTTACTTTCAGAACAATGTAATTTTGTTGTTTATCCTCTTTGTACTTTTTTGGATGTTTGTTTTTGCTTTATCAGATAGCATCATTGCAATGCCCAACATTTGGGATTCACTTGGTCCATAAAAATATTTCCATTCCCTCAAGTTTTACTTCATCTATGTCCTCTTTTTAAAAGTTGTTTCTTGTTAGCAACAGCTTGTATGGATTTGTTTTCTCATTCAATCTTTCCTTTTTTGTTGGACTATTTAATCCCTTTGCATGTAAAGTTATGAGAAGTTAGGCTCCTCCATTTTTCTCTAATATTGAGCTTTTTTTCAAGTTATGATTTTTTCCCTCTTCTACTGAAAACACAGCACTATATCTCTACAATTATTTTAGCTTAATCTTTTAAAAGGTATTCCTATTCCCACAGACTCTCTTTCCTTCATCCCTGCTTCCCTGCTCCCTTTTGTTACCCCTTTCCCTTGAGAGCTTTAGTTATCCAGTTCTTTTTATTTCCTACCTTGACCTGCTTATTTCATTTTTTCCCTCCTTTTTTCTTTACAGTTAGTCAAGCAGATTCTTCCTTCCTCTCCTTCTCTCCTATTCTTTCTGTTCAGTAGGGATTTTTGCTTGTTTGTTTCATTTTGGGCACCCCCTTCCAGAGAGGATTTTCTTATTTTTTTTCATTTTCCATCGTCTCTTTCTGTCTCTTCTAGACTTTCATTGTTGAATCATGACTCCTATGATTGTCTAATCTCAGTCTAGTTCTCTGTATCCCTCATGGAATCAGAACTTTTGACATACCCATGCTGAGCTTTCCCTTCGAAGCACTGCCTTGTAGCTCTTGTAGCCCCTTTCCCTTAGATTCTTCTTTTCTACTGTGCCTCACTCTCAGAACAATGCTAATCCTACAGGTGACAGAGAGAGCACTGCCTCTGAGTAGGATTCTCCCCTGCCCCCTTACATTCCTGATTATGCACCTCACACTGTTCTATACTTTCACCCTGGTCACTTTCCTTCCCTATTTGCCTCAATTTATCCTTGGGTTCATACCCTCCAACTACCCCAGGATCCATCTGTCCTAGGCATTCCCATTCCCTTTTCCTAAGGTGGAATAAATCATCTTTTTAGGTAACAAATCCCCCAGACAACACCCAGAATGAGTCCCCATCTCCCTTCACAGAGCATCTCTTTTCACCCATGTAAACATTCATCAGCAAAGCCCCCTCTCACTACCAAAAGAAGGCCTGTTTCCTCCCATTTCCTCCCATTCTTCCTCCACTCCCTTTCAGGCTCTTCTCTTTTTGTGTGACCACAGAGGTCACATTCTTCTGAAAGCTATCTCCTGATTTGATCTGGGTACATCCCACATTCCCTCTTCCCTGTCACCCTTAGGTCCTTTAATTCAGCCTTCCATTTGGTAATGCAGTCCCACAAGACATCAACTTAATTGTAGCTGAGGTGTTTCCAGGTCCTATCCATAATGCACCAACCCACTTCTTCACTGATACCACCACCTGACTTTCAGTTTCACCCGGATCTCCTTGTGTACATTTAGAAAGCAGTCACTCACTGGTCTCTCTGTGGTCCCTCTGTTCCTATTTCTGTCCTTGGCTACTCCATTCATTCACCCCATCTTTATTTCTATTATCTGGGGTATGAGAAGCACGTAATTTTTTCTTTCCAAAGAATGTTTCAAACACCTCTTTACTATTGAATGTCCATCTTTGTTTTTAAGGATTAAGCTTGGTTTTGCCAGGTACTGGGCTTTATTCTAAATGTCATTGCTTTTCAGAACACATTATTCCATTTTCTTCTGTGTTTTATGATGTGTGCAGAAGGAGTTTTGTTATTTAGATTTCTTTTTCTTTGTATCTGAAAGTATTTCTTCTGGTCACTTGAAGAACTTGTTGGCATTTTTATTAAATTATTAAATTTAACCACTATATGTCCTGGAGTTTGTAGCTTTGGGTTTTGTTTCTGGAGCCTGTCTATGAATTCTTTGAATTGGCATTTCATTTTCTGTGTTCAGAAGTTCTGAGTGGTACTTCTGATTTCTTTCTTGCATCATAGTGTTTAGGGTTTTTGTTCAGGTGTCATATTCTTCTGGGAGACGTATAATTTATTCTTTGACCCACTTAATCTTTAGGATTAGACTATTTAGTTTCCAATAAATTTTTAGTCTATCTTTTCACTGCCCTCTATTGAGTGTAATTTTATTGCATTATGATCTGAAAAGGATGCATTTAATATTTTTTGCCTTTCTATGTTTGATTTTGAGTTTTTTATGCCCTAATATATGATCAATTTTTGTGTAAGTGCCATGTAAAATTAAGAAAAAATAAATTGTTTTCTATCTCCATTCAGGTTTCCACAGTGTCTGTCATTTCTAACTTTTCTAAAATTCTATTCATCTCCTTAACTTCTTTTTTTGTTTATCTTGTGGTTAGATTATTCTATTTCTGAGAGGGGAAATTTGAAGTCTTCCAGTAGTATGATTTTGTTGTCTACTTACTCCCGTAATTCACTTAACTTCTCCTTTAAGAGTTTTGATGCTATACCACTTTGGGCATATGTTTAGTATTAGTATTACTTCATTGTCTATGGTAACTTTTGGCAAGATGTAGTTTCCTTCCTTATCTCTTTTTATTAGATCTATTTTTGCTTTGTCTGAGATTCTGATTGCTACCGTTGCCTTTCTTTTTTATTTCTGCTCTAGCCCCTTACCTTTACTCCCTCTGCTTCAAGTGTGTTTCTTGTAAACAACATATTGTAGGATTCTGGTATTTATCCACTCTGCTATCTGCTTCCATTTTATGGGAGAGTTCATCCCATTCACATTCACAGTTATGCAAAGGAAGGTGACCTAGCTGTACCATATCTAAAATTATATTATGAAGTGATAGGGGCAGCTAGATGGTACAGTGAATAGAGCACCAGTGCAGGAGTCAGAAGAGCTTGAGTTCAAATCTCAGCTCAGACACTTGACACTCACTAGCTGTGTGACCTTGGACAAGTCACTTAACCCCAGTTGCCTCATCCTGGGTCATCTCCAGTCATCCTGATGAATATCTGGTGACTGGATTTAGATGACTCTGGAGAAGAAGTGAGTCTGCACAGCTCTACCTCACTCAAAACAAAGTCAAGTGCAAGTCATGTCATTATTCCTCTGATGGCATGGTCTTCTTTGGCAACGAAGGATGAACACACACACACACACACACACATGTGAAGTGGTAGCTATCAAAACTATCTGGTACTGGCCAAGAAATAGAGTGATGAATCAATGGAATAGATTAGATATACAAGACATAGTTGTGAATGACCATAGTAATCTAATGTTTGATATACCCAAAGATCCCAGTTTCTGGGCTGAGAGGCCACTATTTGACAAAAATTACTGGAAAAAATGAAAAACGATATTAATGGTATAGACCAACATCTTACACTGTACACTAAGATAAAATGAAAATGGATACATGATTGAGACATAAAGGGTGATACTATAAGCAAATTAGAAGAGCAAGGAATAGTTTATCTGTCAAATCTATGCAGAAGGGAAGAAGTTATGCTCAAACAAGAGATAGAGAGCATTTTGAAATACAAAATGGATAATTGTGATTATATTAAATGTAATAAAAGTTTTTGCACAGACAATTCAAGCAAGATTAGAAGTAAAGCAGAAAGTTGGGAAATAATCTTTACAGCAAGTGTCTCTGATAAAGGCCTCTCAGATATATAGAGAATTGAGTCAAATTTATAAAAATACAAGCCATTCCTCAATTGATAAGTGGTGAAAAGATATGAACAGGCAGTTTTCGAATGAAGAAATCAAAACTACCTAGTCTTATAAAATGTTCCAAATCAATACTGATTAGAGAAATGTAAATTAAGGTACCACTTCACAGTTATCAGATTGACTAATATGACAAAAAAGGAAAATGATGAATGTTGGAGGACATGTGGGAAAGTTGGAACACTAATGCTTTGTTGATGGAGTTGTGAACTGATTCAACCATCCTGGCGAGCAGTTTGGAACTATGCCCAAAGGGCTATAAAACTCTGCATACCCTTTGACCCAACAATACCACTGCTAGATCTGTATCCTAAGGACATCTTAAAAATGGGAAAAAAGACTTACATGTACAAAAATATTTATAGCAGCTCTCTTTGTGGTGGCCAAGAACTGGAAATTGAGGAGTTGCCCATCAACTGGGGAATGGATCAACAAGTTGTGGTACGTGAATGTAATGGAATATTTTGGGCAATACGAAATGAGAAATGCTATAAGAAAAGAGCAGACCTTCCCACAGGACTCTTGAGGCAAAATGCCATCCACACTCAGAGAAAGAACTATGGAATCAGAACACAGAATGAACCAGAATTTTTTCTCTTGTGTTATGTTTTGGTTTGGTTTGATTTTTCTCATTATTTCTCCTATTTGTTTTAATTCTTCTATGCAACATGACTTATGTGAAAATGTGTTTAATAAGAATATATGTGCAGAAAAAAAGACTGTACAAAACAGAAATGATGACCGGGCAGATTTCAGAAAAATCTGGAGAGACTTACATGAACCAATGCGAAGTGAAGTGAGCAAAACTAAAGGAACATTGTACACAGTAGCAACGCTGTAGCAATGATCAGCTGTGAATGACTTAACTCTTCTCTGCAATACAATGACCTGCACAATACCAAAGAACTCCTGATAGAAAATACTATCCTCATCCAGAGAAAGAACTGATGGAGTCTGAATGCACATCAAAGCAGAGAATTTTCACTTTTTTATAGTTCTTTCTTTTGGTCTATTTCTTCCTGCACAACATGACCAATATAGAAATGTTTTACATGATGGCACACACATAACCTATACATCTTAGGAAGGATGTGGTGAGGGAAGGATGGAGATCACTTGCAGTGCAATTTTTGAAAATGAATGTTAAAAAGGTATTTGTTTTAAAAAAATTGTTTTGAAAAGAGATGCTATGGGGCAGAATTTGACCTGTCACCAGTATGTAAAGCTATACTCAGTGAAATACGGTCTACCAAATACTATCAGTCAGGTCTCTCAGCACCAGAGATACAAAGGGATTGCTATCAGATCTTGAAAAGAGTGCTGCTTTTGGTACCATCATGCAGACATGCTTTGAGGTAAGGAGCCAGGTTTGCCATGTTCTGCTGTCCTGTAGTCACCTTGTGGCTTTATCGCTGTCCTCCCAAGGCACCCATTCCAGCAGTAGTCCTTTTCTCCTATGTACTTCGCTGTCTGCCTGTCACTGCCTGTCTTCAAACTCCATCCTGAGTCTAGGGGTATTTGTACTGAGGATAAAGACTACCCAAGTAACATGGTGCATCGGGACGGAAGCCTGGGACTCTCTGGCACCCAACTCACACCATGCAGTCTGCTTCCTTTCATCACTGTTGGCAGCCTAGGAGGCCCTACTTGCTTTTAAGAAGGAAATGATGCCTATTCCAGCAAGTGAAATGTAGGATGTGGTCTTTGTACATGGCATGTGTGTGAAAACAGATGCTTCATGGGTGTTTCAGTCTGGATCTGTGTTTTTCATTTCTGAGAGAGGCAGGAACTATCCAAATATCTTATTGGTCCCTGGATTTGGGGATTTCTGGTCTCCTTGCAGGGCTGTGCACCATTTGGAGACCCAAAGGCTCCTTAGGACACAAACCTCTCAGGCAACTAGGTGTGTAGTGGTTTGAGCAAGTGACCCAGGGCACTTGCTTGAAACCTCCCAGAGTCCACTGGAAAGCACTCAACCTCCTTCAGGTACATATCTGCAGACCCTCTTGGCTGCTCATGGCTGGGGCCTCTGGGATCTCATTCCCTTTTCTGTATCAGTTTGATCAGTGGCTCTCCCTTCTTCCCCCTTACCTTCTTGACCCTAGTGATATTGGTCACACTTAGCTCTTCTCAACTCTCCTTGAGATGCAATTTCCAGCTAGTTAACTTACCGGAGCTGTCTGGGACATGTGAGAGACTTCCTGTGAGAACCTGTTCTGCTTCAAACGTGGCAGTAGAAAGGAAGGGGCCATACAGAGGTCAGTTGATACATGATAGGAACATGACCAGGAGTCTGGCCATCAGGTGGCCTTTATTGGCACAAAAGGTTATGGCTCTGCTCCTTGAGGGTAAGGATTTCTTTGTAGCTGGAGCCTAGAATAGTGTGGTACAACATAATTGCATGATCAATGCTTGCATCCAATTAATTGATCTGTATTGGTGGCATGCAGTTTATGCCGAGGAAGCTGTAGACTTTCTGAAGCACGAAGATGGTGGAAGGATCTTTTCAGGTGCCGCCTGGTATATAGGGTCTCCAGGTGTCCTCTTCTGCATTTACTATGGGGACTTGGACTGTCTTTCACATGTCCAGTGTCCTCAGACAGCTCCCATTGCGCTGTGGATCCCTCCCTTCCAGACACTGACCGACAGATCACCACTTACGTCACCACTAGATGTTCTCATTCCTGCTTCCAGATCGTCAGTTCGGCTGAAATGCTTGGCTACCCTATTCTTTTAGAATGAGTAGGAGTCCTTCCCCTCCGACCAGAAGAAGTTGCCCTAGTTCTTGCTGAGTGGAAGCCTCCCAGCTCCTAAGGAAGAGATGTTCAGCCCAGGGGTGGGGGCAGGTACTCTGCTCTCTGGAACAAAGTGCTCAAGCACCCAATTCTCCTTTCTATAGCATGGGCTTGCTGGGAGGTCTTGCGCCCCCTGCAGGAAGCTGGTGTTATTCTTCTCACACTCTGCTAAGCTGAATCTCTGCTTTCCATTCTCTCTTCAGGAAGATGGATCAATTCCCCAATAGACACTAGACAGTGCCGATGTGTTGTCCTTATATATCCCTGTCTAATCTTTGGTTTATTTGGCAGGTTTTCCAGCACTTGGTTTTGGGTGACCTTCCATCAACCTGCTATCCTGTCCTTTAAAATTCAACCAAAATGTATTATCCAACTACTGTGTCCCACGTATTGTGGGCAGTTTTAGCTAAGATCTGGTCCCCGATCGTTAATGGGCATACGACACAGACGTGAACATCTCCAAAAGCAGCAGGGAGCAAGGGGGTGATGTTTTGTGAGGACCCTAGCACTGGCCCTGCCCTCCTGGGTGCCCATGGGCTGACCTGGGCACTCTCAGAGCTGTGCCAGCTTGTGTTGGTTTGGGTGGGAGCACCTCATTTTCCAGAGCCTAGCACAGGGTTCTTCCAGGGCTGGTGTGACTGGGGCATTCCTCCTCCTGAGCCCAGCCTGTCTGTTCAACAAGTTGCTCTTCGCTTAGCCTGGAGTGGTCTCCCCTGGGTGTTTGACTCGAGATTTCCTTTGGGCACTCCTTACCCCACCTCGTGCCCTGATTAGTCTGACTGGATGTCCTTGCCATCGGTGCACAAGACTGATCTGGTAGGACGTAGGGGTCTGCCATCTTTGCTGCCTGGGTCTCTGCCGGCCACTCCTCCCCCTCCCATTTCTTGCCGATGCTGTCAGTGCTCCTGTCTGGGAGTGGGGTGTGATGCTCCTTCCCTCTGCCTCCTGCCCTGTCCCCTGGTACTCTGAAGGGGCTCCCAGCCTCTGTCTGGTAACTCGGGATGTCGGCGCCGCTGGAATCTGCTCTGAGGTTTGGGGAGGCCAGAGACCTGCGTCTTCCACTCTTCTTTCCGGGGGTTTCTGCTAACTCCATTACCCTCCTCATCTCCTAGGAATGCGACTGTGGGGTTATCTTTGGCTCTCCGTTTGAGCTCGGCTACAGCGCTTGGTATTTCTTTCAAAATGTAAACTCAGTTTTCAGCCCCAAATCTTCCAGAATTCTGTCATCTTTTCCTTTCTTTGGTCCTGAAACTCATCCTTTCCTCCCTGTCTCCACAACCAACCTCCTTTCTCAAACTTGGAGCAGCATCCCAATTCCTTACAAATGCTCGCCCTGGGGGCTGTCTGTTCTGGGTGTCCTGGGGGCTACACGGCCCATTTCTCTTGGCCCTGCCCACCCCTACTGCTAGCTAAGACCCTCATGGAGGACAGCCTTCCTTTCCTTCCTTCTCTGACTAATTTCTCTAGGATTCTCTGGCTTCTCACTTCTTGGAGAATACCCCTCCCCCTCTTTGTCCTTGGAGCTCAGTTCCAGATTCTGCTTGATGTCTCTTGAAAACTCTTCCTTTCTCATTCCTCCCTCAGCTCCAGTATTGTCGAGGCTCCTCTCTCCCTCATCCTGAAAGTGCTCTTGACACAGCTTTCCAGGAGAGATTTCTTTCCCTGATGTCACTGACCAACCAGGCTGGGGAGGTGACCATGGCTTAATTTGTTAATTCAATTTTTAAAAATTTAATTTTTTAAGTGAAAAATTTCACCATGTTTCAGCACTGGTCTTCTGGGATTGTGATTGGTCGCTCCATTGATTGAAGTTCTTAACTCTCCAAAGTTATTTGTCATTCTTAATGTTATGCTATTGAACAAACTGTTCTGGTTCTGCTCATGTGACTCTGGCTTATCAGAGACACTACCCCTGGTCCTCTGACTGGTCCTCCCAAACCCCATCCACCACAGCAGTATGGACCACAGGGATGGCAGAGACCAAGGATCAGGCTGGCCGAACCTGGGTTGATACCAGAGGGAGAAAGCACCTTTGGTGGAGCAAATGTTTCTCATAGGTCAGCCACTGATTCGGCAGAGGGCTGGTGCCCAATGTCCAGGCATGCAGCGTAAGCTCCCATCCAACAGGCTATGGGTACAGAGACTGATGGGGGTGGTGAGGACCTGCCTCAAGGAAACAGGGGAGTGTGGGCAAAGACCCTACAGCAGAGGCAGCGAACTTGGAAGGGGTCTCTCTACAGCTACACACAAACACTCTCATGCATATACTCACACACACACATGCACCCACACATATACACTCTCTCATACTCACACACGGACACACCCTCACACAGACCCACACACTCACAAACAGACACATACATTCTCACACTCACAGACACAGACACACACACTCACACACTCACATACACACTACTCTTTCTAGACATAAATAAAAAAGTCAAGTCTGGAGAGTTGGCATTCCTCGGGAGCAAGAAGGAGCTCCTGTGTTTCACAGGGCCCTGCGAGCATGTGCCAGAGACCACAGATTCTCTGGCTTGAAGTAGAGGGGCCCGGCTTGAGCTAGCCTTTGGTTCTCACTCCTGGTATCCCCTTTCATGCCTTACCTCAACTTCTGCTTGTCAAGGCCTACAACTCAAGGAGCCTTGGGTCAGATCTGGGGTAGACCCAAAAGGAGTAGCGGCCCCCAGCCCCTGCCATTGCATCCACTTTTCTGCCCTAGGCCCCTCTTGGCTCTGTCGGCCACTCCCAAGTACAACGGGTGCACTCTCGAGATGCAGTTGGGCCGTGATGCCTCCATGTGTTTAATGTTCTCCCTCTCTAGGGTACTTTCTCAGCAAGCTATCATTTGTGTGCAGATGGTCTAAAAGTTAGCCTGGCATGGTGCTGTGGAGAACCAACTTGAGGCTGAGAGTCAGAAAGGCCTGGATTCAAATCTTACTTCTGAGATTTATTCACAGTGTGACCCTAGCCACATGAACCTCTGTTTCCTCTTCAGTAAAATGGACATAATAGTAACATCTCCCCTCGCAAGATCATTGTGTGGATGGAATGAGATAATGTCAGATCTTCTGCATTCTTTAAAGTACCTTGGAAATGATTGCTTAATATTGTGATCACTCCCTCTCAACTGAACGCATTATTCCCAGCTCACATTGCCAGGCTGGGGTTCCCCAGAGGGAGGAGCCACACTCCTAATGGTCATTTCTGAGCCCCAAGATGCTCTTTCCTTCACTAATCCCTCCTAAATGCCTCAGCACCAGGACCACCCTTCCCTTGTGCTTTCCCTTGGCCCCCCTCCTGGAGCCCAGGCACAAAGACCCTATACAAAATGTCTAGGTGGTAGGAAAACCCATCCTCCCTCTCCCTCATTCCCTTCCTTGGTTGAGGAACTGAGCTAGATCCTATGGGAAAGCCAATAAGGAAGAGCTATCATCCCTTCCAGGACTCTACATGGATCTGCTGACTTCCTCTCCCTTTTCCCCACATGGGTGCTCCAAAGATGCTGCTAGGAATGTTTTGGATATGTGGCATCTTTCTGTCTTTAATCTATGTGGAAGGTTTAGCTAGCAGGGGCATCTCTGGAGTGAAGAGAAAAGATATTTTAGTTAGTTTTTAAAAGCACCATCCCAAATAACTTTCCAGAACATTCAGACCAATTCACAGCTCCACCAAAATGCATTCGTCTACCTCTTGTTTCTAAGTGCCCCCAGCATCGATCATTCTATCTTCTACCATTCTTGCCAATGAGCTGGTCTGCCATGTAACCTCAGATCTATTTTTACTGAAATTTTCCTTGCTAATGATTGGGAATCATTTTTCATTTGGTTTTTAATAGTTTTGGCTTCTTCTCTTGGGAGATGTTCATGTCCTTTGACATATCAGAGATATAGGAGATGAGATTTTATCCCAGCTCTCTTGGTGGAGCAGAATTCAAAGTATGGACAATAAAGGGGTTGGGGGCTGATCCAGGCCCTTCCTCAAAATGGGGATTTTGGGAGGAACTCATCATGGGAGAATGGGTGCCAGAAGAAGCCAGTTAATGCATAACCAGGAAGGGTGATCAAGTCTGGAGAGGGCAGCCCTACCCAAGTTTCTCTGGTCTCCTGGGGGTGTCCTGCCACAACCAGTATTGGCTACTTTTTGAGTCCAGCCATCCAACCAGTTCTGATGACATGATTGCATTATTGTCTTCTTCTCCAAAAACACATGGGGCAAGGTTTACTAAATGTTCTGCTGAAAATCTGGGGAAGCCCTGGACTGTGCCTTCATCAGTGATGTCAGGAAGGGCAGGTGGTGCAACCAGGCAGCCTCTGTGAATAGCTGCTTCCCATCTGGTTGGTCATGATCCTTCTCTCTGAGGAGCCTTTCTGGGATGTTTCCAGGCTTCAAAGCTCTGGTCACTGATCTATGCTTGGCAGACTCTCAGTTCTTACCTTTATTATAGTTGTGGGACACATTTGCCCTTCCCCAGTCAGGCAGGGCCCCTTCTGTTTCCCATGGTCTTCCCCACATTCCCAGCAGAGCTCTACAATTACATAATAATCATAGCTAATATGTGCTAAGAGCTGGAATACTGAAAAGGTAGGAAATAACAAACAAAGCAGTCTCTACTCTCCAGGAGCTCAGAGCCTATAGGAGAGATGGCCTGCAGTGTGCACATGTATGCAAACATGTATTATATACACATATATGATGGGCATTTTCTCAGGAATAGAGCAGTGGCTTTGGGGAAGATCAAGAAAGGGAATGTGTTTATGTAGCACCAGTATTTTCTAGGCACTGTCTGAAGGGCCTACATTTGACCTTCACAGCAACCCTGGGAAGTAGGGGCTGTTATTATCCCCGTTTGACAGTTAAGGAAACAGAGGAAGGCAGATGTGAGGAGATTTCCCCAGGGTTATACAGCTGCTAAGTGTCTGGGGTTGGATTTGAATTCAAGGCTTCCTCATTCCATGTCCAGTCCTCTGTGAACTCCAGCACCACCTGGCTCCCTCTGGTGAAAGGCTTTTTTGCAGACAATTGGAACTTGGATGATGCTGAGAAGGAGCTCAAGGAGCCATGAGGCAGAAATGAGGAGGGAGCGAATTCTGGGCTCTAATGGGATCAACCATTGGGAAGGCATGGAGACTCCATGAACAAGATGTATTCTTGGGTCGGCGTCACTGGATTGTGGTTGTTTACGGGAAAGAAAGTGTAAGAAGACTGGAACAAGACAGTAGCTTTGGGATTTGATCTTGGAGGTCAATGGGGGGTCCTGGAGTTTGTTGGACAGGGTGGGGTAGAGTGGGGTGGGACATGGAGGACAGGGTTGGACCTGGATCTTAGGAACACTTTAGCAGCTGAGTACAAAGATCTGGGGCAGGCCCCCCAATAAGCAGGTATTTGCAATAGTTCAGGGCTGAGGAGATGAGGGCTCTGATTCTTCAACTTCTGTGGGGTGGGAGAGTTCCCTGAATAGGATGCATCTTCAGCTGTGTTCTAAGTCCCATCAAGATATGGGATAAAGTTAACTCTCAGCTCTTGAGTGCTACCTGTTCTTCTGTCTGTGAGAGAAGGTGAGGGAGGGTACTTGCATTAATAGTCTATAGGGCATAGGCTATTTAGCATCTCTACTCCCTTACTTCACTAATTAATTTCACTGATGAATGCTCTTTACAGAATGCAAACCACCTGGGATGGGGATGGGAGAAGGGAGGGGTTAAGGTTATTAGCCATTCCCACTTTAGTTAGAATTAGATCCAATTAGATCTTGATTTTTTTTTCTTAGCATGGTGAGAAAGACTAAGAGGCTATGAGTTTTAATTACTGTGGAGTGATGGGACACTTTGGGCAGCCAGAGTGCAGAATCAGGAAACTGTTCTTCAAAATTGTGACATAAATCCATGCTGTGAAGATACAAAATATGCTTTTTAACTTAACACAACCTCCTTCTGTCTCTTTACAGGCAGGTCCATACCTCAGTTCTGAGTTCGAACATTTGCATGGGACAAGTTGGAGATCATTGCAGTAATGAAGAATCTTATCTCTTGCTGGAAACTCACTGAATGATTTTGACCAATGACTCACCCCTGAGCAGTAGCATCTTTTCTGTAGCATCTCAGTGGGCTTCCCTCCTCAGTGACAGGTGAGGGCTGGAGACCTGATATGGAGAAGGCTATCCTTTAGACTGGGTGCTGATTGGCCTCCCCTGGATGTGTCCTCTGAGCAACAAGCTGGGTGACCCTGTTCTATGGAAGTGAACCACAAGGAGTCAGCTTAGGAGTCGTCCCCAAGTCCACCTTTTTCTGCTTCTCTTTGAGTAGCTCCTCCCATCACATGTTTCAGGGCTCAAAAATAACCACAGTAACCTCCATTCACCTGTCCTGAGCATCTCAGCATGCTCTAGGGTTTTTTGAGCTTGGTGCTAGTGGGGATGTTACTCATAAAGTTGAGGGAAAACTGGGACAGTCAGTAGGGTTTGATGGACACACTTTGGACCCCAAAGACACTCTGAACCAAACTGGACTGTGCCAAGGGCTCCAGGATGGTTCATCTTGATTGGGACAGCTGGAGTGACCATCTCTGTTTCCATTTACTTTGATTTAATTTAAAATCTGCATTCTGAATTTAACACAAGCCAAAAAGAACTTTTCCATATATGCAATAGAAAAGAAAAAAGAGGACCATGTGGGGAAACACACATCACATTTATGTGCAGGAGGTTTGTAAAAAGAATTGAAGAAATTCAATATCTGACTTTTAAACTTGTCCCATTCGCTGGCGTTTCCTTTTAGTCTTTTCAAAAATGCTTCATTGACGTTTTCCTCCTCCTCCTCCTTCTCCTTTTCTTTCTCTCTTTGTTGTTGAAACTCTATCGTTAGCCAGCATTTCACCCATCTCCCAACCCCTTCTTTAATTAAAAAACAACTCCCCCAAACCAGTCTTTGTAACAAATGAAAAAAAAGACAGAGAATAAATGCCCCAACTGACCATATCCCAAAGCGTATGTCTCATTCTGCACCCTGAGTCCATCATCACTCTGTCAAGACTGAGCATGCTCCCTCCTCAGTCTTCTGGAGTTCTAAGTGGTCATTGAATTGACCAGCATTGGCAAGTCTTTCAGAGCTGCCTTTACAATGTTGTTGCTGCTTTATACATCATTCTCCTGGTTCTACTCACTTCATTCTGTGTCAGTTCATAAAAGTCTTCCCAGGTTTCTCTGAAATGGTTCCTTTCACAATAATATCCCATTGTGACCACTACCAGGTCTGCATCCCAAAGAGATCAGAAAAAAGGGAAAAGGCCCTACACAAACAAAAATTATTTAGAGTAGTTCTTTTTGCGGTGGCAAAGAACTGGAAATTGAGGAAATGTCCATCCATTGGGGAATGGCTGAACAAGTGTGGGAAATTAATGTCATGGGATACTACAGTGCTATGAGAAATGATGACCAGGATGGGAAGGCTTACATGAAATGATGCAAAGTGAACTGAGTGGAACCAAAGAAACATTGTACACAGGAACAGCAACATTGTGCGATGATTAACTGTGAATGACTTAGCTCTTCTCAGCAACGCGATGACCTAAGGCAATTCCAAGACTTATGATGGAAAACGCTAACCACATTCAGAGAAAGAACTATGGAGTCTGAGAGCGAATCAAAGCACACTATTTTCACTTTTTCGTTTTTGTTTTTTCTTCTTTCTTCTTCTTCCCCCTTTGCTCTGATTCTTCTTTCACAACATGACTAATATGGAAATACGTTTAACGTGATCATACATTTATAACCTATATCAGATTGCTTGCTCTCTTGGGGGAAAGAGGGGAAAAGGGGAGAGAGAAAAAATTGGCACTCAAAATTTACAAAAATGAATGTTGAAAACTATCTTTACATGTAATTGGAAAATAAAATAGTATTAAGGAAAAATAATATCCCATTGAAAGCATATATCATGATTTGTTTAACCATTCTCTAACTGATAAAGACCCCTTCCTTGTCAAGTTCTTTCTTAAAAAAAAAATCTTGTGAACATTTTTATGTATATTTCCTCTTTGATCTCTTTGGGGAATAGACCTAATCATAGTATTTCTGGTTAAAGGCTTCACAAAGGATGTGACCTTTGAGCTGAGGCTTGAAAGAAGAGGAGGATTTCAGTAGATATAAGTGAGGAGCAGGTGGATGAACTGTGCAAATGCATGGTGGTGGGAGAGTTCCTCCTTACCTCTAAAGTCTGCTTACAAATGTGTCTCTTTTTAAAAATTTTAATAATACAAAAAGACATTTCCATGAAGGCTGTAAAGAGCCCTCCCTGAAGATCCTGTATAGACAGGTCTACCTTGGCCAATAACACAACTGGATCTCGATCCACTTCAAGACCAAGAACTATTCAGGCAACAAGGAGCTTGAGTGATTGTTCCCATGTGTTCATGTAGACTGAGGTCCACAATTATGCAGCAGGAAATGACACCGCCCCTCTCTCCCACTTATCCCTCCCCCAAATTAACATTTATTGTGTATATATTTTATTGCATATCCCTGTATGTGTATCTCTTGTATTCCCTGATAGAATGGAGGCTCTTCAAAGGCAGAACCTGTTCCTTTTTTCCTCTTTGCCTCCATCCCTGCCCTGCCTTCCCCAGTGCTTAACACGGAGCTTAGCCCATGGAACCACTGAGTCTTAACTGCAAATTGATCGGCCTTGATTCTGCTGGCCAGGTGTTGAGTTTCTTCAAACTTTATAATTGATTCTTAATAATGTCATCCCCCGCTCCTTCCCCTCAAAGAAAGCCTAAAGGAAGGAAATGTTTATCCCTACGGTGTGTCCTTAAATCCCCAGCTGCTGTCCCAGGAGTCCTTGGACAGTCAGATGGGTGTTTCGCCTCCTCTTGTAGCCCACACCCATTGATGATTCATCCATCCACCCTTTCAGTGCCTACTCTGTGCCTGCACTGCTGAGGACACTAAGACAATCGGCCCTGCCCCCAAGGAGCTTTTATTCTATTGGGGGAAAGGAATACAGGCTCCGAGTAGTCAATACAAAAGAGATACAAAGTCAGTCAAAAGGAACTTGGGTAAGGTCTTCTCTCCTAAGGAGGAAATGGAGATCCGGAGAAGTCCCAGGGCACGGTCCCTCACCATCTGAAATATTCCCAAATCAATGAGATGCCCAAGATGGGAGGGTTGGCAGGAGGTGAAGTCAGGAGCAAGACTGGCTGTCTCGCACCCACAACCAAAGATCAGACTTGGCACTATCAGGCGTCTGCTTTGGGGAGATCTCTGCCTTGGTTCAGTGTCTATGCAGCAGCCAGTACCCATACAGTTATCTAAGTGTTTGCACATACATGGGCTTGAGGTGGGGTGGGTACAGAGAGACCCCAAGGGTGCCTGACAGAATGTTTCCACTTTCCTTTGGGTGCTTGAGGTCCAGTAAACCTTGAACCTGTCTTCCTCTATCCCCTCAAAACCAAAGATGAGAGGCGAGTCTCTCAACAATCAAAGCATCTCCTGTGCTTCTTCCATTTCAAAGAACTGACTGCCTGTCTCCTCTTCCATAAGGCAGGTATTTGTCTCTCTCAGTGACTGGCAGAGAGCAGTTGGAAGAGATGGAATCTGGGGGCTTAGTTCTTCTTGGAGCCCCATCCCCAACCATGTTTTTTTCTTGCCCTCTAATGGTCAAATATGAGGGATGCCAAGATTGAAAATTACTAATGATAGTATTGGCTGTTGTTTAAGTGGTCATCTTGTCAGTGAATTCCAATTTCCTTCATCATATTTTTCTTAAATAAGGAAGAGAATTAGACTTTATTATACCTTCCAGGGAAGCTTTGTGGGTGAAATGGAATGAATGACTGAGGGAAAAGGGGGGGAGTGGAGAGGGAAAATCAATCTTAAAATCCCTTAGAATGCCTCCCAAGATCAGTCTCTCCCACTGTACAAACGTTTCTCACTTCTGCCTCCGGAGGAAGCTAAGTGATCACTTGCATCACTTGCATGGGGGACTTCTTCCATCCCCAGCCTTGTAAATGATGGGATACTCAGGCTGTCATGGACCTGTTCTCATCCCAGTGTCTGACTGTGGCCAGTGGAGGAAAGGGAGAGTCCCAAGGTGGGTAGAATGGTATGAGCAAGGTGGAGACCAGCATAGACCAGGAGACATGTGAGAAAAGAGAGACCAGAGACTGGCCAAGGACTCAAGTCATTTCTGGTCACAGGAGGAATTAGGAGAATGGATAAACCTTGTGAAGGGATCCTGAAAAGGTGAAATGAAGGAGGGAAATAAGATGGAAATGGAGCAGAAGGAAAGGAATGGGCAGACTCAAAGAATGCACCTCTGAACTGGTTTGTCTTTCAGGAAAAAGAAAAGGCCCAGCCCACAGACACCAGTGGAGGCACATTCCTGGTGGGGCTGGCAAGGACAGAGCTTGGTACTGGGTTCTCCCAATAATAAACTCCATAGGGAATGATCTTCCCACTTGAGGGAATGGATGAGAGCTTCCTTTCAGGCTCGAGAGAAGAAAGCACTTGGAGAGGAACGCTAGACTTTCCCCACATTTAACACCATGCATTAGAACAAGCCTTTCCAGAGCAGGACGAATGTCAGCCACAAAATGGAGGGGAAAGGTGAATAATTCTCTGGCATCTGGCACTGATTGTGGGGTATCTCAGGTAAGACTCCCCCCCCCCACCCCATCTATAGAACAAAGAGACCAATTGAATGAAAAGACAGCTGGAGTGCATTCTTCTTGGGAATTATTCTGGGAATTGTGAACCCACAGCTTTTCCTTGAAGTTGTGTTGATGTTAAAATTTTAATAAAGAAGTAGGAGGAGACTTGGTGTCAAATTTCATCTCCCCCTTCAGCAGGAAGAGAAAATGAGATCAGGGCCTGAGCAGGAGAAAAGAGGCTGCGAGAAGATTCTGAGTGGGCGATGAAGACAGAGAAGGAACATCCTCCATGAAATAAAAACATATTCCCATCGCGGAAATCGTGCTAACAACGCAATCAGAAGGGGGTGGGCAAACAAAACCAAAGGAATGCCAAGAAATTGTTAAGGCAGGACAATTTTTGGGAAAGGAGAGTCATCTTTGGGCCAATCAGGCCATCGTTGGGCTGCTCCTTGGCCATCCTTGGGCCACCCTGTGGTCATCCTTATGGCAAGGAGATATCCTCAACAGAGAACCACCCTCCAGGCCCCCAAGGGCTCCAAGAAGGTGGAAACACTCTGTGAGCCCAGAAGCTCTCCCACTGACACATGGTCTCTGACATAGACTTCCCCTGACATTCCAAC
This sequence comes from Bettongia penicillata ogilbyi, assembly GCA_023548195.1. Taxonomy (NCBI): domain Eukaryota; kingdom Metazoa; phylum Chordata; class Mammalia; order Diprotodontia; family Potoroidae; genus Bettongia; species Bettongia penicillata. The sequence continues at coordinate 1,456,285 of JAJHZJ010000095.1, read as the reverse complement.
ACCCAGCCCCAGAAGCAAGAGAAACACCCTCTACATCCTCTGGAGGCCACTCCAGCCAGAACTGGATTGAGGACACAGGAAACTTAAAGAAGATAATTACTGAATGAAAATGTGCTTAGTGACAGAGATGGACATGAATACACTTAAAAATATACCTGTTCACCACCTCTGCCACCTTGGTGCACCTTTTCCCATAATACTCTGGTGGAGCACAACAAAATCCAATGCAACCAAGATTAAGAGGGAAGTAGAAAACTGGGAAAGAATTTTTGCAACTAGTGTCTGTGATAAAGGCCTCATTTCTAAACTATATAGAGAACTGAGTCAAATGTACAAGAATACAAGTCATTCCCCAACTGATAAATGGTCAAAAGATATGAACAGGCATTTCTCAGAGGAAGAGATTAAAGAGATCTATAATCATATGAAAAAATGCTGTAAATCACTATTGATTAGAGAGATGCAAATCAAAACAACTCAGAGATATTGCATTACATCTATCAGATTGGTTAACATGACAGAACAGGAGGATGATAAATGTTGGAGAAGATATGGGAGAGTTGGAACACTGATTCATTGTTGGTGGAGCTGTGAGCTGATCCAGCCATTCTGGAGAGCAATTTGGAACTATATTCAAAGGGCTACAAAAATGTGCATACCCTTTGACCCAGAAATATTGCTTCTAGGACTATATCCCCAAAATAAAAATGGGAAAGGGTCCCACATGTGCAAAAATATTTATGGCAGCACTCTTTGTGGTGGTCAAAAACTGGTAATCAAGGGGATGCCCATCAATTGGGGAATGGCTGAATAAATTATGGTATGTGAATGTAATGGAATACTATTGTGGTATAAGAAATGATGAACAGGAAGACTTCAGAGAGGCCTGGAAAGCCTGATATGATCTGATGCTCAGCGAAAGGAGCAGAACCAGGAGAACTTTGTACACAGAAACAACCACAGTAAGTGAGGATTTTTTTCTGGTAGACTTAGAATTTCATTTCAATACAAAGACTTAAAAAATTCCCATTGCTCTTTTAAGGCAAAATGCCTTCCACATCCAGAGAAAGAACTATGGAATTCGATCGCAGATTGTAGCAGATTATTTTCTTTTGTATTCCATTTTGGTTTGTTATATGATTTCTCCCATTCATTTTAATTCTTCCATGCAACATGACTATGGTGAAAATGTATTTAATAGGAATGTATGTGTGGAACCTATATAAAATTGTATGCCATCTCAGGGAGGGAGGGGGAGGAAGGGAAAGAAAAAAATCTAGGTTGTATGGTAGTGACTGTGGAACACTGAAAATAAATAAATAAATAAAACATGTAATTGGGAAAAAATAAAATGCTATTAAAATGTTGGTGAGGCAGGGTTCAAATCTAAGGCTACTGAATTTAAAACATCAAATATTCTTCATATTTTATTACAAATAAAGACTTAAAAGAGGCAAAAAAAAGACTCTGGTGGAGAAAAAAGTCTGGTAATGACTCAGTCTGTCACTCCAGTTAGGCTTCTGGGAGGAAGGAGGGGAGATCAGGGCCACAAGGCCCTCCTCCAGCATCAGATAGACAGAGCCCAGGCCCGAGGTGTTCTGGCCTTTCCAAAGCCTCCACTGGCAGCCCAAGTGTGCAGATGCCAAGGCTCAGATGGGCAAGGATGTCAGCCAGCCCTAGGGATGGAGGAAGTGGGCCAGGGGCCATAGGCTGAGTCAGATGGGGCACCCCAAATACAGGATACTCACTGCAGGAGCAAGCGATAAAGAATCATGGGCCCCAGGATCCCACAGGCACAGAAGCAGAGATCAATGGGAACTAGCTGTGGACAGACCTGGACAAAAAGCCCTTTTGGTGAAGGGCCTTCTTTCTCCTCCCTCTCTTCTCTCTTTTTAAGGGCATGTGGATTCTCTTTTCTTTTTTTACTACATTACTTTCCAGGGACTCCCTTCTACTCCCTCCCCATCACACTCCCAACACAACTTTTCTTTTTAACAAACAGGTAGAGTGAAGAAAAACATCACCACCCTGACCAGTGTCTAAATATGCATGCTTCATTCCACACCTGTGGTCCACTACCTCTCTGTCAAGAAGAGGGATGTTATTTTAATCTCTGAAGTTAGGATTGGTCATTGTGCTAATCAACTTTATGGAATCTTGATTTTTTTCCCTTTATGCTGTTGTTTTCTTGGTTCCACTGGATTCTGCATCAATTCCCACAAGACAGCAATCACCCCAGAATATTCATCATTTTTAAAGCTGTAGGGATTGTCCCTTTACTTCTCACAAGCAGTTTTATAGCATTTCAGAAGCACCGAAAAGGAGTGGTGGAAGGGACTGAATTCAACGGCCCCTCATCATACCCCGAAATAAGAACCTCAAGGTGGCCATCTGGCTTTGGGGACAGGGAGCTCACCACCTCACTTATGGACAGTGCTCATCCTCAGGAAGGTTTCCCTGACCTCCAGCCTTACCTGTAGTCTTCACAGCTCCCCCAATTGCTCCTGGTTTGGGTCTCAGGGCCCAACAGAACAAAGTAACTTCTTCTTCTCATGACAGACCTTCAAATACATGAAGACCATCTTTATTTTTTAAAATAAGTTTCATTGATATTTTCTGTTTCTTACATCACCGTGGTATTCTAAGTATCCCTTCACTCTCCCCTCCCAGAGAACCATGTAATAATATTTCTGAGAAAGGAAAAAAATTCAGCACAAATAATCAGTACAATGAGAAAGTCTGACAAGATGCTCTCTGTGTATCCTTTCTTACAGCACAGTCAGATTCCATTACCCTCATGGACCACAGTTGGTTAAGCCACGCCTCAACTGGGCACCTGCATTGTTTCCAGTTTCTAGCTCTCACAAAAAGTTCTGCTCTTGATATTTTGATCCCCTGTTCTTCCTGGTAGCTGTGCCCCTTCCTGCAGCCCAGAGTTGCAGGAATTTTGGTGGGGGGGGGGTCCCATGATACTTATGACTCATTTTCAGATCTTTTTCAGAGTAGGTGCTGTCTTTCCATGTCTCTCAGTTGTTTTTTGTTGTTTTGTTTTTTTTTTACCCCAGTGCATGACTTTAAATAATCTGACTTTCACTCAGGCCTGGGATGTGTTGGTGCTACTGCTTAGGCATGACTCTAGATTGGTGGAAAGAACACAGAGAGCTTTCAGGAGAGATTCTCTTCAGTACCAACTTCAGAGAGAAGAGAGGAAAAGACCATGGAAGCTACAGACATGCAGGGGAAGCCTGCTACTGAACATGTCCTTGGTTTTCCTTCTTGTCATGCTAGAGGCTTTGGGAAGAGAATTTCTTCCTGGTTGAGATCAGGGTCTATTTCTCTTGGTCTGAGCTGAGACCTTGTTTCATTCCCATTGGAAGAACTCTCACTCTTGTCTATTTTTCTGGTATAATCTATGCTTCCCGAGTCTCCGGTTTAGCTTTGTGATTTTGCTTGGATAAATGAGTTTGTTTGCTATGATTTGTGATGGTCTTTTGTGCAATTGACATTTGGTGGTGAGTCTTTCTTGGACAGGCATAGGCAAGATTCCAGAGGTGTCTGTCAACATCTGGCATGTACTTCATTTAGAAAACCCCAGTAGTCACAATCTCTTCTATGGGAAATCTTACCTTTATGTTTATTCCTATAGACTATTGTGTTAGATTCAGCCCAGTGCTGAGCCTGTCATGACTCCTGGATTCTGACTGTCTTACGTCATCAGCAGATTTGATGAGCTACCTTCCATGACTTTATTCAAGTCACTGATGAAACATTAAATAGCACAGAACCGAGCACAGATCCCTGGGGTACCCTTTTCCAGCCCCTCTCCCTGTAGCATGCCATGCTGAAATTGAAACATCTGCTCTTTGGGTCAAACCATCTGACCAGCTCTGAATCTGACTGCATTCTGGTTTCATCCATGGATCTCCATCTTCTTTATTAGAAAAGTAGATTTTCTTTGTCAAAAGCTTTGCTAAAATCAAGGCAAACAAGATGACTGAACTGACCCACAGCCCTTCCAATAAGTGCATCACTACTGTCTTCCCACAGCTCTTCCAATACTTGCCATTTTCTTCTTTCATCAATTTTATGCATGTTAATTTTAGTTGTTTTAATGTTCAGTATTCTCTTATCATTGATGATTTGTAGCATTCTTTTAAGTGCTTATTGATAGGTTACATTTCCTTTTTTGAAAACTGCCTGTTCACATCGTTTGACTACTTATCTATTGGAGAATGGCCTTCCCCACCTCCTTATCCTCCCTTTCCTTGCTTCCCATCCTCTTTCTTCTCCTTTACTTTTTCTCCTCTTTCTTCTCTACTACCTCTTCACTCTTTTCTCTTGTTTTCTTCTCTCTTCCTCTTGCCTTCTGCTCCAATAGAGTGGAATTGACCTCTGGCATAGTTTTCAGATGACGAGAACTGGACAGCGCATTTCCATGATGAGTTCTGAGTCATCCACTTACACAGAAGTTGACTTGCTGAGTGTTACCCAAATGCCATTTTGAGCTTTGCCCACTTCTCTAGGTCCTGACCTATATAAATAAGACCAGCTACCTTTCAGATACAACACATCAAATCTTCATTGCTCTGATACAAAAGGTTCCATTGATTCCAGTGGTTGCGGTTTGGGAGCATCCACATTGACTTAGAGCTTGGGAAATGGAAAGAATTCTCAAAGTGCTTTCAAGTCGACTCTGTCATATACTATCTGAATATGTGACATAGGGAGATCATGAATCATCCCAGTTTTCTTATCTGATCAAGACATTTCTGGGTAAAGTAAAACCACTTAGGGGAATGAAAGGGCAATAACATGAAGGGAAATAATGAAGAAAAGTTCAAAACCACATAATGGAGCCATCGTCATCAACTATCTGCTACAGATAAAAGTAGGTCAGTGGAACACACAAGATGCATGCTGGAGTCCAGTGATCAATGAGCCTGAGAACACGAGCTATGGGGGAAAACTGCTTGTTGGACCGGAACTGCTTGGAAAAATTGGAATGTAATGAGACAGAAAACAGTTGTATGCTTCCAACTTTGGCCATATGACACAGCGAACTCAAAATGGATAAGGAAGCTAAATGCCAAGACCACTTAGGACCACTGGCTCACATATCTAGAGGTAGAAGAGACCTCAGAGACCACTAAAAACAAACAAGAAAGAGAGGAGAATAGAAGCAGTGGTTCTTTTCACAAATCTGGTTTGGGGGAAAGAATTAATTAACCAAAACATGAAAGAGATCACAAAATACAAAATAGATGAGGCTTAAAAGTTTTTTCAAAACAAAATTGGTGCAGTCTGAAAGAGGAGAAAAGATGTTGAATGGGGAGAATGTTATCATAACCTTGTTTTGGGTAAATGTCTGAAGTCCAGGGTATCTAGGGAATTACGACAAGTACATAAGACCAAGAGTCAGTTCTCCAATAAATAATCAAAAGCTACAAACATCTTTCAAAAGAAGAAATGCGGACTATCCAAATCACTAAGAATAACAACGCAAGCAGAGCATCTCCGCGATTTCGCCTTGCAGCCATCAACTTGGTAAAGATAAAGATGTAGAAGGAGCCAGACTTGGAGAGTGCACGGGAAGACAAGGGCACTCATACCTTTCATGGAAGACAAGGGCACTCATACCATTCATGGAACAGGGATTGTTCATTGTCCCGTCATTCCGGAGGAAAACATTGCAATTATGCAAGAAAAGGACTAAAGTCTTCCGTCTGTGCCCCAGTGATCCTGCTGCTGACCACGTGCCCAAAAGTAGGTTAAAAACAGCAAGAAATCCTCAAATAAACCAAAATATGCAGAGTACCACATTCTGTTGTAGCCAACAAATCTTACAGTGCCACAGTTGTGAGTGCCCTGAGTACATAGGCTTTCCTCACTCATATTCTCCTTGCTGGAAAGTGTGTGTCTACTCTTTTCTCAGAGAACATCTCCTGGTGGGAGAGAGTGACCAGGATTTCTGTGTGGATTCTGGGGAGCTGATTATTCCTCCATTCCTTTTTATATGTGAATACCTGTGAAATTATTATTTAGTCCTCTTATTAAGTAAATGGTTATATTTAGGATCTAAAGTTTCAATGTGGAAAAGCTGGTTTTGTTTAAATATTAGCACACTGGGGGTGGAGCCAAGATGGTGGAGTAGAAAGATACATATACTCTAGCATTTCCCCCACAGCCCATAAAATACCTGTAAGAAATGACTCTCAACAAATTCTAGAGCAGCAGAAGCCACAGAAGAACAGAGCGAAAGAGTTTCCAGACAAAGGTAACCTGCAAGGCTGACAGGAAAGGTCTATCTCATGGGACACTGAGTAGAGCAGAGCCCAGCCCTGGCTTTGCAGCAGTGAGAGGAATAGGACCTGAACAGACCTTTGGGGAAGAATTCGCAGCAGGGAGGGTCTCAGATCCCTCAACCCACAAGCGACAAAGAAAGCTCCACAGATCAGTGTGGGAGGGCTTTCCCAGCTGGTTGAGAGGGGAACAGGGTCCCCCCAGCACTGACCCCAGGTGGTGGCAGAGGCAGCAGCAGCAGCGGGAGCAGGGAGCAGGCAGCAGGCAGCTACAGTGGCCACTAAAGCAGCCTGGGCCCATTGTCCAGGCTGCTCAGCTTAAAACCTCTGGGGGAATTGAGCAGCTGATCTGAATCTCAGCCTTGAGCATGGTAGTAGGGGGAGGAGGAGCACTAAGACCCTCCTCTTGACAAAGGATTCAGAAGTCAAGTAACTGGCTGGGAAAATGCCAAAAAAGGGGAAAAAATAAGACCATAGAAGGTTAATTTCTTGGTGAACAGGTGTTTCCTTCCATCCTTTCGAATGAGGAAGAACAAATCATACTGTCAGAGGAAGTCAAGACTTCTGCCTTCAGTACCTCCAAAATGAATATGAAAAGGGCCCGGGCCATAGAAATGCTGGAAAAGAGAGTCAGCAGCTTGATAAAGGAGAACCAAAAAAATGCTGAGGAAAATAACCCCTTTAAAAATAGTCTAACTCAACTGGAAAAAGAGGTTCAAAAAGCCAATGAGGAGAAGGAGGCTTTAAAAAGCAGAATTAGCCAAATGGAAAAAAAGGCCCAAAAGCTCACTGAACAAAATAGTTCCTTGAAAGGGAGAGTGGAGTTCAGGGAAGGTAATGCTTATGAGATAAACCAAGAAGTTAGAAAACAAAACCAAAAGATTGAAAAAATAGAAGGTAATGTGAAACATCTCATTGGAAAAACAACTGACCTGGAAAATAGATCCAGGACAGACAATTTAAAAATTATGGGACTACCTGAAAGCCATGATCAAAAAAAGAGCCTAGACATTATCTTTCATGAAATTATCAAGGAAAACTGCCCTGACATACTAGAACCAGAGGGAAAAATAAATTTGAAAGAATAATTTCAGAGTTTCCAGGCCAAGGAGAAAATATTGCAAGCAGATAGAAAGAAACACTTCAAGTATTGTGGAAATACAATCAGGATAAACACAGGATCTGGTAGCTTCTATATTAAAGGATCAAAGGGCTTGGAATAGGATATTTTAGAAGTCAAAGGAACTGGGATTAAAACCAAGAATCACCAACCCAACAAAACTGAGTATAATACTTCAAGAGAATAAATGGTCATTCAGTGATATAGCGGACTTTCAAGCATTCATGATGAAAAGACTAGAACTGAATAGAAAATTTGGCTTTCAAACATAAAAATCAAGAGAAGCATGAAAAGGTAAACAGGAAAGAGATATCATAAAGGACTTTCTAAAGCTGAATTGTTTGCTTTCCTACATGGAAAGATAATATTTGTAACTCTTGAGACTTTTGTCAGTATTTGGGTAGGTGGAGGGATTATACACCCCCACACACAGACACACAGACATAGAGAGTACAGGTTGAGTTGAATCAGAAGAGATGATATCCATAAAAAAATAAAATAAAATCAATGGGGGAGAGAGGAAAATACTGGGAGGAGAAAGGGAGAAATGGAATGGGGCAGGCTATAACTCATAAAAGAGATAAGAAAAATCTTGTTCAATGGAGGAGGAAAGGAAGGAGGTGAGAGGGGAAAAGTGAAGCTTATTCTCTTCATATATGGCTTAAGGAGGGAATAACATGCTCACTAAATTTGGCATGAAAATCTATCTTACACTACAGGAAAGTAGGGGAGAAGGGGACAAGTGGGGTGAGGGTGATGATAGAAGGGAGGGCAAATGGGAGAAGGGAGTAACTAGAAGTAAACACTTTTAGGAAGGGACAAGGTCAAATGAAAGAATAGAAAAAAAGGGGGGACAGGGTAGGATAGCAGGTAATATAGTTAGTCTTACACAACATGACTATTATGGAAGTCTCTTGCAGAATGACACATATATAGCCTGTATTGAATTGCTTGCCTTCTCAGTGGGATAGGTAGGGAGGGAGAGAGGGAGGGAGGGAGAGAAGTTGGAATTCAAAGTATTAGAAATGAATGTTGAGAATTATTATTGTATGTAACTGGGAAATAAGAAATATAGGTAACGAGGTACAGAAATTTATTTTGCCCTACAAGAAAAGAGAGAAGATGGGGATAAAGGAAGGGTGGAAGGCAGGGTGCCTTGAGGGAAGGAGTAATCAGAATACAAGGTATTTTGAGGTAGGGGGAGGAGAGAGATGGGGAGAAAAATAGGCACTCAAAATTTTGTGGAAATGAATTTTGAAATCTAAAAATAAATTAATTAAAATTTTAAAAAAGTGTTACCACACTGATGGGGATTTGAGAGCTAAAGAGTAAGGGGAGTGCATTCTCCCACAACAGGGTTACTTCTAAGTCACTGAAAATAATCACAATGGTGGTGATTCTCTAAGAATCTAGACCTATCAGTTTGAGGGCAAGTGGGAGTTGGTGAACCATCTCAGAGAATGAGAAGATCTGCTTGTAAGTTCTGAGTAAGAGGTAGGGTTGCCCCCCACACCTATCACAGCAGCAACTTCGTGGGGTTCAGAGATCATGAGGCAGGTTCCAACTGCCCAGTAGAGACTGATTTCCTTCATAACAGGATGCTTATCAGAGGAGACAACCACAGCTTGATCTGGCCATGGACAAGGGAGTCTACACTTGGACACCTAGGTGGGGGTGGAAGTTGTGTCACAGTAGTGCTGTATTGGGAGACCTTCAGGTTGTGAGTAGGGTTGTGTCCAGTGTATCTAGAGGCCTTCAAGGTGTAAGCAGATCTGTGTCTAGAGTATCTGGAGAACTTCATATTGGGAGCAGGGAAACATCCAGCATCTCCAGTGGGTTTTTGAGCAAATTGCCAATTAATCACTTTATCTAAAAGAAAAGTGAGGTTTCACTCTGTGGTGTTTCAGCAATGTCATCCCTTTGCCCTAAATAGAGCTGCTCTGAACATTCTCAACCCCAATCAGCTTTGACAAATGACCTCTGATTCCCCTGAAACAGGTCTTGCTGGCTCTTCTCAGAGGAGCCCTTCCTTCATCCAGCTGATTAGTACTGCTCATTGTTCTAGGAGCAGTGCCCTGCCTTGTCCTCACGGCTTTGCACACCAACTGTCAATGAGAATGTCCCTTACACCCGGCTAGGTGGCACACCAGCCACAGTCTTTTCTTAGTATTTCCAACTTCCCACTTTGGCCTTCACTTTCATTCTTTTCTGTCACTCTGCTGCTTCAAAATCCTTATATCATTCTTTTCACAGCTCTTCCCAGCCGGAGCCTTCTGAGGCTCCCACTTTTCTGCCCCAATACTAATTCCCTCTTCATTTTTCTATCTGCAGAAGGCTTATGGAAGGTTAGGACCAGTGAGGCAAGCCATTATTTCACTAGGTCCATCTAAAGCAAGTGATAAAATGCTAAACCCTGATATATTTATCTTGGTTTGAAAATGGGCTGAACATACCTGTATATGCAACAGGAAGTCTGCTCCTATGGGCCAAGGAAACCTTGTGAGTCCCTGAAATTCCCACCTCCTCCAGGAAGCCTTCCACAGCACCTCTGAATTCAAGAGCCTCCCTTTGGCTCATCATTTCCTATACATCCTGTCTATTTTCAAAGAGATACAGTGACCTCCTGGGTGATGCCTTGACTCCTGTCTGAATTGGACTGAACTGAAGGAGAGCTGCCCAAAGTCACCCGCCCAACTCTCTCTCCCTTCATCTGCAAAGTCCGGTGACAGGACAAATCAGTATTACTGCTGTGGCCAGGGATGCAGTGGGTGGTCTTGATGTTGCCAGGTTCTCAGCACTCCACTATGCCTGCGGCAGCTGCCGTCCTAGACCTTGGAATACATTGCTCACAGAGGCCCATGTTGCCGGGGGCTATCCCCTCCTTCTCCAGTGGGTTTGAGGCAGTTTACCCTCCTCTACTAGAAGGCTTGCTGGCTGCCCACGCTCCAGCAGAGCCACAGGTGGCATCCTCTTGCCAGACTTCGTTTGTGTATATTTGTTTGCACTTTGACTCCCCATTAGGGGGTAAAGTCCTTGAGGGAAGGGATTGTCTTTCTCCTTTGTGTATCCCCAGGGTGCCTGATATGGAATAGGTGCTTACTGAATGTTAATTGACTGATTGATCTATAAAACACCAAGACTTTTTCATTCCAAAGAACCAAAAAGTGCTTTCTCCCCAGGGACAAGGAGGAAACTGGGCATCTCTGCAGGTCTGAGCCATATGTTGCACATGTCTTGGGAGAACTGGGCAGGATGGTTCCAAGAGAACTCTGGATGCCCTTCCAGGGATGGCTTCTGCAGGCTCATTACTCTCCCCTCCCCCCATTCTTGCTAGCAAACCCCCAAAGTCCAATTCCTTCCTCATGGCAGGGGAAATTGCCCTTCTCTACTCATGAAAGCCCTGGGAAAGGGGCTGACTAAAGCAACTGGATTTTCCTTGTTCAAGTGGATCCACTCAAGCTCAGGATCAACCATCCTCCCATTTGTGCAAGCCTCATCACAGACCTGAACCTGAGACCAACTGAAGACAGTTCACTGGCAGTGATCCCATCTCCAGCTTTGTTTCCTCCCATCCATTCACTGCGTCCTGGTCCCAGGTCACCTGGTAAGTTCTTATGAAGGAACACCAATCAATTTACCTCCTCTCTGTAAAATGGGAGGATTAGACTAAGTAATTCCCAAGGTCCTTTCCAATGCCCAAATCTGAGGGTTCCTAGATTTCCTATTTTAAAACTCACATCTTTTCCTGCCATTCATCCTTATTAAGTTCTAAGAGGAGAAGACACCCATTAAGTCAGATGGACTGACTTGTGATTCCATATATTTCACTGTAACAAATAATAAAGAGAAGTTGCCAGCTTCCTCTCCAAAGTCATGGATTCATTCTGCTAGAGGTTGGAATCTGGATGCTAAGGGCTGGAGGAAGGGAGGTGGGGGCCGAAGGATGGAGGCTTCCTACTAGTTCTTCTAGTGTATCTCATAGACTTAATACCGGTTGATGTTATTCCTGTCACTATTTCCGAGGAGGTCTGGGGACCAAGAAGCTACCTGCACAGTCAACTCACCCTCACCAGGCATCTTTCCATTGTCTCTTTTGATTCTTTTTAGCATCAATTCTTCTGAGAGCTTCACATGACATTGTTTACAGATATGGTCCCTCATCAGTAGAAAGTAGGTTCCAAAAGGTAGGCTTTTGGATTGAACAGGTTAGGGCCATTTTGGTTAGATAGGATCCATCTCAGCCTCTGTCTATTCCATCCAGGTTACATCCATTGTCCATCTACAATGCCTCCCTAAATTCAGTCTTGATGGACTAACTCAGTATGCTGCCAAGGACCTGAATGTCAACAATAGAGTAAAAGGCATTTTCATCCACTTTGTTTTTAAGTATGAATGCTTAAACTGATCTCCTTTGAACAAATAGGGATAGATGCCACTGGAGAGGCTTTGGCACAGTCCCAGACTGGGAGGGACAGTGAACATTCTTTTTGGAATCTATTCAGGTCACTCTCTGTGTTCAAAAACATTTTAGCAAAACCAAGGCTTCTTACCTCTCTAGCTAAATAACAGACAATAATTTGTTACCTCAGAGGAAACCCTTCTCACATTGTAGAGGTGATTCTGGGTTTCCAGAGGCCATGCCCAAGGCAGGCAGAACAGAGGGCTGTTTGTAGAAGAGCAGCCTAGTACAGGTAGGTGAAAGGGGCTTAACTGTCTAGATACCCCAGAGGTTGTGCTCCACAGCAGAGAAGGGAAGCCATGTGCAGAGCACAGCTCTGTCCTTCACACATTCTAGCTGGGGGCCAGCCATTGTCAGGGGGGAGGGCTTATCAGGATTTGCCCCATGAGGTACTCATTAGGCTAATGATCTATTTGCATCCTATTTCTACTTATTTTAAACCTCTGGAACTTTCTCCCCAGGAGGACAAAGGATCTGGTTTAAAAGTGGCCACCCAAATCTACCTAAAACCATCAGCAAAAATTATATGTAATGGGGAAAAGCTAGAAGCATTTCCAATAAGATCAGGGGTGAAACAGGGACGTCCATTATCACCACTGCTATTCAATATGTTACTAGGAATATTAGCTTTAGCAATAAGAGAAGAAAAAGAAATTGAAGGAATTAGAATAGACACAGAAGAAACCAAATTGTCACTCTTTGCAGATAATGATGATTCACTTAGAGAATCCCAGAGAGTCAAGTAAATAACTACTTGAAATAATAAACAACTTTGACAAAGTTGTGGGTTACAAAATAGACCCACACAAATCATCTGCATTTCTATATATTACTAACAAAGCCCAACAGCAAGAGATAGAAAGAGAAATCCCATTTAAAGCTATTATAGACACTACAAAATACCTAGGAATCTACCTGCCCAAACAAACCCAGAGACTACATGAACACAATTACAAAACACTTTTCGCACAAATAAAGACAGATCTAAGTAAGTGGAAAATCTTCAGTTGCTCATGGATAGGCCGAGCCAATATACTAAAAATGACAATTCTACCTAAATTAATTTACTTATTCAGTGCCATACCAATCAAACTACCAGACATTTATTTTCTAGAGCTAGAAAAAATAATATCAAAATTCCTTTGAAAGAACAAAAGTTCCAGAATATCAAGGGGACTAATAAAAAGAAATGCTAGGGAAGATGGCCTACCTCTACCAGATCTCAAATTGTATTTTAAAGAAGCAATTATCAAAACCACTTGGTACTGGCTAAGAAACAGAGGGATAGACCAATGGAATAGGTTAGGTACTCGAGACACAGTAGTCAATGAATATAGCAATCTACTGTTTGATAAACCCAGGGACCCCAACTTCTGGGATAAGAACCCACTGTTTGACAAAAATTGCTGGGAAAACTGGATAGCAGTCTTGCAGAAATTGGGCATAAACCAATGCCTAACATCATACACAAGAATAAAGTCCAAATGGATACATTATCTAGGTATAAAGACTGATACTATAAATGAATTAGGGGAGCAAGCAATAGTGTATTTGTCAAATTTATGGAGAATGGAGAAATTTTTGACCAAATAAGAGATAGAGAACATTACATAGTGCAAAATGGATAATTTTGATTACATTAAATTGAAATTTTTTTTTTTTTTTGCATAAACAAACCCAAGACTAGGAGGGAAGAAAACTGGGAAAGAATTTTTGCAGTTAGTGTCTGTGATAAAGGCCTCATATATAAAATATATAGAGAACTGAGTCAAATTTACAAGAATACAAGTCTTTCCCCAAATGATAAATAGTCAAAAGATATGAAAAGGCAGTTTTCAGAGGAAGAAATTTAAACTATCTATAGTCATATGGAAAAATGCTCTAAATCACTATTGATTGGAGAGAAGAAAATCAACACGACTCTGAGGTACCATATCACATCTATCAGATTGGTTAGCATGACAAAACAGGAAGATGGTAAATGTTGGAAAAGATGCAGGAGAGATGGAACACTAATTCATTGTTGGTGGAGCTGTGAACTGATCCAACCATTCTAGAGAGCAATTTGGAACTGTGCCCAAAGGGCTAAAAAAATGTGCATACCCTTTGACCCAGCAATACTACTTCTAAGACTGTATGCTAAAGAAATCACAGAAATGGGAAAGGGACCCACATGAACAAAAGTATTTATGGCAGCTCTCTTTTATACCGCTTTGTGGTGGCGAAGAACTGGAAATTGAGGGGATGCCCATCAATTGGGGAATGACTGAAAAAGTTGTGGTATATGAAGGTAATGGAATACTACTGTGCTATAAGAAATGATGAACAGGTGAACTTAAGAGAAACATTGAAAGATGTATATGAACTGATGCTGGGTGAAAGCAACAGAACCAGGAGAATTTTGTACACAGCAACAACTACAGTGTGTGAGGAGTTTTTCTGGTAGACTTATCCCTTCACAGCAATGCAAGGACCTAAAACATTCCCAATGGACTCAAGGCAAAATGCCTTTCACATCCAGAAAAAGAACTATGGAACTGGGTTGCAAAATGAAGCAGAATATTTTCTCTTGTTTTTTGTTTTGTTTGGGTTTTTCTCATGGTTTCTCTCATTTATTCTAATTCTTCTTTGCAACATGACTAAGGTGAAAATGTATTTAATAAGAATGTATGTGTAGAACCTGTATAAGACTGCGTGCTGTCTCAGGAAGGGAAAGGGGAGGGAAAGAGGAAGGAGGGGGAGAAAAACTAAGATTTGTGGAATTGACTGTAGAAAACTGAAAACAAATTAATTTTAAAAAATAAAAAAATAAAAAATAAAAACAACCACCCAGTCAGAAAACAACCCTAGCTGGCTCTTAATGCCCAGTGGAATTGTTGAGTGTCAAACTACCCTCCAGCTGGAGAGGGAATTGAGTTAGGGGAGGAGCATGGCTCCTGTTGTGACTGCTGCCCTTCCTGGGTGCCCAGGGAGGAGGGCCACACCTCATTCTAGCAGGGATCCTCCACCACCCCCAGGAAGCACCCGCCCCAACTGACAGGCCTGGGCTTGGGCCTTTGCATCATCTTTGAGGCAGGAGGGGATAAAATTTGGGGAGAAAATGAGTATGTGTTCCACTAGCAGTACACACCCACTTCTCAGGCAAAGGTCAATGGACATTCGTCAAAGGCAAGTCTCTGGCCTGTTTACTGTCCCCTTCCCATTGGTACATATAGCTCCAAGTCTAGTGTTGGCTTGTTTAGATGGTGCTTCTGGGGGCTGCTCCAAAGCCCTTGGCTTCTTAAAACAACCTGGGCCCCTCAGGGTGCATCAATGACTCTCTGATCTCACTGGTGTGGGCCTCTGCCCTCCGGTGACAGGCATCAGCCACGCCTACCCATCCTGTCTCAACTGCCCTTTCCTCCTATACTTCCACCTTAGGAGGCCCAGCCCACATATGGGACCTTTTCCCTGAAGCTGGTGGTGCTCTGAGGTTACCTTGAATCTGGCTCTTTTGTCCTTTGTATACCTACCTGTTCTCCAATTCCTTGTCTTTGCTGCTTCCTGCCTCTGCCATGGACCTCTCCACTGCCCTTTGGATGCTTCTCAACTCTAATTGTTTGGAGACCATGGCTTAGTAGGTGCTTAACAAGGGACAAATGGCTGAATTAAAAGCTCTTACTTCTTACATTCCAGAAAAGAAATGGAGGGATTGGTTTTTCCTAGTTCAGAATGAAAATGGTTCAGGATTGGCCTGGTGTAAGGGATGCTCTAGAGGGTCCCAGGATTGGCAGGAACCAGGAGGAGCCATCTCATCTGGGACACCTTTTCTTCTGCTTAAGTTGTTTTAAATATGTCTTATTCTGTATTTAGTAAACACTAAATAAAATGGGCACCTTCACGGATGTAGGAGAAGAGGTAACCCTCACCTTAGTTTAGCCTGTCTGCTAGGTTTACATGGGTGGGGCTACTGGATTGGCTCCAGCTTCTTGGAACCACAGCTGGTATATAGTAAGTGCTCAATAAAATGTTTGTTGATTGATCGGTTGTTATTTCCATGTTCAAAAAGTCTCTGGGTAAATTTTTTAAAAAAGCTTTTATTGAGTGTTTACTATATGACCCTCAAGGGAAAGTTCAGAGTTTCTGCTCTAGGATTCAAGGTCCAGCACTGGGCCCCAATATGAGCATCAAAGGAATTGGGGAGATATCAATTCAAATCCCCATCTCTAATTCTTACTTAAATTGGGATAATCATAGAGGGAAGGCACTAAGATTAAGGAGATGTAGGAGAAGCATTTTGCAGAGTGAGATCTGAAGGAAGTCAGGAGATAGAAATGGAAAAGGAGAGTCTTGGGGACAGCCTGGGGAAATGCTTATCTTGAAGCACCCCTGAAATGTGAGCCGCCAGCCATCGGTCCTGCTGTGGTCCTGCCAGTGGTGTCCTGCTAATCCCACTTCCCTCCAAGTCTCTTCTGCCCATCCCTACAGTACAGTCTGTTTGATCAACTTTGGGGATCCTCCCCCAAACAAGGGGCACCTGCTTTGTTCTCAGCCCTTTGCCTCCTTCTAAGATGCTGGGGACATCTCGTCCAGCTCACTGTGGGCAGATGTGCTGAGCTGGAGCTCGAGGATGTAAACACCCACCAGCTGGGGCTTTAGACCCTGTTCCTGCTGCATGTGTATCCAGGTAGGCAGCTGCCATGGCAACCATCATTCTCCCGAAGGGGAAGCGTGGAAGTGTGATGCGGGAGGGGGCTGGTCTGTTCAAGGTTGTGACCAGCAGGTTTTTCCTTAAGACTACAATCCTAACGGATATTATTCCCACAGTTCCTGGGTTTGACAAAGTCCTTGCCATGCTGAGCCATTTGGATCCAGTAGAATGGGCCAGGGGAAACTGGTCTGAGTGGGGGCTGTCCCTAGTCCTCTCTGCTTCTCTGTCCCCATTCCCTACTTCTGGCTTCCTTCTGTGCTCTGTCTGAACACTGCCCCCTGCCCCCATACCCTCTCCCTTGCCCCTGGAAATGTGGACTCCAACAGAGATAGCTTTTCTCAGTCTCCGCCTTCAAAATGGGCTGAGCTCAGATTTCCAAGTTGATGGATGGCTCATTATCTGATACAAGGATTCAAATGGTTACAAGGGTCACCCCTCCTCTGGAGACTTTATTTCCCTTTCTCAGGAAATTTTCATTTCAGTTTTGTGGTTCAGTTGTATCCAACTCTTGATGACCTCGTGGATCACAGCGCACCAATACTACCCATGTGGTTTTCTCAGCAAAGATACTGGCATTATTTGCCATTTCCTTCTCCAGTTTATTTGACAGATGAGTAAACTGAGGCAAACGGGGTGAAGTGACTTGCCCAGAGTCACACAGCTAGGAAGTGTCTGAGACTGGATTTGAATGTGGGACCATGGTCTAAGGATTTTCAGACAGCATGGTATCCAGTAGGCCATCTAGCTTCATCAAACCAAAGAATGCATCTTGAAGCTAAGGTGGCAGGGATTTAGGGTGAACTATTTGGTTCCATATTCCACCCTGTGGACATGTGTCTACTCTGAACCAAGTCAGATGGGGCTGGGACAGGATGGGGCCCTCAGTCTTAGTAGGCCTCACTCCTGGTTGGAAACCTGACTGGGGTGGGATCCAGGGGGAGGAGAAGCTCAAGTATGCCTTGGACAGGAAACCTCCCTACTGGTCAAGCCTTCCTCCTCCTGAGGATGCCCCTGGGGGGAGAGGCTCCTGGGCCCTCCCACCACCCACACAGCCACTCATGCACAGACCTCACTGCCCACCTGCTCACAGGTGTGCACACCCTCTCCCAGGCCTCACCCTAAAAGATCAAGAGGGAAAATTCAGCAGAAACATGGCTCCCCCTCTGTCCTTGGTGAGTGTTTTCAGAAGCTGAACTGGGTGGCCTTTACCCCTGTATATGTGCAGTATATAGATGGTACATAGATCAGATGCCACTGATGCCCATCTCCATCTCCTCTTTTGCCCAGACATTTTAGCAGCATCTGAGATGCCTCTTCCTGGGTGCTGCCAAAGGTGGGTGGGATCCTGGCTAGAAGATTCTTTTTGGACTGTTGGACTTTTTGGACAATCCAGTGTCTCTCTCTTTCTGTCTTTATTTCTCTCAATGTCTGTCTTTCCTTTCTCTCTCTCTCTCTTCTCTGACTTCATCTCTGTCCTTCTCCTCTCTGTTCTCTCCCTCCTTCTCTCTCTCTCTCTCTCTCTCTCTCTCTCTCTCTCTCTCTCTCTCTCTCTCTCACACACACTCACACACACACACACACACACACACACACACACACACCACACCCTCACACACATCATTTCCCTTCTATCATGAGTTGTTTTCCCTCTTGACTTATGTTCAAGCCCGAGAGTGGCACTACCTGGCCCCTGTGAGCTGTCTGGCTCTGGCACCCATTTCTCTGGGTAGCCTCAGAAAGGACCAGTTGACTCCAGAAGGAACTTCCAAAGCACTGAGGGGGAAACAGAGGAAGAGAACTGAGACAGCTCCCTCTCCTCCCTCCAGTAATGGTTAATATTTTAGGGGAGAGCAAGGTCCTGGAAGTCCCCAGGTCTGTGCCCCTTTTCAGGCCCCTGTTCCAAGGGCAGGCAGGTGGCTAATTCCTCAGCCCTTGTCACTCACAGTCAGGGTCCGAGTCACAAAAGCTCCACTGCTGTATGGAGCCCTGCCTGGTTAGGTGAGGTAACTAAAAATATACAATCCCCAGACAGGACTGATTTAGCAAATGAAAGGCAGACACAGGGGAGGGGGAGCCAGGAACCGTCAAATGCGCCAGGGTGATGCAGCCATCTTGCTTTACCTAGTCCCTTCATGGATTACCTACCTCTGCCAGTGACCTTGTGGGAGATGCAGGACAGACCTGGACCCCATCCAGCTGTGCCTCCCAGATGTGCCCAGGGGTAATTGTGGGGTATTTCAATTTTACCCTCCAGAAGGAGGAAACCTCATCCAGGAGCCTTGAGAGAGACTGAGACAGGGCAGTCCTTGTCAGAAGCCTCTCCCCTTCCAGCCCAAGAGCGGTTCATCCCTTTGGGGATGTTCCAGTTTCCTGTGCTTCCAGGGGAGCTCTGTTCTCCCTCCATGAAATGCTACCAAAATCTGCTGTGGGTTGGGGACAGGCAGGTTAGGGTGATTACTTGTCCTCAGGCCACCAGCCTGGTGCCCAGATTAGTGATCAGAATGAAGGATAAAACACTCAATTGTGGGAGGTGCCAAAAACATATGCTGGTGATGGAACAAAAACCCCCCGCTGGGTTCCTGCCCTCCCCAGGGCTTGTTCTGGCTTCCTTGACCTTTCCTTTCCCTGTTCCCTGTCCCTTCCCCTCCCCATCCCATCCATTCCCTGGTCCTCCCTTGGCCACTCCCTTGGCCCGTCCCTGGCCCTCCTCCTCCCCCTTCCTCCCATTCCCCCCCATCCCTCCCCAGTTCCTCCCCCAAGCCCTCCCCAGCCCCTAGGGTTTGTCATGTTCAAAGACAGGTCTCTCAGTATCCTCTCAGGCTGTTCTTGACTTCAGAGGTCACAGTATATTTTCTGAGGTCTTCACTGGTCCAGCTGCTACCTAGTTCAGCTGTGGCTTCGAGGAAAGTAGGCTCAGACTTCATGAGACCTTGGAGCCCCACTTCTGTCCCCCAGGAGATCACTCTCAGTCAGAGACCTGGAAGATGACAGGGTGTCTCCTCCCTCCTCTGGGCAGCTGAGGCTCCGACTTTTGCCAGCAGAGTCTCCCATGGGTTTGGGCCAGACAGAGGGGCTGCCTAGGCATCCTTTGCTGTGGCTCCTGTGCATTGAAATGCCGCTGTGGTGGTTGTCTGCCCAAGGCTGGGCAGTTCTGCTGAGCCCAGCAAAACCAGCTGGAACTGTTGGCAATGATTCTCCTCCCAACGCGAGCCCACTGAAGAGAGACAGAGAGCCTTGTACAAACAGTGGCCCTGAGCCAGCGTAAACAGGGGCTGGCGAACTGTGTGTATGTGTGTGTGTGTGTGTGTGTGTGTGAATGTGTGAGTGTGTGAACGTGTGAGCGTTGTGAGCATGTGAGCATGTATGTCTGTATGTTTGTACATGTGTGTACATATGAGTGTTTGAGAGTGTACATATGTATATGTGTTTGTGAGAGTGTTTGTGTGCGGTCAGCAGCAGTAGCACACACCCCACCCCTCCTTCCACCTCTTAGGGTGGACCCCAGGGCTCTTGCCCAGAGACATCAGTCTTCCTCTCAGGAAGATGGGCTCAGTGAAAGGTGGTGGATGGAAGCCAACAGCCAGCCTGGGTCATGCCAGACAGGGCTTGAGCTCAGTGGTCTTCATCGGCCTTCGGAGCTGCCGCTATCCAAGCAAAGAAAAAGCAAAGAGATTCCAGGACCAGGGGGTGAAGCTGGGGGAGAGGACTGGTGGGGGCTGGAAGGCACGCCCTTCCCAGGATCTCACAACAAACCACAGGCAGCTCAGTTTCCCTCCTTCCAAACCCTAGCCCTGGCTCAGCCCTGGGGCCATAGCGCCTTGGGAGCACTTGGAGGGGAAGAGAAGGCCCCCACCCCCTGACCCCCATTCTTTGCCCAGCTCCAAGCTCTGCCACAGTCAGAGCAAACACGATAGGATCCTCCATGGCCAAGCCCCCAGCAAGGATCTGTGCTCCTCTGGGGGAGGTCCCCGCTTCTGGAGGAGAGGTGTATGTGTATATGCATGTGTTCACGTGTGCGCTGGCGGTGGCTGGTTTGGAATCATCTTGGTTACTGTGTAGAATGCACCGTCTTAAGAACCACAGAAACCCAAGAAGGGGCCCAGCCTGAAGCAGCCAGAGCCAGACTGGAGCTTGCACATCACACAGGATCTCATCACGGAGCCATCTAGAGTTCAGCCAGAGAAGCTGGACCAGGTGGGGAGGGCAGCCCTGTGGATCCCACTTTTCACCTCTGGGGCTGCAGGTGCCCTCACCAGGGCCACTTAGCATTTTTGTGACCCTGAGCCAGCTGGGAAACTCAGGAAACTCCTTGTTAGCAAAATGGGAAAATAGAACTTGTCTCCTCGGTCTCCCAGTCAGGACCAAGGAGAGTCCTACAGGGCCACGTTGTCATTATCCTATGACTGGCCAAGGCTGTGTCTAGGCCATAGGGACACTTGGCAGAGCCTACCTCCAGTCATTACTGAAGGCTGGCACTGAGGATGAAACTGTCCTGTGGAAATGCAACAGTGAACTCAAGCTTCATGGATATATACAAGGTGGCCCTGGGACCTTCCCATTTCCTCTTCCTTCTGAGCAGTGAGTGAATGAGGGGTCCCTGTAAGCTGTTTAGCCCTCTTCCAGCCTTCTTGTATTCATGAACACACAGCCCTGTGTGTGCATGTATGTATATATGCATGCATGTGTGCATGTGTGTGTTGTATGTGTATGTATATATGAGTGCATGTGTATGTATTTGTGTGCATGTGTGTGCTCTGATTCCAAGTTGTCTACATCCAGGTGACCTTGTGTGTTCAGACTCGGTGGAGCCAGCAGAGATATGGTCTCTGTGTAGAAGCTGGGAGCAGAGTCCCCCAGGGCCAGTCACAGTGGCATCGATGGTTGGGAGGAGATAGGACAGTAGCATTGCTGTGGGTATGTCCAGGCAGTCACCTCATGAGCTTTGCAAGGTCTGAAGAGACTTGGGGGAAACTATGGTTTGACCTTGGCCAGTGGCAACCAAGCCTGGTATCAATTGGCCTCTCCCCCTTCCCTGGCTCCCCAGCAGATGTGGGGGAGGAAACACTTGCAGATGGACATGGATGGACAATCACCTAGGGATAGCAGTGGCTTCAGAGCTCAGTACCCCCACCATAGAAAAAAACCCCAGCTCCAGAATCTGGGAAGATTGTTATGGCAGTTCTAGGAGAACTCCACAAAGTACAGATAGGACTCCTCAGGCCAGGACTGGCAAGGTCTGATGTTGCCACACATTCCCCACATATGTATCTCACTATCTCCATAATTTAAATTTAAGCCCAGAGACTGTGTATGTGGAAAGGAGGAGTGTGCCCACTCAAATGGTGGGGGGAGCTTTTTTTAACTACTGTTCTCAGTAAATCCCTTTCATAAAAGCTGATGGTGCTCTGGCGGTTGATTGATGAGGGTGAACACACTGGTGGGGGTTCAGAACCATAAACTCTAATCCCTTGATTTAACTCCTAGAGTTCTCAGAGGAACAACCATCACCTGTCCCTCAGGACAGCTCAGGCTGGTCAAGACCAGACAAAAGACATGAGACCCTCAAAGAATGTCTCTCTGGGATGTCTAGATTCGTCCTGCCCTTCAGTACAAACATCCCAGCTTCCTGAAGACCTCAGGGGCTTGGGGTATAAGAGAGTGTGGTGGAAACAACCCAAACAAGCTGATTGCAGGCCCAGCTTCAGCAGTGACCATGGAATCCCTTTCCCTTTCGCATCTGTAAAATGGGCATAAACCTCAGAGGGTAAGGTAATACATGTGATTAAAGTGCACCATGGCTTGAACCCAGCTCTCCTGGCAAAGGTCCACAAAAACACTTGACTATGAAGGACTCCTTTCCTTTCCATCAAAGCAAGTTCTCAGCAAGTGATATAATTACCATTACACAGTTGGGTCCACAGAGGCTAGGCTAGTATCCCTTAGCAAATCAATAGGTTGGAACTCTAGCTCTGCCCTGATTAGGTGTGCGACCTTGGGGAAATCTCTTGCCCTCTCTGAACTTTCTCAGCTTCCTCATCTCCCAGACCTGCATGTTACACCTCTAACTTCCCTCAGGCAGCAAGAGAAAGATACTGCTGTTTCTGGGTAGTTTTGAAGGAGTACCCTATGGCCACCAGCTTCCTTCTCCTTTGCCTGTTCTGAAAGGCTTCCAGGCAGGTTCTGAATTGTCCTGAGGCTGAAAAAGGGTTGTGAGAAGGCACCACACATGACTGGTCACCCTGCAGACCACACTAGGAATGGAAGTGCACCCAGGTTCCAGTTTTATCCAGTGCTAGGGCCCCTCAGCCCTTGGCCAGGATGACTGTCCCAGGGGAGCAGGTCCAGCTGAACTGGAACTGAGGACCCAGAAACCCTGCCCTCCCACCCATCCTTTCACCACAAGTGGCTCTTTGCTGAGAGCCAGAGGCCTGTCCCTGACTTCCAGGGCCCTTGGCCATGCATTGGTTAGCAGACACAGCCCCTGCCCCCTGAGCTCTGGGAAGGAGCTATTCACATTCCCATCTGAGATGCCAGTGCCCACCCAAGCCAAGGAAAGGTTGGGGAATCATGTCCATAGGCCTCCAAAGCCACCATCTCTGGCCCATACCATCAGGAAGAAGACAGGCAGGGGAGGGGCAGGGGCCTGGGGAATGAGGAGCCTGTCCCCTCCCTCCAGCCTCTCCACACTTCCATGTTCACTGGAAGGAAGGCTGACAGAGGTCTGTTCCACAGCCATGGGGTCCCACTTCCATATTCCCATCCCTAGGGACCCTTTCCTGGGCCTGATTTCACCAGGGTTGTGTTAGAGCACACCCCATATTCTCACTAGGGCCACCATTCCAACCCATGGAGGAGGGGCTCACCTATTGCTTCAGAAGAAGGCCGATGGTGGCTGAGTCTGGAGGAGGCCAAGCTGATGCCAATGAGTCCATTGAGGCCCCAGGGATTCTGGACAGCCCTGGGCCCAGGGGTCTTTCTCACCTTCCCATGGCTTTGTGACTGTCCTGAGCTGACCCAGGAGCCAGGCACAGCCCACTTTCCGGCCTTCCTCCAAGTTTACTTTAGCTTTAAGCTCCAGGTGATTTCAAAGCTGTACCAGAGCCTGGCAGGGTGACAGTGTAAATCAAACTGAGAGAGTCCCTGTGGATGCCTCGGCCTTCCGTGGAGCTCTGGACACTGTCAAAGCAGCAGCAGCCTCAGCCCAGAGGGACTGCGTCAGAGAAGGCTCTTAATTCCTTCCTCTTGCTGACCCTGTGGAATTTGCACATTCAGAAGCATCGTGTCTTTCAAACACCGCTGATTGTGTTTGGCAGCCGGCTGGACCAGGGGAGCTTGTTTTCGCTAAAATGAAATCAACTTTCAAAATAAATCATCGGCAACAACATTCTACTCCCCCAAATCATATAATCCTATTAACAGACTCATTTTTTCATTGTCACCGAGTTGACAAGATTGGCCAAGTTTCAACACGTGGCAACAGAAAGCTGGAGAGGAGGCCCAACCAAAAGAGGGAGCAAGGCCTGGGCCCAGGCCTGCCCCAGCCTGAATGCAAGTGGGACTGCTAGCAGGGACAGCATCAGAGACCCAGTCTCTGCACACTGTGCCTGGGAAGTGGACCTCTCTTACAGCCACCACCCTCAGAAGAGTGAGTCCAAAGGGCTACATCTTGGGCCACAGAAACAGGGCATGCTGACCTCAAAAGGCCCTTTCTCAGAAATTCTGGGGGATGAAAGGAGAAGAAAGAACCCATGGCATGCCTGTCCTCAGCAAGGAGTAGTTGGGGGAGAGGGGCTCAGCTCCCCTCCTCATTGTTTCCCCCAGGGTCCAGGTCTGGTTTAGCTGGGCAACAAAGGGCCTTAACAGCATCAAGCATAGCATTGCTGTCAGTTGGGCACAGGATAGATGCTGGACTGATATCCATTTGGGGTAAACAGACCCAAAGCCTGGAGTCTCTGCTTCCATATTCTCGCCCTAGGCACCCCTTCCTGGGCCCATGAATCCCCAGCATCCTCCAAGGCTCAGCTCAAGGGTCCATGCTTTAGACAAGGCCTCTCCCAACGCCCTCCTTCTCACTACTTGTGTCTCGTCTGTCTGTATATGTGGTAGAAGATCAGCTCCCTGAAGGCAGGGGCTGGGCGTTTTTAGTTTTGTATCCAATTCAATACATTTGTTAGTTACTAAACTGTGTGCCAGGCTCTGTGCTAAGTGCTGAGGATAGAGAAAGAGATAAAGGGCAGTCCCTGCCTTGAAGGAGCCTCCAGTCTAATGGCATGTGGGGATGTGGGTGCATCAGGGGTTCCACTGTGGGCTAGTACCTCAAGACAGCCCCTCTCCTTTCTTCTTCCGGAAAGAGGCCTGCCTCCCACTTCCTCTCCCCTGCCTCTGGGCGAGCACTCTGCCAGGCCAATGTCTGCTGGCCCGGTTCCGCCCCAGGCTTCTGTGTCTGGGCCTGACCTCACTCTCCTCCTCCAGGCCCAGCCACTAAGGGCCAACTTTCTCCTGGCATGCAGGCTGCTGGCTTCAGGGTCTCCATTCCTTCAGGACACATTCCCCAAACTCCTGAACCTGGTCCAAGGCAGAGACCACAAGCCTAGGGCAGAGGGGCTGCCCGGAGCAATTTCCCTCCTTTCTCAACCGCATAAAGAAATGCACCCCCCTCGGGGCATGGGAGTGGGGGCAGTCTGGGCCACAGAAGGGCTTCTCCACAGAGCAAACCTCCAAAAGCTAGAGGTCACTGACTCCACCGGAAAAGAAGGGACGGCCTTTCTGGGTCTGAAGCATCTCTGAGCGAAGGATGAGAATGTCCTGGCTTAGACGGAAAGGAAGGAGCTAAGGCATGAAAAAGACCGAAATGCAGGGCTGGCCGTGGGGCTCTTTGTGCTGTGGATGCCCCGGGGGCAGGCTTGGCATCATAGTGCCCAGGAGCAGTCCCATTGGCCCCAGGCTGCTCCCAACGGTCCTCAGTCCTGTGGGATTTAGAAGACACTGTTCTGTGATTGGCACATCAAGTCCGTTCAAACTCTGCACCCCCCTCCTTCTCACCCTTAATCCCAAGTGGATGGCACCTTGGAGTTGATCCAGACTCTCTCCCCTCCCCCAGCAAGGTCTTCCCTCCACTGGAGTAGCAACAACAATGGGGGACCTCTTTGGGGCTCAGCCGAGGGTCTGTCTGGGTAATCGGATGGGGCAAGTAATTCTCCTGGGCAGCAGAAGTCCTGAAAGGTGGTTGGTTATAAGTGAAGTGGAAAGAGCACTGAGCCTGGAGTCAGAAAGGCTAGAGTTCAAATCCGGTCACAGACACTCACTAGCTTTGAGACTCTGGGCAAGTCATTGAATCTCTGTCTGCCTCTGTTTCCCCATTTATAATATTTACAAAGTGGGAGTAGCAGCTCTTCTTTCCCAGAGTTGTAGGATCGAATGGGACCATATTTATAAATCTTCCTGCAAACCTCAAGGGACTCTAGAATGTGAGAGACTATTGTTGCATTGACAGGTTGGTGACGAGGCCACTGGACCAGGAATCCCAGATCTTTGGAGCTGGCTCCCCTACTGACAAGAACCGGGGCTCAGTCTTGGGAGCATGGGTAAAGGATCCGCCTGTCCTGCTGACAGGCTACTCCTGTCTACAGAGTAGAGGTGGGCAAGCACCCACACGGAGCCCCAGACTGAGAGCATCCCCATGAGCCAAGCTTCAGCCCACTTGCTCTTCCTTCCAGTTTTATCTCCAGCCTCCAAGTTCTTGCCCAGACTGTGCGTGTGCCTGCAGTGCACTCCCTTCTAATCTCCCTTAGAATTTCTAACTTGGCTTCAACACTCTATGCAAACACCATTTCCTTTTATTACCCCTCTCCACTTGTCATTTGCTGCCCCATCCTCACACGTGTGTACTGACTCCTCTGGTGTAACCCCTCCCACCCCCATAGAAGGTCAGCCCTGGAGGACAGGGAGTATTGGGTTATGAAGGCTGCTTGTAGAATAAAATAATGACCATGCTGGGTCTTGGTTCTCATTCTGTGAATTGTTTCTGGGCTGGTCTCAGCTTTGGGGCACTCTGCCCTGCACTCTGCCTGAGCTCTGCCTTGTCCCTGCAAGTCCCACCAAGGGCTGGCCCTCAACTGGGACAGACACTCCTGGCCAGGTCAGCAGAGGAGGGCGCTGAGCCAGACACTGGAACCTCCACAGCCCTCTCAGGATCTGGTCCCGGGATCCAGCTCTGGAGCCCACCCTAAATGCCCAGGCTCAGCTCCTGGGGTTTTATGGTTCACTCACTCTATGGGCCCCACCCAGTCAAAGTTCTTGACTCCTGCTGAAGGACTAGTTCCCTCTGCTCCCTTGTAGGGTTTGACATCTTCCTCTGTCTGGATCTGGGCTTCATTGTGCCCATGTGTTTACTGGGGGGTTACTAAGGTAGATGGCTTGGGGTAGACAATGCCAGGCTGTCTAGCAAGATCCCAGCAGGGGACCCCAGAAACCCTGGGTGCCTCCCTTGGAGACGACTCTGGAGCTGCCCACAAGGCACCGAGAGTTCCTGGGATGGCTTTTCGAACTTTGGGATATCTCTAAGAGGAGAGTGCCTCCTTCTGAGGAGCTCCGCACTTTCTTGCTCTGTTTCCCTTGGGCGTCCAGAGCATATGAAGCAGGGTGGACTTCAGATCTCTGTTCTGAACCGGAGGGGGACAGCATTTATCCTAGCTTCCCAGCGGGTCCTGAGGTGGGGAAGGAGAAGCACCTGGTTAGAGGCTGGTGATTGCCGAGGCCACCAGAGCGGGGAACGTCAGCGGGGCAACGCCGGAGGCGGGGAGACCATTGTGGGGGCGCTGGGGTGGGGGAAGGGAGCGTCAGAGAGGGGAGAGAGCGGACCTGGAGACCCTGCTCGATTCTGCTTTCACTTTCTTTTCTTATTAAGCAATCCCCACCTCTCTGTTAGTTCTCTGCGCTTTGCCAGGCTCTGTGACAGGATAAAACAGTGACCTCAGTGACTCTACTTTTTAGGAGACCACACCTATATATATTATGGGTGTAAGTAAACCCCAAGCAGGGATTGGAGGGAGGGGCCAGCGGGAGGCTGGGGGAGGCAGGAGGCCTGCCGAGGAGGTGATCGTGGAGCCTCGCCTCTGAAATGGTGAAGTGAGAAGAGGACAGGCCAGAAGGAGCAGTGGTCGGTGCAAAGGCAGGGTTGGAGGGTCGTGTCTGAGAACTAGCAGACGGCCTCTGTGCTGGATTGTGACGTGCATCCCATGGGGCAGGCATTTCCACAATAGGTTGTGGACAGATTCCCTTAATAAGAAGACACTGGCAAAGGTCAGGTGTCGGGGGAAGAGTGACCTGGGCTCCGCTGCAGGGTCACACCTGGGTGACTTCACAGACCCTGCCCTAAGTCCTGCAGCTGTTTCCATTCCCCTGTTAATTAGGGCGTCGAACCAGGTTTCAGTCCCTCGGATGTCTCCCGGGCCGCGGCCCCTCTCTCCTAGAAGGTTCCCGCGGGGGCCATTAGGTCTGTTTTCTCAGAGGGTTCACTGAGGGGAGGGCAGGTTTCGGGGCTGTGAAGCAACAAATGAACGCCTATCAGGGGATGATAGAGGCATAACCCTGTTAAGCCCTGAGGCCAGCGATATAAGCAGTTCCAGAAGGACATTGAGGGGCTTACTTCTAAGGGGGAGACTAGGAGGGAACGGAGCTGGGAAAGGGCCGCTGGGTTTGGAGTCGGGGTTTGGATGAGGATTCACACTGAGAGTCCTTGCTTTGGCGTGGGACTCATGCAGAGCCGGGGCTGCTCTGGACACTGATGTGGAGCCATCTTTGAAGCTGATTTATCGTGGAACACGATGGCATCACCCCTTTCACCTTGGGCAGACAGTGGCTCTCTGTCCCTGGTCTGGAACCTTGCCTTTGGAACTCACAGTTACTGCAGATGGCTGATCCCTTGCCCGGTTGAAATTGCCGCCATGTATAGAAGCAACATTTATCTGCTCATACTAATATGACAATCCCCCCCTGCCCCAGGATCACCCAGAGATGCCCAGACTTACTGCAGAAAAACCCCTCCCCAGAGTTTAGTCTGCCATCCACCTCCAAACTCAAGTAGATCGTTGGGCCAAGATCTCCCAATGCATCCTGAGTCATCTCCAGTCATCCTGATAAAATATCACATCACTGGATTCAGATGTCTCTGGAGGAGAAGTGAGGCTGGTGACCCCCCCATACCCCTCCCTCACTCAAAACAAAGTCATCATTTCTCTGATGGCATGGCCTTCTTCGAAAACAAAGGACAAGCACAACAGCTTCCTACCCAAGTCTCATGCAAGTTCGGAGGTTGTCAATAGAGGAAAGTCTAGTCTGACTCAAGCTTCTACTTTCCTGTTCTGGAGAGAATAAGCAAAAAGTCCACAGAGAAGGTGGCCAAGTCATGGAATGCTGGCTGCTGGTGCTGGTGTCTGTTGGGACCGCCATCTTCCGTCTGACCTTGGTGGAGTACTGAGATGCCTGCTTCCCGCAAGCATTGTGGGACTTCGAGCAAACATTGTACATGTCTGAGCAGGTGGTACTAACAGCTTGGGCAATGGAGCAAAGAAAGCCACTTTTGAGATTCAGGATTCAGAGGGACGGGATGCCACCTCCTCAGGAGTGACATGGGGCCAACCTCAGGTCAGAACTCTTGAGGAGGACATCAGAATCTGAGCTGCCCTCGGCAAGAAAAAGCGCGACCTATCTTCAGGAGACCACTAGAGATCACAGGGTCAGGAAGAGCAGTGGGGCCTCTGCCCCTTTCTAGAAAGCCCACCTAAGCCCGGGGCCACCAGGGGCATGTGAGGCAGGAGCCTGAGTGCCCTCAGCTTTCCCCGCCTTCATACACTTCTCCAATACCGGAAATTTTTCTGCTACCTAGTTGTTGGAGAAAGAGTCATCAGTCTGACTGTGCTAAAAAGAAAAGCATAGTGCTGCTCCTCCCTCCATCCTGCTTCTGGGAGAGGGGGGCATACTTTCCATCTGAGATTATTTCTCCCCTCCCCCCAAAGGACTTCCTGAGCCTTTTCTGTGGCTCTTCAGGGTAGATGAGATCTGGCTTTCCTGGTGCCCATCCCCCCTGCACTGTTCTATCTCACAAATGTTGTGTCAGACTTTTTTGGGACCCAGGACCATGATTTCGTGGGAAGGTGGGGCCTACTTGGTGGGGAAATTTCTTGTATTGCATTAGATTAGTGACATATCTTTAACAGTTAACAACAATACTAAAAGGGCTCTGATTAATCAATAAACATTTATGAAATAAACGCCTGCTTTGTGCCAGGCACCACATCTCTGGGAACCTACAGTTTAGGAGCTCAAGGTGCTCCTTTGGAGACTACCTTGGTGATTCTCACTGGCTGTCCTCCTCTGGAGGAGGGAGGGACATTATGCTGAGCAAGACAAATTAGAGTCTGTCCACATCCCAGTAGTGGAGGCAGGTCACACAGCCCCTTGCACCATGGCCACCACTGGTTTGCATGACTCTTTGGAATTTTCTGGAGGTTTGTGACTAACCTTTATGAAGACACTCCCAAAGGGACCAGCTGGGGCACGGTCCACCATTGAGGTGTGGCTGGGCAGCGTTTGTCCACACCATGCTCAGTCTAAATACAGCAGAATTGCAAGGTAGAAAACTAATCACCTCTCCTTTCTGCTGCAGATTAGAGACAATGGTCTCTGGGGAGCTTGGAGTCAGTTTCCCCCAGCCTTAGCACAGACTAGCCTGCCTGAGCTTTGGAGGACCCAAATGTAGGGGACCACAGCTCATAGATCCACCTGGGATTGGTCAGTTGGTCAGGCACTGGCCAAGGGTTCCTGTGTCCATCTGGATCTGCCTGGAATTTGGGAGAAGCCCAAGGACTCTGACAGCACAGCACACCTTTTCAGGGCTGGAAGAGTTGCCAGTGGCCTCTAGTCCAATCTACACCCGAGATAATCCTCGGCCATCCACTCAGCCTGTGGTCCGCCAGTGTGAACTTGGAGGGGGAAACCCTCCATTGACCAAGGCAGCCCCTCCATGTTCCAGCAACTCCAACTGTGACCAAATGTCTTCTGACAGCCCCTCATTGGGCGTCCGTCTGGGGAGGGAGCAAATCTAACCCCCACCCCTCCCCTTACCACAGGACAGTCCTTTAACTGAAGACAGCTTCCACACCCTGCCCCTAAATGGACTTTACTCCAGGTTACATGGTAGAGAGCCAGCAAGGACAACAGAGGACCTTTAGTCCAATCCCCTCCTATGAAAGATAAGAAAACTGAGTCCCAGTGAGGTAAAGTGGTCTGGTCACGTAGTAATCATTAGCAAAGGGAATATTTGGACCCATATCTTCAGAGAAGTGGACCTGGAGTCAGGAAGACTTGAGTTCAAGTGTGGCCTCAGATACTTCCTAGCTGCATGGCCTTGGGCAAGTCACTTAACCTCTGTCTTCCTCAGTTTCCTCATCTGCAAAGTTGGCTGATAAGAGCACCTGCTATCCAGGATTATTGTAACCATCAAATGAGATAAGTGCCAGGTGCTTAGCACCATATTGGTATTAGCTGCTCTTAGTACTATCATAGACATTCTGACTTCAATCCAACCCTTGTGCAGTGCCACACTGCCTTGACTGACTGCCATGTCCCTGAGCTGGGCCTTTGTCAGGGCCCTCAGACCTGTCCCAACTCTGAGTCTCCCTGGACATAGGCCAGCTGTCAATGGCAGGCTCTTCTCCCTCTGCATGGTAGGCTCTCCACAGGGAGGGAAGGCGCCCCGGGCCTGCCCCATCCTGCCCTATTCTGCTCCATCCACCCTGAGCATCCTTGGCAGTGATGAGATGAGCTCAAATGAATGCCTTTCTCTAGAGGTCCTGCCAACAGCACCTCCACATCTACAGGTGGGAACCATGGAGGGTGGGAAGCAACAGACACCTTCAATCCCCAATGCCATGAGAGACAACCCTGGACAGACTGCCCAACACACCCCAGCCATGGGCCACTGGATACAGCCAGGGAGACTGTGCATGCTCAGGACAAAAACTGGGAACTCGGTTTCAGAAGGCCCCATGACCCTTCCCAGGGATGTCCTGGCCCAGCCTGAGCATCAGCAGAAGTCTTTCTTACTTCTAGAAAAGGAGAGCCACCCTCTGGTTTCTCTGGCCCAGTTCCTCTGAATGTGCCTGAGCTGGGAGGCTGAGCAGTGCAGGACCTGGTCAGTAGTCACAGACACTGTTGGGGACATGAATGTGATCTGGGAGTGGGGAAAACTGGGGACCTGGAGCCACTGGTTCTGACCCAGATGGTCTGGTGCTCCCTGGCTGACTTTGGGCTGGTTCTCTCAGCGGGCTCATCTATAAAGTGAGGGATGAGAGAGTGGGGGCCGCTAGCTCTGAGAGTGTGTTGACCAATGAAATGAGCCTAGAGCTCTGAGGATAGAAACCGTGTGTGTGTGTGTGTGTGTGTGTGTGTGTGTGTATGTGTGTGTGTGAGTGTGTGTGTGAGTGTGTGTGTGAGTGTGTGTATGCGTGTGTGTGTGAGTGTGTGTGAGTGTGTGTATGAATGTGTGTGTGAGTGTGTGTATGCGTGTGTGTGAGTGTGTGTGTGTGTGTGTGAGTGTGTGTGTGTGAGTGTGTGTGTGAGTGTGTGTGTGTGTAGGGTATTTTGTGTTATCACTTCTTTGTTGTCTTATCGAGAAATTTTAAAATATTCTTACCTTCCTACCTTCCTCTCCTCTCCTTTGTCTTCCTTCCTCCCTCCCTCCCTTCCTTCCTTCCTCCCTCCCTTCCTTCCTTCCTTCCTTCCTTCCTTCCTTTTCTTTCCACCCTCACTTCTTTCCTCTGCCTCCCTCCCCCACCCCTTTTTTGCATTCTTCCTTTCAGTAGCTACTAGCCTTTGTTAGGACTTAGCCTGGGGGAGAGATCCTGGGGCGCATGTTTCTACCTTCTAAGGATGATGGCATAGGTAGAATTCTGACCTATGGATTTGGGCCTAGGCTATGTTGTCTAGACTGTCTGTTGTGCCTAGCACATGACCTGTTTAACAATGATGGAACGTAACAGAAATCTCTCTGTGTTCTGTCTCTCTCTCTGTCTCTCTCTCTCTGCCTGTCTGTCTGTCTCTCTCTCTCTTTCTCTCTCTCTCTCTCTCCCTCTCTCTCTCCCTCCCTCCCTCCCTCTCTCTCTCTCCCTCCCTCCCTCCCTCTCTCTGTCTCTCTCTCCCCCCCTCTCTCCTCTCTCTCCTCTCTCCTCTCTCTCTCTCTCTCTCTCTCTCTCTCTCTCTCTCTCTCTCTCTCTCTCTGTCTCTCTCCCTCTGTCTCATGTCTCTCTCTCTCTCTTTCTCTCTCTCTCTCTCTCTCCCTCCCTCCCCCCCCCCTTCTCCCTCTCTCCCCTGCCCTTACTTTAAGCCCAGCAGCAAGGGAAGGAGTAAAACGTGACCTGAGGGCCTGGCCGCAGCGTCCAGCTTCCATCAGTGTTGTCAATTATGGCAGCCAACTGCTTAGCTGTCCTCCGGGGCCATTATGCTGCTCAGGGCGTCCCTGAGAGATTACAGGATTAGGTGGGATAAGAGAAGAGGAGGTCAGTGGATCAGCGGCCATGAGAAACGATGAGAGCTTTACAATCATTATAACTACTCAGCTTTTAAACAACCTGATCAGAAACTTTGCTTTCTCAAGGCTAAAGCACTTTTTCAAGGGCTTGTCAGGGTAGGGAAGGGCCTCACTCGCCCATGCTCCTGGAAATCTGGAGGCCCGTCCTTGGCCAAGGCTCGAGCTTCCTGGGGGCCCACCTGACCAGTGAGAGCATGGCTTTTTGGAAGCAGACTCTTCTAGGAAACCCACCTTTGTCCTGGTTGTTCCCCGCTGTCCCCCCACCCCAAGACCAAGCTGTACTGAGAGATGACGTGTAAAGGCTGGGGAGGACAGACAAGAGAGGCAATTACAAAGGAGGTGAAGGGGGGTGACAATAGCACCAGCAGATGAAGAAGCTGACTCGGTCATTATAAAGTGAAGGAAAGACCAAGAAAGAGGCAGCGCACCGCAGACCCATTCCTTCCTCACCAGGCTGTTCAGCCAGCCTGCTCCTGCTCTGTGACTCACCCAGGATCTTCTTGGGACAGCCGCCTCCCAGCTCTAGAGAAGCCTCTGCTTCTGGGGGAGGCCCATTCCTGGGCTGCTTCTCCCCCCCTCAACCTTCCCAGTCTCTTTACACGTTAATCCCCAACACACACCCTTCGATCCAATGACACTGGACATTCCATCTCTTGGGGTCCAGAATTTTTTCTGGCCATCCCCCATGCCCAGAAGGCTCTCCCTCCTTGGTTCTGACTGCCAACCTCCCTGGCTTCTGTTAGCTTCCCTGGAGACCCCACCTTCTGCAGGAAGCCTTCCCCAACCCCTCTTCATCCAAGTGTCTTTCCTCTGTTCAGTATTCCCTGCTTCCTTTAGGTTGGTTTGCATGTCACCTCCCCATTGGATTATGAGCTCCCTGAGGGCAGGAACTCCTCAGTGTTTAGCACAGCCTCTGGCACATTGTAGGTACCCGATAAATATTTATTCACTGATTGCTTCCTGCCTGTCGGTCAGTTTACCAGAAGTTGGTCTGGTAGATAAAACAGGAAGGGAAAATAGAACCAAAATCTTTTGCTCCTTGTAAATTCTGATTGTGTATTAGAGGACTAAGATATGCTTTGGGGGCTATTTTCACTCCTTTGATTCCCAGCCTTAGGCCAGCATCCTGCACTCTCTCCCTTTCCTTGCAGCTTTCCCAAGTGTCCAAGCCTTTCCTATCCATAAGAAAGCTGCAATCAACCCTCCGATATCATCAGGTTATCATCCTGCATCTCTCAGAAAAAGCTGTCTACACCTGCTGCCTCCTCTTCCTCTCATTTATTCCTCAACCCTTAGTAATCTCAGTTCGGATTTCACCAGCTTTGCTTTCTTCAAAGTTAATGATTTCTGTGTTACCTTATCTGGTGGGCTTTGCTCATTCCTCGTGTTTCTATATCTTTCTATTGATCATGTAGACTTCTCCACTTTCTTAGCTGAGAACCTTAAGTCATATTTTGCTGAAAAAAATAGAGGCCATGAGCCCTGAGGCCCCCTTCTCCTGTCTTCCTTATTTCTCATCACTCAGATGTCTCCTGCCACTATCTCTGCAACACCTGCCTCCTTGCTAAGGCTCCCCACTCTATATGAGCAAACCATCACCTTCCATTCCATCTTCTCCCAAAGATCATCCCCTCCATCTTCTCCACTCTCTCATTGACCTTTAATCTTTCCCTTTCTGCTGGCACCTGTTGCCTATAATCACAACCCACGTCAGCCTCTCCATTCCTTCATCCCTCCCTTCATCTCTCCCTCTACCCATCCCTCCATTTCTCCATCCATCTGTGCTAGAGACATCCCATGTTTCTCCTGCCCAGGGTGGCTCACTTTCTTTAGAAGGCCTTCTACTGTTGATGCCTCCACATCCTCTCCCACTCTCTTCTTGGTACAGGCCAGCTTCCAGCCTTTTTTTAAGGCAAATGGCTCCCCCCAAAGTGATCAGTGGTCCTTTAATTGCCACACCTAAGTCTCTTCTCCATCTTCATCTTCCTTGAGTCCTTCATCCTCTGATACCATCAGAGATACCATACTCTCTCTTCCTCCATTAGGATCAGGTTTACTGCCCAGGTTTAGAAATGCTCATCACTAGACTGGCTCCAATGTAATTAAATGTGTGCCACAACAAGTGTGGGAACCAATTTATGGGGGGATTGGGATCTGTCCAGAGGGAAGTGTCCCTCTCACTGCTAAGATCACAGACCTCTGAAATACTGAAGGACCCTATATGGCCATGGGGTGAGACTGGAAGGAAAGAGATGGGTTCTGACCAGAACATGGTTGTGAGAGCTCCCTAAATGTCCAGGGACTGGCTCTTTGGGCATAGCTCTGTTACTGAGCAGCTGTGGGACAGGGAGAAAAGTAGCTCCCATTGCAGGCCTCAGTTTTCTCCTCCAGGGAGGTGACCTCTGAGGCTCTTACAGCTCTGACACCCTCTAACTTAGGCTGGGCCAGCTCCAGGACAAGGATTTCCAGTATGAATAAGCAAATGGCCCACTCTAGGCCCTGTTCTCAGCTTCTGGGGCCCTCCGGCAAAGGGCCCTGAACCATCATGGCTGTTGGACATTCCTTTCCATCAGCAAGGCCTCTAGACAGCTTTTAAATTCCTTTAGGTGAAAGGTCCCCATTTCCCCCAAATTTACAAGGGCAGAGTGGGTGACTTGAGCCACACCCCACTGGCACAGTTTCACATAAATGCCCATCCACACCCCCCAATGGGCAGCAGGCCCATCCAGGCTGGAGAATAATAGCAGGGCGGTACCTTTGCTGGGCTTCTTTGGCAAGAAGAAAGCAGGAGGTGGCTGCAGCCAGACACCCTGGCTCCACTCACATACACACACATACTCACCCAGGTAAGACAGTGTTGAGCTGCCCCCACCCCTCTGAGCAGGGAAGAGTCTGAACCTCCACCTAGAGGATGGACAAATGGATGGACAGAGGGACAGATTGACGGATGGACTGATGGATGGGTGGATGGATGGATAGATGT
Source organism: Bettongia penicillata ogilbyi (assembly GCA_023548195.1). Classification (NCBI taxonomy): domain Eukaryota; kingdom Metazoa; phylum Chordata; class Mammalia; order Diprotodontia; family Potoroidae; genus Bettongia; species Bettongia penicillata. The sequence goes on along the minus strand of JAJHZJ010000095.1, from coordinate 1,420,146 downwards.
TGGATGGACGGTTGAATGGACGGTTGAATAGATGGATGGGTAGACTGATGGACAGATGAATGGATGGAAGGATAAGTAGTTGGATGGGTAGATGAATGGATAAGTGATCCAACTAGATTGGCCCCTTGTCTTCACTGAAGCCTCATTCATGTGTACACGCACATGTGAGTGCATATTGCACATGTGTGTGACAGAGAACAAGAGATAAAGAAGGAAGAGGAAGAGAAAGGGAGGAAGGATGGAAATGAGGCAGAAGGTAGGAGAGAGGGATAGGAAGGGAATGGAGGAGAGGGGGGAAAGGGTAGATAGAGAGGAGAGGAGGCAGTAAAGAGGGGAGAAAGAAAATGGGGGAGAGCTAGGGAGAGAAAGGGGCAGGGAGCTGGGATAAAGACCCTAGAGGCTCTAAGTTATCTGTCTATTAGTGTTATCTATCTATGATTGGAAAGTTCATCAGAGACAGGGCTCTCTCCATCACACCATACAGCAGGGACAGAGGCAGAGGTCCTCATCTGCCGGAAGTGACCACCTGGCATAACTAGTCAAAATGTAAAAGAAAAATAAAAGCCTCCATAGCCTGGCAAGAAATAACAGAGTTTGGGTTGCAGGTGTCAGTACTCATCATACCCATCCGTTTAGAGATCAGTAGGCAGTGAAGCCCCAGACAGCTTAAAGGGAGAGGGGGAAGTACCAGTAAGAACCAGTCCTACTCAGTTTAAATAGTTAGGCTACAATAACAGCATCGAGCCATTCAGTCTCCAAACTCTGACCTAACTTGGGAAACACCAGAATTTGGCAGTATTGCACTTGGCCCTTCTAAGAGGACCCTTGACTGACTCTGGAGCCTTTGGCATCTTGGCCAAATTGGAGGTCACAATATGATGTGTCTGAAGGGCAGTGAGTGCCCTCCAGGTGCTGGTGCTGGATCCTCAGCTGTGGGCACCTATTTCTCTGCTGCTGAGACTGAGGAGGGGCCATGGATTGTGTTTTCTGGAATGGGATGTTTAATCAGCCCCGCCCCTCCTGCAGGTGGCACTCCCTGATGGCAGCCAGCCAGAGAGGGAAGTGGACTATATGTCTTGACATGGCTTAGAAAATCTCAGCAGAAACCAGAAACTGAAAGATGAGAGTCAATTGTTGTCACTAAGGGAGAGGTGTGGAGTCCCAAGAAGCTTTAAGCAGCCTCTTCTTATAGAAGCCCAGAGCCGAGCCCCCATCAGAGGCAGCACCAGCAGAGCTTCCAAATGTGACTTCTGGGAAGCCTCAGGCAAGTCTTCCTCCATTTATCCAATCCACTTTCATGGCCAGGCCAGTGGTGAGGCCTACCCAGAGAGAACCAAGTCTCTTCCATGGCCACAGTTAATTTGTCCTTTTAGTCCCACAGATGCTGGGCTTGTGACAAGGAACAACAATGAGAGCCATTATCGCTCAGCAGATAATTGCACAAGGGTGAAACTGAGGCTCTGAAATGGCCAGAGCAGGGTGCTGGCCACAGCCAGTTGGTCACTCACCCTCACAGAGTGGCTGAACCAAAGGAGGCTCTTTGGCAGCCCCAGGTGGACATCCATATGGTTGAGACACGCTTCCTGAAAGGCTGCTTCAGTCCTGATCCCTGCCTCTAAGCTGGCAAGGTGCCAGGGTGCTGAGCAACCCCTCTTTGGAGGGAATCTCCACATTGGAGGAGCCCTCAACCGCCCCCTGGTGCAGCACCCAACCTGCTGTACCTGCTCAAAGCTTGGTGCTCCCACCTCTGTCTGAAAGCTCCCCTCCAGGGACTCCACTCCAGTGACTAAGTTGCCCACCTCTCTCTCCACCATTCTTATTCTTGGGAGAGTTTTTTCTGACATGACTCAAACTTGGTCAATTTGCCACTTTTATTTTCCATTCGTCCCTTACTCCTCTGGGTCCTTCTTCCCAGGACAGCCCTTCAGAATCATGAAGACTGAAGGCATGTTCTCCCAGTCCTCTCCAGGCTAAATGCCTCCAATTCTTTCAAATGATCCTCAGGAAATATGGACTTTAGACCATTCCCCATCCTGGTTCCCCACTCTGGAGGGTCTCCAATCCACCAACATCCTTCCCAAATCAGCAGCGTTGACCAGAACTGAACCCAATGCTCCAGATGACATCTCAGAACAGAGGGAAAGGGGGACTCAGAGTGAGCTTGAAAGCCACAAGAACCCTTGGGGTCTTTTTCAAATGAATTGCCACCTAACCTTGCCTTATCCTGCCCTGGGAAGGAGACTCTATTTGAAAGCACACAGCCCAACACCTAGCAGTAATTGTTGTCTTGGCAGTAATAGGTACTTATAAATGCCTTTTCCATTCTCACCCTTCCCTGCACTTGGAACATTGATTCTTTGAACCCAAGTATATCATCTTCCACGAATGCAAACAAATCAGATATTTATTAGGCACTCCATTAAATGCTGGGGATCCAAGCAGAAGAGCAAGACAGTCCTAGCTCTCAAGAAGCTCAGTCTGGGTAAGAGCACACATATTGTGGTTTCTGCAAATCTGAGGAAAGATCCTGTGGTCCTCAGTGTTCAGTGTCAAGGCTGGAGAAAGGGCTTCTTTCTTCAGGTTGTTTCTGTCGCTATTTTGGATTCCCATTCCAGAGGTTGAGCCACTTGACAGGGCCAAAAAATTTGGGAGCTATCCCTTTTCTTTTCTGGGTCTTCAGCACCTGTGGCTACTGGGGAGGTAGGAGTTTTGGGGTGTAATCCACAGGAACTGTTGCTTTTGAGGCTCTATGGTGTTTGGAACAATGTCCCAGATTGATAGGTTTGCTATTGATTTATCTAACCCTGACTTTGCTTTGAACTAACTGTCCTTGGTTTCTATTGAATGAGTGGGGGTGGGAAGGAAAACATCAATAAATTAATAAAAGTGACCCTTTGGGGTCACTCATCCACTTGGCACTAACAGACTGGATATCCAGAGGGGAGACTGCTGCTACTTTTAGGGCTATAGGAGTAACCTGAGTAACTCATGAGCCCCCACCAGTGTATGCATAATCAGCCAGGAGAGTCATCTACTTAGCAGTCATTTATTCAGTCTAGCAAGAACGGTGGCTAGAAGGTATTTCTCTCTATACCAGAGGACACAATCCCACAACTACATCCAAAATGTAGAGGATCTGGGGGAAGGGGAGTAAAGAGTATGAACTTAAGGTACAAGAAGAGAGCCGGACTTCTTAAACTCTTTCCACTGACCCCCTTTCCCGCAAGATTTTTATGTGACTCTGGGCATATGGGTATATAAAATAGGTATCCAAATTATACATTTTCTGATAATAAATGATTAAGAAATTTATTTTAAAATAATTTTTGGTATACATATAATTTTATCATTTATAAAGATGAATGCAAATTTGCATACTAATGAGATGAATGTGCTTGTTTATTTTTGCATAAAGAATTAAATCTTTGTGGAACGATTGATACCCCAGGACATGGTGCCTCTTCAATGTTTTTCAGAGTTGCCTGATATTTTCATTTTATAATCATCAATGCTGAAGATACCACCTTGCATAAATACAGAGTACTAAATGGCAGAAATATGTTTAGGGTTATTTCAGAAATTGTTGGAAATCCCCAAGTCAAAATTCATCGAATGATTTCGTATGGACAGTAAAATCACTGCAGTTCATAGCCTGCAATAGTCTTGAATCTGAGTGGAAGTGTTTCTGGTGGCACTTGTTGGCATTGCATGATGTGGCAGCATGTGCAGTGAAAAGTGTGCAAAGTGTGTTCAGAACCAAGGCTGTAGTGAAGTTGTGTGATGCAACACAGGCAGAAATACCTTGGATTCATTACACATTTGATTGTTTTTACAGTTTTCAATTTATTTTAGCTTTCAACATTCACTTATATAAGTTTTAAGTTTTCTCCCCCTCTCTCCCCATGGCATGCAATCTGATATGGGCTCTATACATACATTCCTATTAAACACATTTTCACATTTAGTCATGTTGCATAGAAGAATTATAACAAATAGGAGAAACCAAGAGAAAGAAAAGTAGAACAAAATAAAACAAAAAGAAAACAGTCTACTTCATTCTGCATCCCAACTCCTCAGTTCTTTCGCTGGATGTGGATGGCGTTTTCCATCGTGAATCCTATGGAATTGTTTTAGGTCCTTACGTTGCTGAGAAATCTCTAAAAATTAGTCTTCACACACTGTGGCTGCTTCTGCAAACAATGTTCTCCTGGTTCTGCTCACTTCACTCAGCATCAATTCATATAAGTCTATCCAAGTATTTCTGAAGTCTGCCTGTTCATTTCTTATAGCACAGAAGTATTCCATTACATTCACATACCACAGCTTGTTCAGTCATTCCCCAATGGATGGGCATTCCCTCAATTTCCAGTTCTTGGCCACCACAAAAAGAGCTGCTCTAAATATTTTTGTCCATGTGGGTCTGTTTGCCATTTTTATATTCTCTTTGGAATACAGCTCTACAAGCCATATTACTGGGTCAGGGGTATGCACATTTTTATTGCCCTTTGGTCCCAGTTCCAAATTGCTCTCCAGAATGGCTGGATCCACTCACAGCTTCACCAGCAATGAATTAGTTTTCCAACTTTTCCACATCTTCACCAACATTTATCATTTCCCTGTTTTGTCATATTAGTCAGTCTGATAGGTAGATGTGGTACCTCAGAGTTGTTTTGATTTGCATCTTTCTAATCAATAGCGATTTAGAGCATTTTTCATATGAATATAGATAGCTTTAATCTCTTCCTCTGAAAACTCTGTGTTCATATCCTTTGACCATTTATCAATTTGGGAATGACTTGTAATAAATGTAATAACTGAATAATGGTTGTTTCTCCTTTGCCGAGAGCTCTGCGGTTCTTCCCCACCCAGTCTGATTTTTTTTTTGAAGGGGCATCCCTTGAGTGGCTTGAAGAGGCCTTTTCACTGAATGGATGCATCTCACTCAAAGTGAGAATGTGATGGAGCCTTGGCCTGAAAGTGTCAGGGCCTCACATTTCATCCTGGGCCATCTCCTAGAGTCCTGATGAATGTCAGGCCGCTGGACTCAGATGGCTTAGGAGAGGCAGGTAAGGTGGGTGACCTTGCACAGCCCTCCCTGAAACCTTAGCTCTCTGGGGACCTTGCCTAGAATCCAGTGTCCTCCTCTACATCCTTACCTTTTTTGACCTCTCTGCAGCCTTGATCCTGCACATACCCCACTTCTCCTCCCTGAGTTTTCATGCCCCTGACCTGCCTGATGGCTCCTTCTCAGTCTTCGTCCACCACGAAGAGCCTGATCATGGAGACATCCATGTTTGATCTTCATCAACCTTGCATGTCCCCCAAAGCTTTGTTCCAAGTCTCTTCTCTTCTGCCTTTATATTATTCACTTGATAATCTCATCATTTCCCATGGTTTTCATTATTACTTGCCCTCCCTCGCTCAAATCAAAGTCAATTGCAAGTCATGTCATCATCTTGATGTCATGGTGGTCTTGGAGAACGAAGGACAAGCACAAGAACACCAATTTTGATTCAGTTCTCTATGTATTTTAAAATGAGACCTTTATCAGAGACACTAGCTGCAAAAACCTTTCCCAGTTATCTGCTTCCCTCCTAATCTGGGTTGCATCAGCTTTATTTATGCAAAAACTTTCCAATTCAATGTAATCAAAATTATCCATTTTGCATTTCATAATGTTCTCTATCTCTGGTTTTGTCATAAATTTCTCCATTCTCCATAAATCTGACAGATAAATTATTCCTTGTTTCCCTAATTTGTTTATACCTAAATCATGTACCCATTTGGACTTTATTTTGGTATATGGTGTCTATACCCAGTTTCTACCATACTATTTTCCAGTTTTCCCAATAGTTTTTGCCAAATAGTGAGTTCCTATTCTAGAAGCTAGGGTCTTCGGATTTATCAAACAGTACATTGCTATCATCATTGACTATTGTGTCTTGTGACACATTTGATTTTGGATTAATTTTTGATAATTTTGTGTTCAGCAACCTTTTAGTGACGGAATTGTTTTACAACCTACTATGGGGTCACAACCCACAGTTTAAGAAGCACTGAGAACCCAGAGAGCTGAGGCAACTCCCCATGCAGGAAATACAGGATCCTGATTTTCCTCTCTCAGGTGCTTCTCATGATGTTCACTGTGGAACATGGCATCAAGGAGGAGCAAGCCACTGTGATGTTTGGATGGGCTAGTTCTTTGCAGGGCCAGGTGGCTTAGCTGGGCTCGCTTCTCTCACAGGGTGAGTTCTTTGCTTAATGGGGCCAGTCCTATACTGTACCATCACTCATCACCAGGTCCAGATACTGCTGGATGACATCAAGCAGGCTGATGGGCTCCTAGACTCCTCCCAAGGTACAGCATCCCTTTGGATAGGTTGACCCAGGGAACTTCAATGGACAGTTGCAATCTTTTATACCTTCACCCCTGGGTTCAACAGGAAATTCAGCTTTTTTAGCTAGGGAGTTCCCTTTCCATTTGGCCTCCAGACTGTCCATCTTCCATGATAGTGGAGGTCATAGAAGCACCTTTGGGGAATATACATCTCTGTTTGGTGACTCACCCAACAGCAATGCAGCTGGACACAGTCTCTCTATCCTTATACATCTCCAGTTCTTGGGTAATTTTGGCCAGTGTCTGGGAAGCACCTTTTTGGAGGATGTCCTATGAAAGAGCCTTTCTCTCTTCTGAATTAGTGGCATCCTCATAGTCAGTAATTCAGAAGGCCCGTGGGAACTCAAGTCCTCTGCCTCCTTCAGTCTGTAATGTGCCTGGAACACAGTGGTCTAGAGAGTCCTGTGGGCAAACCCTTCTCAGACCTTCGGTGAGAAGACCCTTCACTTACGTGCTGGCCGTCCTTTCTCTATGTCTGGAGAGAAGAGGATGCAGATGGCCTTTGGTCAGTAAAGAAGGGAATTATGGTCAGTGGGCAGTGATGATTGCTTTTTGCTCACTTGTCTTTTCTGTTGGATAAAGAATGGGATTTTTTTTCCTACCCTCTTTCGTGTATCTTGAAATTTATCCCTCACAATCATATTTCTTCCAGTCAGCATGCAGTGGGTGCTTAATTAATGTTTGCTAAGTGAATACATGATGAAATATATATGTATGAGATCACAGAATTGAGTTTTGAGGCCTTTTCTCCCCTTCTTGCCTAATGCCCTGGAGCTGGCGCACTGGGAATACCCAAAAGAGGAAGACATGATCTCCTTAGGTCTAATGGAAATATGTACCTGTGAGAGAGATCATATTTTAAAACTTGGAACCCACAGCAAGATTGGTTTTAAATAATATGACTACAGAAATAAATAGCAAATGGAAAATGCCAAGAACAGAGAAAAGGAAAACAATACTTACAGGCCATTCAATGCTCCTTGTTTTGACATCTCTAAGAGAGAAGGATTTTTGTTCTTCAGACATCATCACCATTATTAGAATTATTATTATATATAAAATGCTTGAACCAATGGGATTCCTGCTAGCCTCAAGTGAGGAGTCCTTCCTTCCTTTCTTTTCCTCCTGGATCTATCTGAGCAATGGCCAACAGCCTTTCACCCACTCTTGTTTAGAGTGGCCACATCCCAATGGGAGACCTCCCTGGAAGAACAGGAGGTCAGGGTTCAAGGGAAGCCTGGGGCAACAGTAAGAGCAGAAAATGTGATCTCTAGAGCTGATCACTTTCCCTCAATAGGCCTCAGTTTCCTCATTTGTGAAATGGGGATCCTAATAAGAGCTACATCACAGGGCTTCCAGGAGTAGGGACATGGACTGGACATGAGCTTTTGTTGGTATGGGAGAAGGAAACTTTTTAAAAGTTGGTTCAGGTCATCAGTTTCTCTGAAATCTAGATTCTGAGAGATTTACTTAGAGATAAATCAGGGGTTCAGAGCCATTATGTGGCAGAGTCGGGCTTGACCCCAGGTCTTGCTAGCTCCAAGGCCAGCTACTTTGTCATTATGCTCCATTGGCTCTGCATGGATGTTGTAGGAATTCAGTGAGACAACTTCTGTGAAGTGGAGGAAGGAAGGGAACAAGTATTTATGAATACTTCTGATGTGCTAGGTACAGTGGTAAGTGGTTTACCTGTATGATCTCCGTGCATTGCGAACTACAACGAAAGGCTAACTGGGAGCTGTTACTGATATCCTTCCTGTGAATGGTTAGCTGTTGGCCACGATGTCTGTCACAGGAGCAGTTTGGGCCTTGACCTTTTTGTGGGGCAAAGGAAGAGGTAGTCTTTATTTCTGAGAAAACTTTCAATGCCCGAAGCATGTGGTAGAGTCACAGGCTGAGAGTGAGAATCCGGGTGGGGAGAGGGCCTCATGGAGACGAGGGGGATCCGAGCTGGTCCTCAAGCTCCTTCCTGGTGGAGGGTCCTGCAGAGGGTACAGGCAACCAGGCAGAGATTTCTTAGGTGGGGCTTCAGTGCATGTGGAGGGAGGACTGGGTTGGGTTTCCATTTCTGACTCTCCATGGCTGTGTGGCCCTGAGTAACTCACCCTATCTCTACCCCGACTTTCCTCATCTGAACATTGTGGATGTCTGTGAGTATAATCACCCCCTGGGCTGATTCCCTTCTCTGGCCCCACCCTCCAAATGCAGGCATCTTCTGCCTAATCCAGCCAGTCCCGTTCCTCCCCCACCGGTCTCCTTGTAGGTCATCTTTCCACTCTGAGGAAGAAATTTCTTGGTGCGCTCATGGCGGAAATGCTGAGAAGGCAGCAGGGCCACCATAGGAATGGACCATAATTAGGGGGTTTGCCAGCTTTCTGTTTAGGGGAGACTCAGATCCATGCTTGTCCCACTTTGGGGGGTTTATAAAAATAATCATGGATGCGGGGGAGATTTATACCACAGGGCCCAACCAAATTCATTGTGATTGTACCGTTAGAAGGAAAATGAGGAAATGCACCCAGTCTGAGTGGGCCTGGGGTTTACACTCCCAGACTTATGCTGGGAGAGATCCCCTCCCTCTTGTGCTGCCCCCATGATGTCCTTGTGCCACAAAGAAAGGAACACAAGGGCAGGAGTGACCACAAGTGTCTATGAGAAATAACCCACAAGTTGGGAAATGTCTTCTTTAGCAGAATAAATTAAAGAAAAACAAATACAAGACTGAGGTAAGGTAGGATCTGTCCATTGTCCCTGCATCTTCCTGGGATTGTTTATTAAAGCCTGAGATGTCTCCCACACCTCCCAGCTTGTCCATTCAGGTGGAGGGCATTTCTCTTGGTCTTACAGAAGACAGAGTGGATGTGGCCACACTTGTAGCTGCTTCGCTCCTATGCCACTCCTGTGGGACAGCTGCCTTCTCTCTTTGTTACCCTTGAGCGTCTCCCCTCACTTGCACTCCTAGCCCATCACCCTCCCCATCCCTATGGGAGGGGTATTGGTCTTATATATTCCAAAATATTCAAGCTCAGACCCCAGTGATTTCATGGCCAACTGGCCCATTTCCAGGAGCAGTTCTGTAGAAAAACAGTACCAGTAAGATTCTGTATCACCCGACTTCAAGACCCTAGTCAGGGGGTGAAGAACTCTTCAGAGTCTGTTCTCCATCTCTTTGCTCTATGACATGACAACCTCTGCTCTCTATCCCTTACTTTTTTTTTTTACAAGCTTCTATTCATACATAATGCAGAAACCAAACCAGAACGGTGATAATGGATAATGTCCTTAGCTAGAGCAAGCCAGCAATAGAACTAACCAGAAAAGTAACTACCACATAAATTTAAAGACCAGGAAAACTTTGGGATCCACTTCTCTCAGACACAGGGAGGAAAGGAAACAGTTACTTCGCTGTCTGCATCACTTTGAGGGGAACCATCAGATCTCTTTCCCACAGGCCCAGCAGGTCCCCCTGGATCATGGGTTGGCTGAGATGACTTCCCAGAGACCTTCTTGCCACCTCTATGCTTCACCCATCTCTCCCAGTCTAGACTTACCACTGCTTAAAATGCCCTTTGTTCTACTTGCCAAAATGAAGGCAAAACCCAAGTTCAGATGATGCCTGCCCCTTCTTTCAAGTCTTTCCCTCTCTTTCTTTTAGGACAGTTTTAAGAACAGTCTGGTTTTCAGGTCAATGACAGCCTTGGTGTCTCTAGGGTCTCCCACTGACATGCTGAGGTGGCTTTCCTCTGCCCTTAGGACATCGTCTCCGATAGACATAAAATGGGGGGTATTGGCCCATGTTGCCTCCCTCATGGGCTCATTGGAAAGCTCAAATTCACATGGGACATGCCTTGCAGACCTTCCAGGCCCTGCTCTAATGTCTTGGTGGGTCCCTCCCGGATTCTGCATCAGAGGGTTCTCTGAGGGTCCTTCTTTATCCAGCCTGGCCTGCAAGGAACAAAAATGACAGGTGGAGTTTTCATTTTCAAGGAGCCTGGGGACAGAGCTGTCACCAGAGATGGGGACTGGGAACCATGTCAACAAGTCAGCAGGCATTTGTTAAGTGCCTACTGTGTGCAGAACACAGTGTCACCCACAGAAATACAAAGAAAGTCAAAAGCATTCCCTGTCTTCAGGCAGCACCCATTCTGGTGGGGGAGACAGCATGCAAACTGCCAGATACAAAGTGTCTAGAGGGGAAGGGGGAAACCATCTGGCTTCTGGACCCTTTCAGGTGGCACAAGAAGAGGGGGATGGAGAGGCCTGGAGTTGCCGCTTCTGCCAAGGGGATGTCTCCAAGTTTCAGGGTCTCCCAAAGGCCTTTGTTTGCTCTTTTGTTTTCTGAGTGCTCTAAGCTGCTTACATGGCTGCTGGTTCTGGGGCAGGCAGGTGAATCTGGTGTCCTGCATGGAGGAGGCCTGCTCAGAGTCAGGCTATCAGCAGCTCAGGAGAGCCTGCCTCTGCTGGGAGAGACAGAAGGAGCTGAGCCATGCCACATTGGGCCCTGACCTCCAGATACTCTAGGTGTCATATAGCCCCTTGACTGCCCACGGAGGACAGCAGGAGAGAGAGAAATAGCAGCCACCGAAGCTTATTGGCAAGAAATCAGAGCACCGGCAACCCTGCCATAGATATACACTCTGTACACACAGTGGCACACACAGAGACACACAGACAGAGACACGGAGACACACACAGACATACATACAGATTTACACACACAGACACACACAGACACACACAAATACACACAGACATATATAGATACAGAGACACAAAGACACACACAGAGATATACACATAGACAGAGACACACATAGAGAAACACACAGACACACAGAGATACACACATAGACACACAGAGACACACACAGGTACACACAGAGAGACACAGAGACACACAAACAGATACACCCACAGAGAGAGACAGAGACACACACGGAGACACAGACACACATAGAAAGACGCACAGACATACACAGAGACATACACAAAGATACACCCACAGAGACACAGATACACATACAGAGACAGACATACAGACACATAAAGAGACACACACAGAGACACAGACACACACAGAGACACACAGAGATACACAGAGACACACACACACAGACACACATGTACCCTCAACAAAAGTTAAGATGGATCTGAAATCAAGGGTGATTCTTTTGTGCGACTATTAACGGACTCAGGATGAGGATGTGTTTGAGGCAGGGGAGGAGGAGGAGAAGGAGCCCATGCCATCCCTTGCCAAAGCCATTCCAAAGTTATAGATGCCGATCAGTCCCAAGGGTCAGGCAGAAGCAGAGAAGCTTCCAGAGAGGGAGGGCCATGGGCACATATTGGGAACAGTCCTGATGAATAGCAATGCCCACAGTGTTGGCTCTCCCTTCTTCCCTCATTCAGGACCAAGCAGCCTGATCAACAGTTCCACCACCAAGCCCTCACACTATTAATGTATCAACCCTGGGGCTTCCTAGAGGAGTCAAGCAGACTTGTCTTGGATGGAAGTCATGGAACATGGGGGTGGGGAGACCTCTGACCTTTAAGAACAGTTGAGGTCTGGCTCAGGGGGATAAATGGGAGGCCAAATGTTCACCTCAGATGGAAAATTAACCAGCAGCCTTGAACTCTGAAGAGGGGAAATGTTCTTAGCCAATTCCTCCGCATCAAGGGTGTCCCTGGATACCTGATGGATTTCTGAGCCCTCTGCAGCTGGCCGTCATCCATCTCTTCTTGTCCTCTTGCAGCTTTAAGATCACCTGTCTGTGACTGGGCACCACTCCCTGCCCCTCCCCAAGCATGCCCCAAGTCAGAGGAAACTCCTGAGTCATGCCCCTCCTACCTTCACCCTGGCACTTGATTTTTCTCCTCCTTTTTTCTTTGCTGGGCTTTTGCTGTCAGAGGGAAATCAGATTTCTTGCTGCCAAAGGACCTAGACATAGCCTGGTCCAAGTCCCTGAGAGTTAACTGAGGCCCAGATAGGGGAATGAGAAGGCTAAGATCGGAAACTAGGCCCTCAGACCCTGAAAGACAGGTTTCTTTCTATGGTCCTGCTTGACCATGAGCTTCCTTGTCTCAAGGAGCTGGGTCCACACCTGCTGAGGTTGACGTCTTCTAACATGTGACCCACTCCATGCTCCAGGACCTTCAAGGAGAAACCTTTGTTTTCACCCCCTGGATTATCTTTGTCCTCGAGGTTCCAACTTAGTTAGAGAACATGGGCATGGAGTCCATGTGGGATGAGAGACCTGCTGGCTAGGATTGGGGGCACACAGCTTGAGTGGGGCTCAATATCCTGCAGTGCATTCTCAATTTGTAGTACCTCTGAGGTACTGGGGATCTGTGGGGGACAGTTTCTTAATGATCTCCATGGAAGCTGCCAGGGGACAGCTGGGCCAACCACTCAGAAGTAGCCTTCCTTAGCATGCACTGCATCTTCCTAATGCGCAATGTACACACACACACGTGTGTGTGCACACATGAATCCACACATTTCCACATGTACATACGTTTGTCATGTTCACATACACTTTCCCTCCGCATACAGTTTCCTGAAAGGCTCTGACTTTTCCCCAGAGATGTGATTTTCTTTTCCAGAGCCAATTTCTGTCATGATAACCTAAAAGGTTCACGTGACCCAAGGGAGTCGAGATGACAGGACTCATTTGGGGTCAAAGAGAAGAGGATTGGAGGGCCTCTTAGCAACAAAATAAGAGCCAGAGTTTCAAAGTAAAGATGAGAGCTTGAGAAAATATTCTTCCTGTCAGATTGACAGACTGCTGAGTGACTGCCCAGGCCCTGGTGCTCCTTCTTCACTTGCCCTGACTTCTCCATGGGTTTTTGGAGGCCAAGGAAAAGAAGGGCATGTTTCTTGGGCCTGGAAGCTTTGCATCTTCCTACACTGAGAATTCTGGGAGAGAGTCTGGGGGAAAGAGCTCAACGTCCGGCCTCCATAAGGCCCCACTTTGGTGATTCCTGAACTTCTCTGGGAGACACCAGGAAGGAATCTGAGTTTAGTACAGTGCTGGCACATGCTAGGCACTGAATAGGAGCCACTAAAGCAAGTCTGTGCCTTTGTTTCTTGAGAAAGTCATTCTTTTCTTGGAGCCCTGGATGGGGTGGTCATTGTCACCTATCCAGAGAGGGTTTGGGGAATTGCAAAAACACAAAAGCAGGGCTGTTCAGAACTTCTATCAAGTCCTCGTTGTTGATTTAGCCACCAGGTGATGCTGCTAGTCACCAGCCTGATCCTCTTCCCCCAAAGCACCAGGCGCTGGTCCCAGGGCAGCCCACCATTCCTAAGGGATACTCATCTCCCTCTTGTAGAGTTCTGCTCTCCAGTTTTAGGGACATGGTTAGCACAGATTTGTCCAGTTGTAATTTCCATGAGCTCCCATTCTGGTGGGAATTCTGCCTCCAGTGTTGGTCTAACATCTCATAATGAATTATCTGAACGTTGCTATCAGAGTAAATTGTTTTCCAACACACAGACCCCTAGACAAGCATGGGTTCTGAATACAATGGTTTTCACCAACAGGCATAAAATTGACAAGAGAAACAAAATCACAGTATATTCTAGTTCTTCCATGTGTGGGTGCCCTGGCATCTTCTCTCTGGCAAACCCTGCCCACAGTCAATCTACAAGTATCCTCTGAACATTTAGCACAAAATTAACTTGAGATGCCTGGGTTTCTGCCAGCTTTCTCCCCTTGCCCAGGACTGAGTGAAGAGGTGGTTCAGGCAAACACTGTTCCCAAATTCTCATCTATTTGTCCCCCAGGAGTCTCACAACAAACTGAGGGGCTCTTCCTCATGTGCTTGTGATATAGACTCCTAGTCTCTCCTGCCTCATCACTGGCCTCCCTCTTGAAGTGGTACTAACCTGAAGGCTTTACAGCTTCAGAATGGACCATTGGAATCCAAGTAGGCTGTCTCCACCTCTCCCAGCCTCCCACCATCTGAAGCCTAAGTCTGTCTCTCCTTGTGTTCCAAGTCAGCTCTGGTTCAAAGTCTACCCCTGAACTTTCTGACTCTGTACTGAAAAGCAAACTGGAAACCTGGGCCCCTCTTCCCCTTCCCAAGAGGAGGGTTGGCCCCGGGGTCCAGGGCAGGAATGTTGAGCTGGAAGGAGGGGGCACTGCCCCAGTCAAGCCTCATGTCCTGATTTGAGAAAGGCCAGAGCCCAGACTCCAACTCAGGCAATACTGGGGGCTAAGGCTGACATGTAGCAGCTAGATTAACAGAGTGGCCAGTGTTGACCTGACTCTCCAAGGTTTGCAACACGTCTCCATTTATGGAGTGTCCACAAGAGCTCAGACACATTTCCACTGGCCTTCCATCCTGGCAGCTTGAGTCTGGCTTCTCTGTTCCTCTTACTGTCCTTGTCTTCTGAGGGAGTACAGAGCAAAGAATGGCCATTTCAGGAGTAGAATGACCTCCTGGAGCTCCTCTAAGTGAGAAGGGAGGCCCCTTTAGACAGACCACTGGAGACAAGAATGAGCAGAAGGTGGAAGGCTGAACCAAAGCTTTGGGGGCCAGACCCCTGATGTTCTCTGACACTGCTGGAGCACAGAGGCCCCCTGGAGGAGTGTTCATCCTTCTGGACTGCCCAGCACTAAGGGTCGCCTGGAAGCACATCCATAGCAGACTGAGCCAGGAGGAAGGAAAGGGGGGGTCCCCTGCCCCTCCTTCCTCCTTTAGTTGTGCTTCCTCTGGTCCTGGCTTGGGGGTAGGGGGAGCAGCTGTGGGTGAGGGGTCTGTGTGCCAGAGTCCAGAAGCCTGTTTTGGGATGGAGGTGGGCTGGTATATGGTTTCAGTCTTCTCTCCTGAGGGAGAAAACTGTGGAGACTGATCTGCTGATGTCCTGCCTGTAAGCGCTGGGGAGCCAGCCTTGGCAGGGGACCGACCACTTGAGAAAGCCCAGTGGCTCCCACTAATGCTTTAACGATACTGTCCATCAATCACAGCAGGGCTGGCATATCTACCATGTGGATTCAGAGCAGGGGTCTGTGAGCTTATGGGCGGCTGCATTTCCAAGATGGAAATTGAGAAATTAGCGTTTCCAGGAGGTAGGGCCAGGATTTCACGCACAATTAGAAAGAATCACGGTAGAGACCAGCCACGACTGTGCTGCCTCTGGGTCTCTCCCAGGAGTAAGGCATCATCATCTCTGAGGCTGCCTCTTGCCAGGGCCAGCCTGGGGGCCTGGGCACTGTCCTCCCACCTGAGTGCTCCCAGTTCAGCTTCAGCTTCTCCCACCAAAGACAGGAAGGGCCCAGTGGCAAACACCATGACCTCCCTTCTGAGGTAGAGGGGGAAGCCCTGCTCACCCACATCATGCAGTGGCATCTCCTGGCCCAGCCCAGATGGGCACTGAGGAGGAGCAGCTTCCTGCTTTTGGTCTGGGCAGGGTCAGGGGATGAAGCAAGTTCTGGCAGACTCAAGATGGGCCCCTTTTGCAGGGAAGCCTTGAGGGGTCCAGTGTGAGAGACTGAGCCATGCCAGACCATTCATTGAGTGGAGGGGCATGTGTCCAGTGCTACACATGCCTTGGATCTCTCCATTTCAAGCTTCCCACAAGATCTTGCAAATCAGAGCAGAGGCTGGGAAAATCTTGTGTCTCTCCACATCTTATGCAACACACAGGATGAATTCTGGGCTAATGTCTGCAGGTCAAGGAACTTTCCCTACATGCTCATCTTCGGCTCAGCACGTCTGAGAAAGGATGCACCTCCATCCCCACTTGTTAATGTTGTGAAAGTCATTGTGTAGTACCCCAAGAGAACTTTTAAGTCCTAGTGCTCCTCTGATTCTGCCCAATTGCCCCCCTCTCTCTTGGGTGAGTGGTGCCCAGGGCAGTATCTGCAATGCTATGGTCAATCTGGGTCAGGGAGTACTTCATGTCGAGGTCCTGTCCTGGATTTTGTGTGTCCCTTGGAGCTAGACTGAGTCAGCATTCTCCCAAGGACACCTCAGTTCTCACAAAGCTCTGTGAGTGCCTGGGTTTGGTTCATTATAGCAGGATGCCTCAGAGTGAACTCATAGCATGTCAACTGGAGGTGCCCTTGACCAGAGCTCAGTTCTTGTGCTGCTCCTACCTCAGATACTGGGAGCAGGGGAGGAGCTGAAAACTGGAACTGCCTACCCCAGGGACCTCTGCTAAGATGGAGAGGTTCACTGGAAGGAGTGGCCTGTTTGCTTCAGGAGCTCCTGAGGATACCATATTTCTCTTTTCATAAAAAATTCCTGCTATTTTGTCTGACTTTGTGGGAGAGTTGTGTTGCTGGCCATGTTTTTCCCTCTACTTTGCCATCAAGGATTCTCCACTTTATGATGGAGACAGAATGAAGTCCCCAGGGTTCAAGTTCAATGGGACTTTTTTGGGAAAACATGAGGAGGCTCATGCAACTTCACTGGAAGAAATGCCTATAGTCAGCACTACTCCAAGACCTGTCTCACTGACCAGAGGTGCCAGTTTCAATCCAACAGGCATTTCTGAAGCACCTACTACATGGAGCTCCTGGTGTTCAAGTGTTGAGGGAGAGTCAAAGATGGAGAAAGGGTGAGGTCTGGTGGGAGGTGGGGAGAGCAGGAACCATCAGGTCAAAGGTATCCCACCCTTCCTGCTCTACATCCTCATCACCTAGGATGGTGGGCATCCTGCTCCCTGGAACCTGCCAATAGGACTGAAACAGGAGGAAGAATTCTTCAAGAGGTCCATGATTCATCCATAATCCACCCAGAAGCCCCAAATCCCATTCATGATCCATGACCACATCCATGCAGAGGGATAGTCACACCTTGACTTTGTCATTCCCCATGAATGTTCCACTTCCTGCTTTATGAACTCTGAAATTCCCTGATCTGATCCCAAGCTGTGGTCATTCCACCTCTCCCTCTCCCTCTACCTTGCAAAACCAAACTCTGTTTTTATCCTCAAGGTGACTCCAAATCCCTTCATATCCTGCTAATTCTGCCCTGGCCACACTTTCCCCCTCTTTCCCCCATCACAGCCCCTTGACCTATCATTTCAACCCCAATCTTGGCCCTTTAACTCTGCTGACCACCCAAGGTTCCTCAATTTTCATGTTACTGTTCTCTCCTGGTTCTCTCTGACATGCTGGACTTCTCAGTCTCCTTTGATGGGTAGAAATTAAGTGGCCTTGGTCTAGTCATCCTCCTCAGGCAGTTTGCATCCCCTGGAAGTGTCAGAGAAAGAACGGGGAATGTTCTTAAGCAAAGGTTTTGACAAAGGCTGAGACCTTTCCTACCACTGCTGAAATCTCCTCTGGATTTTATTTCTCTGCATCTACCACTGTCTTTGGTGTGTTTTTTCCCATTTAATGCATGAAATGTGGCATGATACCAGACCTAGAAGCACTTTGGGCACATGCTTTGGTGCTTTGGTCCCATTCCCGTACCCTCCTCAGGGCAATCTCTCTCTCTTCTCTTTGGATTCCCCACTGCTCAGCACAACATCTTGCACAAAGCAGATGCCCAAGAAGTGTTTGTTGAATGAATGAATGAATGAAGTAGCAGAATGTGACCATCTGTGCTTTAGAGCCAGTCAAAGGATAGAAACATGTGTGTAAAAGTTGAGATGTGATGTTGGGCACCCATGGACAATGGCCCCATGTCCCCTCTTCCAGTGAAGCCAGAAACCTTTCACCATGGTCAAAGATGATGCTCAGCCCAGCAAAAACCAATAGGAGATTCATTTTGAATAAATTCTTGCTTTGAACAATAAGCTATTCTTCATGTCCCAGAGAAGTCATTAATAATTTGACTTGGTTTATCTTATACTAAGAAGAAACACTGGGCAGTGAGCTCTAATGTGAAGCAAGTAGTTCACGGGAAGCCATTTCAGAGAGATCTCTTTTTTTAAACTGCAGGCAGGATAGTGGGGATGGTTTTTATCAATTGTATGAGGCCTCCTGACTGTGGAGCTGCTTTCTTAGGTTTCCATGAAGTTGATGCCTGAGCAGAGCCTCCACTAGGAAGGACCCAATAACTGGTCATCAGCAGGGACTGACAGCCTCTCTTTAGGCTAAGGAAGAAAGGAAACCAAGGGACAGACCAGTCTCCACAAGGCTATCAGTCTTTCTCAATACTCTCTTTTGAGATATGTTCATCTTTCCTTTACAAAGAGGACCATGACATCAGAGAAATGATGACACGACTTGAACTTCACTTTGTTTTGAGTGAGGGAGGGCTATTCAAAGTCACCAGCCTCACTTTCTCCTCCTGAGCCATCTGAATCCAGTGACCAGGTATGCATCAGGATGACTGGAGAAGGCGCAGGAAGCAATGGAAGACCTTGGCCTTTTGGGCTAAGATCTTTTCAGGTACTCATTTAAAGGGAGGTAAGCCCATTCAGTGAATAGTGGCAGAAAGGTAGACGCTCCAACACGTGTCCCAAGCCCTGCCTCCTTGTGGCTGGCTCCTTGTCTTTCTAGAGCAGACGTGTTTCTAAAATATGGATTTTGTCTTTCTTCAGGATTTAAAATATGCCAAGAAGGAAGGCATCTGCAAACACCCACTTTGCTCCATTGGTGAAAAGAACTGATCTGTGTAATGTAAAAATCGTCTGTTGTGCACCCAAGAGGCGGTGCGCAAACCATCGCCGCGGCAGGTAGACTTTTCCACAGTAAAGGTAGGGCATGTGTCATGGATGCGGCTTTATCTAAAAATAAAGACATGGCAAAGCAAACGCGCCGAGGACAATGAGAAAAACACATTTTGCCAAGCTTATTTATTGCCAAGTTGTTCAGTAAGGGAGCGCGTGATCTGCTGTCTTGTTCTCACATGGAGGAAGTGACAGTGTTTAAAGGCACCAGAGAAATTCAGGCAGCGCCACCATGCAATTTCCATCCCAATCAGTATTGAAAGGGTTCTGAGCCCCAAGAGCCAGGCTTTGGAAAGAAACATCAACCTGAACATGTACAGTTGGGGTGCCTAGAGACAAAGGGGATGGAGAAAAAATATGTTGCTTAGTCGTCAAGACTCAAGCAAGTCATTAGAGTTCTGATTACGCTAAAGAAAGAATGAGGCTAAGTCAGACATAGATAGATAGACAAGCAAGAACACAGGCAGACAGATAGATAGGCAGATAGAAAGGCAAGGCAACAGATAGGAAGATGAGCAGATAAAAAGACAAACAAACAGGCAGACAGACAGACAGGCAGGCAGTCAGGCAGATGGGTAGGAAGGAAGACAGACAGGCAGGAAGACAGACAGACATAAACAAGCAGACAGAAAGATTGACACAGACAGGAATGCAGGCAGGCAGAGAGATACGCAGTGTATGATGAATATAGTAACCTAGTATTTGACAAGTGTAAAGACTTAAGTTTTGGGGATAAGAATTTATTATTTGGTAAAAATTGTTAGGAAAGATAGAAAGCATACAGCAAAAACTGGGCATAGACCAATATCTTACACCATTTACCAAGATAAGGTCAAATAAATACATGACCTAAATGTAAAGGGAGATATTACAAGAAAATCTGAAGAACATAGAGCATATTACCTATCAGACTTATGGATAGTTGACAGTTTACAAACAAGCAAGAGACAGAGAGCATTGTGAGATGTAGAGCGGTAATTTTCATTACATCAAATTGAACACGTTTTGCACAAGTAAACAAATGTAGCCAAGATCGGAAGGAAAGTAGAAAATGGCATGGAGGGGAGTTTTTATAGACGGTTCCTTAGCTAATGTTGTCATATTGTAAATGTATAAAGAATTTTGTCAAATTGACAAGAATGCAAGCCATTTCCCAACTGATCAATGGTCAAAGGGCATGAATAGGCAATTTTCAGAGGAAGAAATCAAAACAGTTTACAGTCATATAAAAATGCTTTAAATCATTATCAATTAGATAAATGCAAATGCAAAAAATCATTTTACACCTATCAGATGGGCGAAAATGATAGCAGGGGAAAGTAACAAATGTTGGAGGGGATGTGGAAAGATTGGGACACTAATTCATTGTGGATGGAACTGTGATCCATCCATTTTGGAGAGAGATTTGGAATTATGCCCAAAGAGTTATTAAACTGCCTATACCCTTTGACCCAGCAAGATCACCATTACGTCCAAGAGAAAGGAATAGAACTTACGTGTTCTAAAATATTTTTAGCAGCTCTCTTTTTGATGACAAAGAACTGGAAATTGGAGGAATGCTTGTCAGTTAAGGAATGGCTGAACAAGTTATGGTGTATGTCCATGATTACATTCAATATTACTCTGTTATAAGAAATAATGAGCTCAGTGATTATAGGGAAGCACGGAGGGAGCTCCACAAATAATGAGAAGTGACACGAGCAGAACCGAGAGAACACTGTGTACAGTAACAGCGGTATTGCTTTAAGAACAACTTTGAGTGACCAAGTCATTCTAACTGTTATAAATACCCAAATTGGCCTCAAAGATCCTATGAAGGAAAATGCCATTTGAATTCAGAAAAACAACTGACATGTATTTATATATGTGTGTGCGCACATATGTATATACATGTGTTTGTGTGTATACACACAGAGATTTGTATCTAATGGTAGCCATATCAAAGTTGTGGGGGAGGGAAATGAAAAAAGTCACATGAAAACTCATTGTATCTTTGAAAGTAATAGTAAGTTGTACATGATGGACCTGCAATTTCAAGTGCAATCCTCTGTTTTTCTATCCCACTTTGCTGTAGAAATGCTTGTTTTAATTTCTTATGTTCAAAATAACATAAATAAATTTCTTTTAAAAGAAGGAAGACACGCAGACAGATGGCCAACCAAGCACAGGGACAGAGAGGCAGGAGGTTGACAGGCAGACAGACAGAGAGGGGAAGGCAGACAGGCAGAACCAGGCCATTCCTGTTTCTGCTCTGAATTTATAAACTCCACTGACAGAAGCCAGCATCAGTATCAGCATCCTAGGGACCCTGGTTCTGTCCTTAGCCTTCTTCTCTACTACTACAAGGAAATAAATGGCACTTATCATTCATGCTAGAAGTACCAATACTTTAAGGTAAAGGACTTGGATGCTAGCTGATCAAGGCATAGGTGCCTACGTTGGGAATAGACTTTTCTGCCTCCATGATTGGTTTCTAGCACATGATCTATGAAGGACTGGCTCTCATAATTAACCTACAGGGAGCTATACTTGGTGAGAGAAATCCAGAGTAAGAGAAACAGAGGGAGTCATTTCTGTTGGGGGCAATTGGAAGAGAAAGTCAGGCTCTGGGAATGTGGAAGACAGTTATATAAGGAGAGAGGGAGGCTTTGCTGAGCAGTGATGCTGAGTGCCTAGCTGAGATTTCAAAGCACACACTTGCAGTGGACTCTGTCGGCAGACCCTATCAGTGGATCCTTCCAAAAACTCTCAATGCCTGAAAGCAGGAGCAAAGATGATGGATGGTAGGGTCAACCTAGGTCTGGGCATCTGTAAGGTGAGGGCAATGTAGAAATGGTGGACTCCAGGAGCAAAATTTCAGGGGAAGTGAAATGAGAAGAAGGATGATAGGTCGGGGACACAGAGGGTAGCAAGGAACTGGCTAGAGCCAAAAGGAAGGCTGAGAGCTGAAAGAACAGGAGGCTGACTGGGGCAGGATTTCAATCAGGACAGGTGATTATGCATGGTTTACTGTGTCTGCATTGGTTTTACCTTGCGAGGCTGGCCTTGTCTGTAAGAGGGCTCTGTGTGTGGTCCCTAGATGTGAGAGTGGCACCATGCTGAGTCTTCCACATTCTCTGCCCCAGCATGCATTGCATAGCTGGAGAGTGGGGCAAGGGGAGATTCATCAAGGGTTCTGGATCAAAGACCAAAGATAAGATAATGGAGCTCACCAGGGTAATTGCTGACCTTGGCCTTATTAACCCTGTATTGTATTCACCAAGTAGAAATAATCTCTTCCAGTAAGGATGTCAATCAGTCAGTCAGTCAGTCAGTCAGCAAGCCTTTACTGAATACTTCTTATGTGCCAAGCACCATGTTAAGAGCTATAGACACAAAGAAAAGCCATTACATGGTCCTTATTCTCAAGGAGCTCACATTCTAATGCAGGAGATGACCTGCAAACAATGACGTCTAGGCAAAACATAAACAAGGCATGCGTACAGGAACCCCAAGAGGAGTCACTGGGGGAGGCTTGAACGGAGGAAGAAGAAGTGGGAATGGAGGTTGGTTGATGAGTCTGCCCCTAAAGTCTTGCGCAAGGAACATCCTGGAGGCTGGTGTCCCAGGTTGTGTGTGAAAGGAGGAAAAGAAGATCTCTTTGGCAGATGAATGGAGGATGGATGTATGACAGAAAAACTCATTAGAAGCCAATAATGTTGCCATGGTCTAGGTCCGAGACATACCATAGTGGCAGATATGTGAGTGGGAGAAGGGACCATATGCAGAGATAGTATGGAGATCGAAATGACGAGATTTGGCAAAGTGTTGGATGAATGGGGCTGGTGCAAGTGAGGAATCCTGGATGATACTGAAATTGGGATCTGGGGTCACTGGGAGGATAGTGGTACCCTCAACAGTAATGAGAAAGTTGATATGGGGGACAGGGTTGAGAGGGGAAGGGGAAAGACAGTGAGTTTTAGACATACTGAATTTGAGGTACCATTGGACATTGAGCTCAGAAGAGAGGTTAGGGCTGGATCTTGTAAGCATCTGGATCAACTAATAATGAAAACCATGGGAACTGATGAGATTACCAAGTGAAATAATATAAAGGGAGAAGAGAAGAGACTTGGGATAAAGCTTTGGGGGACATGCAAGGTTGATGAATATCAAACATGGATGTCTCCATGATCAGGCAATCGTGGTGGATGAAGACTGAGAAGGAGCCATCAGGCAGGTCAGGGGCATGAAAACTCAGGAAGGAGAAGTGGGGGATGTGCAGGATCAAAGCTGCAGAGAGGTCAAAAGGATGGAGAGGAGGCCACTGGATTCTAGGCAAGATCCCCAGAGAGCTGAGGTTTCAGCTAGAAAAAAATAAACCAGTCAATAGTGGTCAACATTTAGGAAGTGAGCATGAGTTTTGAAACAGAGTGCTCTCAATTCTTTCTGCCTGGTGGCACTGCCCAAATTCTGCACCTGGGGGCTTCTCCAAGAGCAGTAAATGGGGCCAGGTCTTGGTTCAGCACCTCCCCAGCCATGTCTCACACTCTGAGGAGGACCCTGAACCCACTGATCCCCACACCCTCCATCTCCTGCTCCTTCCTCTTCATCCAGACACTGCCATCCTCTGGCCCCATGACTCTGATCCTGTGATCCCACAGTGAGGGACTTCAACCCAGGCCTTCCTGACCCATCCACAGAGAAGCCCTCTCTTCCATGACAATGGTGAACACACATCACCTGGTTTGATGCCTCCCCTGATGCTTATGATCAGAGCTTTTGAACAAGGTTATTTCAATGGCTACACCTTTGGGGCAGCTAGGTGACACAGTGGAGAGAGTGCCTCACCTGGAGTCAGGATACCTGAGTTCAAGTCTGGCCTCAGACACTTACTAGCTGTGTAAGGTTGGGTAACTCACTTACCCCTGTTTACCTCAGTTTCTTCATTTGTAAATTGAGCTGGAGAAGGGAAACGACAAACCACTATAGTGCCTTTGTCAAGAAGGATAAAGATGGAGAGGACACCAGTGGATTCTTGGCAAGGTCCCCAGGGAGCTTTAAAAATAAAATTTCCCTTTCCTTTCAGGAGTTGTCACTAACAAGTATGACAATGTTCACCAGTAGGCAGAGGCAAATCCTATACAGTTTCTGGATGGCAAAATCCTAATTTTTTATCCTTTGGTCATCAGATTGAGAGTGAGAAAGGACTGCAGAGGTGGATGAGTCCAAAATCCTGTATTTACAGTGAAGCTCTTGGCTTCAGGGCAGCTGTTGCACGAGGTGGGACTGTAACCTTGTGTGCTCTGGAATTACTCCTGCACTTCATGAGCATCTGCAGGAAACAGACCTGGGGCTTTTTCCAAAGATGAATGCAAGAGTCGACTCTTGTGGTGGGTCCATCGACAGAGAAAGCTGCTGTTACTGCCTCTAGGTGTAGGTGTTGGCTTAAGGGAGGCCCCCACCCCCACCAAGACCGCCTGCACAGGAAAGGGCCTCCTTAGGGAGCCTCCTCAAAGCTTTTTTCAGCTGTCTAGTTAGGCCAGTGCTAGCTGGCAGCTAACCAGCTCCCAAGAAATCTTTTATACATCTCTCCGAGAAGCCCAGAAAGACCCAAATTGTCCCTCGATGGGCATTTCACATTATTTGACACTACTAGCTGCTAGTGTACCTTCCTGTCCATCCAAGCCTTTGCTGACCATGAGGAGGGAGCTGAGGTGGATGCCCATCGAATTTGAGCCAATTGGGCTCATCTGTGCTCCCTAAGAAGAGACTTGGCAGGCAGGGTGCAGGGGGAGCTTCGAGCCTCCTTTGCTCTGGATAGTAGTAAAGGTAAGTCCCAGAGGCTGGAGGTCCACTCCAGCCTAACTGAGGCTTAGTGGGTGGCACACTATGGTGCCTTTCTGTGAAGTTCTGCAGACAGCCAGACTCCCTTCAACTCAGCTGGGGCTTCTATGCATTTTCTGCAGCCCCAAGAGCCTGTTCTCTGAGTCCCCCACCTGTCACAACCTTGATCTTCTGGGCCCCCAGATGTCCAGATGCCCAGAGGTCCCTCAGATGTTTGCGCTCCTAGGTCATGTCAGGGCACCTGGAGAGGAGGGAAAATAACTCTGGAATTTCAAAGGTCACTTGCAGATCCAACTCACGAAAATTGCACACATCTTGAGGAGAACAAGGCTATGCTCTCTCAGAATCTGGTAATTAGTGAAGGGAGCACCAGCCAGGCTAAGGATTCCTCTCCCTTTTTCCTATTTTCTTTTTAAATAAGTTTGGACTAATGTCTTCTGTTTCTTATGGTTATACCAAGTATCGCCTCCCCTTCCCACAAAGTCATCCAGGATGAAAAATAGTATGTTTAAAGACATAAAAAGAGAAAAAAATCAGCACAGGCAATTAGTCCATAAACATCAGAGAACATGTGCCTGGGGGCCTCCCACCTCCCCTAGGGCTGGGCTGGGGGTGTCCTCTTATCACTCTTCATGTGAGTCCTGCTAGATCTTCACAATTTTGTCGTACTTATTTTGGAATCTGGGTGTGTGGTTGCTCTTGTTGAAGTCACTGGTTAGGTCGTTTTCTCGACTCTGCCAACTTCCCTTTGCATCAGTTCATATGGATAAATCCATGCACCTCTCTCTATTCATCACACACATTCCTTACAGTGCAGTCACATTTCATGACATCCACATATCACAAGGTGTTTAGTCATTCCCCAATCAATGGGCACAGATTTTGTTTCCAGTTCTTAACTCTCACAAAAAGACTGCTAAAAAATATTTTGGTGTCTATGGGGACTTTCTTCTTATCAAAGACTTCCTTGGGGTATAATCCCAGTAATGGAATCTTTGGGTCAAAGAGTATGGACATCTTGCTCCCTTTATCTGCATTATGCTAGATTGCTTTCCAAAATGGTTATACCATTTCACGGCTCCACCAACAATGTATTAGTGTGTCTATAACTCCATAACACCTACAGCAAGGACTATTGCCACTTTTGTCATCTTTGCCATTTTTCAGGGTGTGAGGTGAAACCCCAGAGTTGTTTGATTCACATTTTTCTAGTATTAGTGTCTTGGAACATTCTTTCATATGATTGTGGATACTTTGTAATTCTTTTGAGAACTGCTTGACCATACATATCCTGTAATCACTTATCTGTTGGGGAATGGCTATTAGTCTTATTTGTCAATTCATTGTTTATAGTCTTGGATTCCGAGCCTTTGTCTGAGAAAGTCAATGCAAAGATTCTTTCCCATCTGCCTGCTGCATTTCTTATCCTAAGAACATTAATGCTATCTGTGCAGAAGCTTCTCTGTGTCATGTAATCAAAGTTGTTGGTTTTTTAAAAATCTATTATAATCACCTCTATCACTTGTTTGGTTAAGACCAGAGTTGTGAAAGATAAATGATCTACTTCTCTTCTAATTATTTTTATAGCATGATCTTTCCTTTTAAGAGTATATATCTACTAGAATGTATTGGGGAATATAGTGTAAGGTATTGGTCTATGCCTAATTTCTGGCTGGCTGCTTTCCAGTTTTACTTGCAGGTTTTATCAAATAAAGAGATTTTTTTCCTGGGAAATTAATGTTTTCCACTTTATCAAACCCTGAGTTGTTGAATTCCATTGTTTCCGATTTTCCCTTGTCTGGTCTGTTCCACTGATCAATCTCTCTATTTTTAAACAATACCAGATGGTTTTGATGACTGCAGCTTTATAATACAGCTTGGGATCTGGAAATGCTGCTTTTCCTTCATCACTATTTCCCTTTATCATTTCCCTTGATATTCCAGATTTTTGGTTTTTCCAGATGAATTTTGTTATTATCTTATCAAGTCTGACTCTGACTATACAAAGGATCCCAGTTGGTAATTTGATGACCATTTTAATTATATTGTCACTGCCCAGCCATGAGCACTGAATATTCCTCCAGCTGCTTAGGTGGTTGTTTATTTCTTTTAAGAGTATTTTAAAACTGAATCTATAGAAGTCTTTTGTGTGCTTTAGGAGGGCACTCCCTAGATATTTAATACATTCTGTAATTATTCGGAATGGAATTTACCTTTCTATTTTTGCTTCTTGGGTTTTATTATTATCATATAGAAATACTATTTGTTTTTCAGGATTTATTTTGTAGCTTGAAACTTTGCCGAAGCGCTTCGTTGTCTCAATCAGGACCTTTGCTGAGTCCCAAGGATTTTCCCAGTAAATAATCTTTTCCTCAACAAATAGAGATAGCTCTGCCTCCTCTTTGCCCTTCTTCACATCTCTGGTTTCCTTGTCTTGTCTTTGTGTTACTGTTATTAGCATTTCCAGAACTGTATCAAGTACTAGTGTAGAGGGGATGGGCGTTCTTGCTGTATGCTACTATGAACTGGGGCAGGAGGAAGAAGGTTGGAGTGTATCCCCACTGCACATGATGCTACATTTGGGCTTTATTGTTATTATATCTATCTACGTATCTATATCTCTGTATATCCACATCTATCTGTCTCTATCTCTGTATCCTCTATGCCTACATATAGAACAGTTAGATAGAGCTACTGGGGATAGAGTTTGGGCCTGGAGTCAGGAAGACTCATCTTCCTGAGTTCAAATCTGGCTTCAGACACTTCTTAGCTATGTGACCCTAGGCAGCTCATTTCACCCTCTTTGCCTCAGTTTCCTTATCTGTAAAATGAGCTGGAGAAGGACATGGCAAACCACCCTAATATTTTGGTTAAGAAAACCCCAAATAGAATTACAAAGAGTCAGATATGACTGAAACAACTGAACAACAACATACTTATACTTTGTAGGGTTTTTAGCATGAATGAGTGTTATATTTTGTCAAGGGCTTTTTCTGCATCTATTAGGATGATCATGTGATTTAGAATATTTTAGCTCTTAATGCGATGGATTATGCTGATTGTTTTCCTAATGACAAACAGTCCTTGTGTTCCTGGTATAAATCCAAACCAGGCTTTAGGAGACCCAGGACTTGAGGTGGATCTCTTAGTTTCGCTGGGCACAGAATGGACTGGCAAGTCAGAGGGATGCAGGAGACACTGTCCCTGTCCTATGTCCCCAGACTTCCTTTCCCTCTGCTGTCCTCTTTACCCAGCCCTCCTCTAATGACTTCCCATCTTCTTGTTCTTCTAATTTTCTGTGTTTTTCCTTTCCTGCCTTCCTGATTCAAAGTACTCCTTCCTCTTTCTGAATCTGTCCTTCTGCCTGTCCTTTTCTCTTTCCCAAATTTTTGGACACACACACACACACACACACACACACGAACACACAGAAACACAAATTGAGATATCCTCCTAGTCTTTCTGAGAAGGGTCCCTTTTCCTTGATCCCTTTCTCCCACCCAGTCAGTGTTGGGGATTGAGGCATGGTCATTGGAAGGAAGGAGAATGGAAGCACAGTGGGGAACGGGGAGGGCAAGCTCAAAGGGAAGAGGACAAAGAGGTGATGCAACATTCCTGAATTCCTCCGGGATTCTGGACCTCGCCTGGGCCAACTGCCAATTCCACTAACCCTGCTCCATGATAAGTTCACTGTGGCCAGAGGACATCACAGATCTGGGACTAGACAGAGCATCTATCCTCCTTGGGTCCAGAATCCTGGATCTCTTAGTCCATGTCCAGCAACACAAAGGAGCCAAGTCTAATTCCAGCTTCCTGTGTCTGCCTCCCATGACCATCCATAAGGAAAGTGGAAGTCAGACATCCCCGAGTACTACCTGTGTTTATCACCTGAGCATTGTCAGGACTTCTGGGTTCACATTAATCTTCTGTTCAGATTTAGGAGAGCAGTGAGTTGTGGGAACAGAGATAGTCACATGTTTTACTACACATGGCATCCTCTGGTTACTTAATATTATTTATAAACTTATTGCTTCAATGCTGAATAAAATCATTCCACACCATGCTCCAGCAAGTGTGTCTACTTCTGAGGGGAGTCAACTTTCTGATGGAAAGGTCACAAGACCAAGATCACTGTAGTATGAGAGGCTGGGGGCTCTGAGTTAAGTTAACACTAGTGGAGCCACACTAGACAGAACTTAATTTGTAACACTCCTTTTCAAAAATTGGTCCTATTAATACATCACAGAGTCTTTTTGGGGGAGGGAGAAAACACCCCCTGCAACAGGGCATCTTACTCTTGTGTCTGACATTTGGTGATGCCTGGTAGATGAACCCCTCCTCAAAGTAATGCATAAAATAAGATACGTAGAATGGAAACCAGTCACACTGAAATGTGCTTATACAAATGCTTCCTTTTTAAAGTTCACAGATCCCAGGTTAAGAAGCCCTGACACATAAGGAAGATGGCATCTCTGAAATAGTTTCCCAGAGAGCTCTGTTTTAAAGAGAAAAAATAAAATCCAGGGGCGGAGGATTCAGTTTCCAAGACTGTCTAAATGCTGAGGTTCCTGAGTTTGAAAGCAAGGTGCCCTTTGGTGGGATCTGATTGTTGGAGAAATGTGACTTTTGTTGGACCTCACATAGCTCTTGGGTGAGAGTATCATGGAGAATGAAGCACACTTTAATCAGGTCTACAAATTAAATTCTCCTGGAAGTGGTCCCAGGATTACGAAGTGATTGGTTTTCCCAAACTTGAAACATATTGAGTCTGATCTTTGTGAAGAGTGTCTGACATGGCTTCTCCACCATGAGGATGTAGCTGACTTGAGAAGGACCTTCTCTCAAACATTTTGGGTTCTTGAAATTGGATGTGGCCTCAGCATTACAGAAAATACAGAACACGGATTATTACTGGAAAGCTGAAGCACTGGGGTGCTGACAGGGCCTGCTCTTTCTACAGAGTTTAGCTCCTCACTCAAGCATAAGGCTGCCAGCCCAGCCTCCCCGTGCCTGTGTCAGACTCCAATTAGCATGGTATTGCCCTTTCTTTCATGGATCCTTGGCACCCACACTGCCCTCCTGGCTCCAACGGCCCTTCCCTCACAATTGGCCACCCGGACGGAGGGGACCAGTCACTCTCTTTGATCCCTGGAATGGAACCTGGGCTAGGAACACACCTGTCCTTTTCCCTGGGCTGAGCTGGGCAATTCTCCTTGTTAATCCCTTGCTAATCCCCAGGCTATGCCAGAACCCCCGCCCTAGAAGGGCCAAGACTGGGCAGCCCTGCTGGTGCTCCTTACTAGTTCACTAAGTGATGGGGACTTTCAGAAATAAAACCTAAGACTCCCTAGTCTCTTCGCTCTCCTACAGGGTGGGAGTAGTGAAGGGAAGCAGAATCCCTGCTCTCCATGGTCTCCCTGAACATCTCTCCATCACAGCCCCTTGGAGCAAGCAGGCCACTCTTTTAACGTGCAATTACCCAAGAGAATCAGCTACTTAGAGACTCACAGAAACTTTCATCTGAGAAACAGATCAGCCCCAGGAGGGAAGAGAGGCTGGAACCAGCAGGGGGGGAGAAGGAGAACTAGTCACAGAGCAGAGTCCTATCCTCCTGGCTCTGTCCAAGTTCAGATCCTTGAGCAGCCTACCATGGGCAACTGTGGGGGAGAGGTGGCAATTCTTCAGGAGGATTGCTTGGGTGGAGGGGAAGCAAAGGGAGCACACCTTTATTGGGGACCTACTGTGTCCCAGAAGCTGTGC
This sequence comes from Bettongia penicillata ogilbyi, assembly GCA_023548195.1. Lineage (NCBI taxonomy): Eukaryota > Metazoa > Chordata > Mammalia > Diprotodontia > Potoroidae > Bettongia > Bettongia penicillata. Next base: position 1,389,532 of record JAJHZJ010000095.1, on the reverse strand, counting down.
AAGGAGTTTTACTAATATTGTTTCATTCAATTTCTAATTCTGGATGTGAGTGGCAAGACTGAGCTCTGAATGAACTGTCTAAGGGCAGAACACCTGAGGGTGGGCAGGAACCTCCACGAGGTCAGTCCTACGTCCATACAACTCTCTGGCCCAGGTCATTGGTGCTTCCTAGTGAGGGACCCTCAACTGCTCTGATTCATTTGCCTAAATGCACCTGTGCTTAGTCTCTGGAACATATCACATATCACAGGATTGGACATCAGGGGACATCTGGTTCAGTCCCTAAGGAAAGTGACTCCCCATGGTCACCTCCCTACTAAGCATTCAGGATGAGAAGGGAAGCCCAGGCTTCCTGAGTCAAGGCCAGCCCCTCCTCCGCAGCCTCCTGGCACAGATCAGATTAAGCTCTAGTAGGAGAGGAGAAGAACCATAGATAATGAAGATACCCAGTGCTTCTACCGGGAGGCAAGCAGGAAGGAGCTCCCCAAGCCGGTCAGGGGTTGGGGGACCACTGGCCAGCCTCTACTCTCTTTCAGGTACGAGTCAGACCAGCTGGCCTCCCAGGCCCTTTGCCACTGTGAGAAGAGAGGAGAGAATTCTGGGGCTGGCCCAGATCGATGTGAGTAGGGTGGGGGGATTCCTCGGGCCTTGAAGGAGGGACCTCTACTCTCTTGGTCCAGTCAGGTAAGAAAGGTCCTGCCACAAATATGTTTTGAACATGTTTGTTTATACAAGCCATTGGACATAAGTGGCATTGTTCTGGCTTTTATATGGGTCTTCTGGGCTGGGGCACTGAGACCACCTGTACTACATCCTCCCTTACCCCCTGTCTTTCTGCCACCAGGCCCAGGTCCCTGCTCCCACCCACCTCATTCATCCAGGTTCCAGCCACCACTGCTCCTGTGGCCTCCCAAAGCTTCCCAAGGCTGAGAGCCTTTCTCTGGTGGGGACACAAGAGGGCTTTCCCTGCCTCTCCCCACCCAATGTGTACCCAATGTCAGCACCTTACTGATGGGAGACATGGAGGGAGAGCAGCAGCTGCCACAGAGAGGAAGTTTGTTTGTGGGAGGTTTGTGAGTGGGTTAGCCATGGCCCAACATGGGCTTTTATACAGAAAAATCCTTAATTCTGACTGTAATTAGCACCCCTCCCTTTGCAGTCAATCAATAAACATTTATTAAGCCCCTACTGTGTGCAAGACACTGTTCTAAACATGCAGGGCACAGTCAGAGATGCTTGAGGTCAGTGATTGGCAGGGTCACCCTGGTCATTCAGGATCACCCAGCCTCCATCCTACACAGTGACCGTGGCCATAGCCTACAGGTGGCAGCTGCCTTGGAGGTGGGCAGCTTTTCCCAGCACCCCAGCCAGAACCTCTGAGCAAGCCTTTCTCTCTCACTGGGAAGGCTGCTCAGTGAGACTTTTCACAAAGCTCAAGAGGTTTCAGCTAGAAAAAAACAAACCGGTCAATGGTCGTCAACATTTAGGAAGTGAGCATGAGTTTTGAAACAGAGTGCTCTCAATTCCTTCTGCCTGGTGGCACTGCCCAAATTCTGCACCTGGGAGCTTCTCCAAGAGCAGTAAATGGGGCCAGGTCTTGGTTCAGCACCTCCCCAGCCATGTCTCACACTCTGAGGAGGACCCTGAACCCACTGATCCCCACACCCTCCATCTCCTGCTCCTTCCTCTTCATCCAGACACTGCCATCCTCTGGCCCCATGACTCTGATCCTGTGATCCCACAGTGAGGGACTTCAACCCAGGCCTTCCTGACCCATCCACAGAGAAGCCCTCTCCTCCATGACAATGGTGAACACACATCACCTGGTTTGATGCCTCCCCTGATGCTTATGATCAGAGCTTTTGAACAAGGTTATTTCAATGGCTACACCTTTGGGGCAGCTAGGTGACACAGTGGAGAGAGTGGCTCACCTGGAGTCAGGATACCTGAGTTCAAGTCTGGCCTCAGACACTTACTAGCTGTGTAAGGTTGGGTAACTCACTTACCCCTGTTTGCCTCAGTTTCTTCATGTATAAATTGAGCAACCACTGTAGTGTCTTTGCCAAGAAAACCTTAAATGGGGTCCTGAAGACACCGAACAACAACAAATACCTTTCAAAGAATCTTAGACAATCTGATGGTTGGAAAAGAAGCAACTGCTGGAAGAAAGATGGTCTGAAGGTGGTACTATGCTCGATTTTAAGAGCCAATGGACAAAGAGTACAGCAGGATTTAGTGCTCTCTCTGCTTGTAAGTCACTTGTGTCTGCTCCCTCCCTGAGGACGCCCTGTGTGTTCAGGTCAGTCTGGGTGAAACTCTCTCCACTGCATTTTTCAGTGTTTTCCAGGAGTTGAGGATCTTCCCATCCTGTACAGGCTTCGTGAGGTGACCACTGAACACTCTCCCTATTAGGTCAATTCTGCACTGACCAGCTCTAGCAGTTTGATATGACCCTGGAAGCTTGTGCTGGGGGTGCTTTGCTTTCTGGTGGTGGAAAAAAAGGGATCATGCAAGTCATTGGGTATGAATGTTTGCACTCTCAATCCTTGTTCCAGGGCACATCTCATTAGATGGGGGTGAGGGTGGGAGGAAAGGAATAAGTATTTATGTGGCACTTACTGTGTCCTGGGCATATTGAGATTTAGGGGTGCTGGGACTCGAAAATAGGGACACACAAGTCCTGCCTGAATGAATGCAACCCCAGCCATCTTTCAGACAAAGAAAAACAAGGTTGATTAAAGATCCACCATATTGGTCAGACTCTTAAGGAAGACTAAAGATTTATATCACTAATGCAGGAGACCGGATTGAATCTGAGCACTTTCATGGAAACAAGATGGATCTTCTATACAGAAAGACTGTGGGAGGGATCTAGGGTTGGCCAAGTAGTCTGGGGTGATTGGAGGAGGGGAGGGTCTAATCTTGATGGGAGTAGCCAGTAGGCTGGGATGACTGAAGGTTGGAGACAAGGAACCAAGAGAATGTGGTTTAGGTCAGATCCAGGGTGGGAAGTAGCTGAGGCAGTCTGGAGATAACAGACAATGAAGGCCTGGGCTAGGGTTAGGGCAGCAGAGAATTGGACTTAGTGATCACAAAAGGCCAGGGGTAAGGAATGCCAGTTCAAGTGGGGAAATTCAAGGAGAGTTCAAGGGGGTTTACAGAGCCTGTTCCCAGTCAGACACTTTGACAAATATCTCCCTTGATCCCCAGAACAACCCTGTGAGGTGGGGGCTATTATCATCCCTATTTTACACTGAGGAAAATGAAGCAAATGAAATTTAAGTGACTTGCCCAGGGTCATACAGACACACAATAAATGTCTGAGGCTGAATTTGAACTCAGGTCTTCCTGATTTCAGGTCCCACACTTGGCCCATTGGGGCCCCAGCTGAATGCATTTTAAAAGCATCAGTCGATCAATCTTTGCACGTCTTTTCCATTTTTCACTTTGCTTATCTCTTCTGTTATCATCCTTCAATCTCCTTAAGGTGATTTTGCCCCATCTGTTTTATGACTAGCTTTACTACCCCTCACTGCTCCTCTTTGATATTCACCTTCCAAGATCTTTCCTACAAGATTAAAAAACAATTACTTTATATTATAAAAGTGATTGACTCAAAAATAGAAAAGAGACAAAAGAACAGACATTAACATGTATGATCGTCATTCCCTAAGAAAGTTAAATTTACATAAACCAATCAATACAATTAGGAGAGTTAAAGAGTCTAGAGTCTATTCTAGTCAGCAAAGCTGGCCTCATTTCCCCAGGGTGCACTTCACCAGATTTTTCCACAATACCTTTCCCTCCTCCCTGGAATTCACACTTTGGAAGTCCCCTATGTGCCTCTGTCCCCAAAACCTCCCTGAAGGCGGTGCCCAAGCAGCCCTCTCTTCATTTGCCACCAAGCTATGCTGCTGGCTGATGGGGGCATGAGGCCCCTCTCTGGGCACTTTCTTCCTCCCCCTTTCCCCCACCCCCTACCCCATTCAATTCCCTTCCATAGTAATGTCTCCCCATTAGAATGTAATGCCTTTGAGGTCAGGGATTGTCTTGCTCTTTGCTTCATCTGTGGGCTCGGCCTACTGCCTGGCACATAGTAAAAAACTATTGAAAGAATGCTATGGGGTTTTGTTTTTGACAAATAGAGAGATACAGGAGCCAAGGTCAATAGAAGCTTAAATTATAAACTCAACCATAAAACTTTGTGGAGCAGTGGAGCCTCAGAAAAAGGTCAGAAGCAGTGAAGGGGAAAGGTGTTGACAGAAAGCTGGGGGCAGCACCAGTGCCCAGGCATACGCCAAGTATGGGGGCCAGCGGAACAACAGACCGGAAATGGGAAGGTCTGTCTGTGAACAACTCTTGCTGAAGGCAGAGGCCGAGAGAGGGTCTATACAGCGACATGTAACCGAGGCTGATGTCATTCTGTATATCATCTTGTTTCATAAAAATAAGTACTGGAAATCACTAATTTCAGAAGGAAAAAACCCCAAGAGATGGAATCAGCAACTGCTCCTCGATGTGTGCCAGGGGTTACTCTTCTGCACCTGGACTCTGGGGGGAGGGGGACTGGGACTCCCCGCGGGCACCCACGTCTCTATGTATGGCCCCTGTAGATATGAAAGGTATGTAGATATGTAGATATGAAGCTCAGAAAGATATTCTTTGCACATTCTGAGGGACAAGAAACACCCTCCTCAGAATCCCAATTAGCCAGTGTTCAGCGCCCCGAGGAAATCCATGAAGAGGGTAAAGACATTTTTGGAGTTCTGAGGCATTTTATTTTGCTCAGAAACAAACTTCTCGCTTCCATTTGTGCTTGTGGAGGTGCCAAGAATCTTCCCAAATACCACAGGTCCAAGGACACCTTTGTGTATGGGGCATGCCCACCCGAAGGGCCAAAGGAGCATAGATTTGTGTTGCACTGACCCTGAGACATATGCAATGAAGGGCTTGCTCACTAATGATGATGTGATGCAGTTTTGCTGAAGACTGAGGTCTGGTTTTTCTTCTTTCGCTAGCCCCTCCACGTTAACCATACTGATTCTCCTGCCTGCTTGTTATAACTAAGTCTTTTGGGCCAATGCCAACAAGGCCCTCTGCCTGGCTTAGGAATGGCTGTGGCCCCCTGCACACCTCCCGGTTACTGCTCCTCAGCTCAGCTGACGACCTGCCTCACGAAAGGACATCCCATGAATTCGCAGAGGGAGTAGTAGCCTCCAGTGACTAAATTGGGAGGAGGGGGATTCTTTGGGTGCCAAGAAGACTGGGTCCACATATCCTGCTGCTAGAGAGCCCTTCCCCTGGGCTCAGCTCAGGGTCTTCACAGCAACATGAACTTAAAAATCCTACCAGAAAACCACATCTGGTTCCAATTGACTCTGTTTTAAGCAGTTCCAGAGCCACATGAATCTCCAGCAGCCTTCTTGATCTTCCTTCCCTCTTATATTGAAGAACTTGGTTCTCAGGGTCCCAGACAAGTTCCTCTTCCCCTCCTTTCCCAGAGATACATGGCATAAGCTTCTTTGTCTGGAGACATCCCAAAGTTCAGCCAGACAATGCCATGAAGCACCCAGGGAAAAACCAAAGAGATAGAGCATAGGGGGTTTGCTTCTACAGAAGGAACATGTCATGGGGCCTGGGCTGGGGTAGTCCCTCTAGACAATGTCAAGTCAAAGGTGATGATGCCTGTAGAGAGAAGGTGGCCATGCCTTTTTCCCTGAGATAGCAGCCTCACAGTGCCCATGATATTGTTTTCCTTAGACCTCTTTGTTAAGATCCCTTTTGACTCTGCAACTTCCCTGACTCCACCTCATTGGTACTTCTGCTCTCACCCCACATGGCAGGACTGTACAGGGGAAAACTAATGGCTTTGGAGTCACAGGATGTGGTTTCAAATCCCACATATGAAGCCTGCTGTCCAGGACCTTGGGCAAGCACTTCATCTGTCCCTAGTTTTCCTCCTCTGTAAAATGAAGAGACTGGATCAGGTGATGTGGGGGCTCCATTCAGCATGAGATTTGGGGTCCTAGAGTCCCCAGCTGAGCTTCTTACTCCAGGCATGCTCTTGGTAGGCCTTGGTTTCCTCATCTGTCAAATGGAGGAGTTGGGCTAAACCTCCCAGGTCCCTCATGGCCCTGAATCTATAAGGTTTAACACCTTCTCTGCTTTTAATTAGTTATCTAAAGATGTTTGAATGAGAACCTCGACTGTCTTGATTCAAAAATGATGTGTTCAGACACACCTGCTGGGCAACTGGAAAGGGTGACTTTAGAAAGGAAAAATGTTCTCAGTCCTTTTCAGCTAGACCGCAAGCTCCCCCCCAGGGCTACTGGGCCTAATCCCTTCCATTTATAGGATGAGACTGATTTGCTCTGGGTCACATGGTTAAGGACTATCGACACCCAAAATAGAAGCTAGTGGGTCTGGCTCAGCTCCAGGCCTTCTCCCCATCACCTTTTGTCAATTCTGAAAGGCCAGCTCCAGGGGCCAAGGTCCACTGGTTTCTGACCTTGAACTTGATGGAAATCTGGTAGCTAAGATCTTCTTTTTCTGTCCTGAGCTGTGAACCAATAAACTGCTAACTCAATTACCCACATGTTCCCATGATTCAGTTCAGGAATTCAGATCTTGACATCCCTCCATCAGTGTCACTGATATTCATCTTCCTCCAATTCAACATGAATTTAACCCAGGTGTAGACTCAGACAAAGGGAGCAATAATAAGGGAACAACTTCAGATTCCCTCCCAAAAGACTGAGCAAAACAGAGCCAGGTGGGCCAAGGCTATATCAGATGGGTCAAAAATGAGCTAACATTGTATTTTTCTTGAGATAATGGTAGCTGTGTATGTGTGTGTACCAAATCTCCAAAGGTCATTAGAAACTTCCTCATTCTGTGCTGAGAGATGACAACCCTATTCTTTCCAGATCTGTCCTCTGATACCTCACCATGCGCGGCCAGGCCCGGACCTCTCTGTCCACCTAAGACCACCAAGTTTGGAAGACTGTGTGCCAGGTTCTGATCATGGAGGAGAGTTGTGTGTTCCAGTGTCTGCCACCAAGCAGACATTGGAGTTCTCTATGGAGCCCACTCCAAGGAGGATGGCCCTGGTGATCCATGAAGATGGTAACACTTTGAGGAGGGGAGAGAAAGGGTCTCCCATTGCATTCTGGGTTATCTCCAGTCATCCTGAGCAATATCAGGTAACTGGATCCAGATGGCTCTGGAGAAGTGAGGCTAGTGACCTGCACAGCCTTCTGTCACTCAAAACAAAGTCAAATGCAAATCATATCATCATTACTCTGATGGCCTGGTCTTCTTTGGCAATGAAGAACGAACACACACACTTGGAGGACTCCATGAGCTCATCCCTGTGGGATAAAAGCCCTTCTGTGCCCTGTCATCTAGTATGATCCTCACCCATGCTCTCCCATGGACCTTCTAAAGAGACCCTATCTTACCTGCTAGTGTCCTTCTTACCAGTCTTTCTAGTCCCTTTTGAGGCAGCTGGGCAGGGCAATGGATACAGCACTCAGTCTGGGGTCAGGAAGACTTGAGCTCAAATCCAGCCTGAGACACTTACTAACTGGGTGACTTTGAGCAAGTCACTTAACTCTGTTTTCCTCAGATCTTTCAACTGTAAAGTGGAGACGGTAACAGTAACGTCTCAGATTTGTTGTGAGGAACAGATGAGGTAATAATTGTACAAACTGAACAAACCACCCTTGATGGAGATCATGAGACTTTATGTACCAAAGTCTATCATAAAGGGTGACAAAAGAGAAAAATGCCATGAAGAACTTAGCAAGATTCTATGAACCACAGTGACTTCACTTTGGTGACTTACTTCAGCGTGAAAATGACCACTGGAGAAGAGAGCAGCAACATGGTGGAAAACACGGCTTGGAGTGGAGAGGTAAAAGTGGCCAATGGTGTGAGGCCATTTAGAAGGACGACAGTTCAAGAAGACAGTGGGAAGGGCTAGACACCTTAGCTCTGAAGACATAGGAGACAATCAGACACCAATGTGAAAATACTTTCAGAATTTGGCTTCATGTAGACACATTTTCAGATGGTTGGATGAAAGGTCCAAATGACAGCTAATTAGAAGAAAGATGGGACATTCTTACATGCAAGGACAGCAATGAAAAGAAGGAGCTGAATGCAACTTCGGGCCCTGAATCTCATCAGCATTCTTCTGCAAGAAATCCTGCCAAGCCTCCCTGATAAGGAGGCTGAATGAGCCTAGAAACAGTATCAAACAGCAAATGCTTGATTTTCTCACCCAGCAGAGAAATATGGTAGCCAAGGGTAGCACCAACGTAGAGCACAAAGCCACTTGCACAACATCACAGAGCAGAGGGATGGATGATTACAAGTAAAATTGCTTGTAAAAGACAACAGAAAGCTAAATGATTCTGCAGAAAATTTGTCATTGGGTCCAACCAAGCAAGAGCTTTTTCAGTGAAATGGGAGGGACAAGTTGATGTGAAATGGAACAGCTTTGCTGGTACTTGCAAACTAGCCATTTTCATCATCAGTTACAATGGAAATTCTGCATCCGGATTCTACTCTTAGTTTCCTATATGGAAGTTGAAGTCAGGAAAATGCGCAAATATCTAATGGAAGGCAGATGCATTAGCTTACTTGGTGGGTGTAACTTCTCCCCCTAGATGACACTAGAGAGAATTGTGATGTCCTGATAGGAGTGCCCAGGACAGCCTGGGGAGTCTGCATGGACTTTCCGTCCCTGGTTCTAGTTCACCACATGGGGAAGAGAAGTCTCCTGAAAGGAGAAGAGGCCTCTCAGCTTTCAACGACTCCTCCTACCCCATTTGCTTCACTCGCATCAGGAGGAGCTCAGGGATGTTTTGCTCAGGGCATTTGGTGAGATGGCATGTGGGAATGGAGCAGCCCTTGGAAACTTCTCTCCTCTGAGGTCCTAGGCCTCAGTCCTTGGCCTTTGCATTTATTCTTATCTATTCCAAGTGGAGGGAGTGGAGTCTTGGCCTTGTAAGCCACAGTAGTTGAGGATTGGGAATCTAGGCTGAGTTTTGTTCCCAATATAGCTCCAAGGCTCTGAGGCTGGAGGAGCTTTGAGGGTGACTTCAGGACCTTCCAAAGCAGTATGATTCACCTGGCACTGGTGCCATATTTGGACATGAACTTGGTAGAACTAACGTTATGAGAGACTGAACTATACGATGAGCCCAACACTCCTCTGTCCCCCAGAAGGACTGTACTGGGGAGATAACCCACTGAGGCTTGGGGGAAGTGACTGTCTGCTTGTTCCTATTATATCTTTGGAGCAAATGTCCTTTTGTAAAAGCTGATTGATGTGAAGTGATTAAATAGAGTTAGAGCTCTTATCACTGGCACTCAAAATCATCACAAAGCCCTCATGGAGCCCCTCTGGAACCCCAGGAGTGAGGTTGCTTCCCTGGCTCTGGGAGAGGGAGTCAGAGGGTCCTTGCTCCATGGCCATGGAAGGAACCTATCATACTTCCTCTTGGCTCTGAATCCCCATCACCTTGCATGGCACCTGGTATGTTTGCTAAATTGTTGAATTAGAGGTGACAAAACTTTGGAGGCATGGAAGGACCAATTTTCCAAGTTGTTCAAAGAGGGACAGGATGGAAATGACTCTAAGTGTTATCTCTATCTCCCTAGATGTAACTGAGGAGACATTCACCACTCTTAAAGCTTCTGCTCACATCCTCATCTCTATGAAATGCTTATGATCATTACCTATGAACTATGACCTCTCAATGAAAACCCAAGCGAGGAAAAGCAGCCCAAGTCTTTGCAGGTGTGCACAGGTGTGGGCACACACACCTGAAAAGTGTAGACACCACAAGCCCCACTGTGGTCCTTGTTTGCTGATTGCAGGAAATCCACTAGAATAAAATGCTTCTAACACAGTGTCCTGGGTGGGGTGGAATGTATGTGCGTGTGTGTGTGTGTGTGTACACGTGCATTTTACAGTCATACAAGGTCAGGGAGTTGCAATGGGAGATTTCAGGAAGTTCACAAAGGTCATAATAAATGACTTAGAGAAGACCCACATCCAAGAAGGATTCTCCGGTTGTCCCTGGAGGTAGAGAGCATTGTATGAATCATTCCTGAAGGCTCCAGGGGCTTGACAGTGTGGTCCACAGTTACCCAGAAGAGATCAGTCTAATCAGACACACATGCACATACAAAGTGGATGAGCAATGCCTGCTGCCCAACTTATCTCATTCAAGCCCAGGAAGGAATTGTGCAGTGTTTCACTGATCCCAAACTGCCGTCTCCCTCCTAAGCCCATCAATACCAATATCCTCTCCTCTCTCTTTGGCTGTGAGTCACAGAGAATCCCAAAGGGTGGGGAGAGCTAGGCTGGAACCTATTAGTGATGATGACTTCCGTACAAGGGCATTCAGAGATCATGGAGTACATGTATGGTTGGGAAGACAATGGGTCCAGGGGGGAGTGAGAACAAGGGGTAATCGATGGACAGCCTGAGCTCCTCATTGGTACCTGAGAGACAGGAACCTGTGAAACAGAGCAAAGCTTCTATCACACCAGGAGATCTTTTACAGAGAACTCACAGACAGATAAAGACAAGAATGGTGCCCAATGAGATTCAGGTGTGGAGGCTGAAACCTGCACTGGTAGAGGGAGTGTCCACACCAGAGAGATGACCATATTTTCATGGTCATTTTCAATGAATCCATGTGCATAGCCCTTGTTGAGACACTGTGACCAAGTGCATTCCCCAGTGATGGCCACATTTGTTCTGAGGGCCAAAAAAGGGCAGAAACTTTTCTTTTAAAAACATGTTGTGTTTCCTTGGTTAACTCTGTAGTTGCTCATGGGCTGGAAACTGGGAAAGGGGAGAATTATCTGACTTTTGACGTTACCTGTGAAAAGCCTGGCTTTGCACACACCAGGTCATCTCAATGCCATGAGACTGGATCAGATTCAGATCTTTGCCAGTCAGCAATGCCCCCACCCCAATCCATTGTCCCCTCCCCAGGTGGGGATTAGGTCCAGGGCTAACTGAAGAGTGCTTAGGGGAATTGTGATCCCAAGGGGAAAGGTGGGCAAGATCATGAGAGGCCCAGTTTGTCCATGGAGGATGGCAGTGTGGTTCAGGCTGTGCTGGCAGGAGGTGAGGACTCTACAAGGCAGAGTACAGGGTATTCCCGGTCCACCACCTAGGTTTGCTGCTGCCTGGCTTGTCTCAGTCATTGCCTAAAGCTATGGTAACTGCCTGCCCCTCTTCCAGCTTGGCATCCTCAAACATGGGACTGATGTTTGGGATTCAATGGTCCCAGCAACATTTGCATTCTGGAAGGGCTCCCAGGTGAGGCCTCCTCCATGGGCAGGTTGGGGAGGGGGAATGGATTTTATTAGTTTCATTTACCTTGTGAGGCTTGGGAATCAGGACTTTGGAAGGTCCTTTGGGAGGGGGCCTGGGCGCACTTGGCCTGCCTGGGCAGAGGGGCAGTGGTGTGGGCAGACAGGAAGCCTGCCTCCTCTCACCTGAGTGATGTTATAGGTTCTGTGCCTGTTTACAAACATCAGAACATAGCCTTGTCAGTTTGCCCTTCACCATCCAAGGGGGAGCATCCTACATGTCCTTGTGTAGGAGAGAGGAGGAAAATCTGAGCCTCTGCCAAAGGTCGTGGGAGAATTGGACAGCTCACTATTCTCCAGCCCTTGCTGGGTTAGTCTTCTGTTCTCTACCTTTTGTGTGCCCAAGTGATGGAGGACAGAGAGCTGAGGAGGCAGCATGGGCTATGGGGCAGAGATGAGATTATGTGCCCAAAGAGGCAGATATCTCTGTCTCGCAGAGAGACCCTTGCTGTGATGGAACCCAGCTGAGGGGAGCCGGGGAGGAGAGAGGCTCTGTTCAATGGATTCTTGGCAAAATGTCAGTCTTGGGAAATGATTTATGCTGACTGCTCTGATACTGGTACTCCTCTGCCCCTGCTCTAGGCTCAATTTCATCTTTTTGGTCGTAATTGCATCCTGATAAAATATAAGTTTTTGTAATAGACCTTCCAAAGGTGCTGCTGTTTTCCTGTATTCCCCCTCCTGGCCCACCAGCCCTCTTAATTTTCCTGGCAATCCTCTCCAGCTTGAGGGGCGCACTTTCTGTTGCCCCTGAAATGGCTGGCTCCTGGCGAGGCCCAGGGAGCTGAGCCCGCTTCAAGGGGATTTTTGCCTGTTGATGCACTTGTTTGGTTAAGGCTGTTCGCCTTGACCCCCAGCTTTAAACCCTTGACCTTTATTAATCACGTGTTTCCTGAATCAAAGAGAATATTTTCGGAGGGAGAAAATTGTTATGCGCCTGGCCGAGTGTTGTGTGCCCGGCAGACAGGCCCAGATGACAAATCACCCTGCATGATGGCCAGGGTTCATCCAGCTGCTCGGCCCCAGATGACGTGATTGATGGTGTTGATGTTTTAAATGGACCTCAGACCTGCCCAGGCGAAGGGCCGAACAAAGTCCCTCAGAGCGGAGGAAGGAGCCGGCATGTTCCCAGCATATGGGCAGGCGCTGCGCGGTGGCATGATTACAAGTAACCTTGCCGGCTGTCTGGTTTCTTTCGAAGTGAGACAAAAACTATTTTCTGGTCAGAAATGAATGGGGCCACAGAAGGTCTGTCTGAACCTTGTGATCACCAGCATTTCCCTCGGTAACTGGACACCTTCTGCACTTAGAATAACATCGCAGTCTGTCCTAGAGATCAATACATGGTTTTTTTCCTCCGCCATATCAGGCTTCTGAGAAAACAAAGTCTGCATACATCCACCTGGAACAAAAATTTGCCCTTTTTGCTTAATTAAAATAAAAAAGACATCTTGACATCATTATTGTAATAGTCCAATAATCATTGAATTCAGGCGCTGGAAGAGACCTTGAGATCATTTGATACAGCCACCTTTCAGCTGGAGAAAAGAAAGAGCTCAAGACAGAAGGCGGCCGTTGGAAGCCGAAGGGGAGAGAAAAGGCTTCCTTCGGAAGGAAGACAGCCACGCTGAGGGAAAGACTATCCCTAGCCTCCTTCTGGAGCAGACCCCACCCTCTTTGTTTCGTCCCTCTAGGGGATGAAGCTCATGCTTGTAGTGGTGAACACAGGGAAGAGGCAGATGGGGAGCTGCACGGTACAGAGAGTGCTGGACCTGGAGGCAGGAAGGTTGGAGTTCAAATCCAGCCACAGGCTCTTCCCAGCTGTGTGACTGACTCTAGGCAACTCTCTTAAAGTCTCTGCTTCAGTTTCCTCATCTGTCACATGGGGCTCATAATAGCACCAATCTCCTAAAGTTGTGAGGATTGATCATATTTGTAGAGTGCTTTATCATGCTATATGGACAGTAACTGATACTACTACTACTACTACCACCACCACCACCATTAACTCCTTTAGAACCAGTCAGTACAGCCAAGCAGTACAGAGCCAAGCTCTGGCCTGTCTGCCTGTACTGTACCCATGGCCCTCATCTCTCCGTCAAGCAGCAGGGCCATCAGTGGGGGCTCCAAAGCCCCTTCACCGCCCATGTTGAGGTGACTCTCCAGTAAGCTCCGTCAGTGAGGACAAACCTTCCCAGGTGCCTTTGATTGTCTCCCCAGTGCCTCCCCTGGCCCAGGAGCTTTTCACGACATGTGACTGCCCTTGTCTGTTTAGCCATCTGCCACATGAGGATGGGCACTCCTCCATTTCTGGTTTCTGGTCACCACAGAATGTGCTGCTATCAACATTTTTGTACCAGAGGTCCTTTCCTTCTATCCCTGACACAGGGCTGATTGTGGTGTCCTTGCATCTACACAGTCACTCTGCTCTTAGACATGTCACTCCCTCACAGGGGCTTTGGGGCTGGGTGATAGCCAGTTTTTCTTCATTAAATTACCAGCCAGGAAAGCTGAGGGATGCAAGAGCATGGAGGCCTCAAGAGAAGGCCAATGGTTTTCCAGCCCATAACCAGGGCTCTGACCAGAGCATCTTGGTGACTCACTCCCTTCTCTGCTTAGACAGCCATGGGGCAGAGTTGGGGCTAGATATCTCCTTTTGCCTGGACTTTTGAAACAGCCTTCTAATTGGCTTCTTGACCTCAAGCCTCTCCCCTACCCAGCTCCTCTATAAAGCTAACATCTCGTCTACATCTACTTCTGCCCAAAGTACAATTTCTCACCCCGGACCCCGACTCAGGCCCATCTACAGGGCCAAGGAGTGAATTGAGCCAGTGACTGGTCCTACTGCTTCTTTCTTGGTCAGAAAGTGAGATGTCCACAGGAGCCAGAGGCCTGTGGGCCCCCCCACATTCCTCCCCACATTGGACCCAAGGGCCAGGGATGGGGGCCTGCTGGGATGGTGTGTAGGTCCACAGCCCTCACTTCCCTCCTGTCTCTGCCTGAATGCTGGACCCTCTTCCTTGAGATGGGTATTATGAAGTGGCCAGGGAGGCAGGATGAGGCTCTGAGACATCCAGAGTCTCCCTCTGCCACCCGCCCTGGTCCTGGACCTCCAGCCTCATCCCCCCAGCCAGTCAGCCACTGTACCCGTGGGACTCTGAGACCCTCACCCTCCTGGAGAGCTTGGCCCTCTCTCTTCCCCTCTGCAGCCCATCCCTTGAGCCCAGCTCCCCAGCCATTCCTGAGCCCCTGCCTCTTGCTGTAGAGGGGGGTCGGTAAAGGGGCTGGGCTCCCCCCAGGGGCCTGTGCTCCCTTCCTTTCCTAGCTGCAGTATCTCATATAACTTCAAGCCTTTTGGATCCTTAGCTTCTCCCGTGGTTTTCTTGTTCTGTTTTCCACATGTTTGGAAATGTCCAAGCCCAGTTTGGGGGGCTGCTTTCTGCTCGGCTGCTGGAGTTCCTTCTTGCGGTCTTGGGTCCTGACTCTTGGGGCGACTGGAGCAGATTTTTGTGGCTTCCTTGGTCTGGCTGGCAAATCCCCTGGAGCGCAGTAGGACTCCCGCCAGGGTCTAAGCTTATTTACAACAGCCAAGCAGCCTGGCCAGGCCCTCCCCCTTTATGAGAACCAGAAAGGCTTTTCAACCTCTCGCCATTTCGGGTTTTTCTTCTGTTTCTTTTTTTCCTCTGCCTTCGGCAATGCCCCAAAGCACGTCCCCGGTGTGTGCTTGACCTCCCAATCACCCCGATTCAGGGGGGGTGTGACTTGGAGAGTCTTTCACAACTCAATTTCAATTGGAAAACGAGACGATCCCCATTGGTACGTCCCTGTCTTGTAAGCTGGTTATCTTCTCTCCTGAATGACCCATCCCCCTGTGTGGACCTGTCTGCCCTTGTGACCTAGAAGGAAAGTCAAGGCCTGTCCTGCCTCCTTGGGAGTCTGCTCCAGGCCCTCTCCGAGGCCCCCAATGGCACTGAGAGCTCATCAGTGTAGTGTGGACGTGTACACAGTGTGGCTGAGCAAGCATCTCAAGATGCCCGTCTCATGCCCATGGCCTCCCACACTCTCAGCAGGGCAGGGGTAGTGAGAGGATTCCGGGGCAGCCTTCCTTTGGCTGTCCACCAATTATCAGACCATCTTCTTTTCCCAGCAGACACTGACAAGCTAACAGCATGACTCCAGCTCCTCTCTGTGGTTCCATTGCAATTGGGCAGCAGCTTGCTCCCACTCACCACAGACCTCCTCATAGTCCTCTGAGCAATGGGTATTTGGGGTCTTCAGAGCTGCCCAACCAAATAACCAGCACCGATGGAGCAAAGCACCGATGTCAAGGAATGGTTTAGGGGAAAGTTTGGAGAAGCTTTGTCATTTCCCAAAGACAATTCAGTCTTCTCCCCTCTTGTCTTGGCTCAGTCTTCATCTCTTTGCCCACTTGCACTGTCCGTCCCACACTTTCCCCCCACTCACTCTCCCCAGGTAGTTCAGCTCTCTCAGGCTGTGAGCTGCAGAAGGGTGCCAACCTGCACTGATAGAGGGAGTTTCCTCACATGGGAATTCTCTCTATCAGTGAAATGTAGGGTCCTGTCCACACACACACACACACACACACACACACACACACACACATACACACACACACACACACACACACACACTCACCAATGATTTGCCCATCCAATTGCATGTTGAAATTATGGACAATATCACTTTGTTTTGTGTAATCTTTCAGGGAAGCTGGTCAGGCTCTGGGTCCTTCCAGGAGGCTCAGCCACATACTGAGCCTCAGTGGGTCAATGAGCATCTATGATCCAGGGAATGACACCACAGAAAAAGCTCCATCTGCAGCAACAGTCACAGGTGCCTAGGAGCTAGGATGGGGCTGGTCACCCTGGGGATCACCTCTGACCCAGAGAATCCCAGCAGGAGGCCCAAGGTCAGGAGGGATTCCTCATAAAATGAGAGAAATGTCCTCACGAGCATCCCCAGACAGGCCGTCCTGCCTCCTTTCATTCTCTTCCCCCTGAATGAGCAAAGCCAGCACCACACACTTTCCCTCTGACTCTCTTATCCAATCCCTTCATCAAGTCTTGTTCTGCTCTGCACTCTCCAGTTTACCTGGCACCCCACTCCCCTCGCTCTGCCATGTTCAGGGAGGAACCATATCCACTGAGTCTCTGTTACTCAATCACTCGGATCTCCTCCCATCTTCTAAGAACCGGCCATTTCTGTCTTTCCTTCTTCCTGGTCCCATCACATTCTCCCAGAACAAAGTCCTTCCAGCTTCCACCTCTGCCTGCCTCAGTTTCTTCATCTGTAAAATGGGGATCATAGCAGCATCTCCCTCCCTGAGTTGCGAGAATCAAATGAGATATTTGCAAAGGGCTCAGCACAGTGCTTGGCACATAGTAGGTGCTGTTTATTATCATTAATTGGTTATTTTTATTATCCTTGATCTCCCAGCAGAAGTGGACACTGGCTGCCTCTCACTTCTGAGTGGGCCCTCCTCCGGGTCCCTCCTTTCTTCCTCTGGAACTGCTTCTTCTTGAGTTTCTGTACTGACTTCTCCTTCTCAGCCCCCAAACCCTGGACACCCTCAAGGCTCTGTCCTCTCCTCTCTTCAGGCTGCTGAGCTCAGCTCTGGCTTCCAGGGGTAGAACACCCCTGACATCATCCTGAGCCTCAGCCTATGAGCTTGTCCTTTCCACTTATCCCCTGAGTATGTCTGCCTTGAGGTCCTGCTCCTGGGCTGGCCCCCTCATTGCCCTATCCCTCTCACTGCTGCTAAGCCTCTCTCCTCCTCTTTCCCCCATTTCTCCATTGCTGTCAATGGCATCGACATCCCTTCCAGTCACCAGGTTCAAACCTTGGAATAGTTTTTGGCTCTTCCTTTCTCACTCTCCACCCCCACCCCCAAAGACCATCAGTATCAGTCACTATGTCCTGTCCCACTTTCATGGACTCTCCCAGCATCTCCAAGGTGAGAGACTAGAAAAAAAAGAGGGGCCCAGGTTGTGTAGGGCTTTGAATGGCAAACAGAGCATTTTCTATTTCATTCTGGAGGTCATAGAGAGCCATGGGAATTTACTAAGTTAGGAAGAATGGCAAGATCATACCTAGGCTTCAGGAAAATACCTTTAGTGACTAAATGGAGGATGGACTGGAGAGGGGAGAGATGAGGTAGGCAGTCTCACCAGGGCCAGAAAAATTCTGGTCAGGAAAGCTGAGACAAAGTCACAGTGAGTCATCTGACCAGCCCAGAGTAGCTTAGGGAGACAGTCAAAGAAGTCTGTGGACACTGGAGTGGGGGTTGGCCAGGAGCATAGTGCAGCAGTAGTAGTCAAGGAGGGAGCAAGGGGGAGCCTTCCAGTGCCCAAGCACTCTTGGAAAAAGCCAGGTTACAACATCAGGGCAGGAAGCCCTGGGGCAGAAAGGGAACCCAGGGGAACCCTGACCAAGCGGAAGCAGGAACAGGGGCTGCTTTGCAGTTCTGTCACCCATTACCCAGTTGCAGCTCATAGACTCAGGATAGAGAGGAGCAGACACACTCAGGGGAAAAGTGGCATCCATTATCAGAAAAAAATTGCTGTGAATATTTTCTTTCTAGATGATTGTTTCTTCACTAATTCTGTCTGCATTTGTCTGTGCAAAAGTCTTTCAATTTTATGTCACCAAAATTGTCCACTGCCTCCTTTATTATCTCCTTTCAGCCTTTGTTTAAACAATAATTTTTGCTCCAGCCTTGGTTGTGAAAGATTTCTCCTTCTCTTCTGCTCACATTTTATTATCATATGATCCTTTACATTTAGGTCAGACATACATTTGGATTTTCTTGGGGAGTTATTATAAGATCCCAGACTGTATCACCCTTTTCCTAGTTCATCAGATTTTTTTCCTGTTTATCAAATAGGGAATCCTTGCCCTAATGGATCATATCCTTGGACTGTCAACCATGATGCTACTATGTTCTATTATTTCTGGGGTGTGTCTCCCTTTCCACCTTGCCTTGCTTCTGTCTCTGTCTGGCTCTTCTCTCTCTGTCTCTCTCTTTTTTTCTGTCACTCTCCATCTTTCTCTGTCTCTCAGTCTCTCCTTTCTCATTCTCTGTCTCCCTCTCCTCTTTCTCTCTTTGTTCCTCTATCCATCTCTCTATCTGTAAGCACTAAGCAACCAATGAGGGGCAAACAAGCTGCCATCTTGGAAAAGAGCTTATGCCAAGAGGCATAAGTCCAGCATGGGCTCTCTCCCCTGCCCTTCTCTATTCACCTACAGAGCTTGCTGGTTCCTACTGGTGGGCAGAGGTCAGGTCAGAGCTGGCATCTCTTTCCTGGCATTACTTGGCTCTTGGCTCCTCACAGCCACTCATCTTGGCCAGCTCTCCTTTAGGTCTTGCAAGCTCTTCATGTGTCCAGTTGGTTTCGTTTTCTGCACACTTGTCCCTGAACTGTTGCCTAACCCTGGCACAGGAAAGATACTTTATATTTACTCAATGGTTGGTCCTTTGTTGGATTCCTTAGACTCCGAATCACTCACACAAAACTCCTTTTCCAAAGGTAGATGACAAGCTTGGCAGTTAGGGTCATTTCCTTTGGCCTGGGCATGTGTCTCTCCCCTAAAGGCAGGTTCCATGGGCTTGAGGAAAGTCTCTTTGGCATCTAGTTTGGATAAGGGAGAGACAGAAAGACTGGGGGATCAGTCCATCACAGGGCAGGAGAGAGGGGACAAGGGCCTGAGTCAGATAAGTAAGATATTGTGAAGGTGGGCACTGGGCAGCTGTGGGAACTGGATGGGGGGGATTGTGGAGGCCCCCCCATAGATGGCAGAATCTCCCACGTACCACCTTTTCTACACAGCGCCTATCCCCCAGAGGCTCTTCTCTCTAGGACCTCAAAGAACAGCCTGGGCTGCGGCCTGCCCTGTGGACTCTGAAGACTTGGAATATGGTCTGGGGCCAGGGTTCATTGTACCCCAGAGGTGTAAACCACCAGTTTCTTCCAGAAGAGCTTCATATATTTTTAAATTCATTTCAAATTCAGACTCCCTAATCCTCATTTTATCCTAGCTTTAATTAGGCAGAACAGATTGAAATTAAGTCTCATGGAATAACTTTGCATGTTGTTGCTAACAATACTGCAATTAATTCCACATGATTTTCCCCCTACCTGGCTGAGTCACTGGCATAAATGAATGCCCAAGAGGGCGTCACCTTCAGGCCTGAGAGCCTTTGAGTTCGAAGAATTAGTCACTGGCTGGAGCTTGTGACTTTCTGCCCCTGGTGGGAGCCTGGGTGCTATGGGGGAGGGCTTCAGGAAAGGGGAGGGTGTTCACAGGAAGCCGCGGGGGATTTGCATATGCAAATTCTTAAAGCCTGCCTCTAAAGAAATAAATACCTCATTGTGAAATTAATTCACAATCAGTAGCAGCCTGGCAGAATCTATTTGCTGAAATAAATCATCCCAAAATATTCTTGGGCTGTGAAGTTTGTTTTGTGCCCTTTGGCTCAGTAGGAGGTGGCACCCCGGACCAAGGCAGGGAGGGGGCTCCATCAGGCAGCCGGGGATCAGGCAGCTCCACCAGCTATGGGTCACCTGCATCCAGGCCAGGGATCACATTTGTCCCAATTGAGCTTTGGACCTCCAGTGGGGGCTCCTGAATCACCCTTCTCAGAGGTAAGCTGGAAAGTCCCCGAGGAAGGTGAGTGAGCCCGAGGGGGACTGGAGCCTGGTGTAATCTTCACTCAGGGCCTCATTGACTCAACAGACATTTATTACACTGGGGTAGAATGCTGGGCTTGAAATCAGGAAGACCTGCATACAGATCCTGCTGTTGAGAAAACCAATCACATGACTTCTCCAAGGCTCAGTTTTCACATCTCTAAAATTCATGTAACAATACCCATAGTATCGACCTCACAGGGTGGTCTCAAGGCCCAAATGAATGTCTGCTCTCAGGGCTTCCCCCTCTCCAGCCATGTTCTCTGATGGGAAGAGACAGAAACAAGCGATGCATGAAGAAGCGTTTATTAATCACTCTCTGTACGCCAAAGATGAAGAAGATAAAGGAAAAAGCCAAGACAGTCCCTATCCTCAGGGATCATATGTTGGAATAGAGGGAGGTAATCTACAAAGGGGAGGAGGGGGGGTTGGGGAGGGGCCTTTTAGTTTGGGAAGTATTCTGGAATATTCCTATTCTCATGGAATATTCACATTCTCATGGAATATTCATGCAGAGGCAGATAAACTGACTGCTTTTTTGTGGTTGGACACAGCTGGTGAGAAAGTTCCCCCTCTGGGGGTTCCCTGCAAGCCTCAGGACTCCATCCCTGCAGGCAGCCCAGGACCACCCCCTCAGGCACCCCAGGATTCCTCCAAACAAGCACCCCAACACTCCCTGGAAGCCTCAGGACTCTCCCCTGCAGAGAGCCCAGGACCCCCCAAGCTCCAATCTGTGGGCTCCCTGGAAGTGCCCCAAGACTCCTGAGCAAGCAGCCCCCCATTCTTCCTTTAAGAGGCTGCTCAGACCGAAACAGCCCCAGGCACAAATTGTTAACTGTTATCTCGAGAGTATCCACATCCACATCCACATATACAGCCACTTTGTACTCACCCTGTTTCTATGTATGTGTGTCCTTGCTGCCCCTTCCTCCCTCCTTCCTCTTAGAATATCAGCCTCTGGAGGACCAGGATCGAGTCATCCTTTGCACTTTTATTCCCACCTGGCACTGTGCTGGGCACACCCAGTAGGTGCTTAATACTCATTGATGGGCTCATGTTGAAATATCCTATCACCTCATCCTGATTCCACAGAGTTTGCCAGCAGCCAGCCTGGAGAAGGAAGGCATGGGAGTTAGATAGCATGCCCAGTCTGCTGGCTAGTAATTGTCTGGGGCAGAATCTGAATCTGGGATGTGCTAACATCCCTGCCTGATCTCTGAATTGTGAAAGCAACTTAGAGCTTCTGAGCATCAGGCTGGTGTGGTCCACATGCTTTCCTGGATCAGCCCCTTGTCTCAAAGCTCAGGGACAACGATAACATTCTCCCCAGAGTTGAGATCTCTTTTGTAGGCAGGGCCAGTGGCCTCTGTTAGTTCACAGTCCAGCCTTCAGGTCTGACCTGGCATTCAGCAGGGGCTAATTTTTCCCAGCCTTCAGGAGTGAAGTTCCTACCATTTCCTTACCTCATGGACACTGGTCATTGTTTTCCTTCCTGGCCATGTTCTTTGGGCCAGGCCAGCACTGCAAGTGGATTGGAAAATGACAGCAAAGGCCTTTCTTTCAGAGAGAAGGCCAGGCTGAGGGGGACATCCCTGAAACTATGCCTTCTCTCTCCTGCCAGAGAGGGTATAGGCATTAAGAGGACAAGCTGGCTCGTGTCACAGGTCCCGAGGCGAAGGGATAAAGACCAGGCTATAGTGAGGATCTTGTGGAGAGAGGCCTGGACCTTCCACTGACCCCCCAGGGAGAGGCTTTCACAGCATTCCCAGGTGCTTCCTACCCCTGGATGGCAGCCTTGCCCAGACCTGCATCATTGAGAAAGCCAGGGGGAATGGGAGGTTCCAGGAGGGCACTTGGCATTTCCAAGCAGAGAGGAAGGGAAGGGTCCTGGCAGAGAGGAGGTTAGGTTTCTAAGGCATGGCCCCACTCAACAGGCCATGAGTGTAGAGACAATTCCCCCGCCACACACACACACACACACACACACACACACACACACACACACACACACACACACACTGAGTTCTCTTTGGACCAAGTCTGTGTGGGACCGCAAAGATTTCCTAGATTTTTTGCTACCTGTATTTGCTGAAGGTATTAAGTGGATCATTAATCTTAACTTGCAGGGATGGCAGCTTCTAACAAGCTGGAAGGAGCCAAGAGGACCCCTGAGCTCACTAGAAGACCCTTGATGGTTCTTGTTTTGAGACTGGAGGTATCAGCTTTGGAGCCTTAGCTGAGAGCAGCCCCACCTTCCCCCTAGGTACCAGTGTGTATGTGGAGGGGAGGAGTTAGGAGGCTTCTGGGCTTGGCCCCATCTCTGTGGTAGGGGGAAGTCAGGTTAGGAAGCCTGGTGCCCCGCCCCTCCCCCCCCCTGCTCAGTGCGTATGGATGGTGGAGAGGAGGGTGGTTGGGAGGATCCTGGCCCTGGCACCCCCTCCAATGTGCCAGGGAGAAGGAAGGCTTGATTGGGAGGCCTGACTCCCCCCTCTGTGTGCCAGGGTGGAAGGTAAGGTTAAGCAGCCTGGAGGCTCCCATGTGGAGGTAGAGGAGGGGGTTCTGGAGGGGTTGCTCAGCCCTCACCGGCTACGGTACTTTGAAGGAAGTTGTGTTTTGACTGGGAGGAGAAGGGGTCCAGAGAGAGAGACAATGGTGTTGGGAAGGGGTCCTGGAAAGGAGGCCACCCTTGGGAGACCTTGGGAACAGGTTCCTGAAGCATTCTGTCAGGTTCATCTGCTTGCTATTTATTCCAGGTCTGAATTTGCTTCAATTACCTTTGGAGAAACAATGACTAAACGTTGAGGCTGTGGAGCCAGAGGCCAAGGCAGGAGCCTCTGGATTCTCATTGTGTAGATGGCTACCGTGGACTAGACAGCTCCAGGGCCAGCCCTCTACCTCAGCATCTGACAAAGACATTGCTCTCCTCATGAATGGAAACCAGGGGTGCCCCTCTCCTTGGGACATTCACCTGGGTCCCAGGGAGTGAGACATTTGACAAGCCAATGGGGCAATACCTGCTGAGACTCCAAGGAGGAACTCTGGGGGTCCTTGGTGCCAAACTCCTCTTGAGTCAAAAATGGATGGCAGACAGAAGTAGCAGGGCTGAAGGGCTGCCTTGGCACTCCCTGAGGGCTCTTGATTGGCCACATGGGTCTAGCTACCTCTATATATATGGTCACACCTCTGGATGCAGCCAGAAAGAGAGAAAGAAACTGTCCTTCAATGAGACTGATTTGGAGACAGTTCTGGCTACTCAGCCATGGGAAACACACATTCCCACCCTGGTGTCTCCCACATGGACACCTCCATCTGAAGTTATGTGGGTATATGTGAATTATATGAGCCAAAACTCTGATACATGTATACATATGCATGTAAATATAGGTATATGTAAATACACATATATACATATAAAACATATATTTATAGGTAGGAGGCAGATAGGAGGCTTAGTGAATAGAATACTGGGCTTGCAGTCAGGAAGACCTGAGTTCAAATCCAACCTCAGACACTTACTAGCTGTGTGATCTTGGGTAAGTCACTTCCTCTCTCTTAATCCACCAGAGAAGGAAATGGCAAACCACTTCAGTGTCATTGCCATGCATACATCTATGTGTTTATGTTTTCTATATTATATTACATATAAATATGACACACAAATATGTGTACATACACATGTATAAATCATGGTCTTTAAGAAATAAACCCTGTCATCTCATTATCATCCAGTGAAAGATTCTTTTGAACCCCCAAAGTTCCCCTCAACAAGAATTAATTAAGGACACTTTCTTGTCTGGTTTTGCAAAAATGTTTTTTTTATTTTGTAAAACTTTAAAAAATATCATCTAAAACAGTTATTTTAGAATGTCACCATAATATTTTATTCTAAAAGAAAACTTGTTTATGATACATTTCCCTTGCATGGGAGGATGGCCCATTGGCTTTAAAAGGGTCATTGGGAGTCTTGCTTTCTTCTCTCACGGCTCCCCCATAGAGAACATTCCCTGAAAATGAGGAGATGGATAGAGCCTTGGACAGACTAGGAGAGAGGAGGATTTGGAGAAGCCCCTGACTCCTGTACGAAGCTACTCCCAAGAAGCTAGGTGCAAATGTCATTAAGAAATGAAAACTGATAAAAGTCACCTTTCCCCTTTGCATGGATACTTTCCAAATGACCAATGCCTGATATCATATGGCTGCTGTGCATGGATGATCAATGATCCAAAGGGCCACACGGACCAATGGAGGAGGAGGCAATGTTCCTTGATATGGTTTCAGGCACTACAGGGCAACCAGCCCTTGAGGAACAACCCAAGGTCATCCACAAGCATCAGAAATGGCCCTTTCCATCGTCATCTTGAAGGGAAAGGGGTATTTGCTTCCTGGGACTTCACCCCAAACAACATCTCTTAGCGGATGAACTGCCTCAAGAGCAGATAAAAAAAATGTATTTGATCTCCATCAAGCCAGGCACTAAGAACATGGCAAAAATAGGCAAAACAATGCCACTTTTTACTCATGGTGGGGGCAGAGAGAATAAAGAATTACTTTTCTTAAAAGTATGTACATTATTTATGTTAACATGTATTTAAAAGTTTTCCTTTCTAGTACATATATAGCAATAGATATAACCCACACAAACAAGAGCTGGGGGGGGCAGGGTCATCTATGATTTTTAAAAGGGTGAAGGGGTCCTGAGATCCCAAAGTTAGGGAGCCAGCACAGAAAAGGAGTCCTCCTAGAACACACCCAATTAGGGGCTGAACAGTCTCTTCAGGGGCACGGGACATCAGCTCTTAGGACCTTCCTTTCCACAGTTAGGCAGCTCTAATTAAGATGTGCTCCTCCCCTTCTTCTCTCCTCCCCTCCCCCATATCTGGTCAATTTTTTCTCTTTTGTAATTTCCAACCCTAATTCCTGACCTCTGGGGGCAAACCGAACAGGAAGAATCCTTCCTGCACCAGACAGTTTTTCAAATACTTGAGGCAGTTCCTCATTCCCTGCCACCCCCCACCAGCCCTGCCTTAAATCTTCACCTTGCCAGGCTCCTCCACCCCAGACCACCAGAGGCATCACTGCCATGAACAATTGACCTCCCAGACCATGTCGACTTCCTGGACAGTTCCTTCCTGGGCCTGTGGAATGCACCATTAGAAGGTGATCTCCCTTCGGGGAAGAAAGACTGCCTCACTTCTGCTTTGGTCTCTGGCATGCAGTAAGCACACAAAAAATGCTGTTCTTGAGTCAATTGATCACCATATGTCATGGACTAAGGGAACTTCACCACTCTTATGACGATAATTTCCAGCTTAAAGGGGTTCTCCCTAAATCTTGGTACCCAAAACCAAACACAAAAGTCCAAGTGAAGAGTGCTGAAGACAGAGATGGGTGGGATTCTCAAGAACTTGTTTAGGAAAGCTCGGCCTCCTCCTCCCCCCAATGCAGCCCAAGAATACATCCACTTTTTGGCTGATATGTTACCCTGCTGAGCCACTGTGAGGTTGCAGAGATAGCTGAGTGGTTCAGTGGATAGAGAGCTGGACTTGGAGTCAGGAAGATCTGAGTT
Organism: Bettongia penicillata ogilbyi; assembly: GCA_023548195.1. Taxonomy (NCBI): domain Eukaryota; kingdom Metazoa; phylum Chordata; class Mammalia; order Diprotodontia; family Potoroidae; genus Bettongia; species Bettongia penicillata. The sequence continues at coordinate 1,363,858 of JAJHZJ010000095.1, read as the reverse complement.
CAAATCCAGCCTCAGACATCGACTAGCTGTGTGACCTTGGGCAAGTCACTTAGCCCCAATCGCCTCATCCTGGGTCATCTCCAGTCACCCTGATGAATATCTGGTCACTGGATTCAGATGACTCTGGAGGAGAAGTGAGGCTGGTGACCTGCACAGCCCTCCCTCACTCAAAACAAAGTCAAGTGCAAGTCATGTCATCATTTCTCTGATAGCATGGTCTTCCTCGGCAATGAAGGATGAACACACACAAGGAAGCAAAGAGGAGCTCACTGCCCTATAATGGGTAGACTGTATCCTCCCACTTTGGAATGTCAGGATGTTTGCCCTTATGATCCCTTGCCTGTTTTCTGTGTTCTTTCAAAGGTCATCAATGGGGGCTCAGCAAACACATCTCCTGGTTTTTTTGGGTCTCTGGGCCAGGTGAGCTCTGCAAGCTGGCTCCTACAGTAATCCCTTCTTCACTCCCTTAGGGACTCATGCTCCAACCCTGGGAATGATGAAGAGTATAATCCTTGGTGTAGAATGTGCTCTCCATGAGAACAAGTCCTGTCACTGCATTTGCACTCCCAGCACCTGGCCCAGTGCCTTAAAAGGATAGAATCTCCCTGAGAGTTGCAGACATTGTTGTCTTCATGTCTCCAGTGCCTGGCGCACATCTGGTGTTTAATAAATGCTTGTCAATGAATGATTAACTGAGAGTCCATATCACTTAGCTCAGTTCCCCTGAAGTGACTGCCTTCCCTCTGCAGGCCACCCAGTCCCTGGAGCACATGACATTTGTACCACGGATTGTCTCCCTCTCAGGAGGGAGCCACTGAATTTGGCAGCTCAGGGGAGTGACAAGTGATGGATCTCCAGGAAGTGGCCGGTTCTCCCAAGGGATGGGCCCCTTCGAAATCACCAGTAAGAAGTGTGGATCGTTCGTTTGTCCCAGAGACAAGTTTGCTAATCAAAGCAGCCCATGAGAGAAACTCCCGAAAGAGCAGACGAGATCCTCAGCACTGTTGAAAGATACCAATAAATGTCCTGATGAAGACTATGAGAGCCTTGGCTCTGAAGCCTTGAGCTAAGGATGGCTTTCCTAATTACCCAGGACATGTGAAGCCAATTGTCCCTAATGCCCTAAGAATGACAGCGGAGAGATGAGCAGAGAGCAGGGCTTTCTGCTCTGCTGCTCTAAGGCCTGAGAGGAGGGTCGCCCCCGGGGCGGTGTGTCCTGGTATCTTACAGGACGGGCAGAAGAATGAAAGGATGATGATGGCAAAGACTGCTTATCTCAGGCTTTCAGCCTTTTCAAAGCCAGAGCATGAAGTGATTCTCTGAAAGAAGCCTTGATGTTTCTGACTTAATTAAATGTCTCTCACACATGGAGACCTCAGAAATCTTGCTTTGCTCAAAACGCTCATTATTTCCTGCTGATTAAGCTCCGTATCTTGGCCCACTTTAAAATTACTTATTTGGATTCTTTCCCTGTAGAAACCTGGAGAGTCACACACACAGCAGGAAGACTCAGCCCCCACCTTCCCTTCTGCCTGGGTTTTCTCCGACTCTTGGTTTGTCTCCCAGTAGATCAACTGGTCTTGATTCTCTCCCGAAGCAGTCTTGTCGGAGCCTTCTCAGATGAAAACCTGGGCTCCCCCAAATGTCTTCTCATCTGTCTGTACACGTACACACACTCACACACATGCATGCACACATATGCACAGACATGCACATGCACACATACGCACATACTCTCACATGCACATACATGCACACATACCTAACTTCTGCATGTTACATACATGCTGAAATTTAGAAATGTAGAATATTATAGCTTGAGATGGGATTTTGACAGTCTCTGCTGGGGAACTGGGAGATCCTGTCAGCCTTTCTGTGGTTCCTGCCCAATGAAATAAGTCACAAAAAGATGCACTTGCCGAGCTGGTCAGGAAGGGATTTGTCCTTTGGCCTCCAAGGCTTCCCTTAGCTTGGCAGTGTTGCCCTCAGCTCTAGCCCTTGGCCAAGCACATTGTCTGTGCCTCACGGGCGTAAAATTGTGACCAGCAAGTAGACTGTCAGGTCAGGTTAGGAAGTGAGAAGCTCAGGCAAAATGCAAGCCCTCACCTGGGAGGTGGGAGATGGGGCTTTTAGTCTCAGCTCTGCCATGAATGCTAGGCCTCAGTTTCCTTTTTATAAAAGGAGGGGATCAGACTAATTGACCTCTGAAGGTGGCTTCCCTATCTAAGTCTATAATCCCACAAAAATGGAAAGAGGTCTTCAGTGGAATTTCCCAAGAATCTGTATGACCTGTTTTTCTCTCTGAAGTTTCCTCTGATCACTGATGCAAATCAAAATCCCTCTGAATTTCTTGTCTTTGTCTTCCCACAAATCTTCCATGCCCTATTTGTCCTTCCTACCACTATGGTGGTTGTAGTAGGTTGTGGTGGTGGCATCCTTCTAGGGGTACTTCTCATACACACATACACACACACACACACACACACACACACACACACACACACACACACACCCCTTCCTTGTCCTCATTCTCATCCCAGGGGATTTCTGTCCAAGTCCTCTGAGAATCCCACTAAATGATGCTGTCACCCACCTACTGCCATTGGATTAAGTGCTCAGTCCAGCTTGGTGATGGTCAGTCAGACCCGGTCCCTTCTCCCTAAATTCCCTTGTTAATATCTCTGTGACCTGTCCTCCCATGCACAAAGCCTCCAAAGCCATCACCAGACCAATCTACCCAAAGAGCAGTCAGCCAGCCTCTGCTTAGGGGCCTCTAGTGAAGAGAACCCACCCATCCCTGAGACAGCTGTTCCTCCTCTGATGAAATGACATATTCCTGTTCGCCACATGAAGTCAGTCATAACCTCTCTCTCCTTGTGTTCACCCATGGCTCCTGGTTCTGCCCTCTGAACAGAAAGAGAGCTGAGATGACACATGGTCCTTCTCCCCAACGTCAGCCCTGAATTCACCCCTCCTTGCCTCTTCAGGCAGATAACTCATCGTCATTCCCTCCCCACAAGCTTCAGTCTTTCCCATTCCCTGCTGCCTCCCTAGTCCTTAAATCTTTGTCTCAGTTTCCTCATCTGTAAAATGGGGTAATAATAGCACCTACTTCCTTGAATTGTGAGGATGAAATGAGAGAATAAACATGTCCAAAACAGGTCTCATTTTTAAGTTAAAATTTTATTTTTTAATCAACATAAATCTTCTCCCTCTCCTTCCTCCCTACACCCCAACTGAGAAAGGAAGAAAAACAAAACCCCATCACAAACATGTTCTGCTAGATAAACAAAACACAGTCCGGATTTGACCATGTCGAAAAACAGAATAGAAACAAGACCCTGTCTCAGGCTTCACTCTCACTCCACAATACCTCTCTCTGGAGGTGGGCAACATGTTTCATCATGAGTTCTTCAAAATTGTAACAGGTCGTTGTGTTGATCAGTTACTAAGTCTTTCAAAGCTCATAGTCTTTATGATGGGGCAGCTTGGTGGTGCCATAGTGCATAGAGTGCCAGATCTTCAGACACTTACTAGTTGTATGACCTTGGGCAAGTCACTTAACCCTGTTTGCCTCAGTTCCTTTATGAATCAAATGAATTGGAGAAGGAAATGGCAAACCACTCCAGTATCTTTGCCAAGAGAGCACCAAATGGGGTTGCAAAGGGCTGAACCTGACTGCAAATGACTGAAGATGTTTACAATATTACTCTTACTGTGGCCATCGTTCTAGTTCTGCTCATTTCACTTTGCATCAGCTCATTCAAGTCCTCTCTGATGTCACTGAAGCCACCCCCTTCATTATTTCTTATGGCACAATAGAATTCCATCACAGTCATATACCAGAACTTGTTCAGTCATTCTGCAAATGATGGGCACCCCTTCAGCTTCCAACTGGTTGCTATCACAAAAAGAGTAACTAAAAATATCATTGAGTTCATTTTACTCACAACTGCTTTCTCCCTTAGTTCACCCTCCCTCCAAGTATCACCTCTCCCTTCTTTCCTTCAAAGCTCAGCCACATACCCCTTCCCACATGAAGATTTTTCTGCCTGATCCCTCCAAGGGCTGCTATCTCTTTGCCCTCAAATTATCTTGTGTTAATCTTGTGATCTTATCTTTAGGAGTATCCATAGCAATACAAGTAGGTTGTGAAATGTTTCGAGTCAAGACCTCCTCGCATGAAAAGTTGTAGAAAGGAAAGAATATGTGTGGGCCTCATGTCAAAAGTCGAAGACTGAAAGGTCAGTAGATCCACAGGGAAAGCCATCCCCAGCATCCCTTGGGGTGACACTCCTGTCTAGGGGCTCCTAAATCTCAGTTACACTTTGGGGCACACACTCCTTTGATTCTTCAGACTATGACATTCCAATATGCAGCTTCACTTAGGAGAACTTTTGTGGCAGAATCAACATTTTTGTTCTGGGGAACCAGAGTGGGATTGTTGAAAGCCCTGGGAAGGCAATCCCACCCACCATCTTTGCCATTTTCACTGCTGAGTGGATTTCACTCTTCATCTGCAGGGCATGACTAATGAGTGTGTGTACATGTATACCCATACATGTGAGCAAAACATCCTGTCTGGAACATTACCTTTCCTTACATTTGACACACACAGGGGTTTCTCAGTCAAGGACAGGCTGGGCTGCTCCCAGGGTCCTTTTGTTTTTTTCTTAAAACCAGGTTGCCCTCTTGGTTTTGGGTTGGAATGCTTTACATTTGCCATCTTCTAAGGCATGTTAATTTCACAGAATACACCAACAACTCGCTTCCTCCACCACCATGGGGCATCCAATGCTGTCTTGTGTCTGAGTGATGGACTTGCTTCACCATATCTGAACACCTGTCGGATGCATCCAAGAGCTGTAATAGCTGCACCCATAGGCCTGTGTGTCTCTGTCTGCCCATCTCCCCCAGAGTCCTCCAGTTTGCTCTCTACTACGAGCTTCTTTCCCGAGCTTTGGACATTTCAGAAAAGCTTATTTGGTGGGAGAGAACAAGTCTCAGCACCCAGTGGGAGACCCTCCTGGACAAATCACTCAACTTCTCCAACTCAGTTTCCTTATCTGCAAAATGGAGGAAATCAATACTATCAACTTCCCACAACTGCCATGAGGATAAAACCAGGTAACATATTATAAGTGCTGGCTGCTATCATCTCATGTGATCCTTACAACAATCAGGAGAGATAGGCACTATTATTCTCTTTTGACAGTTGAGAAAGGGAAACCAGGCAGCACTGAAGTGACTTGCCCAGGTTCACACAGCCAGGGAGTATCTGAGGTATGGTTTGAACTCAGGTCTTCCTGACTCCAGGACCAGCATTTTATCCATTGCCTTGCCCAACTGAATACTATTAAAAGAAGCAAAGAGAAAGAAGAAGGGAATTCTGGGAAGGGAAGATGGTATGAGTAAAAGCATTTTGGGGAACTTGCATGATCTGTCCAGGAGATGGGTTGGAATGGAAGGTGGATGTGTGGTGTGGAGGCCCAAAGGCCAACGTATGGGAAGGGCTTTGAACAGCCCAGGGTGCTGTCCAAGTCTTTCAAGCAGGACACATACCTGGCTGATGATTCCTGTTTAGGAGCCTGGGCTAAGAAGGACCCTCTGCATTGATCCAGGCCACTCCTTCCCCTGCTCCAAAGCCCCAAGATCTTCCTCCCTGTTCTGTCTGCCTTGTCTGGTGGGGGGGCAGCTCTTGAGGCTGATTCTGTGTCTGTGTGTTGGTGTCCCCACCCCTGGAGCTCCCTGGTTGTGTTCAGAGGTCTGTGAATGACAGAGCTGGCAGTTTTTTCCCATGGAAAGGCTTCCCTTGATTCCTAACTCTGTCAGGGATGTTTGGTTTCAGTCCTGAGCCAACAATCTTCTCTCTCTGGAATCCCCAGCACAAAGTCTTCTCACTGCCTAGGGATATGGGGAGGCTTATTAATGTGCCTATTAAGTAATTAAATATCAAGGCTGATTTGTTAGCTCCTTTGGGATTTTTTTTGTGAGTTATTCTTTAGCACAATTCAATTTGACTGCTATTTCCTGAGTTCCCACCAGGCCTTCTCATGCCTGGGGTGGAGCAGGATGCCCTTAGATGGACAGTGCTTTGAGAGCCCTTAGGATGGGGCTTACACCTAAGTAGAATCATCTTGACCTGGGGTAGAGGCCATGTCTCCCCTCAGAAAGCATGAGTCACATTTGCCATGGAAGGCTTTAGGCAAGTCAGAGGAAGTCCTAGCCTCTGGACCCAAGTCCCACAGTCATTCTGCCCCTCAATGCCTCCCTGCCAACCATGATGCCATTTAGACTCAGCTGTACTTGTGAAAATGACAAGTCTGGACTTGGCACTTGGTCAGTCTTTCCTAAGAGTTTAAGGGATCTGTCAACACCACCCTGAAGGACCTTCATAACCTTCTTGTGGGGTAGACCACTGGATTCCAAAATGGGAGCCATTGTGTGGCCCCAAAGGGGCTGTGGCATCATCCCAAGGGGTGTGTGATGATATCCTGGAAAGTGGGAAGTTGGAGCACATCCTCCACTTTCTATGGTAGTGAAGTGTGGGGTTGGATCCATGAATGGCTACACTACTTCCAACCAAGATGAGATAGGGAGGAAAGAGGAAGAAAAGAAGGAAGAAAAGAAGGAAGGAAGGAAGGAAAGGAAGGAAGAAAGAAAAGAGAGAAAGAAAAAAAGATGTAAAAACAAAATAGATTGACAAAAACATTTTAAAGGAAAAAAAGGAGTTATATGAGCTATCCCCAAATGGGGCTTTCAGGGTCACCTTCCTGATTCTGTACCATTTGTGTTTTGACACAAAGGAGTATGAGAGTCTTAAAGTGTAGTGGATGGAGGTGGGGAGGGGCAATCATTGGCTCTCTGGGCTGTCTCTGTCAGGTATCTCTCAGATACTCTAAGAGGCTCCTGTTCATGTTGGTGGGATCAAACACTTGGAGGGACTTGAGTCAGGAGCCTTGAGTGTCATCACTAGCCCTGTGACTTGCTAATTGTGTGTCTGGGTAAGTGTTTAGCATCCGGGCTCCATTTCCTCATCTGTGAAGTGGGAATGATAATAAGAACTCCCTCCCAAAGATGTTGTGGAAGTGACATGAGCTAACCTTGGCAGGCATCTGGCAAACCTTAAAGCACTTTAGAGTTATTATTAATTCGGTATTGGCTTTGCTCATTTCCCTTGCCAAAGTCTATGATTTCACCCAGAAAGATTCCCACATAAGTAACAAGTTCTTGTGTGTTAGAATGTAGTCAGTTTCATTTTTTTTAGACCATTGTCAGACTTCTTGGTGACGCTGGTTGGTCCTCATCATGCCCAGTGACCCCGACCTCTTCTTATAGATCCTATCCATTCCTCTAGCCTCATTTCTGGCTGAAGCCTGAGTCACACTTGCCAGAATGTTTCTAAGGTTTAAAGTCCTTGTGCATTCAAGTGTAGGTTGATTTACTTTGAAAGGTTTGTTCACACTCTTCTGCATCCCTTTCCTCCTCCCCTGTCCTGCCCCCCCATCCTGCCTCTCCCCCTCTCCTTCCTCCTCCTCCTTTTCTCCCCACCTCTCCATGCCTTCTGAGCTACAAAGACTGATGACTGTGGTGGCTTGGATTTGTGCGCTTGTTGCTCTTGGCGATGTTTTGTTTTGTTTAGTTTCTTTTTACAGATAACACATCATGAGCATTAGGACCTGAAATAACCAAACATTCCAATAAGCAACATGTTTTGTTGCATTTGGACACACTATGGAACTCCGACACTTGGAGGCTTCTGTCTCCCAAAAAAGGATGGAAGCTGCCATTTTGCAGTCATGCTCTTCTCTTTCCTGCTTTGGTGTCCCAGAGAGGTTGCAGACAGTTCCTCCCACTTGGCTAGAAAACTATTTTCTGGGCTTTTTGGTTCACTTCAATGTAATTTTGGACTCCCATTGTCACACTTCCTGAGGACATGGGGATAGTTTCTATGCATGTTGGCACTTACTCATGTCCACTCTTAGATGGGGAAGCTCTTACCTCTTTTCACATAGACACACAAAGATACACAGATATGAGTATAATGAAAACCTTTAACATTTGGTCAAGATTTGAGGAATTTCTTTAGTGGCACCAAGTTTTTGTGATTTTTCTAAGTTTAAAGTTTCTCTCTTGATATAGAACCTGAAGGAGTGAAGCTTCAGCACTGACTGACCCCAAGTAGGACTTCTGCCAAACCGCAGAAAGGGCTACTATCTACATGGGTAATAAGCCACAAACTGGGACATTGGCGACTCTTGCTAGAATTGTTAACACTCTTTGTAGTCTTCTGCTTCCCTTTCCTCCTCCCCCACCCTGCCCCTCCTCCTCCTCCTGCCCCACCTCCTTCCCCTCTCTTTCCTCTTCCTCTTCTTCCTTCCCACCTCTCCATGCCTTCTGAGTTACAATGACTGACGACTGTGGTGACTTTGGAGTGGCAATTGCTGTCAAAACTCCAAAAATCACCATGCAAGTGAGCACCCCAGAGAAGGGGGCAGACAAAGACAGGTAAAGGGACTGAAGAAGGCACAGGAGCCCTTATTTTCCCTAGCAGGATCTTCTCTTCTCTGCTGACAAGAAAAGTGAGCACAGCACAACCCAAAGGAGGACAAAGACAAGGAGAAGGGGTCAGCACAGAGTTCAGTTGGAATTGAGAAGCAAACCCAGCTCCCCAGGCAGTCCAAAATGGCCCAAATCACCTGCAAATTACCTGAGACATCAACTAAAACCCTGCAGCCTCTAGGAGGTTTGAATGTACTGGAGGTTCTCAGCCCTTAATTTGTCCCTCCTCCATCTCTAAAGGCCTGTGACCCTCAAGGCTGACCTGCTCTGGGGTCCTGCTGGGTAAACACATGAATCAGCTGTGGCTCTGTCCCAGCCCAGAACCCAGTAGACACAAGATGACTCTCCTATGACCAACCTTCATTTCCCCTCTTTCTGGGCCACTCTTTTCCCACTTCCCAAGACAAGGACAGATTACCCCAACTCAATTTCCTGTCTGAGTTCCACTTTGCTAGTCAGTGGGAGACTGGGTATTTTATGGTACTCTTGCCCTCCAAATGACTGTATCATGTCAGGGCTGGCAGACACAGAGGAAGACCAGGTGCCCAAAAGAAGTGAGCCAAGCACCTGCCTTAGTTCCCATGCTTTGTGGAAACCACAGAGTCCCAGAGACAGACTTGGGCTGGGCATCCCACTACAGCGTCCAATGGGTCCCAAACTGAAGCCTTGTCCCTCCCCAGAGATGCCCCTTTTCCTGGGAGCTTATTTTGGTGTCAGGTCTCTGGCCTTCTGGAAGTTCTCAGGAATCTTGGCTGGTCTGTCTTAGAGAGACATGAGTTTTCCTGATCCTTTGCATTCTGCCTCTGGTCTTAAAAAGAGTTCCTGGAGCAGCAAGCACCAGTTTTTCCATCCTCATCCTTGCATCATGAGGCATATGTGCATGTGTATGTGTGTGACAGAGAGACAGAGACAGAGAGATGCTGTACAACTGTGTGTCCTTGATTTATGTGAGTTCTCTCACATAATAAAATCAGAGAAGACACCATATCCTGCACAGAAGGGCACCAATAAGGAATTTGCAAGCAGATGGCATTTGCACCAGATTTTGCTTTCCAATTCCTGTCCTCGCTGGTCCCATACCCCATGAGAAGTAGCCTGGCATCTCTAGGCTTTTCATCAGAGGTCTGGGTTTCCAGGCTGAGTCAGAGAACCTAGGAGCCCTCGTGGGGGTAGGGGAGCAAACAGTGGTCACCAAACACCCCTTGATTTCCTCTCTGTGAATCAGCCTGTTCAATATGAGACACAAAACTCCCACCGTCTGGACTATAGGTCCAGGTAACAGGAGCTATCCCGGCAAAAGCTCATCTCCACCCTGCTGATGGCATTCATCAACAAAATCTGCAGAAAAAATGGAATCTGCAACTTAAGCCTGATGAAATGGGGGCGGCTGAGGAGGAAGGTGGGTATTAGCAGCAGTCTGGGAGCCCAGGTCTAAGGCGGTATTGTCGTGTTGCGGGCTAGCCGCCTTTTGGCAAACTGCAGGGTAAGCCCTGGCTGACAGGCCTTTTCACAGCTGACAGATGAAAATATGGACTTCAATTCCTCCTGACAGATAAATCTGCTGAATGAAAAGAGCCCCAATAGGACGAGAGGAGGGCACAAAGCAGGCTGCTTGTGGGTAACTCCCTTCCGTCGCTCTCCTTTGTGACTATACAAAATAGAGTTTTCAATGAATATCTTCTAAACTCTCTCAACTGAGCTAAGCAGGCTGCTAAGTTGGAATCATAAAATAAGCATCTTGTCTTCAGCAGAAGAATACACAGTCTCCTACAACAGGGAGGGGGGACAGATTAAGTTTAATGTGTAGGCATGAAAGACATTTCCTGGACGGTGACCAAGTGTAAGGGGCTCCTGAAGCCAAGATGACAAGTTACTATAGGAGGAAGCTTAGAAACTGGGTAATTAAGTGCCCTTAATCCTCTGGGATTGGGATCTTTGTCAGAACTTTCCAAAAAAGGATGACCATAAAAAATTGCTCTTCCCTCCATCCCCAGAAGGTAACTGGACACCCCTTGCAGGTCTTGTGTCCCCCGGAATCTCCTTTTACACCCTGGCTGTGATGCCTGATGTGGAACTGGAAAGATCCAGGCTCAGATCCCTGCTCAGACACTCCCTGGGCAGATCATTAGCTCTCTTTGAGCCTTCAGTGGGAGCCCCTGCAGGGAAGGCTAAGGTGGTTGTGAGTGATCACATCTCGACAAAAGGACTTGGCGACCTTTGGCAGGTTTTCATAGGGGTCACTTCTGGTCATCATCACAGTATAGCCATGGCTGTAGACCCCACGCCTTCCCTGGCCTTGGCTCAGAATCAGCACTTCGGTCCAGGACATGGCTGGTAAATCCAGGTATTTCACCAAGGCTTATAGCAGCCCACAGAAACTGCTCCAAGAGCCAGTGGTGGCAGGAATTCAGGTTTCTTGCTCCTGGCCATCCTCTGCCCTGCTGTTCCAGCCATCTCTTACGTGAGCCCACTGGCTTTTGGCCTTGCACCCCTTCCCACAGGCTCTTTAGGAGGAGGGGTGGGTCTGCCTCCCCAAGATGGGGGGAGGCAAGTGGACAGGCACCTGTCCAAGGAATGAGGCAGGTCACAGGCATTGCTACCTTGCAGCCATCCTGGCCCCTGGTTGCCATGACAATTTATGGCTAATTTGCTGCAAAAGAAAAGAGCAAGGCAATGGGAAATGATTGAAAAGATAAGAATGGTGATGGTTGGTATTTCAGAGCCTTGGACCCAGGGATCACTGGGCCTTCAGGGCTGGACCATCAGCCTGGGATGATCCTGGGCCAGGATTTCACAAAGGGGGAGCCAAGAAAGAGGGATGAACCTGTCTGAGAGTGGTGGTCTACAGTTCCTACAGGAAAGGCTGCAGGCCAACTTGGCCCATCCAGCTGCATCCCACCAGCCCCTCTGCTCTCTCTGCTCCTCTGGCTACATCTGCCTGCTTGGTGTTCACCCTTAGGCCCATAGGTAGAGAGTTGGAAGGGACCTTAAGGGTCTAACCTTGCATCTACCTCCTGGAGCCCAGAGAAGGGAGGATTCACCCATGGCCATGCAGAGCTGGGATTCCAACTCAGCTCTTGGGTCCCTTAGGTTCAGTGTTACTTGAATTGGCCCTGTGATTGGCTGATCCCAATTCCCTGGACATCCAAAGGCCTGATTCCCATAGTCAAAGACTTGAGTAAACCGCATAATCTACCCTGGATCTAAAGGGATTCAGTCTGCCCTCAGGATTACTGTCTGGTCTGGTGGATTAGAATGACTTCCAAAGTCATTTGAGAAACTAAGCCTTAGGACTTGCCTTTCTAGAGAATAGCAAACCACACAGGCACACACAGGCTTCTGGTACAGTCATTATCCTGAGCCTGTCAGCTCTGAAACAGGCCCCTCTGAGCTGGCAGAGCATCTTCCCTCCACCTAGAACTCCCCCCTCCCAAAAGAACCAGCTCTGAGAGTAGCTAAAGTCATGAGCAGCTGGACAAACTGAGGCACAGATCAAGTAAATGGCATACCTAGGAACCCCTATAGCACTTCTCCCCTCTGAATTAGTTTGTAGAATTTGGTGCTCATTTCTAGAGAAGGCAGGCATGTATTTAATAGAGGGACACAAGGCTGAACCATGTGAATCTGAGACCAGTTGGACAGGACTTTGTGCCACCCTTTCCACCATGTGAGGAGGACTCAAGGAAAAGGCACCCCAAAGCCACAGGCCTTCCCTTGCCTGCCAGGGCTGTTGAGTTACTGTGCCCAACAATAGAATCACAGCGGGGCTAATTTGAGGACTGCCAACGCTAGGTTGTGATCCTTCACCTCCCCTGAGGTAACAACGACAAAACATCTAAATGGGCAGGTTTGGGGGCCTGGTGATACGCAGGCATCCTGCTGCCCTCAGATCCTTCACCTCCTCCACAGATTCTGACTCAGGGCCCCAGCTACAAGGGGTGGGGGTGGCCGCCAGTCACACTGGGAACCATTCCTGCTCCCGCACCCCGAACTCCTTTTTGTCCTTGTTCAGGGATCGATACAAAGAAGGCGAGGTAATAGATGTTAATCTTTACCCGACATACTTTCTGCATCTCCGTACCTGAGCAGCTTAGCAGGAGCAGAGTGTCACAACAGACATTTACTCAAATACCTGGGGAATGTGACAAAAAGTGGAGGGGAAAATGGTCTTTCAGCTAAATTACCTAATATATTTGCTAATGGTATCTGATTTAAAAGCCGTAAAAATACCGAGTTAAAAGCATATTAGAAGATGTGTTATATTTATAAGTGTTTGTCACCTTGGCAACAAAAGCTCTATTCCAACCCTAACACTCGCGATGATGGGCCAAGACCTTTTACAATTGGTAAACATTCCTTTTCCGCAACGATCTGCTTTCAGCGAAGCGAGAAGAATGAGCAAAAACGGGGAGGGAGGCGAGGCACGCCTTGCATCCCACATCCCCAACCCATATCCTACATTCTACCTTCCTCATGTTGCCTGGGGCAAGTTTCCTAAACCCCTTCCCACTGATGGACCCCATCTTACCTCTGTTCTTAGAATTTATTCTTGATATGAAAAACAAGATGTTTTCAAACACGATTATGTACTTCCTCTCCTCTGAGTACTAGAAACAGGGCAGCCCCTCTTTGAAAGTCAGACTTGTTGGGGGAAACCTGCAGTACAGAGCATGGCCCAGGGATCCAGATCTTAGGTCCCAGTGGATCTAAGGATGTGGGATGCAGGATGGGGGACCCAGAGTCCTCCTCACATATACACCTAGCTACCAAGTCTCAGGAGGAGGATAAGATAGACACAAGTCCATAAAGTCCCTAATGTGCTATGATAGTTCAACGATCTGAAATGGACAGATTCAATCTTCCAAAATTGTCTAAACTATGGAACACAGCAATGTACTTCTGATTTCAATCCTAAGTCATCTCACAAGTTCACAGAATTCATCTACTCCTTGTCATGCTCCCCAAACTACTCCACCCAATCCAAGCAGGAGTCATCCAGTATTTTTGCTAGAAGATCTTCAGTGCCGGGGAGCTCACTACCTCCCAGAGAAGTCTGTTTCACTGTTTGAAGACTTGATCATCAGTAAGGAGCTTACGTTTGTCTGTCCCCTTCAAATGTTTCTCCGGTTTCTACTCTATTGGGCCAAACAAAATCAACCTGACCTTTCTAAGCAACAATTCTGTCAACACTTGGAAACAATTCTCATGCTCCCTGACTTCTGCCATCCCCTGTGCCTTTGGCTGGTTCTGAGTTCAAGCTGCTCAACTCTTCTTAATGTTCTGCTGCTTCATTAAAACAATTCCTAAGTTGTGGTGCCCAGCACTGAACACAACACAGAAATGTGGTCTGACCAGGGGAGAAGCACGGAGTAGAGTCTGTTACAGAATGGACACTGACATGTCTAGCACCACCCCACCCAAGTCCTAGAAGTAAGCTTAAGAGGACTTTGTGTGTTTTTACTTTGGGGGAGCTACTCGTCACACCACTGACTCACTGAGCTTGAATAGAGCTCACTGACTCCCTCCTCCCCCCTTCCCCCCCCCCCCCGCCACCTTTTTCAGAACACCTATCTGGCTAATCCTCCACAATCTTCTTTTAATAAAAAGTAGATCCTTACACCAAAGTTTAAAATTTTGTATTTTATTCATATTAAATTTTTAACTTGCTTCAACCCAATGTTCAAGTCCTGAAAGGTCTTCTTGAGTCCTCATTGTCATCTAGAGAGTTGAAAGCCTCTCCCAATTTAGGGTCATTGGTAAGTAATGGGATGTGCCTTTGTCCCAGGCACTGATAAAAATGTACAATAGCTCAGGTCCAGCACAGCTCCCTGGGGGCATTCCATTAGGGCTCTAAGGCCAAGCTAAAACACTGTTCTTTGAGCTCATTCATCCAACCAGGTTTTAACACATCTCAACTGTGCTATCTTTGAGCCCACATCTATCTTTGCTACTAGGTAGTATGAGGTACTTTACCTAAAATTTGCTAAAGCCTAGACATATTGTATCTACAGCATCTCTCCGGCCTGCTCACTTAGCAAAGAGAAGGTGGGTCTATAGGAGCAATCTTGTCACGGTCGTTTGGCTCCTATACCTTCCCCATCTCCAATGAAGACATTCCCTTGTCATCTTGGCCATCATCAATTGTAGAATTTTGTCAGCCATTGAAGTCCGCCTCCCTGGCTTGTGCCTCACAGGCTCTGACACCTCCCTTTTTGGAAACTTGGTACTGGATTGGACTTTTCCAGTCATGTGGAAGCTCACACGTTGGCCGGTTCTCAGTGGTCACTGACAGTGGCTCAGCAGTCACACTGAGCCATCCTTTCTGGGCCTGAGGATGTCACTGCTCCTAGAGAGGGAGGCATCTGCTCTCTGTCTGTTATCGTCCTATTCATCTTGACCATCAGCACTCGCTGACCATTTTTGCTTTGTCATGTTTAGTGCCAAGGTCATTATTCCCCTTCCCAGAAAAAACCAAACAAGCAACGCTAGAACTGAACAACTCTGCCTTGATTTTCATTCTCTCCTCTGGGCCAAACAGTGACCATCTCCCTTCTTTAGCTCCTTTCCTCAAGGATGAAGAAAAGCAGAAACCAGGACCTGAAACCCTGAACCTAACCTCTGTCCTCCCCTCCGTTTTCATTGTCCTTGGTTTTCCCGGTCAGCCCCAGAATGCTCTGAGCAGCAGCCCTCCAGATATCTTCACTGTAGGAGAGGACTGTGACTTCACTGTTTTAGCCTGCAGGCCCTTATCTTCCCCTAGCTCCTGTCTTGTCCAACTCTTGGTTTGTAGGTCTCTGAGTGATCTCACTGCTGCCCCTCATTAGGAGGGTCCCTTTCAGCGTCCAGAAGGCCATTTTTGTGAACTTTCTACTGCTTCTGAGCTGCTTTCTGCCATAGTGGAACTCTGAGCCATTGCTGTGGCATGGACTCCTATGATTCCTATGACTCCTATGGCTGTGAGCTGAAGCCAGGGAACCCCTTCAGAGAACTGTGCTTTTAAACACAAAAAACCAAATATACTGAATTGTAAAGGAAACCAATTAGATTGATGAAGTTATAAATCCACATGTATGCATATATACATGTGTGTATACATATGCAGATAGATAGACAGATAGATAGAAGATAGATAGATGAATAGATGCTAGATAGATATTTCTCATCCAAGTTCATTTCAAATCCCTTTGCCCCACAGATTTTTAGGCCATGGGGTTCTACTTTTCCTTTCTATGAACCCTGTGGAGCTGCCTTCATGGAATCTAGAGTCCACAGCAGACTGCTCAGTCTTCCTATCCTTCTCCTCCTCTGTGACAAACTCAGAAGGAATGATCATTTCCAGTCAGAGTAATCCTCATTTCTACCCCAGAAACAAGATCCAGATTCAGAACCGAACTTCCCACGTGGGGGCTCCTTCATCTTTCGAAGAATGAAGCAACCCTTAAGGCAAGTGAAGAAATTACTAGCTGCTCTGTTTATAAGATGGGAGCAGGACAGAAGAGATAGGAAGGAGAAGGTGAAGAAAGAGAGGGAAAAAGAGGGGGAGGAGAGAGACATGGAGACACAAAGATAAGGAAGGAGAGACAGAGACAGAACAGAAAGAGACAGACACAGAGAAAAATGGATGGATGTGCATAAGCCAAATGCTCCATTGCTGATACTCATGGATCTGCGGTAGACCTGTAACCCCCTTCTTGGACTCCTCATTCATTCCTTCAGCCTATCTAATGTTGTAGGGGGTGTCACTGTGCTGGAGCCAGATTAAAACATGATTGGGAAAAATTTGACAAATAAATAAAAATACAATGCAATGCAATGTAGGTATTATTAATATGTGGTTTTTTAAGTCAGTATTTGCCCACAGGGATCTGATTCTATTTGAGTTTGACACAATTAATCAAATGGATTATTTTGTCAACACTATATTGATGGGAAAAAAGCAGTGTTGTTTCTTCCTCCACTGATCTTAACCCAAATGCTCTGCACAATTCTCCCCACTGTTGGTTACTGGATTTCCTCGTGTGAATATCTGGTTCTGGTTCTCGTTGTCGTCCTTCATCTTCAAAGAGGACCGAAATGACATCACCATGATAAAGTGAAATTTTCCAACTGTGGCTGATGAGACCAATATGAGTTCTGAATGCTTTATCCCAGGTAGGGCACAGATAATCTGTTTGAATATTTGGGGAGGTTACCCCAAATTTGTGCATCCTGCATCTACTTTGTGCTATCTCAATTCTGCTTTGCTCAAAGAGCACAGCACCCTTTCTGATGTGGGCACGCCATGCTGAGCAGTCCTGTGTCAGTGTCTCCCATGTGACACAGTCAAATCCAAAGTTCGAGAGAGACCTTGAGAGTGTCCTTGTATCATTTCTTCTGGCCACCATATGATCACCTGCCCCATGCAAGTTCTCCATAAAATAGTCTTTTTGACAAACGTACATTTTACATTTGAACAGCATGGCCAGCCCATTGGAGTTACACTCGCTGAAGCATAGTTTGAATACTTGTCAGTTCAGCTCGAGCAAGGACTTAACTGTCTGGTACCTTATCCTCCTGAGGTGATCCTCAATATATTCCTAAGACAGTTCAAATGGAAGAGATTCAGTTTCCTGACATGGCACTGGTAGACTCTTCTTGTTTCACATAACAATGTTTCATATAACAATGTTTCATTGTTTCAATTGTTTCATATAACAATGAGGTCAGCACAACAAGTTCTGTAGACCTTCAGTTTGGTAGTCAGTCTAATACCTCTTCTCTCCCAAACTTTTCTTTGGAGCCTCTCAAACACTAAGCTAGCTCTGGCAATGGGTGCATCAACCTCATCGTCAATGTGTACTTCCCTAGAAAGTACACTACCAAGGTAAGTGAACTTATCCACAGCATTCGAAACTTCTCCATTTGTTGTAACCAATGGTTCTACGTATGTATGGTGTGGTGGTGGCTGATGGAGCACCTGTGTTTGCTTGGTGTTAATTATTAGGCTACAATTAGCACAGGCAGCAGAGAATTGATCCATACTTTGTTGCATCTCAGCTTCAGAGGCTGCATTGAGTGCACAATCATCTGCAAACAAAATCAAGCACCAACCCTCCCTCCACTTTGATCTTGGCTTGTAGCCTTTTCAAATTGAAGAACTTACCATCAGTATGGTAGTTGACCATGATACCATGTTCATCCTCATTGAAAACATTTGTCAACAGGGCTGAAAACATCATACTAAAAAGCATGGAAGCAAGCACACAGTCCTGTTTCTCTCCGTTGGTGACTGGGAAGGCACGAGAGCATTGTCCACTATTCAGAACTTGAGCAAACATGCCATCATGAAATTCACATACAATATTGATGAACTTCTCCAGGTAACCAAATTTTGACATAATTTTAACCCTCACGACTAACAGTGTCAAAGGCCTTGGACAGATCTACAAACCTTGTGTACAGACCTCTGTTCTGCTCCTGGAATTTCTCCTGGAGTTGTCAGGTGGCAAACACCATGTCAACTGTTCCCCATACATACATACATACATACATATATATACACATATGTATATATACATACATATGCATATTTTTAAATTTCATTTAATTTTTCAATCAACCAGCAGCCAATAAACATTTATTAAACACATACTACATGCCAGGTGGGCAGCTAGGTAGTACAGTGGTTAGGGTGCCACAACTGGAGTCAGGAAGACTGATCTTCCTGAGCTCAAATCTGGCCTCAGACATTCATTAGCTGTGTGACCCTGGGCAAGTCATTTCACCCTGTTTGCTTCGGTTTCTTCATCTGTAAAATGAGCTGGAGAAGGCAAAGGCAAACCATTCCAATAGCTTTACCAAGAAAACCACAAATCAGGTCGCAGAGTTGGACACAACTGAAAATGACTGAACAGAATGGTACCAACATGCCAAGTACTGTGTCTGGTGCTTTTCAATTAATAAGCATTTGCTTTCTTTCCCTCCCACCCCCAACTGAAAAGAAAAACCAAAAACTTTATACAAAAACACACAGTGGAGCAAGGTCCATTCCAGCGCTGTCTGTGTCCAAGGTGCCTGTCTGGTGCTACATCCTTCCTCACTGGAATCTTCATCATCTGGCATCCCAGAGGCCCCTTCACTGCACTGAGCAGAATTCTTCCCAGGCTTTTGTCGTTCCAGTGTTATCACATAAATTACACTGACCCCAAGAGCATATTTGTCTTGGAATCTCTTCTTAGTCACCTGAACTCTGGCCATCTGAGGATAGTGGTTTTACCACTGGTTCCTTTTTGGCTTTTGTCATATAGCCAAGGAATATACATAGCCAGTTTCCTTCATAGGCTCAGCCAAACTCTGGGGGCAAAGCAGCGAACCCAAGAGCAGATTACCTCTGGGGCGATTCACAAAACAAGCCGATGAGGGAGTGGATCTTTGCAGGCAGCCCAGGGCAGGTCTGGACCAGGCTGGGGCTGTGCTCTCTTGCCTTTGCTCAGCTGGCTCATCTTGTGAACCCCTCAGAGATGACTCAAGAGGACCATTCCCCATCACCAGAAAGGAATGTGTCTTCCTGTGTCTTCTTCTGCTTTGATTGGGTAAAAGAATATGTGAGAAATTACATCACATTTCCCAGTAAATCATATAGCTTGCCAAATTTTACCAGGAGGACGTCATTATTTCCTTTCTTTTTTGAGTGACTAATCTTTCTAGCAAGAATAAGAATAAAAAACGTGGCTCAGCTTGGCTGGGGAATGAAAGAAGCAGAGAGGGAAGAGAGGGAAGGAGAGAAAGACAGCGACAGATGGGGGAGGGGGAGAAAGGGAAGAAGGAAGAGAGAGAGGAAGAGAAAAGGGAAACAGAGAGAGGGTGAAGAAAGAAAGGCAGAGGGGGGAGGGAGGGAAGAAGGAAGACAGGGAAGCAGAAAGAAAGGGAAGAAGAGAGGGATAAGGAAGGAAAGAAGAAGACAGGGAAAGGGAGAGCCAGAGAGATATATTCAATGGACAAATTCATAAACAGAGTAGTCTCAGAGAACTTTGTTCGGCACTAATAAATCATGGGAACAACTTGGCAGACAAATTCAGACCACCTGAACAAAGATGATAAAATAAACTTAAACACTCTTCGATCTGACTGCAGCTCCCTCTTAGTGGTGTTGGCTGGTTTTTTTTTTTTTAATGGGAGGGACATCTCCTATAGAAAGAAGGTGAGGATGGTTGGATGGATGGATGTGCATGCTCGTTCTCAGATACACAATTTTCATGTGATTGATGAGTGTGAGCCGCCTCTGAGAATGCATTCTAGTCACATCACCTCCTGATTAGCTTCATTTATCTTCTAATGAAACAACTGAAACCACAAGCCCTGGAGAACGATTGTCCAGTTGATCTGTATCTTAATATGAACTTGAAGCAAACTAGAAATAAAATGGTAGAATCTTGTTGAAATAGCATAATTTATACTCTGCAATTTCAAGGACTGGCTCCAAAAGGTTCTCAGTTGTGTGCATTTCATTAATCAGAGACACAATGAACTTTCCAATAACCATCTACCATCCAAATGGTGCAAAAGATGTGTGAATCCCCCAGGCACTAAGTAATCACTGAGAATGTGGCCATGGGCCTGCCCCCATGGTGATCTGCTAGTGTTTACTGTGTACAAATGTGGATTTTAAAGGATCAGCTGCCAATGACCAGCCTGGGAGAGCAGGAAGGGGATGGAGCTGGCCCAAGGGGGAAGCAGAGATAGTCGCCGTCAGCTCCCGCATGACAGTGATGGAGCCATTTGGCTGCTGGCCATGGGGCCAGTATGCCAGTCTATGGCCCTCAGGGATAAAACTATCCATTAATATCCTCTCATGAGAGACAGGATGATGTGTTAGACTTGGAGTCAGGAGGGACCTGAGTTCAAATCCCATCTCTGACACTGGTATGTGGTTTCTCCTGTTGAAGTTATGTTTTCTCATGTCTACACCCAGGATGGGGTTGCTGTACACCTTGTAGGGGCCTCTCTTCCAGGGCTGATGGGAGGAGTGAATAAGAGGCTACCCATACACAGGTGCTCTGTTCCATCCAGCTCAGCTGTTTCTATGTGATTACTATCAATGTGTCCACAACCTACACTAGCGCAGATTGCAACCCCTTTTTCATCAAGGAGATGCCTTTTAGAAGTTTCTGTAGCCAAAACCACACTCCTCTGTGGACGACCCAGTAATGAGCCTCTCTGACTCTGCTGGGCTTGGCTGTCAGAGGACAGGAGCACAGTCAGTCCACAGGTCTTTCTAGCTTGGCAGGGCCTGCCCAAGCTTTGTTCCACTGACATTGACCTTGAGAGGTGAAGTTCATGTCCAGTCCAGGAGGAGGACAAATAGGCACCTTCAAGCAAATGATCCCGGTCAGGGAGCCTTGAGTCAAGGACTGGAGGGAGGGCTCTTCAGGGGCCGTTCCATAGGTGAGACCAATGCTAAGTGTTCTGTGTGCTTGGATACAATGCAAACTGTGAAGGCTCTGTCAATGTATCCTCTTAATCTTTTCTTATCCCAATTTTTGTTTGATTAGTAATGGCTACATTTATATAGGACCTACTATGTGCCAGCCTCTGAGACTGAGATGCCATATAGTGTGAATCAATTCTCTGCTGCTTGTGCCAATTTTGATTTAAACACAACCGTTAGATCAGCCACCATCAATCACACCATCTATATGTGGAACCATCAGTTACAACAAATGGAGTTTTGAATGCTGTGGATAAGTTCACTTACCTTGGCAGTGTCCTTTCCAGGGTTATACACATTGGCAATAAGGTTGTTGCACACATTGTCAGAGCTAGTGTCAGTGTTTGGGAGGCTTGAAGAAAAGTTTGGGAAAGAAGAGGTATTAGACTGACTTCCAAACTGAAGGTCTATAGAGCCATTGTGCTGACCTCATTGTTGTATGCCTGTGAAACATGGACATCTACCAATACCATGCCAGGAAACTGAATCGCTTCCATTTGAACTGTCTTAAGAAGATTCTGAGGATCACCTGGCAGGATAAGGTACCAGACACTGAAGTCCTTGCTTGAACTAAACTGCCTAAACTGAACTAAACAGGTATTCAAACTATGCTTCAGAGAGCACAACTCTGATGGGCTGGCCATGTTGTTCTAATGCAAAATATACTCTTGCCAAAAAGACTATGTTTTTGGAGAGCTCACACAAGGCAAACGTTCACATGGTGGTCAGAACAGACACAAGGATACTCTTAAGGTCTCTCTCAAAAACTTTGGAATTGATTGTGTGACGCAGGAGTCACCAGCACAGGACCACTCAACACAGTGTGCCCACATCACAAAAGTTTCTGTGCTCTGTGAGCAAAGCAGAATTGACATAGCTCAAAGGAAACCCAGGATGTGAAGTTTAGAGAATCCTCCCCAAATGTTCACATGGACGATTTATGCCCCACCTGTGGAAGAGTATTCTGAGCTACTATTGGTCTGATGAGCCACAGTCGGACACACCGGACCTGGACATAATGAGGTCATTTTGGTCCTTGGTGAGCACCAAGGACAACAACCAAGCAACCACGTGCCAGGCACTGTGGAAAGACTGTTTCATTCAATCTTCACAGCCACCATGGTCATTTTACAAATGAAGAAACTGAGGCCAACTGAGGTAAAATGACTTGCCCAGCATCATACAGCTGGTGTCTGAGACCTCCAGATGTTCTCTCCAAGGCACCATCTAGAGGCCCTGAGTATTGAATGATTTTGTTTTGCTGTTCTGTTTTTGAATCTGTTGTTGTCAAAGAGCAGAAAGAGAGAGGAGAGAATGAGAATAGGGAGGGACACACATCAGGAGAAAGGGTGGTGGTAACAGAAGTGGGGCAGGGAGGAGCCAGATGTGTGTGTATGTGTGTCTGTGTCTGTCTGTGTCTGTGTGTATCTGTGTTTCTATATGAGGGTGTATGTCTGTGTGGCTGTGTGTGTGCATTTGTGGGTGTGTCTGTGGGTATGTTTGTATGCAGTTGTGTGTGTGTCTGTGAGTCTCTCTGTGGATCTTTGTGTGTCTGTTTGTGCGTGTGTTTGCACATCTGTGTCTCTGTTTGGGTGTGTCTGTGGGTGTATTCAGTGTCCATTTGTATGCACTGTGTATCATGGTGGGGAGGGTATGCAGCAAGTCTAGGCACCTGTCACCAGGGTAGCAGCACACAGAGCCTGTCTGGTGCTTTGAGTCCTCCAGTCTGGCTCCCTCCCATCTTTCTTGTCTGCACCCTCTGCCCCCACTCCATAATCTCTAGTGACTCCCTATGGCCTCCAGGGGCAAATATAAGATGCTCTGTTTGGCACTCAAAGCCTTTCCTATCCTCCTCCTGCCAATCTTCTCACACCTCACTCCCCAACATGTATTCTGGGATGCACTGATGCCAGTCTCCTGGCTGGTCTATGAACAGTAGAGGCCAACAGAGCCATCATGTCTGGCCCGGTTCTGCTTCTGGAAGGCTCTCCTGCTATCCTCCTTGCCTGGAGCACTGTCCCTCCTCTGCTGTGGTTCCTGACCACAGGTAGCTTGGTGGGTCTTTGTAGTTGATTCCCCTCCCCGTTCTGACTTGATGTGATCTGATTTGTAATAATCTAGCCAGATGTGTGGCTGCCACCTTGTCAGGTACTCTGGCTCTGGGCAGGAACCTGTCATTCTTTTATTTTAACCATGGTTTCAGGCATAGTTTTCCAGTATTCTCTCTCAGTATGTGACCAGACAGCTCCTTTTCCATTCCCATATTTTCTGGGTGAAGAAATGATCCCAGTTCTTACACACAAGCTGTTGGTGGTGATGGGCAAACAGCCTTCCACACACTGTACTTCCCTGTCACTAGCCCACTCCCCACAGTGGTTTTTCATCCCTTCTCAAAACTCGCAGGGTACACTCTCTCCCCCACCCCCTCAGCTGAAAATCCTGCTTCAGATTTCCCTGAAAAGAAATAGAGCCATTCCCTGAGAGTTCAGTCTCCACCCTTCCTCCTCATCTTATAGAACACAGATGTCATCCCCACCATCTCCTCCTCCACCCCTGTCTCACATTAAGAGATGTCCTTCTTCTGCCAAGGCAAACCCCTCCAAGCACAAGGAATCTCCTCCCACAGATTGGCTTCTAGCGTCCCTACTCCCACTTCCCTTCAAGCTGTCCACCCTGCGCCTGCCTCCCTGCAGCCCCACACATGTCCATGTCTCCATCATCCATCCACCTCCACTCACTCGTTCACTCTCGACCCTCAGCTTTCCTCTCCTTGGGGCCACACTCAGAGAAGGTGTCTGCAGTAGGCTCTCTGCAGTGCCCTCCACCCCGACTGCTCTCTCCAGGGCCACCAGGGGTCTGCCTCTTCTCGGCCTTCATGTTCCTCCACCTCTCTGCCTTGGGTCATTCTTGCCAGCTGGAGACTCTCTTCTCTCTAGGTTTATTTTTTTTCTTCACACTGCTCTAGACTGACCAAATTAATAATCCATGAAGGAAAATAATAATAACAGCTCACGTTTACATAGTGGCCTTTTCTTTGATCCTTACCACAATCTTGTGAGCCAGGAACTGTTCATTAGTCCCATTTTACAGCTGAGGAAATTGAGGCTGAGAGTAGTCAAATGACTTTCTCAGGTTCACACAGATAATTAGGGGCTGAGGTTCTCCCTGACTGCAGGCCCAGTGTGCTACCCACTGTACCAGTCTGCTGCCTTGGACAAACCAGACATAAAACAGCTTGCCCTTTCTCCATTCTCATCTCCCCCCACTTCTGTGCCACAGCTGCCACTGTTGACCATGCCCTTTATCCTCCTGGATTTTCTCCTGGTCCTCCTCTTACCTGTCTGACCCATTCTTCTCTGCTACACCATCATCATGCCCTGCCTGCTTCTCAGGGGGAACCCCCAAAGCTCTCTCCCAAACCCATCCTCTCTTCCCTCTGCCTCCTCCTTTGGACATAATTTAGCATGAATGGGATGGCAATGACACTCTTATCCCTCTTCTACCTGAAAGGAATCTTCCTGCTAACAAAGCTAACAAGTGTTCCTTCAACCTTGACCTCACCACCTCCAAGGAGAGGGCTCTCACTTGCTCTGTTCTGCTCAACTCAAATTGTTAGGAAGTAGTGGACCGAGAACTGGCTTGGAAGATGGGTTCAAATCCCCCCTACTGTCCCCTCCTGCTTGGGCAATCCTTTTTTGTACTGGAAACAACTCTTTAAGCAGAGAAGATGCTGCCTTGTTTTGGCAGGGATCTTTCCTTACCTGGCAGGATGATCCTTATGCCAAAGACATTGCAAAGTCAGTCTGAGCTAGTTCAAACAGAATGGCCATTGCCCTTGAAAGACAAAGAGATGGAAAATAAGAATTGACCAGTTCAGCTCTACCCCACCCCAGCTATCTGCCCCAACCAGAGCTTGGGGACTTTGGAGACCTTCTCTCCCTAACATCTCCAACCCCAAGCGCCATGGTACTCTTGGCCAGTCCTGCCCTGCCCTGGCCCTGGTGGGAAGGCTGTGCCCATCTTCCAGAGCTAGCCCTTCTCACCTGCCTGGGCTTCCACCCTGGGTACATTGCTTTGAGAATCATTCCCTACACAAGCATTTGTCTCTTTAGACAAAATTCCCTTCCACTCATAAGAACTGTTTCCTTTCATGTCTTCATGAAATTCAAAATTTCATTCTTGAAAATGAATTCCCTCATAGAGTTTTAGTTAAATCACCCACAGGGTGATGCTCAGCTTCATTTTCTGCCATCAAAGCCTTGAGTGGAGGATAGTCTTTTCCCCTCCAGGTCATCTCAGGAACAAATTATTTCTCCTTGGTGATGATTAGACCTCAGACAGTCATGTCTCAATTAGCATAAGTGTCAGATCCCCAAAAGTAGTCTCATTACTCAAATTTGTACTACTTGAAGTTATAATTTTATGTAAAATATGGTCCTTGGTTCCAGCCCAATGGAAATATACGATGGAATTTTTAAAAGTTTTAAATCTGTTTAACGATAAGCTATAATAGCAAAGGATAAGAAAAAATATGTTTCTAATTCAAATCAATTACAAGATGACAGAGTAGTTATAAAAAGACAAAATTAAAAAAAGGTTTAAATTACTGAACATTATATGTAAAGATAAGCTCATACTGACAATATAATAATTACATCATTATGTGCTTCTAAAATATTTTCACAGTACAGACTAAACTGTCTTTGCTTTCTTTACATTTTCATCCATAAACTGGTAAGTGGCAGAGAATTTTAACCACATCTCTGCAAATTTGCTGGCTCCTGTTCTTACGCATTGAATGACCTAGAGTATTCTCTAAAATCAGGAATTCTTCAAACAAGGTATTTGTCCTTGTAATATTTTCCAACAATTCCAACTTTTCAAAGATAAAATTATCATTAGTGCAGACTGAAAAGTTACTGGCTTCTTTGATCTTGACTGAGGGGAGGGATCTCTGCAGAAATCTAGTTTGTTGAATTAATCAATGACCATTCTGCTGGGTGAGTGATCTGTTTCCTGGATTTCTCATCTGTTTCCTCTCTCAGTTTCTAGTTGTTGACAAATCACTTCTGTATCTCCCTGAATTGATCCCTATCCAAATATTTCCCAATATGCTTCTCTCCTCTATCTTCCCTATTCCCTTACCTGTCCTGAATCTTTTGAATATAGGATATTCCTATACATCCATTTTCCAGGCATGGTTTTCTTCCCACCAAGTCTCTGTGATATCTCTGAGATCAAACTCTAATCCTAATTTCTCACCTTAGAGCCAATCCTGTCTTCTGTATTTCTTCCAATTACAGCCTCAGAGTTCACATTCATTATTCTCTCTCTCTCTCTCTCTCTCTCTCTCTCTCTCTCTCTCTCTCTCTCTCTCTCTCTCTCTCTCTCTCTCTCTCTCTCTCTCATCCCCTGTATCTACTCAGTGGCCAAGTCTTGACAATCCCTTCCTGTTCTGATTTCCCTATTTCAAAATCTTTTCTCCCTTCTCAAACTATTTTGCACTTTCTTATCTATTATTTCCATGTTAGTGACCTAGGAGAAGAGAAATTCCAGAAGGTCAGTGACTTGTCCCATTTACAGAGTAAACCTTTGCCAAATGTAAGTGAAATGGTCAGTCAGAACAGCCATCTTGAATGGATGATGCAGATGGACAATGAGCCGGATCCAGAAGGGAGCAGGAGGAAGAGAGCAGGTTCTGAAGAATTCTGCATCCTAAGAGTCTCAGTATGCCAAGAGACTTCTGTACAAGAACTTCCTAGTAACTCAGCCCTAATCACGCAAAGGACAGAAGGGGGTCACAAAATATATTGGCCTGGGGGTCCAGAGACTCAGTTTCTCCTTCCAGCCCTACCATAATTCAAATGCAGCTTCCCCTTCTTGACCCTGATGTCTTAAGTGAAGATGTTTGATTAAATGACCTTTGATTAATGCCCTTCCCACTCCCCAGTATAAAATTCTCTAACTTTGAATGTCCCACATTCCCTTTGAATCTATAGTCATTATGGGAGCACAGCACATCAGACGGTGACACTTTGGTTTTAGCTAACCTGGTATCTTTGTTTATGTAGGTAATGCTGAATTAAAGATGTTAAGACTCTCCATCCAAATCTGCCAGCGGCGAAGTGAGGGTTCCACGAACACTTTTGTGGGTTGCTTCCCCACAGTCCTATGCAGACTTCGTGGCCTTCTGCCCAGAAACCTCAGTGCAAATCATTTGGAAAACCTTGTTTGTCAACAGCAAATTAAAATGCTTTTAATGACAGCTGACTGAACACAGTCTCTTGCGCTCACCATGACCGCTTTTCCTGTGGAGAAATGCTCAAATTTGTCATTATTATCCACTCTCTGAAGTGGCTTAAGACAGTTGTTGTATGAAACATAAGCCATAACACAACAATAAACTTTCAAATTGTATGTTAAATGTTTGTAAATGGAAGCAACATGTAAACCACACTGGGGGAAAAAATAGAAACAGAATTGTCAGCTCCCAAATAAAAACCTAATTATCTAGATTCCCATGACCATGTCCACATGGAGCAGATTTTGTCTTTTCCAAACTGTTATCCCTCCCTCCCACACCAGCTGTCTGGCATAGTGAACTGCCCTCTACATTCCCCTTCAAAGCCTGACTTGGCAGGACCAGAGATCTGTTGTTCAGTCAGAGGAGCTGGGCTTGGGGAGAACCAGGTAAAGCCAGTGCCTGAGTGAGGATGGATGCCAGGATCCCAGACATATGGGGATCTGATTCAGGTTATTCAGAAATCTTACTGGTTTTTTTAAGGTGGTCTTTGAAATTGATGGATTTAGATGAATGACTTCTGGGCTTTTTATTGGGAGTCCTGGGTTCAAATTCCATCTCAGATATTAGTTATGTAGTCATAGGAAAGTCATTGAATATCTCAGAGACTCAGTTTCCTCATCTGTAAAATGGAGTGAATAGTACCTGCAGAACATACTTTGGAGGCTTTTTGTGAGGAAAGTACTTTGCAAAAATTAAAGTGCCCTGGGAAATTCATCTTATTTTTGCTTTTATTCAATTTGCCTCTCATCTCTTCCTAAGAAGAATTGATCACTTTGTTTAATAGATGTATAGCCTGGACTCTCACAGATGAATAACTCCTAAAAGTTAGTCCCAAGTTTAAGACACACTCAAAGTCATAGTTCACAAGTCCCCAACCATAAGTTTCTCTCCCCATGGAAGACCAGCATGCCCCTGAAGCATCTTTCTCTCATTGGTGAGCTCCTCCTAGAACCTCCATTGTGAGGAAGAACTCGAGCTAGCCTGCCTTTACTGCTCTACTTCTGACTCTCCATGCCCTGCCTCCCTGCCTCAAGTGTCTTCTCATCCTCCTGTGGCCTCCTTTTCCCATTGACGAGCTCCTCCTAGAGCCTCCATTTTGAGGAAGGGAACAGACCAGCTTCTCCCCTTACTCTCCAGACTTTATTAACATGGCTTTGCAATTGTACCTTCCCTCTTCAAATCCTGACACACCCCCTACACACACACACACACACACACACACACACACACACACACACACACCATGCTCTACAACTCCACATTAGAAGCTAAGCTCCTTTAGGGTAGACATTGTCTTTCTCTCTGTTTGTATTCATATCCCAAAGGATTAGCAAAGTGCCTGGCATTTGGTAAGAGTTCAAGAGATGCCTGTTGATTTGATTTGACCAGCTTCCATTTTATGAAAACAACTAGTGAACAGGTTAGTTAGGAAGACTTTCCCATGTGTTTGAGGAATAGCAGCAAATCCCCACACAGCTCCTGGGAGGGAGACACCTGACCTGGCTGTCCTTGTGACCTGAGAGAGCATGACCAGGCATAGATTCCTGTAGAACCACCTCTCTGCCTTCACATGGCCTCCACAAAGTATTAGCATCATTGGCCGGTTTAGTGATGTCATCAATATTGCATTTATTAATGTCCTTGAGCTGGGAAGTGCAGTTCTACAAGCCCATCATGTTATCCTTGAGGGTGCTTTCTCTTCTTGACCTCAGTTCCTCAGGTCCTTTCAGGGGCTTTGCTCCCTTCCTCTGATATCTTCTGGCCTCCCTTTGGAGTCAGGGATCTTGTGTGCAGCTTCTGGATATGCCAGCTCTTTCTGTGACTCCACTTCCACAGCCACACCCAGCCAGCAGAAATCCTTAACCTTAAATCACCTATCTTTGGATCCCCTTTGTTTCTGCCCCAATTGCTACTCACTACCCCAGGCTCTATTTGACTTGGAATGAGAAACTTCAACTCTTTTCAACCTTGATCATGCCTCTCATGATTCATGTAAATTGCCCCAGTAGTTTCACTAGCATGAGTTAAAGAGTTGGGTGTGGGGTGGGGGAGAGCTCCTGCCTGTGGTTCAAGGGACAGGACCATGGTGGTGGTTGGGTCCTGTCTCAAAAGCACCAAAAAGTGGCCACCAAAGGTAAGAAGAAAACATGCCTCTTCCAGATGTTGGCACCTGGACCAAAACTCCAGTCACCCAGCAATAGTTACAAGTTAGTGTTGATAGACATTGAGGTTAGCAGTATTGTCTGCTTCTCACTTGGAAATTGGGGCAGGTGAGTGGTATAGTAGATAGAGTGCTCAGCTTGGAATCAGACAGACTTATCTTCCTGAATTCAAATCTGGCCTCAGATACATAGTAGCTGGGTGACCCTGGGCAAGTCACTTCACCCTGTGTGTCTCAGCTTCCTCATCTGTAAAATGAGCTGGAGAAGGAAATGGCAAACCACTCCAAAATCTCTGCCAAGAAAAGCCCAAATAGAGTCATGAAAAGTCAGCCACAGCTAAAAACAACACTTGGAAATTGCCCCACCATGAGTGGGGCTCCATGTACCTTCCTCATTGTTCTGACTGTCAAGAAGGCAACTGGAGCTTCCTTGGTGCCATGCATCTGCCAGTTCCATCCCTATGTATAATGTCTGTTTGTCCACATGTGTTAGGACTGGCTGAACTATTTTCTCATGCTCCATCCTGTGCCACAGAAGGTATGGCCTCAGCTGGCCATCTGCCCCATTGCCTTTCAGCTTGCTCACAAGGTAGCCCTTGAAGGGAATGTCACATGCCAACAGCACTCTGTTCTGTTGGGCCTCTCTCTTCCAGAGAGCATGAACCACAAGGAAGGAGGGGAAGGTTCCCCAGAACCCTGGGGAACAGGGACCTCAGCTGTGGTCTCTCAAGCAAGAATGCTTGATAGAAGGAGGAAAGAGCTTTCACTGGTGCTGTTGAGGCTGTATGGAACTCAGGGAGAGATCATCAGCTGCCTCACAGTGGCTATCTACCACCCTCCTTTTTGTCCTTTGGTGGGGAAACAGAGGCAGTAGCGGCCTCCTACTGTAAAACAGGGTCCTGGCAAAATAGCATGAGGTTCCCTGGCCCCATGCTTATCTTCTAGTGGTCCCCAAAGCACAGTTCTATAGATTGGTGAGGCCTTAACTTGGAGAAGCTAGAAGCCTACTCCAGGGGTGACAGTAAGAAAGAATTTCCTCCTCAGTCTTGCTTTGGCTGCAGGCCAGTTCCCCTCGTCCGCTACTTCTCTGGGGATGGCCCCTCCCTTTGCTCAGGTGCCTTTTCTTCCCCATCACTAGTAAGGCCCCTGAGGACAGGGACTGGTTTGAATTTTCTTTGTTGCGTGTTTCCAGCTCTTTGCCCAGTGCCTGGTAAAGTAGTTAAGTGAGTAGAGAGAGCTGCCTACATGGGGAATCAACCAGCCGGGTAACTCTGCTTATACTCTCAACCTAGCCCTCTCCTCTTCCTTCTCCTCTCCAAAAGAAGGTAAAACTTGGGGTACATTGCTAGATTCCTTTCCTTTCTTTTCCTTTCCTTTCCTTTCTTTCTTTCTTCCTTCCTCCCTTCCTTCATTTCTACATTTCTTTCTTTTCTCCCTTAAAACCTTAGACCCCATGCACTTTGAAGCCCATGACCTGAATGACAACGGTCCCTGCCCAACCTCCACTCAGTGGTCGGTTTTGGACTTCACTCAGAGTGAATGTCAATAGTAACAGTTTCCCTTCTAAACAATAACCCTGAGGCTCCTGCTCCTCACAGCATGATTTATCTATTTTTTTTCTTTTCTATTAAAGGGGCAATTCTCCAACTACTTTTTAAAGTAGCCTATCCACTGACTAGGCATTACCTCACTTTACCTGAGTACCTGAAAAGGCCTTAGCCTAAAAGGCTAAGGTCTCCCATTGTATTCTGGGCAGTCTCCATTCATCCTGATGAAAATCTGGTCACTGGATCCGATGGCTCAGGAGGAGAAAGTGAGACTGGTGATCTTGCATAGCCTTTCCTCACTCAAAATAAAGTCAAGTGCAAGTCATGTCATCATTTCTCTGATGTCATGGTCCTCTTCAAAAATGATAGACAAACATAATTGTCCTCCCAAGGGAAACAAAAGAAATAGTCAGAAGGTCCTAGAAAGCCCTTTAGGGAGGACTCAAGGCCAGAGGGCTGTTTTCATCCCTGCTACCAGTCAAAGATAAGGGTTTCTGAAGAGAAAGGCTGCTGAGTTGAATGGTGTTTGAGAAGAGGGCTTGAGTTGGTGCAGCAGAACCTAAGGAATAAGAAGGAAGTACTTCAACATAGGAGGACTGCCTTGAATGTCATTCTTCTTATTCCTCTGGGACTCCAAATAATGGAGTTTTACACTTTAAAGCAGAGAAGAGAGAGAGAACCCCAAATGCCACCTCACCCATCGAAGTGGGGGGAATATCAATAATAGAGACCCCCAGATGATCCCAAGGGACCAAATCCAAGGGAGGGGCTGGCAATCTGGCAACTAGTCTCAGATGTCTGCAAGAGGACACGATGCTCATAACAAAGGGAAGAAGGGAAGGGGGCATGGCAAAGAGAGACTAATAAAAGGAGATGACACTGACCTCACTGACACTGGCTGGGAGGAGACCTAGGGCTGCAATAGGGCTCCAGGAGGGTGCACCTTATTCAAGAAGAGGGGAGGGGCTGAGAAAGAAGGAGCCCTACATGTGTAAGGAAACAGATGGCCCAAAGGAGGAAGCAGCAGATATTGACTCAGCAAACAGGCATTTATCAGCTTGTCAAAACTGACCAATTGACTATGTATCCAATACTGGGTATAGACAAGGGCCCTTGATGCAAAGCACAAAGGGAAATTCCTTGGCCTCAGGAAGCTTCCATTCTAATGGAGACAGCCTGAAGAGCTAGGTGAATGTATATATAATGAATACAAGGTGTTTGGAGGAAGCCTGATGAAAACAGTTGAGGGGAAGTTAAGGCTTCCTGGAGGAGGTGGCAGGTGAAACAGTTCAGGTAGGGAACCAGGAATTCCAAGAGTGGCAGGGGGAGGGCTGTATCCCAAACACTGGAAGCACACAGTGGTGGCAGCAGGCAGAGATGGGAGGCAGAAGCACAAGAGATGCTGCTGTCTAAGAACACTAGAGATGCTATGAACAGGAAGGGGAAGTAGATTAGGAATCCAGGAAGCAAATCACAAAGCTGGCCCAGGGGCCGAATACAGGAGGGACTGGAGACTTCAGTTATGCAGAAACCTTGATGCTCCTGCTGAAAGAAGAGCACTTAATCATTTCTTCAATTGCCTTAATCATAATTTCATCCTTCAGAACAAAGACGAATCAACCAGGAAGAAGTAAAAGAAAGACAAATTCCTTTCAAAAGAACCACATATGATAACCACAAAACAACTACAAGATACTCAACACCTCAGGAAGTTAACCCATCAACACCCACATAAGATTTTTTTTATTATTTATTTTAAATATTTTTAGTTTATTTTAATCTTTTCTTTTTCAATTTTGAATTCCAAATTCACACCCTCCCCCATCCCTCCCTTACCCACTGAGAAGGCAAGCAATATGATATTGATTATACATGTGAAATAATGCAAAACATATTTCTATATTAGCCATATTTTTAAAAAAAACCAAGAAAAATAAAATGAAAAAATCTGCTTCAATCTGCACTCAGTTCTCTCTCTGGAGGTGGCAGCATTTTGTCATCATGAGGCCTTTGGAATGTCTTGGATCATTGTCTTGATCGGAGGAGCCAAATCTTTCACAGCTGATCATCATTACAACATTGCTGCTACTGTGCACAATGACCTCCCACCTCTCACTTCATTTTGCATCCCACACAAATGTTAAATAAATGAAGGTACAAAATACAAGAAAGAAAGAAAGAAAGAAAGAAAGAAAGAAAGAAAGAAAGAAAGAAAGAAAGAAAGAAAGAAAGAAAGAAAGAAAGAAAGAAAGAAGGAGGGAGGGAAGGAAGGAAGGAAGGAAGGAAGGAAGGAAGGAAGGAAGGAAGGAAGGAAGGAAGGAAGGAAGGAAGGGAAAGAGAGGAAGAAAGAAAGAGAGAGAAAGGAAGGAAAGAAGAAAGAAAGAAAGAAAGAAAGAAAGAAGGAAAGAAGGAAGGAAGGAAGAGAAAGAGAGGAAGAAAGAAAGAGGGAGAAAGGAAGGAAAGAAAGAAAGAAAGAAAGAAGGAAGGAAGGAAAGAAGGAAGGAAGGAAGGAAGGAAGGAAGGAAGGAAGGAAGGAAGGAAGGAAGGAAGGAAGAGGGACAACTCATTGCCGGACTATCCAATATCTATGGTCAGGCTATGCAAAAATAGCATGAGTAGTTGAATTAATTTACAAATTTAAAGCTGTAGAAATTAAGTTACAGGGGGCCGTTTGTGGTGCTGTGGATAGAGTGCTGGGCCTGGAGTCAGGAAAATTCATCTACCTGAGTTCAAATCTGGCCTCAGACACTTACTAACTGAATGACCCTAGACATGTCACTTAAGCCTGTTTGCCTCAGTTTCCTATCTCCAGTATCTTTGACAAGAAAGCCCCATGTGGGGTCACAAAGAATTGGATATGACTGAAATGACTGTACACTAACAGAAAGGGAGATCAGTGGAACAAAAGTGATAACTAAGAAATAGAAGTTATAAAAAAAAATCACCCAGTTTCGGATAAACCTAAGAACTCAGATTAACAAGGAAAAGGTTCTCTCATAAGAACTGAAGGAAAACTGGAAAGTAGTTTAGCAGAAATTAGGGTTAGACCAGCATTTTACACCATATTCCACAAAAATCTCACCATGGTCATATGACCAAAATATAAATGATCCAGCCATCTACAAAAAGGAAGGAGGGAAGCAGCTCCAGTACTCTTCAAAGCTGTGGAGAGACGGGGAATGATTAACTAAATCATAGAAGGGATCATAAAAGATCAAATGGCCTATTTTAATTACATAACATCAAATACAGTCAATGAATCCAATATCGTCAATAAGAGCCTGAACTCTGAGACGACAGAAACAAATCCAAGAAGCCTTTCCCAACTCCTTGTTCATTCTGTGCCTTTCCTCTAGCCAGGATTTCTTATTTGTCTCACCTAGGGCTTCTTTGCACAAAATTGTCTGCTTGCTGTCTCCCCTAAAGCACAGAGGCTGCCTCCTTTTGTATCCCCTGTTCAGATGCCTGATAAATGCTTATTGACTGACAAGGTGCATATCAGCAAGAGATGTTTCCAAAGGATGTGAACGAGTCATTTCCCCCCCAAAAAATTTGCAAGCTATAAATGACTATATGAAATTACACTTCAAATCACGAATAGGAAGAGGATTGTAGGTTACAAAATCTATGAAATTTTGCCCAACACCATGCAGATCAGCATCGATGACATGATAGGAGAGTGGTCTGTTGGAGAGGACATGGGGAGGCAGGCACCCTACTACCCTTGTGGTGGGCCTGGGGATGGGTTCAGGATATTAAAGTGGAAATATGCAAGCAATGTGACAAAACCATCCCTACCCTCTGACCCAGGGGTCTCACCAGCCCCAAGGAAGTCAGAGTTGGCAAGAAAGCTCTGAGATGTGCCTCAATGTCCATACCCCACTCTGCATGGCCACAAAGAATCCACCAAGCAGGGGTCCACATGTTATTGTGCTGTAAGATTATAATAAGGAATTCAGAGAAAAGGGGGAAGAGTTGTATGAACTGAGGCAAAATGGAAGGAGCAGAAGTAAAGGGCAAGAAATATGGAAACGAAAAGATCACTTAAAGGGAAGAGTGTGGCAGCTGCAACAACAGCTGTGTAGCTGCTGTGGCAGCAACAATAGTGGTAGTAGTAACAAAAACAGCAACAGTAGCAATTGGAGAAGCAGCAGCAGGAGGAGGAGTAACAGTAGCAATATCAGCAACAATGTAGTAGCAGTACTGTAGTCACAATGTGGCTGTGGCATTAGTGTTAACAATGTAGCTGTGGTATCAGTGGTAACAACATAACACTGTTATTAATGGTTACAATGTAGCAGAGGTATTAGTGGTAACAATGTAGCAGCAGTGTTGGTGGTAATTGTAGCAGCAGCCCCAGTAACAGTAGTAACAACTAGCATTCTTATCTTGCTTTCTCTGTGCTAAGAACTTTTGACAAATATTCCCTCTTGATTTTCAATCCGTGAGGTAGGTGCTGTGACAATCTCCATTTTACAGTTTAGGAAACTGAGGCAAAAAGAGGTTAAGTGACTTATTCAGAGTCCCACAGCTAGTGAATATCTGCATTTAGATTTGAGCTCAAGCTTTCCTGACTTAAGACCCAGTACTCTATACACTAGGCCACTTGGCTGCCTCTAGAGCTCTAAATAATTTTGGGGAAACCTAATGAAGGATCCTCAAGACAGAGAATGGCATGCTAAGGGCAGAGATGGGGATAATATCTAATTATACCCAAGTTATGATCACACCTGCTCACTTCAATGGATTTCTTTTTTTTCTTAATTATCTTTCTTTGTTACAAGGGAGGCTTTCACTGGGAATGGAAAGTTATTGTGCTTTCCACAATTTTAAAATAAAAAAGATCAATAAAATAATTTTTAGAGAGAAAGTTATTTTATTATAAATGTTTTAAGTAGAAAGGGGAAATTGTTCTCTGGGGTCCTCTGGGAGGACTTAGGGGACCACATGTGGCCTTGAGGCTGAAGGTTCCCAACCCCTGGTTCTAGGCTGCCATCACACACAAGCATGCATGCACACACGCACACACACACGCACGCACACACGCACACACCCATCAAGTACAACTCTTTGATAAGGTATGGGATGTCCTCCACCTGTGAACCCTGTGACTCAGTGAGTGACACATCATTAAAGACGGGGGACTGAGTTTCAGCATTTGGGAGACAGAAAGGAGAATTGATTAGATTAGGATGCTTGGAGCCTGGCTTATAAAAGGGAGCAGACATCTCTGGGAAGGTGAAGCTGATGAGAGATCCAGAGTCCTTAGACCAGCAGCAGATCTGCATCCCTGAGGAAAGTCCATTCAAATGTGCTGTATCTCCCAGGAAACCCAGACCCAGCAGCCTTTGGGATAGTGATAGAGCAATAAACAGACCTGGAGAAGGAGCCATGGGGCCCCAAGAGAGGAGGGAGCTCTACAGTCCCACATCTGGTCAGGAGAGAGTAGTAGAAAGGTCAAGAGTCTTTGATCTGGGCTCTAGGAGAGAGGACGTCAGGCAACACCAACCTCTAGAAGGAAGAGGAGGCTTCCAGGGCTCAGTCTTTTAAAGAGAAGAGGAGCTGACCTGTGACCCTAAAGGAACAGGAGTGACCGTGCCTTGTTGTGGAAAAGCCTTGGCCTGAGCTCTGCTCTATGGCTGTGGGTTACATGGATGACAAAGTGCAACTTTAGAGAGAAGGGGACTTTCTCAAAACCCTGCCTGCCAAATTTCTTTCCTGGGGAGCCTTGGACAGCACCATGAACCTGAAGGATTGGAGAAGGCTTGGGGCAGGAGGACAGGTACAGATGGCAAAGGATCACATCTTTCCATCTCCAGTCAGAGAATCATGATTACAGGCTTGCACTGTATGCCTCAAGGGCCATTTCAATCCTTGGCAAGGAGAGGAAGCACTGGGACTCACAACAGAGGAAAACGGAGGTATTGTATTTTTATTGGGGGATAAAATAAAGGCTGTCCTGTATCTGATATGTGCATTGTTGATTTGAGGGTATCCATTAGTCCTGAGGGTCTTTTTTTACCCCAAAGTATAGAGACCTAGAAATGAACTCCATGGTAGCACTTCCAGGGCATACCCCTTCCTAGTCTCAAGTCTGAGGCAACTCTGAGGCTCCCAGGAGGTGGAAAACCCCAATCTGACACTGGATTCATGGACAGATTACTGCCAAGACTCAGGGCATCAAAGAGAAGGCTGGAGTCATGGGCTCCACTAACTGATGCCCATACAGGTGTCTCTTGTGTCACTGAAAGTTACAGCCATATGACAAATCCAGGCTCAATTCATCTCTCATTCGAAATCTCATTCAAATTCCTTAGCTGGAGGGTCTCTGGAAGATGTTTGGGGCTCACCTGGGACATGACAAGAGTATGGGTCATTCTCCATCTATATCTGAGATGGAAAAAAGGAACAGTATCTCACCATGGGCCATTCCTGACTAGTGAAAGGCTCAGTGCCAGAGCCTATAACCCGCAAGTCCCCCTGGTCCCAGTACCCAGAGTTTGACCACTCAGAAAAGCAACCTAACAAAAAGAGAATAAGGCCTTGGCAGCTATAAAGTATCATGCACCTAGAGATAACAGAGGTTTGCAAAAGGCCTCCCTGGAAGAGTCACATAGTCAGTGGGTGAAGGCTGGACCTGTGACCAGGAGAGACCCAGCTCTGACTATCAGCCCAGGAACTTCCTGCCTGCCTGGCAAGTCCTAGATGGAGATTATGCTTCTGCTCACCTGACCTGCTTGACTCATAGGTTCCTCCCCACCTCAACTGGCAGGTGCCAGCCATGTGCTCAGTCTCGGTCCCCCAGAACCTAGACCTCTTCCTCAGGGAAGCCCACTAGGCTTAAGTGGAGCTTCAGGAACTTTGCTCCCCTTTCCTCCTACCAGCATCCCCCTGATAAACTGCTGCCTTTACACCTTGCTTCATCCTGGATCCTCTTCCATATATAGTCCTCACTCCTGGTACATTTATTTCAGAAAGCAACTTGACTCACACCTACCTGCCTCACTTGATGTTTGCATCACAAGGTCCCTAAGCTGTCACGACGAGTTTGTGAGTCAAGGCTCTCAGCCAATCAAAATCCCCAGGTCTTCAGAAAAGACTCTTCTCCCACAAACTTCGGCACAAGCTTCATGTCACTATTCTAGAAGAGAATCCTGTCTCCTTGAGATTCTGTCCTTGAACAAGATGCTCAAAAAACAAAGAAAGAAAAAGAAACCCCCCCTCCCACCGCTGCCATAGCTTCCACAATAGACCTGGATCCTTCTGGGTCATGCAGGAAATGTCCCCAGCCCCAGGCCCTGGGCTTCTACCCCAGATCCTATTTTGGAGGCTCTTGGGTCAAGCTGGACCTCCCAACAGACTAAGTAACTTCTCCTCATCTTCAGTGGCCAGCTCTCTCTCCCTTTCTCTTCTTCCTTCTCTTCTGGTCCCATATTTGGTGAAAACCAGCCCTTCTCCCAAGGGAGTCAGTCCTGAGCTGTCTGTGTCCATGTCCCTGAACCAAAGGGTCAGGGTCTTGGGGCCTGCTAGCCTTCAAGATAATAACTGAAAATGCTGCAGATCCACCATGGGATGTCTACTTGAA
This sequence comes from Bettongia penicillata ogilbyi, assembly GCA_023548195.1. Lineage (NCBI taxonomy): Eukaryota > Metazoa > Chordata > Mammalia > Diprotodontia > Potoroidae > Bettongia > Bettongia penicillata. The sequence goes on along the minus strand of JAJHZJ010000095.1, from coordinate 1,325,233 downwards.
TTAAGAAAAGGAAACCTGTGGGGAGCTTGGTTAATCAATGTCCAGCCATCATGATTGCTGGTGCAACTGCTAATGCCAGGATTGTGTGCTGGAATGAAATGGGTGTTCTTGAGATATCAGCTTGCCTGTCTATCAACATAGACATCTGAAGCAGTGGTGGCAGGGGGGTACACATGTTTGTAGCATGTATATGCATTGGTGGGGGTGGTTTCTCTTTGTGTGGGGGTGAGCACATGTTTGGGGTGTGCATGTGTATGGGGGAGGGTGTCCATATATGTACAGGGTCAACTGTAACAGATTCTTTAACCCTTTCATATTACTCCCATATCTCCCTGGGACCTGGACTCAAAATGCTCTAATTGCCTCAATGCCAAGCAATGAGAAAGAAAAGAGGGGGCCTCAGGCTCATTTATTATTTCCAAATCACTTAGACCTGTATCTGCATTAAGTAAAACAGTGAAACTGAATTTTAAAAATCCAGGAATATTAAAGAGTGACAGCCTCCAGTGGCAGGTTATAGCAGCCACAGTCTGCTTCCACAGTCAAGGCTCTCTTCCTACTCTCTACAAGAAGGCAAGGCTAGATGCTGTCTGATGTCAGCCTGCTGCCATGCTTACACTAGCACATGTCATGTAGGACATTCCCCTAGTACTCTACAACCAGCCTGCCAGCATAATTCATTGCCCTTTTAAGCCTTGGATACCCCCAAGGTTTCTAGGAGAGAGATTTTTAAACACTAAATAGAGAATGAAATGTAACTGGCAAAAGTTCCAAAGGAAAGTGGAAACACTGTCTTGCAGGAGCAAAAAAAGAAAAACATTTCGGTTGCTAATTTCTTCCTGGTGCAGGACAGCTCCTTGGTGCTTCAGGGACCAGGCCTGGTCACCTAGACATTTTTACCTCTGCACAGGCCACCTGGGAGTAAGGAGCAGACATCTGTCAGTGGGGGCCAAGAAGAAAATGGGGACCTTGGGGATAGCCCTGCAAGCAGCTGAAGGTGCCAAATGGGAGGTTGTGATCTGGGCTAGCAGAGTGATGGAGCTACAGATGACCTGTGGGAGGGCAGGACTCTAAAAATAAGGCTTATCTGCCCACCCTCATAAGCCATTTAACAAGAAAGGATCCTCTAGGCCCCAGGATCAGACACCTTCTTGGGGATTTTCCTTCAGGATGCCAATTCAGTCATCAGCAGGGTCCAATGAAGGCCAAACCTTCTCTTCATTCTGAAGCCGTCAGATAGCTGCAAGGTCTCAGGACCAGTGGGGCCAGACAGCCACCTGCAGCGATAAGTCCAGGTTTCTCTGATAGTGATGTCCCTGGCTCAGTCCTCACCCTTTATCACTTTATAACTGTCACCGACCCAACTCCACTCCACCATTCCTCCCTGAGGATGTCACCAAATCTCCGTGTCTGTGGGCCATCCCTGGCAGAACAGAGCTGGAGAGGAGTGGATGGCACTCGCCCCTGAACTGAGCAGCAGTTAACCCAGAAACCAGCGTGGAACCGGAGAAGCAGCAGGGTGCAGCCGATGAGAGTCTACGAGAACTGACAGCCCAGACCGGACCGGATCATTTTGTGATCAGAGCACTGGCAGCCAGCAGAGATGCCCGGGCACAGAGGAGGCACCAGGGGATCCTAGAAAGTTCAGGAGACTCAGCATCTGAGGATGCAGCCGCGCTCCCCCAGGGCCACCGCGGACGGCGTCATCACTCCCCGATTCATGGGCCGCTGGCACAGAGACTCTGAGTGCCGACAGACTCAGCCGACATAGCCAAGTGTCAAGTTGACTATTGAATGTGGGCGACATATGGATCCAATTTCTAAACCGAAAATTCCTCCGGTTGTGGAAATAAATGGGGGGAAGCTGCTTCCGCCCGGCTGAGCTGCCCATCCCCCAGGGGCTAAGGCTCCAGGGTATAGACCGCTGGTGTCCAAGCCACTCGGGGAGGGCTGTGGTTTCTGCTCCCTTCCTGACCCTCTTTAGGGTCCCCTAGGACCCAAGACAAAATGAAAACCTTCCCCTGGTCCCCACTCAAATTGGTGACCCGAAGAGTCACATCTTGTACCTAGCCCAGTGCCCTATACATAGTTGGTACTAAGGCAGCTGGAGGTGCCACAGTGTATAGCCATGTAACCCTGGACAGATCACTCTTCCCCTATCTGTTTCAACTTCCTCATCTGCAAAATGGTGGTAATCCCACCTACCTCCCAGGGTTGCTATGGGGCTGGAGTAAGATAGATAATATTTGTAAAAGCGCTTTGCAAATCTAAAAAACAAAAGTGTAATACAAACTCCACCAAATGAACACCCGAACAAAGACTGGAATCCCCTCTCCCTCCCCCGCTTTGAGAGGACAAGGGAAGGGAAGGGAAGGGAAGGGAAGGGAGAAGGGAAGGGAAGGGAAGGGAAGGGAAGGGAAGGGGGAAGGGAAGGGAAGGGAAGGGAAGGGAAGGGAAGGGAAGGGAAGGGAAGGGAAGGGAAGGGAAGGGAAGGGAAGGGAAGGGAAGGGAAGGGAAGGGAAGGGAAGGGAAGGGAAGGGAAGGGAAGGGAAGGGAAGGGAAGGGAAGGGAAGGGAAGGGAAGGGAAGGGAAGGGAAGGGAAGGGAAGGGAAGGGAAGGGAAGGGAAGGGAAGGGAAGGGAGAAACTGACTAGAATGAGGTCTACCCCATGGAGAAGGAAGAAAAATGTGTGTGTGTGTGTGTGTGTGTGTGTGTGTGTGTGTGTGTGTGAGTGAGTGTACTGTATGGGTATATATTTGGGTGAGTGTGTATATGTGTGTGTGAAGGTGAGTATGATTATGTGTATATGTGTAAAAGTATGTATGTATATCTGTGTACAAATATGTTTGTGTGTGATTGTGTACATGTATGGATATGTGTGTATAAATGTGTATGAGTATATATGTGCGAGCAAGTGGGTGATTTGTGTGAGTATGTATAAGTGTGTGTATGTGAAAATGTGTATATGAATGTGTGTTAATGAATGTGTACAATTAAGTGTGTGAATGTATGTGTTTATGTTTGTGACTGTGGGTGAATGAGTATGAGTGTTTGTGTGGGAGGGTGTGAGAATGTGTATTTGTGAATGTGGATCCCTCTCCTCATTAGATAATAAGAGACTAGCACTAAATTGTCACCATGGTTCCTTTGTGCTTATTCTGGGGCATCACCTTAGGATGTGGAATGTCATGGATTGAAAGGTGCTGGTAGACCAGACATCTCCATGCAGCCAGGTGGGCTCTGGAGAGAACCTGAACGGAGCTCATAGGGCCTCTCTAAGCCAGGCCTGCACCACAGTGTTGGAATCAGTTTCTTTTTGCTGTTTCTTTTGCAGCTGGTGTCTTGGAAGCCTCCTACTTCCCAAACCTGAGGACTGGCCCTCTGTAGGCACTAGCGAATTGAAGTGACACCATGGTTGTCCGTGGATTAACCTGCCTTTGTACTGGGAAGTTCCTCTGTACCTAATCACTGGTTCCATCAGCTTCATCAAGGCAAGGAATGCGAGTCTCTTGTGATCAGTTTACCAAAATTTGTCCAGTCCATAGAGGCCAGTTAGCCAAATTCCTGATTGCAATGTTCTTGTGAAAGGAGGGTCACATTCTGGGTCACCTGCTGACTAATCACTTCCAAGGTCCCCCTCCCACTCAGTTCTTGGGAATCTGCCCAGCAATGACAAGGAGATACAAGGGCAGGGGCCCAGACCTCTGGGCTGGGGGAGGGAGAGGGAGGAGGTATGTCTCCTACCATATTCCCTAGGAACACTGCCCATGCTAGCCCATGCAACTGAAGGACTGGGAGCCCCAGTATGCATGCCTGTGAATAACAGACTGCCACCATGTGATCCTGTAGACACATGTACTCCTCATAGCAAGGCAGCCCATGGCAGTTCTGTTAGCGTCTAGGTTCAACTTGCCTCCCTGTACCCCCTCCCCTCCTGACCCTGCCCTCTGGGGCCAGTAAGAACAAGGCTAAGCCCTCCTCCCCAGGACAGACTGTCAAACATTCGAAGAAAGCTCTTCTGATCCCTACACACACACACGCACACATACACGCATGTGCCCACACATACACACACACATGTGCATGCACACCTTCTCTTTTTCACAGTGAGCATCCTTGTCACTTCAGTTGCTGCTCATAGTGCCTGAACTCCCAGACTTTAGCCAATCTGGCTGCCCTCCTTTGGACTTTTCCTGGATAATCAATGCCCTTGACTCACAGTTAGCTAGTGAAGTAGGGACAGTGCTGGGGTCTGGAAGACCAGTGTTCAAATCCAACTTGAGGTACTTGCTAGCTGTGGGAACCTGGGCAAGTCCATTGATCTCTCCCAGACTTAGATTTCTAGTTTATGAAACAGGGGTCATCATAGCACCCATCTCCTAGGGTTATTGGGGATCAACTTAGAGTGCTTCATAAAGCACTTTGTGCACCTGCATCTGTTGTTCCCAAATGATTGGAGATGGGTTTCCCCAAGAGTTTAGCTGAAAAGAGGAAGACAGGGATGAATATTTACAGGAATAGATAGATGGATGGATGAAGTTGGGGGGTTGTTTTGGGTGGGAGGGAAGGAGCCAAGGAGAAAATGGAGAGAGATGAAGACCAGAGGCAAAGACAACGTACCGAGGGAGCACTCTGCCTGGGAAGACGGGGATGTTGGAGCTTAGGTCGCCTGGGCGGAGGCCTTTTATGAATTTATTTCATGTCCTGCTATTTACTGGAGTTATAAATTATCTAATTAATTTATTGGTTAAATCTCCAGGCCTCTCTAAGCAAACCAGCATATCACCTACCAAAAATCGATCATTTTGTTTCCTCTCTGTCTACATATATTCCCTTATTTTTTCTTGTCTCGATACTAAAGCTAGTGTTTCTAGAGCTATGTGAAATAATAATGTTGACAATAGATATCTTTATTTTACCCCTGGTCTAATAGAAAAGGTCTCCAGAATTTTTCTGTTAAAGACCTTGCTGGCTCAAAGTATTAGATAGATGCTATATACTATACAAAGGCAAAGTTTATTTGTTCTTTAATTTTTAATTTAGACAGATGAGTATTGCATTTTGTCAAAAATGTTCTGCATCTATTGATATAATAATACAATTTTTATTATTTGCATTATTGGTATGGTCTATGTATATAATTTTCCTAAGATGGAACCAAACTTGCTTTTCTGGGAGAATTGTTTTCATCTGTTGTTTGACATCTTTGCTAATATTTTATTCAGAGGCCAACATCCATTCTTCTTGACATTGGCATATAGTTTTCTTTTTCTATTTTTTCTCTCACTTATTTAGGCATCAGGATCATATTTGTTTCATACAAGGAGTTTAGTAGGATCATTTACTTCCTTGTTTTGCAAGCAATTTATGTGATATTGGAACTGTTCTTGGAATATTTGATAGGATTCCCATGTAAAGCTATCAGGTCTTGGGGTTTTTTCTTTCCCTTTGAAATTCCTTTATTGCTCACCTAGGTTCTTCTACACTGAGCACTTTCTTACCAGCCCTATCCACCTTAGCTTGCATCCTCTGTGGCCAAGCCCTGTTGGATGCCAGTTGATCTTTGCTTCTGCCACAGCCTGACCCAAGTGCTGGGAGCTCCCAGCAGAAAGGACTGCTGAAGGAATGACAAATTGAAGGTGGCAAGCTTTTTGCTTAGCTGGTATCCTGATGTGGACCTGGCACCAAACCCTGCCCATGCTTCAGTGATCACTAGCCTTTTCTCAGACGCCACTGGGATTCCCAGTTTTGATGAGACTCCTGCCTCAAATGATGCTACCTCTATCTAGCCCATCAGTTCCCTAATGGATCTTACAGGTCCTTGGCCTTATCTTGCTGGCATTGGGGTTCTGCTTCCAATCTACATCCATTCAGGAACATTTCAAACAGTGCTGTAGCAAGTTGAATTGCCATGGACCCCACTCAGTTTCAGTTGCCTTGAAGATGAGAATTGCTCAATCCCACAGGACTATATGGATGCTTAAGGCAAGATGACTGACTGACATGATTGGTCCTGATGATGGATGCTTCTGAGTGGCCCTTAGAGGCCATGATGGAGAGGAGGAGAGCTGATGCCCTGCTGTCAGAGGCAGTTCAGTGGGAACCAGAGCTCTGTCTGTGCCTCTCCTCCAGCAGGATCAGGGAAAGGGGAGCATGAGTGGCCCCAGTCACAGGCCGGTTCCTCATTTCTTCCTCAAGGTTCTTCCAGCCTAGCCCCAACTTTGGGGTCTAGAGACATGTGCTCTCTTTCTCACTTCACTTTTAAATGGAATCCTGCCCTGAGCACTCCGTCGACAGTGGTGACAGAAGAGGTTTTCCACATGTGATTTCTAACAGGCTAGTCTCTTCACAATGCTTTCATTGTGAATGCTGCCAAACCCTCCATCCCATGCTTCCTTTCAGTGTCCCACTCTCAGGGCACCCTAGGAAAGAGAAATGGTTGTCAGATGCAAGATAAGTCCCCTTCACTGTGCTGTCAGGTATCATTCACTGGGGGACAGTAATTTACCTTCTGGAAGCGGGTGAATGACCTGTTTCCTAGTATTAATCTGAAAGCATCCTTGAAGCCTATTTACCATTCTGCCAGCCAGACGCCTTAGGGGCCCATGAGGGATTCTTATCTGCAAGCGGAAGTGCTGTAGACATGCCCATGCCCTGCTGCTGAGCTGCCTGCTTGGCTGCCAGACAACTGACTGCACTTGAACCTGATAACCAGAAGCAGATACCTCAGGAGAGAAAGGATGGGGGCAAGTACCTATCTGACAGGTGGTGTTGCTTCCCAAGGTTTCTCATAACCAAATGAGCTTCTTTATTCAATTACAGAGTCTTTCTTGTGGCCCCTTTCCCACCTCGGTGGGGTTCCTTCCTTCTTCCTCCAAACTTCCAGGGTCCTCACATTCCATCCAGCCTTCCCCAATAAGATGACTGTCTCCTGAGAGAATCAGAAACTCCTTCACATTTGGACACACACACACACATACACATACACACACACACATTCCAACAGCCCATGCTGATGTTGCCACCCTGAGGTTTGTAAAGCACTTTGTTCACAACCGACATATTGGGTAATTAGACAAATTTTATTGCCCCCACTTTACAAATTATGAAATTAGTCATTTACCACAATTACTTCAAGTAAGTAGGGTTAGGGTCTGGACATGGTTCTCCCGAAGTCAGGACCAGAACTTGACCACTGCCATGAGGCATATCTTTTTATCTCATATTCCAAAAGTATTGGCCTTTTCAAAGAGGAAAAGCCCTACAAAATAAACAAAGTTTCTATGTGACATTCCCAGCATCAAGGAGCTCTCTTGGGGTACCAGGAGAGGACTAGCTCCCCTTCCTTGAAATCACTCTAGGGAAGACAAAGGAGCTAGTATTACAACCAAGAATCACCTACCCAGAATGTAGTCTTTCAGGGGAATCAACTGATATTTAATGAAATAGAGGACTTTTGAATATTTATAATTAAAAGACCAGAACTAAATTAAAAAATCTGACCTCCAAATACAAGACTCAAGGGAAACAAAAAGGTAAAAAAGAAAGAAGAGAAAATATAAGACATTCAATAAGGTTAAACTGTTTATGTTTCTATATGGAAAGATAAAATTTGTAACTCAACAATTTTATTATTCTAAAAGCAATTGGAAGAACTATATATGCAGACAGAGGGATGGACATAAGGTAACTTTGATGGGGTGATACCCCAAAAACAAAATAAAGGGTTGAGAAAGAAAATTGCACTGGAAGAAGATGGGGGGATTGAATGGGGTGAATTATCCCACATAAAAGAGGTATGAAAAAGCTATTCTAATGGAAGGAAAGATGGAGCGAGGGCAGGTGGTGAGCAAAGCTTAAACTTTTATCAAAATTGGCTCAAAGAGGGAATAGCATATGCCCTCATTTGGATACAGAAATCTATCTTACCCTATAAGGAAGTAAAAAGGAATGGGGAAAATAGGAAAAGGAGAGAGAACTGATGAAAGGGAGGGTATATTGGGGGAGGTAGTGATCAGAAGTAAAATACTTGTGAGGAAGGAGAGAGTGGGGGTCAGAGAGAGGGGAATAAACATTGAAAAACAGCATTGAGGAAAAAACATAGTTTTCATAACTATAAATGTGAATGGGATGAACTCACCCATAAAATGGAAGTGGAGAGTAGAATGGATTAAAAACCAGAATCCTACAATATGTTATTTACAAGAAACACATTTGAAGCAGAGAGATGCACACAAGGTAAATGCAAGGGCCTGGAGGAGACTCTATTATGCTTCAGCTGGAGAAAAGAAAGCAGGAGTGGTAATCATGATCTCATACAAAGCAAAAGCAAAAATAGATCTAAATAAAAGAGAAAAAGAAGAAAACTACATCTTGCTGAAAGGTACCATGGACAATGAGGTCATATCAATACTAAACACTATGCACCAAATGGTATAGCATCTAAATTTTTGAAGAAGTTGAATGAGTTACAGGAGGAAATAGATTATAAAACTATATTAGTGGAGGACCTAAATTTTCCCCTCTCAGATGAATCTAACCAAAAAATAAACAAAAATGAAGTTAAGGAGGTAAATAAAATTTTGGAAATATTACATGCGATAGATCTCTGAAGAAAACTGAAAGGCAATAGAAAGAAATATACCTTTTTCTCAGCAGTATATGGCACCTACACAAAAATTATGATGTATTAATACATAACAAACCCACAACCAAATGCTGAAAAGCAGAAATAGTGACAAATCTTTTTCAGATCATAATGCAATAAAAACTACATTCAATAATGGACGATGGAAAGAGATTAAAAATTCATTGGAAATTAAATAATCATCCTAAAAAAACCAGTGAGTCAAAGAACAAATTATAGAAATAACTGATAATTTCACTAAAGGAAATGACAACAATGAGACCACATACCAGAATTTATGGGATGCAAACAAAGCAGTACTTAGGGGGAAATTTCTATCTCTAATTGCATACATCAATAAAATAGGGTAAAAAGCAAATCAATGAATTGGGTATGCAACTAAAAAAGTAGAGAAAGAACAAATTAAAAATCCCCAACGAAGTACCAAATTGAAAATTCTGAAAATCAAAGAAAAGATTAATAAAATTGAAAGTAAGAAAACCATTGGACCAATGAATAAAACTAGAAGCTGGCCTTATGCGGGAGGGGGGGGGAGGACGATGACAATAAAATAGATAAATAATTGCTTAATTTGATTTTAAAAAAAGGAAAGAAGAAAACCAAATTACTAGTATCAAAAATGAACTCATCACCAAAGAAGACAAAATTAAGACAATTGTTAGGAGGTATTTTACCCAATTATATACAATTATATACAATCTAAATTCAGTGGATATGTCTACAAAAATATAAATTACCCAGATTAAAGGAAGAAAAAAATTAAATACTTAAATAATCCAATCTTGGAAAAAGAAATTGAACATGCCGTCAATGAACTTCTTAAGAAAAAATCCCTAAGACCAGATACATTCACAAGGGAATTCTACCACATATTTAAAGAACAATTAATCCCAATTCCATATAGAAAGACTTAGCTAGAAAGATTTACATGAATTTATGCATGGTGAAGTGAACAGAACCAGGAGAATATTGTACACAGTAATAACAATATTGTACAAATGGTCAACTATGAATGACTTAGCTATTCTCAGCAAGACAACGATTCAAGATGATCCAAAAGGACTCATGATGGAGCAGACTAGCCACCTCCAGAGAAAGAACTGGTATTGATTGATATTGAAACAGGATATTTTTCACTTGCCTTCTTTCATTTTTAAATTTTATTTGAGTCTTCTTGTACAAAATGACTAATATGGAAATGTTGACCCAGGAGAACAAAACAAAGAGGAATGGATGGGAGTTTCAGAGAAATGTGCTTTAGAAAGGGTTTCTGTTCAGGCCTTGGTTAGACTTGACAGGTGAGGCTCCATCCAGGTCCAAACTGATTTGCCTGTAGGGTCATCTCTTTGTCACTTTATTCCTGAAATGGACAAAATGTGTCTGGTTGAGTTGAATTTAAGGCTCACCTATGTAGGTCCTGTGAACTCCATCTTCATAATCTGTCCCTCATTATCATCACTCACCAGCCAGTTAGTCTGAAAGCAGAGTTGCATGAGACTGGAGAGACTGTCACTAAGAAAAGGAAGTTCCATGGGGTTGTCAAGCTATTATGAGGTGACAACTGGCTGTAAAATTATAAACGGGAGTTGGGGTTAGGTGCAAGTACCCACAAGACCTAAAAGAAAAACCCTAAAAACAGACTAAAAATTTCAACTATTATGGAGCAATAGGAAAATTCTGCAGTGACTGGTATTGACCTCATGATGTTGGCATTTCTGCCCCAGGGAAGCAACTATTTTCTGTATTCCAAGTGAAGGCTGATCTCCCTCCTAGACCAGGACCTCAAAGGTACATCTTCTCCCTCCCAGTCCCTAGGAGGAATGAAGACTTCTAAAGGAAACAAGTGAGGCTTGATGGTATAAGGGGGGGGCTATGAAGTAATGGAGGGGAAACATGTCCCTTATCAAGATGGTGGAGAGTGGGAGGGTGATACACAGAGAAATGAGAGAGAAAGGGCTGTAAATGAGACCTCCAAAAACAGATCTGAGGCTTGTCCTGGAAAGGGGTGAGTAGAACACCCTGAAGAGGAGGAGGAGGAAGAGTCCTCCCAAAAATGATTTAGTCAAGCCTCAGACATGATCATTTGAGAGGTCCTCAGTAAGAGTCAGAGGAAAAAGAGCAGAGAGTGGGTGTGGATGCTTCCCTGTACAGGGCAAAAAGGCAGCTATTTGCTGAGCTGATAACAAAAATAGAGAAACAAGTGTGTACATACCCAAGCTATAACAAACCTAATCTGTGCAAGGCTGGAGAAGAGAAGCACAATGGAGTCAAGATCAGAGGAGGAAGAAAGAAGAGTGACTTGGCCCTTGGGATCCACCACAGATGACCTGAAAAGGAAGAGGAAGTAGATGTGGCACTTGGGAAATAAAAAACAACATGACAGAACAGTGATGGGGGACGTCATGTCTGTCGAAGCGCTCTCTTCCTCTCTACCAAAAGCAGAGAGATGGGGAAGAGGCATTTCTACAGTGCCTACTATGTGCCAGGAACTGCTGTGCTAAGCACTTTTTACAAGGATTGCCCCATTTTACAAACACAATCTCAGGGCAGCTGATAGCTTCTTGAGTTGCCTTAGGGATAATTTTGCCCTTCCAAAGGCACAGGAAATGACAAGGGGAAATTCGATTCTGGGTCTGATTCTCACCAACAGTGGGTTGAAACCAAGAGGAACTGTTGGGGATGTGATCACTCTTTCCTAGAGATCATGCTAGAGAATGAGAGGAAATCTACACTTAGTCCAACATGCATGATTTTGGGAAAGCAGATTCGCAAAGTTTTAAAGGAAATAAAGGTAGGATATCATGGACTAAAATGCTATGGAGAAAGTCAGATGAGAGAGCTTGGGAGATGCTCAGTAATGAAAATTCTGAAGACATGAAATAGTTCCAAAGAAGAGACAAATGGGTAGTTCTGAAAAGATTGATGTGAATGCATAGGGAACTCACCAACCAACTCAGACTGTATAGAGAAATGCCCAGAAGATGGAAGCCAGGCTGGGTCACAGAAGACAAGTGCAAGGATATGCTATGGTCCTGTAAAAACTGTTAATTAAATAGGAATGCTAAGCATTAGCGTTAGAATTAGATACAGTTGGACAGGAAAATGAGGGACAAGTAAAAGAGTCCCCTTAGAAAAACCCACCAGCAGAGAAAGGGAATCCAAAAAGGAATAGGATGTTTCCTTGGGGTGAATGGGATGATACCTGACAATGAGAAGGCAGAGCAGTTTACCTCTAGTTTTGCTTCTGTTTTCCCTCCCAAGGAATTACAGAAAACCAGGGACCAAGGTGGGGGTTGGAGGTACTGGTTGATGCCCAAGCCAGTAAGGAGATGGTGAGAAAGGATGTAGCTGTTAGTTCACTCAGGTTTCCTGAGTCCAGTGAACTTATCTCCTTAACAAGTAAGAAGAGCTGGCAGATATCACAGCTGAGCTCTGGTCAGAAACATTTGGAAGCCCATGGGAAACAGGAGAGAGAGATCACATGATTGTGCAAGTGGAACTGTCCTAATTTTCAAAACCAACAGAGCTGTGAGCTTACCTGCAATGCCTGAGAGAGTACTAGAATATATCATTAAAGGGAGATACTTCATGGAGATTCTCACTTCCAGCACTTCTCACTCTGCAGCATTCCTCTGCCCCATAAGCCCCCTTCTCTCATTGATGAGTTCTCACCAAAACCTCCATTTTGAGAATGGTCTCAGGTCACCATTCTTCAATCTCTATAATGTTAATGAGAGCTGCTTGATTAAAGGAGGCTTATTATGTAAGAGTTGAAGATCTTCACTGTCCATTAATAGTCCTCACCTGAAGTCCATTAAGGGAAGCTTGATTAGGGGAGGCTTGTTTTGTAGGAAGGCCCACACCTTTTGTTAATTAATGAGGCACTGGGTCACAAGGGCCTGAAAATGGTCAGGTTTTGATTTGGGGGCTTACTCTTTGGAATAATGTTCATGTGATATGACCAGCTGAGACTCTGGGTAGCCCCTCTTCTCTCTGGTAACTATGTATGTATGTATGTATGTATATATGTATGTATGTAATGGTCAGACAGTTGGAAGCCCTGTCTATTGGTCTTTATTTCTCTGCTTATATTTTCTCTGTGGTGAATGTAATTAAAGTCGATTGTTGACCCCTCAAAAGTTGTTTTCCTTTTAGAAAAGCAGATCTAAGAGCCTGTGCCTGTGGACCCTCCTGGATGTGGCAGTGGGCTTACTGCTCAATCTCGCCCAGCTCCACTTCTGACTGTTCAGACTTCCCCTCTATCCCCCACACAAGGCACTTGCCTCCCCGCCTCCATTGTTCAGCTCCCTCCTATTCATTGTCTTCCCCCATTAGAACAAGAGCTTTATGAGGGTAGGTACTGTCTTGGCACAGTGCCTGGCACACAATAGGCCCTGAAATGCTAGTTGACTGGTTGCTAAAAAGGACAGCGCAATGACTGCAATGGTGTCACCAAGAGCTGGTCATGGCCATTTAACTTGTGATTTCCTTTTTTGATGGAAACCAGCAGATGAGGGGAATATTGCAGGAATTGTTATTGAGGAAGGAAGAGGTAGGAAAATATGTCCTAGCAATACTCTAGATCGATGGATTCAGACCTGAGCGGGGAGACTGAAGAAGGATGTGGTCCAATCTGCCCTTCTCTGGAGGTCGCAGGAAGTCTCAAAGGTCATAAGAACAAGTGGTGTCCCCCTTATTCTTGACTCAGGCTTCTGGTGGCATGCCACCAATTCTTGGAAGGCTCTGCTTGATGGGCAGCTTATCCCACCCTGAAGGGTGGGGATGGGCAGTGAGCTGGTGACCTAGCTTTCTAGGAATCTGCAGCCACTTAAGCAGAGGGAGTCAACACTGAGCTCCTGTCCCCTAACTGTCTGGCTCCCTTTCCCCTAGTCCAGGTGGCCTTGTGAACCAGTGGCTATTTCCTGAAACATTTCTACAATCATCAATTCTCCTGTTTCTTCAGCCTTAGTGGGCTCTTCACCAGGTCTCCTGAATGTCCAATAAATCCCAGAGCAGGAATGAAATTGTTCTGCCAGCTCTGGCCCCCAGTTAGAAGTCATGGGTTTGGAGCTGCGACTGAATTCAAGCCTTTTGGTGTGGAAATGCCTTTACACTTGGCAGGCTAGGGCTTCCTAGTTTTAAGAAGAAAAGTTTCTTTAAAAAACTCCAACCTCTTCTCCAATAGCAACTAGGCCATTTATTTTTTTTTAAAACATCATTTTAGTGATTTAGCTACAAATGAATCCAAAACACATGGGTTAAATTTCCCCCAAAATACATATGGTTTTTTTAATGAAAGGAAAAGGTGCTTGGCAAAATTCAGTTTGGGTTTTATTGAATCCAAACTTTGGAAAAATAGCTTAAGGGATTTGATGGACCATGGTAACTTCAGATGGTTATTTTTTTTTCTAAAAAAAAAAAACAAAAACAGTGAAAGCCCAAATGACCTTATTTACTTAAAGATAACTTAATAAGAATATTCACATTTTAACTTCTTTATAGAAATATGATTGCTAGAAGACTCTGGCTCTTCCACACTTCAGAGAAAACCAGAAGGATCTCTACAAGACAGATAGGGGAGCTGCATGTACTGGGACACCCCAGGGTGTGGGGGTGGTACCAAGGCAGAGTTCCCAGCCTTCATGGGTTCACATCAGTCTTAAACCCTCTCCAGTTAACCCTGCTATGACTGTCTGTGCCAAACTGGAGTATCTGATGGTCTCACATCAAGTTTGGGAAGCTATGTGAGGGATTATTAAAAGATTCCATCAATAGCTATAGAGAACTATCCCATCCTTCTCTTGACCAAAGGGAATCTTCAGAATGTTTCCTGCATGAAGGCATGAGCTGCACCCTTCCAATTTAGGGAAGCTGGGGAGGGAATAAAGATGAGGGATGGGGGGAGAGAGAGAGAGAGAGATAGACAGAGACAGAAATACAAACAGAGATGGAGGGAGAGGGGTAGGAAGTGGGTATTTCAGACCATTACTGAGAGGATATTTAATGGGCCTCTGCCTTATGGAGTAAGCTGGAGTAGTCTACATTCAGGTAACAAACATTTCTGGAGAGTCTGGGGAACCAAGATATTGAGCTTCTAGGACAAAGCCCCACCTTCAAAGAGCTGACTTCATCCTCCAGGTAAAGGGCAAAAATATGACTCCTAGGAGCTTTCGAGATTTCAGGAGTTCTTTGCACCCTTGCTTCTAGCAGGCTTTGTGACTATGCCCAAAGGGCCCCCTCTCCCACCTTGTCCCCACCCAGCTTGTCAAGTACTGGGAGGACCAATCCCTCTTCTGAGATTGACTCTTGGTCTTGGGAGGACAGAAATGATTATTTCCAAATCTTAATTCTCTAATCCTCTGAACACTGTGAGGACAAAGAATAAAAGAACAGCCTGGGACCCCTTTCTAGAGGGGCTTGGAATCCTAAGCTGAGACTCCTAAAGTAGGTCTGGTTGTCAAGACTTTGGCCAAATGTGCATTTACAAAGCATGGGATCACCCCCTCCCATGAGCTGGGGAGTCGGGCTTCCCTTGGTGACTCCCAAGTCAAACATCCCTAGGAACAGCTCCCTAATGTCCTGTGGGAGTGTCCTTCATAGGAGAGAGTTCGTACTTGGCTTTGTAGAGTAATTTGTCTTTGCAATGATTTTCCTCCAATTCCCAGTACCCATATGACCCAGCAGCAAGATCCAATTGAATTGATCTGGCATCGACAATATTGTGGGCCTTTACAAAGATTTAACTTTTCAAATCTGGCTAAGATATTTTTCTTCCTGGAGGATTTTATTCATGTGCCAAGACTGAAGTTATGTTGTTTTGCTATTTTAAAGATATTTCTATGAGGTTCTCTTTCTAAAGCAATGAAAAATGTTCCCTTTTTTTTCTTTTCCCATAGCTCAACAAAATTTAACTGATTTTGTTCATATGGTTTAAAAAAAACACTCCATCTTTTGGCTTATACCATGTATGGAAAATTTTAGTCCCAAAGGAAAATTTTGGAAGAAACTTATATAAACAAAAAAAGAAGGGTTTGGATTAGAATGGTTTTCTCCCATTTAGCTACAATGTCTGCTAACCCAGAACGCTGGCATCGATTTAGAGAAAAGACTGGTTCAGTCTTCCGGAGCTGGGCTCAGGATTTTTACTAGTCTTCTTTCCCTGGCATGGTGGAGACTCCCAGGCTAGGTAAGCATGAGCTAGTTGTGATGAAAGGAGAAGTCTTTCGTGACTAAGCCAGTATCCCTAAGACAAGACAGACCAAGCTGCTTTCCTGGAGGGAAGGGCAGCTGCTTAGCCTTCTCTCCTCCAAGGTAGGCAGTGTAGTGGTGATGGTTGTCCATCCATCACTTTCAAAGAGGACTGGTGACACTTCAGGACGATGTCTTGACTTTTGTGTGAATTGGATTGAAGTGAGGATGAGTTGCACAAAGCCGTCAGCCTCACCCTCTTTTCCAAAGCAGCCGGACCACAGTCAGGGTGACTGGTGATGGCCTGGGATGCAGTAAGTGACTCTGGAACCTTCAATTCTGACCAGTAAGAAGCAAAAAATGAAGAAAAAAGTACCAAATGCTCATTGAATGAATGAATGAAGTAGATGGGGTTCCAGTGGATAGATAGATATGCTCAGGCATTCAAGGCATTGTGTTGTTAGACTTTTTTTTTGCCATGTTTCTTGCATTAAAAAAAAAAAAACAAAACATGGTCCTGGATTCCAGACTGAACTAAACTTTCTCTTTGCAAACATTGATACAAACCAAGTGCATTTTTAAGCCTGGTTGTCTGTAGCTCTGAGTAGCCATGGTCACTGTTAGTATTGCCTGACCTGTCTTCATCTCCCACATGCTCTGATAGTGGTGTCTTTGTGACCTCGTAAAGAGGCAGATTGGTCTCTTGCCCAGGATGACTGGTGGTAGTGCCCAGACGCACCACCTTGGAGCAGTGACAACACAGCAGCTGGGTCCCAAGCAGGACCTGATATGTAGTAGATGCTTCATAAATGTTTATCAGCTGGCTAACTCTTGTCCCAGGGTTGCCCTGGTGAAGAGCTCACCAATCTTCCCCATAGCCTGTGCCTCATACAGGCAGCTGTAGCTGTCTTTCTAAAGTCTGCATTTGATTTTCCTTGTGAGTCAGTTTACTGTGGCTCAGCCCCCAAATGAGTCTCTCTGTCCATCATGCTGGAAACCGCACTCTTGTTAGCTGGTAAAGACACAAAGGGTTCGATCTTGCAGCTTAGGAAAGCTGTTTTTAAGTACTGTCAATTTCTTTCACTTGGTTTGAGTTGCAAGACTGAGATTAGGGAGAAAAATAGATTTTTTTCCCTTCCAAAGTTCTCTCTTTAATTGAACATGTTGCTTGAAGGCTTTTGCCCAAATCTATGGGGAAAGAGAAGAAGATGGAGAATACTTTTGAATTTTTTGTGTCTTGTCAGGATTTGGAAAGTACTTCAGACAGTAACTCAATTCATTTCATTTCAACAGGACGTCACTAAGCATCTCCTCTGGTATTTACTGGGCATACTGGACACTATGCTGGGGCCGCTATGCCAACTGGCAGCCCCTGCCCTGGAAGTGCTTAGATTGCCTTGGAGGGATGCAAGATGTGCACAGGCAAGGATAGACAAAGGGAAGACAAGGTCATTTGGGAAGGGAAGGAATGGCCAACAGCTGGTGGAGACAGCTCACCTGAGTGGAGCTTGAGGGGAGCCTGGGATTCTGGGCTGGTGAAGTCAGAGGGGAAGGGTCCTGAGCACAGCAGGAGCTTCACCTTCTCACCCTAAATTCACCCTAAAGGCTGCTCTGGTACCAAATACCAGGTTTATAACAGCAGTTTCACAAACGCAGTCACATGCCAGGTTGCCAACATCCTCAGAAGGAATAACAAAGGTCCGCTTCATTCACTTTACTATCTGGATGCTTTGCGGGAAAACTCAATCACAAGCATTGGTTAAGCACCTACTGCGTTGTCAGACCCTGTGCTAAGTTCTGGGGACACAAAGAAAGATAAAAATAGCCCCTGTCTTAAGCGCTCAGTCTAGCAGGGAAGTCAACAGTCAAACAAACTATAGCATGTCCAGAGACCAAAGCCAAGCCTCCAGCAGATGGCTTACCCTGCACTTGAGGTGGGGGGGGGGGGGGGGGGGGAGGGGGAAGGAGCATGGGATCTGAGGCAGCCTGGAGCCAGCCAGAGAGGGGAAGAGAAACTTGGGCATGGGCCTTGGGGGAGGGGGCAGGGTGGAGCAAGGAGGCCAAGTCTTCTGTCTTCCCTGGGAGGTGAGCTGATCCTGGGGAGAAGCTTTAATTGTTTTGACTGTAATGGTTCCACGAACAGAAGGCCCTTGGCAGGGCCAGCCCAATGTCAGACAGTCATGCCTCAGCCTCTTTGGATTTCAGTGTCACCTCTGATTTTGGCTAATGGTGTGGTTTTTGCCAGAAGCAGGATTGATAATTGAATACAAACAGCCAAATGGATCACTTGAAATTATCTTGAGCCTGGAAAAGAAAAAAATCAGAAAACTAAACTCCAGTCAGTTTTTATTTTCTCTCAGAGTGAAAATGTGCAGGGTACTATAGAAGCTGTGACTGTATATGTGCTCCACACTTATGTAAATCACCCATCACAAATGGCTTTCCAAAGCATGAGCCTCCCTCCTTTGCAAATAGGTAATTAACTGGCTGGTTCTCTCTCCAAAAGAAGGATTTCGCCAAGGAGGGGTTTGGGAATACTAATGTAACACACACACACACACACACACACACACACACACACACAGCATGGAAAAAGACAATTGACCCTCAAAGAACAGGATGATGGCTGAGAAGCAGATCTTTGGAAGAGATAATGTTTCATGTTGCTCGTGAAAGGTGTTCTTGTGCAGTGACTCCCAATTTGTCCAATAAAGGAAGATGATTTATGGCTCTCAGTGTGACTAATGCACTGGAATCCTGAGGAAAGATTGGCAGTCTCTCCTGCTGACCCTGTCATGTCTCATCTCCTGAGTCACCTGCATGTGAGAGGTGGGGACTGGTCGGACCCTCAGTGGACATCCCACCAAATCACAGAAGGCTCCCAAGGAAAGTCTCATTTTAGGTGTAGATGGACTAAGTGATGCAATAAAATGAAAAAGAATGGCAGACCAGATAAGAAAACAAAGCCCCGTAATCCATTGCTTACAAGAAACATATTTGAAAAACAAAAACACTTACCAAATGAAACTGAAAGGATGGAAAAAATTTACTTTACATCAAGAAAATCCCAAAAGGCAGGAACTGCCATCATGCTATCTGCCCAAGTAATGGCTCCAGTGGAGAAAAGCACTGCCACCATCCATGGGAATCTCAGTGACTCCAGAAGAGACACAAATTGTTGCCATGATACATGTACCTTATTGCTTTGACTTTTCAACTGGCCAAACAGGAGGTAGCATGTGAGAAACAAGGCTGGATCTGAAAAGACTCAGCAAGGCTGGAGGCAGGAACTGAGATGGGAGGAGCTTATGATGATAAAGGCCTTCTCCTGGGTATAGAGTCCTGGAAGCCACAGACAGGGAGCACTCAGAACTAGGTTAAGAGGGGGGCTTAAAGAGGCAGAAATACAGTGTGGTTCTTCAAGAAGTTTCCATTCTCATGAGGCAGACTATATGTAAGTCATGGGTACACACATGATATGTCTGAAGAAGATGGACAGTAACCTTGGAGGTTTCTATGGAAATGAGCATTTTTTTATGTTTATCAAACTCAGAAAAATTGTGAATTAAATTTTTAAAAAATCCTGTAAAGACTCCTAAGTGTGCATGGAAAGAGACTTAAATGTGCAGCAGTAACTTCTGAGTGCTATTCAACTCTCCCAAGAGGTGCATTCTGAACTAATCACCGTAGGAAACACTTGTCAGGACTAAGAACTGGGCATCTCACCTGCTCTCTGTAGCATCTTCCTTTGAAGGTCTGTGTCTTCCAGCAAGCCAGGTTGACCACTTCACTCAGCCTCCAGGCAATGGTTGCCTTCTCCTCCAAGAAACACCATACCTAAGATGGAGGGACACCTCCCCTAGTGCACCCAGCACTAAATGAGAGTCCCAGGAGCTTCTGAATTCTCCAACTCACACAATTGCCCTAAAACTTGGAAAGCTTGTCTCCAGATTTATTTTTCAGACAAGTGTGCTCAGAGATACAAAGCAGAAGACATAGCCAGGCCCTTGAAATCCCAACTCAGACTCACCTGGATGGGCACGTGCTACTCTCAGGTGAGTAGCCACCATTTCTGCCCTCATGGGAAGTCCCAGAGAGAGGTGCCCTCTCCAGAGAAAGGAAGGAAGAAGACAGCCAGCATGCCTCGTCTCTCCTTTTCAGAAGGCTTAGTAGGTAGCTCTTCTTGGCATGCTGGCCAATCCTGTGACAGAGCTTTGATGGGCCACCTCTTATTCCTTAAAGTCGAACCTAGAGCCCTATGGTAGCATGTGACTTTTCTTAAGAGGCACACCAGAAAGAGTGTGTGTAAAACTGAAGGGCTCCATGAGGGTCCTGGAGCCAGAGCCCATGGTGGGCAGGAGGTACTGTTTCCTCAATTCCATGTTTTACAGAAGGAGGATTAGTAAACAGACTTAACATGGAATTGGAGCCTTAAGTCTTGAGACAAAAGTTGTAACTTCATTAATAAAACTGAACACAACAGCAACAAAACCGTTATCTAGGCTTTTGGAAGGTGTGCTGCCCTAGAATGCCCCAGACAAGCTAGAGAGACTAGCTCTCAATAAAAGGTTAACTCTTGATTCAGGGCCTGACCACTTCTCCTCTGGATTTAGCCTTTCCTTGCTGCAATCCCCCTCACCCCAAAATGAGTGGAAGGGATACCCCTGGGAGTCCTGAGAACCTGTTGGAGCAGGGCAGATAGCTAGGAGGCTGGCATAACCCATCCTTGCCATGCTGTCCTGCCTGTCCACTTCATCATTTGAACTCCTGAGAGTGGAAATTGTGATAAGTACTTTTGATCAGATCACAGAGGGGAGCTGTGCCTTTGTCCGCTGATGGGATGAGCCTTAGCTGTTGGTACCACATGGCCTGGCTGGGATCCATCTCTATGCAGTGGGAACCAGGAATTAGTGAATGTCTGCTTGTGTGGACCAACTTCTGCCCTTCTTCAGGTCTTTCATTATTAATTATTCTTAATTAGTCAATTAGAAATGAGTCAGTTAATACTGTGACCTTCTAAGGTATTTGCTTTCTGAGAATCAATTTCTTTTTCCTTTATACATTATCTGCGGTATGGCTCCCAGTTCACCTTAAATTCAACCCTCAGAGTCCAAGAGGCAACTCTGGTATGGGAGAAATACAGATCTATACTCATGACTGTAATTCCTGAGCCCCCACCAGTGTGTTTCCATTTATATATATCAGTGCCAATATACTATTAACTCTTATATTTTTAAGTTTTTAGAAAAAGATAGTTACTATGAAGATCTAGCAAGAAGATGCAATGCATTTCTTTTCATATCTAAGAGTAAACTCTTTTATACCAACCCAGTCCCTGGGTAAAGTGCACTCTCATCTAAAGTGATTGCTAAGGGGTATTCACTCCACCAAGTTCATTCTGAATATGGCATACCTGATGAATGAGTCACTCTAGCACTTCTTAACTGCCTTCAATATATGCTTGGTGGAACCAGTCACTTGGTTGGCTGCAAAATCTGGCACAAACTCTAACTCTTGGACCTCTAATGACTCCCCATTCCAACTTTTCAAAGTTCTCAAAGTGACTATCCCTAATACTTCTTCCCCTAAAAGCAGGAACAGCAGGTGAAGAGCAGAGACTGATTTTCATGGACCATATGTTGGCCTAACATAAGGAGGTAAAGATCTCTCCCCATTCACTGACTTAAAGTATGTCTCCCTCACACAAACAAAAACCAAGCAGGAAAAAGTAGACAAGGAAATCATTAACTCTGGAACATGAAATATGTGCTAGATGAAATGGCAAATATAATAATAATCACATCATGTTTGCTAAGGCAGCACCATAGTGCACAGGGCACCAGACCTGGAGTCAGGAAGACTCATGTTCAACACTTACTAGCTGGGCAAGTCACTTAACCCTGTTTGCCTCAGTTTCCTCACCTGTAGAATAACCTAGAGAAGGGAATGGCAAACTACTGCAGTATCTTTGACAAGAAGACCCCAGACGGGGTCACAAAGAGTCAGACATGACTAAAATAACTAACTGAGCAACAAACATTTGCTAAATAGATGGCAATAGAAGAAATAATCAAAATATAATTGTTCACTCAGATGCCTGAGTCACACTCTCCCACCAATGCTCAGAATGTTCAGGGGGATTGGGTTCAGGGAGAGAGGGCACAAACTTATAGAAACCTAGAAGGGAGGTACATGAGTAGGGAATCCCATGTGCTCACTACATCTCATGGCTCTGGACCACATACATCCCCTTTTATCATCAGGGAAGCGTTTGTACTGCATGGCACCTCCTGGCTGGAACAGTTGTTCTTCTGGACCTCTCCACTTTCTTGTTGAATGATGCCAGTTTTTGGCTACTCTTGGGACAGTGAAGCAGTGGTAATGTTTTTAGCAAATAACATTCTTGAGCCTGGGAGCTGCAGAGCCTCTTGGGTCTTTCCCTGGGATTAAAAGTAGCTCTCTATAAGCCTGAGCTCTGCAAAGCAACTCAAGTCTGCTCTCTTTGGGGTTTGAGGGCTTATCTCTGAGGGCTTTCTCAGAAAACTTCCTTCTCAAGCTATGGATGTTCCTAAAAAGCAAGGCAGTTTTTTTCCCAGCCAGCTAATCAAACTGTCTAGGACTCAGTTTTCTTCAATAAGCTCTTAGCGTAAAAGTTTTTCTCCAATCAGATCAGTTTCCTGCATCAACTACAAAATCTGTCTGTCTCAAGACTGCTGGGAGAGCTGTCAGTTTCTCCATTGGCTTCTGGCTTCTAATACCTACACTTCTGTAAATAGCTTGTCTCATTGGTTTCTTTTTGGCAAATCAAGTCAACAAACATGGATTGAGCACCTACTATGTGACTGGCAATGCACCAGATTCTGAGATACAAAGAAAAGGAGGACAACAGTTTCTTGGATCAGGCCCTCCTAATATGTGGTGACTCCCATCCCTTCCTCAATTAGGTTGAAAAACCCCCAATCCACATTTCTGCCAGACACAAACAGTTCATACATAATAGTCTCATGGTCCCCCCAAAGTTCTTTGATTCAGAGTTTCTGTGCTATAAACGGGGCTGTGTGTAAATGAGCTGCTGGGACACAGTGCAACAATCAGTCAAAATTTGGCCTACTTTTTTCTCAGGTTCTCTCAGAATAATTTCTTTTTCTCCTCGTGTCTTTTTTTCTCTGTATTTCATATGAAATGTGCTTTTTCTTCCCTGTTCAACAAATAAAATGTTAAAGAGAAGAACATGGCCATAAGGGGTCTCCCATATTCTATCTGCACGGAGATGTTGGAATAAATGGAAACAATTCATTTCTATTCACCTTGCAAATACTTCTAGTCCAGATATGTGATCGCCTTGGTCTAGGGAACTCAGGTGAAGAAACAGGGATGGGACAACAGGTGGTGCACTGGATAAACTTTTGGTTCTGACTTGAACACTTACTAGTTACATGACCCTGGGCAAGATATTTCCATCTACCTCAGTTTCCTCATCTGTAAAATAGAGATAACAACAGCATCTACCTTGCAAGGCTGTTGTGAGGGTCAAATAAGATATTATTTGTAAAATATTTAACACAGGACCCGGCACATAGTAGGTACCTAATAAATACTTACTTCCTTCCCTCCTCTCTCCTTCCCTTTCTTCTCTGCAACATACGAGTCTCAGGGTGCCTGAAGCACTGAGAGATGGAGTGCCTTGGCCAGATCTACCTGACTCTACCCACTAGACCATGCTGTCTTTATGCAAATACAATGTACTGATAATATATCAACAGTTATACTTCGATTGACCTTTGGGATTCGCTAGATCAATTTCTCCTCACCTACATACACAATGTCTCCTTTTATTTGCCATAACGGATCACTAACTATACTCAGCTGAGTTTATGTTTGGGTCATTCATGATGTAAGTGAAATTTCATCATTTTAAAGTGTAGTGATCATACAAGTGCATAATTGTACATGGTTTAGCTAAAAGATGTCAAAAATGGAGTCAGGATTCATAGGTTCCAATTCTGGCTGTGCCAAGTGCCAGCCTTGACCAAGTCATTGCCCTTCTGGGCCCGGATTCTTCCCCTGTAAATACAGAAGTTTGGACTCACCCACATCTGAGGTCCCTTCTCACTCTAAATCTGATGATCAAAGGATAAAAAAATTAGGATTTTGCCTTCTGGAAATTGTATAGAATTTGCCTTTGACTATTGGTGAAGTTAGTATTGTCATACTTGTTAGAGACAACTCCTGAAAGGAAAGGGAAATTTTATTTTTAAAGAAAGGCCAAAGTGAGACAAGACCTATGCCCTGTACTCACAGGCCAGGAGACTACAATTGTTTTCTTAGCTCTATTATGGCTTAACTATGGTCTTGGAGGAAAAAGTCAGCTCACTTCTCTTTTTTCCTGTGTACAAAATATAGAAAATAGTATATAATGAGCATGTTGTAAGAGTTAAAAAGTGAGAGAGAAAAATCAACTAGTCAACCAATTAGTTAAGGATTAGTTTGGGCACCGCCCCATTCCGCTGCATTGTTAGGACTTCCTCCCTTGCCCCTGCTGATTCAGAGATGGCACTTTCTAGGGAGAAGGAGCCTGGTAATTAATTGTTCCTAAATACCAAAACACGTTGATGCCAGTTTCCAAAAGAACTGCAGAACAAGTCCCCGCCCTGATTCCTGGATGACTTTAGACTGCAGCACACAATGTAACCCAGCTCAGAGAGTCATTGTTTCCCTACTGACCCTTCAGGGTTGGGGGGGTGAGGGGGTGGGTGGGAATAACCTTGGCACCTGATGATCCAGGGAGAAAACCTCACAACCACTATGGGCTCAGTGCATGATGAACCTGGCCTTCGTTACTTGGCATCAGTACCAGAAGGGAAAATTAAGCTAAAATTAGCAGTGTTCTCTTTGATCACAAGAACACTTGGAGGATTTTTACCGTCTCTCCATCCATAACCCCTCCTCAGGGCTTTTGTATGAAAGCTGGCAGTCAAGTCTTTGTAGCTAGAATGGAAGAGTTAAAGATAGTCATGTCAGGCTGGCTTGGACTTGGAGAGGGAGACATCCATTCAGCTTTGAATATGTAACTCACCTCCCTGCCCAGAGCACTGGATCAGGCACTGGGACCTTGTCCTCATGGCTCTTACACACATGACTCATGACCCTATACCAACTAGGGCCACTGACAACTCTCCACTTGGCCTTACTCCCACCTCTCTCTCTCTCTCTCTCTCTCTCTCTCTCTCTCTCTCTCTCTCTCTCTCTCTCTCTCTCTCTCTCTCTCTCTCTCTCTTCTCTCTCTCTCTCTCTCCCCCCTCTCCCCCTCTCCCTCTGTCTCTCCCTCTCCCTCTACCCCCCCCCCCCCCCCCCTCTCTCTTTCTCTCTCCAGGCACACTGACCTTCTGGCTAGTCCTGTTTCCCATGTGTGGCCCTGCATTTTCTGCATCTATCCTTATGACATCACTCTCCCTGTCCACAACGCTTCCCATCTTCACCTCAGGTAGAGTTCACAGACCATCTCCAAGAAGAGGCCTCCAATAATCAGAAGTCAAAATCTCTTGAGATAACTTTGTACAAGCGCTTGACTTAGCCCAGAGCCTGGTCCATGGTGATCTCTGTATAAATACTTCCTCCCTTTGTCCTTCTCCTCCCCTAAACACTATGCACTTCAATTCCAGTCTGGTCCATCTTGAAATGTGTGATAGACAAGAGGAAATCAGGTAGCTCAGCCTGCTTGACAGGGACCCTTATTTATTTCTGGGAGAACACATTGCGAAGGGGTCAGAGAAAAGAGAGGTGTGATCCCCTGCTGAAAAATGCTACAGGGATCATGCCAGCCTGGGTGGAGTGGGGGAGGTTCAAAGACGAAGTTCTGAAGACACAGTTTTGATGAAAAGGAAAAAAAAGGCATGGTCTAAGCTCCTAATGGGCAAGTGTGGGGAACTTGCCAACCAGCTCAGAAACAAAGCATGAAAAGAAAATGGAAGCCAGAAAGGTCACAGCAATCCAGCTA
This sequence comes from Bettongia penicillata ogilbyi, assembly GCA_023548195.1. Classification (NCBI taxonomy): domain Eukaryota; kingdom Metazoa; phylum Chordata; class Mammalia; order Diprotodontia; family Potoroidae; genus Bettongia; species Bettongia penicillata. The sequence goes on along the minus strand of JAJHZJ010000095.1, from coordinate 1,299,401 downwards.
AAACCCTGGTATGGACTGGCACAGTAAGTAATAGGAGTGGAAAAAACTGGGAAGGAGCTAAGCCTGGAGAGGAATGCCAATAGCAACAGAAGGTGGAGTTGGGTTGGGTTGGTCTTTGGTGTGTTTGTTTGGTTTTCATGTATTGGGAAAACAAGAGGCTCAGAGGACAGAGAGAACTATGACTGGGGGTGACTGGCCATGGGAAGAAGGTAAAACTGCTGCTTGGAGCTCTTCTCTCTTTCTCTGCAGAAAAGAATATATTCCTGGGAATGACTGAACAGAAATGACTCAAACAGGGAGATGATGCCCATGATAGAATTGGAGACAGGAAGAGAACACCTCAATGACCTGCCTAGATGAACAGGCAGATTCTGCCCAGTCTTGTTCATGGAGAACGAAAAGGATGTAGCAAGATGGGGGAAAGCTAATGTTCCCATTTTCCGAAAAGATAAGAGTGGAGTTGACAAACTGTAGCTTAAGGAGATTGACTTCAGTCCCTTGCAGACTTCTGGAGTGGTTAGTTAAAGGGTGGGAGAAGATGGGGCAGGGGACCTATTAAGGAGGCAGCTCAGTATGGGGCAGTCACAGGATGGAAAACAGGAGGTCATTTTTGTTTCCATTGGTACTGACCTGCCTTAGCAGACATAGCAAAAAGTCTAAGATCCACCCAGCACAAGGATGAGATGCTCCTTATTTAGACTGACTACATATGGTTCTGGTGCTTGAGAGGAGCCCTGCCTGAGGATACTGGAGTGACCCTGAGTCATGGAGTGGCAGAAATAAATACACCAAAGAGTTAGAAGCCTGGCATCATTGGAACCTTCCCAGAACCTCCAGCCATATCCCCCACATCTATCAAAGGGGATTAAGGAAATCTGCCCACACCTGGCTCACAAGACATGTAAATGTGATGATATCTGTAAAAGCCTTTGTAAAATGGGCCTGTGGGAAGTATGATAGAGAGCCCATCGACATCAGAAATGGGATTTGAGTTGCAGGTTTCTGGAATGAATATTGGAAGCTATTCAGCTGCTAAGGTAGTCCTCTTGATTTAAAAAGAAAAACACAAAACACTTTTTGTCTAAAGAGCTTAATCAGAAATCATTGCCCACTCCAAGTTTACAAACAGAGTTTTATGTCATTTACTTTTTAAAATATAACTTTTGGTCATGGAATATGTATCAGAACTCCTAAAATATATTAGGTTTGATGGGGCAATCCCTTTGCTATGCCTGCCTAGGTCTTTCAGAAGGGTCATGGGTCATCACCACCACCCCCTCAACACTTCACCCCCACTGTCCACTGTTCTGTCCCTGCCTACCCACAGCTATTTGTCCCATGTTCACTTTTGGAACAATCTGGTTATTAATAGTTTATAAGTTTCTCAATTTCATATGTTATGAATTACCTCTTGTCTTTTGTGATCATCTCTATCCCTGTTGGGTTGAGAATTCTTCCCCTACCCATAACTATGAGAAGTCCCTCTTTTTATTCTTGTTTAAGAATAAAGAAAATAAGAATGGTTCTAGAATGACTTTAATCTTCAGAGTGCTTGCTCATTTTTAGACCATTGGGGATGTCTGCTATAAGATAAGATGCTGGTCTAAACCTAATTTTTGCCAGTTTGTTTTTCGATTTTCCTAGCACTTCTTGTCAAATAAGGAGTTCTTGTAAATGATTGTATTAAATGCATTTGTTCCTGATTCTTCTTTCTCTAATATGTTCCACGGGTCCACTTCTCTATTTTTTAGCCAGTTCCAAGTAGTTCTAACAATAACTACTTTACAATGTAATCTAATGTCTGGTAGTCCTTTCCCCCTTCATTCCTACAGTCCTGCATCACTTCCCTGGTGCTTCTAGGTCTTTTGTTCCTACTGAATTATAATTATTTTACCTAGTTCTATAAAACATCCCTTTGCAGTGTGAATGAATGAATGAAAAAGTGTTTATCAAACCCTTATTATGTACCAGGCACTGTACTGAGCTGGAGGAATGCAAATACCTAAAGAAAAACAGTCCCTAACCTCAAAGGATTTACAGAATATACATGGAATATATACATGTGGAAGAATATACATGGAATAATTGTGGTCATCGAGAGAGGTTCACTCTGGGAGACCCGGGAATGAGACATGGCCTTTCCAGGGGGACCAACATACAAAGTGGCCAAAGGAGGGGAAGATACCAAGGTTGTGGAAGGAAATGTCAATCTTTGTTGATATCCAGAAAAAGCTGACTGAGAGAATGTCAGTAATTAACAGCCTACATGTCTATTCTCCCCCCTATTCAAAATATTTATGAGGGTCAGTTCTACCCTACTTGATGGAATTCTGGATAAGAGCATGAGTAGGAAACAAGCAGGCTTTTACAAGTATCAATGGACCACATCTTTCCCATCTCACAATCAATTGAGATGGAGAGAATATAAGATCCCATTGTCCATTGACTGTGAAAAAAGCATTTGGCTCATGGGCTCTTTTCCAAAGATGTTTCCCATTTATATTCCAACATCATTTAGAATTTCCTGAAAGATGTAACAACAGAAATAACTCTGCTTAATGATAAACAGCAGGGGAGGAATAAAACAGGAAGTATTTGTCCTGGGGATGGAACAGACAAAGTACAGGGTCTAGGTCATGGAAGCATTCCCTGGGGACAGTGAAGTCCTCTTATTTGTAAATGACATGGCATTGGTTGCATAAAGCCCCAAGACATGGCAGAGATTGCTGGAAGACATCTGTCATCACTCAAAGGAATTTGGCCTGTCTTTCCACACAAGAAAGACTGAATGGCTAAAGAATGTCCACTGCCCAGATTTCAACCTGCATCAGAGTAAACACCCTACAGTTCTCATCTAACTGTATGAATGTCTTTGACAACCAATGTAAATACACGAGATGGGAAAAAGTAGGAAGAGAGGTTGAGGAAATTACAAAACACTTTCTCTGACCTTAAGCTTCCCACAAGAACAAAAAACTGTCTTTTAATATAAACATTTTATTAATGTTTCTGTATGATAGGGAGACCTGGAACATCACTGCCTCCAAAGAGCTAATGACAAGCATCACACAGAGGGTGATGGAAAGGCATTGGGATGCTGGTTACACTTGGGCTATACTATCTAACCAAGAAAGAGCTCCAGAGAAGGCCAGCTGCCACCACTGGCTTTCCTCTCTGAGAGATGGAGAGGAATGGAACTTACAACCAGCAAAATCTCAGCCAGTGTTCTGCCTTGCCTAGCCATGTGGTTCTCAGATCTGCTTCAGAAACTCTGAACTCTCTTTTTGGTGTCTTTCTCCCAAAATTCTCTTTAAAACAGACCCAGGATTTCCCAGAGCTGGTGGAGTCACATGGCAGCACCAAACTGGCTTTCATTTCTTTCCCTTTTCTTATACCTATCATTTGCTTTCTACAAAGCTAGCTCAGAAAAAGAGGACATCTTTGCTTTATGCCTATATTAGTTAGGAAGACTTCTAATTTTTTCCATTGCATAGAATATCTTTTCATTTTATACATACATACTAATCACATCTTTAAAAGTCCTCATATCTTTATTTTGTAGGGGTGTTTTACATGTGAGTGTTCTAGTCAAAGGCATTTTATGCATCTATGCATATAATAATAGCTGATCACTTAACCCACTTTATCTGGCCAACCCCAGAACACCCCATGATTCACAACCCTTTTGACTGTCCCCCAGGTCCTCCTGACATCTGTCCTGCCACTCCATGGGTTCTCCTCTTCCCTTTCCATCTCCTGCTCTAGGCATAATAATGGAATCAGTACTATCATTGTTTCTGGAAATGGCCCAATGATTCTGCTTACCATGTGTATGACTCCCCAGAGTAAAACTCCCTTCTGTGGTAGGGACACACACACACGCACACACACACACACACACACACCTATATTTATGCTTTCTCCTATTCTCAGGGCTCAGATTAGTGCCAAGCATCTAGTAAGTCCTTGGCAGTTTTTTTTCCCACTTATTCATTCATCCACTCAACCAAAATCAGAGGTCATGAATTTAATTTTGTCCCAGTTTGTCTGCTAGACTAGTCTTAAAGATCAACTGAAAGTATCACCTATGGGCAATGTTGCTATCAAAAGGGAATGTGACAAGTGGTAACCATATTTATGTAGTGGATTCCTATTTGTTTTAAGATGCAAGATGCAATTATTCTTCCTAGAAAACAAGCCTCTTGGAATGGTCTTCCCCCACCCCATGTCTTGCTCTAGTCGTTAATTTTATTGGCACTACGTTATAGTGATGTCTTAAAAGCTGAACCACCCAAACCTCTTGGCTGGGCATTCTTAGAGAACGATGTTTGCCTCTGGAATTCATCCCTCTGGGCATTTTGCCAGGGGCTCAGTTTGGCTTCTCTGGGGCATGATGCAAGAACCGGGATTCATTTTGGTTCAAATTCTGGCTGACTTGGTTGTTTTGTCTAGGGCTTTACTTCTTGGGCATTCTTTTTCTGTGCAGATCAAGCAATTTAATGACTATATTTCCCAGAGCCATTGAAGGGTAGAAATTAGAGCTAGTAAAGGCCTAATGGTTAAGCCAGGCCTCTCCCAGCCCCTTGACATCACAGCATTGCTCCCCACAATAAGACATCGAGGGCTTTGTTCAGTCTGGTTTTATGTATCCCCAGAAAGATGGAATTGCCAGTCTGTTGCTTCAGGTAACTGACTATTCAGTTAAGCTAAGGTATCTAACAATTAGCACATTTTTTTTCTGATACTTTGCCCAATTTTTTTTCTCCTAAGTTCAATCTATTTTTTCTGTAAGCATGTTTTTTCTTTAGAGTTTATGTTTTTCAAAGAGGTATAGAATGCTATCATGTTTGCACTAAGTTCAAGCTATGACTATTTCCTCTTCCCTTCTGGGCCCCATTTAATCCCCCTTCCTCTAGTTTCCTTAATACATCTTTCTGCTATGGCCCTTCTACCTTGTCTCCACTTTGCTTGCCCCTAAGTGGACCAGTCACATGGAGAGGCTTCATCTTCTGACAACAGCATCCTTCTCTCCCTCATTATAAACTCATCTAGTTAACTATCCAGAGTCATTTTTAGGTAGATGTCTGAAGATCATCACAAGGAATATTAAATAAGCCCCTCACATGCAACACCATTAACTTATTCCCTGGTTTTTAAGAGGCAGTATGGTACAATGGCTAGGGCACTAGATTTGGAGCCAAGAAGACAGTGGTTCAAATCCCACCTCTGGGTGACTATGGGCCTCAGTGTCTTATTATGTAAAATGAGGGGATTGGATGCCCAGGCTTCTAAGACCCCTTCCAGCTCTAAAACAATTCTATAACTGAATTTATTCCTATCAGTAGCCCTGGTAACTGGATTAGGATGAAATTCAAAGTTCTGATTTTATCATTGGATGTGTAACAGTGCAATTGCCCCAAACCCTTTATACCTCTCATGCTCCACACTTGAATCTCCTCCAGTCCCCCTCCCAGTGATATCATGAAAACAAGTCATAGGGTTTGAGGACTGAGAAGAGCTCTTGGAGATGTTGTCTCTGCCCCAGATGGTCATGCACAAGCCCACGGTGATGAGCTAAGCATGTTGAAAATTATTGTTGAAATGCCTCAGTTTGTTGTCACCACTTTGGCAATTCAATTAAAAATATTGATTCATTTTTTTTTATTGCTCAGATTATCACACAAATTCAGATGTCAACCAATATTTGCTTCTGGGTTTGCAACAATCTACTTTTATTTTTCAGTGTTTCTACCCCTTTCTCAAGGTAGTTGAACATTAGATAGGCTAGGACCACAATTAATCATTTTTCCAAAATCTTAGGCTGTTTCCCAGGCTTTCCCTTTGTTTAGCTTAAATGCTTAGAAAGTACACAATTCCCTGACCTGCATTAACTATTCATTCAGCAAAATGCAAAGGCACACATCACCCGCATGTCGGAAGGAAAATAAAATCGGGGAGGTTCCGGAGGCCCCTTTCTAGTTGGGACGATGGCTCAGGTCACAGCAATGCCAGCAGCTTCATTTCCCGAGCTGACAGCCTTTCTGTCAATGCCTTAGCAAAGAGAAGGGTGATGCAGACGGGGGCCAGGTATCCCCTGACTGGACAAAGGAGAGAAAACCCAAGCTCTTGTTCCCTCTTGTTTGGCGCTCAGCCACCAACCCCTAATCTCTGGGTTTAAGACAGATTATATGTAAGCAATAGCCTTAGCAGGTATTATATAAGGCACCTCTGGTATGCTGGCCCTCCAACCTCACTGCTTTACAGTTACTCATGTTCTGAGAGAACACAAGTTATTTAGGGTTTCATTTGCTCTTACAAAAAAATGGGGGACTTACTTTTGGTAAATTTTGCAGCTTTTAGAAATGGAAATAAATAAAAATACACAGCAATTGCATCATATTTTTTCCCCCAGGAAATAGCTTCTGAATAATATGGAAAAACATAGCATGAGAAAATTATTAAATAGAATAAATAATACAAAGAAATGCCCTAGTTATATGTTGGGATTTTTATAGTCTCAAACCTATTCCAAGAAAAAGAAAATTTTAAATGCTAACATTTATGAACTTGCTAAAACAACACAGTAAAAACAGAGGCCCAGTGGATCTGAGAGCATGTAGAGGATGCAACATAGCACGGGAATAAATAATCTTACGGGAGAAAAGTGATTTCTAAATGGGAAAGTTCTATATAAAGGAAAAATCAAATAGAGGGGAAAAACGTATTTGGCTTCTCAGGGATTCCAGCTTCTTCTTTTTCTTTTCTTTCTTTCTTTTTAAATGCCCTAAATGCAGTGAAAAGTATTGGGGAATATAATTTCTGAAGTTTTGCTGGGTATAATTTTCCAAATGTTAGCATATTTCCAATATTGATAATCTGCAATAAATTCAACGAGACGAGTAAATTATTAGCTCCAGGCAGCAAAGTGTTTCATAAATGTTTTAATGTCTCAAATCTTGTTTTATAAAAATAATTTTATTAGTATTTTTAAATGATTTACAATTATTTAATTTTACACTTTTGTTTTAAAAGATGAAGATAAACAGGGAAAGAGAACAAACAGCCTCTGCTGCTCGGATTGCAGCCACTGCAATGCAAAGGGGTTCTTAAAATTCTGCTCCTCACCGCCGTGCCTGTTCCCATAGAAACCAGTGTTATATCCTTGAAAACAAGGTAAGCGCTAAAATAATCACCATTATAAATATCCATTATAGAAATGTAAATACAGGCAATTGAAATGATTTCAGATGATTTTGAAATTGCATATCATTTCCCAAACCATAATGATTCTTTCAGAGCAGTTATCGTCTGTCATATAAATACGGCATTTAGAAAATTTTTAAAATTCTTATGATTTGTCTGTAAGACCATAATCGCCTTTTCAAACAAGCCTTGGGCATGCAAATGCTGAGTTTGGAACATCACTCTGGTGCCAAATGGCTTTGCTGGGCTCGACCTATCTATGCATCGGGACAACCTTCCTCTACATTCTTGAGACTGCGCTCAGAAGGCGCCCATTACATTGTAATAAGGTCCTTGGGATCCTAGGGGATGATTGTGCAAGTATCATTTTTCACATTTTTTATTTACAAAGTAATTGATAAGGATAAAGGAGATAAAAAGGTTTCTTTGATGAGACTGTGGTCCTTCTAACAGTGTAGAATCAATCATGGGATTCAGAATGTTCTTTTAATAAGGGAGAGATATATGAAGGAACCTTGAAAAGAAGCAGCTTGCAAAGATAGAATATGAACTGAAGATGTTGAGGAAATGTGAATCTGTGCAAGAGAAAATGGAAAAAGCAAATAGGCCAAATGTTTGGTACGTTGCCTGGTTATTACAGGAGACATCACAGTCTCTGATCCAAGTACAGTGCATTGTTCACGGTGGGCATTTTCAGAAGCCCACACAGTTTGTTTTACTTAAACATCTGCATTATATTCTGAAAAAAGAAATGCCAAGCAGGAAGCATAGAAGAGTCTCTGAATCTTTTTTTTTAAAATATATTTTACTAATGCCTTTTTGTTTTCACAAGGTTCATTCCCCGTAAGATTAAACCCTCCCTTGTGACAAAGAAAAACAGTTAAGCAGTGGGAGGTAACAGAGCCCTTTGTCTGACATATACAGCATTTTGTCCAAGGAGTCACCCACCTCTCCACCAGCACCTCTCCAGCACGAGGGAGGAGATGTCTTTCATTCTCTCTCCTCCTGGCCCTTTGCTGAATTTTCCATCACTTGGAGTTCACTTTCCTTTTACAATCTTTCCATTTACGTGGTTGTCAGCCTCTGTATATTGTTCTCTCAGCTCAGCTTAAACATCTTCCTATATTTCTTTAAATTCCTCACTTGCACCATTTAATACTACATGAGAATATTCTGTTACATTCCTATACTACAGTTCTGCAATTGATGGGTGCCTACTTTCTTTCCAATTCTTTGTTATCACAAAGAACACTGGTATGAGTATTTGGGGATCCTCAGAGGTTTTTTAAAGACTGAAACTGGTCTTGGTACTACTATTACAGGGTGGGGGGGGTTGGAATCAGGTAACATAAGTTAAATATTTCTTCCTCTTACCATCAATTAATACTTCTCAGTAAAAAGAACAAATGTTGTATAGTTGTAAAGATAAGCAATTATTATTTCAGCTGTAGCAATTAAAATATCTTGGGCTTTCCCTGAGCCACTGAGGTAGGAACTCATTCAACATAGATTCACAGATATAAAAATATGGATTAGCAACTTTTTGTGATGGCAAAGAATTGGAAACTGAGGGGATGTCTATCAACTGGAGAACAGCTGAACAAGTTATGGTCTATGAATGTGACAGAATAACACTGTACCATAAGAAATTATGTAGGAGATAGTTTCAGAGAAACTTGGGAAGACCCCTAGGAACTGATGCAGAGTAAAGTGGTCAGAACCAAGAGAGTAAGATGCAACAAAAACATTATGAAAACAAGCAGCTCTGAAGGACTTAAGAACTCTGACCAACTCAAGAGCTACCAACAATCCCAGAAGACTCAGGAGGAAACATGAGGTACAGGGGGGCAAAGGCAGGGTCTGAGGAGAGACAAGCATTTGGGGACACATGAATTTATTGTGTTTGTTTTTGTTTTCAGTGCAGGAGAGGATGGATAAAAAAGTGAAATCTAATTTAAAAAAGAACGAGGTGGCGAGATAGGAACCAGCCCAACCTGGCCATAAAAGGAGATACCACTGGGCGCTTCACTTCCTGACCAGCTTTGTTATAGACAAAGCCCAATCGTGGCATAGGGAGAGATGAGAAAAACCACCAAAGTCCATTTGCAAACTATGAAAGATGAACGGGGCTAAAAACTGGCAGTGCCCTCGACCGTCCTGGGATGGCGCTCTGGCTCATCCTTCATCCTGATGGGAGCAAACAGAACAAAAAAGCCTACAAGATGGGATTGAAGCTGAAAAAATAAAAGTCAAGGGCTTTTAGGTGGAAATGGTCTTGTCTTTTTTTTTTTTTTTTTTTAAGTTCCCTAGTTTCTGTAGCCAGGCCAATGCTAGAGGGCTCCACAGGCTGATCTCCAGGGCAGGTCTCATCCTGGGACTCCTCTTGTGTACATCCCTTCGCAGCTTCACTCCAGTGCAGGCAGCATCCTCACAGTCTCTGTGCATTCGATGCTTTCCCAACAGGGTGGGCTTGGGTTGGAGGTTCAACAGAGAGCAGGCCTTTAAATGCCGGGGGACAACTTTCTGGAGGGCAGGAAAGGCACAGGCATAGCTGGCCTTAAGGTAACAGTAACCTTTGAGGTTTGCCAGACATTTTACAAATATTATCTCATTGGATCCCCTCAACAATCTCGTGAGAGACGCCACTGTTATCCTCATTTTACAGATGACAAAACTTGTGCAGACAGAAGTTCAATGACTTCTACTGAGAGGGTCATAGGACAGCTGGGTGGCACAATGAAGAGTGCAGAGTCAGTAATCAGGAAGACCTGAATTCAAATCTGGCCTGAGACACGCACTAGTTGTGTGACTCTGGGCAAGTCACTGTACCCTGTTTGCCTCAGTTTCTTCATCTGTAAAACGAGTTGGAGAAGGAAATGGCAAATCTCTCTGGGATCCCTGCAAGAAAGCCCTAAATGGGGTCACAAAGAGTTAAACACGACTGAGGAACTACAAAAGTGACAGGGTGACATAGCCGACAAGTGTCAGAGGTCATCTTTGAATTCAGGCTTCCTAACTCCAGGCCCTAGGTGCCAGGTAGACCTCTCAGGTGATGGGTTCAAGTACCCCCTCTTCCACAACACACACAACTGAAACAGCAGTGTGCTCCTCTAGGACGGCTGGGGGGGTAAGCCTGGCCCCCATCAAATGGTGGGGGGAAATGGATGGATGGATGGCTTAGACTGCTGTATGGTTCAGGTGCAGCTCCTACAGGGAAAATGAAGTTCACATACAAGTCAGCAGAATTGGATTGGCAAGGGTTGCAGGGCAGTCATCACTTAAGATGACACACATAAAAGAGGTCACATTGGAGCAGGCACATGTCAAGTCTCTCCATGTGGTGCGTGTGTGTGTGTGTGTAGTATGTGTGTGTGTGGTGTGTGATGTATGTGGTATGTGTGTGTTGTGTGTGGGGGGTATGTGGTGTGTGTGTGGGGGGGTGTATGGAGTGTGTGGGGTGGGGGAGAGGCAGCTTGCTGCTTTCAGTGTCCACTTACCACCCAAGTTGTATCTCTGAGCTGCTTGCTGAGTGTGAATGTGAATTGTGTAGTCCTGAAGTTGGACCACCTCCTGGAGGGGAGGAAAATGCACACACCTTTCTTCTATGTCCTCAGCTTCTTCATTTGGACAAGTACAACTTCACAAATCTGTTTCTCTAAAACCTGGAAAAAGCTCAAGAACCACTATCTCTGAAGAGGAGCTTCATAGAAAGTCATTTGGAATTTTTAACAATTTCATTGAGCTTAATTATCTTACATTTGTGTCCACTGGTTTCTTTTTAAGTGAAAACAAAGAAATTCCACACAGAGATTTCTAAGCAGTCTCAGGTCAAAAATTGTCCAAAATAAAAAAGACAACAGAGACAGTTTAAATAGCTGGAATAATTTGGAAAGGACAAGCCAAAATCCATCCATCCACGTATCCATCATCTATCCATCCATTCATTTATTCATCTATCCATCCATGCATCATCCTCCATCGATCTGTCCATCTATCCATCCACCCACCCATGGGAGGCCATTCTTGTCCTCACTACAACCTTCGGGTCTTTGAAGACTCTCAGGTGGAACATTCTGCACGTTTCCCATTGGGGTGCCCAGCAGGGAGAAGAGAATGAGCCTGGGCAGCCCCAGGAGACGACAGGCAGCCCATCCCCTGGGGAGGTAACTTTGGGGGCTGCTGACAAGCGGCCCCCCACGTGGGAGTACGCTCGAGGGGAACGCTCCCATCCTCTCCGAGGCCCCCTTCCAAGGTGGGGGGCCCGCCCCAGGCGCACTGATGGGTTACTTTGCAACCAGCTCCGACTACTTTGTATCCAACGCAGGAGGGTTTCTTCGGCCCGACTCTGTCCGGTCCTGGCTACATAGAAAAGGGCTGGTGATCCAGAAGACAGAGCCCAAACCCTGGACCTGGGTTCAAATCCAGCTTCTGCCACTTCTCCCCCAAGATAAAGGGAAATTGATGATCCATGGAAGGTGCTTTTTCAGCCATTCCGGACGAGTGGGTCTCGGCCCTGCCCCCAGGGGGCTGCCATTTCGCCGTGGGGTGGGCACCCCGAGGAACACTTACTTCACAGAATCAGGGAGGGCTTCCGGGAAGGGGAGGCGGGGGGGAGGTGGGAGGCGGGGGAAAGGGATCGTCCTACCTACCGCGCACGCGCAAAACAGCCGCAGCCCTGAGGAGCCTTCTCCCCGCCCAGGCGCCAGCTCGCCGCATGACGTCACACGAGGGGCGGTCTCCCCGAGGCCTGGGCGTCCTGCGCGAGGGACGCCGGGAAGGCGTTGCTCTCTCCCTTCGCCTCTCCCGAGGGGCCTCTCCCGCGGAGCCTATCCTGCGTGCGCATGCGCACTGCCGCCGCGTCTCCAGTCAGGCTCCGCCCCCTCTCCCCGCTCCCGGCCTGCTCTGCGCGGGGCAGGCGCAGGCGCAGTGGGCGCAACGGCTACAGCCATCATGTCGGAAAAGAAGCAGCCGGTGGACCTGGGGCTCCTGGAGGAGGACGACGAGTTCGAGGAGTTCCCGGCCGAAGGTGAGTAGGCCAGCGCTGACCCCGACCCGTGACCCCGGTACCCTGGGCGCCCTGCGGGGCCTCCGGCCCGGTGAGCCAGGGCGCGGGTTCCCTCCGCCCGCATTTAGGGTTAGGGGGTGCCGCGGAGCCCTGGGGGAGGGGGAGGAGGGGAAGCGCCCAGGGCGTGGGCACGGCCGCTGCAAGTGCGCGGAGGCGGGAGAGGAGGGATCGCCCCCCCCCCCGGCGGACCAGGGGTCTGCCCCCGCCCCCCACCGCAGAGCTTGGGGTCAGCGGGACCTGAGTTCAAATGCAGCCTGAGATGCTCCTCTGCCGGCCTCAGTCTCTCCGTCCGTCACATGGAAGGCACCTTGCAGACGAGCTTAGGTCGCCTCTCCCCACCCCGCGCAGACCAGCAGTTATTAGGCGCCTCAAGCTACTCACCCGGACTGAGATGTTCTAGGCCATCTAGAACGTGAAAGGAGTCCCGGCGGGGCTTAGCCCCGGGGCTTCCAGGCCCGCGGACCCCCGGCACTTGGGAAGCGCCCCCTCGAGTTTCCCCAGAGGAGTTTAATCCCGCGGATGTCCCCGCCGTGCGGGCCTCCCGCAGGTGGAGGTAGCCTCCCGCTCCGCTGTGGACGGGTCTCCAGCGTCTGCCCCGGCCTGGGCAGGGCTGTGGAGGGTCCCCGAGGGGCCGCCCCGTGCCGTCTGTCTGAGCGGGCCCCAAGGTCTTGGGGGGTGTTCCCGCCCGCCAGCTCCAGCGGGAAGCCCCCTCCTTCCCCTTAGGGGTGCGCCGGATCCTGGCCAGCTTCCCCGCGGCCCTTTGGGAAGTGCCCAGAAGTCAGCGGGGTCACTGCAAAATAAGCATTTTAGAACATGAGTGCAGATCCCCGTGGGGCAGTGTGGACGGCACAGATCCCCTTGATGCCCAGAGGGGCAGTGTAGACCGGGCACGGATCCCCTTGATGTCCAGAGGGGCAGTGTAGACCGGCACGGATCCCCTTGATGCCCAGAGGGGCAGTGTAGACCGGGCACGGATCCCCTTGATGTCCAGAGGGGCAGTGTAGACCGGCACGGATCCCCTTGATGTCCAGAGGGGCAGTGTAGATGGGTAGGGGCAGTGTAGATGGGCACGGATCCCCTTGGTGCCCAGAGGGGCAGTGTAGACCGGCACGGATCCCCTTGATGACCAGAGGGGCAGTGTAGACCGGCATGGTCCCTTCCTTGGTCCTTTACTGTAAGTGACAGGCCTGGAGCTCCCAGTTTATGAGATGGACTTTGTGTTGAGGGATTATGTGTTTGTCTGTTCCTCCTGGAGGCCTAGCCTGGGGAGCTCAGGTCAGTGACAGGACTGACCAGTGCCTGTGGCCTGTGCTGTCCAGTCTGGGGGATCACAGCATGTTACTTTTAGTGAATCTAGGCCTGGGTACACAACATAATGGAATTAAGTGCTGAGAGTCTTCCAAATGTCAGATTTCAAGTTGTTGTGGGCCTTGTGGCTAGACAGGAAGAAATGCCAGATTATGCTTTATCATCATCATTAGTCATTCTCCTTGTACTGAATTTTGCTCTTAACTGCTTTGGGGCAGCAGGGTGGTGCAGGGGATAGAGCACCAGTGCAGGAGTCATGAGGACCTGAGTTCAAATCTCACTTCAGACACTTGACACGCACTAGCTGTGAGACCTTGGGCAAGTCACTTAACCCCAAGTGCCTCATTCTGGGTCATCTCCAGTCATCCTGATGAATATCTGGTCCCTGGATTCAGATGGCTCTGGAGGAGAAGTGAGGCTGGCGACTTGCACAGCTCTCCCTCACTCAAAACAAAGTCAAGTGCAAGTCATGTCATCATTTCTCTGATGGCATGGTCTTCTTGGGTAATGAAGGATGAACACACACAACTTTCCTGCCTCACAGTTTGACTAATAGGTTAGTAGGGGAAGCATTCTAACTCATGAATTTAAAAATACTTAAAAGCAAGCTACAGAATGGCATAAATTTGTGGTGGTCTGTTTTTAGTTCAATTTTATATGTGAAGTTTGTTTTTTAAATGGATTTTCATTACTTGCTTGTCTATATGGTAAGTAAATTTCCCAGTCTCCCTCTTAGAGAGCCATCCTCTATAAAAAAAAGAATTTTTTTAAAAGAGAAAAAATTGAATAAACTCAGCACATCCACAAGAAGTCTGAGGTTGAGGAGGAGAAGTGAAAAGATAAAAACTTTAGATCCAGTAAAGGAAATGTGAACTGTTCCTGTGGCCATCCCTGTTGGGAGATTGAAAAGCTAGCCACAAAAGTGGCCTCTGCTTTGTGACTCGGCAGCCCAGGTCTTGAGCGAGCTCCAGGACCGAATCTCCTGTGCTGTGCTGGGAGGCTCCTGGGACTGCCCCTTCTCCCAGTTTCTGTGTCCTGGTTCAGAGCCCATGCTGCTCCCCTTCTCTGTGGCCTCTCCTCTCAGAGAGCTGACCTCCTGTCAGGATGGTCCCATCCTTTCCAGAGCCCCTAAAATGACCTCCTGCTCGGGGACCCAATCAGATCTCCCGCTCCAGGATGAAGTGTCATCTGCTTAGCCAGGTGTCCTAGGCCTCCCCTTTGGCCCTCTCCTGCCTCAGCATTTTTCTAGGCAGCCTCCCACCCTTGATGTCTCCCCCCTGTCCAGAGCCTTCCAGGCCTGGGACGAATGCCCTCAGTGCTCTGAGCCCTCACAGGGGTTTCTGCCACAGATCAGCAATGGCCTTTGTGCTTCTGTTCATCATAGGGATTGAACAGACCTTGGCTAGAGAAGCACAAGCCCTGCCTCCAAGTGTCACTCCAGAGGCAGGCTTTCCTCTCGGCTTCTGTGCCAGGGTCCTGAACTGGCCAGGCTGTTGATGTCTTAACTGCCCTGCGAAGCCGCCCTCCTTCAGCCTCATGGTCCCAGGAGCTCGCGCCTCTTCTTTCCCCACAATCACTGAAATCCAAGTGGGGTAGTCAGGCAGGTGGAATGCCAGACAGCCCGGGCTTATAGCCCAACCTCAGACACGTAGAAGCCATGGCACCCTGGGCAAGGCACTTAACATCCCTGGGCCTCAGTTTCCACATCTGTAAATCGAGCACAATAACACCTACTGCACAAAATGGTTTTGAGAATCAGGCAATAATTTCTAAAGCACTTTGCAACCCCTGATGTTTTACGTCCTTGGCTCTGCCTGTGGGTGCCCTTTTATGCATTCTGCTCTCCCCTTCTTTCTAAGTGCTACCCCCACCCCCAGACAGACTTAGGCATGGTTCCTGCATCAGGTTCCCTCCTAAGTTTCTGATCCCACTGATTGTGACCCTGGAAATGAGGAAGTGACCCTTGCACTCCTGCCTGGCCTTGCCCTTTGTGGCCTCTCCCCAGGGCTGCCTCCGAGCTGTGCCCACGTAAGGCACAGAAGCCAGGGCACTCTTGCTCCTTCACCTTGTGGTAATAGCAGCCTGAAGTTTCCTCACACTCTCTCAGCTTCTCAGGCCTCATCTGGTTCTCTTTTCAGACTGGGCTGGTTTAGATGAAGACGAGGATGCACATGTTTGGGAGGATAATTGGGATGATGACAACGTGGAGGACGACTTCTCCAATCAGTTACGGTAATTGGCGCTGCGGGAGTCAAATCAAAAGCAGGACGGCTGCCGGGCTCTGCTTCTTGTCAGGGATGTGCCCTGGAATGCTTCCGCCCTCCCCCACCCAGCAGGGAACTGGGGAGAAGCTGGGCGGCCACATCTGGGCCTCCGGTCCTCGACTATGTCTGGGTCTCCGGGCCTCGGCTACCCAGGGTTGGGTTTCTTTGGCTTGGGATATGGCAGTTTGAGCCTGTCAGTGCTAGTTTTCTGCCAGCAGGGCTTACTGATTTCCTGAAATCCTGTGGGACCGGAGTCTCTTGGCATCTTCAGGGGAGCCCTGTTCTCTTTGCCCCTTGTGCCAATCCAGGAAGTTCCCCTATAGGCGACTCGTCACTCAGCCAGCCAGGCCACCATGGCAGGGTTTGGTGCACTGAGCCGTGTCTGTCTCCTTGTCGTCTCCACCCACTGGGCCATGGGGCCAAACGTAGTAGGGATGATCTCAGGAGACACAAACTCTCATTCTCCACATCTCCTTGTGCTTCTGTTTCCTTTGCTCAACACTACCTCATTTTGCCCCTGGGGCCTTTCATTTCCCAGAAGAGGAGGGACCTGAACCCATGTCCTCCATTTCCCACTCTGGCCTAGTTTGAGCTGCTCCAGAATAACTCCTTATGGGGCAACATCTTGAATTAGGATGGAGACATCTTAGTGTAGGATGTGTGCTGTGTGTAGACTCTTAAGCCACGTAGCTTCTCCTTTATGTTTTACTGAGGTGAGCTGCCATGTCCTGCAAAAGTTCATCCCTTGTGCTTCTTCGGTTCCCTGGTTGCTGTGACCAGCAAAGGCTGGCACATGGCCATCGCCGACCAAGGTGTGGCCTCAGCTCTCCATTTTCAAGAAGGCTGCCCTACTCTATCATGAGAAACTTCCTGAGGAGTTTTGAAACAGAATGTTTTAAAGTTGAAATATATTTTTAGTCTTAAAAGCCAACTTAGGAGCAGAGAACTAGTGTTGGGATCCCAGCGTCTACTCCAGATGAAAAATCCAAGGCCCAGAGCGGTTGTGCCTTTCCTACAGCTGGCTCATTAGCCAGGGTCAGGACCCAGGTCTTCTAACTTGTATTTGGAAGCTATCAGTAAATCCCAAACATTTCAGTAAAATTCCAAGAACTGCCAGGGAAGGATCTTTTAAGGTGAAAGAGGTCATTTGCTCCATATCCCACCCCTCTGGAGGGTCTTTGACCTTTTTCCATTTTTAGGGTTTCATTGGGTGAACTTCAGGGCCCAGTCCCATCTTCAT
Source organism: Bettongia penicillata ogilbyi (assembly GCA_023548195.1). Classification (NCBI taxonomy): domain Eukaryota; kingdom Metazoa; phylum Chordata; class Mammalia; order Diprotodontia; family Potoroidae; genus Bettongia; species Bettongia penicillata. The sequence continues at coordinate 1,282,321 of JAJHZJ010000095.1, read as the reverse complement.
GTGTTGTCAGACATGTGGCTGACGATGTCCTTTTGATTTTTATCTAGAGCTGAATTGGAGAAACACGGATACAAGATGGAGACCTCATAGCAGCGTCTGGAGCCAGGGCAGATGGATAGAACACCTGGAAGATGAGAGAGGGATGGAGGGAGGGGACCTAGGCCTGGGAGGTACCTGGCAAGTAACAATAAATGGTTTGATCTCACCTTGTGGTCCTTTGTCCTGGAGGTGGTGTTTCCAGATCACTGGTTTGCCATTCCGCAATGGCCAACTGTTCTTCTCATGCTCGAAGGCCTGGGAAATTACATGTTAAATTACAGAAATCTTGTTTTGGCAACATCTTAGAAATTGGCTTCTCTGGAGCCCGACGGACTTTTGTTAACCCAGGGGCCTTTCCCCAGTTTTGCCATGTGGATTTATTCAGTAAGCCGTATTAAAATGCTTTCAAGTGCTTGAGCCCGTTTGTGTCCCTCTGTCTTCATATCTGCAGCCACAGGACTGGGGGAGGCTCTGAATAGATGCTGCACCCTCCCCAACATCTCTGGCCACCACGAGACATGGCAGCCCCAGCTGTTTGATGACGACAGGCCACTTCTGCTCTGGTCTTCACTTTTCTCATCTGGGCAGTGAGAAGGTTGGACTAGAACCCCCCAGATCTCTTCCAGCCAGGGCCAGAGGTGACAAACTGACCCCCCCACTACACACACACATACACACACTCTTGGGGGGTAGGCCATAGAAGGAGAGATTACTTCAGAAATATTAAACCTTGTCCTCTCCAGGGCAACAACTGAAGCCCATCTGCCTTGTTCCAAAAAGATTGTGATACACTTGCTATTGTATTTTAAAAACAAAATGGTGGGTTTTAACAACCCCCTTCCCCCCAAAAAATAAGGTTAAGTAGCCTTGCGGTGGCACATAGTGGGCACTTCATAAATGTTCCCTTCCTCCTTCTTTTCTCCTAGACTTGGCCAAAAGTCTGTTTCAGGGAAAAACTCAGTCTGGTCTGTTAGGTGAGCACCTTTGATACCCTGGGGACCATCTGCAGATGCTTTTGAGATCAGCCTGATGGCTGGGTCCTGGCCCCTCTTTTCCACTACCTGCTGATGCACTGGCCTGAGATCAGGTGGTCACTGGCAGTTGCATGGTGTATCTGTCCTCTGCCTCTTACAGCCAGGGCTGAGGGAGCAGTGTTCTGCACTGGGGTTCCAGAGTGTTCTAATAGGGCTGGTTTTTACAACCTGAGCCAGAATTCACCTGCTGATAACATCAGCAATTCCAAGTCCCTGGTGGAATTGGATCTAGTGAACCCAAAGCAATGCATTGCTGCTGCCTTCTTTGGTTTTTGGTATTGGGATGTTCCAGCACCCCAGCCATTGATTAAACAACTGATCTGAGCACCTCCAGGGAGGCTAAAGCAACAGGGATGAAAACGTGGACTGAGGCTATTTTATGAAACAATCCTATTCAAGGGATCCATCTGCAGACATGTGTTTGCCCTTTTGGGGTCAGATGGACCTTTCAGCCAGGGCGTTCGGTTCCTGGATAAGAAGTTACCTGGAATTTTGTTTCTATCTTGGACTCTACTGATGTAGGGCGCTTATATAAGTTACATAGAAACATGGGTTAAAGGTCACCAAATACAGCCCTATTTTGCAGATTAGTGAACTGAGCAGGTAAGAAATTACAGTGACTTGCCCAGGTCTCACACAGCTCTACAGTGGCAGATCTGGGATTGGACCTAAGGCTCCTGACTCTCATCTTTTCATTGTCTCGCCCTGTACCTCCCTTTGATCTCTAAGAATGTGAACCTTTTCCAGTAGGTTTGTGAAAGAAACAGGCTTCCGTTGGCAGTAAGTTAGTAGAATGCTAGAGAAGGCTTGTAGGCTGTGAGTTGGCTGGAAGGTCCCGCCTTCCAGTTTTATCTTTCAGAGCCAGAGATGAATGGTAGGAGAGTCTTCTTCCCACACCCACTGTCTCCTGAAAGGAAACAGCTCTCTGAGTGCTGGATAGTTCTTAGGGGAGCATGGTTCCCTCCCTAATCCATCTCTCAACCCATCACCACACAATACTTGAATTCCCAAAGGGACTCAGAACCAGCTACACACGGAACAACCCAGATTTATTATCTTCCACACAAAGAACCACCAACATTCTGATTGACTCTGTCCCTGAAGTTCCCAGACAGAGGGAGTCATGTTGGGACTTGTCTCCTCAAAACTCCTGGGAGATTTTCTTGTGAGGTTTGGGGTCTTTGGGCTGTTTTTCCTGATGTCTTGTATGCCTTAACATACTCACAGAGCTCAGTTGTCAGACTGCAAAATGGAAATTGAATACTTAGAAGGGGAATTTATAAAGAAAAAGGATAGAGCAATGATATTGCAATATGGAAGGAGGGAGTTGGGCCGATGTGATTGGATGGAAAAGTGCCTGTGGATTCCAGCATCAGTATTTGCCATGAGAGTGGGAAGTGGGTCAGAAAGAGCAGCTAGACTCTTGTCCTTGCCTGTGATGAGTTCAGCCATGTGCCTCATTCTAGTTCTCTGTAAAAGGGACATAATGACCCTTGCCTCATTCTCCCCCATATTCTTTTGAGCATCCCCTAAGCCAAAGGATATGAAGTGTGTCAGGTCTGGAGCACTCTTGGACACTGTCCATGCCTGTCCAGGCAGTGGTGAGGACAGTGTTGCTGCCTCATCTGCAGAGTGGAACAAGACAGTTTATATGCATGCTCTGAGAGGAGGCCACTCCCAAAAAGTTCCAGCTGGGGTGGACTTTGAGAATTTAACACCCACCTCAGAAGAGGAACCTCTTTGGAAGCTCCTGCTTTACTCATTTTTTGTGTTCTCTGAGTGTTCCATGAATGAGAGCAGTTCCAAAGCAGGCCTCTCACATTCTGGAGAAGGTACCATTGGAACCATTTCTAGAAGAATATCCACTGAGAAGGAAATTCCCATAGACATTGAAGTCATTGTTTCGAGCAGCAATCATCCAGACCATCTGTATTCCACAGTAGGGTCAAACAACTTGTCTGTGTAACATGACCTAGAACCAGATACACAAAGTAGATAAGAAAGCAACAAACCCAAGATCTTAACCCCTGGGAACTTATTTAACTGGAAGGAAGTTTGGTGGGAAATGGGAGTAGCCAGGGTAGAGGGTGGCAGTCAATGATTCTTTGATACCAAATGGGCTGACTGTCCTGGCCTCTGCAGAGGATGGTGCTGACTTGCTGTAATGTTAGTGCAACGGGAAGATCTTTTCTGCCCATTAATAGGCCTACCTGAGCTGTTTTGAGCTCAGGCCCAGCTGACTGCTGTGATGGAGCCTGGGTCACATGACATGGTGGGAGGAGCTTGCCAGATGGGTGGAGCAGGAGGCAGAGCTGGGAGAGACCAAGGCAGAGAGAGCTAAGGCAGAGCAGCTAGTATGAGTGAGAGGAGGAATTTTGCCTAGGGGAGCTTGTTTGTGGGGAGGAAGGCTTGGGGATGTTAATGCTCCATGGATTGATGATGTGTATAGACTTCCTTGCTCATGGTGGAATTGGCTTTCTGGTATCTGAATAAATATCTTGAATTCGTCTTTGAGGAAGAGATTTATTTATATTTTGTGACTTTGCCCTGCAAATATGTGGGGGACGGCCGGTGTCCCCAAGTGGCTCGGTGAAGTGGTGATGAAGAAAGACACAGACAGATGGAAGAAGAGAAGACAACTCCATTTATTGACCTGAGGGTCAGCATTTTTAAAGACAAAAACTACAAGTATATGTGACATGTTGCTCATCCTCAATCCTAGTCTTTTTGCTAGTTCATTGTTCTCAGGAATGTTATCCTAGAAGGCATCTGTTGATTTTACATATCTCCTTGTACTCTGTAGTTCTCTGTTTATTTCACAGAGACAGCAACATCCAGGGGGTATGGAGAGCAATACTGGATGCTAATGAGCACGGTCTCAGAGAACAGGCTTCCCCAAAGTTCTGGCCTGGACTTGATACTGTACTCCATCCTTGTCCTCAACAGAATATGCACATATATTCATGATGGCTGCTAGGGGTATTGCATTGTCATTACACTTGCTTACCCCTGGGGAGCTGTGCCCAAGGTACCTTGGGAACTAGAGCAGACAGCTGGTGCTTGTCCATCCAAGTCCCTGGAGGAGTGGAATGCCCTCAGTCCCAGAGAAGGGAGGGTCTCAGAGACATGGGAGAGTTAGGACCTGAGCTGTCTCCAGTTCAACCAGCTGCTTAGGGTTCTGTATGCTGCCCAGGCCAGAAAACAAGGTGGGGGGTTCGGCTGAGCTGCATGACCCCTGAGTGACCTGATCTATTCATGCAGTACGTAGCCAGTGCTCTTGGTTTGACTGCCCCCACCAATGATGCAGGACAAAAAACAATCTATGTCTCCTTCTGCTGGGTGGTTCTTATCCATGTGCTACTCTAGGTTGGTCCCACATGCTGAGGGCATCTCCCCTGGGGCATGTGTGGGCTGCCCACTCTATATCCCTCTCTGTGACTATGTGACTGGCCAACCTGGGGGATCTTTCTGCTTCCTGCAGACTTCCTCATGTCTAATGTGGCATCCTGCTCATACTCACCATGCAGATTTCTGTTGCCTTTCAAGTGACCTGGACTCCATTTCTTTTTCCCAAAAAACTTTATTAATTTATTTGTTTTCACTTTTCAACAATCACTTCCATAAGTTACAAATTTTCTCCCCCTCCTTTTTTCCTCCCTCCCCAAGACAACATGCAATCTTGTATGGGTTCTACACATATATTCCTATTAAACACATTTTCACATTAGTCATGTTGCATGGAAGAATTAAAACAAATGGGAGAAACCATGAGAAAAACAAAACATAACAAAGGAGAAAATAGTCTACTTTGTTCTGTGTTCTGACTCCATAGTTCTTTCTCTGGATGTGGATGGCATTTTGCATCATGAGTCCTTTGGAAATGCTTTAGGTCCTTGCATTGCTGTGAAGGGCCAAGTCTATCAAAAACAGTCCTTGCACACTGTGGCTGTCATTGTGTGTAATGTTCTCCTGGTTCTGCACATTTCACTCAGTATCAGTTCATATAAGGCTTTCCAGGTTTTTCTGAAGTCTGCCTATTTGTCATTTCTTATAGCACAATAGTATTCCTTTACATTCTTATACCACAACTTGTTCAGCCATTCCCCAATTGATGGGCATCCCCTTGATTGCCAGTTCCTGGCCACCACAAAAAGAGATGCTAACAATATTTTTGTACATGTGGGCTGGGCTCCATTTCTTTGGTAGGGTTGTATGACTCACTGCCACACCATATCACTGGAAGGTCATCTAACCCTAACCCCTTATTCTACAGGGGAAAATTGGGGTCATTCTAAGAATGGTTCAATTTTCCAAAAATGATTCAGCCAATCCTGCTCAGCTGGCTTGTGGTCTAAGTGTAGGATCTGTCCAAGATGTATGTCCAGATGAATAACATCTCTGGCTTATACTTTTGACTGCATGTTGTGTTCCGGACAATAGGTATCCTTCATCTTCTATGGATAGCTCAAAAAAGTCTTCCTCAGTTTCCTTCAGAAGGCTTTGCAGTGTTCCAGGACAAGATACTTTCAGCACTGTGTCAATTAATCCAGAAGGAGCATCTGGGAGACCCTATTGCCTTGATTCCATCATCTTTCTTCAGTTTAGATTCTGCAGTGGCCATCCTCCATTCTGGTGGTGAGCATCTTCGATAAGCAGGCATCTATCGCCTTGGTTGATGCCCTGGTTGGCATTAATAAACAGAGGCTTGTCAAAGAAAAGTGACCTCTATTGTTAGAGCTTTCAAAGAACCTCATAGGATTGGGATGCATAGCTGGGAGACTGTTGGAGCAGAATCTTTCAGATGAATTGAGAATAGATTCCTCAGCACCCTCAGAATGAGCTCCAGAATCTATTTCTTCTGTGTATTTTTTCTACAGTCCCTGTGTTCCCTGTTTGTTTTCTTCAGTGTCGTCTCTGCTCCCTCGCAGAGTACATCTGAGACCATGTTAATGGTGGGCTTCACTGTTCTTGATGGTGAAAAGTTTGCCATCAAAGTCTTGACAGATCTTTTCCACTTTTTCCTGTCTTTTCTTGTCCTGTTGCATTCTTAAATGCCCTCAAGATGATTTTCTTAAGTTGGATCTTGCACAAAACTTTCCCTAGACTTTTCCTTCCACTGGTTCTCAATGATTTGTGAGGTAACATTGCATGTAATCTCCCACTATCCTTCTCCATGAGATTTAACAAATGAGTTTATACTCTAAATTGGTGTTGCCTTTGGCTGCCATATGTCTCCAGTTGGCAAAGAGATCAACTGTTTGCTGGCTAAGGCAGTTATTAGATTCTTTAGTCTTCTCATTATGGGGATTGATTTACATCAGAATGGTTATAATGGGTATGAATGTCCATTCTGCTGCCCATTTCCCATTTTTCATTATTAATAGCTTGTTTAAATTGGTGCTATTTAATTGCAAGCCATATATTTTTCTAAATTTTTTTTGCCATTTTCTATTTCCATTAATTTTGATCTTTCCCCTTAAAAGGCCATGGTCTGACCATGCACAGGGCTGGTTTTAGAATGATTCCCACTAAGTAAAGAATTGCTTCCTGTCTCAAAATATAATCACTTTCATTTTTGTTGTTAATGTTGTTACACGGTGCTCACCAGGCCAATTCCTTTCTTGAAGAAAGCATTAATCACGGCCATGGGAACGAGGCTTCTGCATACTGTACAAGCTTTTGGCTCCTCTCTTTCTTACTCTTGAAGCATATTTTTGCAGATCTTTGTCACCCTCCTCCCCTCTGCTCATTTTTGCACAGATGTCACTGGGTATCAAAGTGTTTGTTGGTTTCCCTCCTGGAGGTTTACTGGATTCCTCATCAAATGTCACTACCTCTTCATCTTTCACAGGTGATGATGCCTACATTTCAGTTATTTTCATGGTTTTCTTTCTGTGAATTCTTTTCATGGGCACAACAATGCCAGATGACTGAATGTCCCACAAGATAAGGTTTCTTGTTGCCTCTCAACAATAATTCTGTTCTGCCACTAACCAGGAGTGGTCTGAGGCTTCCCTTCCAGAATCTTCCTGAGCTCACGAATGCTTGTACCTCTGGATCAAGGGCTAAAACATACTCACATTTCCCATTATGTCCCACAATAAATTCCAAATGTAGCCACCATCTTCATTTTTTCTAAATCATAAAAAATTTGAGAACAATGGAGCGCTACATATTTCACCACTATAGAGAAGGGGAATAATGCTCTTTGCCCTTCATTCTTTAGAAGACATTATAAAGGAAAAGCTCATCAATTAAATGAAAATAAAATGGCTTTTCTGTGACAAGAAGTAATGCATCCAAAATAAGAAAAAAATACATGCAACTTCAGGGAGAATCTTAAACAAGCCTCATGTGCTCACACTAGAAGTTGGCACAAAATCATATATTTTTCAACATATAAATAACTAAAGGCTACGATAATGTATTTCTAGAAAGAAAGAAAGAAGGAAGGAAGGAAGGAAGGAAGGAAGGAAGGAAGGAAGGAAGGAAGGAAGGAAGGAAGGAAGGAAGGAAGGAAGGAAGGAAAGCATCGACAGCCACCTGAAAGTACCCAAGTTTGTCAAAGCTGGAGTAGTGACAAGATGAGCACACTGATGCTTTGTTGGTGGAGCTGTGAATCAGGATGACCATTTTGGAAAGCAGTTTGGAATTTTGCAAAAATGGTGATTAAAAGCCTTATACCCCAAAGGACTCAATAAAAAGAGAATCTATCCATCAAAAGCTTGACTGAGGACAGTATTCAATTGGGTAATGGTTAAATAAATTATGATACCTGAATGTGATGGAATATTCCTATGCCAAAAGACATAACCTTATAATAATTAGAATGGATACTTGACTTTTGGGTTTGCAAACTGCTTTACAAACAGTATTTCATTTGATCCTCTGGGTGGTAGGTGCTCTTATTATCTCCGTTTACAGATGAGGAAACTGAGACAAACAGGGTCAGACAGCTAGTAAGGATCTCAAGGCAGATTTAAATCCAGTCTTCCTGACTCCAGGCCCCTCATTCTAGACACTGTGGTGGCCCCTACTTTGCCACTTATGATGAATACCTAAAATTATGGAAAGACTTAAACAATCTCATTCAGTATTATGGAACCAGAGCCAAGAAAGCAGTATAAACAAGGCCTGCAGTGATGTAGACAGAAGGCACAACCACCATTTGGTGATAAGCGAATGTTGTGAAACTGCTTGGAGCAAGCTTGGCCCCAGAGCCAGCAGAAGGGAAGATGCACCTCTGAGCAGAGCCGGGGCACCAGGCCCTGCCCTGGAACACAGCGGCTCTTTTCAGACTCTTTGACGCCTTGGCCCACTTTGCTGGGGTTTTCCCTTTTCCCTTTTCTTCATTCTTTTCTTTAAAAATGTTATTTCTGATATGAGATGGCTCTCTGGAGGAAGGAGAAAATGGTAGGTGAAATTCTGATTATGTAAAAAACAAAAGAGACCCAGAAAAATGTGCCTTAAAAAAGAAAAAATGTTCGAATTCCCTACTGAATGGAGAAATGCACGTTAAAACCCCACCCAGAGACTGTATCACACTGGCAATGATAACAGAAGACAAATCAGAGCTGGTGTGACTTTGGAAAGCCAGGCTTATTATTACATAGTTGCTGGAGCACTAAATTGTTTTGAAAAGCAATGCGAAATTATGAAGGAATTTTGAGAAATGTTCAGACCCTTTGGCCCAAGTGATCTAGCCTTTCAGACTATATGTTAAGGGGATAACGATGTTGGGGGTGTGGGGTGGAGCGGTGAGATAAAAGCTTTTTTTTTTCATTAAAAGTATAGAGGAAAACCAGCAAAGGAGGCCACAAATAGCACTTCTTGTTGGTCCCTCTTTAAATTCTTACACAGACAGACAGACACACACACACACACACAAATGCTTGTGGACTGGCTGAGAGAGGGAGAACATAAAGTAAACCACAAGGAACAGAATCCTTCACTCACTCACTGAGCAAAGACTAACACTTGAGGTATACCAGATCCTAAGCTAAGTTCTGGGGATACAACTTCATAGTTTCTTCTAAAGCCTCTTTCTTGTTCTTTATACATTGAAATGCTCATGTTTGTTCATTAAGTTCATAATTTTTTTTTTTTAAATGGGGCAGCTAGGGGGCGGAGCCAAGATGGTGGAGTAGAAGGACGCACGTTTACGAGCTCTGAAACCAAAGCCCATAGAATTAATATAAAAAGACTCCCCCATTACTTCTGGGTGAATACAAGGTGTGCAGAAGCAGAGTGGAAGAGATTTCCGTTCCAGGGAGCCCTGAAGACCCGTCCCCAGGGTCCGGCACGCCCCGGAAAGTAAACCCGACCCCCAGCGCTGCCCTGGCCGAGGCCCCAGAGAAGCTGATCCGAGCAGGCTTCAGAGACGGAAGCTCCAGCAGCCGGGAAAGTCCCTCCGCCCACAGAAGCTACAGGTCAGTGAGAAAGAAAGCCGGGCTGAAGGAGAGGGGAAGCGGGGCGTCTCCGTGACTCGGGCCCCCTCAGGAGGAAGCGGCGGCGGCGGGGACGGGGGCAGGAAGCGGCGGAGGCAGAGGTGTGGGCGGCGGCTGAGGCGGCAGCGGACCGGGACCCAGGAATCCCCCAGCAGCAGGCAGGAGCTTCATTACGGAAGATTCCCGCATAAAACCGGACGGAGCTGAGCCTGGGAGACGGCCCTGCCCCCACTCCGCTCTGTTACTGAAGGCTTCTGCTTAAAGCCCCCAAGGGAGCGGGATTTGGGAGGCGGGCCCCCCACCCCGCCCCCACCCGTTCCATTCCTGAAAGTCTCTGCATAAAGCCCCCGAGGGATCAGTCTCGGAGGCAGCCCTGGCCCCACCCCAGCACCTGAACTAAAGCTCACTGATTGACAGCCGGCAGGAGGAAAGCCCATTTAAATCTCAGAGGCCAAGCACTAGCTGGGCGGATCCAGGCGGGGGTGGAAAGGAATCTCAGAAGTCAAGTAACTGGCTGGGAAAATGCCTAGAAAAGGGAAGAAAAATAAGACTTTAGAGAGTTTTTTCCAACAAATGCAAATGATCCCGACCTTCGGATCTGACGAAGATGAGGACGTATTCTTGCCATCAGGGAAAGACGTGGAGGGCGGGGCCTCAGTACCCCAGACACCCCAGGGGGGTGGTGGGTGGGCTCAGGCCCTGGAAGAGCTCAAAAAAGATTTTGAAAAGCAAGTTAGACAGGTGGAGGAAAAACTGGGAAGAGAAATGTCAGAGATGCAGCAAAAGTATGAAAAACAGGTCAATACCTTGGTAAAGGAGACCCAAAAAAATGCTGAGGAAATTAACACCTTGAAAAATAGGCTCACCCAATTGGCAAAGGAGGTTCAAAAAGCCAATGAGGAGAAGAATGCTTTCAAAAGCAGAATGAGCCAAATGGAAAAAGAGGCTCAAAAGCTCACTGAATTTAATAGCTCTCTCAAAATTAGAATGGAACAGATGGAGTCTAATGACTTTATGAGAAACCAAGAAATTACCAAACAAAACCAAAAGAACGAAAAAATGGAAGAGAATGTGAAATATCTCATGGGAAAAACAACTGACCTGGAAAATAGATCCAGGAGAGACAATTTAAAAATTATGGGACTACCTGAAACTCATGATCAAAAAAAGAGCCTAGACATCATCTTGCATGAAATTATCAAGGAAAACTGCCCTGACATTCTACAACCAGAGGGCAAAATAAGTATTGAAAGAATCCATCGATCACCACCTGAAAGAGATCCAAAAAGAGAAACTCCTAGGAACATTGTGGCCAAATTCCAGAATTCCCAGCTCAAGGAAAAAATCTTACAAGCAGCTAGAAAGAAACAATTCCAGTACTGTGGAAATACAATCAGGATAACCCAAGATCTAGCAGCTTCTACATTAAGGGATCGAAGGGCGTGGAATAGGATATTCCAGAAGGCAAAGGAACTAGGACTCAAACCAAGAATCACCTACCCAGCTAAACTGAGTATAATACTTCAAGGGAAAATATGGTCTTTCAATGAAACAGAGGACTTTCAATCATTCTTAATGAAAAGACCAGAGCTGAAAAGAAAATTTGACTTTCAAACACAAGAATGAGAAGAAGCATGAAAAAGTAAACAGCAAAGAGAAATCTTAAGGGACTTACCAGAAGTGAACTGTTTACACTCATACATGGAAAGACAATATTTCTAACTCTTAAAACTTTTCAGTATCTGGGTAGTTGGTGGGACCACACACACACATGTACACGCATGCACACACATACACACATGCACACACATACAGAGATAGAGAGCACAGATTGAACTGAATAGGATGGGACCATACCTTAAAAGAAACTAGGGTAAATGGTGAGAGAGAAATGTAGGGGGAGGAAAGAGAGGGAAAGGGAAGGGGGTAACTATATGTCATTTAAGAGGCAGGTAGGAGTTTTTCTTAGTGGAGGGAAAAAGAGGAGAGCCGAGAAAAAAAAAAAAAAAAAACCAAGAAGCTTTACCCTCATCACATTTGACTAAACGAAGGAGTGAAATGCACACTCATTTTGGTATGAAAACCTATCTTACAGTATAAGAAAGTGGGGGAGAAAGAGATATTGCAAGGGGGGGATGATGGAAGGGAGGGCAAAGGGAGGAGGGAGCAATTTGAAGTCAACACTTGGGGAGGGACAGGATCAAAAGACAGAAGAGAAACAATGAGGGGCAGGTTAGGAGGGATGGTAATCCAGTTAGTCTTACACAACACGACTATCAGGGAGGTCATTGGCAAAACTACACAGATATGGCCTATATTGAATTGCCTGCTGTCCCAAAGGGAATGGGTGGGGAGGGAGGGATGAGGAGAATTTGGAACTCAAAGTTTTAGGAACAACTGTTTAGTATTGTTGTTGCAACTAGGAAAGAAGACATACAGTTAAGGAGGAATAGAAAGTCATCTGGCCCTACAGGAGAAAAGAGAAGATGGAGACAAGAGAAGGGAGAGATGACAGAAGAGAGGGCAGATTGGAGATAGGGAAAATTAGATTGCTTGGGGTATTGGGGTGGGGGAGGGGATAAAAGGGGAGAAAATTTGGAACCCAAAAATTTGTGAAAATGAATGTAAAAAATTCAAATAAATAAATAAATTAAAAAAAAAATGGGGCAGCTAGGTGGCACAGTCAATAGATTCCCGGTGCCGGCATCAGGAAAACTTGAGTTCAAATGTGACCTCAGACACTTACTAGCTATGTGACCCTGAACGAGTCACTTAATCCCAATTGCCCCCCAAAAAAGAAAAGAAAGAATGAATTTGAAGACTCCAGTGAAATGTGGGAAAGCCTCTCTGAAGTGACACAGACCAAACTGAGCAGGAACCACAGAATGAGAGTCAAGACTTGGTTGTTTAAAATATTGATAGCAGTTCTTTTGGTGGTGGCTAAGAAGTGGAAATCTGAGGGATTCCCCTCCATTGGGTAACAAGCTGTGATATATGGTTGTGCTCTAACGAATGACAAGCAGGATGATTTCAGAAAAACCTGGAAAGACTGACACGAACTGATGCAAAGTGAAGTGTACAGAACCAGGAGAACATTGCACACGGTAACAGCAACGTTGTTTGATGAAGAATTGTGGAGGACTTAACTGTTCTCAGCAACACAAAGATCCAAAACAATCCCAAAGGATTAATGATGAGTCGTGCTGTCTACCTCCAGAGAAAGGACTGATAGCTGAATAGAGACTGAAGCAGGCTAGTTTTCATTTCTTACATTTTTTCCTTTTATTTGACTCTTCTTATACAAAATGACTAATATGGAAATGTTTTACAGAATTGCATATGTATAAACTGTATCTGATTGCTTACCTTCTCAGGGAGGGAGGAGGGATGCAAGTTGGAACTCAAAACTTTAAAATGTTGAGAAAATTTTTCTTAAAGTCAAAAAAGAAAAAAAAAAGGCCTTGTTGTTCTGTCAGCATACACACTTTGGTGGTTTTCAGAAGTCTCTAAGTAACCAGTGTGCGTACCAGTGTATGATCACAGGCCCATTTTAGAGGTCTATTTGTTCATTCTGATTTTCCTGTTTACTTTTTGTTTTGGGTTCAATGTTTGTCTACCCATACCGGCCCAGATGGTGCAAACAGTGATCCATGTGAAGAGGGGACAGAGGTTCCTGGGGGAGGGGGTGTGTCAAGCCAGCCTCATGTAAGAAGTGCAGGGTGGAGGGAACCACCCTGCCCGAGCACACACAAGTGAGGGGAGGAAGGTGAGGGCAGTCTTCCTAAAACGGATTGTTTGTGTTGGAAAACTGTGAGATGTGTTTAGATGAACAGAAGGCATCTCTATTGTAGAAAGCCTTGAATGCCATGCAGAGAAGTTTAGATTCTGTCTTGGGCTCCAGGAGCCATTCAAGGCCCTTAGACAAGCATGGCGGTGGCATATGGTGTAGAGTAGAGAGGAAACATCTGGAGTTAGGAATATGTAGAAGGCGGAGGGCATGGTAACCCTGAGGATTGGGGACCCTCAGTCCAGGAGAAATGAGGCATGATGTGGTGCAGACAGAGGCTGGTGAGAGGAGAGGATGATGAGCTGAAGCAGTAGATAGCAGGGATGAGCATGAGCTTCAGCAAGGCCTCCAACGACAGTACTGGAGCCTCAGAGCAATGAGGACGCAGCTCTGAGCACAGGGAAATGGGCGTGCAGCAGATAAGAGGAAGGGTAGCCCTGAGGTCTTGTGCCCAGCTCACTCACACCAAAGCTGAGCCCAGAGAATTGGCCCATGCCTTGTCCATGGCAAAGACTTCCAACAGTGTGGAACTTTTGCCTCTGTGGATGGATTCCTTTCCAAAGTCCTCATCCTGCTGTGTTTCTGTGCTTGGGCTCCTCATTCTGCAGGATGGCACTTGGAGAAAGGGCCCCTCCAAACCAGCCTCTCCCCTCACCAGAGGGCTAAGCCTGATGGGGCCTAAAGCTGTGTCCTGATGACCCAGAGACCCACAACATTTCTGATGGCTGGGCAATGCCCATACCAAGAGACTAAAGGTGATTGAAGACCAGTCTTCTCCAGGAGGAAACTTCTCTAGCCTTCTCCCACTCAGTTGCACCTTCTGTGTGCCTAGGCTAGTGCTGACCTCAGAGCCCTGGGTAACACCTAAACTTTGATCCTGGAAGGGGCAATGAACAAGGGTCTGTGCGAACCTCAAGGTGACAAGAGGGGAGCCCCTTTTGTAGCTACTGAATTTCACCCCTGCCTCCTGCCTCCCCCATTTCCCCAGGGACCCCTCCTCATCAACAATCTAACTGAAAATTCTAACTGACTTCAAGCTCATTTCCTTTCCTGGAATTCCATTAAAGTGGCCATGAGTGACTCAAGATACTCTAGGCTGGCAAGCTTGGCCTTTCTGTTTTACAAGGGAGTCCCAGGGATTCCATTAGCAAGTGTGGGCTGTCTTGAGTTGACAACTATCAACTGACTGTCTGAGCTCTCCTCTGCGCAAAGAATTGGCCAGGGAGCCATTAAGAATGCCCAACAGGGCAGCATCACAATTATTGACCCAGTGACCCATACCAGGAGCAATGCTGCTGGGGAATGCCCACCCATTTGGCATGTCTCCTGTTAATGAGTAGCATCAGGAGTCTTGGGACGTTTCTCAGCAGGAAGCTCTTCTCTGCATAGGTAGACTCTTCTCCTCTGGGGCCTACCAAGATGACGTGTCCCTGCTCTTGGGTGTCTGGTGGACAGGAAAGAGGCAATGTCCAATAGCCAATGAAATATTCACCTTTGAAACTTGCCAGCCAACCGGAAAAATCTCCAAGATGTCATGGAGGCACATGGTTGGGGAGTGCTCCTTGCCAGTTTGGCCAATGAAAAATGAAGCTTTGAAGTCAGAGCTATGGTCAGTGTGACCTGTATTCAGAAAAACAGCCTGAGCCTGAGCCTGAGCGGTGGACCTTTTTTCCCTGTACAGACAAGTTCAATGCAGAAGCACAGCTGAGGAGTGGGTCTTGGACAGTATGGGGCAGGATTTGGGCCTCGCCTGCCTTGTCCATTGCAGTGGTAGCTTACAGAACTCATCATTCTATGCCTAGAGCTGAGAGGGAGTTTTTGTGATCCAATCTGGTTCATGCCTTAGGGCGAACCTCTAATCATAAGCAGAGTCAGACTGAGCTGCTCCTTCCCAAGGCAGGCACATAGCTAAGGGTGCCTAGTTTTGCCCAGTGACCCACTCAGCTGTTTCTCAGCTAGTCAACCAATGGGCATTAATGGCAGGGTTTTCTTCCCCTCATAATAAATAATAAATATGAATTAGAGAAACTATGAGGCTCCACATCCCACCCATCAGATTGCCCAAGAGGAAAGTGACTCTCACTGGAGGGACTGTGGGAAAACAAGCACACTAAGGCACTGCTGGTGGCACCATTCTGGAAAACCCCTTGGCCCTCTGCCCCAGAGCACTGTGCCAGGTGTATCCTTCAGTTCAGTGGTGCTAATGACTATGGCAGAAAAGGACCCACAGACATACATATTGGAAACAGTTCTTCTGGATGTAGTTAGCAGGAGGGTTTCCTCAGTGAAGGGTAGTGGGAAGGATAGATAAATGATCTCAGAAAGAAAGAAAGTTTGAAAAACTGACAAATGTGAGCATGTGCAGGGCATGCTTAACTTCTCTTGACAGTTTGGAAAACGATGACCCTCATGTAGCCCAAAGATTCCCATTGTTACGCCACTTGGATCCAAACCCGCCAGGAAGTGCCAGAAGAGTGTCACTGAGGTACCGTCAGGTGCTGAGCAGGGGCAGAACAGACATAAGCTTGGCCAGCAGATACAGGCCAAGGCCTCAAAGGACCCAGCATCACCTCAATCAGTGTGGAACCTGGCAGACAGAACTGAGCCAGATGTTCCTGCCAGAAAGGAGCCAAGGATATCCAGGAAAAGTCAGACCCACGGGGTCCAGGCAGAGCACAAGTCCATCCTCCAGGAAGAAAAGGAAACAGGGACATCAGAATCCATAGCCAGGAGGCCTGGAAATGGAGAGTCTAGGCCAGGGGCTGAGAGGCAGGGCAGGAAAGGGTGAGGAACCAAATCAGTATAAGGGTAGAGACATGTTCAGGCCCACAGCAGTGGTGGTTCTGCCATGGATAGGCCCAGAGCTGGCTGGAGAGGACCATGCAGGGGAAAGTGAAGGAGTCAGGGACAGACTGGCAGGGACAGGACGCTGTATGGGGAGGAGGTGTAGGGACAGAAGCCTAACCTGGACAGATGAGCCCCCTGATGTGTGTGTGGGGGGGGAACCTCAGTATTTTTGTTATTCAGTTGTTCAATCGTGTGCAACTTTTTGTGACCCCATGAACATGGGACATGGACATTGGAACATGTATGTATGTATATATATATGTATGTATGTGTCTATATGTGTGTTTATATACATACCTGTGTATATGGATCCATACACACATACACATATCTAGCCTTCCTTGCACATCCGTTCAGTTTTCACTCATCCTTATTCTCCCACCCCACACCTTGCCCCTTGCCTCAGGCTCTGTCTGGGCCAGAGCTCAGTCACTGTAGGTTAATGGATGCCTCAGGTTTCAGACTTCTCTGCCCACTTGTGTGTCCTTCCCTCCTACATGAAACCTGTGTCATGATTCACATTTCTGCTTTCCAAAATGCCCAGGGTGTCACTGGACAGACTAGCCCTCCTCATGCACAGATCTCATAACTTTTCCCCCAGCCCCCTGTCCATTCCAAAACTGAGTGATGTCCAAGCACCCTGGCCTGATGTTCAAGGCCTTCCAGTCTACCTTTCCAACCTGTCTCCTGCATCCCCTCTGCACTGCCCTTTGTATTCAGTCACACGAAACAACTCCTAGTTCTCTCAGCTCATTGTCAAGTCCCTGGCTCTTTACTTGGTCAACCCCTCTTCACCCCTCATTCCCCAGTGAGATCCACCCCCCAGCCTCCCAGGGCTGCCTCCAGGGGCCTGCTCCAGCATTGTCTTCTCTGGGAAGGCTTCCTTGCCTTCTCACAGTCTTTCTATTGCTGATCTCCACTGCCATCCATTCTTTTCATGCAAATGATTCTAAAAGGGTCCCTGGATCCAATCTCTTGGACTTCCTTCTCCCTGTGTCCATAATCTGGACACAGAAAATGCCCAGGGTTTCTTAGGTGCCAGGTGCTAGCTGGAGACCAGAGCTCTGAGTTAAGTATGGAAGATGCCTGTAGATGTCTGGTCCCTTTGTTGACATGCACCAAAGCTGCTGAAACCTCAGTTTTCTGGGAGGATGATGGGGTCCAATCTATGGAATGCTGCTGACTGGACACTGTTATTACATTGTGTAGCGGGTAACATCAAAGTTTGTTTATATGAAAAGAATGGGGGGGCGGAGCCAAGATGGCGGAGTAGAAGGACGCAGGTTTATGAGCTCCGAAACCACAGCCCATAGAATTAATGTAAAAAGAGACCCCCATAACTTCTGGACCACTAAAAGGTGTGTAGAAACGGAGTGGAAGAGATTTCCGTTCCAGGGAGCCCTGGAGACCTGTCCCCAGGGTCCGTCGCGCCCCGGAAAGCGGAGCCCACCCCAGTGCTGCCCTGGCTGCGGCCCCAGAGAGGCTGACCAGAGCAGGCTTCAGGGATGGAAGCTCCGGCAGCTGGGAAAGTCCCTCTGCCCACAGAAGCTACAGGTCAGTGAGAGAGACGGCTGGCTGGCTGAGAGGGGGAGCGGAGTGTCTCCGTGACTTGGGCCCCCTCGGGAGGAAGCAGTGACGGCAGAGGCGGGGACGGCAGCAGCAGAGGCGGGGGCGGCGGTGGAGGCAGCGGGCGGAGGCAGCAGCGGCTGCGGCCCGGACACCCCCAGCAGCAGGCAGGATCTTCATTACTGAAAGTTTCTGCATAAACAACCTGAGGGAGCTGAGCCTGGGAGGCAGCCCCTCCCTACCCACTCTGTTCCTGAAGGCCTCTGCATAAAGCCCCTGAGGAAGCCGAGCCTGGGAGGCGGCCCTGCCCCCACCCCAGCACCAGAACTAAAGCTCACATTGATTAGCGCGGAGAGCACATTTGAATCTCAGACCCCAAGCACTAGCTGGGAGGATTTAGGCGGGGGTGGACAGGAATCTCAGAAGTCAAGTAACTGGCTGGGAAAATGCCTAGAAAAGGGAAGAAAAATAAGACTATAGAGAGTTTTTTCCAACAAATGCAAATAATCCTGACTTTCGGATCTGACGAGGAGGGGGACATATTCTTGCCATCAGGGAAAGACGTGGAGGGCGGGGCCTCGGTACCCCAGACATCCCAGGGGGATGTCGGGTGGGCTCAGGCCTTGGAGGAGCTCAGAAAGGATTTTGAAAGGGAAGTTGGACAGGTGGAGGAAAAACTGGGAAGAGAAATGAGAGAGATGCAAGAAAAGTATGAAAAACGGGTCAATACCTTGGTAAAGGAGACCCAAAAAAATGCTGAAGAAAATAACACCTTGAAGAATAGGCTCACTCAATTGGCAAAAGAGGTTCAAAAAGCCAATGAGGAGAAGAATGCTTTCAAAAGCAGAATTAGCCCAATGGAAAAAGAGGTTCAAAAGCTCACTGAATTTAATAGTTAGAATGGAACAGATGGAGTCTAATGACTTTACGAGAAACCAAGAAATCACCAAACAAAACCAAAAGAATGAAAAAATGGAAGAGAATGTGAAATATCTCATGGGAAAAACAACTGACCTGGAAAATAGATCAAGGAGAGACAACTTAAAAATTATGGGACTACCTGAAAGTCATGATCAAAAAAAGAGCCTAGATATCATCTTTCATGAAATTATCAAGGAAAACTGCCCTGACATTCTACAACCAGAGGGCAAAATAAGTATTGAAAGAATCCATCGATCACCACCTGAAAGAGATCCAAAAAGAGAAACTCCTAGGAACATTGTGGCCAAATTCCAGAACTCCCAAGTCAAGGATAAAATATTACAAGCAGCTAGAAAGAAACAATTCCAGTATTGTGGAAATAAAATCAGGATAACACAACATCTAGCAGCTTCTACATTAAGGGATAGAAGGGCATGGAATAGGATATTCCAGAAGTCAAAGGAACTAGGACTCAAACCATGAATCACCTACCCAGCTAAACTGAGTATAATACTTCAGGGGAAAATATGGTCTTTCAATGAAACAGAGGACTTTCAATCATTCTTGATGAAAAAACCAGAGCTGAAAAGAAAATTTGACTTTCAAACACAAGAATGAGAAGAAGCATGAAAAAGTAAACAGCAAAGAGAAGTCTTAAGGGACTTACCATGAGTGAACTGTTTACATTCCTACATGGAAAGACAATATTTGTAACTCTTAAAACTTTTCAGTATCTGAGTAGTTGGTGGGAACACACACACACATGTACATGCATGCACGAACACACGCATACACACATGCACACATACAGAGACAGTGAGCACAGAGTGAATCGAATAGGATGGGACCATATCTTAAAAGAAATTAAGGTAAATGGTGAGAGAGAAATGTAGAGGGAGGAAAGAGGGTGAAATGGAATGGGGTAATTATATGTCATTTAAGAGACAAGTAGGAGACTTTTTAGTGGAGGGAAAAAGAGGAGAGCTGAGGAAAAAAAAAACAAGAAGTTTACCCTCATCACAGTTGACTAAAGGAAGGAATAAAATGCACACTCATTTTGGTATGAAAACCTATTTTACAGTATAGGAAAGTGGGGGAGAAGGAGATAAGCAAGGGGGGGCATGATGCAAGGGGAGGGCAAAGGGAGGAGGGAGCAATTTGAAGTCAACACTTGGGGAGGGACAGGATCAAAAGACAGAAGAGAAACAATGAGGGGCAGGGTAGGATGGAGGGTAATTCAGTTAGTCTTACACAACACAACTATCAGGGAAGTCATTTGCAAAATTACACAGATATGGCCTATATTGAATTGCCTGCCTTCCCAAAGGGAATGGGTGGGGAGGGAGGGATGGGGAGAATTTGGAACTCAAAGTTTTAGGAACAACTGTTTAGTATTGTTGTTGCTACTAGGAAAGAAGACATACAGTTAATGAGGAATAGAAAGTCATCTGGCCCTACAGGAGAAAAGAGAAGATGGAGACAAGAGAAGGGAGGGATGACAGAAGAGAGGGCAGATAGGAGATAGGGAAAATTAGATTGCTTGGGGTATTGGGGTGGGGGGAGGGGATAAAAGGGGAGAAAATTTGGAACCCAAAATTTTGTGAAAATGAATGTAAAAAGTCAAATAAATAAATAATGAAAAAAAAAGAAAAGAATGGCATTGATAAACTGAGATGAGCAAAAGTTTACAGGAAAATCATTTTCTCCCATGTAAGTAATAAATTGAATCTGGGAACTCAGAGCTAATTGGTTAAGGAAAGATTATGGATTTTTGTTAGCTTATGGAGGAATATTGGAACATGACCCTTGACTGCTGTAGAAGCTGGATTTATCAGGAAAATGTTCCAGAGCAGGGAGAGAAAAGGGTGTGACAATCTTGCGCAGGTGACATGCTTCCAATTCTCTTTTGGGGTGCCAATCTTGTGGGAGCTCAGCATGCCTTACCTTCCCCAGGACCTGTGGAGGGAAAAGCCTTCCTTTGGTGGAGATTCTTTTCCCTTGAAAGGAAAAGTTCCATTTGAGGCTGTGGGTTCAAAATAGAAGAACTCAAGGGAATCGTTGGTGTCCTCCAGCTCCAGGTGGGACCAAAATGGCATATAGGTTTGTGACTTCTCTGGATTTGCTTTCATTTACTTTTTCACATACTTCAGTCTTGTCTTACCAGTAGGTCTGGGGACCTCCTTGAGAATAGTTGATTTAATTCTTTGGAGCCCAGCTCCCCCACCTCTAGTGCCACACACATAGTAGGTTCCTGAGAATCATTTGTTGACCCATTAAGGAAATGCCTTCCCAACTCCATAGGCAGGTGCTTGCTCATCCCCCTAAATTGGAGGCACAGACAGATGGTATCTTTGTAAGGGACAAACTGACAATGTGGGGGATAAAGTGCTGACTCTGAAGTCAGAACTGCCTGGGTTTCAGAGGCCACTTTGGCATGAAGTAGCCAAGTGAACAGTTGTCCATTGCAACTCCCTGGGAATGACCTTCTGGGTCATAGCCAGAGTTGGGGCTTTTTCCCTTGGAGGGGGATGGAGTTCCCACCACAGGAGTTCCCCAGGTACTGAGCATGGTCATAGTCTTCCTATTGTTCAGAGATGACTTTATTTTGTGGATTCAAATTCACAACTCCAGGAATAGAACGCACTGAGCCAACAGGGTGCTACCATCTTGTGTGTGGAAGGCCCTCCCTTCACCCCTCCGCTGCAGCCCCCACAGTCCATGCTGATACCTAAACATATACTTGTTACCATCCCTTCATATTCACTCCTCCATCAAGGAAGCAACTGCTATGTGCCAGGAAAACAAAGGCAGAAAGGAACCCCCCGCCCTTCCCTTCCAGCCCAAGTCCTTCCACCCACCTCCATCCCCAGGCAAGTCAGAGAGATCTTCTGTGGAGACAGTGCTGAGGAACCTGCCTCCCGCCTTAATGCATCCAAATCTGCAGAAGCCTTTTCCCTCAAGTGGGCCCCTTTTGATAACTGCTAAGCACGTTTCTTCTGTGAATATGTAAATGGGTTAGGAGGAAGATGCGCCCAGTGCCAGGAGGAAGCTGGTTTTCAGCGACACACTTAAGATCCTTTCAGCGCCATTTGCTAACATTTTGTACTTGGAGCCAAAGGGCCCCCAAATTGCTCTCTCCTTGGGCAATTTTCACCAATTTCCCTGATGTAGAATGTAGTTGAGCCTCTCTGCTCAGGAGGGAGTAAATTCCATTTGCCTGGTGTTTTACAAAGAGATATTCCAACTGGGCTCTCTTATGAGGCCCACGATGGACAGATCAGGGTTACAAGACTGGCTCCCTAAACACCTTCACAGGAACACTAGATACAATAGTTGTCGTGGGCAATGCCTTATTAAAACAAAAGCCCTTTCCCTGGGCTTGAATAATGGGATGTCAGCTTGACGGTGATGCTTTGTTCTTCTCTGCGTTTTGACTGTTGAAAATAGATTACCATGAAAGCAGTCCTCTCTGAATGGGATCAGGGGTGTTCATGTCCTCCCGCCCATGTCCATCATGCCCAGGAGAAAAAGCCCAGGCTTGCAGACCCAAGACTTCTCAAGCACTGCTCATCCTGTCCATTTCTGCAAGTAGCAAATAACCAACAAACACAGATATTTGCAGAATGTACTTTACAAGAAAAGATTGTCTAACTTGACAAACAGGGTGAGGGAGCCTAGTCAGTGCCAATGGATAACATAAGGCCATTCTTTGCAAAGGTACACCTGACATAGATAGATGCTGAGATGAATAACAGCAGCTCAGGAAGAGGGAGGAGGGGGAATTGGAGAAAAGAGGCACCCAGAAGCCCCCGGGAGTCTGTTTGGAAAGGAGCCACCACTGGCTGTTTGGGAAAGAGCAAACAGAACCTTGCTTAGAACATCTGCATTCTCTGACAGCTTTTCCTGCCAGATAATGGGTTGCTTCTAGCAATACCCAGCTACCTGTGGAAGAAGGCATTTTGACAAGTGCTGTGGTCCCTTCTGTTCCAAAGAACAGAGGAAGCCGTTCATTCATTTTTTTACAAAGTAATGACAAGCAGGGACATTAACCCTTCAAAATGGCAAACGTGCATGCACACTCACTTTCACATGTGTTCACACATACACACTGTCTCAGGTGTCTCCAAGCGGGAGGTTACAAATTATCAGAGTATACAAATGAGGCCAAAGTCATGGATTTCTTATCTCCTTAGGTGAGCTGAGAAGACCTGGGTTTGAATCCTATCTGTGCCAGATATTGGCTGTATGACCCTGAAAAAGTCGACTACCCCCGAGTGCCCTTGTTTGTCCATTGTTCTGGCAGAGGACCATGACATCAGGGAGGTGATGCCATGACATGTAAGTGAATTGGATTTCAGTGAGGTGGGGCTGTGCAAAATCACCAATCTCACTTTCTCCTCCTAAGCCACCTGATGGCCCCCCTGAGTACCCTTAGTTGCAGACCAAATGCCAGTATGCCTTGGCAGACAGAGTTCTCCAGAGATCTGAGGAGGAAACAAATCCTACTTCTCAGTACCTGGTACATAGTAAGTGCTTCATAAATGCTTGATGAGCCTGAATTCTTCCAAAGCTTGAGTAGCTGTGGACAGACAAGTCACTGGACCGTAGGTGCCTTCCCAGATGGTGTCACATTCCAATTCTGTACAGTGTACATGCCATCCCCAATCCGGGAGCCTAGACAGGAACACCAGGGTCCCCTGCCTTCCAAACCAAACTGGGTGAGTAGATTTTTTTCTTTCTCGTTGTTTTTGTTTTTATGGCTGTGTGTTTTGTTCATGGTTTGGTAGCTGGGCGTTGGTGGAAGGGGAGGGCTGAATCTTTGAGGTCCCAAAGGCTTTTTCAAATCTAAGAACGACTCATCATCGCAGGAGGAAACGATGTAGAAGGTGTGCCGATGGTGGGAGGTGGGGGGGGGGCGGGGAAAGGCAAGCTGAAATCCATTCAAATCCTAGAATTGCAGAGTGAGGAGAGACTATGGAGTTCATCAGCTCCAAAGACATCACTTTCCAGATGTGTCAGTGACAAGGAAGAGTCACGAAGCACCTTCTATAAAGGGATATCTTTGGAGTCTCCCCACAACTTCATTAGAATCTAACCCAAACCCAAAGGTACAACAGCCCCATATTACAGATGAGGACACTGTGCCTTAGATTCTTACACATGGTCACCCAATTAAGAGGTTTTGGAAGCAGCCCTCAAAGCTTGGTCATTTTGACTCCACAACCACCCAGTTCTCTTTCCACTAAACTATGATGCCTCAGAGACCCTGGCTCCACATCACAGAGCTCATTAGTGACCAGAAAGAGGTGAAAACACATGTCTCTGAAACCTGAGGTCAAAGACTTTAGATGGAGCATCAAAAATTAAAAAGAAAAATTAAGCTCTTACATTGTGCCAGGTATTATTGTAAACACTGGGGTACAAAGAAAGGCAAAAATACTATCCCTGCCCTCAAGCCAGAAAGAACAAGATACACATAAGATATAGACAGAGGAGATGGGTGGTGATCTCAGTGGGGAAGGCACCAACAGTGGAGAGGACCAGGAAGGGCCTCCTGAAGAAGGTGGGAAATCTTGGAGAAATCCAGGGATGCAGGGAATCAGAACTGAAGACACAGGGAACAGCCAGGGGGAGATGAAGGGTCACATATGGTCAACAAAAGGAGACCAGTATGATGAGGGGAGTAAGCGGCAACAGGCAGGAAGGAGCCTGTGCCTCAGTTTCCCTTAATCACAGATTCATCACAACAGCAAAGTACAACAGAACAGGAAAAGGAGGAAGGGGCCCGGTCATGAAGTTCACATGTTCATCAGAAGACTTTCTGGGTGATCCTGGAGGCTAGAGAGGCACTGAAGTTTCTTGGATAGAGGAATGACAAAGTCAGACCGGGCAGCTGAGTGAGGATGGATAGATCTGGGGAAAGGCTTGAGGTTGGGAAACCAATTCTGAGCCTATTTCCATATCCCAGGAAGAAAGTGCTGAGCACAGGGACGGGGTGATCACTGTAAGAGGCAGACGAGTCACATGGGAGAGGTGTTTGAACAGAAGGTAAAAGTGGCCTGATTTGGCACTGGCCCATATGTGGGGGTGATGAAGAGTCCAGGATAATACCAAGGTGATAAGAAGAGGACTGGAAGAGCTCAGAGAATGACTCTCTTTTCTTCCCCAGTATTTGCCATTGAGCACACTCTCCCCTACTGAATGGCAATAGAGCCAGACAGAGTAGCCTGAGCATCATGAGCAACCTGGGAGGATCCAGACTAAGACAGATGGGGGAAAAGAAGGGAAACTCTCAGAGAGGATTCCCAGTGTCCTGACTCTGGAGAAGGGCAGACAGGCTGCAGCCCTGGGCCAGCTCCTTCCTCTTCCCTCAGCCCCACAGGGAGCTAACTCTCACTCTTACTGGTGTTTGTTGTGCGCTCATTTTAGGACCCTTTGGGGGTTTCTTGGTTTGCCATTTCCTTCTCTAGCTTGTTTTACAGATGAGGAAATGGAGGCAAACATGGTTAAGTTACTTGTTCAGGGTCACACAGCTAGTAAGTGTCTGAGGCCAGATTTGAATTCAGGAAGATGAGGTTTCCTGACTCCAGGCCAGGTGCTCTAACCACTGGGCAACCTCGAGGTTCCTGCCTTGTCTTAGGAGGGATAAAGAGATGGCTCTGCCAGGGGGACTCAGAAAGTCTTGAGGCTGAGGTAGCTGCAGCCCTAGCCAGGCCATAAATGTTTGAAGTCTTCCTCCCCCCTCGCCTTCCCCTTCCCCTCCTCATCTTTCTCTCCCCTCCACCTTCTCTTTACCATCCCTTTCCCCTTCTCTCTTCTTCCTCTTTTCCTTCTCCTCCTTTCACTTCCCCTCTTCTTTCCTCTTTCTCCCCTCCCTCCCTTTTCCCTTTCTCCTCCCTCTTCCCCTTTCTTTCCCCTTCCCCACATCCTCTCCTAAAACTGTCTTTGACATTCAATGCCCTTTCAATGACTGCCCCACTACTGACAGCCACCAGGGCTTTCTTTTCTGAGGGACGGAAGGAAAAGTCGTCAGTTGAGATGATGGTGGTTTATCGGCCACGCCTTGAAGCCTTTCTCCTGGACAGAGGCCACCTTGACGCTGGAGGCTTTCCGGCCCTCTGCCTCTCTGACCTCTCCACTAGAAGCCGACACTTCGGATCCTCCGACTTGGGCCACAGGGTTTGTGCTTTAAGTTTCGTCTTTGGCTTCTGGGTATTCGATGCCCCCGGGGTCTGGGAGCTCAGAGTCCAGCCCATGTCCATCAGCGCGACAGGCTGGAGCGAAATCCTGGGGCGCAGTGAGGGCGGGGTGGCCCACCGGCACCTGCGCCGCGCTCTCCGAACAGATAGGGTTTCAGGCTTCCTCGGCTCCCAACCCAGGTAAAAAGCAGCTCTCTAATCCCATTTGTTCCACTAGCACGCTACTTACAATTCCACAGGCAGCCCTGAAATCCCTTTCTGTAGACCTGGGGCCCTGGGCACCCTCTCTGACAGGAGTGGGGGCCCCTTTGTGTGGACTCCAGAGACTAAGGCCAGGCTGGTGAATGGACCAGGAAGCCTCTCGCTTGGACACGTGACTGAGCCAGGCGCTTGGGAGCGCTCACCTGGAGACTGTTACCACGGGAACCAGTGAGGAGGGCTCCAGACAGCCTTGCCCTGTGAGGATGGAGCCTAGGGAGCCCCAGAGGGCGGGGCTGGTGCCCAGCACAGGTTCCTGGGGCAGGCTCCCTCCCTATCACGCCTCCTGGAAGCCTTGCACCAAGGGCTCCGCCTCCCACCCATCGAGGCCACTACTACATTCTGGTTCAATGTCGACTCTGCCTCCATTTCAGGGGAATGAGGCCCCTTGGAAACGGGCGAGCCCTCCTGGGGCAAGGCCGAAGTCTCCTCCTTCTGTCTGCCTGAGCCATGATTCTGCAAACCTAACGTGCAGGACTCCCTTCAATCTTTTCCACGCCCCATCCTCCATGAGAAAGAAGAGACCGAGCCCTCCCCTCCCTCCCCCACCCCCACCACTCCCTGCATTCATGTCTCTCTTCCTCTTTAAATTCCTCTCCAGGGCAAACAAGGAATCGAGTCCCCTGATACAATCATGACACATCCCAGCACCCAGACAAAATGACACTAGTCAAGAAAAGCGTCTGCTACTAAGGGTGTCCTTATGACTTCAACAGTCTCTCTTGACTAGACCCAAATCTACTGACTGCACTGGGGTTCCCTCATCCACTCCTATCCTGACTTTTCAAAGGAGAACTCTTTGAAAGGGGGAACCACCACCACTCAGTCTTCAGCCCCGACTCCAAGTCCCATTCTGACAGCAGAGAAATCTTCTGGGAAGGGCATGAGCCCACACACTGTACCCAGACCTCTGGGAGGATGAGACTCAAAGCAAGTCTTGTTATGTGTTAGGTGGTAGGCACAGAGTGATGGAAAATGTTGTCAGAGTTTCCTAGGGAAGAATCCCCTGACATGAGAAAATGCAGCTGACCTGTTTAAGCCCATCTGCACCATGGCCGTCACACACAGTCACATGTGGTCACACAAGGAGAGCAGGGACCCATCTTACAGAGTCTTCAGTCCCATTCAGCATCTCTGCATGCACTTGTCCCAGAAGAAAAGGGACCTTCCCGAGTGGTGGTCTGGCCAAGAGGAGGTCCTGTGTTTGGGGACAGGAGCACAGTCAGCCACCTACTCTCAAGGGGGTCTTCTCCCTGCTCCCTCAACCGCCCACTGCCTGGCCAGGCCTCGCTCTGGGTCAGCTGGCCAATGTGGGACAAGTCAACCCAAGCTTAGCCATCCACAGAAGCTGGCAACCCATATAGGCTCACACAGTCATTCTCATGCACTGGTTTGCTCATCCTGGGGCCACAGACAAAGGAGCTACTTTTTTCCAGCTTTGGTCCCCTTAGCTCTTAGAGTCAGCATCTGATGGAGGGGATGGGGGAACCAAGTGGTCTGGTACTGGAGGTCAGAAGACCTCCATGTCTGGTGCTCCCTGATAAAAGCTGATGCATTATTGGTGATGGCTTGGGGGCCCCACCAGGACACAATCTCCTTGTAGGACCTTCCCTCAGTGAGAGGGAGGGATGATGGCTTGAGGAGGAATTACTGTTATCTAAAGACAAATTAGGGACTGAACCAAGGAAGCCTGAAAAAGTATCTGCCATCTCTTGGTAGTGAGGACAGGGAGAGACAATAGGATCTCCCCAAAGGTGCTCGGTTCTAATCCTGTCTCAGACACTTCCTACCTACCAGGATGTGTTCATCCTTTGTTGCCAAAGAAGACTATACCATCAGAGAAATGATGACATGACTAGCACTTGATTTTATTTTGAGTGAAGGAGGGCTGTGCAGGTCACCAGCCTCACTTCTCCTCCAGAGCCATTTGAATCCAATACCTGTAGAGCCTTGGAGAATTCAGTTTCCTCATCTGTAGAATGGGGAGTTTGAGCTAGGTGACCTCTGGAGTCCCTGCCAGAGCCTAAAGATAGAGCCTAAAATTGTCTGAACCTGGGAAGTATGAAGAGGCTAGTCCTAATACTCAGCTCAGCAGGAAGTCTAGGCTAAGGAGGCGAGATGTTCTCCATGCCTGGTACCTTCCAGATGGTCCGGGGAACCCATGTCCCATGTTTGCCCATGCATGCCAAGAGCCCACCCAGGAGCCTGCGCACATACACACACACACACAGACAGCACAGATATACATAAGTACAGACACAATTCAAAAATACATTTACACACAATCACACACAGATCCATTCACACAAAGACACATTCACAAACACACATACATATTCACTCACATATATCACACATATGCACATATAGACACATTCACATACACAAACATACACATTCATACACAAACAGACATATAATTCACCCAGATAAGCACATTCACATAGAAACACCTTCACACACAAACACAGACACATATTCACTCACATATATGACACATACATTCACATACATATAAACACACATTCATACACAAAAACACAATTCATACATTCACACAGAGACACAATTCACACAGATACATTCACATACAGACATAGACATCCATATTCACTCACATATCACACACAGAGACACAAGACACACACACACACACACACACACACACACACACACACACACACACACATACACACACACCCTAGAAGCACCCTGTACTTCTGGAGGACACTTCTGTCTGTGTTTCCCCGAGGGCCTGTGGTCTCTACCAAGAAAAAGGAAAGAAGTTCCCTGGGGACTCCAGCGTCTCTGGAGCCTCCTGCCCAGCAGGTTAATTGATGAAGGAGCTCTGGAACAGTGCCATGACCCTCAAAGGCCAGAGGCCCCTAAGTCTCAGATTCCTGGCTCAGTCCCAGAGCAGACTCTAGGACCGTTGTACACTTGACTGACCTAAGAAGACTGGCATACTGCCTCAGGCCCAGAGGAAGGCATTCTGGGGAGGATTGACCATTGGCTTTGAAATTCCACCAAATCAAGAGGTAATCTGGCCTCTGGTGAGGCCCAGAGAAGGTTCATTGTCATGGAGGTCAGTTTCTTCCCCTCCCTTGGCCCACCAGCCTCCATGGCTTGAGGAGTCACTGGAGTCCAAGTCAGCCTTCTTCCCTGGCAGAACCTCTGGGGCTCAGCTGGGCCTTGGAGGGCAGATGGATCTTGGACATCTCTGGACCATGCTCCAAGCCTGACAGAAGGAAAAGGACTGCGCGGAGGTTGGGCTCCCTCCTGAATGTAGTCAGTGCCATGTCCAGCCCTGGAGCCACTAGAGTGAGACTTTCTGGGCCAGCTGACCCAACCAGTTAACAGGTTCTTCAACTGAAGTCATGTTGACACCTCAACCAATGCCACCTAAAAGTGTTCCCTTGGTCTCAGAGACTTTGTTTGGACAGACTCTCAGAGAGGGGAGAGCAAAGCAGGAGAGCCCCGGGGGAAACCTGAGCCGAAGCTGAACTGAGCCGGTGGACAAAGGGCTTGGGGGACCCTCTTGGGAGGGTTCCTCAGGCTGCATTTCATCCATGTCCCCAGCCACTGACTCATCCCAGGTTCCAAGGCTGGCCACCACTTCTGAGCTGAAAACGACTCCTGGACTTGAAAAAGAGGGACAAGATGGGGGCGATGTCTCCCATGTGGGTCCCCCTGCCCACTGGAGGCCTTTCCAGCAGATGATGAAATCACAGACTGCCCTGAGGACATGGGTATGCAGGTGCCTCCTTTGTGCCAGACTCCACATCTAAAAGTCAGAGACCAGCTCCAGTCAAGGAAGCATTTCCCCTGGTTTATACAGGAAGAGGGTCACCCGACTCGGGGTGGGGAGGAAAGTGCTGTGAAAGGGAGACCCTGAACCCAGCCCAGGACTCCTGGCCTTGAATCCCATTCAGGGCACTGGCTGGCTCAGCGACTGGACAAATCTGAGGCAAATTCTGGTCTCATCTAATGGAGACAGTGAATTCTGTAACCAACATTATGCCTGTTTAAATGAGGGGTGGAAGGACCCAGAGGCCCCCAAGGCATCATGGTCCAGGTACTCTGTCCATCCCCCTCTCCAGCTATGGGCTGCCGTGTTTGCTTTCGGGTCAGTTTCCCACGCATTTCTGGGCTAAGTGCTTGAGGATCCCCACAGGGATCCCTCATTCAGGGGAGGATTCCCAGAAAAATCAGCTTTGATCCTTTGACATGCAACTGGTCAGTGGCCGGAGGCCCCAGGATGTGCGAGTTCTGCTGGGCTCCCTGTCTTTGGAAAAGAGCTGCACCCAAGATAGAGAAAGACTCGATGGGGAGGCATGCGAGAAGCATTGGTTCACAGGCCCTGATTTCCCTGAAGCATACAGCCTTCTTACACCTCCAGTGGACAAAGAGCAGGTGACTAGCAACCCCAGAGAAGTCTCAGTGGACACTGCAGCAGGGAACCCCAGCCTAAAATGGGTCCTCCCTGACCCAGAAGTCTAGAGCAGAAGAGGCCACCAGCAGGGGAGGAGGAAACTGAGGCCAGGGAGAGGGTCATGCTGATCCTTAAAATGGCGATTACAGTGTGTGATCAGGAAGGTTCCAGATCAATGACTCTTCATTCCCCCTTTCTAGGAGGTGTTTCTATGGTACTGATGGAGGAGAAATGGAGGCCCTCATGCAGGGCAGTCTAGAACCCTCTCAGCTCTGGGCCCCAAGGGCCAGCACCTGGGCATTCACAACAGGTTTCATTGATGTCCAGCTTTGAACCCTGTGAGAGAAAGGGTCTGATTGCTGTGCAGAGTCCTGTCTGCCTGGCCCTTTGAACCCACTTCTCTATGTCTTTGTAAGTGAATGAGTGAATGAGTGCCCTAGTATGTGTCTGAGAGCTCGTGTGAGGCTATGTGGTGAGCCTGTGTGAGGGAGAGAGGGTCTGAGTGTGAGTGTGTGTGTGTATGTGTGTGTATGTGTGTGTGAGAGAGAGAGAGACACACACACACATAGAGACAGAGACAGAGAGACAGAGAGAGAGAGCATGATGATGCTCCCGTGTGAGGCTGTATATGGGAGTGAGGGGGTGTTTGGGCCTCCAGTTCCCTTGAAGACCTCAAGGATGCTTTTCTAGAGCTCACATCTCTGTCAGACGGTTTGGGGGTTCATGGCTTGGGGTGGGGCCTAGCACCCAGCTGTGGGTGCCCTGGCATCTGAGTACTTCAGGGAAATACAATCCCCAGACCCAGGAAAACCCTGGCTAAATATTCTTATTGAGTGACTATAAGTGGTTGTGGCCTGAGCCTCATTCTGTGGTTGCCAGGGCCCAGGGCACCAGTGTCTTACCCTAACAGAAGGGGTGCACGCCAACGAAGTACCGGCCCAGCTGGCCCAAGCCAGCCTGTCTCCCCCTGTTCCCCTTCCCCCTGCTGCTTTAACCAGGCCTGGGACTCAGTTGGGGTCCAGTGCCTCTGATGGCTAGGGAGGCAGGGACAGATCAAATCACCTTCTGCAAACCCTACCTCAGGGGGGGAGGGGGCCATTCCCAGGCTCCCTGAAGAAGTGGGGCCTCCTCCCATCTGGGGGATTTCTGGGAAGCTCTGGTCCCCTGTAATTTCACAGGACTCAGTTATTCTTCAGCCCATAATGTGCCTGGAGGATGCGGGCAGTGGGGAGGGAGAAAGAAAGCCCCTAATCCCTTCGGCATGCCTCTTGTCAGCGCCTCTTTCTTTCCCTGTTTAAAGACCCAAGATGTTTGCATTCACAATAAATGCTGGGATAACCACAGGTGCCCTCTCTCAAAAGCCAGGTTAACTCACCTGAGCTGAGTTCTTTCATAGGCCACAAAAGCCAGGCAGGAGCAGGAAACTCATTTAATCCAGGTGCCCAAGGCAATTTGTCCAGGGTTCGTTGGCTGCAGTGAGGCTGGGTCCTCTGGGGCCCCTGAGCTGCTTCTCTTGCTGGCTTGGGGTGAGGGGGAGTACAAAGGGTGACCCTGTTCCTCTGCCCTCTGCCCTCCTCTCTGCCCCAGGGGCGGACCCATGATGAGAAGCCTGGGACAGGTGCAGACTTGCCCCTCCCTCCATTTCTGGGAAACTATGGCATAGTCACTGGTGATAAAGCAAGATTTCTTCTTCTGCCCTGACTTCTGTCACACAAAGGGTGTGAGGATGTGTGTGTGAATGCTTAGTAAATGTGTGTGTAAATGCATTGTATGAGTTTATGTGAATGTGTGATAATGTATGTGTGAATGTGTATAAACATGTGAATATGTGAGAGTGTGTGTAAATGTATGTGTGAACATGTGTAAATATGTGTGAATGTGTGTGGCTGAGTGCGTGAATATGTGATAGATATGGGGTGTATATTATGAAGGTTGGATGGTGATACAGTGGAAAATGTGCTGAATTTAGTGTAAAAGGAACCAGGGGTTCAAATTTGAGATATGCTGTTTAGGGGCCTGTGGTATCTGGAACACAACATTTAACCTCTCTGGGCTGACTCAGTTTCTTCATCTGTAAAATGAGAGAGCAGACAAAATGGCCTCCAGGGTGTATTTCCTCTCTACATCAAAGCAGCCGGGAACCATGAAAAGGACAATCCTGGAGCACATGTCGGCATTTGGAGGCCTTGAGGGTTAGGGCACAAGGATTCGAAGCTCTTGCCTTTTAGGTGCCGGCTTGTGTCTGCAGGAGGTTGTGTATGTGTGTGTATGTGTGCATGTACATGTGTGTCTCAGTGTGTGTGTGTGTGTTGGGGTGGTGGATCTATGGGCGGTTGGTTGGCTTAGTGGAAAGACTTCCAGGTAAAATATTTACTGGAGGATGAACCTAAACATTTTCCCAGGAGACCCAAAATTTCAGCTCTTTGTCTTCAAAAGAGAAGAAAATCCAGCCCCTCCTCCCCCTCCACCACCCCCGTTGCTTCCAGAAGTTTGGTAAATCATCAGAAGTTAAAGTAAGTTAAGAAAGATAGCAACCCCAAACCTTGAAAAACAAAACGAGAAATGATGCACTTCCCAGAAAGTCTGGCACAAAAATGACTGCAATTAAGCCATGAGTTTAGGAGGCTCCCTCAAATCCTCTTTCTCATGCTTGGGGGGGCCTCCCTCCCCACCTCTGTTTTTACCCCAATGTCTCCTTCCCCAGAGGCAGTATCTGCTTTGCTGAGGTAACCCTGGAGCCCCCTCTGGCACCAATCCATGCAGCTCCCTCCCTCTCCACCTCAGTTGGTCGCTCTCACAGTATGTGAAAGTCCCCACCCTGAGCCACTGGGGATGCCCTGGCAAGGCATCACCCTGGACAGCTCTCCACAGGCAGCCCCAAAACAGCAGGCTGAACTCCTACCCACAGGGAACCTGACCTTTGGGAGCAGGAAGTCTGCCACAGGCCATGACCATGGCAGGGGCTGGCAAGGCATTGATTAAGTGCTTGCTGGATGCAGACCCCATCCTGGATAAATACTGGGGAAAGGTAAAAGACAGCTCCTACCCTTGGTTCTCCTAACTGTGCTGACAACACATAACTAAGATTACATACAGAGAAAAGAGACGATAATGTCAAGGGAAAACATTGGGGGGAGGGGGAAAGGCCTCCTGCAGAAGGTGAGATTGGAGTTGACTCTTAAAGGGCTTCAGGACAGCCAGGAATCAGAGGTGAGGAGGGAGAAAAGGCATGCCAGGCACGGGGTACAGTGAAGGCAAAAACAGGGTATTGAGAGATAGAGTGACTTGTACAAAGAGTAGTGAGCAGGGCAACGTAACTGGACCCAGAGAGCATGAAGGGTGTCCAGGTCAGAAGCCTGAAAAGGTAAAGTCACACCCAGGTTTGAAGGGCTTTAAATAACCAAGAGAGGAGTTTGTGTTAAATCCTGAAAGCAATCTCCCCTGGAGTATATTGAGCGAAGAAAAGACCTGTGCTTAAACTGAATGGAGAGAATCAAATGGGGAGAGACCAGGGGCAGGAGGCTACTATTCTGGGAAGAGATGGCCAGGGTCTTTACCAGGGAAAAGCAGCCTTTGTGAGAGGTGCTCTGAAGACAGAAATGACAGTTTGACAAGAGTGTGGAGTGAGGGTGAACAGCACCCAGATTGTGAGGCTGGGCAATGGGTAGAAGGAGAGTCTGGAGGGAAAGATGAAGAATTCTGTTCTGAGAATGCTGAATTTCAGATGTTCATGGAACATAGGGTTTAAGAATTGGTGTTGTGGGACTGGAACTCAGTGGAAAAACTAGGACTGGGTGCGTTGTTTTGGGAGCCATCTGCATAGAGGAGGAATGAACTGTGAGAGTGGATGAGCTCAAGTGAGGCAGTGTAGACTGGCCATGAGACAGGGAAGGAGCAGTCAGGCAGGCAGGGTCATGAAAACCCTGTAAAGACACAGTACCCAGTAGGGAAGGGTGTCGCCAGGCAGCAGAGAAGTCAACAACCATGAAGACAGAAAAGATCACATTCAGATCCGGCAAGTCAGGGTTCCTCACGGCTCAGAGGGAACAGCCATGATCTAGTGAGCCAGATGGTTTCTGGTCAGATCCTGTGTGTCTTTGCTACTTCTAATGTGCAAAGGCTGTGCTTGAGTTCAAGGACTGAGGGGAGAGAAGGGCAGAGATGTCTCTCTCTGGCCCATCTCTCAAAGTCCTTTGTTCCCATCTGAGGCTAGAATCCTAGGGAGAGCTTTGTAGTCTGTGTACAGAGGGTTTTGTTTCTCCCTTTGCCTAGCGAGTTCCCAGCTGATGTCCTCAGAGGAAGCCCTTGGGAGGCTAGGATGAAGCCTGATCCTGGATGCATTTCAGTCACACCTTTGGTCTCCATCCCCACCCCCTGAAAGAACACAGCAGTGAAAACAGGAGTATCTCAGGAATGGGTCTGGAAAGGGCAGCTAAGTCTGCCCCAGAGAGAAGTGGCCCAGGCCAGCGATGGTCTGTGACCATTGTGGCATAGTTGTGTGGCATGGAGGGCATGGCCACTGACCACCCCTGGCCAAAGGAACCAACATGGGGGTCTTTCTGAGAGGGAAGTGGGTTTGGTAGTTGGCTCCTTTGTATGTCTTATTTTTACATTAAAAACACTAATGGTGAGTCCCCCTTCTAGAGAGATCTCTTCTAAGAGAGTATAATAATTCATTATAGCTAATGCCCCAGTGAGCTCGTGTGAAAGCCTAGGCAACATTCCACTTAAACTACCTTAAAATTCTACACAAAAAGATGCTAAAAAGTGTGTGATTTGGTGGAGCCAAGATGGCGGAGTAGAAGGACGCATGTTTACGAGCTCCGAAACCAAAAGCCCATAGAATTAATGTAAAAAGAGTCCCCCATAACTTCTAGGTGAATACAAGGTGTGCAGAAGCAGAGTGGAAGAGATTTCCGTTCCAGGGAGCCCTGGAGACCCGTCCCCAGGGTCCGGCGCACCCCAGAAAGTAAACCCGACCCCCAGCGCTGCCCTGGCCGAGGCCCCAGAGAAGCTGATCAGAGCAGGCTTCAGAGACGGAAGCTGAAGCAGCCGGGAAAGTCCCTCCGCCCACAGAAACAGGTCAGTGAGAGAGGCCGGGCTGAAGGAGAGGGGAAGCGGGGCCTCTCCATGGCTCGGGCCCCCTTGGGAGGAAGCAGCGGCGGCGAGGATGGGGGCAGGAAGCGGCGGAGGCAGAGGTGTGGGCGGCGGCTGAGGCGGCAGTGGCTCAAGACTCAGGAATCCCCCAACAGCAGGCAGGATCTTCATTACGGAAGATTCCCGCATAAAACCGGACGGAGCTGAGCCTGGGAGACGGCCCTGCCCCCACCCCGCTCTGTTACTGAAGGCTCCTGCTTAAAGCCCCCAAAGGAGCGGGATTTGGGAGGCGGGCCCCCCACCCCGCCCCCACCCGTTCCATTCCTGAAAGTCTCTGCATAAAGCCCCCGAGGGATCAGTCTCGGAGGCAGCCCTGGCCCCACCCCAGCACCTGAACTAAAGCTCACTGATTGACAGCCGGCAGGAGGAAAGCCCATTTAAATCTCAGAGGCCAAGCACTAGCTGGGCGGATCCAGGCGGGGGTGGAAAGGAATCTCAGAAGTCAAGTAACTGGCTGGGAAAATGCCTAGAAAAGGGAAGAAAAATAAGACTTTAGAGAGTTTTTTCCAACAAATGCAAATGATCCCGACCTTTGGATCTGACGATGAGGACGTATCCTTGCCATCAGGGAAAGACGTGGAGGGCGGGGCCCCAGTACCCCAGACACCCCAGGGGGGTGGTGGGTGGGCTCAGGCCCTGGAAGAGCTCAAAAAGGATTTTGAAAAGCAAGTTAGACAGGTGGAGGAAAAACTGGGAAGAGAAATGTCAGAGATGCAGCAAAAGTATGAAAAACAGGTCAATACCTTGGTAAAGGAGACCCAAAAAAATGCTGAGGAAATTAACACCTTGAAAAATAGGCTCACCCAATTGGCAAAGGAGGTTCAAAAAGCCAATGAGGAGAAGAATGCTTTCAAAAGCAGAATGAGCCAAATGGAAAAAGAGGCTCAAAAGTTCACTGAATTTAATAGTTCTCTCAAAATTAGAATGGAACAGATGGAGTCTAATGACTTTATGAGAAACCAAGAAATCACCAAACAAAACCAAAAGAATGAAAAAATGGAAGAGAATGTGAAATATCTCATGGGAAAAACAACTGACCTGGAAAATAGATCCAGGAGAGACAATTTAAAAATTATGGGACTACCTGAAACTCATGATCAAAAAAAGAGCCTAGACATCATCTTCCATGAAATTATCAAGGAAAACTGCCCTGACATTCTAGAACCAGAGGGCAAAATAAGTATTGAAAGAATCCATCGATCACCACCTGAAAGAGATCCAAAAAGAGAAACTCCTAGGAACATTGTGGCCAAATTCCAGAACTCCCAGCTCAAGGAAAAAATCTTACAAGCAGCTAGAAAGAAACAATTCCAGTACTGTGGAAATACAATCAGGATAACCCAAGATCTAGCAGCTTCTACATTAAGGGATCGAAGGGCGTGGAATAGGATATTCCAGAAGGCAAAGGAACTAGGACTCAAACCAAGAATCACCTACCCAGCTAAACTGAGTATAATACTTCAAGGGAAAATATGGTCTTTCAATGAAACAGAGGACTTTCAATCATTCTTGATGAAAAAACCAGAGCTGAAAAGAAAATTTGACTTTCAAACACAAGAATGAGAAGAAGCATGAAAAAGTAAACAGCAAAGAGAAGTCTTAAGGGACTTACCATGAGTGAACTGTTTACATTCCTACATGGAAAGACAATATTTGTAACTCTTAAAACTTTTCAGTATCTGAGTAGTTGGTGGGAACACACACACACATGTACATGCATGCACGAACACACGCATACACACATGCACACATACAGAGACAGTGAGCACAGAGTGAATCGAATAGGATGGGACCATATCTTAAAAGAAATTAAGGTAAATGGTGAGAGAGAAATGTAGAGGGAGGAAAGAGGGTGAAATGGAATGGGGTAATTATATGTCATTTAAGAGACAAGTAGGAGACTTTTTAGTGGAGGGAAAAAGAGGAGAGCTGAGGAAAAAAAAAACAAGAAGTT
Organism: Bettongia penicillata ogilbyi; assembly: GCA_023548195.1. Classification (NCBI taxonomy): domain Eukaryota; kingdom Metazoa; phylum Chordata; class Mammalia; order Diprotodontia; family Potoroidae; genus Bettongia; species Bettongia penicillata. Next base: position 1,244,680 of record JAJHZJ010000095.1, on the reverse strand, counting down.
TACCCTCATCACAGTTGACTAAAGGAAGGAATAAAATGCACACTCATTTTGGTATGAAAACCTATTTTACAGTATAGGAAAGTGGGGGAGAAGGAGATAAGCAAGGGGGGGCATGATGCAAGGGGAGGGCAAAGGGAGGAGGGAGCAATTTGAAGTCAACACTTGGGGAGGGACAGGATCAAAAGACAGAAGAGAAACAATGAGGGGCAGGGTAGGATGGAGGGTAATTCAGTTAGTCTTACACAACACAACTATCAGGGAAGTCATTTGCAAAACTACACAGATAGGGCCTATATTGAATTGCCTGCCTTCCCAAAGGGAATGGGTGGGGAGGGAGGGATGGGGAGAATTTGGAACTCAAAGTTTTAGGAACAACTGTTTAGTATTGTTGTTGCTACTAGGAAAGAAGACATACAGTTAATGAGGAATAGAAAGTCATCTGGCCCTACAGGAGAAAAGAGAAGATGGAGACAAGAGAAGGGAGGGATGACAGAAGAGAGGGCAGATAGGAGATAGGGAAAATTAGATTGCTTGGGGTATTGGGGTGGGGGGAGGGGATAAAAGGGGAGAAAATTTGGAACCCAAAAATTTATGAAAATGAATGTAAGAAAATTAAATAAATAAATAAAATATGAAAAAAAAATAAAAAAAAATAAAAAGTGTGTGATTGTAAAAAAAGTGCAAAATCAAAGAGGAAAAGGTCACTTATGAACAAATAGCCCCTGTTCTCGTGCTGTCAAAATACTGGAAACTGAGAGGATGCCCATCAATGGGCTGATGGCTGAATAAGCTGTGGTATATGATTGGGATGGAATCCTGTGGTTCTGCAAGAAATGAAAGTTATTACTTGACACTGGCCTGGTTTATTATTTTTTTAATTTTTCATCTTCCAATGTGACTTTCCTCTATATTTTTGAGGGTGGTTTTCATTAACCATGCCTCTAGTTAGACAGTCTTGGGGGTCAGTGGAGATCTTGGTTCCACTGAGGATGAAATGCTATAAAATTATGACTCCTCACAAAGGTTTGTCCAGTGGACATGATAACAGAAAGTTATTTCGCTGAGTACCTGAGACCTCTCGTGTCTTCCTGTTAGCACCTTCTTGGCCGCATTTCTCATGTGGAACCTCTCAGTCCTGAGCTGACCAGCTCCAGGAACACCAAGGCCTTTTCCCAGGGCTGACGGTGGTTATCACACAATGACCTCAGATGGAGGAAAGCTTGGACTGCATTTTTCTGCTCATCTTCCTCATGACATACTCCAGATCTCTAGAAAGAGCTGAGGGCTTGCTGATGGACTGGCCTCTTTATGGAACTCACCAGGAGTTGTTTTTTTTAAACACATCGGTATTTTCATCTTATTTCCTTTTCATGTCCTGTAGTCAATGACTGCAAAGTTGTGTCATGAGGACATTTTCCTAGCAGTGTAGTCTGGCTTCCTTTGGCTAGGGCGGCTGCCATAGGGAGACGATCATGTAAAACCCCAATTTGCCAGGAGGCAGAGCTGGGGATCGAGGGGCAATATTCCTTCAAAGTTATCATGGAGGCAACAAAAGCATTTTTTAGCATTGGGAGTTAGAGGGCTTGGCTCCTGTGGAGCTTTAGACAAGTCACTAACTCTGCACCTCTGGTTCCTCGTCTGTAAAATAAAGGGGGTGGATGAGAAGCCTCTATGCATCTTTCCAGCTCTCCCTGTCTTCTCTGTCATCTGGAATGACTCAGGGGAGAGGGTCCTTCTCAGAGGAAGACTCAAGTGCAGAGGGTGCTCTCTTTTTGGAATTAATGATCAAGTGCCCGAGTGTTGTCATCCATTCAGCATGAAAATGCTGAGGCCTACAGCCTGGATGGAGTCACCACATCCAGGGATGCTTGAGAGGGGATCTTGTGCTCTTATTTTCTCAGCATGTCCCCCTTTGCTTATCTGCTGTCAATACACTGTGTGAGTCTTCAGCCCTATTGTTCATGTCCAGTCCATAAGCCATAAATTCTAGGATTAGACCAGTAATGCTTCCCGGAGGCCAATTGCACTGCAAATGTGGCTTAACTTTGCTGAAAGGCTAAATAGCCCTAACTTTCTCTTTAGACCCCTCCACATTCAGTGACCTTGCAGAGATTTTTCTTTTTTTAGAATAAATACAAAACCCATTTACTGAAATTGTGCTCCACCAATGAGTGCCCTTTAGATTCTAATGGCATCTTCCAAACCAGGATGAATTATCCAGTACATATTCTTCCTGTCTTTCCACCTTTATGAGAAGGTTACAAAATTTGAGAGAACAAGATAATGGTGACTTCCTGGAAGCTTCTCTCCTCCTTCCTCCAGCCCCTAAAACCAAAGTCTTTAGACCACTTTTCAGACTCTGAGCTTGCAAAGTGTCTTTCAAAATGATATGCATCTTGGAGTAGACAAGAAGTCATAAAAGCAGAAGGAGAGGTTGAAGCTCTCTCTAGAACTCTGGAAAACAGAGGAAAGTCAAGATGCCATCTTACCGCAGTGAGCCTTCTTTAAGAAATGGAGGTAAGTGGAATTAGTCATCTCATTAAGGAGGCCCCAAGAACCCAGAAAGCACTTGGGTGGGCACACATGGGGCCTCTTTGCTGGGCAGAGAGACATGGAGGCCAAGGGTGAAGGGGGCCATCAGAATACACACTCATTTTCAAAAACATGAAAGAAAATTACAGATTGTGATGACTTGGCAGCATCACCTCATAAAAGGGCAAAAAGTGTAGTGGAGGAGACATGGTTTGTGAGACCTAAGGAAAGAAACAATCATAGAGGAAGAACACCAGGGACAGCAATCTGTCGGTATTCCACAGCAACCCTGGCCATCCCTCAGTATGGGCATCTGATGTGTTGGTCTAAGGGAGTACAGATCCTGCTCCAGAAAATCAAATCAGAATCATGGCTAACTCTGTGGGAAGCCAATGCAGCAGCCAAGGCCAAGCTGAGGGGTCAGTTTGTAAAGCTCCAAAAGGGGAGGGCAGATGGAAGTGGTGTGTGCAAAGAGAGGTTCAGCTCCAGCACTTCTCCATGTGGACCCTTTCCAGGCCATTCAGTGATTTGGAGCCTCCATCTGTGAGATGGGGTCACTCTGGCACTACAGACCTCAAGCACCTGGCAAAGCATGCCAGGTGACAGAAGTGTGTTACAGATGCAAAACAGATGTGTCCCAAGGTCTCACCTAAAATGTAGGGTAACTATGGGGGTAACAATGCCTGTCTACCTACATCCTAGGGCACCCCAGATTTACCATGCAGTGCAATGGACTTGGGGTGTGGGACTTCTGGGGGCCCTGCATACATAGGTGCACAGGCACGCAGACTAGTGTGGGCGTGTGTTGTACAGTGCACACCTGACCCGGCTTGGGTGTGGAGATATCAGGGAAGAAAGCAGAAGAGGAGAGAGTGCAAGTGGAGTGGAGAAGAAGGAGGGATTTTCATCATGAGAAGAGATATGTAGATATGAAAACACCAATGACAGGAGGCATCAGCTATTTCTTAAAGAAGATGGCGCCTCCCCTCAGGAGCCCTGGACACATGTTCCCAGGGTCCATGTCCAGAGGGACTGTGAGAGCTGATGACCTGAGGTGGGCATGGGTGGCATGGTCCCATTCCACATGCTATCCCCTTCTCTCCTCCCCCTCCCCAGAGGACCTGAAGAGCCTGAGAAGCAGGCCAGCTCTCTCCAGTATCAGAGCAAGAAGACCTCCCTGTTTACCTCAGTCACAAGTCTCAGAGGATATCTGGAGCCCTTTAGTGGTACCTTCCCTTCTCCCACCATCCCAGTGAGGCAAGGAGAGGAGAGAGAGAGATCAAATTTGTAAGCAGGATGTGCTTCCTGGACCATGGAAGCTCCCAGGCCTCTGAGTTTCCTGGGCCATGGAGGCTCTTGGCCCATGGAAGTCCCTGGCCCATGGAGGCTTCCAGGCCTCTGTGCTTCCAGGCTGTCTCTGGCTTCTCCATATTCCCCCAGTCCACATCAGCCTAGACCTTTCCCATACAAAGCACTTCCAGGTAGAATCACCTGCCCAATATGTCATAGGACACTGACTGCAGGAGGAATAAGTCATAAACTCACAGTGACCAAAACCAAGGCAATGCAGTGAGTCCCCGACAAATGTGCCTGGGGGGTGCTACTGAAAAGGAAGCCTGACTTTGACTGGAGCTCCACGGCCCTCTCCTGCCTTTTGTGGCTGGGAATGCAGAACAGAACATGAAGACTAGCAGAGAGACTTTGCCTCGGATGAGCACCCTCCTGCCTGGTGCCCAGGACCAGGAGAGGACCTGGCAGGCCGGCCCTCTGGGTCAGCCGATGGGCAGCAGGTCAAGGACGATTCCTGGCCAATGAGTGGTCCAGAGCATCACACCTGGTGCTGAAAACTTCTTGGGACCTGTTGGAGAAATCTGATCAAGGCACTGTGGGGCCCCTCAGCACCCCCCAGAGCAGCTCAAATCCCTGAGGTGGAGGGAGCAAGGGCATCTTAGCTGACGTCCCTCCTAGACTTTGGTAATTGCTGCCTCAATCAAAACCAGATGTTCTGAGACTTCATCTGCTCCTTCCACCTCCTCCCCTCCTCCACCGTTGCACTCCAGCCTGTAACAGTCTGTTGGTTCTGTGCTGACAAGGGGCAAAGGTCCTACCCGGGCATTGTACCCAGACTCAGCCAGCTGGAGAGATGAGGCCCATTTACCCCCAGGGAGCCATGTACCGAGTGCTCAAGCTCAGCCTCCAGCTGCTCAGGGCTTCCTGGCTGTATCTGGGCAAACACCTCTGTTCTCTTATACTAGGTTGCTCTCCCCCACTCCAGACATTCAAAGACATTGGAACTGTTTCCCAGCAAACATGGAAGACATCCTCTCCCCAGTAGCCACAAAGAGGACAGAAGGCATATGCCCCAGAGGAGCAGAGAACCCCTCCATCTGCACACTGGAAGGGAAAGGATGCACACACAGGTCTGTGTGCTCCCAGTTTGGGTGGGATGGTAAGAGCTGAGCCTTGACTGAAGAGGACGACCTGAGGAGGAGGCGAGAAGGGGGCAGACCCCGGGCTCAGGGACAGCATGCAGGGTAAGAGGGGTATGTTGATTTTGGCTGAATTCCATCATGGGGCTGGTGAGACTGAGCTGGGACTTCGAAGATGCCAACCAATCAAACCACAAGAACTTTTTGAGCACCTACTATGTGCCAGACCTGGAGTTCAGGAGAGAGCCTGGGGTGGTTTATAAAGATTGGAGAGTCACCAATCAATCAGTATCTATTGATCACCTACTATGCTAAGTGCTGGGGAGACAAAAAGAGGCAAAGATGGCCCCTGGCCTGGAGAAGCTTCCAATTGAAGGGTTCAAACGACGTGCAAACAAATAGGTTCAGAGCAAGTTCTATGCCGGACAAGCAGAAGATAATGAATAGAGGGAAGGGGCTGGAATTAAGGGGGTTGGGGAAGGTCTCCTGTAGGAGGTGGGATTTTAATTTGGTTTCAAAGGAAGCCAGTCTCAGGGCAGAGGAGGTAGAACATTCCAGGATTGGGGGACTGAGCCAAGAGGTAGAGGGTCTTGTTCACAGAATGTCCAGGAGGCCAGGAGCACTGGCACAAGAACACATATTGGGAGTAAGGAGTGAAAAGACTGGAGAGGTAGGAGGGGGTGGGTTAGGAAGGATTTTGAATATCAAACAGCATTTTGTATTTGTTCCTGGAAGGATTTTATTAAATAGTGGGGGTGACATGATCAGATCTGCACTTTAAGGAAAATTCCTTTGGTGGCTGAATGGAGGATGGGCTGGAGTGGGAAGAGACTTGAAGCCAACAGACCCACCAGCAGCCATGGCAGTCATCCAGGTATGAAGTGATGAGGGGCTGCACTAGGATGGGGACAAGGTCAGAAAGAGTAATATGGGAGAGATGTGGCAGAGGTGAAATCGACAGACATGGAACCATATTGCATATGGGAGTGGGGAATGAGAGATAGTGAGGGGTCCAGGATGACTCCTAGATTGTGAGCCTGAGGGCAGAGGATGACTTTGTCCTCTGCAGTTCAGTTTGGGCTGTGTGAAGTTTCCGATTCTGCTGGATATTCCATCTGAGATGTCTGAAAGGCAGTTGGAGATGAGATACTGGCGCTTAGCAGAGAGGTTGGGGCAGGGTGGGGAGATCTGAAAAATTTTTAGATGAGTTGTAGATGTTGTTGTCTTTGGTTCTCAAAGAGGACCATGATGTCAGGGAAGGGATGCCATGACATGCAAGTGACTTGGATTGAAGTGAGGGAGGTCTGTGCAAAGCCATCAGTCACTCTCTCCTCTGGAGCCATCTGGGACCAGCAGCCAGATATTAGACTAGAGTTGATCATTAAAGTCATAGGGGCTGATGAGCTCACCAAATGAAGTAGTATGGAGGGAGGAGAGAAGAGGACTCAGGACAGGACCCTGAGGGACACCTACAGAGGGTGTGATCTGGAGGAGGATCCAGCAAAGGAGACAGAGAAGGAACAGCCGGAGAGGGAGGAGGAGACCCAGAAGAGAGGGTAACCCATAACCCAGAGAGAACAGTATATCCAGGAGGAGAGAATGACCAACAGTGTCAAAGGCTGCAGAGAGATCAAAAAGAATGAGGACTGAAAAAAAGTCACTGGATTTGACCCAAAGAGAAAGGATTGTAGAAGGAAGGTAAGGCACATTGATTAAGTGACTCCCACATCCCAGGCGTTGTGCTAAGTGCTTTACATATGCTGTCTTATTTGATCCTTATAACAACACTGGGAGGTGGCTGCTGTTACCATCCACATTACAGTTAGGGATGCTGAGACAAGTTAAGAGACTAAGGTTAAAGATTGCCCTGGATGTGAATGAACTGGGGTTGTCAGCTGTCACCATTATTAGACTAGCTATTGGAATGGAGGAATGCTCCTTGGCATCACCAGCCTTGGCATGAGGTCAAGGAGACCAGGGTGGGGAGGAGTATCAGCTGAGGAGATGGAGTACAGAATGAAGTCATTCATGGCACCATCAGCCCATCTGCCATGCCTCTGGTGATGGCAATAGTCAAGAAATGATGAAAACATCTCGTCTGTTTGCATACACAGACGTTGCTTTTTCCTGGAAAGTGTCTGGATTTAAGTGTAAAGCCTGAAAGAGCAAATAGCTCTGCCAAGGCCTTCTTAGAAGCCATTTAGGAAGTCATGCTATCAGGTCTTGTTGGCAGCAAAGAGCTGTCCCTTTCAGCCTAGCACCAGCTCATGCTAACAAATCCCTTTTGGTACCTGAAGCACATCCCCTCCTTGGACTTGAATGGTCTTGCTCAAGCAGTAATATGATAGCAAGCTTCCATGCCTCCACATACCCCCCAGCAGCTTCTGGAACTGGTCTGAGGAGCCTGTTACCAGCCAAAGTGGAGATATCCTTTACACAAGGTTCGCCTAGTTCAGACAGGACCAAGATGTGACTGGAAGACACCTCTCATGGGAAGCAAAGAACATCTCAGCAATGAGTCTAACCAAAGAGAACATCCAGGCTCAATTCTAAACCTGAGGACTCCAGCATTGTTTTGTCTTTCTTTCAAAGCTTTTTTCAGTTGTCATGCATTTATTTTCTGTCTTTCCCATCTTCCCCCACTGGGGGTAAAAAAAGAGAAAACCTGAAAAAAAAAAAAAACAACTTTGAAACAAATGTGTAGACAAGCAAAACCAATCACTCCATTGGCCACATCCACACATGTCTCCTGTGGCACCACCCTGGTCAGCCACCTCCGGCCGGATCACTGGTCCTCTAGAGTTATCTTCAGTGCCTGCTGATCAGAGCTCTGCAGTCTCCCAAAACTGTTTGTATGATATTAGTATTAGACATTTTTTGGGATCTGCACACTTCACAGTGCATCAGTCTTCCTTGGTGTGTCTTATCCGTGTGTAAATAGGTACCTACCACTGGTGAGAGCTGGAAGGGACCCGATCACCACTCAGTTCTCAAAATTCTTGATTCTGGACTATTCCACAGGTATAGGTGTGGACCAGGGAGACTTCAAGTGGCTGTGACCCAGCAGCATGTTCTCAGAGAACCCCAAAGACCAGGGGGTGCTTCTGCAGCCCTCCCCCACTCCCCACCATCATACTGTGAGTGTATTTGAAGTAGAAATAGGTGGGACTCTCTGAATAATGTGACATTGGAGGAAAAAGGCTTATCAAAGCAGATTTTCACTACCAGAAATATAGTTAGAAAATGGACTGAGGGAAAAAGATCTCCGGTGGGACTTTCAGGTAGAGAGGCTATTCTCAAGGGAAAAGACTTTTCTAAGGGTTTGGGCTTGGTGAGGAAGGGCTATCTCAGCACAGCTGAAGCATGGAGTGTGTAATGTCACAGACCAGATGAAGCAGAGGCTGGCAAGGTGGGGGAGGGGCAGGAGGAGGCCTGTCAGTGTCCTGGCACCAAGAGGGAAACTTATTCCTAAGTGAAGACACAAGGCTATGTTGGAAGTGACATTCTGAGAGAAAAAGGGAAGTTCCTCAGAGGGGTCTGGGCACGGACTGGAGGCTATCCTGGTATCTCACTGCATCCTAGGTCTTCCAACAAGGATGCTGGTGGGAGGATCTGCATCCATCTACACCAGAATATCTCCTGTGAACCTGTTAGATTGGAGTTAACGGAGCCTCCCTCCTGAGCTCTCTGGAGACTCAGCCCAAAGCAGAAATGTTCATCAATAAGATGACAAGACCAGGCTGGTGAAATGTGATTACTGTGCATGGTAATGACGTTTGCCTCAGTTAGCTCTTCTCCAGGCAGTTGATAAACAAATTCTCTCAGTTAACTTGTGAGACAGATCCTGGCTGGGTGCGCTAAAGACAGCTGAGGGAGGCAGGTGCAAGGCTGATAATGGGATGATTCAGGCTAATGGACCAGCTGGCAATGCCCACAGCAAGAAGCGGGCGCACTTGTAAATCCCTGGTGCCCTCTCCTCCCCTCCCCCAGGAAGGATAACAAATGACTCACCCCAGCACCAAGGACAGAGACAGAAGACAGAGCAGCAGTAGTTAGCCCCTGTATTTCTCTGAATGACTCTGCCTTCTCTCCTCCCTCCCCACCCCCTTCCCCCTGAGTCAGGTTCTATCTTCAGAGTAAGAAGAGGCCAAGGCCAGTCAACATTTGCTCTCCTAGCCTTGAGCAAGAAAAAATCTCCCCCAGCAGAGGCTACTTGAGAAAGTATGTCACGCTAAGAGCAGTCTGCTGTCCAGAGGTTCCTGTTCAGGTGAGAAAGGTTCCTGTCTGCACATTCTGCAGGTCCCATGAGTCTTGATCCATGAAGACAGGAAGAATGTGGAGGAAATGGAAGGATTCACATGCTTCACAGAGCAAGGAAGGCTGCGCGAGGAGCCAAGACCACAGTGACTCTATTGACTGCAAAGCCCTCTTTCCACTCCAATGAAGCTCAGGGCAAAGACAACCTGTGATGCCAGGGCTGGCTGGCCAACCTCAAGGCCTGTGGTACAAACAGGCCCTAGTGTAATACATGCAAATGTATGACCAGAGTGGAGATGGGGGAGGGGGGAGACATGCTACCTGCCACCAACCATACATCCTCTGGTTGAGCATTGCCTTATGGAGGGTGAGGAAGAGTCCTTGGCTTGTGGCATCTCCCCTTCCTGCCTGCTTCCTACTGAGGCCTTCCCCAAGTGTCTATTTCTCTCCTTCACTCCCTCCAGGAATTACTTTATATATTTATCTGTGTGTGGAAAGGATCATTTTCTTCTTACCATTACATCCCATTCACCCAGCACAGGGCTTTACTAGTGCCAACAGAGGAACGTACCACATGTTGGCTGAATTTCTCTTAGACAGAAGGTCCCACAGGATCCCCCAAGGGCTGCAAGCCTGACCTTTGTTTCTATGGAGACAGTGGAAAGAGTGAGGATTTGGAGTTAAGAGAAATGTGAGGTCAAATCCGTCCATAGAGACTTAATAGCCATCTAGCTCTGAGAGAGTCACGGAATTTCTCTAAGCCTCAGTTTCATTACCTGTAACATGGGAGTGACAATTTACACAGGGCTGGTGTGAAAATCAAATGATTTACTGTATTTCAAGAATTTTGCAAATTATTCCTCAAGTTGAAGATGAGATTTCCTATTTCTTGGAGCCCTATTTATCACTTGGACCATCTCTCCACTCACTTTTCACCACCACTGCCACCACCCTACATACAGGATTCCATGACTAGTCCAGCTCCTGTTGTGATCAGACATTTATGTCCCTGGCAAGACAAGTCTTCCTTTGCACAAAGAGCCAGTGATGGTACCTACCATGTCTCTCTCCATGACCACATGACTCCCCTAACATCAGCATTCTTTTGAGAGCTTAGCACTTGGAATTCACAGTCAAACATGATCAAAGAAGTCATCAATATAGAAGGGATGGACATTTGCTCCATAAAACTGGGGTCAGTCTTCAAATTGTGTTCAAGATGGCGTTTCTCCCCCTGCTCAGTTTTGGGTCTAGATCCCATCTACCAATAGTGTTGGTCCAAGAAATATAGGCTAGATTTCCAGTTAAGATGGTGGCATGAAAAGTCACAAAGAAGCCCTGCTCTTTCCTTTCAACCCCAGAAAATATTTCAGAGGACATCAGAAAGACTCAAAGAAATAGAATAAATTTCTCCATCCAAAGGAGGACCTCACACAGAGATCAATGGAGGTTCTTGCATAGATACAGGCTGAACTAGATGGTGAATGGAGCTCCTGCCAACTCTGAGAATCTGCAATGCTGCAAAATGCTTGTTTAATCAATCAGCATTTATTAAGTCCTTTGGGCATACCAAGATCCATATAAGACAGTGGGACATTCCTCAAGGAACTTGAGGGAAACAACATGTGTCTCTAAGTAGATTAGGGACATATTCTAGCAATGAACAGGAGCTGAGTCTTGAAGGAAGCAGGGAATTCTAATGGGGGTGAAGGGGATCAGCATTCTATGAGTGTGAAGGACAGCATGGGTTAAAGAATGGAGCTGGGAGGTGGATGGCCATGCTTAAGAAGGCTCTGTTCTTCAGTCTCTCTACCTTCTCTGAAGAACCTCTTCAACTCCCATGGACTTAATTGTCTTCGTTGGAGATGACCTGCAAATTGCCAAGTGGCCCACTGGATTGAGTACTGGACCTGACGTGGACATTATCCCTCCCTGGGCCCTTAGGTTGAGAGATATCTGTTAGGTTACTGGGCAGGGTTGGATAACCTGCCTAGTAAAAGGCTTTTGTTGGGCCCCTATCAAAATGTTATTCCTCTTTGGGTTGTGAAATATCTGATGAATTGTTAGCAGTCATTTTCTGTTTAATCCCTTTGCATGGTAACCACCTGTGTCCCACCTAATGTTAGACCCCTCTTGCCAGGCAACTACCTTTTGCTGAGCCCCCACCCCCCACCCCACAACTACTTTTTGTTGAATAACAACCAGTCTTTGATTGGATCCCTCTCCTGGCATCTCTTCTCTGTTGGGGTCCTCTGCCCAACAGTACCCTGACAACTCCATCTGTTTGGGGGCTCTTGCCTAGCAATAAGCCCCGCCCTTGCTCTGTCAGAACTCTGTTTGTTGTGGAAACCACAAGGCTGTACTGAGTAGCACCAAAATGCTTAAAATACATACACCCACCTCAGTTTGGGGCTGTCTCCTCTGGGTCTCTACATGAGGCAGCCACCAGCCTGGCTAATAAATGATGCTCTCGAAATTCTTAATTGATTTTGCCTGTGAATTATTCTCGGTCTGTCCATTTCAGACCAGAGTCAAGAAGACCTGAATTCAAATCTGACCTCAGTCTCTTAACTAGCTGGGTGATTCTGAGCAAGTCACTTAACCTTTGTTTGCCTGGTTCTTCATCCATAAAATGGGGAACTATAATAGCACAGGCCTCCCAGGTTGTTATAAAGACCAAATGAGATCCTATTTGTAAAGCATTAATGCAGTGACTGGCACATAGTAGGTACTATATAAATGCTAGCTATTATCATATACATATACATATATATATATATATCATCTATATCATCTCTATATATTAGTCTTTCTGCTGAACATCAGCCTTACCTCACCAGATGTCTATTGGAGTCTTCAAATGATATTCCCAGAGATCTCAAACAGAACTATGCTCATTATCCCCCCATGTCAGCCAGAGCTTCCCCTCTTCCAGATTTCCCTATTGCTGTCCAAGGTACCATTGTCCTTCCACTCTCCCAGAGTCAGAACCTGGGCATTTTCCTTTCACCCTCCATAGCCATTCAGATGCCAAGTCTTATTGTTTCTACCACAACCCTCTTCTCCATTCCCACAGTTACCACCTGTTTCAAGTCCTCATCTCCTCTCACCTCCTCTCACTTGGACTGTTGCCATCATTACCTCCTCATCTTTCTTTCTGTCTCTTGGACTCTCCCTACTCCCATCCATTCTGGGCATTGCTGCCAAAGGGATTTTCTTTAACTTTCCATCTGACTATGTTGTTCCTAGACTTAATCCATCCCAAAGGCTCATCACCTAAAGGATGATATCAATTCCTCAGTTTCAATTTTAAGTCCTCTCCTCTAACCCTAATTCTGACTTTCCCTTGACTTTGACTATAGTCCCAATTCTATCTTTCCAGTCCTTTTGGACATGACTGCTCATCTTGCACTCTGTGAACCAGCCAAATTGGCCTTCTCTCTATCCTCACACACAATATCTCTCCTCTTTGCATCCTTGTACCAGCCATCTCCCATGCCAGGAACACCCTCCCTCCTCACTTCCACCTCACAGCCTCCTTCCCTTCATTCAAGACGCAGCTCAATCCTTTCCCCATGAAGGCTTTCCTGGTGCTCCTTCTGTACCTGCTCAGCCCCTCCCCAAATAGCTTGGATTTCACTTCATCAGCAGATCCTTGTCTTGATGTCTTCCCCATGAGACTTTAAGCAACTCACAAGTCAGGATGTTTTCTGTTTTGTGTATTTGTGTCCCCAAAGCTTTGTACAATATCTAGTACATATTAGGTAGGTGCTCAATAAATGCTTGATTGGAAAATACAAAGTAGGACACTGTAGTTGGACTAAAAAAAAGCATAAAAGTGAGAACCTCAGAGGAAGTCTGGGAAGACAACTCCAAGTGCACTTTTATGTGTTCAAAGCCCTGATTCTGAAGAACTTTAAAGAGAGGAGGTTGTGTGTTTCTAGAGGCCAGAAGGAGACATGAAAGTGTATTGAGCAAGGAAGGGACATGATAAGATCTCTACCTGAGGAATATCCTTTTGGAAGAGAGTGGAATGGGAAGAAGAAAGCAAGGACACTTGGAAGGCTACTGGAAGATTCCAAGCACTCAGGGGTGAGTGGGAAGAAGGAGCCACATCGAAGTGATACTGGAGGGTAAAAACAACAAGAATTAGCACCTGAGGGGAAGGAGGGGGCTGGACAGCAGTGAGGAGCCGAGCAGAATGCCAAAATCATGAACCTGGGAGACTAGAAGGATGGCAGTAACTTGGACCAAAGAGGGAAAGGCATGATGCTAAACTCAGTCTGGAACATCTTCACACATTATTTGAAAAGTTCAATGAGCAGCTGATGATGTTGGAATGCAGCTCAGGAGTAGGAAATATCTGGGAGTCAATGAGTTAACTCTAGGAGCTCAGGAAGACACCAAAACAGGAAAGGTTGAAAGGGGAAAGGGAGGTCTGGGGACAGAACTTTGAGGGTTGCCAAGAGTCAGGACCAGAGAGGCAGGAAGAGCACCATGTGTGAAGAAAAGCTAGAGGGGAGGATCTGAGAAGCTGGCCCACAGCATCAAAGACTTTGAAGATCAGGGAGAAGGTTAAGAAAAGTCCATTAGATTTGTCCATTAAGAGATCATTGGCAACGTGGGTGATCCCAACAGCGGCCAGATCCTGCTATCTCCACTCTACGCTAGACTTCTCTCCACTCACACCAACCCCTCCTGGGGGATGGGCATATTTAGCCAAAACACTGAGTTCTGGAAGATGGATGTGGGGAAGGTAGGGAAGTGAGTTCTTTTTTTGGGTTGGGGTGACAGAGCCAGGGAGGTGCATATGTCTGAAATAAGTTATTGTCAGTCCTGCCTTCTAAGCTAGCATGTGCCTCATTGCCCAGGCATGTGGCACAGCCCCCCATAATGCCCTCTTTATCCATGGACAGACTTCTTCTTTAAGGTTCCTCTTACAGTTTTACATTAAGGACTTTGTCCATGGTTTGAGAGTTTGCTTTAGGATGCCATCTATTCATTGACTTTTGGGCTACTTTCCCAGGGGTGGAGAAGTAGGTGGTGTCCAACTGCTGGAGGGGAGATGGCCTCCTGCACAATCCTAGGTGACTTATGAGAACCTGAAAGTTGGCAAGCCCATCAGGTATCTTCTAGAGATCAGCAGAGCCAAAGCTCAACCCCAGACAGCATCTCCTAAGTTACCTCAACCTTTCAGTGATCTAGGAGTTCCAAGTCCCCTTCTTGGTGATAGATCACCATCCTAGACATGTAATCCCTCACCAGACTGAACCTGAAGCTGTTCCAGTTTGACTAGACCCGCCAATATTTAGATTCTGCTGGCAGAGAGCCTAGAAGAACACAGAGCCACTTCATGCTGGGAGACAGTATCTTACTGTGAGCCCCCATTGGCCTGAGAAGACAAGAATGGTTCCAGGTGCCATAAATAGAAATGGAGGGTAGTGGGTTACAAGGTCTGAGGCTAGACCCAGCCAGGCTGATGTGAGGAGTTGGCATTGCAAGCCATGGTCTCTCCATAGAATTAACCCCAATGAGAATTAACCTCAATGGCAAAAATCAAAGGAGAAAAAGCCCTATCCAAAGTCTAGCCTCAGAGTCCTACTTTGTCAGACGTCAACCGAAGAAGGAGGATTGATTGTGAGAAAGCCCTTGATCCATGGCCCATGCTGGTTTGGTCCCATCACTGCACCAGTTTCCTCATCTGTGAAATGCCCCCTCCCAGGATTGTTGTGAGACCAAATGAGCTGAGGGATGGAAAGTGCTCTGAAAAACTCAAGGGGTCTAGAAATGTTAGTACCCAGGTACCTGGTCAGGAAGGAGAGACCCACTGGCTAAGTTGAGGGACTTCCCAGTGGACTTACTGCCCAGTTGCTCTCTCCAGAAATTCTCCCTGAGACCTTGGAGTCACCCTACTATCGATGGACATGGACAACAAGTACTAGGCCCAGTCTGGTGCCAGGGAGTCCTCTGGACATTGATTGGCGCCAAACATGCAGAGTCTGTAGAGCTGTGGAGGCTTTATATTTGGGGAGGCAGGAGGGTTATTTTTACCTGGCAAATGATTGTAAGAGTGAGTCAGAGTAGGCCCGGGTGGTAAAAACCACTTGGGAGCCTGCAGCATCTTGGACAGAGCCAACGCTGGCTCCCTGACTGCCAGCACACAAAGGCTCCTGGGGCCTGCTTTCCATCCTGCAGGCTGGACAAATTGGAAGTGACACCACCCCCCAGGGGCTGTTGGGCACAAACCTTATTGCCTTCCTGGGGTCACGTGGGTCGGGCTGTGAAAAATTCCCAGATAGAGTCCCACCCCCAGTCCTCATTCCAGGCAGTGCATGTGATGTCTCTCTCCCTCCCCCTTCCCCCTCAGCTATTAAAAACTCAAAGTCCAGGATGTGGTGATCTGTGTAAACATCCCAAGGCCTGGCCTGGCCTCCCCTGACAGACTGGGCGGTCCATGTCCCAGATGTGGTCTCCCTAAGCTGCTGCCATATGCTCTGCCAGTCCCTCTGCTAAAGCTCTACTGGCCCACCCTCTGCCCCAATGCTGCCCACTCAATTCTCACGTGTTGCCCATGTGCCAGTGGGCATCCTTCCCTTCTAGGTCAACATCTTTGTAGCCCAGGAGACAGCCCCAAGAAATAATGTGGGTATGAGGGGCCAGGGCACATTTGGAGTAGGCTGAAACATTTGCCCCCAATTGCCCCTCCTGACCCAACATGGAGCACACATTTTGAGACGATAGAGAATAAATAGATCTTCGGAGAAGATACTGGGAAGGACATATCCATGCATCCTTGTGACCTGTGCCCAAACCCACAAACCAGTCTTAGAATGTCCCTGCTTCCAGGGAGAGAGCAATGTTGATTTCTGACCCAAGGGTAAGATTTAACATGTAACCCTAGGAATTTCCCTCTTAGATTATTGGTTCCAGTGATCTACCTTGTCAGTATCTGACCCCTAACTCCATTATCCAATGGATTATCAACTTCTCTGAGCTTTATGTTTAAGGATCAAACACAAAGCAGTTATTAAAGACTTGTTCTGGGGATACAGGTACAAAAACACAGCACTCCCTACCCTCAGGGGGCTCACCTTCTAACAGAGGGAAAGATCCCTGGGTTTGGCAAGTCACCAGCGGACAAATGGAGAGAAGCACACCAAAGGACTCTCTCCAGAAGCAGCGTTCCTAAGGAGAGGCACCTGTTGGGTAAGGACAGCCTGGGATTGGCACCTGGAGTGGTTTCAGCCCCCAGGGCAGGTTGACCTCTGGAGGGGCACCTGTCTGGGGAAAGCGAGGCTGATGTGGTAAGAGGGCAGGCGGGAGGCTGTCTGCAAGGCTTTATCTGCATCACCAAAAAGACATTCCATTGCACCTGAGTGTGAACACATGTGGGCAAATGGTTTGATCTTAGAATGCTCCAGCTAATCCAGAAGAGGGGGCAATATTTCACCAGCACTTTCCATATACCTACCTGGGGAGGCTCAAGTTCCCAGAATGCACAGAAGGTGCTGCACTTTGGGGAGGGGGGGCACCCGGAGGCGATTTGTTCAAGGAGATTTCTGGTAAGAACAGGAAAGACGGGACTTCTGTGGAGTTTGACAGGGCTTGGTGTATCGTCACCTCAAGGGAGAGGACTATTGAGGTGACCTATCTCCCCAGTGCTTATATCCAAAGAGATGAGGAGAATCTCTGGTCCAAAGGAATGTGGATGAATCTGATGTAGGTGAGATGCCCCTCAGAGACTTCCCCACACACATACATACACACATTTCTGAGCAGAAGGGAGGACGTTGACATGCTGCTTGGGGACAGGAGGTAGCCCCTCTCCCTCCTGAGAGTCAGAATATTGCAGGTGGCTGGGACTGGCCTGAGCTAGGTCAGTTCCCCAGCACTGTTATGGTCCCATTTGTCCCTCTGGGTACAGGACAGAAACTGAGGAACTGGCCTTAGGTGCAGTCATTTGGGAAGTGATACAGCGAAGGCTGGGCAGGTAAAAGCTGATCTGGAGGAGAGGCACTAGACTGGAAAGCTGGCCTGGAGTTGGTGCTTGTCCTCTCCAAGAAGACCACGACATTAGGGAGTTGATGCCATGACATAAAGTGAATCGGATATGACTTGGCAAAGTCACCAGCCTCATTCTCACCTCCTGAGCCTTCTGGGTCTGGTGGCCACATATAGATCAGGATAACTTGGCCTGGGGTGACCCCATGTGTGGCACTAAATGATGGAGTTCTGCTAGACCCTCACCAGTTCTGACCAGAATCTACACCAGGTCCAACATTATATGTGGCAAACAAAACCCACAGAAACTAAGTCCAAATTCTCTCCCTAGAAAAATGATCTGCACTTATTTCTTAATAATTCTGGTAGCCAAGAACAACAGGGACAAGAGAGAATAGGGAATTGCAACACTCAGAGGTGGATGCCCATGATCCTCCAAAGTAGATCCATGAGACCACCTCCAGGGAGCTACCTTGCCTTCACTACACCAAATAAAGGGAAGCTTCCACGTGGTGCACAGAGAAATCACGGCATCCCATGGAGCAAAGCTTTCAGCCTAGCCTTGGCTTAAGGAATCCTGCTTCCAGTAGCTGCGGCAGACAGCACCAGATGCTGTTCCTCATGTGGGGGCCATGGCGCTCAACATGGTGGTCACCCACAACATCCCCTTCACTTGCTCTCCTTGCAAGCATGGTGTTTATTAGGAGTTCAGAGCCCAGCTGACAATGAGCGCCACATGGAGGGCTGAGTCGGGGATGGGATCAAGATGCATATTTGAGTTGAACCAACACCATTTCCAGATGCAAGACGCCATGACCTCACTGTGCCGGGCTGAGGGCTTGGAATCCCACGATACGGAGTTGGTTCTGTTTGCCTCGCTCAGACAACAGAGGTAAGGCACTGGACATGAGGGGGATTGGGAAAGGCTTTCTGCCAAAGGTGGGATTTTAGCTGGAATTGAGGAGGTTACACGGATGTGGTTGTTTACATATGATCTCCCCCATTAGACTGAACTCCTTGAGGGCAAGGACTGTCTTTGCCTTCCTTTGTTTCCCTTGCATTTAGAACAGTTCCTGCACATGTTTTGTTGTAGTTGTTTCAGTGGTGTCTGACTCTCTGTGACCATTTTGGGGTTTTCTTGGCAAAGATCCTGGAGTAGTTTGCCATTTCCTTCTCCAGCTCATTTTCCAGAGGATGAAACTGAGGAAACAGGGTGAAGTGATTTGCCCAGGGTCACAGAATTGGTCAGTGGCTAAGGATGGATTTGGTGTCATGAGATTTCATCTTTCTGATTCTAAGTACATCACTCTAGCCACTAGCTGCCCACTTGCATATAGCAGGTCTTACTGACTGATTAGCTCCTCCAGATGCATCTGGATGGTATAGAGGGCTATGTTCTGAAGTCACCTACTTTCTCCCAGGAAGAGCACATCCCTCCATCTGTGTCTTCATCCACAGATGTCGATGTTGCTCTCTGTCATTCTCCATCTTTCCCTGCCTCCAGCCCTCTTTCCCTTTTTCTTAGCCTTCTTCCTTTCCCTGCTCCTTCCTCACTCTCCCATAGCTCTAGTTTCTGTCCCCAGTAAGCTGGTTACAGGTTTGATTTGGGGAGAAATGTTTGGTACCCACTTTTCTTTCTATACCATTTTAGTAAATACTTTTGCTAAAAGCTAACTGAGGCTACTGGCTTCTGATTAGTGAGGCAGCACATTGGTGGAGGCTAAGGAGTGACAGCCCTTCAATCTCCTCCTAGAACCTTGTCTGCTAAGGTGGCTGTGAGTGGAGAGAGGGGTGCTACTGGGCTCTAAATGTGCAGTAATAAAGCACAGAATGATAGAATTTAGAGCTGAAGAGACCTTGGAGGTCATCTCCTCCAGCTGCCTTATTTTACATAGGATGTGGAAAAATAGGGATACTTAAACATGGGGGAATTTTGAGCTGATTCAACTATATAGAGAACAATTTGGAACTATGCCCAAAGGGCAACCAAACTGTACATACCCTTTGAGCCAGCAATTCCAGTGCTAGGTCTGTATCCCAAAGAGAGCAAAGAAAAGAGAAAAGGACCTACAGGTACAAAAAGATTTGTAGCAACTCTTTCAGTGGCAGCAAAGAATTCAAAATCAAAGGAATGCCCACCAATTGTGGAATAGTTCAATAAGCTATGGTAGATGGTTTTGATGAAATTCTATGTCCTATAAGAAATAATGAGTGGGGGGGAGGAGCCAAGATGACAGAGTAGAAAGTCACACATGCTCTAGCTCTTCCCCCACAGCCCATAAAATACCTTTAAAAAAATGACTCTCAACAAATTCTAGAGCAGCAGAAGCCATGGAATAATAGAGTGAAAGAGATTTCTAGCCAAAGGTAACCTGGAGGGCTGACAGGAAAGGTCTATCCCATGGGACAGTGAGCACAGCAGAGCCCAGCCCTGGCCTCATGGCACTGGTAGGAATAGGACCAGAACAGAGCAGAATCTCCAGCAAGGAGGGTCTCAGATCCCTCAACCCACAAGAGCCAAAGAAAGCTTCAAAGGTCAGTGAGAGGATTTTCCCAACTGGGTGAGAGGGGAGCAGAGTCCCCCCTCCCCCAGCATTGGCCCCAGGTAGCAGCAGTGGTAGCAGAGGTGGTGGCAGCTGCAGTGTCCATCTGGGAAGCACTCCCCCTAAAGTCCCTGGGGGAACTGAGCAGCTGATCTGAAGCTCAGCTCTGAGCACAGTCCTGGGATGAGGAGGAGCACTAAGACCCTCCTCTTGACAAAGGATTCAGAAGTCAAGTAACTGGATGGAAAAATGCCCATAAAAGAAGAAAAAAGATAAGACCATAGAAGGTTACTTTCTTGGTGAACAGGTATTTCCTTTCATCCTTTCAGATGAGGAAGAACAATGCATATTGTCAGAGGAAGGCAAGGCTTCTGCATCCAGTGCCTCCAAAATGAATATACAATGAGATCAGGCCATGGAAGAGCTTGAAGAGGGAATCAACAGCTTGCTAAAGAAGACACAAGAAAATGCTGGGGAAGATGACACCTTTAAAAATGACACTTTTAACTCAACTGGAAAAGGAGGTCCAAGGAGCCAATGAGAAGGAGAAGGCTTTAAAAAGCAGAGTTGGCCAAATGGAAGAGGAAGTTCAAGAGCTCACTGAAGAAAATAGTTCTTTAAAAATGAGAGTGGAGCTGAGAGAAGCTAAAGACTTTATGATAAACCAAGAAATTCCAAAACACAACCAAAAGAATGAAAAAATAGAAGATAATGTGAAATATCTCATGGGAAAAACAAATGACCTGGAAAATAGATCCAGGAGAGACAATTTAAAAATTATGGGACTACTTGAAAACCATGATCAAAAAAAGAGCCTAGACATTATCTTTCATAAATTATCAAGGAAAACTGCCCTGATATTCTAGAACAAAAGGGCAAAATAAATATTGAAAGAAGCCACCAATCACCTCCTGAAAGATACCTGAAAAGAGAAACTCCTAGGAATATTGTGGCCAAATTTCAGAGGTCCCAGTTCAAGGAGAAAATATTGCAAACAGGTAGAAAGAAACAATTTGAGTATTGTGGAAATGAATCAGGATAACACAGGATCTGGCCACTTCTACATTAAGGGATTGAAGGGCTTGGAACGATATTCCAGAAGTCAAAGGAACTGGGATTAAAACCAAGAATCACCTACCCAGCAAAACTGAGTACAATAATTAAAGGGAAAAAATGGTCATTCAATGATATAGAGGACTTTCAAGCATTCTTGATGAAAAGACCAGAGTTGAAAAGAAAATTTGACTTTCAAACACAAGAATCAAGAGAAGCATGAAAAGGTAAACAGAAAAGAGAAATAATAAATGACTTCTTCCTAAAGCTGAACTGTTTACATTCCTACATGGAAAGATAATATTTGTAACTCTTGAGACTTTTCTCACACTCACACAAGCACACACACACAATATAGGTTGAGTTGAATCAGAAGGGATATCTACGAACAAATAAAATTAAGAGGTGAGAGAGGAGTATATTGGGAGGAGAAAGGGAGAAATGAAATGGGGCAAATTATCTCTCATAAAAGAGATAAGAAAAATCTTTTTTAATGGAGGAGAAAAGGGAGGAGGTGAGAGTAGAAAAGTGAAGCTTACTCTCTTCACATATGGCTTAAGGAGGGAATAACATGTTCACTAAATTTGGTATGAAAATCTATCTTACACTACAGGAAAGTGTGCGTGTTCATCCTTCGTTGCCGAAGAAGACCATGCCATCAGACAAATAATGACGTGACTTGCACTTACTGTGTCTTGAGTGAGGCAGGGCTGTGCAGGACACCAGCCTCACTTCTCCTCCAGAGTCATCTGAATCCAATGACCAGACACTCATTAGGATGACTGGAGATGACCCAGGATGAGGCAATTGAGATTAAGTGACTTGCCCAAGGTCACACAGGTGACACTTCAGTGTCAAGTGTCTGAGGCGAAATCTGAACTCAGGTCCTCCTGACTCCTTCACTGATGCTCTATCCACTGCACCACTTAGCTGCCCCATTACAGGAAAGTAGGGGAGAAGGGGACAAGTGGGGTGAGGGGGTTGATAGCAGGGAGGGCAAATGGGAGAAGGGAGTAACTAGAAGTAAACACTTTGAGAAGGGACAAGGTCAAATGAGAGAATAGAATAAAAGGGGGACAGGGTAAGATGGAAGGAAACGTAGTTAGTCTTACACAACATGACTATTATGGAAGTCTCTTGCAAAATGACACATATATAGCCTGTATTGAATTGCTTGCCTTCTCAGTGGGTGTGGGTGGGAAGGGAGGAAGGGAGAGAAGTTGGAATTCAAAGTATTAGAAACGAATGTTGAGAATTGTTATTGCATGTAACTGGGAAATAAGAAATATAAGTAATGGAGTATAGAAATCTATCTTGCCCTACAAGAAAAGAGAGAAGATGGGGATAAGATGGGTATGACAGAAGGGAGGGCACATTGAGGGAAGGGGAATCAGAACACAAGGTGGGGGGTAGGGAGAGATGGAGAGAAAAACTGAAACTCAAAATTTTGCAGAAATGAATGTTGTAATTAAAAATAAATAATAAACAATAAATAAAGAACACAGCATTTAAAAACAAAAGAAATACTGAGTGGGATGATTTCACCAAAATCAGGGGAGACTTATATGAACCAGTGCAAAGTGAAGTGAGCAGAACCAGGGGAACATCATGCATGGTAACAGCCATGTTGGATGACGAGCAGCTGTGAAAGACAATTGCAAAGGATGCGTGAGGGAAAACTGCTTTCTCCCTGCAGAGAGAACTGACGAACTCAGAGCACAGACTGAAGTAGATCCTTTTACTTTCTTTATTTTTCCGTTGTGAGTTTTCTTTTGTAATATGGCTAATGCAGAAATATGTTTTGCATGACTGAGTACAATCTCATATTGTTGCCTTCGCAAAGGGATGGAAGGGAGAGAATTTGGAACTCAAAATTTTAAAAAATTCATGTTAAAATTTTTACACGTAATTATGAAATATTTAATGAATTAAAAATGTATTTAAAAATATTTCCTTGTGTATGTGCATGCTTGTTTCATCCCAGAAGAATGTAAGCATCTTGAGGTCAGGCATGGTTTGGAGTACAAGTGCCTATAAATGCTTGTTGGTGACATCATTCTTCACTATTTCTCAGAATCAAAGGCTTAGATTCAAAAGGCACACTGGAGGTCCTCAGCTCCCTCATCTTAAAGAAAAGGAAACTGAGGCAGGCAGACAGCAAATGGCTTGCCCAAGGTCACACAACCATTAAGTGCCAGAAATGAGACTTAAGGGAGGTCATTCAGAAGCTGATCCTGCTGCTCTGCTCTCTTCCCCACATGGTCTTGAAGAAGATAATACCCATTGGGTACTCAGAGTGGGGCTTTTCTAATTTCCCAGCAGTGGCCAACATGTTCCATCTGGTCCCAGGAGTCATCACGAGGAGCAGTGGTGTGCATGGGGAATTGGGGGAGAGGAAGTCACGAAGAACCTTTACAGTCAACGTTTGTCAGGATAAACCTTCCTGGTCCGGAACAGGCTGCCTCCAAAGATGGTAAACTTCATTTCCCCAAAGTGCTTCCTAAGGGTCTAGAAAGTCCCTTCGTTCCCATCCAAGGTGGCTTCAATGCCTTTCCCATCTGCCTGTCCCAACTCTGAGATCCTCCAATTTCATAGAAGATGATACCAGGTCATTTCCTACCCAACAGTGGCCTCCATGGCTCATTTCTGGAGTACATCTTCATGAGCCACCTCTATCGTGCTGCCCTGCAAAGGACAAGCTACCTATTTGTCGGGGCCTGGGAAGACCAGGCCCAGGCATTGGGAAGTTACTCAGACAGGGAACCCTGTGGGTCCTCAGCCCAACATCTACAGCTTATGAAAAGCCGCTTCCAATCTTCCACTTTCCCTCTGAGACATTTATTGTTGCAGGGGCAGGCAGGACATTTTCTTTTCGGTCCTCAGTCTGTCTTCTATTAAACCAAGGAACTCTAGAAATCAATAATAACCTTTTAGAGATGGACTTCTTCATAATTACACCCCTCCAAATCCAGGTAATTGTTTGCATATTTTTATACAGAAATAAAAACGTTGGGGGTGGGGAACTGGGTGGGAATGTCTCCAGTTGAGAATACAACTAACTCCTCCCCATGTAGCCTCAGAGATCAGGTGATGACTCACCTCCACCCCAGTTTTCTCCCTCAGAAGACAAGGAGCCCTGGCAACTGAGTTCTGATTTGGGGAGGGGGCACTCCTGACAATGTCTCTTCTGTTCAGCCTGGGGCTCTGAGAGCCAGGAGTTAAAAGGAATGTTCAGTTTCCGTCAAATCAATCTCTGGGCATCTTTCGGATGCTCCGGTGACATGACCCACAGGAAGTGGCCAACAACCCAAACGGGAGTGATCTCAGATCAAGAAACAACACAGACATGGTCCGGTGCAGACCCTCCATGAGCAGAATGAAAGGACAGCATCCAGAGGGGCCTCAGGCCATTTTCCAAGATGCCTCCTCTGGGCTCCCCATCTGTGTCCACTTATCTGTCCTCCTGGCAAGTGTGTGTGTGTGTGTGTGTGTGTGTGTGTGTGTGTGTGTGCGTGTAGGGGAGGGGGTGGGCAGGAGGAGGCCTGAGTGGGCTCAGGTTGCAGGCAGGTCTGAGGGAGGGTCTTGCTGTACAATGGAACCTTTGGCCTGGACCTTCTCAAACCAGGCAGCATAGGGCTGGTCTCTCCAGAGAAGCGATTGCCCCTGGAGGCTCAGCTGCAGGGGGGGATGGTTCATGTATCCTTTATTCAAAGTGAAAGACGCTAAGCAGACAACTTCAGGAGCCCTCTTGTTTGGGGAAAGAGAAAGGAAGATCTCGGAAACTGGAAAACATCCATGAAATTAGCTCGCAATCATGGCCAATCCTGCATCCCGCTGACAAGCTGCCCATCAGAGGAGTTCTGCTTGTTTACCCAGAGGCTGCAGGGCCTTCCTTGGCTCATGCTCAGCACCTGAGGCTACTTCAGTTTATCTTTTTTTAAACTGAAATAATCACGAACAAGGTAGCACTTTCCACCCTGGGGGCTCGTTGTTCCAGGGGTCTTGGACAGGCAGGGGATGAGAAAAGAATGCCACCAAAATGCAAAGTGTTGAAGCAGCCTCAGCTTTGAGTTGATTTCTCTTGTTGGGATGAATAAAAAGCCAGGCTTTTGGTCCTCAAATCACAGACTTTTTTTCATATTAATCATATTTCAAAAAAAAGCAAGGAAAAGAAAGTGAGATTATAGTTCAGTTTGCACTAAGAGTTTCTCAATTCTCTCTCTGGAGGTGGGAAGGTTGTTTCATCATGAGTCCTCTGGGATGGTCTTGGATCATTGTATTGAACAGAGAAGCCATGTCTCTTCCAGTCTATCATCATAACAATGTCCTCTCACCTCTTCTCATTTCACTTTGCATAAGTTCATGCAGAGTTTGTCTTTTCTTTTCTGAAACCACTTTCCTCCTCATTTCTTTATAGCGTCATAATAGTCCATCAAAACTGGTCCAGCCATTCCCCCATTGATGGGCATCCCCTCAGTTTCTAATTCTTGGCCACCACAAAAAGAGTTGCTTTTCCTTTTTCTTTGATCTCTTTGATACAGACCTAGTAGTGGTATTGATGCATCAAAGGGTATATAGTTCTTTGAGCATAGTTCTATTGCACTCCAGAATGGTTGGATCAGTTCACAGCAGTGCATTAGTGTACTTATTTTTTCCCTCACCCCCTCCAATATTATCCATTTCTGATATGTGTGAGGTGGTACCTCATGGTTGTTCTAATGTGTATTTCTCTAATCAATAGTGATTTAGAGTATTTTTATATGACTATAGATAGCTCTGATATCTGAAAACTACCTGTTCATATCCTTTGACAATTTGTCAAGTGGAGAATAGCTCTTATTTTTATAAATTTGACTCAGTTCAATACTCAGTGTATATTTGAGAAATGAGGCTTTCATCAGAGTAACTTGCTATAAATTTTTTTGATATTACTTAATTGTCTATGGTATATTTTATCAAAATGTAGTTTCCTTGATTATCTCTTTTGTTTAGGTCTGTTTTTGCTTTTGCTTTGTCTGAGATCATAATTACTACCCCTATCTTTTTTACTTCAGGAGAAGCATATTAGATTCTGCTCTCCTCCAGTCCTTTATTTTAACTCTATGTGTGTCTTTCTGTTTCAAGTGTCTTTTGCAAATAACATATTGTTGGATTCCATTTTCTAATCCATTCTGCTCTTTGCTTCTGTTTTATGGGCAGGGTCATCCATTCACATCCATAACGACTAACTGTGATTTCCCTCTATCCCATTACCTTTTGTTTCTTCTTTTCCCTTTCTTTTTATCCTGTCCTCCTCAAAAGTTTATTTTGCTTCTAACCACTGCCTCCCTTCACCTCCCTGCACTACAACCTCTTCCTCCCCTATCTCCCCAGTGGGTAATTTATATTTCTGTGTACAGCTGAGTGTGTGTGTATATGTGTGTATTGTGTGCATTTTTTCCTTCTTTGAACCAATTCTAATGAGAGGGAGGTTCAAGCATTGCCTGTCACCATCAACCCATTTTCCCTTCTCTGGTAAAAGCTCTTCCTTGCATGAATCTTTTATGTGAGAAAAATGTCCCCATTCTACTTCTTTCTTCCCCCTTCTCCCAGTGCATCCCTCTTTCTCACTCCTTAATTTTTAGAATCATTTCAATGTAATCAACTCACATCCATGCCATCGGTCTATATAAATTCCTTTTAGCTGCCCTAATAATGACAAAGTTCTTGGGAGTTCTGTGTATCATCTTCCCATGTAGGAATGTAAACAGTTCCACCTTATTGTGACCCTTAGGATTACCTGTTTATGCTTCTCTTGTGTCTTCTGTTTGAATGTTAAATTTTCTATTCAGCTCTGGTCTTTTCATTAGGAATGTTTGAAAAGTCTTTATTTTACTTAATATCTATGTTTCCCCTGAAAGATTACACTCAGGTTTGTTGGGTGAGTGATTCTTGGTCTTAATCCTAGGTCCTTTGCCTTCCTGAATATCATTTTCTGAGCCCTCTACTGCTTTAACATAGAAGCCACTAAAACTTGTGTGATTCTCACTGTGGCTCCACCACATCACAGAATTGGAGGGCTCAAAGGAGCTTGGCTTGACCCCAAAGGACTATACCCAATGGTTGTCCATCTTCTCAAACTGTACCCAAAGCTGCAGCTCTATGAGGTTGACTCAGTTACCTCCAAACTTCACAGATGTCTTGGGTGTGACTCCTCCTTGTCCCCATTGCATGGTGGCACCTGGTCCCTGGTGATCAGCAGGCCTTGTCACCAGCCTTGCCCATTGTTAAGACCTGACCTATCACTGGCACAGCCTGGAATCACCTACTTGCCATCCTTAGGTAGTAGGGGAGCATCCCTCTGTGGCAGGCAGAGCCTGCCCTCAGGCTGCAGGGATGCAGCTGGGGAGCTGGGGATGATGAGAACCACAGCTGGATAGTCACTTGTGGGAGCCATTGTAGACATGCCCACTGTAGACAAGCCTCTTGCTCAGGCCAGGGTTATGAGAAACTCCAGGCCAACAACGATATCCTGAACTCCACTGAGGTTTATTTGCTATCTGTATTGCCTAATAGCACCTCATGAAAAGCCAGGGCCATGGTTCTTCCTTCCGCTTGGCCTGTTTGTGAAGAGAAGAGAATGTACATGAGACACCTTCTGAGGATTTGGCAGATAATGTAAAATCGTTTATAAATCATGTGTTCGCCAAGTGTAGATCAGTGTTGGAAAGACCGCGATGGAGTTGGTTTCTATGAGTCAGGGGCCTTGGCCTCAGGGAGTGGACTCTAGTAGAAGCAGACAAGAAGCCCATGAGGGAGGGTTACAGCGCACCACATTCCAGAATTAGGGCTCCAGACGCTTTGCTTTTGTCTCCGTATCCCTTCCTCTGGATGGGCATGGTGACTAGTATATGAGGTGCCTCATAATCATCTTTTGAGGATTCAGTTGAAACAGTCTTCAGTAAAATCAGGAGTACGGAAGCACACTGCCATCTCTCATCCAATCCACATCCCAGAAAGAATCTGGACAAGGGGTCATCCAGCATCTCCTTCAAGACTTCCAAGCAAGAACTGGGAGCCATCTCCAAGGTCAGCTTGTTCCATTCTGGAAAAGCCCTGATGATTAGGAAATTCTTTCTGATATCCAACTTCTAAATCCACCTCTTTCCAAGTGCCCTTCCTCCCCCACCTCCTTTGCTTCTGATGCTCCCCCTAGGCCCAGATAATAGGTGCAATCCTGTGTCTACATGGCAGCCTTTCAAATATTTACAGTAGCTATCTACTCTTTTCCAGTCTGAACATATCCAATAACCTCAAGCAATTTCTTTAGAAGTGTTTAGATATAAAGCCTGTCTTCACCTTGATCTAATTCAGAGATGACGCTGGTGGAAGAATGAGGGAGCAAGATGACCGTTATAAATGTCAAGGAAGGGGAGGAGTTGGCAGGACTGGAAAGATGGAAACCCTGAGGGAAGGGGGTGACCACTCCCTCCTAGAGTTTGTCATAGATAAGGAAAGAAGACCAGGTTGAGTTTGCCATAGACCTCAGACTTCAGGAGAGCACGTTCCAAAGACAGCCAGGATCCCATGGACTACTGCATTCTGAGGGAATTGATGCAGAAGAGAATGAAGTGCTGAAGACACAAATACACACAGTCCAATGAGGAAGGGGGCAGTTCTTGCTTAAAGAGATTGATGTGAGATCTCAGGAACTCAGTAGCCCCCATCGTTTAAGAAGAGACAGACTGAAGGAAGCCAGGCCAGGCAGGTCCCTATGATTGCCAGGGAGGCAAAGGACAGCAGAAAGGAGGGAGGAAACATGTTGAGGCAAAGAGGAGGATCAAAGTAGGGGTGGGGCCTCTGCTGGGGCCCATGGGCCTCCGAGAGAGAGGCCTCATCCCAATTTTGGTTCTGCTTTTTCTGCCAGGGAGAATGTCCTTTGAACTGGAAATGATGGAACAGAAATGGCCCATAACCACATCAACCTGCACATGTTCGACCTAGAAACTGGGGTTCATCCCTCATCCTGCTTCTCCTCTGAATTCCCTAATTTCCTTCCAGAGCACTGCCATCCTCTTGGGCCCCTACATTCACAAACATGGTATCTCCCTCTCTCTTTCCTCTCCCTCACCACTCCTCTGAGTCAGGGTCTTGCTCTCCACATCTCTCCCATTCCCCCTCACTAGGTCAGGCCCTGCTCACCCGCCTCCTGAACTGCTGAAGTAGCACCTCTCAGGGAGTCTTTCTGCAGCCTCTCTCTTGCACACCTCTGGACATCACATTGAGTTCCCCAAGGACATTCCCCAAGGACCGATCTAACCCTGTCACCCCTGCTCAAGTTGCTTGGAGACGTCTTGGTGAGCTCATTAAACCCTCCTACCTTCATTCTCTATAGAGAGGGCTGCAGCTAGCCCTTCCCCAGCATGTTCCTCCCCCACTTCCTGGCCTTGATCCTCTGTACCTCTCCTTGGAATCTCCAGCCTCCTCCCAGACTCAGCTCTACTTCTTGACCCTGTCAGTGATGAGGGCTCCTCACACACTCCCAACTTCGTACTAGTTTATCAGTGCATGTGCTGTATATCACAAGAATATAGACCTCCTAAGGGAAGGAATATTCCCTCGCTCCTCTCCTGCTAGACCACTCATATTCCCTTACTCCTCTTGTGGTGGCTGACTCAGCCCTTGTCTCTCCACCCATTCTGACTGATGTTCATCCCCCTTCTCCATCCTTTAGTTCTGCCAACAAGAGCCATGACTCCTGGAGGAGGTGATCAATGTGCCCCATTTCTAAGGGCCCTCTCCTGGCCCCTACTCATTTTGTCTAGTTCAGTGTCCTTGAGGACAGAGGCCATCCTTGCTTTCATATTTCTATCCCCAGCATTTCATGCCATCCTTGAGACATAGTGTTTAATAAACACTTTTCTTCCCCTTTGTTCCTTCCTATACACAGAGCATAATGCTTGGCACCTCGTAGGCATTTGACAGGTGCTTGTTGATGAACCTCACACAAGGAGGCTCATCTGCCTGGCCTCCCTCCCTGGGGCCCTGGTGGTCTGAGAGCCGGCACTGGGACCATGCCCTCTTTGCTTGTCTGCTGGGCATGCACAGAATCAGGAAGGGCCATTACTGGCTCTACCGCACTTCCAATTATCCCTTGTTTCAAGGATTCCATGGCCATGAGAGCCAGAGAGAGGCAAGTAGGGATGGGCCTGGAAATTGGTGCTCGAAATATAAACCCACATAGAAACAGATTGTTCTGAACAGGCTCCAAGCGTAATGGACTTTCCCGCTGTGTGGAAGCGATGGGAAGGCAGCTAATGGGAATCACACAGTTAAAGTCTTGGGAAGCCACAGGGGCAGAGGTAAGAATCTGATGAACTATCAAGAGGGAGATGCCAAGTGCTAACAGAGTGGCTTCTTTTTCCCCTCCTATTAATAGAATTGCCCCATTAGTGCCGTGGTGCTGGTGATGTGTGCAGCTGCTTTGTGTGGTTGCATGTGTGCAATTTGTATTATAGGCTTGCATTGCGTGGCTGTGTATGTGATTTGTGTGTGTGTGGTTGCACTGTGTGACTGTATGTGTGGGGTTCATTGTGTGGCAGTATATGAGATTTGTATTGTGGGATTGCTCTGTGTGACTGTGTATGTGATTTGTGTGTGTGGTTGCATGTGTTTTGCTGTGCGTGACTGTATACATGTGGTTGTTATGTGACTGCATTTGGGAGATTGCCTTGTGTGGTTATGAGTGTTAGCATGTGTGTGAGAGGTTACATGTATGTGATCTTGAGCCCTACGAAACCTGTTTCTCATGGCACTCCTTCTGATAGTTGCATTAGGAATGACCTCTGCGTACTCGGGGTCTTTGGCTCACAGGACTATGAGCTGAGAAAGCCTTTAGGAGCTCCTCAAAGAGCAAACTGAGGCCTGGTTTCATGTGTTATCATGCTACAGGCACAAAAATATTATGTATATTCACATAAGAGAATCCAGGAACAGAGGGTCAATCCTGGTATGCAGCCAGGCCTCGGCCGATGGAAACAGTATTTTCCCAGGAACATATGTCCAATCACCAGGACAGACATAGGGTAAAGAGAGTCCAGAAAATAGATCACAGGAGTCATAGACTCTGTGAGATCTTAGGGGGCACTTTGTGGGCCAATCTTTCATTAGATCTGGGAGGCAGTGGCTATTCTTGTCCCTGAGTTGGAGAGAGGCTAAGTGACTTTCCCAGGGTCATGCAGCTGGTAAATGTCTGAGGTCAAGTTGGCACTCAAGTCTTCCTGAGACCAAGGCTATGCCTTGTCACCCCTAGCCTGGCCCAGAACCACGATCCATTGGGAAGGGGGAAGTCAGTTGCCTAGATGTCTGCTCGAACCCCCTCTCTCTGCCCTGGGGTGACAATCAGTGGAGCCGTAAGGGGCAGGGAGCTCTCCACCCTAGAACTCATGGCAGAGGAAGTGAGAGAGGCTGGGCATAGTCTGCCTCCAATGAGCAGATTTCAAACTATTCAGAACAAGAACAAGAGGGACCCCAGGGCCTCCAATGATCCAGAGGAGATCCGTTCAGGAGGGAGTGCCCTGAAGAATACGATTGAATGATTCCCATTAGGGGGGATGAGTGTGGCTAAAAGGGGCTGAATGGATGCTCAAGGTCCTCACCAAGCAGGGGAAAGACTCCTACAGAAGATGGCACGAAGCCTGCAGTCCCAAGGGCCAGAGACCAGAAGGAACTGAGGCTGCTGTTGGAGAAAGCAGTGACGGCCAGAGGTCAAACACAGTGTATTGGCTGAGAGGGAGGGAGAGCATTGGAGAGCACTCACCTGACCCTGAGGCCTCCAGGGCCCTTGATGAGCTATCCTCAGCCCACAGTGGTGAGAGACTTGGAGTGACGGAGCCCCTTCCCCGATTCCAAAGCATCTTCCAAGGATGGGAGAGGTGCTATGTAAAGTCTCTGGGACAGGGAAGGGGGAAAGGGGAAGATTAGGTTCTGCCAGACAATGGCCAAGGGTCCTGTCATCCACTGCCAAAACTCTGGGCTGACTAAAGGGATTCTTAACACGATGGTCAGAGAAGCAGGAATCCCAAAGAACCTAAACAAGTCAGGTTAGCTTTGGTCATCCCCTGACCTCCAGGGTTAAATGGGCTAATGGTTCAGGGATAGCTTCCTGTGGAAAGACCAAGGCAGGTGGGCCACCCAGCAGGTGGATGCAGGTCTGTGTCAGGGGCTGGTCCCAGAGTTGGGCTCACAGCAACTGATCAGTGCAAGCTGTGAGTGAGGCCTCTGGTGTATCACCCCCAAAATGAATACATGGCCCTCTGTTCAACACTTTATCACCCCAGAATGATAGTGAGTGGTTTGTGAGTTGAGAGTGACCTCAGAGACCCTCTAGGCAAAGTAATTCCCATTACTACACACCCAATAAGTTCATCCAACAAGGGAAATCTGCCATTTCCCAAGAGAGCCCATTCCACTCTGAGGAAGCTCTCATGCCTCAGTTTATCTCTTTGTAGGTCCCACCTACTATTTCTCACTCTGCCTAGTCTCTTTGATACTTGAATGCTACTGTGGTTCAAGAAATGAAAGGGACAGTTTCTGAGGAACCTGGGAAGACTTGTATGAATAGTAACATGGTCAAACCTGTGCCTTAGGAATATGAAATTGGCCACTCTGGGATGATGGGTTGGTGACAGGACAGACTGAGGCAGAAAGACTAATGAGGGGCTCCTACAGCCAACCAGATGAGAAGTGAGGAAGGCCTGAACCAAGACAAAGGGGCTGTTTGATAGATGCTATGGAAATAAAGTTACCAAAATCAGACAACTTCTTGAATCTGGTGAAGGGCAAAGATTGAAACAGCAAGTGTTAGTCCAAATTATAGACCTGCATAATGGGAAGGATGGGGGTGATTTCATCAGAAATGGAGAATTTGGGAAGAGGGATGGATCTGGGAGAGATGGCAATAAGTTCTATTTTGAACACATTGCATTTGAGGTGCCTACAGGACATCCTCTTGAAAATGTCCAAGACACAGTTGAGGCAACAGGGCAGCACAGTGGGTTGAAGGTTGGACTTGGACTCAGGAAGATCTGAATTCAAATTCCGCCTCAGATACTGACTACCTATGTGACCTTGGGCAAGTCACTTAATCTGTCTCAGACTCAATATCCCCATCAATAAAATGGGCATATTCACGGAACCTCTTAGGGTTACTTTAAGGATCAAATGAGGCAGTGTTTACATGTCTTAAAGCACCATCAATATTAGCTATTGTTATTACATGGTTGGTAATGTGGTACTAAAGCTCAAGAGAGAGACTAAGGCAGAAATGGCAATTAAAAGATCATTGACAACCTTGGAAATCCCAGGTTTAGTTCAATGAGGAGGCTGAAAGCCAAATTTCTAGAGGTAATAAGTGAATGAAAGTAGGAAATAGGGACAATGAATGTCAGGATTTGAATGGCTTTCTCTAAGAGTTTGGCTAAGAGAGGGAAAAGAGACATTGGCTGATCTCTTCTAACATCAGTCCGAGAGGATGATTAGATCAAATGAGGGTTTTTTTAAGGGTGGGGAAGATGCGGACGTGTCTGTAAGCAGCAGAAGAGGAAACAGTGATTAAGCAAAAGTTGAAAACTAGTGGAAGGAAAAGGAAGGAGGGATGAAAGAAAAGGAGAAGGGAGAGGAGGGGGAGGTAAGGAAGAAAGGAGGCAGTGAGAGGGCAAAAGAAAAGAGAAAAAGAAGGAGGGAGGAAAGGAAGAAAGAAAGGATTTATTAATCTGTAAGTGTTTTTATTAAGGATTATTAGTAAATATGCCAGGTACTGTGCTAAGTACTTTATGATATTTCATTTTAACATCACAGCATCACTGGGAAGGCAGCACTATTATTATCCCCATTTGACATTTGAAGAAATAGTAGCAGCCAATTAAGTGACTTGCCCAACTAGTGTCTTGTCTGAGTCCAGATTTGAACTCATATCTACCTCACTCCAGCCCCAAGACACTCTCCACTGTGGTAGCCTCTGATCCTATGCTCTGGGGTGCACAGTGAGTACACAAGGTGATGGAATGTGTCCTGGAGACTCACATTCTGTTCTGGATACCACAGTTTATGAAGGTCATTGGCAAACAAGTAAAGGTCCAAGAGAAGCCTGGAGTTCATGTCATTTGATGATGGGCTGAAGGGCATGGGTATGCTTAGCCTGGAGAAGAGAAGACCAGGGAAACCTGATGGCCATGTTTGAGTCTGGGAGCTGTACCCTGGAAGAGGGCTAGCCTCGATCCATTTCTCCCTGGAAGGCAGAACCAGGAGCCTAGGCAAAAATAAAGCTCAGCATCTGGGGAACTTTTGGATAGGGACATGGGCTGAGTAACCCAGACATACACCTTCCAACTAAACCTTAGTGACCAACAGACACCTTGTGAGAGGGGCAGGTTCTTCCTCAGGCAGCTAGGTGGTACAGTGGATAGAGCACCAGTCCAGGAGTCAGGAGGACCTGAGTTCAAATCTCACCTCAGACACTTGACACTCACTAGCTGTATGACCTTGGGCAAGTCACTTAACCCCAATTGCCTCATCCTGGGTCATCTCCAGTCATCCTAATGAGTGTTTGGTCACTGGATTCAGATGACTCTGGAGGAGAAGTGAGGCTGGTGACCTGCACAGCCCTCCCTCATTCAAAACAACGTCAAGTGCAAGTCATGTTATCATTTCTCTGATGGCATGGTCTTCTTCAGCAATGAAGGACCAACACATACACACATACACACACACACACATATAAGCAGTGACTGAGAGATACCTTGTGAGAGGAGCAGGTAGGGAAGTTTCTTCCTCAGGTGTGGGTGAGAGAGCAGAATTCTACATTGCTCAGTTATGTAGACCGTGACAAGGCTACATCCTTGTGCCCCACAGGAAGAGACTGGACATGGAACCAAAGGACTTGAGTTCAAATCCTGTCTTTTCTGTTTATTGCATAGGAAATGTAGGACAAGTCACCTTGCCTCCCTCAATTTCCACCTCTGAAAAAAAAGGACTTGGATTGCCTGCCCTCTGAAGTCCTTCCAGCTTTAAGGGTAAACATCTATATTCATAAAGGGGGGTGGGGGTGGGAGGAGGGATGGTGCCACAGAACCTAGAACACTGAATCTAATCAGGAAGATCTGACTTAAAATCCTGCCTCATATACTAGCTTTGTGACCCCAGACAAGTCATTTAACCTCTGTCTGGCTCAATTTCTTCAACTCTAAAATGAGAATAGTAGTACCTACCTCAAGGAGTGTTGTGAGAATTAAGTGAGATAATATTTCTAATGTTCTTGTGTTAGAATATTATAACCCAACAACATTAGTAGTTATTGCTTATTATCAATATTATTGTTTACAGCCCCATTATTAATGCTTGAACCAGGGTCTCCTTTCTTCCAGCTAGGAACAAAGCCTTTAGTTTTCACAGAGCTCTTCTCTCCTCTTGCCTCGAACCCGACAAAGCCTCTCTGACCCCTCATCGGCTCAGCCCTCTGGGACCGTTAGACAAGTGAGCCAAATACAAGGCAAGCTTCTGCTTGGTGGCCACCACTAAGCTCCCTTCCCAGGTGGGTCAGTCCTCCAGTTCAGGCCAGAGGTGTCCAGCTAGAAGGGTGGTGGGTCTTCTGGTCCTGTCATCAGGCTGTGGGATCCTAGGACATGGCTGCTGCTACAATCATTGATTTCGAGGTGGAAGGGGCCCTACAGACAGAGATCAACCCCTTCATTTCACTGAGGAGGGGGAACTGAGGGCCAAGGAGTTCAGGACTGGCCAAAGGTCAGTGCTTGGCATATCGGAAGTATTTAAGGGTTTGTTGACTGACTGGCTGGAATGTGAACCAGGGACATTTGCACCAACTCTCTCATGGGTTTGGCCTCCATTCAGGTCTGGGAAGGGCTCACTCCCATAAACCAAGGGGGGCACATTGCACATTTCAGGGAAGGACTGAGCTCCCCAATCGCGGCAAGGCCAGGACCCTGGGAGAGGCCAGTGCTCTCCACGTCTTCCTTCCCCAGTGTGGCGGTCAGACCTGCCCACAGGGATGCCAAGAGCCCCTTGCGCTCTGACAGGGAGGCCAATGGCTCCAACTAGCATGTCTACCCAGTCTCCAAAGGAAACTCTCCAGCTGGAGCCAGCTGGAGGTGGGTGGTGAAAATCACTTTTGACAAGAAGAAGCCCGCGGAAGTGGCGTGAAATCACGGCCTCTCCACAGTGCCCAATTTTCCATCTTCAAAGTCCTTGTGGACCAGTCCTTAATTACAACCCAAGGAAGGAATCCCACGAAAGTCAGATTCAAATGTTTTACTCTCACCTCAAACAACCTTTGCTTCACAAATCCCGAGTCACCGATCCAAGGCCGGGAGGGATCTGTGCGCTTTGGCCCGGGGCCATGGCAGATTGTCTGCTAGCAGGGCTGAGAGCCCTGCATCGTGTTGGGGGAGGAGAAAGCTTCATTTCATGGCTTTCATCCATGCTTTGTACATGGACTGGGCAGGGTCAATCAGTCAAACAATTATTATGCTATGTGCCTATCAATGTATTCAACACTGCAGATGGGGGAGGGGAGAGGGCAAAAAATGTGGTCCCTGCCCCCCAGGAGCTCTGGTTCTAATGGAGGAGATGTCATGCAAACAACCAGGGACATTCTAGATAACGAGGCACTACAAGACAGCCTTCAAAAGGGAGGCTGTCAAAGTGAGGGAGCCGGGGAAAGGCCCCCTGCCACAATTGGGAGTTCAGCGGAGTCCTGGGAAGCTGGAATTCTAGGGGGTGCTGAGGAGGAGGGAGAGTGGAGAGCCAAAGGAGTGGAGTCAGGAGTAGGAGGGAATGATTGTGCGTGGGCCAGTGTAGAGTGGCAGAGCTGAACTTAAGGAGGATTCCTTTGGTGGCTGATGGACTGGAGGGGGAGAGACTGAGGCAGGCAGAACCCCCTCCACCACCAGCTACTGCAAGAGTCCAGGAGGGAGGGGATGTGAGGGACCAGGGTCAGGGGAGGGTCAGATGAGGAGGCATGTTGGAGGGAGGTTGCAAATGTGAACTCCACAGATCTGGGCAACAACTTGGATGTAGGGGGCAGGGTTCGAGAGAGGAATCCAGGGTAACTCCTTAGGGTTTGTCTGGGGAGTTGGGACTCCTCAAGAATAAGAAACATGGAAAGAGAGGATGGTTTGGGGGAAAAACAACTAACTGTATTTGTATTTTGAATAGCTTGAGTCTGAGATGTCTACAGGACAGCTAATTTGAGACAGCCAAAAGCCAATGGGTGGTGTAAGACTGGAGCTCAAGAGATAGGTTAGGGCTAGATAAATAGATCTTGGAATAATCAGCACCGAGGTGATCACTGAACCCACGAGAGCTGGTGAGATGTTTGAGCAAGATGTGCAGAGGGGAAAGAGAACCTTGGACAGAGCCTCCAGGGATGCCTACAGGGAGTGGACGTGACTTGCACGGAGAGCCAGCACGAGACTGAAGAGCGACCACAAGTAGATAAAGGTTAGATAAAGGGTGGGGATGACAGGGATGACAATCTGCTAAAGAAGATAGGGTGGGTGGGATGGAATCACTTGTGCAAGTAGAGGGACTGGCCTTGGTTGGGAGGAAGTCCCCCTCTTTATGTGAGACAGGTAAAAGGGAGATAATGGGGAAGGTGTCTGAGTGATGTGAGGTGAGAAAAAGGGGAGAAGAGGGAGTCCTCAGTGGATAGTCTCAATTTTTGCAGGATACTATAGGATCAGGTTCTCAGCTGAATCAGTGGGGGACAAGAGGGTCAGGGGTGGCATGAGGAGGAAGAACCACCAGGGTGAGTAGGACAGGAAGTCAAATCAAGAGGATATTGCCTTGTTCTGGTAAGCACTTACTTGAAATCACATATTATAAATTTAGGGTACACCAAGTCAACCCAGTTCCATGGCTTTCTCTATCTAGCTCTGTTCAACAATATGTCAATAGAAGTGAAGGAGGTGGATGGTTGGGGTTTGGCACAAAATGATTGATGGTAGGATGAGGAGGGTACCGGCCTGGGGGATTGTTGAGGGATGGAGGGACTGGAGGACACAGTGAGGATGAAGAACAGGGTGGGGTTTTAAGGCAGAGGGAGAGTTGGCATGACCAAAGATGATGATTACATAAAGAAATTTCACATGAATATGGAAGTGGAACCATGGTGAGCGTGGGCCAGATCAGAGGCATGAACATCTCTGAGTGTGGCTGTGAGGGAGTGGAGGAGTGAGGGGGTCATGGCAGTGAGAGGACAGAGAAGCCAGGGGACTCCAGTTTGGTTAAGAACACATGTTAAAGCCAGGGACAATTAGAGTTTATTGAAAATCCTTCTGAAGGCTCCGGGCCAAAGCATTCCCAGCAGACTCAACCTGGACTTTGATTTGGATCAGGCTAGCCCTTCTCCTGGCTCAGGGCTTTCCTGGCTATTGGGCACCAAGGATGTTAATGCCCGCTTCCTTCCTTTGCTCTTGTTTCTCTGAATGAAATGATCGTTATTCAGTTAATCTTTGTCAGCCCATGGAGGTGGGCTTCATCATAGAGGCTCCCTAATTATTATTCAGGTACATCTTGAAATCCTTGCAAATGTTGTCCAATTGTGACAAATTCCTAATGAAGAAGGGCCTGCTTAATTAGGGAGTAAGAGCAATTAGCTTGTCAGCCTTTAATTCCAGCAGTCCCAGGAGAAATGCTTCATTGGGGGATTCTTATCATGGCCGCTATTGACCTTTAAACCCTCCTCGCTCCGGTCCCCGTTGTTTAATGGAAAGTCACTCATCTTGTCAGGCTAATCACGGGGATGATGCTGTCCATGGCTGGGATTTGCCATGTTGTTTTCCTAACGCTAATTTTAGAAGGTCTAAAAATAGATGAATGGGCCTATTTTGGATGCACTCAAAACCAGGCAGCCCAGGTGGCCAACCCCCAACAATGGCAGCCCTGTTGCCCACCTCCTGAGCCTCCTGGTCTGGACCTCGTTAGCCCCACTAGGGCCTTTCTCCCAGGATGGTAGGCTCGTTAGGGAAGGGTAGGGGCCAGCCATAGCCCATGACTCACATTAGGGGACAAAGGAAGAAACTGCTTCCTTAAAGGGGCTGGGAGCCAGGGAACAGGACACTCCTGTCTCTGCATCAGCAAAGGCACTAAACCCATAAGCTGGCAGAAAAGTGATTTCCTAGGTTTGGTGAAGTCCAGGTGATCTAGGCCCAGGAAAACAGCTTAGGCAGAGATGACAAGAAGCCCCAAACTTCTGTATATCATATAGTTTTTCAATTGGACACAATCCCACATCTAGACCCCTGTGGGCTAGATTGTTTGATCAAAATCCAAATACTCTGGAGGCTCTCCATTCCCTTCACTGGTATACGTAGCCATGCTCCTGCCTCCTCACTCTGTGTGCACTCAGGTTTTGTGTCCTGCTAAAAATCTTCCCTAGAGAGTGGACCCTGAAAACACTGAAGGCTTTCTGCCACCATGAGGTGGTTATCCCAGAACCTTCTCCTATGACTGGCCCATAGACTTTCTTGTTATACAGAGGCAGCTGAGTGTTTCAATGGATAGAGCTCAGAATCTGGAGTCAGGAAAACCTGAGTTGCCTTCTGCTTCCGACACCTTGTGACCTTGGGCAAGTCACCTCACCTCTGCTTGCCTCAGTTTCCTTATCTGTACAATGAAGACAAAATTAACACCTGCTTCCCACATGTGTGAGGCTGGAATGAGATCATAATTGTAAACACATGCCACAGCGACAGGCACATAGTAAGGCTAGCATTATTGTCATACACATTTTGACAACCGTTTTTTATGACACTTCTTGGTTGAGAGCTGGCAATGCACCACAGCCTGCCTATGTCCACCGGGACTTTCTAGAGCTTTCTCAGATGATCCCCAGGTCTGGAGGGCCCCAAAAGATGGCCTTTGACAGAAAGGGGCTCCAGGGTTAGCCTGCTCATTGTTGCCAGCAAAGGGAGGACTTTGGAAGCCAAATAACATCTGTATGATTGCAGCAGCAATGTTAACATTCAGAAGCAAATCTTCATCCAGGACTTCAGACTTTTTCCTTTTTGGCTGCCAGGGAGTTTGGGGCAAGGTCTTCCTGGTCTACTTGGTCACACCTGTGGTCCCTCTTGCTTCTGTTTCTGAGACCAGGAATTCTTGTTAATTTTTACTGGTTAAAGCAGGTCCTCTAAGACCCCCTGCCAGGCAACATTTGGGTACTGCACTCAGCCCAGGGCCAGCAGCTCTGGACACCAAAGAGGGGCCGTTGTCCGTAGTGAGCCAGAGCGCTTCCTGGGATTCTCTAGAGGAAAACCCAACTGTCTTGGTTTTTTCATTTGACAGTCACTGCCGGTCCAGTGAGCTGCCTCAGAAGGCCCAGTCAGGTCAGCTTCTGGCCAAGAGGAGAGGCTCCTAGAGGCTGCTGCTGTCCAGATCCAGACTCACTTCTGGGCCATGTAGACCTTATGGAGAGGAGGCAGAGGAGAGGGGGACAGGGAAAGCCCAAGGGATTCTGGGTGTATCCAGCTTAGAGATGAGACCCTGGCATGGGGAGAGAAGCCTCTATGGGTGGAGTAGTAAGGGGTGTTTGGGGAAGGGGAATTAGGCTTGCCCTATTTGGACCCAGAGGGACCCAGGAGGAGGGGGAGGCTGTGGCTAAGCTTACTGACCCTGACAGCCAAACAAAAGGTGTAGCAAACCTCCTAAACCTTGAGCATCCAGAGTCACTGACCTATCCTTCGTTCCTTCCCGACCATTCATTCGTTGCCATAGCTCTCACTGGCAGCGGTAGGGGCAGGGGAGGAGAGCAGGAAGGCATCCCAGAGCCTGCGCAAAGTCTGCTCTGTGTGGCCTGTGGAGGGCAAAGGGACCCCTGAGCTGGATCTGAAAAGAAGGGGCGTATGTCACTGTAGAAAGAACGGGATGGGGACTACAGAGCCAGGAGAAAGGGCCTTGAAACCAGGCTGAGAAGGCGGCTCTGAGGGAGCCTGTGGAGGGCCTGGAATCGAGTCTCCTCCCTGGAGAGCCTTGAAAACGTGAGTCCTTGGGGGGCGTCGGTGGGCCCAGGCAGGTTTCAGCGAACCGCCGTCCTGGCCCCCTCTCCGCCTTACAGCCCACGAACCCTTACACAGCAAACAAAAGCCACTCGCCAGTGGAAGGCTGAATGGGGGGTCAGTGTGGGGGTCAGTCCGGGGAGGGGGGAAGGGAGGAGGGAGCACCGCACTCCAGGGAGGCGTCCCAGTGAGAGGGAAAGGGTGCAGATGAAGGGAGGGGCC
Source organism: Bettongia penicillata ogilbyi (assembly GCA_023548195.1). Classification (NCBI taxonomy): domain Eukaryota; kingdom Metazoa; phylum Chordata; class Mammalia; order Diprotodontia; family Potoroidae; genus Bettongia; species Bettongia penicillata. The sequence continues at coordinate 1,203,595 of JAJHZJ010000095.1, read as the reverse complement.
GAGAGAAGCCACAGGGCCCCTCCAGCCCCACTACACCTGCACAGAAGGAGGCTATCCACGACTTTGGAAAAGACTTCGGGAGCCCAGCTCGAGATCCGACGGGGCAGAGGAAGGCTTCAGCCAGCCGGGCATCCTCCGGAGCTCTCGCGTCTGGGTCCCTGCTCCTCCCTCCCCTCCCCCACCAGAGCGGCGCACTTAATAACGTCTGCGTTTAACTTCATGATCTTTTCATTCTTCCAAAGGGAGAGGAGACAAGAGGCGCCTCCATTCGGGATCAGATCCTCACCGACCGAGAGACGCTGTTGGGCTAGAAATCGCGGAAACGTCGGGGATGTGCGTTGGGGCGGGGCGCGTTGCTCCTCTCTAGAGTTTGACACAATCTTGCTCTTTTACAAATGTTCATGTGAATTAATGTAAGTATTTTACAAATATATCCTCCCTACAGCCCTGAGAGGTAGATGTTATTATTATCTTCGTTTTACAGAGAAGGAAATCGAGGCAGGCTTCGGTTAAGTAACTTGCCCAGGTTTACACCACCAGTCAGGGTTTGAACTCAGGTCTCTCTGACCTCAAACCCAGCGCTCTATCCACTGCACTACCTAGCTGCCTCTGGTAAAGAAATGCAGTATAGTTTGGGGAGCATATTTCAAAGACTTCAGAAGAAGGATGGATAGTACTATTGACTAAAACATACAAAGAGAGAAAGAAAGAGAATGGAGAGAGACAGAAGAGAAAGAGGACAGAGACAGTGTGACAGAGAGAGACAGACAGGGAGACAGAGAAAGTTTTAAACATAATGGAGGGAGGGAGGCACTTCCCTACAAAGGGGGTAAAGGAGATGCCTCCTGTAGGAGGTGGTGCTAAACAGAACCAAGAAGAAAGAGTGGCAGAGGACAGAGGCAGTGGCATTCTAGAACTGGAGGATGGTCAATGCAAAGACACAGTCAATGTATTGATTTATAACATATCAAAGGCAGCCAGTGTAACTGCAGATAGAGCACTGGGGCCTGGAGACAGGAAGACCTGAGTTCAAATCCAGCCTCAGATACTTCCTAGCTGAGTGACCCTAGGCAAGTCACTTAAATCTATTTGCCTTAGTTTCCCCATCTGTAAAATGGTGATAACAGCACTGACTTTGCAAGCATTTTTGTAAAGATCAAATAAGATAATATTTGTAAACACACTTAGCCCAGTGACTGGCATGCAGCTAGTGCTACATACCTGCTTATTCCTTTCCCTTTCTCCTTTCCTCCAATGTCAAAGCCAGAAGGAGAAGCTCTGGTCCCATGGGGGGATGCCAGAGGAAGTCAGTGCAGAGGGGTGTGAACCCAGAAAACCAACCACCTGACTTGGTTCCTTCAGTCCAAGCCCAGAAGAGGATGGATGCTGGTGGGGCTGATCCTGTGGGCATGTGCTCAGGGCACACCAAGACTGGTGAGGGAGGCAAAGGGCAGCAATTACTAGTCTGATTTTGGGGAATGAGGAGGGCTGGGGAGGGGACACCAGAGAGGAGGCTGAGAGACAATGGTCTTTAAGCTGGTTAAAAACCACCAAGACCAAGTCAGAACAAGGAGATGCCAAGGCAGGATGCTGGAGGAGAAGTGAACTTCAGCACACAGGAACTGTCCTTGATGAATGACAATGTCCTGATGACTCTGCTGCCTGCCCCCACCCCCACCCCCAGGCTCTGGAAGAATGAAAAGTAGCAAGTGAATAAGCATTTATGCAGCACCTGCTGTATGCCTCCTCCCACTGTGGTGAGCAAATACTGTCATTTAAGACTCACAACAACCCTGCAAAGTAGGCGGTGTTGTTGTCCCCATTTTACAGCTGAGGAAACTGAGTCAAGAAGATTCAGGGGCTTGCCCAGGATCACACAGCTAGGAAGTGCCCGAGGTTGGATTTTAATTAAGTTCTTCCTGACTCCAGGTCCCCCCCACCCCAGATGCCTCTTGACAGAGCAGACTTCTGGGCCTACCTGAGTAAGAATGAGATTTAAAGTGATGAATGGAAAACCCTCTGTTGTTGTCCAGTCATTTCCAGTGGTCTAACTCTTCTTGTGACCCCATTTTGGGTTTTCTTGGCAAGGATACTAGAATGATTTGCCATTTCCTTCTCCAGATCATTTTACAGATGAGGAAACTGAGGTACACAGGGTGAGGTGACTCATCCAGGGTCACACAGCTAGGAAGTATGTATGACCAGATTTGAACTCAGAAAGATGAGTCTTCCTGATTTCAGGCCCACTTGGCACTCTATCCACTCTGCCACCTAACACTTACTTGGGTTTAAGAAATCATATTCACAAAGGCAAGATAGGAAAGAAAGACTCAGAGAAAAGTGTCTGAAAAAGTTCTGGGGGTCTTAGTGGACTGCAAGCTCAAGATGAGTCAGCAATGGGATGCAGCAGCCAAGAAATGGACTATGGTGTCAGGCTCCATTCAAAGAGACATCATCACCAGGATGAAGGCTTGGTCAGTCCTCTGTACTGTGTCCTGGTGTAATGGGAAGTAAGTTAGGATCTTTTACTGTTTTTGTTTTAATATAATTAAGTGCCTGATTGAATCTTGCCTTTATCAATCAAGAGTCTTTGCTAGGAGTAAAGTACAGAAAGAAGAGTTTGTTTAACTAGAAACAGTATATGTTTTTGTATTGTTAATGTCATTAAAGATCTTCCCCACCCATTAATAAGCCTGCCCATTAAGGGGAGTTTGATTAAGGAAGATTTGTAGGAACACTCACAGCTTCTGTTAATGAGGCATTGGTTCTCAAAGACTGGGATTCCCTCTTGGCTCTAAAAAAGGTATACTCTGAGGGTGAGGTTTTACTTTGGGGCTTAGTTTTTGGTAAGAAGGTTTGAATGCCAGATGAGGACTCTGGGAAGCTGCTAAGGACTACCCACCCTTGCCCCACCACAATCCCCTTCTAGCTTTGAGAACCCAGATGTTGTGCTTCCCTCTGGTAACTAAGGTCAGACAGCTGTGCCTGTCTGTTGAATTATGGTCAGGCAGAGGAAGCCATGTCTGTTGATTACTTTGGGGCTTACTGACTGAAAGCATTTGTTTGGCCAGATGAGGACTCTGGGAAGCTGCTAAGGAGTCCCCTGGCTTTGAGAACCCAGATGTCATGCTTCCCTCTCTGGTAATGATGGTCAGACAGTTGGGGTCCAATTGTTTGTTGAATTCAGGCAGAGGAAGCCATGTCTGTAGATTGTTTGATTTCTCTGTATTTTCTTTGAAATTCAGGGTGCTGACTCCCTGAACTAACTGAAAGATATTCGTACCAATGTATGTTGGGGTGGTTACTGATACACCTGGTCAGTTCACATCTGGAATACTGGGTTTAGTTTTCCAATCAAGTGGAGTGAGTCCAGAGGAGGACAATCAGGGTGGGGAAGGACCTTGAATCCAATCCACATAAGCATCAGCTGACAGAATAGGGCCCTTTAGCTTGGAGAAGAAGAGGGTGGGAGAATGGGATGGATGGTTGTCCTCAAGGAGTTGGGGCACTCTCTTGTGCAAGAGGGGTCAGGCTTGTCTAGTTTTTCCCTAGACCCAGGAGCAGCAGGGAATTACAAAAAGCAAAGGGATGCTGAATTTTGGGAGCATGCAAGGGAGAGAGTCTGTGTCAGTGCAACTTGGGAAGGGTCCTGTAGTCTGGGCCGGCCGGTGAAATTCATGACAATTCAAGCCTCCATTTTTAAGGCATTTTCACAAAGTCTGAAGCCCATTTAGCCTCATATTCATCATATGCAGTCTGTAAAAAACTGTTTAGCCTTTTTAAAAAACAGAAACCCTGTACCCCCATGACAACATCTCATGCCCAAACACAAGAGTAATTTTGCAATTTTTGTTTTTAGCATAAAATAGATGTTCTTGTTGAAATCTAGAAAATTACACTAATGTACCATTTCAAACTTCAAATGTCAGTACAGCATCCTGTTAGTTTCCTAGCTCTAACATAAATTAGGTTGTTTTTTTTTCTGACTTTTTTTCACCTTGTTTCTCTCAAAGATACTATGTATCTTTGCATTATGTTGTATTTGGAGAACTTTTTTATTCCATGTTTTGTTTAATGGGACCACAAACCAAGCAGGTGTCTCCCTGCATAGAAGGCAGAACGTTGGAGTCAGAAGGTCTGAGAGGCCCTCTGGTCTCATCCCTATTCCTTTTTGACAGATGGTCACTAACCACTTCCTTGGAAGATTTGGTATTTTCCTTTCTATTCTTCTATCAAAAGATAAGCCAGTGTGTTTGCAACATGAGAGGACTGATAGATAGGTAGCTGTAAAGAGTGGCCCCTGGGCTCCCCCTGAGTTGCTCTCCCCAACAGCAAGGGTCTCATTGCCCTGCTCACTCACATCTAGCCTTGCATTTTGGAGCAGAGAAGCCTTCTGACCATTCGCACTGAACTGACCAGTCAAGTAATCAGCTGTCTAGATTTTCTTTTCACATTGTCTATTTGTGTGACTGAGTGGAATCAATTTTGTTTTCTTTTTTAACATTCCACAGGCACCATCTTTAACATTCCCCCCAAGCTGGCAGATCAAAGGAGCACTACCTAGATTTAGCAAAGCATTTGATTGTCTCATGCCAGTCTTGTGGACAAAGTAGACACATGTGTGCTAGGCAATAGCACAACTAAGTGCAGTTAGTATCAGTTGAATGGCTGAATCCAAAGAGTCCCTGTTAATGGTGCCATTACAGTGTCTTCAAAGGACTGTTCCCTGGATCTTTGCTGAGTCCTAAGCTGTTTAACATTTTGATCAGTGACTTGGACTTGGATATTTAGCAGACTGGTCCTTTTATTTGTAGACCTGAAAGAGACAGAAAGGCAGCATTTGTATAAGGAAACCTGATTTTAAAAATCAGCTTGAGAAAAATGCTCCTTGTCAGGTAACACAGAGGCTTCTGAAAACCTGAGAGAGTTCTGATAACTATACTCAAAGGACCTGTTGAAAGCCCTGTGTGAGGTAAAATGGCTTCAGGGCACTTCAGGGGTCCATCAGTTCCCTTGCAATTAACTTTTCTAGAGTTTTTAAGTCTATAATTGATAAATTAGACATCAAAAAACTATGCGGGGACTATGGAAAAATTATATTAGGACTGCTGATGTCAGAACTGGTGGAAAAGTGGATCTTGTCAACCCTACATCATAAGGTGGAGAGAGGTCTCTGCCCATGAAGAAGCCCTGACATGAAATACTGGATGCTACAGAAGATGAGGAGATGACTAGATGGAGATGAAAGCTGACAAAAAAGCTGAGCACAAGAGTCAGGGACAGAAGACACAGAAATCAGTGGAAAACTGCTTACATAATGCAGAAAACAGGATCTGATTGGAGCTGATCAAAATTGTTAGGCAAGATTTGCAGCCATTTTGTAAGAGCAGCAACGATTGAAAAAACAGGTGTTCCCTTGCTGGGAGGGAGCTGGCTGGATAAAATGGAATCCTTGCCATTTGAAGAGCTGGGTGAGGAAAGGTTGCATAGCTCTATGTGTTCATAGCTTGAGATCTGAGGAGGGCCATTTCTCTGGCTTAAGAAAGAGAATATAACTCTCTCCCAGAACCCTGCCAATGGTGCCCATGTACTAAAAGAGTTATTCACTGCTTTAGTAGTCTGAGAGTAGCTTTCCCCAGCAAGAAAAAAGTGAGGACTAGAAGAAAAAAATAGCAGAAAGGCAGTTTTGCCTAGCAGGTGATATGTGGTATAGAGTATTTTCTAAAGCAACCGAGGACATGAGGGCCTGCTGTCCAGAGTTGTGTTTTCCCTGACACACAGGTTTTTTTATTCATATGTCTACTCATTTGGTTTCTATGAGTATTTGTCCACTCTCTTCAATGGATGCTATGTGCCTTGGTGGGAGAGTGTGATCCAGGTTAATGGGCAGACTGTTATACTTTGATTATTTTGTTCTTGCCTTCTATCGAGTAAATGTTGGGTAGAAGTTATGATTAGTCTTGCCTTGGCCATATTGTTTAGTTAATGTTTCATGTATAACAGCCAATGGTGTCATTGTTTCTGATTTTATGTAAATGGAAGCACCTTGGTGGGGGCTCGGGAACAATAATCAAGCATTCCTCCCAGGCCAGGGCTACTTTTAGGACCCTGAACAAGAATTGGAGTTGTAGCCTTGTGATTACAGACATAGCTGGTTTCCATTTCAGAGAAGAACAAAAACAGAAAACTTAGAACTTGCCAGTGTGAGGACAAGTTGTAGTAAGTGATCCAAAACAGAGAGAGAGAGACAGAGACAGAGAGAGAGAGACAGAGAGAGACGGGAACAGAGAGATAGAGGGAGAGAGAGACAGACAGAGAGACAGAGAAAGACAGAGAGACAGAGAGACAGAGAGAAAGAGAGAGAGGGAGGGAGAGACAGACAGAGAGAGACACACACACACAGACAGAGATAGAGTCAGAGACAGAGAGAAACATGTCAGGAGTCACATGAGCTACTCAAAGATGCCCTGTTTATGAAATTTGCCAGTTAACCAGTTCTGGGAGAGGTAGCTAATGCACAATATGAAAGATGTTGGGCTCTAGTAAAAATGCTCCAGAAGAATCGACAGCATCTTCAGGCAGCCTAGAAACATTACAGGTGAGTGGGAGATGGGGCGTGGAGCTGTACTCGGCAGCATTTGATTCTGGAGAGCTGATCGTTAAATTCTCATGGTGAGCATCCATTTACATCTTGAAAATCAGCAAAAACCATGCATTGGGGCTTGATTCACTGTTTTATTGATTGTTTGACATAGGAAAGTGATGAAGAAAATGTGAACAATCCAAGGTCACCTTCAACATGTGTAGAGCACACTTGTACTTGTTTTCACCCAGAGGAAGCTGTTGAACTCGCATTTGTATGGACAAGGGATGCTCAGGAGACTTGCAGTTGATACGCTGGATGCTAGGATCATAACTTTAGAACTGGAAGCAACCTTAGAAGCCATCGAGTCCAACTCATCCTTTTTACAGGTAAAGAAAGGGAGGCTTCAGGAAGCCGGATGTGAAGCAGCTGCCTCTGCTCACATAGCTAGTAAGTATCAGAGGCAGGATTTGAACTCAGGCCCTAGAATTCCAAGTCCAGCACACTTTGCACTAAGGAAGGGTGCTTCTTGGTTAGGAATTTGGAGGTGATGTCAGGTATTAATACAGTGGAAAACATTCAAACTCAAAACAAATCTTGGCAGACTAGAAAAATGGCCACATCAAATGAGATAGAATTTAATGAGAACAACTATAAAATCCTCCAGCAACTAGGGGACACCATAGAGCATTGAGTGCCAGGTTTGAAGTCAGGAAGACTCAACTGCATGAATTCAAATCTGTTCTCAGATACCTCCAGCTGTGTGACCCCAGGCAAGTCACTTCACCCTGTGTATCTCAGTTTCCTCATCTGTAAAATGAGCTGGAGAAGGACCTCTCCAGTATCTCTCCAGTATCTTTGCCAAGAAAACCCCAAATGGAGTCATGAAAAGTCAGACATGACTGCAAAATGACAGGTTAGACACAACATCACCATAAAATCCTACTTATCCATTATAAAAACTACTTAACAAATACAGGACAGGTGATTCTGGCAGACATGAGGACTTTCATGGACCACGCTTGAGAGCAAGAAGATACAGTAGTTCCCCAAGCTAAAGTGCTCTCAGGGGGACCAAGAGAGGCACAGGGAGCAGAAGGGTGCAAATTAAAGTCCTTCCCCTGCACTCTGCCCTGGCGTGACCATATCAGGTTTGACTCTACAAATGTTAGAAGTATTTTGATACAGATGAAGTTATCCAGCGAAAGGTGCTCAGGAAGGGGAGGGAATAGGAGAACCAGCTGAAGGATTCAGGGATGTTTCAGAAGGAAAGAAGAAGCCTGGGAGTGGGGGTGGAGGAGATGGGACTGATGTAGGAAGGGATTCATCCTGCCTCCTTGACCCCAGAAGTCAGACCTTGGAGCAGTGGGGGAGGGGGAGTTTCAAAGACGGTCATTTAGATTTGACGTCAGAAAAACCTTCCAAACACCAGAAGTTGTTCAAAGGTGAAGGCTTTGCATCAGCAGGTGGTGAGCTCCCTTTAATTAAAGGGCTGCAAGCAGAGGTTGGATGATCAGGGAGGGATTTCTTATTCAAGTAAAGACAGGATCCCATGATTTCTAGTGTTTGCCAGCATGGAGACTCTGTAGTTCTGTGATGTTTTATGTCCTCCCCACCCCTCACAATGGAAGCTGGGGGAAGGAAGGTATTGTCAATGAGATGGGCATGGGGGCTTTTCTGAACAAACCATTCATGGCATCCATATTCTCTCCATCAACCAAACCAAAAGCTTTCCCAGAGAGATGACTGGGAGTTCTCTCTAACCCCCTTCCCCCCCACATCGCTATGGATAAAGCCCTTCAGAATTCCAAGTGTTCTCCATTAGGAGTCAATCAACAAGCTTTTATTATAAGCACCTATGATATGCCAAGGTACTGAGTCAAGTTCTGAGAATACAAAGAAGGCAAAGCATAGTCTTTGCCCTCAAGGGTCTCACAGGTCAATGACTGTATGAAAAGATCAATATAGAGTAGATGGAAAGTAATTCCAGAAAAAAAAATGCATTGGCAGAGGTTATTGAAGTACCTGGAACACAGCAGGTCTTCAATGAATGTTTGCTGGATTAAAACTTCAAGGCCTCTGCCCCAAACCTGAACTAATCAAGCCACCAGCTTTACTGAGGTCAGAGGCAGCGCTTGGTCATTCTTTCTTACCCACTTTCACTAATTTGCCTTTTTGCTTCCTGGTTTTAGCCAGGAGCACAAATTGTAAAATTGTCTTGGAAACGATGGAAGTATAAACACACCCATTTTCCTCTCTGTTCTGCCTCAAACTCAAATGTCCTGGATTTCCCACAATCCCATTCTTCCAAGATATCCTGATCAAAGCTGCTTGTTGCTGCTTGGGAGAAGCAGGAATTCTCCAGGTTTAGCCAAATCAATGCTTGAAGCTGCCTTCCTGGCTCTTCTGTTTCTTTCCACCTTTTCTCCTTTGTATATCTTTCTTTTGGCCCAGGAAATTTCAAGAGAAGTTCAAGATTTAATGGGAGAAGGGGGAGGAATGTTCTGTGATTATGGAGCCCGTTTTGGTGACTTTTCTTCAATGACTGAAACATTTATGAGGCACCTGCTAAATGCAAAGTACTGGGCAAGGTGCTGGAGATGTAACAAAAATGAAACCATTCCTACCCACAAGGCGCTTGCCCTCTTTTGGAGGAGACAACATAAAGACATCATATATAGTAAGCATTCAAAATAAATGCCAGAACAGGAATTCAAGCTCGTTTTCTTCCTGTTTTGAGTCCAGTGCTGTGTCCCCCATGTTTCCAACACCAACATGTCACACACTCTTCTCACTTCCAATGTGGCTGCCGAATGTCAGTGATACTTCAAAGATCATGGCATGTGAAAGATGTAACCTCAAGCTGGAGAAAGGCACTTTTTTTTAAAGGAAGATAAAGGAGTCCACCAAGGCCAGTGAACTTTGATTCTTGGAATATCCTAGAATGGATCCTTAAAGAGATGGTTGCTGAACACCTAGAAAAGGAGGCAGTGATTACGAAGAGCCTGCTTGGCTCCCTTGGGGACAAATCATGCCCAGCTAACCCCATTTCTCATTTTGACTAGACAAGTAGAGGAGAAGGTTGGGGAGACAGTTTGCCTAGACTTTTGCGAAGCTTTTGACAAAATGCCTTATGCTATCCTTGTAGAGGGAGATCTGTGTAAGACAGTAATAAAATATGCTGGATTCAGAGCAGGTAAGACTCAGAAGGTGGTTGTTAATGGTTCGGGTGTCAAAGGGTTGAGTAGTCTCTAGTGGAGTGCTGCAAGGATCGGTGCTCAGCCCTGGGCCACATGGGACAAAGGCATAGACAACACAAAGCATTCTTCAGTTTCATGTCACTGGTCTTATCCACATTTATGTTTATAACTGCCTCCATCCCCTGCCCCTCTCCTCTTCGGTACTCAGTTCACCATCCATTCTGGTTTATTGCGCTATGGGATGAGAGATGTTTCACCAAGAACCTTCATCTTCATTTACTTCATCAGCTTTGTCATCTGTCCTGTGTGACTGACCCCGGCTGGACTGAGTGGCTACTGTGAGGTCATCCTGTGAGGGATGCACCTGTGACTGCCCAGTGCTGACATTCAGCTCAGAGAAACACAATCTATTCATTTTCCATTAGTGCCTGGGCTACTCTGGCTCCATTTCTGATGCTTCCAAACACGGTGGCATGGCCCTTGAGCCCTAGGAGTGCCTACCTGCTTCTTCCTTTCCTCTCCACACCATTTGTTCAGAGATTCTGTGCTTCCCTGGAGTCTTTCCAGTCTTTGCCAAACCCCAAGCAGCCTTATCTCAGCTGATTGATGCCTAAGAACGTGGATGCAGCTGGGCAGGTACTTGGCTGCTAACCTGTTTAGGCTCAGCAGGAAGACAGGATTTAAAAGGCAGATTAAGTCTTTAACTTTGAAAACTCCTGCTTTATTGAAAAGGCAAAAGGCTCTGGGGCAGAAAAACCAAGCCCTTCCAAGATACAAACATTTTCATGATATCCCCAAGTCTGGTTCAGCCTGAACTTCATCCACCCAGCTGGCCCCAATGGTCCTGATGCATCGCCCCCACTTGATCTTAGATTCCAAAGCACCAAGATGCTCTAAAAAGCCCATCCTGGGAGGAGGGGCATGCTGAGGGAGGAGTTGAGCCTTGCTCCTCTGCAAGGCAGGAGCAAAAGGGAGCACCAGTTAAACTAATCAGTTTAAGATGAGCAGGTGACCATGGAAGACAAGGTACATCTGACTCTCCCAAAGGCAGGATGTGACTATTCATTTAGGGACATCACTCCATGCTCCAAGGTACCAGGGTCTGCCCCGTGGTGTTGGCAGGGCTGAGCATCCAAAAATGTGAATTCTGAGGGCTAAGAGCTGGGGTGTCCTCTATCTTTCCTGGGCTCTATCCTGTCCTTTTAGGCCCAGACCTATTCACAGAGTCAACTCCAAAGCCACTTAATCCTACTTCAAGAAGAAGAAAAAGGCAGGTTTGGTGGTTGATTTACCAGCTGTACCCCAGCTGGGAAAGTTCCCAGGAGTCTTAGAATATGGAGGGAAGGGCTATGGAAATGGGAAAGGATGGGACTGGGAAGGGGAGGGAAGAGAAGGCAGCTACCTCTGGAGGATTTGTATGTGGCAGCCTCAGCCCTATGAAGTGGTCCTCCTCCAGGGAGTCCACCAGAGGAATCAGGGCCAACCTGACCTTCCAACTGCTGACACTTGGCTGCTTAGTAACAAGCTCACCTCTGGGCCCCCAGTCACATGTCAGTCTTTGCTCCTGACAGACCCCAAGGATGGCCTTGCTGGTTAGTCTCTCCTCCCACAGCTCCAGGCTAGGTCTCCTTCCAGTCTGTTGACACACCATTTCCTTCTGGGTGGAACTCTGTTTTCCTTTCTTTCTTTGGGGATTGTTGGTTTTTCTTAAAATAGGAGGTCACTTCAGGCCGGAGGGTGCTTCCCCCAATCATCTCCTCTAGGCCTGCAGCCCCTTGGAAAAGAAGGGAAATTTCCACTGGATGGCCAGGAGGCCTGGGTGTACAAGTAGGGCAGGGAACTGCAGTTCCCAGGATTAGCTCAGGAGGTCAGAGGAGTCATGCACAAGAATCTGCAATCTCTCATGCTCTGTCCTAGACTCTCTTTCTTGTTCTAGCTTCTCCAGCAAAGGCCAGCTCCAGGATTCAGGGCCTGGGGTGGAGCCTCTGCTACCCATAGGTTTCTATCTCCTTTCCCCTGGAGGCCTTCACCCCAGCCTCACTGCCATCACTCTTCAGTCTCCGGCTTATGTCCTATGCTGCTCCATCCACACTGAGTCAGATTTTCACACTTTTCCTTGAAACAGCAATACTTCCCTTTGCCTTAAAATGGGGCTGTATCTGGGAAGAGGCTGGCTCAGAAGGCTCTCCTCCCTAACATCTCACAAACGAGCTGAGGATGGAGGGGAGGCCCAGGTGAACATCCAAGGACTTGGAGCCATCCTGGCCTTTGGGAAGAATATTCCAAGGAGACAACCCAGGCAAAATGAACAGGGCTGTAAAGACTCTTTCCCCCTACCATTTAAAAACAAACAAACAAAATGTTCCCAGATGAATCTCAGAGGACCCCAGATCCTCAGTGATCTGAATATTAAGGCACTAGCATGTCATGAATCAGTGAAGGATCTGCTCCAGAAAGACTTTAATTTAAAGTGAACTCCTTGTACCAGAAGTACACAGAAGGCACTTAGTAAAAGCTTATTGAATCGAGTTGTTGCTGACCACACAAAGACCAGGGACACCTCAGAGGATTTTCTTACTCCTTAGCTTATAGCCCCCACAAGGAACCAGGAGTAACATATGGAGAGTAACATGGGTTCACCATTTACAGGTATGTGCTTGACAATATGAGAAAAGTTGATTTGAAAGGATAGAAAAAGACTGATGCCCCCATCAAGCACCTGGTTGTGCCCAAGATGTTAGCAAATATTCAGTCCCTCATGGATTTTGGTAGTCAGTCAGTTTATTATCAGTCACATTTATTAAGTGCCTACTATGTGCCAGACACTGCACTATGCACGAGGATTACAAAAAGAGGCAAAAGACAGTGCCTGCCCTCAAGGAGCTTACAGTCTAATGGGTGAGACAACAAACACACACATACAAAGAAGCCATGGACAGGATAAACAGGAAATAACTGAGGAGTTGGGAAAGGCTTTCTGTAGAAGATGGGAATTTACTTGGGCCTTGAAGGAAGCCGAAGAAGGAAGTATGTGGAAATGAGAAATGAGAGCATTCCAAGCATGGGAGAGAGTTGGAGAAAATGGCAGGAGGGAGAGATGGAATGTCTTCTCTGAGGAACATCCAGGAGGTCAGTGTCATTGAACATATGTTGGGGTGTAATGTGTGAGAAGACTAGGGTGGTAGGAACTAGGTAGATTGTGAAGAGCTTTGAAGGTCAAACTGAGGACTTTTTATTTGGTCCTAGAGACAATAAGGAACCACTGAAGTTTATTGAGTAGGGGAGAGTCACATAAAACGACCCATGTTTCAGGAAAATCACTTTCGTGGCTGGAAGATAGATTGGAATGGGGAGAGGCTTGAAGCAGGCAGACCTACTATCAAGCTATTGCAATAAACCAGGCATGAAATGATGAGGACTTGCACAAGAGTGGGGACAATGTCAGGGGCAAGAAGGAGGCATATTCAAGAGATGCTGCAGAGGTGAAATCAGCCAGAGATGCTGCAGAGGTGAAATCTGCCAGGGATGCTGCAGGGGTGAAATCTGCCAGGGATGCTGCAGGGGTGAAATCTGCCAGGGATGCTGCAGGGGTGAAATCTGCCAGGGATGCTGCAGGGGTGAAATCTGCCAGGGATGCTGCAGGGGTGAAATCTGCCAGGGATGCTGCAGGGGTGAAATCTGCCAGGGATGCTGCAGGGGTGAAATCTGCCAGGGATGCTGCAGGGGTGAAATCTGCCAGGGATGCTGCAGGGGTGAAATCTGCCAGGGATGCTGCAGGGGTGAAATCTGCCAGGGATGCTGCAGGGGTGAAATCTGCCAGGGATGCTGCAGGGGTGAAATCTGCCAGGGATGCTGCAGGGGTGAAATCAGCCAGGGATGCTGCAGGGGTGAAATCAGCCAGGGATGCTGCAGGGGTGAAATCTGCCAGGGATGCTGCAGGGGTGAAATCTGCCAGGGATGCTGCAGGGGTGAAATCAGCCAGGGATGCTGCAGGGGTGAAATCTGCCAGGGATGCTGCAGGGGTGAAATCAGCCAGGGATGCTGCAGGGGTGAAATCTGCCAGGGATGCTGCAGGGGTGAAATCTGCCAGGGATGCTGCAGGGGTGAAATCTGCCAGGGATGCTGCAGGGGTGAAATCTGCCAGGGATGCTGCAGGGGTGAAATCTGCCAGGGATGCTGCAGGGGTGAAATCTGCCAGGGATGCTGCAGGGGTGAAATCTGCCGAGGATGCTGCAGGGGTGAAATCTGCCGGGGATGCTGCAGAGGTGAAATCAGCCGGGGATGCTGCAGAGGTGAAATTGACCAGAGATGTCAAAGATGAGAAACCAACACATGTTGGCACCGTGTTGGATCTGGGGTGTAACAGTGATGAGTCCAGGAAGTCTGAAGCCTAAGCCTAAGTCTAAATCTGAAGCCTGGGAGACTGGAAGGATGGTATATTAGGGAATTTACAAAGAGGGAAAGGGTTTTTTTGTGCGGGGGGAGCCGGAAATGCGTTCATTTTTTAACATGTTGAATTCAAGATGTCTGTGGAACATCTAGTTCAAGTTGTCCAATAGGCAGTTGGAGATATGACACTGGAGGTCAGCAGAGGAATTGGGCTGGAGAAGCAGATGGAGAAGTATCTGCATATAGAGATGGTAATTAAATTCATGGGAGCTGATTAGAGGCAGGGTGGAGGCCTGAAGAATACAAAGGAACTAAATCTCAGGTGTGTCTTGTGGGAGAGGGGGCTCCTGAAATCTGAACTGATGACCTCTGAAGTTCCTGTGAGCTGCCTGCTTTGAGAATTATTGGTCCTATTTGATAGATTAGAAAAACAAGGTTCAGAGACAGCACATGACTTTCTCACGTCATACAGCTAGTGAACTCTCTGTACTCTAGCCACTAAACCATGATGAACTTGCAAACATGATTCTCATCCTTTCTTTTAAACTTTGGAAAAGATTTGTCATTTTCCAATCTTCAGTTAGTTCAGATATAGGGTCTGAACCCATTAAAACTAAAGACTCCCTTGAGCAGTCCCACAGGCTGGGTATTTGGAGCATCCTTTCTGAGGCAGAATTAACAAGTACCCATTAGCACCTGCATTCACAATGTTGTCTTATTGAGGAGGGATGGTCTCCTGTTTTTATTCCTCTCTCCAGCATTGGCACCATGCCTGAATGTAGATTGGGATGCCAGGGGATGCCACTGTGGACAGACCACTGGATTTGAGATCAGGAGGACGTGAGCTCCCATTTGGCCTCAGATGCTTGCTAGCTGTGGGATGCTGGGCAAATTCCTGATCTCTGCCTCTGTTTCCTTATCTGTGAAATGGGGATGGTAATAGCACTTACTTCTCCCAGTTGTTATGAGACTCAGATGAGATGGCACATGTAAAGTTCTGAGCCCAGTGCCCGGCACTTAGCTATGTTTTTAATAAATGCTTGGTGATTTATGGAGAACAATTCAAAGGTAAGACATTTAAACAGAGATGTGATTACAGAGAGGAATCATGTGTAGTACACACATGTATGTAGGGAACATGAGTGGCCTGTGCTTTCCCTAAAGGAAAGTTCTAAAGAAAAACGACATTTCTTCTTACTGCATTATAGATTGGACAGAGACTGGGGGAAATGGCTCTCTATGTTTCTTTTCTTCTACTTTACACAGATCTTTGGGGATGGAATGGTGGCAAGGGGTTTTCTGCCATGGTGGCCAAAGCCACCAGGCTGGAACTCCATCCCATCAAGAGAGAACTTTCTGACAAACTAAGAAAACAAGCCCAGAGCACAGCAGATCTCTCCTCCATGTCCCCCCCTCCCTGCCTCCCTCATGTGGAGGACAACTGAAAACCTCAGGTCTCTGAAGACTAGCAAAAGTATCAAGCTCTCTCGGTTGGGTTGGCCAGAGCTGGGACAAAGCAGGAGCACACTCTGTGACTTTAGCCACAGTCCAGGGAAAGGGAGAGGGGAGAGTGACCAGCACGAGCAACCAAGAAGCCATGAGATGCTCACCTCAGGCAGACTTTCCTCTCCTTTCTGGGGCTATTGATGAAGGTGGCATGGAGGAGAGCCTTTAGAGTTCTATGGCAGCTGCAGCTGCAGCTACAGAGGAACCTTAGAGGGAAACTCACCTTGACATGATGGGGTGAACCTGGGAAGCAGTCCTTGCCTGTCCAGAACAACTAATGCCCTAGATCTCAGACACAGTTGAGAAGCCCAGTGCAGGGTTCAATCAGACATTCGGTCGACCAACAAGCCCTTCCTAGGTGCCAGGCTCTGTACTAAGTGCTGGTGATACCAGAGCTCACAGTCTAAGGGGGGAGTGTAAGTGGTGAATGACAGTATCTGCACAAAGTACATGTGGCTGGATTGGAGGTCAGTCCCCTCAGAGGGAGGGCATTGGCAGGGGGAGGAATTAGGAAAGACTTCTTAAGGAGTGCAGGAGGCTGAGCAAGGCAGGAAGTATTCCAGACTTGGAGCACAGTTAGGAGCCAGAGGGCAGAGGTCACTGGTTTGTTGAGTGGCCTATGGATATGGAATAGAGTATAGAAAAAACAAAAGGTAGAGGAAGCTCCTGGAACCACTGAAGTCTACTGAGCAGGGACGTGAACTGTGGAGGATGGGCTGGATAGAGGACAGACGAGTCCAGTGCAATCCTGGAGGGGGAGGAGGAGGGAGGCTGTACCAGAGCCATGGCAGAGGCACAAGGAGAGGAGGGGGCTTGTCTTCGAGATGTTAGGAGGTGGAAAGGACAGACCTTGGCAACAGGTTGGCCATGGAGTAAGGAAGAATGGGGTTTTCCTGTCAAGGATTTCACAGGGAGAAGAGCTTGGCCAACCAAGTTTAGTAAACAGTTGGAGCCAATCAGTAAAGGAGCATTTATTAAGCACTTACTGTGGGCCTGGCACCCTGGCAGATGTTGAGGATAGTCCCTGAACTCAAAGTGCTTAGATTCTCTGGCAGGGTTCTCAACCTGGAGTCTATGAAGGGTTTTAAAAAACTATTTTTATGACTATTTCACTATAATTCATTTCCTTTGTAAGCCTACGTAGCCTATTTTGTGCATTTAAAAATACGAGCCTCTGAGGGTCTTCACTGGCTTCATCTCACTAGCAGAGGGGTCCATGATACGAAGAAAGACAAGAAGTCCAGCTTCTCAGAAACTCAGTCTTCCTGGGCTCCTCCCTCAACCTCAACCCCCACAGTCACATGGGTGCCAAAGCCTTTCATTTCTGCCTCCACAAAGTCTCTCACATCCATCCCCTCTTCTGTACTCACAAGGCCAGCCCCCCCCACCCCATTAAGGTCCTCCTCAGCTCTCACCTGGATTGGTTTGGGCTAAACTAGAATCTTGACTCTCCCTGCATCAGATGTTTCCACTTTTCAATCCAGCAGCCACTCTATTTCCCAAGTGGTCTTTCTAAAACACGTGCCATGTTATTACCTCTGTTTGGAGCTCAAAACCCTTTAAAGCCTGGCCTCATCCCTGTTTTCCAGCTTTATTATACCTTACAGTTTGTATTTTATCCTAAAGGTAGTAGGGAGCCATTGTAGTTTATGGAGACGGGGAGTAATTTGATTAGCTCTATGCTTTAGGAAAATCATTTTGGCAGCTGTGTGGAAAAGTTGGAGAGGGAGGAGATGTGAGTCACTGGCACCGACCAGCAAATTATAGAACCAGCCCAGGTAAGCAGTGATGAAGGTGTGAATAGATTGTGACAGTGAAAGGAGAGAAGGGGGCTGATAAAAAGCCTGTTGTGGAGGTGGGAAAAGCTGTGGGGTGAGAGAGAGGATGCTGAGATTACATTGGGGAATGACCCCAAAAGTGGTGATGCCTTGACAGAAACAAGAAAGTTGGGGAGGGTGACAGGAAAGATGCTCCCAAAGTAAATGAAAGTGGCCCAAAGACTCTGGCCATGCAGAACTGGACTAGCCACGTAGACAAGAGTGTCTTAGCTTCATGGAAATCCAAGTTAAATCTGGGCTGATGAGGGCCCAGGAGGGAGCACGGAGAAGATGAGGAAAAGCCCTTGGTGGGATACCCAAATATGGACAAAATATGGTGGGCAACCAGAAAATTCAAGTGTGCTTTAGTCATTTTCTTTGGGACAGGTTTTCATCCCCATAACTGGAGGCATTTAGGCAGAAGCTGGACAGCCCTTTAGTGAGGGTGATAACCTTGGCCAGAATTACAGTTTGGGTAGGGAGGAGGGGGCCAGATCTGAAGGTGTTTCATCATTCTCTGTCACTTTGGGACTTTATTCTTCTAAAATAAGCTTCTATTCTGATTCTGCTCGGACACTCACAAGCTGTGAGAGCTAAGTCCATCTCCCTCTCTGTGCCTCAGTTTCCAGTAAAAAGTGAGTTTTTGAGGTCTTTGTCTCCCTGGTGCCCCACATGGCGCCTACATACCCAAACACTGAGCTGTCTGGGAGGAGAGTGGTTTCTAGATTCCTTTTTTTATAAGAGTCGCAAGCTTCAAAGCTCAGTTTTGAGAGCAGAGGTTGACTTTCCCGACTCCTGTGAATGGTCTAGTGGAAGCCATGATGTGGTGGTGGGAATTCCTTCTCTGCTTCTCTGGGCTTCTAGCCCAGGGTCAATGGCCAGACAACTAGTTTCAGCCACATCTCTGCTTCTCATGGGCTTGCCTTCCTCTGTTTCAGGGGAGGGAACATGAAGTTTATCTTCCCCATGGACCCCTGCCATACACTTTAACCATCTGCAGATCAAAGCCAGCCCTCCCCAGAGCTGCCACTGTGAATGACAGGCCAGCAATGTGCACTTCGGCCCCAGCCCACCCCTCCCTCCCCTAGTGGACTGGGGAAATCAAAGGGACAGCCTTAAACAGCGTAATTTCATCCTTCAGGGGCAAGTCATTCCTGGACTTCTGAGGGATGCTGGGGACATAATTGCTTCCCGATTAACTGTTTTACTGCTGAGGGTCAATTTTGCTTGATGTGTGTCTCTAGGAGATAATCAGTTTGAAACTTGGAGTTGTAGGAATCTTGGGCAAAGGTGGTGGGGGAGAAAGGGGTCATTCCATCAAGCAGGGCTGTATCCAGCTCCAGTCTCTGTGCTTTCCTCCACTGCTGATGGTCATGTGCCTGCCAGGGGTCACCATGTCTCCCTCTCAAACCTCACAGTTTGAGCTTCCCCAGGGCAAAAGGCTCTCAGGAGAGGCAAGGGCACCCCCAAGAGAGGCATCACTGGTCTGCCCGGTGGGCTGGGGGGCAAACTGAGAGAAAGGCTAGGATCAGCTGGGCAGCCGGAGGCAATTTGGCTTGAAACCAAGAGAGTCCTGGATTTAGGTCCTGATCAAACACTTCCTGGTGGTGAGTCTAGGCAATGGGCACTTCCACTGCCAAGTAAAATGTGCTAACACCTGCAGCAGATTCACCTCACAGGACTGCTCCAAGGAAGGCACACTGCACACTGGGAAGGAGACCAATGAAAGGTGAGTCATCACGGTCTCCTCTCAGAGAGGAAAGTTGCCACGGGTAGTCTCTCCAAAGCTCATTTTGTATAAGAAGTACTTTGAGGTTCTCTGGACCTTAATCCCTGTCCAGGAAGAGGTCAGGGTTCACAGAGTCCTGTCTAACAGAGAGGTCAGACACATCACCAGAATGCCCTTAACTGGTTGCAGGAAAATACAATGTTTTCAGGGAACTCATTCATTTAAGTGTCCCCAGCACCTTACATGATGCCTGGCACACAGTAGGTAATGCATGTATTCTTGATGAACTGAACTAAAGCAAAACAGAAACAGTTTCCCTTGGAAATGAGAGCTGTCCATGACCATGTATAAACGTGACAAGGAGGTCATAAGACTCCTCAGCTCTGCGTTCACCCTCCCCACCCCCATTCCCCACTCAGAACCGACAAGTTTGCAGAATGGGAGAGCTGGAAGGGACCTTAGGCCCTCTTGAATAGAATCCCCTCTACAATGTACCCGGCAAGAGGTCATTCCTCCTAATCTTAAAGACCTCAGGCAAAAGAGAAGCCACCAGTGTCTCTGGGCTCCTAGAGAGGGAGTCCTCGTGTATTCACAGTGGGTACTGATGCCTTGCACCATAGATCTCATAAACCTGTACTGGTGGACTTCCCAGTCTTCCAGTAGACATAATTAGCTTAGAGTGAAGGCATTTACCAAGATGGCATTATAAGAACATTAGCTTTAAAACATCCTCATCCCAGGTCTGAGGTAAACTCATCCACAAATGCCCAGGGCATCTGTGGGGAGAATGAACACAAACTCAAATAATGAGACGTAGCACAGAGTTCATGACAAGCTGGCGATGAGGAGCCAGCAGAGCAGAAACGTGTTGGACGTTAAGAACTGCAAGGCCTTGCTGACTCTTCTTTCCTTTTGGAGTCTGTAGACTGGGCAAGGGTCTCTGTTGGAAGCCCACTCCTCTCCACAGTCTGACTCCCTAGCCCATAGTCAGTCCTCATCTTTGTTCTCTGAAACTCCCCAGCCCTCCCAGCAAAGGCAGGTAGCTGAAACGACCTCTGAGTTCAGCCTCTTTGGGACAATATTCAAATGGCAGTGCCTTTTCAATTATGTCATATAAGGAGGCCCACACTTTGTAAGGGGATTAGACCGTGCTACCCCTTTAGCTCCTCATCCTCTTTGTGGGGAAGGGGCCTGCTGGCACTAGCTTCTTCTCCTACATTCTTGTCATCCGTTCATGATGAGACTGTGCTAGGACACAGCTCAGGATAGTTTCATGGGTGCTGCGTCAGGCTGTCCTATAAGGCTATGAGTCAGGGACACAGGGAAAGTCATCCATCTAAGCCACAGCCCTCTGAATCTACAGACAAGTTTGTTTTTACGTGTGCCACTTGGGAAGTTGTTGCTAGGCTCAAATACGTTCATGAGTTCTACAAACCTTAAAACACTACAGAAAGCAATTAATTTGACAAAATTCAGTTCAATAAGCATTTATTTAAAATTTACTATATGCTAAATATTGGGGTAGCTAGGTGGTGCCATAGTGTATAGAGTGCTGGACCTGGAGTCAGGAAGACTCCTCTTTTCCTGAGTTCAAATGTGACCTCAGAAACGTCCTAGCTGTGTGACCCTGAGAAAATCACTTCACTCTGACTCAGTTTCTTCATCTGTAAGATGAGCTGGAAAAGGAAATGGCAAACTGCTCCAGCATCTTTGCCAAGAAAAACTCAAATGGGGTCAGGAAGAGCTAGATTCAACTGAAAAGGGACTGAATCCAATATATGCTAAGTGTTGGGAATAAAATAGAAGCAGAAAGGATGGTCCCTGGCCTCAAGAAGCTCCTATTCTAATGGAGAAAGATGTCACCAAGAGGGACCTGAAAAAGGAGGGCAGGAGGAGGTAGGCGTGTGTGTGTGTGTGTTTTCTCCAAGTCCTGTGGAGATTGGTTAGGGTTAGCTTGGAGCAGGGACTCAGTCCCTTCAGGGGCATACATTGTAATGGAGAAGACCCCATCCATGGGGAGTGAAGGGGTGGCCTAGGGCAGTCCCTCTGCTCTAAACAGCAACATTTCATCATCCTTCAGATGAGCAGGGAGTAAAGCAAAATACAGAGCACTGCACCCTCCAGCCTGCAGAAGGGGCCTTGCCGGCATTGAGGCTCTGGGCCATACCCCACAAAGAGTCCTTGCCAGAGTCGGAGACCTTCCCTGTCCTCAGTAAAATCAGAGGGTGGATGAGCCGAAATACCCCCGCATACGCTGTTGGAGCTGCTGTTGGGGCTCTCGGTGCTGTGGCCTGAGCCTTAGGGTGCCTGCAGAAGTCATGACATTATGACGTCTCCTTCTCCTCCTCCTCTCTGAATCTTTTCAAGTCAAGGACCTGACTTTCAGGGCAGGACATTTCTCCTGGAGACTCGTGTGACATTTGCCACTGCCTGCCTCTCCCTCCAACATGCTGGCCTTCAATCTTCATCTTCTAAATTCTGAAACCAAGGTGGAGCCACAAGCCAAGGTTACTCAGTGCTGGGAACAAGCCCCAGACTTTGTGACGCCCGCCTCAGGCTCTGACCATTAAACCACATGCTTCTGAGCGGGCAGAAATGAGCTCGCCTGCCTCTGAGGGCGCAGTAAGTGAGCCTGATACCCAGCCTCTCTGCAGGCTCTCCCATCTTTTATCTCGCTGAGATCGTGATCATGGTTTGTCAGCATGAAATGGATTTTGTGCAATTCCCCAGAAATAAGCAGAGGAGGAGAAATGCTCCATTTTCTCCCATTGTGCCCCCGTGAGCCGCGAGCCGCACTGGCAGCGCATCCATTTCTCAAACCCACAAGAGACTGCTTTCTGTCCTCAGCTGACAGGAGTCAGCTTTGCCAGTGTCTTCCCAGGCCTTTCTTACACTTGGGTCAGTCTGTGGTTCCTGGCACAGTGTGAGCCACCAACAAGCCAGGCTTTGACGTGGCCGTTCTCCCCCTACTGCCCTCCATGCTCCCTGACCGCAAGAGGTCCCAAATGCTCTGCCAGCTACCCCTACCTAACCACCTGGCTGTTCAGAATCTAAGGGGGGAAGGTTTCATGCCAGAGATAACAGGGGAGGGCGGGAGGAAAGGTTTTTCATGTATAACAGCATCAAAGGACAAGCTCACCAAGAAATGTTCCATGTTCTCTTACAAAGGTTTGGCCATGCCTGTGTTCTCTTCCAGCAGGAGCCCAGAGCTTGCTCCTGACACCCCCACCCCCCCTTCTTCCATGCTTGGCTGGAACAGGGTCCGTTGCTCTGAGGTTTGGGAGAATTAGGAACTTTTCAAGGCTCACCAGTGAGACAAAGTGGTCATGTGGCCACCGGGTCAGAGAAGGTGGAGGTGAACCTCAGGAGATTCCCTCCTCTGCCTTGGGGAATTCCTGCCCCTTCCCAGGTAAATGTGATGACAGACTTGGTGGGGAGAGGAACACAGGACCCCCAAGGAGTCCATGATGCTCAATTTGTTGAGGAAAGTGATGATGAAAATGTAGGATGGATGCCATTCTCTTCTTCTTTTAAGATTTACTTCCACGTTCCATGAACATTCTGCTATGGGAAAATCCCTCCAACAGTGCAGATTGCAGTCACCCAACCCCTTCTCATTCTGAGAGACTTGTCTTACCCAAAGAGGGGACTGCTCTGACATTTGAGCTGTCCAAAGGGATTGGCTCCCTCTCCCCACACCTTGTTGGTTACAGGTCTTCTGTCTTCCATCCCCCTCATTGTGGCCCTTTTAGCCATCTTTCCCCACAGGTGTGTCACTAGGGCTGTGTCTTATTTACAACCACGGGGCCTTCCTCCATCAGCCCTTGAGCCCCCAGTCATCTTGCTTCTTCAGAGGGCATGCTATGGGATGACATGATCATACAGTATCACCAGAATACTGTCATTCAAGGAGCAGCCTTTGTTTCAGGAAGAAGTCTGTCACCATTTCCCAGGTGAAATCAAATCAGCCTGGTCTTTTCCTCCTATTTTGAGGTAGCCAGGTAGCACAGAGGGTAGGGTGCCAGGCCTGTAGTCAGGAAGACCTGAGCCTCAGCTACTTTCTAGCTGTGTGACTCTGAACTAGTCACTTCACCTCCATTTGACTCAGTTTCCTTGTCTGTAAAACATCCTGGTGAGGATCAAATAGGCAATAATTGTCAAGCCTTTAGCATGGTACCTGACACATAGAAAGCACGATATTAATGGTACTTTTTGTGGGACCCCAGATCCTGAGCCAGAAGCCTTCTGAGGAGCCACTTCACCCAACCCTTTCATTCTACTGATGTGGAGCTGAGGCCTAAGAGGTTAAGGAACCTGCTCCCACACAGGTGATATTCTGTTCCAGGTTCAGCTCATTGTCCATGGACAGAGCTTGTCAACCAATGGACTCCTACTATGTGCTGGGCAGACAGATATACATAACATCCAAGCAGTTCCACTCCTCAAAGAGTGGCCGCTGGACCATCCAAGATTTTGCACCTAGCTTTTCTTTGATAGAGAGTTAGGTCAAAGTCTTCAAAGTGCATTCTTCAAGCATTTTATGTGCTGCAAGAACTTTGAATACAGGTACAAAGGACAGTCCCTGCCCTCAAGGAGCTTATATCCCAATGAGAAAAGGGTGGGGGAGGAGAAGGTGCTGGGTGCTCACACCCTCAGAGACAAGCTGGAGGAGCCCAGAGGGCAGCCTAGAGAGAAATGGGGGTGGGTAACCTAGGCGATGCCTCGGCTGGCAGGACTTGGGAGAGGAGACATCATCTTCTAGGCGAAGAGTACCCTGGGGTGCAGCTTACTTACAAACAGGACTTGAAAAGTTTGGCAGTCTTCTGGGCTTGGGCATCCCAAGGGTGTGGAGGACCTCCCTCTCCATAGGAAGCCCTGCTTCAGCTCAGAAGCCCAGACCTCCAGAGTGTGTCCCAAGCCACCACATGCTTGACAGCTGTTTATCCAAGCTTCACGTGAAGCCCTTAACCTGGGTGGCCCATCCGTCTTTGGAGATCTCAGCTTTGATCCTTAGGAAGTCGTTGGGTTGATTGTTTTCTTCGGACATCAAGCCACCATTTTTTTTTCTTCCCTTTGTTCCCAGTTCCTCTCTGGGGCAAACAAGGACAAGGCCAGTCCCTCTTCCATGTAACATTTGTCATCCCCAGAGCCATTTTCCTCCAGGCTAGCCCTCCTCAGCTCTCTGTGGTGGTCCTCTAAGGCATGGATAACATCTAGTTTGGAGATTAGAGGTCATTCTCTCCTTCCCCTTTCCTTGTCATTTTAAATCTTTTTGGATTAAGGGCTAAAGACTCCAAGAAGATAAACTCTCACCACACCTCACTTGGTACCTCCATCTCTGGCCAGGAACCTATCCTTCCTTTGTTCTTGGTCATGGTCCACAAGCAAAGATTGGTTTTTCAGACACCATCTTCTTCACCATTTGTCTACTCCCCAAATCAACTTTTCACTTTATAAATCCCTCCTTTTCCACAGTCAGTAGTGATGCAAACATTAGCTATGCCTCTGTGGTCTTTCTTCCCTAGGGCTTCACCATCTTGGACAAAGACTCCAAAATGGCCCTTGCGTGTACATGGATCACCAGAAATGGGTAGGAGCTCATCTGGGAAAGTTCTCTGTTGTATGTGGATCCCTGCTCTAGAAAGATAACAGACTGTTAGGTCAAAACCAAACCAAAAACACTCCATCAGTGCCCTTCACCAGGGATTCTCAACTACCTGTTTTCTTCCCATGACTCTTCAATCAATCAATAAGCATTTATTAAGCATCTGCTGTGTGCTAAGTGCATCATCTCTCCCCTGACTGTGGCTGGGCATCTCCCCAATCATTATCAGCCCTTGACCAATGCCTCAGTTACACAGAAGGTGTTTTCTTGCTCCAAGGGTCCAGCTGTTCTCCTTCTTTCCTTTCTCCTCTCTGTGACTTTCTTCTGCTCTCCCACCTCTTAATGCAGGTCAGGGCTCCCATCTCATCTCTTCGTGGAGTCCTTCCTGTCCCACTAAAACCCCACTTCCTATTTTCTGGGGAGCCCTAATGACCTGGTGAATGGAAAGGAATACTTTAAACCCTCTGGCCCACTCTGCTCCAAGGGAGACCAACCTCCCCTTCAAGTATAGGAGCCTGTCACAAGGCCCCACACCCACCACCGATTGCTGGTGATTGGAAGTCACTTCATTAGCATTTGGTTAATACTTTAAGAGCTCCTTCAGTCCCTGTTAGCTTATCTTTAGGGCAGGTAGGTGGTCCCATAGTGCACAGAGCACTGGGCTTGGAGTCGGGAAGACTTATCTTCATGTGTTCAAATCCAGCCTCAGACACTTCCCAGCTCTATGACTCTGAGCAATTCACTTCACCCTGTTTGCCTCAGTATCTTCATTTGTAAAGTGAGCTAGAGAAGGAAAAGGCTAAAACCACTCCAGTATCTTTATCAGGAAACCCACCCCCAAAAGTAAAAACAAAACCAAAACCAAACCGTACGGGCTCACAAAGAACCGAGCCTCTCTCTGGCTTCTGACCGGTTCTCACCAGCTTCCTCTTTTACCATTTTTCCCCAGGCCTCCTTCTCTCCCTATAATTGGCATCTTCTTTCAGAGTGAGCCATTTCTTCCTTCTGACTCATTCTCTAACTTTTCCTTTTGTTCAGTTATTTATTGGTCATATCTGACTTCATGATTCCATCCTAGTTTCTTCTGACTAGTGGACATCTCCCTTGGTGGGGCTCTTTCCCTTGGAGCTATCTCTCTTACAGAGCTGCTGTCTCCCTTTAGGAGTGGCTATCTCCCTCGAGGAGCTAACCTTCCCCTGCCTAAAGGAGCGGAGGAGCCTGTTTAGCCTCTTGCATTATTCAAAATAAATGCCTTTCCTTGATTTGGAAGCAGTCAAAAGGAATTCTTTTGAGACAACCTTGCCACACACACACATGCACACACCTTGCACCCCAACATTTTTGAGATGTTGGAAGAGCTTTCAGAGGTCCAGCAAGTGGAAGAAGTCACAGACTCAGCTGGAGTCCAGTGAGGAGACCTTGGGGCTGTTCAATAATCTTCTTGGCCCAGCTGAGGAGGGAGAAAGAAGCTTATCCACTGGCCACAGGGCACTCAGCAATGGATCTGGGGACATTCCAGAGAGGGGAAGAAAGAACTCTCAGGAAGGAGCCCCATGGCATGGGAGCGAATGTTCTGCCACCAACACTTTAAGTTTGAACCCACCCCTCCCATAGACCCAGTGGGTGTAGAGGGCAGGGGAGACCTCCTGGTGTGGGGAATCTTTACAGGGGAAGGTAATTCCCTTCCCTATCTATACCTTCTCAGTAAATTTTCTTTTGTAAAAACAAATTGATATCAACTGGTCATTTGATCTGGGGACACAGCAGCTTATGAGCAGTAGTAGTAGAAACCCCAGTCATTCAGGATACTCCACTAGAACCCTAAGGAGAGTGGTCAGTCACTCTCAGGGCATCCAGATCTTGCCTGTAAGTAGAGGATGGGAGAATAAATCTGGAGGGACTGCTGGGGTCCCTGCCCCCCTTCCATTACAGTAGCTACTGATTTAATGTAGAGCATTTTCTTGATGGACATGCAGATTACAGCTATCTTCATAGGGGTCTTCTTGGAAAGGTTTTTGATCAGTGCAAGGCAAGATAACCAAGTATGCCATGAAATCAGGTTTCTCATTGCCTTTGGACTCGTGATAAAGCCATCTCAGCTGGCTCTTTCCAAGAGGATCCAGGAGCTCTCCTCTCCTTGAGCTTCAAATCTCTTTTTAAATTTTCCAGTTTTATTTATAGTGGAAATGTCCACATGGCATGATCCAGCCCCTCAGCTTGCTTCCATGCTTAGGACAGTTCTTTACATGAGGAGGACCAGAAGCAGGAGATCTCAAACCCCAGTGACTCTGAGTGTTCTGCCCCTGCAGTGAACCAAGGGTATTTTGTGTTTTTCTTTATTTCACGAGCCTTTCTGAGCTGCCTTAAACTAGCCCAGAGAAGGTAGACCTCATGTGCCACCAGGTCTAGGCTAGATGCCAGGAAGCCCTCTGAGTGTTTGGGAAACAGGGTCACCTGCTAGTCCCCATGAGGAACCTGAGCATGACTTGGGGGACAGCAATTTTAACGTGTGACCTTGGTGTCCTCTATTATAGCCCAAGCTCTGTGCTCTGTAGTTCTCCCTGAAAAGTCTGAGAGATTGAGGAGTGTGGCAGCCCTGGATGGAGGCCAAAGAGAGGGACAGTCTAATTCTGTTTATTACTCATTAGAGGTTCCAAAGAAGTAAACTTTATTAACTTTACTGAGGAAGCACAAAGGCTCTATTATCTCCTTTACCCTAAAATTACACAAACAAATCTTTGATGTTTCCTCAGGCAAACGTTTTGAAGTTTTGCTCTAAGAGAGGATGGAGACACCGATCCTCCTCCCTCCCTGCCTTTGCCCCCTTAGTCTGGGACCTCTCCCAACGATCTCTAAAAGCAAGCCAGTGAAGTGCTCCAGCCACTGCTAAGAGTTTGCTAGTCACCTCAACTGGCAAAAGGAACAAGGGGGTTTTCCACAGCCCAGAATGATGACTCGGTAGACTCACAAGTGTTCACTGAGCTGTCCAGCGAGAGAGAACCCACATCTCCTAAGGCAGCCCACTTCACTGCTTCTTAGGTCTTTCCTTGACATCTATATTGGACTGCCTCTTGCCCCCTCCTCCCAGTGTTACTGGTTCTTCTGTGGTCAATAAGAAAGCAAATCCCCTCTCCCCATGGCAGTCAGGAAAATCCAAAGAGACTGACCTCTGTCTGCCTCTTCTCTTGTCAATGCTTGTGGCTTCACTGGTCCTTCCATGGCCATTCATAGAAATGTCACCCAGGTACAGGACCAAGATGCACTCCCTCGGAGTTTCCATTGAGCCTGCTCTGAGGGACAACCAAACCGCTCGGACCGTGCCAGTATCTCATTGCGTCTCTCTAGGTTTTCCATAGAACGGCACCAGATCCTTCCCTAATCTTTCCTGAAATCTCCGGTGTCAAAGTCAAGTAGAAATGGGGGCGATTCAGCTGTACACAAAGACCCTCCCACACTACACACTGAAGTTGAAAACCACCAAACTAACCAGACATTAATACTTTCTCCCACTAAGATGAACTGGGAGCTCTCAGTTGCCCTCAGAGGGGTCTCAGGCCACGTGTAGACACCTCTCACCTGCAGTGCTCCTCCAAACTAACAACGATGTAATTAAAGGGGCCTGGCATTGTCTCCCCTGATTCTCCACAAAGAGCATCCCTGATGGTTTGGGCCACTGAGGATCTCCATCCAAACGCTCACTGACACGATGTCTTCTCTTGTACCTGGTGCTTTCTTTTGGAGAAGACTGCCATCCAAGTGACAAATATGGAAATGTTTTACATGATTGCGCACCTATGAACTATATCAAGTTGCTCATCATCTCAGGGAGAGGTGAGAGGAGAGGGAAGGATAGAATTGGGAACTCAAAACTCAAAATGACAACAAATATTAGAAATTGTTTTTACATGTAATTGGGGGGGTAATAAAATATTCTTTAAATGAAACTAGTTCCCAAAGTGAACAAAGGATAGGAACAGTTTTAACAATTTGAAAACTGTAACTTACTATGCTTCAAATCTCTTTACTAAGAGGTATGCAAATTAAACTTGTTTAATTAAAATCAAAAGAAAAGACTGCTAGATGGGACAGTGGATAGAGTGCCAGGCCTAGAACCAGGAGGTCCAAGTTCAAAACCACCCTTTGACTCTTACTAGCTATAGCTATAGGACCTCAGGGATAATAACAGCCCCTTCCTCTCAGGACTGGTGTGAAGGTAAAATCAGGGCTGTTTGTAAAGTGCTTTGCAGATCTTAAGGCTCTTGATAAGGACTGGCTTTTACTGTAATTACAACCCCAGTCCATGGACTAGGTCATTCCTGAGTCTTATCTCACCAAGTCTTTGTCTCCTTGAGTGTGTAAATCTAGTTTATCGGGACTTTTTCAGACTCTGCATTTGCAGATAGATAGGACTCTTGTTCTGGAGTCCCCAGGCTCAGCCCAGTGCTTGGCACATTGTAGGCACTTAATAAGTGTGTGTTAGATTTTGATCCTGACTTCAATCATTGCAACAAATAAAGTTGGGCTCCAGGGTGCGCCCCTCACCCCAGCTATGCTTACTGGGCCGGCTCTGCCTGGGTCACCCTGACCCCACATCTGCCCAAGCCCAGAGCTGATGTCCAGTCCAAATCTGTTTTCCTGCTGTTGGAAAGAGCTGAAATCAACTAGAAGGAAGCAGTCTTCAAAGATCATCATTTTTCTTTTTTACAAAGCTGCATTCCATTTAAAGAAAAGAAGCGGCTTCAAGGTCTGAGAATTACTCCTACCTGCACCTAGAGTGCCCAGGCCCACACACATTCACACCTTCTCTCTGTCCCTCTCTCTCTGTCTCTGTTTCTGTGTCTCTGTATGTCTCTCTTTGTCTCTCTGTCTCTCTCTGTCTCTGCCTGTCTCTCTGTTTCTCTTTGTCTCTATGTGTTTCTGTGTCTCTGTCCCTCTGTCCTTCTGTCCCTCTCCCTGTCTCTGTTTCTGTGTCTCTGTCTCTCTCTGTATCTCTCTCTCTGTCTCTCTCTCTGTCTCTCTCTGTCTCTCTCTGTCTCTGTCTCTCTCTCTCTCTCTCTCTCTCTCTCTCTCTCTCTCCCCCTTGTTGCCAAGGGCTCCTTCAAGGACCTGGAGCACTTGTGAAATGTCCAGGTCTGTCAAACAATAGTCTTCTTCTGCTTCATTTTAAAAGCTACATATAAAGATCTGAGAGCCGGCAAGTGATAGGAAAATCTCCCCAGCAGGAGTGGCTTGTTTTTGCTTTTTTCCCCAGTAAAACAGTGCTCATGGCTTCCTATGCAGGGTTGGAAAGAAAGGATGTGAGTAGGAAGGAATAAACATATAAAATCTATAGGCCTCAGAAATCAAACTGAATTTGGAAGTTGCAGTAAAAAAAAAAAAAAAGGCGGGGGGGGGGGGGTGGATGTTTGAATTTTGGTCTATCTCCTGTCTGGTGGCAGCCTTGGTGCTACCTCCAGCCTCCATGGCCCCAGGTAGGGATCTGTCACATGAAGGCTTCCGTGGAGCCCTGAGCTCTACTGATCCTCAGCCCCCTGGATTTGTTAAAGGCCTCAGCTGACTTGGAAGCAATTCAACTTGAACGAGTGTTTTTGGATGTGGGGCATCCATGGACTGACACTCTCCTGTCTTAAAAAGAAATGAGTCTATAATCCTACACTGAGCCTCCTGTGGCTAATCACAAGAATGGGTCTCTCTCTGCTGACTCACTCTTGACAGTCCTCAAGGCCGACAGTTTCCTCAGATTTTCCAGGCCAGGGATGCTCCTGAACCCTCTCAGAGCCTGCTAGCATCCCCAGCACCTAACATCCCTCAGGCAACGAATTCCAGAAGCCTAGCCTTGAGGCAGCCTTTATTGTTGTAATTTAGAGCTCCAGGTACAATGGGTGGCATCTAAGTGGCAAAACTGGAGGCTGACCTGGGTTAAGGGACTTGCCAGAATCATTCAGCTGGTAAATGTCTGAAATAAGATTGGAACTCAGCTCTTCTGATCCCAGTCCAAAACTCTCTGCCCAATCTAATGCTCCATGGGCGACAACCTAATGGGAACAGCCTGATGGTGCCAAGGTCTTGCAGGATCCAGACGAAAGCCATTGCCTCCTGACAGTCTCCTCTTTGCGGAAGGAATTTTGCTGATGCTCTTGAGGCAGAACATCATAAAGACTTCAACACTGACTTGCTCATTCACAAGAATCAGCACATTTTTAGAGCTGAAGTGACCTCTATGTAGCCAACCCCCAGTCCAAAGCAGCTCCCTAGACCCTGTCACACCAGGGAGACCTCACCCCAACATCAAACCCAAACCGGTCTTGGCCACTTCTGTCCTGTTAGAAGACCACCAGGGTAAGTCACACAAGAACCACCAAGAGGATGAAGGGTCTATGTTCCTCAGATTGTGGCATGGGGGGAGGAGCAGGGCAGCCTGCTGGATTCACTCTAAGGAATGACATCAGCTATGTCCATCCTGGACAGGGGACGAGAGTTGCCTGGGTGTCACTTGGAATGTTGGACAGCAGTTCCAAGGATGCCGAGCTGCTTGCCGTCTATACCAGGGCCACCTTGTTAGCTTCAATACTCTGTCCACACATCAGGCAACATGACTATGAGACATGGAGCACCTCAATCTCAGGAGCACGGCTCCCCATCTCTGGTGGTGTAAAGGGTATAGAAGGATCTGCTGGAAGTGTCAAGAGGCTCCATAGGCCTGAGGGCCATTTCCTATTGGACTTTGATCTGCACTATTAATGGCAGCCTTCACCCTGATGAGATCCCCACAGAAGGGAATCCTAAAAGCAGGAGACTTCAGCATGTTACCAAGGATAACTGCCAAGGGAACATCCATGTGAAGGACATGGTCAAAGTCACACAGGATCAGTAAAAGGAGATGAGGCAGCCATGGAGCAAGAGGAAAAGAAGACAGATGAGCACTCAAGGCTCCCACTGGAAAAGCTACGAAGGAAGGCCTCTAATACCCAATGTGGACTACCGGAGGAGAAGGGGAGCATGGACTGCAGCAAACCCAGGAGGAGGGCACAGCTTCATAGAAGGACCTGTGGGTGTTCAGCTGAAAACCTGGAGGAGGGGGCAGGATGGAGAGGCTCCAATGAAACACCAGACACCAAGCATTTTGCAAACCTTGAGCCATTCCAAAAATACCAGTGAAGGTTGTTATTACCTAGCCTCCAGCCTGGTGCTGACTTCATTCCCCAGCCTTCTACTACCCTACCCCTGCTAGCCTAAAGGGGAAATGTTACAGAGCAGCTGGTGGGGAGTGGTTGCTGATAAATGTTTAACAACCAGGCTCTCCTATGAACACACACTTTTAAGTATTATTGATGTGTTCTTCAGTCTAGACAATCGGCGGAACCATGAATAGAACTTTGATTTGTAGCCACTTAACAAGGGGCTCACCCCTGACTAGAACCCTGCCAGTGAAGGCAGAGTCCAAGATCCCTCTAACAGGGGCCTAGTGGGCTTCACTCAGCTCCCAACCTACAAACAGCTTCTAACAGCAGACATGTCTGCTGTTGGTCACGAGTGTGTGTGCAGGATAGAGTTCCACACCAACACAAGGTCACATTTTCATTAGTTCTGGGAGAAGAGAGGGTGAGGAGAGGTCAGACAGGACTTACCTTTCCATGCCTGAAAGGGGGCCTACAAGGGACATGGAATTGAGTGGGAATACGAAATCCTTACTTATCCATCGATGCTAGCATAATTGTATGTTAGAGAGTCCTTTAAAATGTGAAGTCCTCAGCTTGCCTCCAGAGAACAGCTGAGAACATGTATCTCCCTTTCTTCTCCTCAGAGGTAGGGGACCATGGGTATGGAATATTACATTTACAATCAAACTGAGTAGATATGTTGCTTTGACTGCAGTTTTTTCTTCAGTCTTTGTTATAAGGGATGGTTTTCTGGCTATAGGACAAGGAAGTAAAATATTCAGAAATGGCTGTGGTATAAAAACAAAAAGGAATCCTTAAGGTACTTTTTTCACATGTACCATCCCCTAGATATAATGCAGATAAGCAGCATCTGCTGCTTTGCATTTCCCTGACTGGCATTACTCACAGCTGTGCTCTCCTAAATACCCCCACATCCATCTCATATGGATGAACACACATGGAATTGTCTCTTCACATACAGTTCTACATCTTGGGAATCTAAATGCTCCCTTGTCTTTGAAGCATGGGCAGGAGGCAGTTTGTGCTGGCCTCCAGCAAGGCTAGTGACTGTATGGCCAGTCCATGGATATGTGGTCACTCAGCACAACTCAGCTCTTCTCCCCCCTCTACTCTAGCTCAGGTCAGGGTCTTTGATCACTTACTGGCTGAGATCAGTCATCCTAAGACAGCAGGAGAGGAGAAGCATTGTTCAAACAAGACAAACCCTTCTCTATTCCGACAATTATCTGTGCTCTATAGGTTCCCTGGAATAAGCATGTGATAAGCATTCCTAGATCTTTTCAATAATCACAAACACTAGTTTTCTTAAGTTTTCTTCTCTCCTTCCTCAACTTTGACCTTGATCTTGGTGAAAGTTGCCAATGCTTTGGGTTAATATAGTGGTTGGAGACTTAAAGTCTGGCATTTCTTTCTTCCAAATAGAAATATTCCATTTAACACAAAAAGTACATCCTATTTTGTGCCCAAGTTATGAGATTTACAAATGAAAACAAACATTAGGAAAAACATATGAAGTCCCCCTATTGGAGTCATTCTCTCAACTTTTTCTCACACTTGATTTCAGGTCTACAAAGAGTAGCTGCTACATCTCAGGGTTTTAGAAATAGCCTGGAGCTATATTTCTAACACTGTAGCTTCTAAGCCCACACTGGTACACTTCCCATTAACTATCAGACAGTAGCCTCGGTTACCTTTTAGCAAGGAGATTTACTAAGACAGTATAGTAAGAGCAGTTGGTACATAACATTCCTTCTGTAAACCTGGGGCTTATTCTCCCACAAATACACACAACATCCATAGAAAGAGTCAGTTCATATATACATTAGGAAATACATGTGGCAAAAGAGTAACACAACTCCTAATACAGCTGAAAGTTCTTTCTCCCTTCATCTAGCCCTTCTGCAGCTCCCCTTGTGGGGCAGTATCTCTGGAACTCTTCTGTTGCGAGGAATCAGGAGCTTTGAAGATTCCACCTTCCTTCAGTGATGCTCTTTCTACATTTGTCTGTCCCCTTTAGGTCTCTCAACTTCCTAACAGGTGAGGTGATAGGTTCTCCCTCCATGGAGGTGTTCAGCCAGAGACCAGGCAACCACAGCAGTAGAGCAGGAATTCCTTTCAAGTGTGGTTAGAACTAGATGAAGATTTTTAGACAACATCTTCCAGTTAAGGCCTACATACCTTATGCTGTCAAGGTCATTGATTGTTGATCATCAAGTATTTGTTGTATATTTGTAATGTTGAACTCTGAGCCCAGGAGCTGAGAGGCATGTGAAGGAGCACAAAATGCTCTCACTGTCCTCAAAGGATGTGTGACAGATAGATGACTAAGAGTGGAATGGGACCACCAAATAGAAGTGTGATCGGAATGGAGAAAGCATCCCAGATTTAGAACTCAGATGGACCTCAGGCTCTAGGAGCTCAAAGTCATTGGTTTTGTAAGTTTTTCCAGATTCTGCAGAGATAGAAATCAAGTTCTCTGGTCTACAACTTGCAGACTATCATCTTCCTTTAACAAAAATGGAGGCAGTTTCTCTTGTTCCATCTTATGGTATCATTCCCAGTGTCTATGACCTCTCAGACCTTCCCAACATGAGCTTTGCTAGTTCTCAGTTCATCTGGGTTAAGGGTTTGAATGCTCTGAGGGCAGGGAAGTCCCTTCCTCCTCTCTTCTCACTTACCTTGGGTAACAATGGCCTGTTGGCCATTTTCATTCTGTCCTTTCTGTCCCAGAGGCGGTTCTGCTTGCAGAGAAAGAGATAAGGATGGGACCAGTGATTTCCTGGTAAAGGGATCTAGATGTGAAAAGTTCACCTACCAGTGGCAGGTCAGTACTTTCTCTGTGGCTTTTGGTCCTACAAAGATGCCTCTAGAGCTGAGAAGTTGTGTGACTTGCCCAGGATCACACAACTAGTGTGTGTCAGAGGAAGAACTTGAACCCTGGGTCCTCCAGGCTCCAAGACCAACTAGCTATAACCCAGCTTTCCTATAATATGAACTCATGAATACTGGCTAAGAAAACAAAAGACGAATTAGACATGAGTAGCTTTGGGAGATGACAGAGTTGGTGTTAAAGAGATGGAATGTGGCAGCAGCAAGCAGCTTGGGATCATTTCAAGCAATGCTCATCCAGCCTGGTCTTCTCTCCCTACTGTCCCAAGCCCAGCTTTGGTTCAACATAATGCATATTGACGGCTGACTTGGAAAAAGGCCCACGCAGTAGCAACTCATATCATGGGCAACTGTCATCCACTTCATCTTTCCAGTATGGATGGCTAGCCAAAGCCCTCAGACTGTCAATGAATTTTAATGATAAGCTTTATGGTGATCTGGAGTTTGATGCAATTAATACAATGTCACCTGTAAACAGCATCATGTGGACAATCTTACTATTAGAGGGAGTTCTTTTTGTTTGACTTTACATCAAATTCACACTGATGGATAGATACCTGAAGTGAAAGTATACCAACCTGCTGGACACCTATGTACAAATTTTATAATACTATGTCATACTTGGAGGACAATTTAGGTTTTGGGTTTTTTTTTTTGGGGGGGGGGTGTTTTGTTCTTTTTTTTAAGGAGATGGAGAGAAACTAACCTCATGCAAAGTTCAGCACATTCCACAAAGTTATAGTCATCTGTCTGAGTCCTGCTGCTGGATGATTTAGTTCTTACCAGATTCCAGCCCTGGTACCACATGTGGCCATCCCACTATTCTTCCATTTAGGGTTGAGCTTCTCAACTGGATAGCCTTTGATTATTGGGAAAACTACATATTTAAATTATGCACATTCTTTTCCCTACTGTCCTTTGATCTTAAAAAAAAATAGAGCTTCTCAAATCAGTCCTTCTCTTTCCATGATCAGCTGTTACCTTGACCACCACCATCATCATCCCATTCCTTTAATGTATTAATTTGCATGGGGGAAATTTTATATATTTTCTAATATTTCTAGATTTTACTCACTGTAATCCTTCTAGAATGATAATTGACCCAGGCTAAGGTTGGATAAGGAGGGAAGGGCCTCTAATTAGTGTATGTGCATGTGAAAAGAAGTCTCCAGACTAAATACTCCATTTAAATCCTCCCTAGCCCTTGGGTGCTTGGAGCTTATCACACCTTCAACATCTTAAAGTTAAGCTGTAGCCTTAGTTCCTTTGCACTAAAAACAAGCAAACCTGTGTTTGTGGTGGGTTGGTCCATCAATTTCCCAAAATCCTGAGGAATAGCTCCTTAAGTTCATTTTGCTTTTGAGGACCTTGGCAGTTTAGGGTTTGGAGTCAAACATTCCTAGTGTCAATGGATACCACTGCCTCAAGGGAACACAGCTCTAGAATAGACAATAGAGGGGAAACAAAGTATAGTCAAGGAGGCCTGCTACCAAATGCCTCCCTACTGAGGTCCTGGAACCTTGGTGGGGTCAGTGGGAAGGATAGGAAGGAATAGAAGCAAGAAACATCTGGAAGAAAGAACTGACCTTTGGTGACTGAATGACTAAAAGGGCTGAGGACAAGTCAAAGATGACGGATTCCAGATGCTCTCAGAAAAACCTGGGAACACTTCCATGAACTAATGCAAAGTGAAATGAACAGAACCAGGAGAACATTGTACACAGTAATAGCAACATTGTAACAATGATCAGCTGTGAATGACTTAGCTCTTCTCAGCCATACAACGACCCAAGACAATCCCAAAGGACTCATTATGAAGTATGCTATCTGCCTCCAGAGAAAGGACTGAGGACATCTGAATGCAGATCAAAGCACATTGTTTTTTACTTTGTTTTAATTCTTTGTCTGTGTTTTCTTTCACAACATGACTAAAAGATGGAAATATATTTTATATAACCACACATATATAACTTATACCAAATTGCTTGCCTTTTCAAGGAGGGAGGAAGGGAGGGAGGGTGGAAGAGAGTTTGAAACAAAATATTTTTAAAATGAATATTAAAAATTGTTTTTACATGTAATTGGATAAATGTATAAAGCTGGGGGGGAAGGTAGGTGACAAAGTCCAAAATTCCTTCTCCTATTTCGATTCCCTTGACGGAGTATTCCTATATCAATACGGCCTCAATAACTCCCAGGGAATGAGGGAGGCATGAAAGTTACATTAGGAGTTCAGACTGAGGCATTCTGGTCAATACTCCCTCCTCAACATCCGACTCAGTGATGATAGAAAGAGAGCTCAGAACGGTGAACTGAGTGATGATGAAAGTGCCCAGGGTCAGCCGTTGGAGGATGCAAGCTGGAGCAGCTGAAGTAATCCTATGCATGAGCAGTAAATTCCAAAGCTGCCCCCCTCCCCCACTCGCCTGGGTTCCTGTTTGGCTAAGGAGTGTCTGGCGGCTGCTAAGCTACATTGGTGCAGAGAATGGTCTTGGCAAGCTCCACAGACCGGCTTGGTGGTTTCATTTTCTGGGCTCAGCTGGGAGGTTTGTGGAGCTCCAGGAGACTGGGGTTGGCTGCTCACATTCTGAGGTCTTGTGTGTGTCTGAAGAGACTCGACTTGGCTTGGCCCACAATCCTAAGGCATGATGTTAACTCCTGAAGGGTACTGTGCGTTTAATAACAAAAACTACATAGAAATAGGTGAGGGACCCAGCAGCAGAACCATAACCACCCCTCCAGCTCCCTTCTGGAACCGACTGAAGTGAATTCACCAACGTTCTTCCCATCCCCTTCCCTTCAGGATTAACTCTCCAACATTAAAGGCACTTAGATACCCTTAGCCCTTACATGGCCCTGTGAAGGCCAGTAGCCAGCTTCCCTCTGCACTTCCTCATTCTTGGATATTTCAGCATGGATTATGGGAGAATTTTAAACTTGGAGGAATCTCAGAGATTACCTTGTTCAATCCTGCCCCTCCCTGGCCTCACATTTGACCTAGAGAGCCTCAAAATCACCTAGATGGCAAATAAATAACAGAACATGGAATTGGGCCCAGTTCTCATTTCTTTACACAGAGCCCTCCCCCATGCCCCAGGTGATTTCACACCATTTCTCAGGATCTAGAAAAACTGAATTCCAAGAGTACAAGTAAAAGGTGCTTTGCAGAATGTCTACATTTCCGCTAGGTGGCACTGCAGTGGATAAAGTGCTGGGCCTGGAGTCAGGAACACCAGAACTCAAATCTAGCCTCACACACTATCTGTGTGACCCTGGGCAAGTCACTTATAATCATGTTTGCCTCAGTTTCCTCACTATAAAATGAGCAGGAGAAGAAATGGCAAAGCACTGTAGTATTTTTGCCAAAAAAACCCCCAATGGGGTCACAAGGTCCCTAGTCTCCTGATGAATTGGTCTTATGCGTTGCTTGGGGCTTGCACTGCTAGATTGGGTGGGAAGGGGGGAAAGGGGGAGCAGTCAGGTTCAAGATATTTAGAGCCTGGAGCCCTAAAACTATAGAAAATGAGCCCCAGCCAGTGTGCTTACTTTTAGTACTGAACCAGTAGACACAAGTAGAGCTCAAGGCAAAGGCATCAGCTGGGAAGAGATCATAACAACAGTAGCTACAAAACATTTCCCTCCTAACCCTGGAGTCCACTCTCCCATAAATCCATACAGCATCAGTGGGAAGAACATTCACACACATGGAATACCCTGGTAGAAAGACAGACATGTAGAAACTACTTGTGGTTCATACAACACATACCTCTTCTGCTGCTCTGAATTTCACCCCTTCACTAGCCTACTTCTGGACCTGGAGAGGGCCCCACCTTGAGGTCCACTCTCTTAAATGGTCAGTACTTAGCCCAGACTTCATGATGGCCAGGTTTACTTCATTCCCACTAGAACTGCTGGTCGGGGGCTGACTTAGTAAACTGGGGGTCACTGCCATTCCCAGGGTCCTTCAGCTTCCCTACCCCTTCTCCCCAGGGATTGTTCTCTATGATGCTGGCTGTAGGTGGGGTGGGTGGAGGCTAGATGCAAGTAGTCTGGGGGCATTAAAATTGGGGTTCAGAATCTTGGATCACTTCTAGTGGGGTCTGGTTGGACTCTCCTGGACCATGTCAGAGGAATCGTTCCCTCCAGACACCTTGTAGTTTCAGAAAAAGCTCATATTGATTGGCAAACAGTCAAATGGTGGCTAGGCTCTGCTATTTGTCCACTAATGGATTTGGTATGCTAATAACATTCAAGGTTTGTCCTATATTTTTGGCGTCCTCTGCCTCTCTCTTTCTGAGTGGTGTCACCTGCAACACAGCCCTTACCTGCACACTTTGAGCCCATCACAGGGACCATCCCCATTTAGTTTCCTTCCTGCAGAATTCCTCCCTTTTCTCCCTTCATCCTTTCCCTCCTTCCTCCATCTTATAGGTAGCAGAGGGGCCCAGGAGACAGAGCAGGAAGCCCTGAGTTCAAATTTAGCCAGAGACATTGACTAGCTGGGTGACCCTGGGCAAATTACTTCACTTATGTCTGTCTCCCTTTCTTCATCTGTAAAATGGTGGTAATAATAATCTTCCCAGGGTTGTTGTAAGACTCAAATGGCTTAATAATTGGGAAGCCCTTTACAAACCTTACAGCACATAAAATACTACTACTACCTCTCCCACTACTGCCTCCCTCCTTCAACACATCTGAACCATATTTTCCAATATATTTCCCCACTGCCCTTGCCTAGGACCATTGGAACTAGTATCAAAGTATGTGCTGACTTCATTTGTTGAAACTTACTACTCTCCTTTTCTCTACTTCCTTATCCTCTACAAACAATAACCCTTACTCAGTAAACTACAGTGGCCTCCAGGAGCAAAAACCAAATGTTCTGCTTGGTTTTTGAGGCCCTTCCAATCCACCCCTCCATTTTTTCTGTTTTCTCACACCTCACTCCCCAGCAGGTCTAGTGCCTCCCCCTGGCTGTCCCATGAACAAGACCCTCCATCTCTCAACTCCAGGCATTCTCTAATGTCACCTCCCTCAGGAAGCCTCCTTCAGTCCCTCCCCCTCTCCCAGCACCTTCCCTCTGTTCTTTAATCTCCCCTTCATCCTTTCTGACTTGTTGGTACTCATTTGTCTGTGTATTGTCTCCTCCTCCATTACACATGGGCTAAGGGACTGTCATTTGCTTCTCTTTGTGTCCCCAGCACTGAGCACTCAGTAGGTGCTTAATCAATGCTGATTGACTGACTGGCAGTACTTCTGTAAGAACTTGCTGTGTGCACACAATTACAACAGGACTCAGAATCCTATGAAATGATGCTGCTCATGGCCTCTATATTCTCAATAAAAACAAATCCCACTGACTCCCTGCTGTTCTCTCCCATGAAAATGTGGGCCCCCTCACACCAAGAGTTCTTTCAGTTGCCTGGTGTGAATGTGGAGGCAGCTCAGGCTGGACTGTAGCTGGCCATTTGCTGATGGCAGCCAGAAGCTCTCTACCCTCTCTCTCAACAATAACTGCTAAATTCATGTTTCCACATGGACACAACAGATACCACAGAGGAGCTGCCATTTTGCCTCTATCTTTATTTCACCTCTCAGTGACCAGCATGTTGGGCTGACTGTCCAAGGCTCTCCAGGGTAGGGTGGGGGGCCCCTGGCAGAGCCTTCAGGAACAAACATGACCTCCACGAATCATATGAGGACTACGGAGGCTCTAGTTCCCATCCTCTCAGCATCCCCACATCAGCTAAGAGCAATGTTAGCCCTTACCTAGGAGCCAAGGACCCACCATGTGGACAATTCTTGCTCTACAGGGATATCAGCAAAGAAACTACACCATGCCTAGGGGTCACTTCTTGAGTACCACATGAGCAGGAGACTTCTAGCAACCATAAACTGGGTTACCCTTGGCCACATGAGCTTCTAAGCTGGAGAGCACTCCCCCATTACCCCCGACCTCTGTTGGTTCCAGTGAGAGAAAATGAGCATCACCACCGGTCCCTACTGGACTAGAAAGGACACCCTTTCCTTAAAAATACTTAAGACTGGCTGATCAAAATGATTCCCAAGTTGATCAACATTTGTTAAGAACCTACTCTGTACCAACCACTGGGCTAAGCACTGGGGATACAGAAAAAAGCAAAGGACAGGGTCTGCCCTCATGGAGCTCAGTCTAATGGGGGAAACCATGTGCCAACCCCTCTGTACAAATGAAATATAGATGAGATACATCAAATCTAGAGATCTAAGGTTTGCAAAGTGCTTTTATAATAGCTCATCTGATTTTCAGAACAACTCTGGGAAGTAGGTGCTATTACATCCCTACTTTACAGATGGGGAAACTGAGGCAGACAGTGGTGAAATGACTTTCCCAGGGTTACACAGCTAGTAACTACTTGAAGCCAGAATTGACCTCCAGGCTTGTTGATTCGAGGTTCAATAAGCCTGTAATGGGTAGTGGGGGAGGGACACACCAGCGGGTCTAAATGTTGATGGCATTAGAGGATCCTCCCCTATCCCTCAGGGTTAATCCTAGAACCCTGAGTGGTAGGTATAACCTTGCTCTTGGATAGAGATTCATCTATGACAGTGGGAGTTTGGATCAGTGCGCTTAAGGCTTATACATGGACCACACAAGTGTATGGTTTTCTAGGCTCTATTTACCTCTATTTGCATCAGTTCTTCTAAATCTTTGCATGATTCTCTGGATCCATCACATTCAGTGTCATCAAAGTAATACCCTATCACATCCACCCACCACAACTTGTCTGACTGTTTCCCAATCAATGGGCATCTACTTTGTCTCTGATTCTTTGTGAAACACAAGAGTGTTGATCAGGGTCCCCTGGAGCAGCAAAGTTCCCCAATGGAAATCATGGGATGTCTATCTTAAGTGCCCTGTTTGCAGGATGTTCTGGGCAGGTAAAAGAGAATAAAAAGAAGGATGGGCCCCTTTCTCACTTTGAAAGAGAAGCCAGGAAAGCAGGTCAGATTGGAAATGGAGAAGAGAGTTGCTGGGACTAAGGATTTCTTCTGCCCATTGCCTGACTTGGGCAAATGGAAGAGCCAGAGAATGTAACATGAAGGACCTGCACTGGGCAAAGAGGCAGCTCTGAGGATGGACTGGGCTTTGAGAGCCTGAAGATTCTTCCCCAACCCCCTTCATGCCATGAAGTCCCTGCGGCAAGGGCAGTACAAGCACATTGTGAGCTTCACATATGTGCCTGGTAAGCGCTTATTAATGCTTGCTGATTCTGAGTGGATGAGTAGTGAAGGGCACTGGTCTCAGCTGCCTTCCTGGTTGTCTCTCGGAGCCCTGGTCCCCTGGAGCCTGGCATCAGAGCTGCCATATCCCTGGCTGGAGGGTCCCAGCTCCAAGCATCAAGCTCTCTCTAGCTCTGTCTTCCTGTAGGCAGTTAGGTGGTTCAGTGGATAGAGCATTGGGCCTGGAGTCAGAAATTCTGGAAAACCTGAGTTCAAATCTGGTTGCTGGGTAAGTCACTGAATCTCATGTTTCTCAACTGTAAAATGGGGAAAATGATCATAGCAGCTCCCTCCCAGGGTGGCTGTGAGGATCAAATGAGGCCTGTATAAGGCACTTAGCACAGGGCCCAGCACATGCTAGGTACTTTCACAACTTCTTCTCCTCCACCTTGAGGATTTCTCTTTCTCCTGCATCAATGAACCCCATTAGATTAGAGACCTTGACACTGACATCAGGAGCCCTCTATTGATTTGACTAATTGTATTCTTAGGGGGCCTTCTCCTCTTCAAAGGTTTACTTTGGCTAAAGTACACAGTGTGTTATCAGCTGTGACGTATGCTACCATGATAAAGAACCTCTGTTCCACTACGCTAGAAATGGACACAGAAGCTCAGGACTTTAATCTGAGTCCAGAGATGAATGATGCAACAGAACTGAGTGTTTTCACCGCACTGGAGAGCCAAAGATGGCCACCAAGGTCAGCTCTGCAGTCCAGAAGAGGAGGGAGGCCTGAGGAGGGTCCCCAAGTGGGGGAGGGAGCATCAAAGGTGGGCTTCCAGCTCAGGCCTAGAACGACATCCAGCCTCAGAACTCTTTCCACCACAGGAATGATTCTTGACTTCAGACATGGGTGTTCTCAGAAAGTCAGCTAGGCTCCCTGCTTTAGAAACATTCTTGATTCCACAAGCTGCAGGGCCCTAGTCAGTTCTACCTTCAGAAAGCCTCCACATTCAAGTGGCCAGCACTCTCCTTTGGGACTTCACCTTCTCTCCCACAGACTATTAAGGACCCTTCCTTAATTTACCTTCTAATCTTTCCCTCTACTCTCTGTCTCTGCCTTCACAGAGTGGCTCTGCCCTCCCATCCCAGGCCTGCCTCACTAACTTCCAACACTCCAAGTCACTTAGCACTCACTGGGTCCTTATACTGTGCTCAGCACTGAGAATACGGAAAGGGCAAAAACATTGCCTGAATCAAGATGTTTACATTCTTATGGAGGAGACAACTTGTGAGTGATTTGCTAACATATAAGACAGACATGGGACAGATGGAGGTGATCCTGTAGGGATAACAGTTAGCTTGAGGGGAGCAAGAAGGCCCTGCTGCAGAAAATGGGATTTGAACTAAGTCTTGAAGGAAG
This sequence comes from Bettongia penicillata ogilbyi, assembly GCA_023548195.1. NCBI lineage: Eukaryota > Metazoa > Chordata > Mammalia > Diprotodontia > Potoroidae > Bettongia > Bettongia penicillata. The sequence continues at coordinate 1,160,072 of JAJHZJ010000095.1, read as the reverse complement.
CCAGAAAATCCAGGAGGAGGAGGAGGGAAGGGAAGCATCCCAAGGATGGAGGACAGTCAGAGAAAAGCCTGTCCCCCAACAGAAAACAGAAGCCAAGATGCCCCATCTGTAAAGACCAAATGAGACTCAAATGAAAAAAGATGACCTTTCCTGGAGGTGGGGGACCACAGGGCTTATATTGTCAGGCTTTTTCAATGTACAGATCATTGTGCTGATAATTTTCCTTTTCTTTAAAAAAATATTGTTACATAAGGTGGCTCTCTGGAAAAGGGAGTGAGAGGGATACTGGAGGAAACTTTGATTATGTAAAAGATTTATAAAATAAAAACTTATTTTTAAAAAAATAAGGAAAAATTTATTATAGAAGGAGGGATTTCATCTGAGGTTGAAGGAATCTAAGGAAGTCAGAATATGGCCATGAGGAGGTCACAAGAGGCAGCCAGGAAAGTGGCCAGAGTTCCAAATTATTTTACTCGAGGCTCCCCCAATCATCCATTAGAGGACCTCTTTCCCTACAAGCCCTTTAACATTTATCATTTTCCTCTTTTGTCCACTTTGCCAAACTAATGGGTGTGAAGCCAAATCTCTGAGTAGAGTTAATATGCATTTCTCCAATTCTTAGTGATTTTGCAGCATTTTTCCGTACGGTTGTTGAGTGCTTGGGTTTCTCCTCTGAAAACTACCTTCTAATAACCTTGACTGTTTATTTACTGAGAATCAGCTCATTCTTAGAAATGTGATCAGTTCCTTATAAATCCTCAATGTAAGACCTTGGTTGGATGAATTTGCTTCAAAGATCTTATACCCACTTACTGGTTTCCCTAATAATTTTAACTATGTTGGTTTTGCTTGTGTGAAAACTTTTTTAATTTTCTTATCAGTGGTGTCTGTTCCATCTTCTCTGATTGTCCTAGCTTTTGCCTGATCAGGAATTCTTGCCTTATCTATTCATTCTCTGATTTCCTCGTGATGCTGCCTTTTCATTCCCAACATTCACCCATTTGGAGTTCATCCTGGTACATGGGGTGAGGTATTAGTCTCCCTCATTCCTTCCCGGGTTCAAGTTTTCCTAGATTTTGCCAAACTGTGATCCCAGTACTGGGATCTCTGTCTTTATAAAACAGATTTGCTCCTGTATGTTGTGCACCTAATCTGACCCACAGATTGAACTCTTTATATCTCAAACGTTATCAAATAGTTCTTAATAATAGCTGCTTTATACTAGAACTTTGGATCTCTTAGCATAGGCCCCCTCCTTTACTACTTTTTTCACTACGTCCCTGGACATTCTTTGTTTTGCAACCTGAATTTCGTTATTTTTTTTCCAGCTTTGTAAAATAATACTTTGTTAGTTTGATGTAGTAATTGAATTTAGAAAGTATTGTTTTTGTTTATTACATTGATTTTGCTTACCCATGAACAATGGACATTTCTCCAATTATTTAAATTTGCCCTTATTTCCACAAAGTGTGCTTTGTAATTGGATTCAAATAGTTCCTGGATGTGTCCTGGTAGATGGACTCACAAATCTTTTATATATTCTATAACTATTTTGGATGAAATTGCTTTATCTCTTCTAGATTTTGCTAGTAATATAAAGGAATGTGGATGACTTTGTGGCTTTATATTATATTATTTTATATACTGTATAGGGTTTTGCTGAATTTATTGTTTTAATTAATTTTGTTGACTCTTTAGTGTTTTCTAAGTAAATCATCTTATCATTTTCAAAAAGAGATAATTTTTCTTTCCATTCCTAGGGATTCTGAGTGGTCTTAGAGCAGTAGATTACATGCCCTTTCCAGTAGCAAAGATAATATTGGTTTAAGTAGTCACTGAAAGGGGGCAGACAATGGTGGTGGGGTGAAGATGGAGGGGAGGGAGAGATATACAGTCACCACAAGGTGGCCAAGGCTTGGGTAGTCAGAACTCAGGGGACAGGCTGGTTGGAGAGGCTCCTCTTTGGGGAGGTATTCACCACCAGCCACATAAGCTCTACCCCAGGACATACTCCAGTGCTGAGTAGATTAACCTCCTCTTTCATCTTGCCACAATTAGCCTCTCTGCAACTTTCACCCACTGATTCCAAATTCTGTTTTCTGGGGCCAAACCAGACATATCAACTTCCCTTTCCACATGATAGATCTTCCAATACTTGAGGACAGTTACCCTGTTCCCCTGAAGTTTTCTCTTGTGCAGACCATATATCCCCATTTCCTTTAACCACCCTTCATTGGGCATGGTCTTTGACTCCTCCACCATCCCGGTCACTCTCCTCTGGACATTCTGGCTTATCAACATTCTGAAAATGTGGTTCCTGGAATTGACCAGGGCAGCACACCAAGGGGCTTGACATTTCCCTCGTTCTGGATGTGATGGCTCTCTCCAAGGTGCTGGATGAGGACTATTCTCATGATTCCAACTAGACTCAGTGGAGAGATGGATTCCCATGAACTAAAAGTCTTTAGGACAGGTTAGCTCAGGAGGAGGGAGGACTTTAAGAATGAAAATCTGAAGACAGAAATAGAAACAATTCCAGTAAAGAGGGAAAATGGGATTTGCTTGAAGAGATGAATGTGGATGTCAGATGTCAGTGTGGTAACTCATTGACCAGTTTAAATATCAAATCTGGTGCCAAGCCCTATTATTTCTACCTTCGTGTGATTTCTCCTAAGTATCCCTTCACTCTGCTCACACACACAGCTGCCACCCTGGGGTTAGTCGGGGGTGGGGGTGTGTGTGAAACAGACTTCTCGTTGGACCTCCTGCCTCAGAGTCTCTCCCCATTTAGTCTGTTACCCACTAAACCACCAAAATGATTTTTTCTAAAAAAAAAAAAACCATCTCCTCTCTCTCTCTCTCTTTCTCTCTCTCTCACTCACAGACACACTCTTTTATATACTCTCACACATTCCAGTGGCTCCCTATTACCTCCAGGATAAACTAGATAATCCTCTGCTTGACTTTTAAATTTCTTCCCAGGTCTATCCCTCCCTACCTTTCCAATCTTCTTAAATCTTTCCTCCCCTCCATCTACAATGGAGTGATACTGACCTTCTTGCCCTCCTCAGACTTTTTGCCCTGGCAGGCCTCCCATGCCTGGAATGCTCTCCCTCCTCATCTCCACACTATGGCTTACATCAAGACTCCCCTCAAACCCCACCTTTGGGTTAGAAGGCTAGTGTTCTCTCTGTCTGTTACCTCTCACTTCTCTTGTCTGCATCTGGTTAGTAAACAGTTTTTTGGACAGTCTTCCACCACCTTGAGGGCAGGGGCTGCTTCTCTCCTTCTTTGTAAGGCCTAGGAACAGCTGGCATTTCATTGACAAGTGACTTCTCAGGCTCCACAGTGCACATCACTCTCCATGTCACTGGTTGGTCTTCTAGCCTGCCAAGCCCTCCATGCTTGTCTCTGGGTCCTGACTTCTTTCTGCAGGAGGCTTTCCTTGGTGCTCCTCCTGCTGAGAATCTTCCCTCTGAGCTTCCTTCAAACTGAGCCTGTGTGCTCTTTGCAGGCATGCAGGCATGCATGTCTTCTCTCTCTCGCCATTAGAATGTGCACCGGTCAGGATCTCAACTGGGGTTTCACCTCTGTGGTCCAGCATTTAGCACATAGAGGAGGAGGCCCTGTCATGCCATCCCATGATAGCAGGCTTGCGCTTCCTACAAACATGCTCACAATTTGGGCCACAGGCTCGGCCCTGGGAAAGTCCTCCAAGGCCGCCCAGGAGTGCTGCTGGTATTCTGACATGCCTGCTAAAGCTCAGGTTTTCTTAGAAAATTGCCCTGAGCAGTCATGATTAGCAAGAAGGTCAGACTCTAGTAGAGTCACCCTGGCCTCTCAATGGAGTAGGGGGCTGGCAGAGCAGAAGAATGGAGAAATCTGGCTTTTAACCATGCCTCTGCCACTTAGGCACCCATGTATAGAGCACCCTAAGGTTTATCTGTTCCCTTCTCTGTAAAATCTCAGGGCTGGGTGAGCTCCAATGCTCCCAGGCAACTTCTAGTTGGAAGGTCTCTCACTCCCAGTGTAGATAAACATGCCACCTATGCCCTAGAAAACCCTGAGTCTGGAGCCCTTCAGGACAACCATCCCCCCTACCACAGCCCCCCACAAAGGAGAAGAGGGTGAATCAGTAACTGGCAACTCTTTGCTTTTTGAGTTGGAAGCTCGAGGGATGATGTTTGGAGTCAGATAAATCATTGACTGTCTGTTGCTGGCTCCTTAGAGCTGAAGAGTTCTCTTCAATGTCTTCAGCTCATTCGTTTACAGCCCCCAGTATGGCTGAAGAACAAATTTGGTGAATTCTAAAAAACGGCAATGGAAGTTTTGTAACCTGCAAGATTTTAACTTGGATGTTCGAGACTATCAGAGCCTTTGATTGATAGAAATGAGGGGAAAAGGAGAGTCTCCATCCATCAAACTTAGATTCTTTAGGGTTTGTTGGTTGGTTAACCCAACAGTGCTAAAGATACCCAAATGGATATCTATTTAAAAACAACAACAACCTTTAGCCTGTTTACTTTGAAAGGCTAAGGAAAGTCTAGGACCCTGGGAAGCTTAAACTACTTTGAGAATTATTATTTTGAATTACTTTTTGTTTTTTACACTCATTTTTCCATTTGGAGTTCCCAATTCTCTCCTTCCCTTCATCCCCTCCCCACCCATCAAGAAGACAGCCAAAATGATAGCCAGTATATATGTGAAGTCATGCAAAATTTTCTATATTAACCATGTTGCAAAAAAAAAAAGAAAATACAGTGAAAAAAAAAAAAAAAAAACCACCACACACCAGGCTGCTGAGGCCCAGTCCCAGGTCTCCACAAGGGAAGCTGCTTCCTCCCACTTTTCCCATGGACCACTAATGGCTAAGAATGGTCAAAGGCAGTCAAGTCAACTCAACATTTTCTCTTCACTTGTCCACACCCTAAATGTCATGGTTAATCAGGCAGGTGTATTCTTTGAGAAAAAGCTTTAAAACTGTGCCTTTGTCTTACCTCCATGAAACGGCTAGTGTCTGTTCTCTACCTGCTCTGTACAGGACCAGGCTGGGGACCAGATAGGCAGTGACATCATTGCTCTGAAGGAGCTGATGGCCACAAAATCACAGTCAGAATCTGAGGCCGGAAGGCCTTCATTGGCCCTCTATTCCAACCCATGTCCTACAGGAATCTACTAGAACATCTCAGACTCTTTCTGGAGACCTCAAAGCAGGAAACTCCATGACCTCCCCAGGTGGGAGCAAGAGGGGAAAGGGACAAGCTTGGTCCTCCTTAAGCACCAACTATGTATAAATATTACTTCATTGGATCCTCACAACGATTAAAGGAGGGGATAGTATTACCCCCATTTTACAGATGAGGGAACTGAGGCAAAGTGAAGGGATGTGCCCAGAGTCACACAGTGAGGAAGTATCTGAGGCCAGATTGGAGCTGAGCTCTTCCTGACTGCAGACCCAGTGCTCGGTCCACTAAACATGTCACCGAGTGCCTCCCTCCCACTTTTCTGCTGCTTGTCTACCTTTTTTACAGTTATCCTGCCCCCATTGCCCTGGTCTCACCCTCTGAGGCCAAGTCAGGAGTCTCATCCCTTCTGTGCATACAGCTCTTTAAACACTGCCCCCGTGGAGGCTTCTGCTCTCCAGGACAAACATCCTGCCCTGCCCTGCTCACCATCCTCCCCTTCCCAAGGCAGGAGGAGGTGCCCCCACCTGATTCTCCTCACCTCTCCTGGTGTGGCCCCAGAGCTGCTGCTGCCAATACCCACTGTTGACTCTTGGGGTGCTTTTCCAAGCTCCTGCCTTTCCCTCCTTTACTAGCTCATTCAGAAGAGCTGAGCTTGGGGCTGTGGGGAGGGGGCAGCAGCCTTCCTGGGGCTTGGCCACTAGTCAGCATTTGATATTCTGTTGATTCCACTGACCTCCTTGCTCTCCCATCACCCTCCCACCTGCTCCTCCACACCTCCACATGCCTGGATCTTGCCAGGGCCCACAAGTCATCTTCTGGTGCTCCCTTTTCCCAATCATTAATATCCCATGGAAGCTCCCTCTTCTCCCTAGCTGTACTCCACCTGAGCCACTCTTCTCACTGACTTCCCACCCCTGCACTCTCTGATCATTCCTGGGTTCCCCTCCTGCTCTTCTCCCAAAGATGCCCAGGGTTTGAACCCTGTTCCTCTGATCCCTGACTTTTCTGGATCAGTCTCCCAAATAATTTCTACTCAGTGCTAAAATCATTTGTCAAATCAAATTTCTTCGTAGGGTTTCCATTACCTATGATCCTTCTCTAGATGGAACCAAAACCTCTTGTAGCTGAGAGACCCTGATATCAAGAACACGACATGATACCAAAAGAAAGGAAACAAACATTTATTAAGTACCTACTGTATGCCAGGCACATAAGTGCTTTACAAATATCATCTCACTTGGTGCTCACAACCACCCTAGGAGGCTGGGATTCTTATTACCCCCACTTTATAGATGAGGTAACTATGTCAGACAGAGGTGAAGTGACTTCCCCAGGATCCTACAGGAAGAGTCTAAGGTCAGATGAAAACTCCCATGTTCCTGAGGACTCTGGGCCTGGAGTTCAATCCACCACTGACTTAGCTGCCATATTAGTACTGTCCCTCTTTTTTTAAAAAAATTATCTTATTTTTATTGATAATTTCAATTTTTCATATCATACTCATTTTTCAATATATCCTTCCCTTCTTCTCTATCCAGCAAGCAATCTAGCACTGTCATTCTTGATACCAACATTACCTGGTATGTGACACGTGTTAGCATGTTGTAATCCTGCCCCCATTATGTGACGTGTGTCACTTATGAACATGTTGTAGCTCTATTACCTATCCCCCAAAGGATGTGCACTCATTACACAATAACAGGGAATGTTTGGCTTGTGGTTTTACCTTCTTAGGACTTTGTGCCTATTAGACCCTTCCAAAGTGTTTGTTGACTCAAACTGAATATTAGTAATCACAAGTTGAATGACATCATCTCTTATTTTTCTAGAAATTCTGTGTAACCCTCTCTCCCATGGACATGAGCTGCCCTAAGTGCCAATTGCATGCATTCACAAACTGTACCCTTCTCTGTCATTAGAGGGTCTTTCTTGGCTCCCATCCATTCCTCCAAAACAGTCTAAAGAAAGCTGGGCAAGGTATCCACTTGAGCCAAGCCCTCCAAAGCAAGGGGAGTCAAGGACAAAGCTAGAACAAGGGTTAGAAACTAGGAAAAATGAGGGAAAATATTTATAACAAATTACTGTCTCCATCAAGGATGATGAAACTTGGACTCTAATTTCACAGTACCTGAGGGACTTAGAGAAGAATTAGAAATGGCACTAAAGAGAACAAAGATGGGGAAAGCTGCCATAGGCAGAGAAAAAAGCAAAAATAAAAACCTTGACCCTGATGTATTTCAAAAAAGCTGAGCCAGAAAACATCAACTATTGCTTATACAGAACTGCAATATACAAGTCCATACGGTAGTTCTCCAAATGGCCAGGAATAAGGGCATTGGTAGGCATTTTGAAGTGATACCCCACACTGGCCAATCCTTTACCATCCCACAATTAACTGAAAGATGGGGTGGGGGGGCCCTCCAAGCTCCACCCATTCTGCTTGCTGTTAGTTGAATATGAAGAAGCATTTATCTTGTTAGAACCAAAGGCTCCCCACCCGACAGAGCCTCTGGCAGGGTAAATCAATCAAGGAGAACGTGTACTCATTTTTGCCTTTTGAGTGTGAACAATGGTAAGGTCCAAGCTTTTTCCCCAAGTTCCCTCCTGCAGATACCCTGAGAATTGATGTCTCAGTGTCCTCAGAATGATGCTGATGCTTCCCGAAGTGACCCCCCTCCCTTGTATACTTTATCAAGTCTGATCCTAGCAAATGTGGCAGAGTTCTCTTCAGTGTGTCCCCTGCTGGCCTGAGCATTCTCTTACAACATGCAGCTGGCATTACTGATACGAAGCTTTGTTGAAAGGACCACACAACTTCCCTGATGCAGTCTAGCCCACTTCTTACTGTTACTCCATTTTCCCAAATGACCAAAATTTCATGCTAGGACCAGCAAAGAATAGGAATGAACACCCTCGCATATAAGGAGTAACCATCCAGAATGTTGGTACCAGAGGAGAAAGCTATCCTGGCTCCTGAAGTATCTGGATGTGGTCTCCTCTTTCTCCAGACTTCGGAGAGAGAAAATCACAAGGAACTTGTCAAGGAAGCTGCTAAACACACATATGTAGATGCAAAGTAGGTTTGAGCATTTACAGTGCGGGAGATAGTGCTGTGCTCGTAGTATTCTGGGGCAGGGAAAACTGTCTAAAGGACCCTGATCACTGGGTGATGCTGGGGAGGTGAAGATAGGCTGATTGCCTACTGCTGCTTGTCATCTTTTCAAAGCCTTTTCTGGCACTAGAAAGAAATACAGGAAAAGCCCTCAGAGGGAGAGAGTGGAAAGGAAAGTGATCCATACACAATAGGGCTTCCAACAGCCCGGGCTGATGTAGACACCCAGCTTCCCAAAGCCTCAGCAGCCCTGACAAGCCTGAATAGTCTGATGCTTAATAATCCAGGCTTAACAGCAACAGAAAATGCAGCTGTTCTGTCAACAGCTACAATGGAGCCCCATGCTCATAAGTGATCTCCCCACAGCCCTAAGCACCAGAATGCCACAGCTCAGATCTGAAGGTGACTATTGGCATTGGCAGTGTCTTGCCCAAATCCTTGGACAATAAATGTGTTACTCAGCTCAAAGAGCAATTGCCTTGGAGGGGAACTCCTGTTCTGAATGTTCAAAAGCTGTCTGCTATGGTTTGTTACATTGAACATGCTTTTAAATGTTTGAGGGGTTCCACAGAGGTGGAAAAGGCTGACTCCCTTTAAGACAAATGTTTAGTAGGAATCCAGAAGGGAAATTGTAAGGTTAGCTGTGGAATGTGGGTTAGTCACGTCAACAACCATTTTTAAAGCACCTACTGTGCCAGATACTGCGGTAAGCTCCAGCGAAACAAAGAAAGGCAAAACAGCCACCCAGGGACTGCCCTCTAGGTAATCCCAGCTGGATCGGGAGACAACGCACCAAGAACAATTTTCAAATGAAACACATACGGACAAAATGGAGATCATCTCAAGGGGAAGGCAGTGAGATGAAGGGGAAGGGCTTCTGCTTCTGGTAGAAGGTGGAACTTTACAGGACAGGAAGAAAGCCCAGGGAGCCAGAAGGCAGAAAAGAGGGTCTAACATTGTTCCATGACAATCCCCCAGCATTAAGGAACGGGGACCATGTGGGGAGAACTCTCCGGAAAAGCGACTCCAAAGCTCAGCCAGTTCCCCTTGTGGGGGCTGAGGAGCCTGCTTCTGGGATGTGAATCAGAGAAGTGGATGCCTTGGAGAGACTTCAGCTTGTGTATACATTCTGTAACTGGTTCTGCTTTACTAACCACATGATGGGAACTGGTCCTATCGCTGAAACCGGAGGCATCTTCCAAATGACTACATCAGCCCTCGCTTTGTCTCCTTTACCTCCTTTTCTTTGACTCTTCCTCTGACAGCTTATGGTGAGAGCCAACAAGATCAATGGAGAAGCCTTTTTTGTACCTTTCTCCCCTATCCATCAATCAACATTTATTAGGTACCTACTGTGTGTCTGGTGTGCTAAGTTCTAGGGATGCACAAAGAGGCAGAAGACAGTCCCTGCTCCCAAGGAGCCCCCAATCTAATGGGGATGACGGCATGCAAACAAATATGTGCAGACAAGCTATATACAAGACAAACAGGAGACCATTAACAGAGGGAAGGCACTGGAATTCAGAGGGGCTGGAGAAGGCTTCCTGTGAAAGGTGGGACCCACAAGGAGGTCAGGGCGGTCAGTAGCTAGGAGACAGAGCTTTCCAGGCCTGGGGGATGACCAGAGAGAATGCTTAGAGATGAGACATGGAAGGGCTTGTTCATGGGACAGGCCAGAGGCTGGGCTCACTGGATCCAAGAGGACCTGTGGGGTCTAGAAAGGAAGGAGGAGGCTGGGCTATGAAGGGCTTTGGATGCTAACCGGAGCATTCTGTATGCCTTCCTAGAGACCACAGAGACCCATAGGAGTTTGTAGAAGGGCAGCTGAGTGTGGATAGAAGGTGGAGGGTGGCCGGGAGGAGATTGGAGGCAGGCAGACACCTCAGCAGCTGCTGCAGTGATCCAGGCACAAGGGAATGAGGGCCTGCTGTAGGGCAGCAGCCATGTATTTCATTTATTTCTCACAACCCTGTGAGGTAGGGGCTATTATCATCCTCATTTTACAGTTGAGGAACCTGAAGCAGAGTTTTAAGTGACTTGCCCAGGGTTACCTGGCTGATAAATATCTGAGGCTGGATGTGAACCCAAGTCTTCTTGACTCCAGGTCCAGTGCACTGTGCACAATGGTGCCCCCTGGCTGTGGACTTTTCTTCATAATGGTCCCCTAGGGCCATCTGCTCTCAGTTTAGGGGAAATGGCCCACAGCATAAGTGGACCTCATTTGTTCCTCTGTTGCCAAAATGCCTTCCTTTTTTGTGGGGCCACTGCTGCTATGTGATGTCCCTCTCCTAGTGCAGGGTGGTCACTTCTAGGCCTAGTGGCTAAGTGTGTGCCCAGGGCTTAAACATGGGTCATGAACCCAAGCAGTCCTGACTGTGAAGTCAACAACCAATCAATATATCCTCATCCACACAGCTCTGGGTCAAAGGGCAAAGATCTGGCTACTTCAGTTTCCACTTTTCCCTTCCTCCAATAGGCACATATTGACCCCAGGGTCAGAGGTGACATGGCTAGCTCAGGCAAGAGCTGACACTCACCCTATTTCTCCTCTTCAGAGGAGCATCTAGAGTCTGATAGAGGTATGAATGTCTTCCAAGAGCCTGCTTATATCCATTGGAAGTTTCCTACTCTTACTGCTAAAGAGGAAAAATCCTCTACGGAGTCAAGCCCAGAAGAAAATAGAACTCTGCAGCAAGCAAGCAGTACTTTTGAGTTTCCCTGAAGGGCCCATGGGGCGAGGAGGAGATTGGAATGTTAAGAAGACACAACATGTGATGGGTGATGAATATTCTAGGCATGTAGTTCCATAATTCCCTCATCAAAGCTGCCTTGTTACCCCCACCATCAGCAGATACTAATAATTAATCAACTGAAATGAATCTTTACAGAATAAACAAATCTGTTATACATGAAGGATGATTATGTTTCTTTCAATTGTGAAGGCTTTTCATCAGTAATTCATGCTCAATGGTGAGCTGAATATTAGGGAGTACTTTTTTTTTCTTTTTTTTTTTTTAGGAAACAAGATACCCTTTTGTTGGTGAGATTTCTTTCTGCACTAGCTTTGATGATCATTTTTCTTCTCCCCACTGCACTGCAAGGGGTTTCATGGGGATCCTGTGAGTGACCCAGCACATCTCATTGGCATGGAAAGCTGGGCAAGAAAGACAAACAGAGCATTAAGGGAGCGTAGGCTCACGCTGCTTTAGGGTGTCTGCCCCATCTGCCCCGGCTGAGTGTACAGCAGAAAGGGGCCAGCAGCCCAAGCTGATCTCAGCAAGCTTACAGAGAAGTCAGCGTGCTCCACCAGGGGAGATCATGAGAAAAGAAACAGCTCCCACCAGCCATTAATAATCTACAGGAGCATCCTAGGAGACTTCCTTGTGTTTTAAGTACTTCATGTAGCTGTTGCTAAGTGTGCGCTCAAAGCAGATCACTAATGGATTTGGGCAGGATAAAAAAGGCTATCTTGCTGAAACGGTTGGTTACCCTGCGGCAAGAGTTCTGCTGTCTCTAATGAACTCAACAAGTTCAGACATAAATAGTCCAGACCAATTAAAACTGGGAACTTGAAGTTAAAAAGCCAAGCTGGGTCTGCACTCTTTCCACTCATATTAGTGCTTATTTCTCTCAGCAATACTGGAAATTCCAGAGCCAATTTTCCAATTCTATGCATGGATGCACATTCCTGTCCTGGGCTTTCTCACCGTGCTGGTCTCTTATGGTATATAATATTGTTGTGCTCATCCTTCGTTGCTAAAGAAGACCATGACATCAGAGAAATGATGACATGACTTGCACTTGACTCCGTTTTGAGTGAGGGAGGGCTGTGCAGGTCACCAGCCTCACTTTCTCTTCCTAAGTCATCTGGATCCAGGGACCAGATATTCCTCAGGATGACTGGAGATGGCCCAGGATGCCATGGGGGACCTTGACCCCTTCAGGCCAAGGCCTATTCAAGTAATCCCTTAGGGCGAGGTAAGACCCATTCAGTGAAAAGGCAGCAAAGAAAAATAACTAAATCTAAACTAAAAATAACTAAAATCAAAATAACTATAAATAAACTAGATATCTTACAGCATATAATGTAGGAGTTTGAGACAGCATATCTTCTTAACTGTGATTTGGCAAAGGGATAAATAATTATAAAAACATGGAAGAAATATAGATTAATAGAATTTCAGAGCTAGACGGACTTTGGCGTTTGAAGAAAGGTCCAGCTCTCCCTTATACAAGTGAGGAAATGGATCAGGACCATACTGGCAACCTCATTAAGCGCAGTCCACATGCCATTGGCAATGGTGTGAGAGAAACTGAAGGCAGTCTGGTATGGGTCACTGGGAGAGAAGCCTGATTCTTGTGAGGCTGCTGACAACTCAGAGCACTCCAGTGGTTCTACAGTTTTGGAACCTGACTGAAAGACATCAGGAGATGAAGGGTTAATGGGAGGGGCAAGATCTCTAGGGACCTCAGTGGAGCAGCTGAGGTGGGGCTCAACAAACTCTTTTCTAAGCCACCAACATTTTTTCTTATTTCTCTTTTTTAATCAAACTTCTATTTTTAAAAAGCTACACAAAGTTAAAATGGAGATCTAGAGTAGAATTTACTATGTTTTCGCTGATGTAAAAAAAGAAAAACAGGGATAGCAATTATGATCTCAGACAAAATTCTGACTAAAACAGATTTAATGTAAGGAGACAAATAGGATGACCACATTTTGATAAGAAGCACCACAGACAATGAAGCAACATCATTGCTGAATTACATGCACAAAGCACTAAGTGAACTACAGATGGAGAACTATGTAGTACTATAATAGTGGGGGATATTAATCTATACCCCCTCAGAATTACATAAATCTAACAAAAAAAATAAGAAAGAAGTCAAAGATGTGAATAGATTTTAGATAAACTCGATATGAGAGATATCTGGAAAGAACTGAATGGAAAGAGAAAGGAATATGCCGTTTTCTCAGAGGTTCATGGTACCTTTACAAAGACTGAGCATATATTAGGACATAACAATTTTATAGTTAAAAGTAGAAAAACAGAAATATTAAAAATATTCTTTGCAGATTACAAAGTAATAAAAATTATGTTTAATAAAAGACCTTGGAACTATAGATTTAAAACCAATTAGAGATTAAACAGCTTAATCTTAAAGAACAAATCATACAAATGATGACTGATTTCATTGAAGAGAATGCCAACAATGAAACAATGTATCAAACCTATGAGATACATACAACAAAAACAATGATCAGAGGAAAATTTATATCTCTAAATGCTTACATCAATAAAACAGAGAAAGAGTAGACCAAAGATTAGGTATTCAATTTAAAAAAAAACTAGAAAAAGAACAAGCTAAATCTGTGATTAAATACGAAATTGGAAATCCTAAAAATTAAAGGTGAGATAAATAAAATTGAGTGTAAAAAAACTGTTGAGTTAATATATAAAACTAGGAGTTGGTTTTATGGGAAAATAACTATAAAACAGATAAATCATTGGTTAATTTGAATTTTAAAAGAGAGAGAGAAGAAAACTAAACCACTAGTATTAAAAATGAAAAGGATGATTATACCACTAATGAAGATGAAATTAAAGCAATTATAAGGAATTATTTTGCCCAATTATATGCCAATAAATTTTAACTTTTAAGTGAAATAGAATTTAAATAGAATATTTTAGAAAAATAAATGGAATAGGCCATAAATAAGGTGCCTAAGAAAAAAATCACTAGGATAAGATAGATTTACCAGTGAATTCTATCAAATATTTAAAGGCCAACTAATTCCAACATTAAATGAATTATCTAGAACAACAGACAAAGAACAGATCCTACCATACTTCTTTAAAGAAACAAATATAATGCTACCTAACCCAGGAAGAGTAAAAACAAACAAGGAAAATGATAGACTAATTTCATTAATGAATATGGTTGTAAAAATCCTAAATAAAACATTAACTAAAAGAGTACAGCAATATATTACAAAGATTATATGTTATGACCAAGCGGGATTCATATCAGGAATGCAAGGGTGGTTTAACATAAGGAAGACTATTAACATAATTGATTTTATCAATAATAAAAGTTTAATAATAAGTAATAAAAATATTTCACAATAAAACAAATAAATAATTTAATAATATAAATATAAATAATATAACAAATATGTTGATAATATATAGATAATATAATGAATAAAGTATAACTTAAATTTATAATAAAATATAATAATAAAATTATAAAATACAATAATAAAAATCATATGATTTTATCAATAGATGCAGAAAATGCTTTTGATGAAGCACCACACTCATTTCTATTAAAAAAACTTGAAAGTATAGGAACAATTGGACTTTTCCTTAAATTGATAAAAAAACTATCTAAACCACAAACAAGAATTATCTGTAATGGGGATAATCTAGAAGCTTTCCCAGAAAGATCAGGGATGAAATAAGGATGCCTACTGTCACCAATATTATTCAATATTGTATTGGAAGTACTAGAAATAGCAATAAGAAAAGAAAAAGACAGAGAAGGAGTCAGAATATGGAATGAGGTAATAAAACTATCTCTCTTTTTTAAAACTATCTCTTCTTGCAGGTGATATTATGATATGCTTGGAAAATCCCAAAGACTCTACTCAAAAGTTAGCTGAAACAATAATTTTAGCAAAGTAGCAGGATATAAAGTAAATTCACATAAATCATTAGCATTCCTATATATCATAAACAAAATCCTACAAAAAGACATAGTAAGAGATAGCTCATTTTATATACACACACACACACACACACACACACACACACACACACACACACCTGGGAATACACCTGCCACACAAACCCAGGGATTATATAAACAAAATTATAAAAATATTTTTATACAAATAAAATCAGATTTAGACCATGGGAGAAATATTAATTGTTTATGGGGAGTCAAGGCCAATATAATTAAAATGAACATTTTACCTAATTTATACATTCAATGCCAACCCAATTAAGTGACCTTTTTTTAACTGAATTAGAAAAAATAATAACAAAACTCATTTGCTAGAACAAAAAGTCAAGAATTTCAAAGGAAATAATGAGGAAAGTAAAGGAAGGCAGTTTAGCAATAACAGATCTTAATCTGCATTTGAAGGCAGTCATCATCAGAACTATAGGCCTCACTTTTGGCATCTATCTTCACCGAGCTCTCACCTGTGGTTCCAAGAAGCTGTATCATGCCAGCAACGACACACCAGGAAACTGTCTTGGCAGAAGAGCTAAACCAGTTTCAGGGTAACCAATGGGTCTCAAACCTGTTAGTGAGTTAGGGGGATGTCTACCCCATGCATGTGATGACTCCTTCTTTCCTCTTTGGTGGAATGGGCAGATGAGAATATTTGCTCCCATGGCCATGAAGCCACTGGAGCAGGTGCTGTGATGTACATAGAGCCTGGTCAGAAATCAAAGATGCCAAGGTCATCCAATGCATCCCAGGCCATTAGCAGTTATCTTGATTTTTTTCTAACCATTGGACTTTGATGGATCTGGAAGAAAAGAGTGAGGCTGATGATTTTGTGCAACCCTGCCTCACTTCAATTCTCTAGCAAGTCAAGATATCACTGGTCCTGTTAGAAAATGAAGGATGAGCAAGTACAACAGTTGTGGTCATTGGGTTAAATTAGGCTCTTGTGCTTCACTGGAAATCATCTCATATGAGTCTTCCCATGTTCTCTGAATCCATCATTTCTTATGGCACAATCCTATTCCATGAAATCCACATATTATAATTTGTGCTGCCATTTCTACACCGATGGGCACCCCCTTTTCCCAGTTCTTTTCTAAGAATCAAAAGTGCTGCTAAAATGTTTTGCACATCTAGCTCCTTTCCGGGTGCCTACCTCAGGGTAGGCATAGTTGAGTGGCTTTTAGAATAGCTGCATCAAACCTCAGCTTCCCCAGCAATGTGTTGTACCTGTGGTGACTCCTTCAGATTAGAACTGTGGAAGGACAGTTGAAGCATTGACTCCACAGACAACCAGTTTACCCAGTACGACTCTCTCTCCAGAGCTCTGGGCCTACATCCCAATGTGGGAGACATCTCAAATTCTACCCATCCAAACCTGAACGCATTATCTCCTGCTCTCCCCCACTTCCCTATTGTCCAGAGAGCTCCACCATCTTTCTAGTCAACTATGTTCACAAACCTTCATATCCTCCTCCCACAGTCAATCAGTTGCCTTCATGACCTCTCTCTTGTCCATCCCTTTGATTTTCTCCTTCATTACCTCTGGTCGCTTAATTGTTCTTCTGGTCTCAAGTCTCTCCCTTTCCCAATCCATCTTCCATAGAAGTACCAGTGCTTTCCCTAAAGCACAGACCTGGACCCTAGCTCTCTGATCAGATCAAATACAAACTTGTCCACCCTACATCTTAAGCTCTTCACAGCCTGAAGCCAACTTTTCCAATTCATGACATGTACTGGGCAGTCCAGCCAGGCTGATCCTTTGGCTCCTTCTCCTGCCTTTCTCCTGGCTGTTCCCCATGCATGGACTGGATTTTCTCTCACTCCTTTGCCTCAGAGAATCCCTAGCTTCTGTCAAAACTGCTCAGCTTGAAGGCTCCATTCTTCAGGAAGGCTTCTTAGATGTCCTTTCTGCTCTTCTCTGTGTCCATTCTGTCTCCCAATAGAATAGAAGTTCCTTGGGGGCAGGAACCGTATCATTTTTTCTTTGTATCTCCAGAGCCTTGGGCAATGCATGGGACCTAGGAAGCATTTCAGAGTTTGTTGATGGACTTTGGGTTTTTCCTTCTTGGCATTGATACTGAACCTGATCTCAGGACCCCTGATCCATTTGGGATAGTTTTCAGTGGTCACAAACATATTCTGGAAGGGCCCTGATCTATGTTGAAGTTCATACTCATGTCTCAAGTGATACAGGAATACTTTATTTGGCTGACAAAGAAATAGTAAAAACAGTGAATCTTTGTGAATAAAATTTCAAGTTAAATGAAGAAATCAGACTTTAATGGGAACCTTAAGGAATCCATCTGTAAAACGAATAGACAATTGTAATGAGAGCCGAATATCTTTCCCCCCATTAATAGACCTCAGGTGGGAAGCTTGATTGGGGAGGCTTGTTTTGTAGGAAGACTCACACTCTTTGTTAATTTCTGATGAAGCACTGGGTCATGAGGGTCTTGCCCTCCAGTTCTGAAAAGTGTATGTATACTCTAAGGTGAGGTTTTGCTTTGGGGGCTTTTTGGAAGAAGGTTTGTGTGCCAGGTGAAACTCTAGGTAGCTGTCAAGAAGCCCTCCTCCCTTTGAAAACCCGGAGGTTAGTGTGTCTCTCCGTGGTAACTGTGTATGTATATATGTAATGTGTAATGGCCAGACAGCTGGACCTCTCTGTCAATTTGTGATGTGTGTATTGCTTATGGTCAGACAGAAGCCCTGTCTGTTGGTCTTTATTTCTCTGCTTGTATTTTCTCTGTTGGTCTATGTGATTAAAAAAGATGGGTGACCCCTCAAAAGTTGCTTTCCTTCTAGAATAGCAGATCAAAGAACCTGTGCAGCAGGCCCTCCTGGATGTGTTGGGGGCTTGCTGCTGCAACAACTTCCCTTCTGTGCATGCAGCAAGGACTTCTCATAGCAGATATTTGCCAAGGAGGCAGGACCACTTAGAAAAAAACAGCCCAAGCTCCTTCATGAATAGCCCCTTCTTAAGAACAAGCCAATACCAGTCTTGTTTACTTTCCTCTACTTCCCTTTTAATTATTCCATGCCTAAATGTGTCGTTTCCTCTGCCTGATTCCTTTCCTTCTCACATACAAAGGTTGATGAAAACATTTTCCTTTTGAAAACTGTTAAGAAGGCAGGCTCTTTGGAGTTCTTCCTCATTCCCTTGCATCTTCTCTTGGAGGCTTTCTGCTGTGTTCAGTCCCATTTCCAGTATGACTAGAACCTTAGAGAAGGTTCATCTCACCAGTGCAGGACCCCTTTCTTTCATGATTTTCATTAGTCTTAGTTTTTCATTTTCAAAAAGAAATGGGAACCAAACTGATTGATTGTCAAACTAACAGCAAAGTAAGTACGTAGCATATGCAAATGATTGCTCTAGGCTTTTCGGGAGACACAAGAGGACCCTGCTTTGACAGAGTTTACAGAAGCCAACCTTTGCCCACTAATGAAACCTCACAACAGCCCTGGAAGGCACACACCACACACAGCTGCATCCTCAGTTTCCTGATGAGGAAACTGAGGTCCAGAGAGGTGATGTGATTGCCTTCCATGGTCAGTGTCCAATGTGCCAGGTTGGCACTGGGCTTAAGGCCAGACCTCATCTGTCTGGCTTAGGTGTGAACATTCTCTGCACTCTGGGGGCCCTAGAGCTGGGTGAGGCAGAAGGAGGATGTTGCCTTTGGGCTAAGGGGGAAGGGAGTCCAGAGGGGACAGCACAGGTGCTTGTACAGAATATAGGCAAACTGTAGGGGGATCATTCCCTTGTGTCCCATTCCTTATGACCCCTTTTGGGATATTCTTGGCAGAGATACTGGAGGGGTTTGCCATTTCCTTCTCCTGCTCATCTGACAGATGAGGAAACTGAGGCAAACAGGGTGAAGTGACTTGCCCAGGGTCCCACAGCTAGTGAGTGCCTGAGGCCAGATTTGAACTCAGGAAAATAAGTCCTCCTGATTCCAGGTCCAGCACTCTCTCCACTATGCCACCCAGCTGCCCCAAAATGCAGGGTTAGTGTGACTGAAACAATGGGGGAAGTAGAAGGCTATAGTGTATATAGGAAATCTAAGATTCTAGATGGGAAATAGCAGAACTCCACAAGATGATGAAGGTCAAGGAGTGGTTAAAATGAAGCAAGGGTCAATGGAATTAGGGAGTGGAGGAATGATGTGGCCACACTGCACCTTGGGCTGTGTGTAGGAAACCCAAAGTCTCCAAAGAGAAGTATCAAGGAAAGAATGGAGAGGGGTGGGGCTCTTAGGGAGAGTCCTGGGGAAACAGGAGGGGTTGTGGTGGGACTCCTGGGTGAGATTGGTCAGGTGGGACAGGATTCCTGGAAAAGGAGGAAGTAGTCAGAGCAAGCAGCACCTGGTCACAAGCTAGGTTAACAACCTATCTATCCAGAGTCTACTTGTCCAGGTCGAGGGGTCAAATATGAGATGCACCTTGCAAGGACTCCTTCTCCACAGTAAATATTTGCATGGCCTTGAGTGTGATATGACCCATATGACTCTGGGCAAGTCACTGAGCTGCCAGAGTGGCATGAGGATCCTGTAAAGTGCCGTGAAACGTTTAGAGTGCTTTACAAACTTGTGCTTTCATTCTTGTTGTGGCCAGCTCCTCTTCCCAGTCCACCTTTAGGAGGATCAGTAGAGACCTTTAATCCATCCATCCGCCCCAGATCACCCACAGCCAAGAAGGTTGAGTGGCGGCCCCTTGGGTCAGTGGCTCCAAGTCCAGAGTATCCGCCTAGTGTTCGTATTGGTTTTCCAGATTTCCAAACTTTCAGCCTTCAAGGGAGCGTCGTGCTTCCCTAATTTCTGTGGCTTTCTGGCTTGAATCAGGGTGAGAATCTCAGAGGCCCAAGGGACCTCGGTAGCCCCAACCCATCACTGAACCAAACGAACACCCTGGGGTGACTGATATGATAAGTATTCTCCCAGCCCTTGCCTGCCATCCTTCTCCACCGTGGCTCAGCTCTTATGTTAGGGAACGATTCCTGGCCTTTCTGCCATTTTCACCCACTGTGCCTCGCTCTTCCTTCCAGTGAAATGGAACCAGTTTGACCAAGCAGCATGCTATCCCTCCCTCGTGTGGCCCTAGAGCTAAGTCAAGTCCTTCAATGTCCTGGTTACTCTCTTCTGGTAGAATTCTGGTCACTGCCCATCCTAGAAAAACTAGGTGCCTCAACTGCAGATGACATTCTCCATGGGGGCTAATAAACGCCAGAGTCAAGGGGGAGGGGAGTCAAGGGGGTAGGTCGACCCCCTCCCCATCAGAATTGCAGCCAGTCTCTTCTAAGCAGTCTTCCTGTTAACCTCAGGGCAGACACACCTCTCAAGAGGGGGTGACTCTCACCTCCAGCCTCTCCACCCACCCTTCCCCTCCAGAGGGCAGGTGTTTAGAATGTGTCCTTCAGAGGATGATGATGATGATGGTGACCTCCAGATGACCATTGTTTCTATTAAATCTAAGTGGAAGGGCTGCTGAGGGGCAGGAAGGCAAACTCTCTGTGTGTATGTGGGGAGCACCAAGGACCCTGCTTTCAAGGTGTGAATGGGGATGCAGGACAGGCCTCCTGCGGAAGGGTTCCCAGTCCAGCCCCCGACTCTTAGAAGTGAGGGGAGGGGGGGCTGCATCAAAGTCGGAGGCGGCAGGACAGAGAACAGGGACTGCGATGCCCGAGGAGAGACTGGTGCTCAGGAGACAGCCTGGGGCAGGATGTGGGGCCCAGGACACGTGCGTGGGAGTAACTAGTAAGGCTCCCTCCTCCCCCACCCCCATCCCCCTCCTCTTCCCCCCCCCCCGCCCCCATCGCATCTGTGTACAGGCCCCGAAAGGCGGGAGCTCAGCATCAGGAGTCCCCCAAGTCACCGCAGCCTCTGGCTGCCGCGCCCACGGGGGTACCGGGCTCTTAAGAGGACGCAGACCGCCCCCCCCAGGTCCGGGGGAGAACACGGACACGCGTGGTCCATGTGAGAAGGAGATGGGCAGATGGGGGAGACCTCAGGCCCTACTGCCGAGGGGAAACTAAGGAAAGGGGGCGGAGCCCTCAGCTTTCCGCCCCGCCCCCCGGCTCACCTGAACTCGCTCTTCTCTCCGGGCCCTTTAGCCCCGCCCCCTAGGCGGCACGTGTACGGAGACTCCCCGCCCCCTTTGCGTCACGTGCTCAGCACCTCCCCGAACTGGAGAGCGGCGGGTCACGCGCCTGCTGGAGCAGCCAATTAGCGCTAGCTCTGGCCCTCCGGCCCCACCCCAGCCAGGCACATGACCCCCGGCGACGGGGCCGGCGGTGCGCGCGCACCCTCCCGCAGCCGAGAACGCGCCCGGCTCCTGCCCACACCGCCTCCAGCTGAGCATGGCGGCCGCCAAGGTGAGCGTGGGGGCGCTGGGGACCCAGGTGGGGTGCGTCCGCACGGGCTTCGGGCGCCGGGGGGAACTTGGACACTGGGGGAGACGGAGACCCCCCTGTGACTGGGAGGCGCAGGACGTGTCGATTATCTCGGCTAGTTAGGGCTTCTCGCCGGCACTACCGCTCTACGAGAGCCGGACGGAAGGAGGACAGAAGGGGACCCTCCCCTCGGGGTCCAGGGTGGGGGGCAAGGTGGGCGCGGCGAGGGGTGCAGAGCCCTAGGGCCGCTGAACTGGCGGTGCGATTTGGTGTCCACAATGATCGTCGGTTCTCCAGCATGGATTAGGCGCCTGCTGTGTGCCAGACACTGGCCTAGCGCTGGGGACGAGAAAAGAGGCAAAAGCTGGTCCCTGCCCTCGGGGAGATCACTGTCTGATGGGGGGGAGCGCACCTGCCACTCCGACCAGACTCCTTCTAGATTGGATAATTAGGGAATAATTAACCAGGGGTGGGGGAGGGGGCGAAGTCTGGGGAGCGCGGGATGGGGGAGGAGGCGCTCCAGCTGTTCATTCATTTGGCCGGGCCAGCGGTGACTGAGGGGAGGGGGGAGAGAGTGAAATTGACAGGCTTAGGTCACTTACACTTTGGGGGAGGAGGCTGCCCCGACTCCCTGCTGGGGATTGGTGGGGAGGGGGGAGAGAATGAAATTGACAGGCCTGGGTCACTTACACTTTGGGGGAGGAGGCTGCCCCGACTCTCTGATGGGGATTGGGGGGGGGGAGGCCAGGAGAGAGGGAAGGTGTGATTGAAGAGCAGGCTGGAGGAGATCCCTGAGGGGGGGCAGCCCCTGCCTGGCAGTGCCCCTAACTCTACTCACTTAGATCGATTCCGTGGGATTCAGGGCTGCCTCTCAGTTTAGGGCCTCCAGCTGTCCCGCTGTCATTCATCAGTCTGAGTTAGGAGTCACTCGAAATTTATTTACCGAGAATTTCCTTCTGCCCTTGGCTGAGTTATATGGGCACAGCCTGGACATAGCTCCCATGCAGGTGAAACCACTGAACTCCCTGGCCTCCTGGGCAGCTTTCACCTGGAGATCCAGATCAGTACCAGCGACCAGGATAGGCAACGAGCCAGGGAAGCATTTGAAGAATATGGGAGGGCAGAAGGAAAGGGCTCCAACCAGCCGGCTCTGGAGAGGGACCTAGAAGGACCCTACTGGAGGAGTTGCTGAAAGAGCCGCTGAGGAATCATCTCACACCAAATGTCCTTTTGGGGTGCTTCAGAGGAAAAGGGCCTGCCAAAATGGATATGGCTGGGGAAAACTGTCTGTGGTCACCCTGGAGACACAAGTGGGCTCTGACTTAACTGCTCTGTGGAAGAGGAGCTTGGGCAAACCCAGGGCAACCTGTGGGACCCATCCCCGAGTGGTGTGGGTGGATGAGATTGGACCTGGCTGCTGGCCAGATGGGTTGTAGAAGGGAACAGGCTTTTCCTGCTTCTGGTGGCCCTGTTGGTCATCCCTGTGTTCTGTTTTAAGTAAAGAGATCTGAGAGAAGTGGCCAGGCTCTCTGGGACAGGCTGGAGGGGAAGACTTGGAATCCCTGAGGGTGGGGCAGGGAGTTTTTGGTTACAAAGGCATTTCTTGCCATCCTGAGAGATAAAGTCGAGTTGTGTGAATTTGAGGCCACAAGATTCGAACTGGAGCTCCCTTGCTTGGAAACAGCAGTGGCAGAAATTGGATGGTGGGACTGAAGGGAGAGCAACTGAGACTGGGGAACACAGAGGTAGAGATGGGGCTCCAGTCTTGTGGGATGAAAGAGCGAATTTAGGAAAAGGTGGCTTCTAGCTTTAGGAGGCCGGTAGAAGGGCCAGCGGATGACCCCCTCCTCCAGAGGTGGCCAAGGGCCAGCTGAAATAGAATTCATGTAATTTGGGGGTGTTGGGCCTGGTTGTGACTGTAGGTTATGAAAGCAGATGCTTAGGGATGAGGAGGATCAGCCACTGACTCTGTGCTTAGACTTTTGTCCTATTTACACACGCACTCTGCTTGGCGAGATGTAAAACCTGACAATCACCTTTTTTTGGCCCTTGGCAGTGATTTTCATCTTGTTGACAATTTTTGAAAAAAACAAAAAGTCCAGGTTGTGATCCCACCTCTGATCCGGTAGGTCACATCCCTGGCCTGCCTTCCTTCACATGGTTTTTTCCAGTGAGGACAAGTCTGAAGGAATGCTCTGGTGGGGTTCTGAGCACCCTCTTGAGAGGCTCTGCCGAATTCCAGCACAGCATCCGGCTATCTCCCAGTGACACCTTTGGCTAGCCTGTGTCTCCTGGTTTGGTGCCCCCTGGACAGTATTCAGCAAGCATGTGTTAAGTGCTTACTGTGTGCCAGTCAGGGCTTGGCTTGTTCAAGCAGAGCCAGTCCAGCATGTCCATGTAGCCGTGCAGTCCTCCATATTTGTGAAATAGGATGATGAATTCTCCTGTTTTGCTTGTCAGTCATACTGTGACATTGCTGGGTAGCCATGTGTGCACCCCTGAGGCATTTCCTTTGATAGATTCCCTATAAAAGGGACCTGGGGAAGCCTCCCTTTAAAACTATCCCTTCCTTCTCTTTTGCCCCAGCCCCCAAAGGCTTCTAGTTAGACTGTCCTCCATCACCAGCTACCCACTCCATCCTCTCTGGCTGTCTGCCCAGTGACCCATGAGCATCCCAAAAAGAAAAAAAGTGAAGCTTCTTAGAGATGTTCTGGTTAACTGTAGCCTCACAGGAACCCTGCCCCAGATCAGATCCTGGTCTGCTAGTGCCCGCCTCTGTCCATTCTCCCTAGGCTTTCCCAGGTATCTACATGCTGTGCTCTCTCCCAGCAGACTGTGCTCCTTGAGGGCAAAGAGAATGTGTCGGTTGGTGTGCCTGGGGGCGTTTCTGGAGGGAAGGAGTGGGGAGGCTCTGCCTCTGCCCCTGCTTCCTGCCTTCCCTGATTGCCCAGGGCTGCCTGCACATGTGTCCCAGTGTGACTTCTTCAGTAGAATGGCAGTGCCTGCCTGAAGCGCAGGACCCTTGACTTCCTTCTTATCTTTGACTGCCTTATCGATGCTCCTCTTCTGGTGTCCAAGCTTCCTGCCCACTCTGGCCAGTGCTGGGCCACTGCTTCGCTGCTGCTTCTCACAGCTTCCTGTTGCTGTGGGAGAGGGACCTGGATCTGCCCAACATCCCCAGAGTATCTGACAGCAGGAAAGGCCTTTCAGCCCAAAAACCTCTGTCTCCTTGGCTCCTACTGAGTATTGTGGTTACAAGTGGTCTTGGGGCTGGCAGATGAGACTGAGGCAGAGAGGGGCAGGTGAGGGCCCAGGAGGACTCCCATTGGACAGGAGACTGCTTCTTTGAGGGGCAGCCATAGGCCATGAGCAGGGTGGGAATGAAGGAACCACTCTGTGGGATGATGCCTGCTTCCAGGGCGGTTGCAGGGGCCCAGGTGGAGATCTTTGGGACCTGGGACTCAGGAAACAAGCTGGACTTGTTTGGAGAAGGTGATGAGAAAGCCTGAAACTGAGCCCCCCACTCCATCCTTCTCTCTGTCCCTGTATTTCCCGCCTCCCTGGAGCATGCTTTCATTGCATTTGGGCCCTAGAGAAGACATCTTTGGCATTTTGGTGACAGATGAGTAAGTGACTATAGAATGGCCCTGGCACCCAGGATCCTGGGGCTTGAGAACCCCAGGAAATGGGAATTCAGGGGAATTCACCCCTTTTTTGATGTAGCCATCCTCATAGTGTGCTCCCTGGCCTAGAACGCCTTCCCTCCTCACCCCTGGTTCTGAGAGCCACTTGTTAGCTTATCCAACAAGCTCAGAGTCCTTCCCTGACCCCCCACCAAGCCACTAGTGCTCTCACGGGCGTTGCACCTTAGTTTATCATCATATTGGCTCCCTCTGTAAAGCAAAAGCTCCCTGAGGACAGGACTAGTACCAGCCCTTTGTCTTTGCTTCCCCAGTGCCCAAGAGCTTAATAAATGCTTTTTTTCAGGCCCCCATCAGTTTGGGGAATCAGATGTACCCCAGTAACAGTCACAGTAATGTTAGGTACCTCTCCAGTGGCTTCCCTTCGGCTGCAGCCTGTGACCCCTGTCCCAATCCTCCCTTCTCCCTCAGTGTTCCCTGTCCCCCACATCCCCCTGGTAGACATGGCTCTGTGCCTGGAAGGCAGCTGCCCCCAGCCCCACCTCCTGGGCCTGAGCAGCCTAGTACCCAGCCCCACTCTACTTTGCGTGTAGTAGGTGCTTCATGGCCACTGAATTGAAATCCCCCTTGTTCCCATTTTACAGACTTGGGCCTGTAGTCACACACATTTTGTGTTAGGGACAGAATTTCAACCCAGGCCTTCCTGCCATGGATGTAGTCCAGTAAGGGCTTCTTACCGTGGCTGCTCACCCCTCTTGGCGTCCTCATGGAAAATGGATTTTTCCCCTGGAGCCTCAGCTAGCAGTTGTTACGGCTGCTTGGGGGGAATCTCAAGCGTGCAATAATTTTTTATACTAGTTTTGGGGGGTGTGGAGCGAAGAGGCAGTCAGAATGAAGTGACTTGGCAGAGTCACACAGCTAAGTAAGTGTCTACATGGAATTTGAACTCAGGTCCCGATTCCAGGGCCACCCAGCTGCCCCCCACTGCTCAGTGTTTTTTCAAAAACTTTACTCATCCTGGAAGCTTTAGTTGCTGAACTGTGGCCCTGCCCTAGAGCCTGGCCTCCCCCTTTCCTCCCTGAGACTTCTGGGTGCACTGCTGTCCTTTGGCTTTGCAGGCCTCTAGCCCCTTTCATGCCTGTTACAGTAGCCTCTGGTCTCTCATTCCAGTCCACCCTGCATTGTGACGCCTGTGGGACTTGGAGCACATTTAGGAAGCCTTTATCCTCTTCTCTGTTTCAGGAGCTTATGCACATACGTGTGTCTGTTGGCTTGTTGTCTCCCCCTTTAGACCCAGCACCCTGAGGGCAGAGGCTGTCTTTTGCCTCCTTGTATCCCCAGCATTTAGCACACAGTGGGTGCCTAATCAATGAGCTGAACTTAGTCCTGGGCAGTCCCTGCCATCCAGAAGCTTCCGTACCAGGAGGGACCACCAGGGAAGGTCAAGATATTTTTACATTTTATTTAAGAGCGAACAAGCCAGCAGCTACACTTTCCCTGTTCTTGTTTGCTGAGCCCTGGTCCCGAAGTTCGTGGGAGATGAAGGGGCGGTCCAGGCTGGGGCAGCAGTGACCAAGCTCCGAGGTGGGCATGGTGAGGGGATAGCTGGAAACTGGGCCTGGGGACCTCTCAGCTTGAGCTGGGAAGGGCCTGGATGCTTTGGGTTAGTTCTTTGTCACTTTCTCTTCATCCCTCTTTTCTGTGACCCCTGGTGATGAACCTTCAGAGCTGGTGACCTTCAGGGAGCAGGCTGTGTGCATTTCCTGGATACTGCTGGGGCGCGGGGAGGGAGCTTTGTCTCTGCCTTTGTGGCCACTGGTTACTCTCTCCCAGTTCAGAAATCCTTGTCTCTGACTGACCAAATGGAAACAAAAACGGGCGAGTTGGTTGTTGTGTCTGCCCTCTGAACATGTGCCCATCCCCTCGGTTAGCCTTTCTTTGCCCCTAGTGCTGGGAGTGTGCCACCTTGACTGTGCACCCTGGGCCACAGAGGGGCACCGACTTTCCTCTCCAGCGTTCTTAATAATTTCTCCCTCTGGGGTTCTTTGTTCAAACCCTAAATGTGGTTGGTGCAGATGCCTTGCTGGGTACGGGTGGGGCTCTGCTCAGCTGTATGGCTTTCCCACCTGCACCCCCTTCTAGGCTACTCGGAAAAGAATTACTTAATTGAATTGAAAATGCTCCATCTATATGCATTCTGACCCCAGTACCCACCTCTTGTTCTGAACTCCGTGGGGCATGCTTTAGAGAGCCAGCCTCTGAGTTAGGAAGACCTGGGCCAAGCCCTGCCTCTGGCTATCCAGGCTGTGGTTGGACAGTGATCCCTACAGCCCTGCCTGTAGTCCTAAGACTACAAGGTGGTGGCTTGGTGGATAGCAGGCTGGTAGGGAATCAAGGAAATCTGAGTTAGAGGCCTGCTGTCTCAGTTTCCTCATCAATAAAATGGGTCTTTCCTCCCTCTCCCTCCCCACCCCCAGGCTTGTTGTGAGGAACTGCTGTGACCTGATTGGGAAAGTACTTTGTGAAATGAAAGGTGCTTCCCAGAGCCTACTCTTCTTTCCTTGGCTCATCAGGAACTACACAGGAGGAAGGGTAGCAGGCAGTCTTTCCCAGGGGCTCTGGAATCAACCCTCTTCTCAGCAAGACTTTGTCTTCCTGTGTGCTGTGTCCTACCCTCAGTACCTGGGGTAGGTGTTCACTGCTGAAATGTCCCTTTCAGGACATGGGGGTGGCAGGCGTGGACATGCGACACTGTGACTGTCAGGGTGTTGGCCTCATGTCAGAGCCTCCAGGTCCCTCCCCTGACACATGGCTGGCTCACCTCATCGGTTCTGTTGCGGATCCGGTGCCGACAAGCCATTGCTTTTCATAGACTTTGGTTCTGGTTTGTGAGGAGTGTTTTCTGATCCACATACCCTGAGTAGCTTGAGCCCCTATGTCAGCATAAATCTGGGTACTCAGTGTCTGGGCCATGGTTCTCTCAGTCTTCCATTGAGGGGACTCTAAAGCCCAGCTTAAGGCCTGGTGTCCAAGCTAGTCTGGCCAAGAGTTATTGTATCAGGGTGGCCACAGACTGGGAAGATTTTGGCAGCAGCCTTTTTCTGTAAGACCTTTTCCTGAGTCCTGCAGGACCCTGTGGTCTCTCTTTTGCCGAAAGTTAACAGCTTCATCAAGAAGATACACCCTTTTAGGTCCAGACTGTGCAGAAACTGTAAGACTTGCTTCCAGAGTGAGGCTGGGGCCCTCGGACTTCCCTCCAAATTCCTCCAGGGTGGGCCAGGCCAAAACTTTCCATAATAATATTAAGATGTTTTAGTTTTGAATGTGAGGTAGACCTAATCCACACTAACAAAAGCTCTTGGAAGTCCTCAGAAATTTGTAAGAGTTCAAGGAAGGTCCTGAGAGCAAAATGTGTGAGAAGGCCTGGTTTCTTGAGTCATTTTCCACTTTTCACACACTGTGACCATTCTGAAGCCTCGTTATCTTCTTAGCCCTGAAATATTTGAAGTACATAGAGGGATTAGCTTCTACCCTCTGAGGAGGAGAGTCTTTAATTTCTAACCTCTATTTTTCTTCTGTTTGCCTGTCTGGTTCTTCAGATTTATTTTAACATTGTGAATCTCTTTGTGTTTATAGGTGACTTTAACTAAGAGGGCAGATCCATCCGAGCTGAGAACAATCTTTTTAAAGGTCAGTATGAAGAAAATTTGATGTTTCCTTTTTTGTGCGTTCTGTGATTTCCAGGTTTTCTCAGCCAGTTCTTTTCTCACTGATTCATTTAAACATTTGACACCATGGAAGATGAGAAAGGACTCTGCTACATCAGTTTATCTGTTAGGAGGAAGGAAGGACACCATTTTCTCATGGCAGACTGGATTTGGAGGAGGAGTCATGGCCAAAGAGTTCCTTTTGTCCTGTTAGGTCAGGATTTCCCTCTCTCCTCCTGTGAGGTTTAAAGACCTTTGTAAAGATTTCATTATCCCTTCTGTCCATGACAGAAGTCCCTTTGTCCTTGTCAGGATCATGACTCTAGAGGTGATGGTGGTGGTGGTGAGGGACCCTTTTAACTGGGCATTTGTGTTCTGCTTTCTATTCTCATCATTGTATACCTGGAGAAGTCTGCTTTGGGCTTTGCCGTAAATTGCCTGAGGCCTTGGGTCCAGATTACACTTAAGAGTTTTGTAAGGAGAACTGTACAGCACTCCCCTTGGCATGTTGGAGTGAGGGGCCACAGAATCCTTGCTGAGAGCATCCACAAGATCCCCATGGTCTGAGATCCCCAAGACTGTGCCCCTGGGGAAACCTGAAGAAGTTGGGCCAGAGAAACACTGGTTACTTGGTCATTCTTTGGAGGCAGATTTGCCTACCAAAGAAAAAGCCCTTCACATTTGGGAAAAGAGGCATGACTCATGAACAGGGGATCCCACCCCAGGGTACATCAGCAAGGCTATGGTTAGGAAGCCCCTAAGCAGGCCCTGCCAACCTCTAGTCCGGGTGCTTGGCAGACATGGTGGTAGCTGAGGCAGTCTCTGTCCAGGGAACTTACCAGAAAGAGACAGTGATGGGGAGAGGAAAGGGGAGGTTAGGGACCACAACTTTTGGGCCCTTTGTGTACTGTGATTGTTATAGACCTGAATGTCTCAGTGGACAAAGACTAGAAAAGAGGACTGTGAACTGGGGGCACAGAGTTAACGTTAACCCTCTGGAACCTGCTTTTGCTCTTGTGTATGTTTTTCAGGATTTCCTTGATGACCTTTTTCCTTAGAATTCCTTCCTCCTAGATTTTCCTCCCCCACTCTAAATGCCCTCTTTTAGTGAATCTGTATGTCAAGCAGAACAGAGTGACCCACCTGTCATGTCTGGGAAAAGTTATATTTCATTCAGTACCTGTGGTTCACCACATCTGCCACGCACCAAACGAGTTTCATCCTCAATCTTCGGAAGTCATCACTGGTCATTGCACTGATCAAAGTTCCAAAGTCTTGCAGAGTTGTTTTTCTTTACCTTGTGGTAGCTGCTAGATAAATGATTCTCGTGGTTTACCCACGCTTCTCTGAATCTGTCATTTTCATTATTTCTTATTACACAATAATATTGCATTGCATTCCTAAACCATAATTTTTTAAGCCATTTTCTAATTAATGGGCACCCATTTGGTTTCCAGGTCAATGTAATAATAAAAGTTCTGCTATAGATATTTTTGTATATAAGGTTTCTCTCCCTCATGCTAGACTGTTTTCTTCAGCAGGTGTCTTCCCAGTCACACAGTTGTCTGAAACTTGTATTGCTATAAAAGGAGCATTTGACTCCTATAGTTGAAGGTGGCCTTGAAGTATCTCTTTAAACGAAGCATCTTGTCTCCTTCTTAAATGTTAAAAGTACACACAGTCTCTGGATAGTTCTTGTCACTGCAGTGACTTGGTTCATTGGACCACTGATGATTAATACCAAGTTATGAGACAGGAGATGAATGCTTTCCCAATGTGCTGCTGTGCTGCAAGGTCTCCTCTTTGATGGATGGATCCTCAGGAGACCCTCCATTCCCAGAACATCTTCTCAGAGACATCCTTGGTTACTCCAAATAAATCACTGGAGCTGTCTCTACAGTCATAGTGACTGAGTGGAAAAGGAATGCATGGTTCCTGCTTGGCATGTAGTTATAGTATGTACATATGTACTTCTCTCCCTAGACCTGAGCCATACTCAGACTTCCCCTGACTGGCGTTTGGCAAATTGTCCAGAGCTCCTGTGATACCATGCAACTACCTGGAAACAGAACAAAAAAAAAAAACGCTAATAGTCTTCTAATCATGTGTGCAAGTAAAAATTGTAGGTGACCCAAAGGTAGTGGGAAAATGTCAGCTTACTTACACTTAACTT
The DNA here is from genome assembly GCA_023548195.1 of Bettongia penicillata ogilbyi. NCBI lineage: Eukaryota > Metazoa > Chordata > Mammalia > Diprotodontia > Potoroidae > Bettongia > Bettongia penicillata. The sequence goes on along the minus strand of JAJHZJ010000095.1, from coordinate 1,129,130 downwards.
GTTGTATTGAATCCTTTCTTAAGGCCATTTCCAGAGTTGACCATGTAAGGAAATTTAATGATAACAGCCAGCCCAAACTCTGCCCTGGTAACTTGACAGTATTTAAAAGGAAAAAAGTCTTTGAGTACGTTCAGTAGATCCCATAAGCAGAGTTTCTGGGAGAACACAGACAAGAATGTCATAAGCTAATAATTTGATCAGAAATTCAATAGTGGAAGAGGTCCGATAAAATATACCAGCCTTACATAATCCAAACCATGCTTGAGAAAGAATTGTTAGAGATTTCCTAACATAATTAATCATACTTAATTTCACTGCATCGTATCAAAAGGAGAAGCATCCTAAACCACAAGATTATATAGATCCGGGAGGAAGGAAAGGCCTTGGATGGGGTATGGCCTTCATTGTACTCCAATAGACCTCACACAGCCTAACCCAGAAGAATGGCCTCTCTTTCAGTATCCAAGAGTGTCTACAGACCCAAGGGCTGCTCCAGAAGGTGCCATGGACCATAGAAGCTTTCCCAGTCAGTCCAGGAGAAGAGCAATAGGAACTCTTCTCCTGCCATGACATCTCGTGGTTCTAAGAATGTTCACGCTAACATTGAGACAGAAGGTTTAAGGGCTTCAGGTTGGGCTAAGGAAAAACAACGAGACTATTGAGTCTTATTAATGACATGATGATTGCTTTAGAAAATCCTATAGGATCAACAGAAAAGGTGTTTGCGAAGTTTGATTCTGTAAAATAATAGCATACACATCAACCCTGAAAATCAACAACATTTCTGTGTAACACTAATAGAATGGAGAAAATAGTATTAAGGGCAATCCCATTCACAGGAACTAGAAAATGCATAAGATTTTGCTTTAAGCAATAACAACTGACTTAAGTAGAGATAATTAGCATCCTGCTTGACCGAAAACAAAATAAGGAAAATGATAGTGTCACCTTCGTTGATTTGTGGGTGTGGTGCTGCCGTAATTAAAGAACAACATGATACTCTAAGAGCTAGACAGCGTTGCCTCCCAGAGGGAGTCACTGGCCTCTCAAGTCCCAGCTAACAGTGTACCTTCTGCAGTAGGCCTTTCTTGACCCCTCTACAGGTCAGTGCTTTCCTCTGACTCTGTTGGTCATCTCCAGTTACCTGGTGCATGTCTTGTAACAACAAGATAGAGACTTCTGTAGCTCAGACTATATTGTCAAGCAATAGTCTTCAAAACTATTTGGTACTCGTTTTTTGAAAAAGAGAAAAGTAGGTGAATGTTACATACTGAACTAAGAAGAATCAGGATCATTTGAATTCAGTAACCCTGAGACAAATAAACACGAAAACCTAGTTATTTGGGGGATGGGTATATTGAGAAATGTAGGCAATATAAAAATAAAAGTTAACAATAAAATTTGTATACGGCATATTGGACGGAATGCCTTCAGTTCATCTGTTCAGTTAAAAACCAATTGTAGCTTATACAGCAACATTTATGGCAGCAAACAAGGTGGTCAAGACATTTCATTTAAACTCAGCCTCAGTGCAAACACAGCCTTGTAAAAGGTTAGTGAAACATGTACCATGAATCAGGAGTAAGAGGCAAAAATTCAAAGATGAGGCAGTATTTCTGCCTTACACCTGTAGTTCATTAATACTTGGAGGAGAGAAGCAAGAGGCAACAGTTTTGGCAAACACCTGATAATACCATAAAAATCAAATGGATGATTTTTTAATAACACAAAAAGTCTGATTTCCGGTGGGAAAGTCACTTCTGAGTCAACTGTCTGTCTTATGTAGTTAGACCTCTTACTTCTTAGAGCAAAGGTCAAAATCAGTACCAAACAAGAGTAATTACAGTAAGAAGATAGGTCTTAAAAATGAAGAAATTTCAGCCTGACCTATTTAAATAAACCATTGACACCAAGATATCAGAAATGGATAATTGAACACTTATTTTTCCTGAGGGTGTTTGATGAATGAAAGTCCATCATCACAACTAGGTGAACCAGATGAGCTTAGGAAACACCCGAAGCCTACATCTGCCCTTGGTCTCCTTGGTCTCTTTGCCAACTGGAGATGTTCTATAGTCAGGAGTAACACCAGAGTATAAACTGGTATTAAGATCTCCAGAGAAAGAGAGTGAAAGATCATTGACAACATTGCTGCAGAAAACAAGGAGCAACAGTAGGCAGGAAAACCTTGTTTCCTGAAGGCTTGAGAGACAAAACAGACATCCTAAGTACTTTTCAGGACTAAACTGAAGAACAAGGAACAGATGGAAAATGGAAAAGCCCTGTTGAGATTCCAGTAGCAAACTGTCTTTTCCTAGTAGAGTTATCATATTTGTATTTAGCATCACAGAACTCCATGTACTGGGAAAAAAAATTGAAATGTCACTAAAGCAAATTTGAAAAACATGGAATCTCAAAAATGGGAAAAAAAATGAGAAAGGAAGAGGGTCTAGCAGTTCTGGATCTCGATCCATGATACAAGGCAGTATTCTTCATACTATTTGACACTGGTTAAATAATAGATAAGTTGTTCAGGGGAACAGATTAGGTACATAAGGTACATAAGACCCAGAAACAATTGATATTGTGTAATAGCATGATGTTTAAAAGAAAAAGAACTGGAAAGGGCATGATCTACCGGGGTGAAGGTTCACTGTTTGACAAAAACTCCTTTGAAAAATGGAATGCTCGCTGAGGAGAAATCAGGTTTGGAGTAGCATTAGACCATGGCCTATTTAAAAGATATAAGACCTATATTTCAAAAGTCATTATTGTAAGCAGACTAAAGGATCAGGTAAGAAGAAACCTTTGAAAACCTAAGTGATAGAGGGAATCATCAGTGACAAATTCTGATTTAACAAAAAGTTTTTGCGTGTAAAGTCATCATAATAAGAATTAGAGATGGTTAACCAGGGAACAGTCTTTGTGTCAAATGGGAATTACTACAAAGAATGAGATTCATTCTTGGTAATTGATCAATGAATATGAGCAGACAGTTTTTAAATAAGAAAATTTGACTGTCAGCAGTTCCATGGACATGCTGCACATCACCGATCAGAACAGAAGTCCAGGTCAAGAGAGCGCTGATGCTCCAGTGATGACAAGGAAGGAGGACAAGCACTGGGCTGGTCCAGCCCTTTTGGAAAGCAGTTTGGGGGTCATGCTCTCCAGATCCTCAGACTGTACGCTCTCTGATCCAATGATCCCATGGACCCAGGGCCGTCAAAGAAGAACAGAACTATTCCTGGCAGCCTGTCTTTTGTCCTAGCAAAGTGGGTGCCAGTCATTTGGAGAATGTCTGAACAGACTGCTAAATGAGTGATGGAATATTATAATGCCTTAAGAAATGAGATGGAGAAGATTTCTATGAACTGATGAAAAGTAAAGGGAGAAGATCCAGGGGAGCAATTCCTACGATGACAGCAGTAACTTTGAAAGCCTTCACCATTCTTGCTTGCCTCCTCCTGGCCAACAAGCCTTGCTCCATATTCACAGGGCTTCTCTGCTGAGCCAGGAGTTGAAGTGAAAAAAACTGGCTCTGAAACACCCACTAGACTCAGTGAGGAAGTAAAGAGAGTGTCCTGGATTTCAATAGATGACAGTCATCAGGACCTCGTTTGGGTGAACTACAAAGGAGAAGTTCCTGGGTGACAGAGGGAGAGGGACAGTCTGAGAGTGCCATTGGGGAGCAAGGAGTATTCTTCTCCACTATCACCAGAGTCTGGGGGTATAAGTGAGAGTGCAACCAGTACAGAGTGACCATGAACTGGGGTAAAGTGCACTGGAAGAAAGGAAGTGGGCAGTGGGGGAATGGGGTTTGTATTGGTTTACCTGATTCTCAAGTCCCACTGCACCATGCTGCCTGGTAAAATCTGAATGGAAGTTTTTGGAAGGACTGAGGAGCTTGGCAGACCTGGAATTGGTATCACCACCTCATCAGTTTCCATTGGATAAAAGCTGAAATATCTTTAGTTTTGAGACAGGGTTGTGGCAAGGAAGGTCACACGATGCTCAGGCTCCCCGCTCCATGCTAGGAAATCTCAAAGCTAGTGCTTTGACAGGCGCCAATCCCAGGAAAGTGACGAGGGACCCTCTATCCCTTGTCCAGGGCTGCCCACATCTGGAACGTTGAGTTCCATTGTGGGGATTTCATCTCAGGAGGGGCCTTGACAAATGAAAGAGGATATTTCAAGTGGTTTCTGCCACCTGAGGATAGGTGGAAAGAATTGGGGACGTTCAGTTGGAGGAGCAGTGTCCTAGTTGTGTAAGAGTGTCGCGAGGGCTATCATTTGGAAGTTCAGTTAGCTTTCTTCCCATTGTTCCTGGACAGCAGAACTAAGAATAAGTAGTGTCCTTTGCACAGTGGGAAATTAGCTGACAGTTAGGGACATTCCAGAATAGAACGGGATGCTTCCCTCATGGAGCCCTCCGAACTCACCATGGGTGTGGAATCGTCTCTCACCAAGCTTTCAGTAAGCTAGGTTCTTTTGTCCATTGCTAAACCCTGTTTGTGCAGCCAGGGTTGTTTGTAATCTTGTAGTGTTTTCCCACTTGGCAAGGAGACCAAGGGCAAGGACAGGTGAAGGCATTCCTCAAAGTTTGTGGTGGTGATGTTTGGGAGATGGGGTGGACTGAGTGATCTCTGAAGTGCTTTCTAATGCCATGAGTTTGTGGAGGCTTCATTGAAAAAGGAAGACTGGAAGTGAGTCTGAGATGTCTTCATTAGATCTGTTTTGGCAAAGAGAAGAGCAGCCCATTCAGAGAGTTTTTATTAAGCTCCTACTGAGCATTAGGCCCTTGGCTAGGTGCTTGGTATACAAAAGCAAAAATAAAACAGCCCCTGCCATTGAGGGTATCCTGTTCTACTGGGGTGTTTACAGAGGATAAGCATGGATTTGTGTTCTGGCCACTTGGGGTGGAGGTCTGTCCAGCATCACGAGGGCCCAGTGGCATCCCTTGTCATCTCTCACTCTTACCGTTATGGTGAACCTGTCTCCTCCTTCTCTCACACAGTTCTTTGACAACATACTTGTTCCCTGTTCCTCTTTGATCTCATCGGTCAATTGTTTAGCCTGCCCAGACCCTCCATGATTCTCTCCTGTACTTTCTGTGGAAGCTTCTAGACTGACCACTGCAAGGTGGTTGCGCTGTATGTAAACAAGACCAGGAGGCTTTGGGGCCAATAAAGGAACTCTGTGATTTCCCAAAAGCCATCCAGCCCACTCTTCTCCTTTTCAGCACTGGGGGGTCTGTTCTGATGGACAGGCTCTAACGTGACATGTAGATGCATGAAATCTCAGCAGTAGACATGTCTCCTCCCCTTGCCCAATGCATTGTCTCAGGACTTGGTACAGTCAGCAGTATTGCCCCCACACAGGAACACATGGAGGACCTCTCCATCCACAGGGCTCCCTGCCACGCTTCCATGATTCTGAGGTGGCTTATCCTCTGAAGCTCACTCTATGCACCTCCTTCTCTTTCATCTTACATGAATGCCCCTGTGGACAACACCCTCAGATAGATGACCCTCATAAAGGCTTTGTTTAAGGGAGTAATTGCTGATGTTTTATTGGGCACTGTTTTTGGAAGTTGATATAGGGGAGGGAAGGATGCTGATATTTTTTCCCTGTGTTTTTGGTGGCTGTGGAGGGGACCCTGGGTTTTCTTGGAGGCTGTCCCAGCAGAGTATAAACTCTTGCAGTTTCTGGCCCTGGGATACACGGAATAGGCTTTCCAGGGGCCAGGCCACCTGTTCAGGGGCACGTCACCAGAGCTGTTGTGCTGACCTCACTATTATAGGCCTTTGAAACCTGAAATGTATACCAGTGCTGTGCCAGGAAATGAAATTACTTCCATTTGAGTTCTGAAGATCACCTGGCAGGGTAAGGTACCAGACACTGAGGTCCTTACTTGGACTAAACTGCCAAGCATTCAAACTCTGCTTCAGAAAGTGCAACTCCGATGGGTTGGCCATGGAATGCCAGATGTACGCTTGCCTAAAAGACTTTTATGGAGAACTCACACAGGGCAAGGATTCACATTGTGGTCAGAAGAAATGATATAAGGGCATTCTCAAGGTCTCTCTGAAGAACTTTGGAATTGATTGTGTGACATGGGAGACACTGACAAGGACCATTCAGCATAGTATGCCCACATCAAAGAAATCGCTGAGCTCTGTGAGCAAAGCAGAATTGAAACAGGTCAAAAGAAATGCAGGATACACAGATTTCAAGAATCCACCCCAAATGTTCACACGATTTGTGCCTTCTGAGCTCATATTGGTCTGATTGTCCACAGTCAGATACATCGTACCTTGACCCCAACATAGTGATGTCATTTTGGTCCTCTTCAGGAATGAAGGACAACAGCCAGACTGGGAAGGAAGTAGTAAAGGGCCTTCAGATACAGTCACCATCTTCTAATGTTTGGTGCCTGAAATAGGTTAGGAAAGAACAAGATCTGGGGAAGATTGAGAAAAAAGTCGTGGAATGGATTAAGAGGGGCAGACGGTATAGAAGCCCATCCACGCCTCTCTAGCACCAGGGAGTAGCAGGGGCTCATCATCTGAGCACCAAGTGTATCAGAAAATGAAATGGGTTTCTCCAGGTACGGGAGCATCCCCCAATGCTGTCTGTGAGCTGTTAGATGAGCTACGATGAAAGCTTGGAACAAACAGTAGAGTCATGGAGAAAAAGAAACAGTTAAACCCTGTTATTTAAGCAAGCCACTGAGAATTGGAACTGGGAAATGGGCCCCGGAGATGATGAAAGCCGTTAAACCAGGGCAAATTAAGAGCCCAGACAGATAGTGCCTCGGTCAGTAAACATTTGATTGGCTGCCAAAGGCAACACTGGTTTAGAAAATAAACCCGTTTGTCAAACCTTACCAAGAAGCACAACAGACAATTAGGAGTCTCATCCCCTAGAGACAGAAGCAGTAGAGGGTACAACCTGGCTAAAGAAAACCTGGAAAAATATCCTGCTGAGCAAAGTTCCAAGGGCATTCAGGGTTGTAAATGAATGGAGAAGAATGCTAGCCCTCCCTGTGGGCCTTCCTCAGCCTCCTCTTGCTTGGCCTTCTTGGAGAAGAAGGAGAAAGAGACTTGTGGGGGATTCTGGGAGGTGGGAGTCACTCCAGGTATGAGGCATGGCCTGTGCCAAGATATGGAGATGGGGGACAGCTGGATCCAGGACTTGGTGAGCCTTTGAATACCTAGCACAGGGACTGAGCACTTCAGCCTAGAGGTAACAGGCGGTCACTGAAGTTTACTGAGCAGCAGTGATAGAATTAGCCCTTCACTGTAAGCAGGGACACCAAAGGAAAGGCTGCTGCCAGCATGAGCTGGGGGGTGGGAGTTGGGGCAGCCGTGCAAATGGAAAGCCTGTGACAAATGGGTAGGGGAGGAGAAAAGTATGACTCTAAGGTGACAAGATGGTGGCATCCTTCATGGAAATGAGAGGTTGGAAAGAGATTGGGGTTGGGGCTAAACCAAACTGAAGAAATTGTAGTCAGTCAACAATCATTTTTTAAGTACTTAACCCTCCAGAGACTCAAAGATTGAATGGGGGAGACAGAGTATTTATCACTAGGGACATTCTTGACAGAGCAGACAGAAGATGATCGTAGAGGGAAAGACCAGTGTTCCTGAGGCTTAAGGGAAAGCTTAGGAAGGTCAGGGGTGGAAATAGCAGCTTTCTCACAGCAGAGAGAGCATGTGGACCCCAGCTTTGTACTCTGGTGGTCATGGTGTCTTTAGCCCGAGTGATAGGATCAGTTGTTTAAGGAAATGTAGACATTCCATCCGGCGGCTTAAGGAGAAGTGAGACAAATCTTAAGTGCTGAGATCCAGTCTGGACCTTAGGTTTAGAGTGAGGTTTTTAAGCCAAGAAGTAACACACTGTCTCATACACACATACACATTGTCACATATACTGCCTTACACTGTCATACCCAGTCTCACACACACTCACTGTCACTTTGTCACACATGGTCTTTCACACACACACACACACACACACACACACACACACACAGAGTCACTTCGTCATACACGGTCTCTTACTCATACACACTTTGTCTCTCTCACACATAGAGTCTGGTCAGAAGCCTCAGAGCGCTCAGTTCCATTAGGTGGCCTTTGTATCTACTTCTTTTGTTTCTTTTTTTCCTTTTTTTCTCAAAATGAAGAAGACCCCCTCATTGAGAACTTTACAATCAGCTTAGGGGAAATGGCAGCCGCTCTGGATTGTCCTCATAGAATGGATAAAAAGGAGTTTGGGTTGTGGTAGGGACCTGGCAGGGCTTTTTGGAGATGCCACACTGCTTTGTACGAAGATCAGGGTGGTCTATAGAGGTGTGACTTATGGCTTGGCATGGGGGGGCCCAGGACAGAGGGATGTGCTGGTCCTCCAGAGCTGCCTGAGGAGATCCTGGAGGACAAGGAGCAGAGAGCAGGGATGGAAGAAAGCCCAGGGAAGGTTGCAGCTCAGGGTGGGTTGGCTGTCACCTACAGGTGGGTCTTGAGCAGGGCTGGGGTCCTCAAGTGTGGCCCTTAGATGGAGTCCAAACTTCACATAACAAGTCCTTTTACAAAGGACTTTGTTCTGGGATGTTGGGACTCCATCCAAGAGTTGCACTTGAGGACCTAGAGGGCTACATGCAGATTCCCCAGCCCTGGATTAGACTGTCGGGTTTCCCAGTCACAGAATGCAGCTACTAGGTCTGCTGAATAGTTAAGAGATTCGTGGTGATGTCCCTTGGGCAGCTCCAAGCATTAAGGAGTGCATCCAGACCAGGAGTGGTGTGTAGATAGCCTGTGCCCCACCTCCAGCTTCCTCCAGGAGCCTCTGTTCAAGCCTGTGACTGCCTTCCCTGTCTTCCTCTTCTGTGCTGTCCTAACCCAGTACCTGGCACACAGTAAACACTGAATACATGCTCAGTCTCTCTAGGAGTTTGGCAGTCATTATGAGGAGAGAGAGATCGGCAGGTACACGGGACGGGTACTTAACAGTGGGGGAAGGTTAGGTGCTTGTCAGAACCAGGACAGGAGGTGCTGAACGAGAGGAGAGATGGAAGCCTACAATAGGGAGGTCTTTGGTGGATGAGGATCAGAGAAGACCAGGCAGCGCCAGAGCAGCTGCTTCAGGGTGCACGGACGAGCCAGAGGGTCAGTGGCACTGCCATAGCCTCTCCTGTCCCTAGAGATCAGAGGACTTAGGTTTGTGTGGGCCTGGGTATCGTGGCACAGAAGGGATGCAGGTGGTGTGTCACTGGTTGGGGGAGACGTTTCGTGAGGGCAGTTGTTGTTAATATGCACCTCTTCTTGTCTGTTCCTTTGGCCAGAAAAATCTGAAAAACCTTGGTTTGTGAGGGTGTATGTTTCTGATCATAAACCTCCTCCCATGCAAACAAGGTCATGGAAGAGGGAACGTGGGTGCTGAGTGCGGCCTGGGTCTCCTTGGGAGGTCTTCCACTAGAAAGCCTTAGCGTGTATGCCTGCCCTGGAGAGGAGGCGAGCATTCAGGCCCAGAATGCTTCAGTGCTCAGGATGCCTTGGCTCCTGGCTAACCTACTGGGCAGGGGCAGGGCCATCTTACCAAGAAGGAACTTGGAGCCTCAGAGGGGAAATGGAGCAGCCTCTTCACTGTCCCAGACCGGCTGGAGTCTGGCAGCTTGGTGTGGCCTCACTGGGTTCAGGACTCAATTCTGTCCATCCTGCTGAAGGCTGCCTGGTGCACCTTACGATACAACTTGAGCCCAGATGATTACAAAAAAATGAAAAGGCAGGGCATGATGTGACTGCACCAGCCTCTGTTGGGTTTTCCCCAGGAAGACTTGTCTCCCCAAACCAAGCGTGATGTGTTTTCTTGTCTTCTGAGAATTGCGTGCTGGCCCTTCAGTCTGGGGGTCACCATGTGCAGCTCTTGATTGGATTTCAGGTGTTGCTGAGGGTGCCCCAGTGGTGGCTGATGCGGGTGGCTGGCATAGAGTTCTTATGTGAACCTACACAGGAGAGCAGGAAAAGGGACCTGAGCCACTCTGGAATGTGAACAGCACACATGAGATCTGAGTGGGTAGAGATTCCAATCCAGAGCAGAGGGTACAGGAGAGCCTAGGGGTCCTCTGTGTTTCCCCTGGAGGGGTGAAGGGGGCCCGTGACTTGTTTGGGGAGCTGGGGCCAGTGAGAGGATCCTCCAGGGATTGGAGGCTTGTGGCAGCTGCCCTCCCCATGGTGGATTTTCTGATTCCTCGGGTACCAGTAGAGCTGCTGAGCAGGAGGGAGCTGTAGCAGCACTTCCCAGCAAGGTTGTCTGCAGAGTGGTTAGCGAGGGGCCTGGCACGCAGTAGGTGTTCACACCCTTCCCACCTCATGCATTGCCAGCCCTGATAAGTCTGTCCCAAGAGGCTCCTGACTCGGCTTCCGTGCCTATCCTTGGCAGTCATGGGGGCATGACACGACTTTGTTCTCTATCTCTGAGCCTCTACTTTTCTCTGTTGGCTTGGACCATCCTCTAGGTATTTCTCAGATGTGTGTGCATGAGTGGTGTGGAGATCGTGGGCCCATGGATGCCTCTTCTGGGCCCCGCTTTTCCTTTCGCAGATGCACTTTTTCTCTTGAGATCAAATCAAATTTTTAAGTAACTTTTTCTTTTTAACAGTATGCAAGTGTTGAGAAAAATGGCGAATTTTTCATGTCTCCGAATGACTTTATCAACCGGTACCTGAATCTTTTTGGAGATTGTCAGCCCAACCCTGACACTGTGGAGCTACTGGGAAGTGTGGTGGACCAGACGAAGGATGGGTAGGTTGAATATCAGTTTCTTTGGGAAATGCACTCCAAGAACCTTTTCCTGTTGAAGGCACTGGGAAAAGTTATTTTTTCACCTTGAAAGTTTTCTCTATTAATAATTGAGTTATTTTAAAGGAGATCCATTATACTTTCCTCAGTTGTCATGTCAGAGTCAGGAACAGCTCTGACAAATGAAGTGACTTTTCCGATGACAGTCATCGGTTCTCTCTGAGCTCCCGTATTGTGGGTGCAGTATCCAGCCTCTCCATTGAGAGAGTGTGACTGGCCTTCTGTGACTGGTCTTCTGTCTAGACCTGGGAGGACCAAGCCAGCATGACTCCTCCTGGCTTCTTTCTTGTTCAGACACGGTGATCATGACTGCCATATTGCCATGAGTCTACAGCCTTTTTGGTGGACTTGCAAGGGGGACCTTTAGGCAGCCAGGAGTGGTTGTGACTCCAGAGCCTTGGGTCACACCTGGATTACCCTGCCTATAGTACCCTTCCTGGGTTTGGCTGGGGGGGACTGCTGTGGGGCAGGAGAGGCCAACTCCGCGATAGGAGACCTCTTCTTTCATCTACAAACAGTGGGCTGGACAGGACCCTTTGTCCTCTGTACATCTTGGTCAGGCATGATTGGGAAAGCTGAACTGCATGTCCAAAGGCTTTGGAGATGACATAGCTCTGTGGGCTTTTCTCCTCCCCTCCACCACTCCTCTCACCACCTCTTGTCCCTTCCACTGGGCTGTGAGCTGCAGCCTCCTCCACCTAAGGGGGTTTCTGTGACATGTTGAGAAAACCTCAGTCTTGTTGGCCTTGGTCAGTTGAGAGTGCCACCCCCCCAGTAGCTCATAGCATTTCTTTCTCACCTTTATGCCCTGATTCAGGGCTGTCTTTGACCTTGGCAGTGACCTGTGGACAGAAGATTCTCAAACCCATTCTTTCCTGTGTGCGAGTAGAGTCAGTTTTACTTCTAGGGAGAGTGATACCATGAAATGTCATAAGAGCATCCCCCCAAGGTCAGGGGTGCAGGTCACTTCACACAGGCACTGGGAGTGTGTCCGTGCATCTGTCTATTCATCTAGGACCATGCAAGTAGACAGATTCCCACAGGCTCTCAGAGAAGATCCTACTGAGGGGGCCCCCAGGGACTCTACATGGGGATGGGCCAGGATCCTAGGTGCTCGGCACCATAGTGTTCAGTAACTGAAGGGAGCATCACATTGCATTAGAGGTTGGTAACACAAGTTCATGCATCCTCTGAAGCCTCCACATGGTCAGGGGGAAGCATCTTGGCCCTAACAGACATGCAGCTTCTCTTTCCATCCTCCAAAGGGAGGATCCTCAGTCTAAGAGGCAAGAGACAGAAGGCCTGAGTGGCAGAGGGCTGGGAAAAGGACCAGGAAAGGCAGGGTTCGAGCTGAGTATACAGAAGGTCCGGAGGCTGAGGGAGAGCATTCCAGGAATAGATAATGGCCAGCTAAAAGGCCATCCAGATGGAATCAGACCAGGGTGGCCCCCATGGAGGATAAGGCTGTGTTGGGCTGTGAAGGGCTCTGATTTTTCCACTGGCAGAAGGGAGGGAGAGTAGGTGACGTGGTGGCAAATGGAGGATGGACTTCAGTGGGGACACCCACTGGAGGCTGGGCTATTGCCAGTATCCAGGTGTGATGCAGTGAGGGCCATCCTGTCTACACTGCTCTTTGCAAGCCAGCCTGGAATTGGCTCTGGCCTCTCTTGCCTGCTGGCGCCCTTGTCAGTAAATGGGAAGAAAGAGAATGAACCCCTCACAGGTACTGTCTCAGACATGACAGAGTATGGGAGGGGCTTTGCATGTGCTGGAGAACTCCCCAACCTAGGGCCCTAGAATCCTTTCCCAGGTCCTGTTGACAGGGGGTCCAGAAGTCCTGAGACTGACCAGAAGAAAGGAGGGCTTTTTGAAGAAATTTATGGTCCAGTGCCCAAGTGCAGGCTTATTCTCTGGAGGATGTGCTCCTGGTGGGCAGGGAGGTCTGGGGAGAGAGGGGGTCTTTCTCTCCCTCGATCACTTCTAAACATGTTCCATCAAGGCTGCCTCTTGTCAAGTCCTTGTTGCCAAAATAATTGCCAGAATAAGGCCTGAAATTTGGGCTGAGAATGGGATTTACGTACCTACTCACACTGATGACCTTGATTTTTCTTGATCTGTCCTTCCACCACTGGCCCTCTCCTGCATCCCTGACCTCCCCCTAGGCTGGGCAGAGTGGGCAGGCCCCTTGCTCCCATCCTTGTAGGCTCAGCCCCTGGAGAGAACTCAGACCCTTCTGTGTCTACAGTCTTCTGGTCTATCCCAGCACTGCCCTTGTCTACTGCACTGGCATGTTGGTCTTTCCCAAATACCCTGGCTTCTTTCTCTTGCCACCTGAACTTCCCTCCCCACTTCAGTTCCACACCAAGGAATTTGCCCTTGATTTTGTCATGGACACCCCAAGCCTTCCACCTCCACAGCCCAGAGCTCTGATATTCCTGGATGTCTCCTTCCTGCGTGCTCCACAGGGAGTCATCTCTCCTCTACCCCCTGGCACTTAGCCCCCTTTCATCATCCTACTCCCTAGGCCAACTCACCAGGCTGTTCCCCGCTCCTGGGCCCTTTCCCTTTGATCTCCCTCTCCCGCTCAAGCCCTGAAGTGCCTTCTCTGTGTGGGGCACAGATAAGAATACAAACAGGAACAGAAAGGTCATCCCTACCCTCTGGAAGCTTCCAAACACTGGAGGAGAAGCTGAGAAGGCTGAGGAGAAAGGAAGGAGAGATGTCCTGGGCAGACTGCTGGCTAGGGGCTCCCTCTGCAGACAGCCTCAGCACCTCCGTCCTCCTCCTCCCAAGAGGCCTCTTTGGCCTTTGCTGACCCCTCTACCTGGGCTTTGACCCCTTCCCGCCCGTCTCCTCCGGGACCTCGGCCCCTTGGCATCTTCGCCTTTCTCAGCGACTGCTTCCAGCATGCCAGGACCCCCATCTTCTCTACCTCATCCTGCAGTTTAGTTTGCAGAGTCATTAATCCAGAACTAGAGGCGTAGAGACAAAAAATCAGCCCCAAAAGGCAAGTTGCTTCTTTTTAGATATAATAATACAGCATTGTTACTTACCCTCCTGGAAAGAAGGGACAGAAATGCTGCTTCATAGGTAGAAATGCTTTCCAGCAACTACAGCCCAGTGTAGGAAATAAATAGGGTGCATGTTCAATTGCCCAAGCCAGAGCTGCCAGCCTGGCAGCTGTCCCCATCCCTGCCTGCAGACTGTTTTTTCCCTTTTTTCAGCAGTGACCATGTAATTGCTAACCCCTGTGCATTTCTTCCTTCCTCCATCATGAACTCTGCAGCATCAGGCAGTGTTAACCTCACCTTCTTTCTGGGGAGCCTCCCTTGTGTATGCTGGTTTGTTTTTAATTGTATTTCATTTTCAGTTCCAAGTTCTCTTTTTCCTCTACCCCTCACTTCCCGAAACTCACTGAGAAAGCAAGACAATCCGCCCCATTACACACATGTAGAGGTTTTGCCAAACATTCCCATGTTAGCCATGTTGGGGAGCAAAGCGGGAGGGAGAAGACAGGAAAAATCAAGCTTCACCCTGCACTCTGCTTCCCTCACATCTCTCTCTGGAGGTGGGCAAGCATCATGAGTCCTTTGGAATGGTGATGGGTCATTGTGTGGGTCAGGTACTATGTCCTTCCTTCACAGCTGGTCATCTTCTGATATTGCTGGCCCTGTGCACGAGGTTCTTCTGATTCTGCTTGCTTCACTTTGCGTCAGTTCATATAAGTCCTCCCTGGTTTTTCTGAAGCCATCCTGCTTGTCATTTTGTATAGCACAATGGTATTCCATCACAAGTGTGGTGGAGAGCACTGAGCTTGGAGTCAGGAAGACCCAAGTTCCAATTTGGCCTCAGACACTTAGCTAGAGAAGGAAATGGCAAACCTCTCCAATATCTCTGCTAAGAAAACTCTCAGTGGGGTCCCAGCAGTGGGACACAACTGAACAGCAGTCTCGTCACCACTGTAGACCACAGCTTGGTCAGCCATTCCCCACTCGAGGGGTGTCCCTTCCTCTTCTTTGTCACCACAGGAAGAGCCTCTCAGTCCTCTTCCTCCTCCTTGGATCTATCTCTGCAGGGTTTCTTCTAGACATTCCTCTGTGCGGTTTCCCATCCCACTCACCCTGGGTGTCATCTGGATCCAGCATTTCTCAGTGGAACAACATGGTTCCCACAGCCTGTGGGAGGTTTTTGCTAATTCTTGAAGGTTTTAACCTGTCCTGGACGTTAATCTGAGGAGAGTACTTAAAATTCTGGAACTGTAGGATTGATTTGGCGGCTTGTGGGGGAGAAGCTTACCTTTTCAATCAAGCCACCAACACAAAAGTCCTCACTGACTGCTCTCTGAATCAGTGATCTGTTTTTTGCTTCTTTTCTCCCAGGATTCCTGATTCACCTCCTTTCTTTGGGCGGCTACTTACTTTGTACAAATATTGGCTGTCTGAAATCCGGAGGGGAGAATGTGGCAGGCAGCAGCTTCCTCCATGAAGGCGACAGGCACATCATCACTGGGGTTCTTTCTCCTTTGGCATCCAAAGGCTGACAGTTGCATGGGGAACCTCTCAGCTTCCTAGTCCTTGTGTGCCCCAATAGCTTGGGCTGTCTGTCACAGGGTTGGGTGGGTTCCTTTGCAACTCCCCTTCCCCCAAATGGGGGCCACTTTACTTCTGGAGAAGAGTGTTGTGGGCCAGAGCAAGGCTGGCTTTTTTACCTCATCCACCACGTGTGCCAGCTATATGCCACACTTGCTCTGTGTCCAGGGAAGGGTGAAAGCTGTCCCTGCCCACAATCTAATCACAGACAGCTCTCTCCAGGGTAGAGAGGAGAGCCTGGAGCTCATTGATGTAGGAGGCCTGTAGTAGGTGGGGCTTGCTGGAAGCCTGAGGGAGAGAGTTCCAGGAACGTGGGTCATCACTAGATGTGTGTGGGGAACGGCAGATCACGGGGGCCCCCAAATGTTAGATGGGGGCTTTACAGAGCTAGAGAGTACATCTGTATCATTCTCACCAAGTTTTCATCGAAGTATGTGAGAGGGGACCTCGACACTGGGCCCCATGCCTCCCGCTTGAGCCTCTGGGGCTCCCAGCTTTCCACCTCTTTCTCTAGCCTGGGCTTTCTGGACATGCTCTTTGAGAGACGTCCCTCTTTCCTGGGTTGTACTCAGTTACCCTCACAGAGCTAACACTGGCCTTGGGGACCCTCCACCCCAGAAAAGCGAGGTCATGGTTTCTGAAAGTATCTCTTGAATTGCTCACCCGTTTCCCAGAATCTGTTTAGAGAGGCCAGAGGACGCTGAGTCTAAGATTCTCTGCACAGTGTTCTGGCTACTTTTTCCTTGCTGCCCTTTGAAATAGCTGCTGGCAGAAGCTTTTCTAAAATGAGGGCCTTTATCTTTGTCAGGAAACCTGTGAACTCAAGGGAGCAGGCAGGGGTGCTCTGCTTGGGAGGGGGTGGCACTGCCCCAAGCCCTCTTCTTCTTTTCTCATTTCTTGGTGCCTCCTTTAGACAGGGAGGATGAGTGACCAGTGGGCCCCCAGGGCATCTGTCACCCCAGTTGGCTGCCAGACACATTGATATCAGAAATGGAAAAGGCCAAGCGGGGGGGTCCACAGTGTAAATGTGGCCCAGAAATCGTCTTTTCCAGCCTGGCTGTCCCATCAGTGTGTGATGGGACTTTTTGCTTTGAACCAGAATGTTCTTCATTTCAGCAGCTGAAATCCTAGACATTTTTCTGTTTCTGTTGAGTCACGGTAGGTGAGATAGTCCTTGGTAAGTCAGGTCCTATTTAGTGCAGAGGGGCCATGGAGACAAGACTGAAGCTTTCACATGTGGACCAGGGCTCAGCCACAGAAACAAGACTGCAGAGGCCTTTCATGTGGCATGAATCAGGGTCTGGCCATGGAAACGAGACTGTGCAGCCTCTGGTGCATGGCATGGAGAGCTTGTCTTTACTCTGTATCAGTTAATGCGGCACTGCTGTGGTTTTCCTCTTCATTTCCTTTGATGCCTTTTTCCCCATAATTTCTTCTGCCAGCCCCCATTTGATGGGCACCCCCTGCCCAGACAGAGCTACTCTTTTGCCTTCTGCACTTTGGGTCCTTTTCTTGGATCTCCTTGGCTCGTCAGGCCTGGAGTGCTTAGCAGGGTTCAGAGGCTCTGTGCACACAGGAACTTTCTGGGTCAAGTGAGTTCCCCATTGGTTTCTAGAATGGCCGCGCTTGAAGGCCATGGCCACATCAACAGTGTACATTAATGGGCCTTTCGCTGTTTGTCATCTTCCACTCTGTTGGTGATCTTGGCCTATCCCAAAGACATCTTCATCTGTATTTCTCTTATCTTGAGTGATCTGGAGTGTTTGGGATAAGTGGTCGACAGATTTTATTTCTTTAATTGCTACCTGCCTGAACCTGACCATTTACCGTAACCCTGGACAATGACTGCATCAGTTCTCTCTTACGTCTTGAAAATTAAACCAGTGTTCACAGAAATCTGCCATGGGAATTTCCCCCTGAATCTGTCATTTACCACAGTGTCTCTTACCTCAGGCACAGGAACTAGAGGTCAGATGTTGGGGGTGCCCCTCTCCAACCTCAGAGAGCTGTCTGCTGTTTCCCATCTGTCAGGTGTGGAGACTGGAGTACCCTGTCATGTGATTTGCAGAATGGTCTTTTTTTTTTTTTCTCATTTCTGTTATGCCAGAAGTATCCTTGAACTGGAAAATTCAGTGTATAGATTTGTATATTTAGTGGAAGGCCTCCCTGAGGTACTCGATCAAGAGGCCTCTTTCTCTAAGACAGCCTGAGCAGCACTCTTGTCAAGGCCTGGGAGGGTGACCCCATCAGAGAGGAGTGGCTGTGGGACCTTTGGAGGTCAGGGACAGACTCTATGCTCCCTACCTTCCTTGGCCAGTATCTCAGAGGGGGAAAAGAACTTCAGATGAGAGTAAATCAGGGTAAATTCTTCCTCTCCTTTTGCTTTCCTGCAAATTTGTCTGTGATAATGACCTGTGGTTCAGTTTGCTCAATGTGGCTGAAATGCTTTGAATAACAAAATGTATAGGAAATGATGCCATCTTATAGGCTTGGAAAGATGAAGGAAGGGCATGACAGCCAATCAGGATGAACCAGTTTGTCTAAGAAGGTACAGTTGGGGCTCATTTCTGTTTCTGGAAGGTTTTGACCAGGTTGGACCCAGAAACCACCTTTAGTTTCAACTCATCTTAAAAATGTTGCCTCAACTGTATTGATTCTGTTTTCTTGCTTATCTAAAGCTATAATGGTGGGCTGTGGATTGTATCTTCCAAGCAGATTAGAGGGGGGCTGTTTTTCATTCTGTCTTTGTAACCCCAACATACACTTGTGTAAAAATGAGCAGCAAACACAGCTTTGCCCGGATGTGTTCTGGGCCTTGTTGTCTGCCAAGCCTGGGCTTGGTGCTGGGTCCTGTGGGGAGTCTCCAGTTTGAAGGTCCCAGGCCAGGGATGTGGCTCGGGATGGAGGAACTGTATAGTACTATCTCAGAATGCCTCCCTCTGCACATAGTGCCCCTGTCTCTCTGTGTCTGTTTCTATCTCTCTGTTTTTATCTCTGTCTCTGTCTCTCTCTGCCTCCACTTCCCTTCACTCACTTGGCTTTCTGGCTCTGGACCTCCTCCTTGGTCACCAACTGCTCTCCCCAAGACCCCTGACCCTCTTTTCGTGACCACACGTCATGACACCCGCACTCTCCTCTGCACAAGTGGTTTTTCTTGGGTCTCTTTCCTGGTGTCTTATGGCCCCTTCTCCATCCCCTTTGCTCAGCTGCCATCTGGGGCACCCCTCACCCAGGGACTGCTCCTGCAGATGCGTCTTCTCCCTCATGCACCCTATGTCTCTCCCCTCCTCTGGTCCTACACCACCAGTTACCTTTTGGACGTTTTCAAAAGAAACGAATGGAAGAGCGAGTTCTCAAGTGGAACAAGAGTCTCTGGACAGCATTCCTCTCTATCCACCCCCCTACCCGTAGACCTTGCTCGTTTGGTCAGGAGCCCCCAGAATGCCCTGGCCCCTCCAGCCACGAGCAGCAGCCGCATCTTGAGCCTTCTCCCTCCACAGGGTCTCCTGAATCTGTGCCCCAACCTAGCTGCTTACTGAATTCTGGCTCTTCATCCTCCTCGTGGGTCCATCCCCAGGGTTTCTGGGCCACCCTCCACATGGCTGCTAAATGAGTTTCCCTTCAAAGCCAATCTGACCTGGATTTTCTCCTCGGGCCAACTCTGGTGACTTTCTGCTGCCTCTGGAGCCTGGGGTTCACTCCTGTTTCCTTTTTCGAGGTGTCTGGCCTCATTGGCTACACTCTCTGGTCCTCCTTTCTGTTCCTCACTCCATCTCTGCTCTCTATGCCTTTGCCTTGGCTGTGCCCCAGGCCTCCTCCCTCCTGCTTCAGAATCCCCCTCCCTTCCTTTAACTGACACTTGATGAACCTTGTTTTTCCCAGTGCCTTAGTTTCAGGGCCAACACCTTCTACTTGTTTATTCTCCTATTTGGTGCTTGGTTCTGTGCGTCCTCAGCCCCCCTTGTACCACCACCCCTTAGCGTCGGGCCTGGAGCCTTGCAGGTGCATGATCATTGCTTGTTGACTGATGGATAGGCACCGTGAACTGTGATTCTAAGTGGGGCTCAGCCTTTAGGACAGCAGGGTGAGAGTGGGAAGTGACTGAGGCTTGGCCTGCCTCCCCAGCCTCCTGCTCTGGGGTCTAGGAGGAATGTCTGAGTTCGGCCTCCATGAAGGGTCGACCTTCCCATGGATTCTCACTTGCTGCATTTATGTGAAAATGATTAACGATCAGTGGTGGGAATGTTCTGCTTGGGTTGGATGTTGGGACTGTGGGGAAGTCCTTGCTGTGTTTGCTGTGAGTGACTCCTAAGGAAATTCTGGGAGGGTGTCGGCTAAGCCAGAAGGAAGTGTGTTGCCTGGGCAACTCTTCTCCCCCCTCCCCCTGCCCCCAGCCTTGATGCAGGGATGCAGGCTCAGGCCCCAGGTCACAATATTGCAGCATCTTGGAGCATAAAGAGCTGCCGCCCGCCCGCCTAATTGACTGTGAAAAATTACTGCTCAGTTACTGTATTGTGTGGTCATAATAGGAGTAAATGAAGACATGGTTGTTGCTGGAGCAGATCTGTTGGGAATCCTTTGTAGACTCTGCTATTTAAGGAGCGAAACTACACAGAGAAGAAAATAGCTGGTTTAATTAACATGGAAAAATGGGGTTAATTTGAATTCAGCTGGCCCAGCCTGCCTGCAGATTACTGGTGGTTCTTGGGTGATGTGGCTCAGTCTTTGGCACTCGTGGAGCTGATCTCAAGGACGCTGAAATAATTTTATTTAATCGCTTTTTGATGCACGTGGGCAGGGGCATTTTAAGCCTCAGTTCCTCGGTTTGCCAAGGGGGCTTGTTGGGTGTGAATATCAGGGAGTTTTGGAGCAAAACAGATAGCAAAGCTGAATGTGCATGTGCCTTAATTGAAAGAAAATACCAACTTTCCTTTCTACTTAGTTACTATTTCTAATAAAGAATCCAATCTTATTTCAGTTTCATTCTTAATTAAGTTTTTATTTAAAATAAAAAAGGGGATAAATTGAATTCAATTATTGTTATTAATAAAGCTTCACATCTTGACCTCTCTCAACCATGTTTCACTTTGAGAAATTTAAGAAAAGTCTTGGACTTCTAATTTTTTTCGACGTCTTAATTTTGCCCAAAACTATTCCCCCTCCCTTTCTCCCTTAAACCTAAGAACAGAGTGGATAACATGGCCATCTGCTAAAAGTGCCCAGGAGAAAGCCCGGGCTATTGGCTCTTCACAAGCTCTCTCGAGTCGAGGGCACTCGGGGCTCAGAGGGACAATCCACCCAAGAGTGGAGGCAGCAGGCAAGGCCAGGATGGCACTGGGTTTTCTTTCTTTCTGTCTGTCTTTTGGACAATTAACGTTTTAATTGGGTTAGGCATTTGCTGAGGTCACTTAATTGGCAATCAGTGAATTGTGCCTCCAGGCTCCTGGAGCCTGCTTTTCTGGGGTCTCTTATCTTCCCTTTATCCTTATAATTGGGACTAATTTCATGGTAGAGCCCGCCTGGTGGCTTTGGGTGGGGGGGAGCAGCTTCCTTTCCCTCTCACAATTTCCATTGGGATTAGGGTGCCTTTCTCCCTCAGCAGCCCTCCTCCTTCCCACCGCTTTGTTCTCGCCCTGCTTCCATGCTGGCAGCTCTCAGATTACAGGGCATTGTGTGCTAAACATTTAGAAGTTGGTGTCTTTGAAATCTGGAATATATTTTCCTTTTTGTGTTTTTTTAATTCACTTGTTTTCAGTTTTGATAAATGAAACTCAGGGTTTGAGTTTTCAAAACAAGGACTGAGTAGAGAAAAGCCTTGAAGGTGATAGGGGAGGGTGCTTAGCTCCGTGGGCATCATGGATGCCTTGGGCAGGCTAGGGAACTCTTTAAAGTGATGGGGGCACTCAATTCTGTGGACATTGTGGGTACCTTGGGCAGGCTAGGGAAGCCTTGAAGGTGATGGGGGGGCGCTCAGTTCTGTGGACATTGTGCGTGCCTTGGGCAGGCTAAGGAAGCCTTGAAGGTGATGGGGGAGGGTGCTTAGTTCTGTGGGCATCGTGGATACCTTGGGCAGGCTAGGGAAGCCTTGAAGGTGATGGGGGGCACTCAGCTCTGTAGACATTGTGGGTGCCTTGGGCAGGCTAGGGAAGCCTTGAAGGTGATGGGGGGTGCTCAGCTCTGTGGACGTTGTGGGTGCCTTGGGCAGGCTAGGGAAGCCTTGAAGGTGATAGGGGGTGCTCAGCTCTGTGGACATTGTGGGTGCCTCACAGTCAGAGACTCTGGTTACACACATTTTCCCCTTTGTACTTTGGTGTGTGACATGTTCTTTCTTTGAGCACTTTTTCAGTCCCTGATTGGTTAAGAAATCTTGTCCTGCTGATGGCTGTGAAAGATTCTCCCAATTTTTCTTTCACACTGTGTCCTTTTCCACACATTAGTTGTCCCTTTGGAACTGATTGTTGCTCTAAAGTTGATGAAGTCTTCTTTGAGGCACCAATTTATTGAGGCAGCCCCCTCCCCAATAAGGGAGGGGTCAAGGGGCCCCATGACCAAGGCCTGCACCTCTGGCTTTGGCAGAGGCAGAAGGAAAAAAGAGCCTTTGTGATATGCAGAGAGACATGGTCTGGGGGTCAGCTAACCTTGGCCACAATAGGCAGGATCTGAAAAGGTCTCAGGAAATCACATGTAATTAGATGAAGTTCAGCAGAGATCAATGTAAAGTTGTATCCTTGGGCTCAGAAAAATCAATTTCACAAGTACTGGGGATGATGCCTTTAAGAACTGAGCAGAGTGGCTTCTTTTTAGCCTAGGTGGTCACTAGTGTTCTTCCTAGTGATCTTTCAGGGCCTCTCAGCTTGATTGGCCCAGTCAAATTTTGTCCACTCAGAAGGCTGAACCCAGCCCTCTGACCTTTAGGTTGCACTGATGCTTGAGATTTTCAAATGAACACTGGTTATCACAAGGACACTTAGGAATTGAAGGTAAAAAAAGGAACTGAATCAGAGAGCGCCAGTTGTGTGCCTTCTCATGCCAGGCACAGTGCTAGGCGCTGGGGCTACACCAAGTGTCCCTAGCAGCCTCTGCCCTTAAGGGCCCCCAGTCTTTGGGCAGACTTTGGTTTGTTGGGATCTAGGAATGTAGATGATTTTCTGAAAGTAAGTGGAAGGAATCTCAGAGGGGCTGAGCTAGTGGCTGGGGGGCCCAAGGTGGAATTTGGTCCAAGTAGGGATGGAAACCAAGCAGATGGATGAGCAGGGAAGTGAGGCACTGGAAAGGTAGGAAGGGGCCAGACTGGGAAGAGCCTCTGTTTACTCGTCCTTCCTGGCTGAAGAAGACCATGCCATCAGAGAGATGATGACAGGACTTGCACTTGACTTTGCTTTGAGTGAGGGAGGGCTGTGCAGGTCACCAGCCTCACCTTTCCTCCAGAGCCATCTGAATCCAGTGGCCAGATATTCATCAGGATGCCTGGAGATGACCCAGGATGAGGCAATTGGGGTTCAGTGACTTGCCCAAGGCCACACAGCTAGTGAGTGTCAAGTGTCTGAGGTGAGATTTGAACTCAGGTCCTCCTGACTCCTGCACTGGTGCTCTATCCACTGCACCACCTAGCTGCCCCTACTCCTGAAGTAATGGGGAATGGAATAAACATTCACTAAGGGCCTACTGTGTGCCAGAGACTATGCTAAAGGCTTTACCAGTTTCCCCTCATTGGATCTGCACAACAACCCTGTTGGATAAGTGCTCTTATCATCTCCATTTTATAGCTGAGGAAACGGGGCAGGAAGAGGTTAAGTGATTTGCCCAGGATCACACAGGTAGTACCTGAGTCTGGGTTTGAACTCAGATCTTCTGACTCTAGGCCAATCATTCTGTCTGCTGTTGTGCCTCAGTATCTGTCTAGCTGCCTCGTGAGGCCATTGAGCAGGCAGATGTATACTCTGGAAAAGTCACTTTGAGTGGAGCTTAGTTAGCAGAAGCAGCAGCTTGACTCCAGGAGACCACTTGTTGAAAAAGTCCACACGAGGTGCTGACAGCCGGGACTCAGGTTGTGCCTGGGAGTGGAGAGGAGAGGAGGGCTTGCCATCAGACTGACTGTGTGAGTGACGAGTCAAGGGTGACTGGTGGTTTGAGGGGACGCTGGTGCTCTTGACGGTTCTACAGAAATGAGGAAGGCATGGGGGTTGGGTGGAAAGAAAATGAGTTGTGTTGGAAGTGTGCAGTTTTGGTGATGTCAGAATGGAGCTCAGGAAAAAGAAAAGAGGTCAGTATGTACATTGATCTGCAGAAAAATGAAGATGGGACCCATGGGACAAGAGATCACCAAGTAAGATGGGATGGAGCAAAGACAGACTGAGCCTTGGAGGCACCCACAGCTATAGAGCATGATGTGGATGCAGAATCAGTGGAGGAGACTGAGGAGCATTTGGATAGTGGCATCAGGAAAGGTTAGAGAAATGGGAATCTCTTGTGGAGAAGCCAGGGATAGATGAGAAAAAGCCCTGAAATTTGGCCTTAAGGGTTGTAGGGAACTTGGATGAGGAGGCTCAGGGAGAGAGGAGAGCAGGGGAGGAGCTAATTGGAGACAAAGGAGGACCACGCCAGTGCTTCCTGCAGATTCGAGTTAGAGGGGCAGAATGTTTATGTCAGACTGGACACAGACACATTTCACCAAGTGCGTCCTCAGCAAATGCTGTGTGATGATCCACGGTCAGATACTACCTGACACCTAGGTTGCCTTGGTGAAAAGTAATTCCTCTACACACCTCTGGTCCAGATGTGGAAGAGGGTAAAAAAGATGTGCCTTTTCTCACCAGCTGTGACAGTGATCCCATCACATTCACAGCTTTTCCTTGATGCCTTACTGTCTTGACCTCATGATAGGTGTCATGGAGAGTGGGGTATTTTCTTTGTTGATGGACAAAGCCCTTACTTAGCATCAACAATTAGAAAGCAAGGCTTTATGCCTTTAGTAATTCAGATTTGCTTTCTGCTAGTGCTGACTGAGGGGAGGGGATGATGAAGGAAGGGCCCAGACTCACAAACAAGGCAGCTTGGAGATGGTTTCTTCTCATCACAGACACCCTGATGTGTTATAATCTGTGCTTTCCTCCTTGTTCTCTCCATGAGTGCTGTCAGGATGTCCCTCCCCATCCCTCAAAAGGCCTTCTCTGTCCATGGGGCTCCAGGGAAGTCGGGTTCTCAGCGCTTCCTGACTTGTCCGCAGAGCACCTTGCACCTCTACTCAAAACAGTAGTTTTAAATGACAAAGATAAAATGGATGGAAATAGAATAACTGCTACCGTTCATCACGGGCAGCACTTTATAAATAGGATTTCAATTTTGTTCTCATGATGGCTCTGGGAGCTGGATGCTTTTATCATCCCCATTTTATAGTTGAAGAAACTGAGGCAAACAGGTTAAATGATTTGCCCAGGGTCACAGACCTAACAGTCCTCTGAATGCCCTATGTCCGCTGCACCGTCGATCTGCAAATGATGCAAGTCTTATTGCAATGCACTTCTCACATTTTTTTCTTTTTAATTGAAATGAGATCATAGCAGCCCTGAAGTGAGGTGTGTCCGGGTCTGTGTGTCTGACCTCTTTGAACCCCAGTCTGATGAAGCTGTAAGAGGCTCGGCTACAATTCCTCTCGCACATCTGCTGAGCAGAGCTCCCGGAGACTGTGGGGGACTCCGCTATGACCCACCTGCGTTCACCCGAAGGCGTTTGTCATGGCTCTTAGGGTTAGTCAAGTGTATTATTGCTGCTGAAGTTGGGAGCAGTGTTTCCTGTGACTGTTGGTCACTTGCTGTGCTGGGAATTGTTTCTGTCCTTTGACCACTTCAGCCTTCGGGGAAGGGCTCCTGTTTTTGTCCTTATCAAAGATGTGATGCACAGCTTTTTCTAATTGCCAGCTTCTCGTTTCATCAGTTCTGTTTATGGAGGAACTATTTGGCTTCATGTGACTGATATAATCTGTTTTCTCCTTTTGCCTAGGAGTTATTCCCTAGCTGTAGCTCTGGAAGATGTGTGGTCCTATTTTCTAATTTTTGTCTGGGATCTTTTATGTTGCAGTCATGTTCTGCATGCTTCTCTGGCGTATGGTGTTTGACTGAATTTCTGCCCTGGTTGTCTCAGCAGGTCTTGTCCCCTAGAGAGTAATTTCCTGTGTCATGCATGTTATCAGTATCCAAGAGATGACAGATGGTTTGTGGAACCTAAGAGAATGTTTTAAATTAAATTTTATTTTCCATCCACAGAGATGCCCTTTGTCTCCCTCCCATGGCCCCCCATCACTAAGAAAGAAAGAAAAACAGCTTCTTTTGCTCCTTCCATGAGGCAGAACAAACCCTTCTTCGGCTCATGTCTTTGTTCAGAGCCCCTACCTGTGTGTAGCTGGTGCACCAGGCCTCTCGTGATAGCTGGACATGAAGTTGCTTGTCTTGTCAGGGTTGTGGTCGTTGTATCAGTTGTGCCGGTTCTGCTCAATTCATACAAGTCTTCCCATTTATCGTTTTTTTTCCGTCCCCTTTGTGGGATGTGCATGATTTGGGCAATCCCCTGTTGAGGAGGGGGCCCGCCCACTTAGACCCAGTCTCTCTTTCTTCTTCCTTTCCCTCGTTTCCCTCTGCCATGAAGTGTATTTCTGTACATGATTGTGTGTACCTGTGCGTGTGTGTGTGCCTTCTCCCTGTTTTCCCTGTCTTTGACCAGTTCATACAGAACAAGAGTCCATAGCTCCCTTCACTCCTTCCTCCTTGTTGGTGTAGAGTCACTTGCTCTCCTCCCCTCCCCCTTTCTATTCTTTTAAAATCATTGCGCATAACAGAACTCTTGGGGCCACGGAGGCCTCTTCGTCTCGGTGTGAGCACTTTCTCCTTCTTTAGTCCCTTGGGACTATTTGCTCACATTTGCCACTGTATGTTTGCCTGCTGTGATCTTTTCATCCAGAGCTGGGGAGTTTTCTTGTATCATTTCTTGAAATGGGATTTCGAGGCTCTTTTTAGGCCTTAGTGCCATGATTCTAAATTAAACTGATGGCTTGTTTTTGCCATCAGCTGCGTCACACTTTCTTTGCGTTCGTTTAATGTCTCTTTTTGTCTTGTGGAGTCCTTCACTTCTTTGGGTCCGTCCCAGTTTTTGTTGCTTGGCCCAGCCTTTGGTGCCAGACCCTTGGTTCACTTTCCCCGTCTTTCCTCCATTGCTTACTTCTGTCTGCATTTTGTCCCTGATGCTCTTTTTTTATCTCTTGCTTCATGTCTTGAAGGGATTCTTGCTCCCAAGTTGAGTTTGCACTGAGCCTCTTCTTGCCAATGTTCTGGAGTCCTCCTCTGCTAGGGTACGTCTGCCACTGCCTCTTTCTGCCTTCTTCCTGATTTCAGGCTTTGTATGAGAGCCTGGGTGTCTGGGCTGCTCCTGATGCCCCTTGTCAGGCAGGCAGGGGACTCCCATGCTTTTCATGTTGTGTGACTCGGCTTCCCCCCCACCGCCAGGGTCTTAGCTCGGAATGTTCCTGTCCCCAGGGTCTGCAGATCGGGCCAGGAACAGTGTCTTTCCAGGTTTTTTCCTTGATTTTCCCAGAGGGACTGGAGGGGAACTCTCTCCTCCTTCAGTTCCCCATGATGATGTTTCTATCTCCTTTCCCACCTCCCCTTCTGAAGGCTTGACTTCTCTGGTATTTAGAGTGGGCCTGGGTTCCAAACATGTAAGATGGGGGCAGAATCTTTGCCTGAGAGAAACCTCAGTGCCTTTATTTCTCCATCCATTTATTTATTCACTTCATTGCTATACAAAGAATCAGTGGCTTATTTGTGAAATCTTAATTTATATGATAATAAGGAGAATAGAATGTGATGTTATGAATAGTGTGTCTTGTTTCTGGTGGTAAATCCATTTTGGTTTCTAGTTTTGCTTAACGTTGGGTTAGCTCTAGAACTTGGTAGACAGTTTTGATAAGAACCACAGCACTCAAGGCTGGGAGAGGCAGCGTTTCATTTCCATGAGCCCCTCCAGGCTCTCACATCTCATCCCCCAGATTCAGGCCCTCAGTGTTCAGAAAGCTAGGGAGGTGGGGAAGAGCTTCTTCTGGCCTTGGAAGTCTGGGTAGGTTGTGTGGGTATGTGTGTGTGCATGCATGTAAGCATCCGTGCCTGTGGCTACTGACCATCTCTTGTGTCCTCTTCCCCGCAGGCTGATATCCTTTCAAGAATTCATAGCGTTTGAATCTGTCCTGTGTGCACCAGATGCCACATTTGTGGTGGCTTTCCAGCTCTTTGACAAAACTGGTGATGGAGAGGTGAACTTCGGTAAGGCTGGGCAGAGCCAGGGACTTCCCTTGGCCGCGCGGGGTGGGGAGGCCCAAAGGCTGCTTGCTCTGCCCTCTCTCTCTTCTCTTGGGGTCCCCAGCTGAAAAACATCAGAAAGGTTCCTTTGTGCCAAAGGTGGAGGGCTCGGTTACGGGCCCTCTTCCCCCTCATGAGGGGCCTCAGCAAACAGTTAATTCCAAAGGGACAACAGAAAGGACACAGCATGAAAGAGAGATGGAGACAGTGCCAGGTCCATGATCCAGCACCGGGTGGGATGGGCTTGGTGGGACCCTCTTGGTTCCCAGGCTTCCCATCCTCTACCTCATCTACCTACCCTATTGGTTCCATCCTGACCATACCTGCTCCATCCTTCACAAACAGCCCTGCAAGCATCCTCTTAACTCTGGCCAGACCCTGTTCCTTGGCAGTCTGGTTGCCCTGCCCACTGTTACCAGCCTTCTTGGAATGGCCAGTGGGCGCACTCCTGCCTCCGGCGCATGTATCCATGGCTAGCCTTGGGACCTCGCACTCCCCCACTGTGGTGAAGGAGCTGACTTGCAGCCTAGCTCTTCTATTTTACCTGCATGTGGTCACTCTTAGCGTTTTCTTTCTCAGAGCCCCTAGTTGAAGTTTTTCCCAGGACACCAAGCCCTTTGGAAGGCACCCTGTGTTCTCTGTAGGCTCAGCCCCGTGGCCCAGTCAGCGAGGGCCTCCTCGAGGTAGAAGGACACTTCTGTCCTATAGGTGCTGAACGCCAGGACCAGGCCAGGACCAGGGCTCCCACCTCACCCCAGGGAGGCTTCCCAAGGTGGTCCAGCTCCTGTCCTCCATGGTACAGGAACCAAAGGCCCCTGTTGGAGATTGCCCAACCCCTAGTAGGTGCTTCATGGATGCATGCTGGTCTGAGTGCTCGAAGCTTACTCTCCCCTGCCTGCTTTGCCATTTCTCCCATCACAACATCTTGGATGCATGTGCATATCCCACCTCCTCACTTCTCTCTTCTCTTGGTCTCAAGTCTCCCCACTCCAGCCCACCCTTCCACCCAGGTCCAAGTGACTCTAGCAGCTTTCTCCAGATTCTGGGATGAAGTAGGGCTTCTTTGCCTTCCTCACCTCCCCCACGTTCAGCCAGACTCTCCCGCCTCCTAGTATCTTCACGCTGGGTGTGCCCCTTCCTCAGTGCCTCATGGCACAGCTTCTTTTCTTCCAAGGTGTCAGCGTGAGGCCTTTCCTGGTTCTCACAGTGCCTGTGCCTCATGTGTCCTTGGGGTTCTCCCTTTGTGGACAGAAACTCCTGTGACTTGGAGTTGCTTTCTTCAGCATCTTTGCCAAGCAAGAACCTAGCACGTAGGAGGTACTGTAGCGCTTTGTCCCTTCCCTTTTCCCTCTAGCTAGCCCAAGTACTGCTTTCATTGGGCCCTGTTTCCTCTGTCCACGGGAGCGTGTGGGAGGCACCCCACCTTTCTGCCTCCCTTTTGTGAGCATTAACCTGCCTTATTGGGTCCCTTGCATGGACAGGTGTCCATGAGGAGGAGGACCCAAGGGAGGAGAGAAGGGGCAGAATGGGGAAAGTTTCACAGTGAGTCAGGCTGGAGGTGGGGGCTTTTCTGACCATCCCTCATTTCTGAAGTGTAGCCCACCATTCTTTTCACTACAAGAAACACAAAAATGGCTTTTCTGAGTCCTGCAGGGTGGACAAGAAGAGAAGCCCCACTTCCGAGCATGTCCAGAGTTTTCCAAGAAAAGGGCTCTTTAGGGGCATTCATCTAATTGAAAGAAAAAGACTGCGATTGTTTTCTCTCGGCTCTTGCGGCTCCAAAGGAGCTTGGCACCCATGGTCATGGTTCTAAAAGGAAATGATTTGGGGTAACCTCCATGTGAAGAAATCCTTTATGAAGCTAAGCCCTTGTTACATCGCCTTGAAACTCCTGAGGCCAAGCGCCTGGTCCTGTGTGTCCTCCCCATACACCTTGGCCTTCCTGTGTCAATATCTTTGCATCTTCTTGTTCTTCTGCAGTGTCCTTCCCCCCATACCCCCAATATGTGGGTGTTTCCAGACTTGTGCCCCAGGGCTTCTTTGTTTGCTACGTCTCTTGATTTTGGGAATATTTTCTCTCTGGGGTCACTTGTTCTCTGCAGACGACTCCCAGTTCTCTGTCTGCCTGCTGGAGTCTTTGCCTGAACAGGATGTTCCCTGTGGGCCCATTTTTGTCCTGTGTAATTGCCCAGGTTTAAGACTCTGGACACTCTTTTATCCCCTGATCCACGCACCGCCCCCCTCCCCCCCACAGGTCCCGTCAATCAGCAGTGTACTTGTCCATGGCCTCCTGTCCACTGACTGGGCCCTGTGTAAGCCTGCAGGTTCAGCATTCTGGAATACCCTAATGGGCTTCTACTGAGGTCTCTGTTTAGGCAGAAAAATAACTCACTGCAATAAGAATCTTGCCCATAAGTGGTCTTAGCATTTGCCTTCTCTGTCCAGCTCACTCTGCCTTCTCTGAGAGCTTTCTGGGGGAGTTTGGGTAAGAAACAACTTAGAGGAAGATAGGAACTAGGGAAGGTTTTCTGGTTTTTTTTAAGGATGAGGAGGCTTGGGTAAGCTTAATGGCTAAAGCTATTGAGGAAAGTAGCTGGCAAAGGTCAGAGGGAGATCAAAATGTCTGTTCTTGTTATCCCTTCTGAGTCTGAAAGGCATCTCCCCTGAAGATAGGGTTTGTATTCAAGTTTATTCATATAGAAGATATTTAATAAATGATAGCCGACTGACTCTTAGATATCATTTCACAATAAATGTTCTATATAAGTGTGGGTTTTTTCTTTTTTTCTACAATTTTTTTTTGTTTTTGTTTTTGAATGTTTTCCTTTTTTCCATGGAGGGTTCAATGGTTTATTGTAATACCAGCTGGCAATTTATAACACAGTGAATTCCTATTTCTGAGAACTCTATGACTTGGGCTTGTTTAATTTAACTCTTTCCATCTCTTTGCCTTTCTTTTCCAGAGGATGTAAAGCAGGTTTTTGAACGGACCACCATTCACCAACACATTCCATTTAATTGGAACTCAGAATTTGTGCAGCTTCATTTTGGGAAAGACCGAAAAAGACGGCTGCCCTATGCAGAGTTCACTCAGTTCTTACTGGTTAGTGACTCCTGTGTCCTGCCAGAGCTCACTTCGCCTCTGCTCCTAGATCAGAGAGGACCTCCTGCTCTGCCCCTGAGGAGGCAGGTTTGGCAGGAGTTCCTTCAAGCCCTCCGTGCTCCCATCTTCTGCCCAAGGGGGCCCAGAGCAGAACTGAGGCTTTGAATGCTCTTTTTGCCTTAAACTTGCCTGAAGTGCATATCTGAGGGTGACAGTGTTAACACTTCCCCCTGTCTTTGGGGCAGCTGGGCAGGGAGGGCTTGGAGTGGCAAGCACAGCACTTTTCACCTGGATGCTCTAGGGAGCCACAGGAGGTTCTGGAGTGTAGGGGGTGACACAGTCAGGCCCAGGGTGAATAATGGGGCTAGACCGTGGCAGCCAGCCTCCCTCCCGAGGCTCCTCTCCCTTCACCTGCTTATGGCCAGGTGCCTGCTGGGAAGGGAGGGGACCCTTTGGTTTCCTCCCCTTTTTAAGTTCATTGATGGTAGGAGTGACCTTGGCCTCTTTTTGTGTCCTCAGTGCTTGGCAGGTGCCAGATCAACGTCTATTGACTGACTGCCTGACTTCTTCTCTCTGTTCCCATTACTATATGGTCCTGGCTCTGTTCATTTCTGCCTACATCTATCCATGGGAGTCTTCCAGCGCTTTTCTGAATTCTTCCTTTGTGTTGTTTCTGACAACATTGCCTTCACTCCTCGGTGTCAGAAGTATAGACAAATAAACAGACTCCTGGACCTTTGTAAATGCCTCCTGTGTGCCTCGGTTACCAAAACACTGTATCTTTGGCATTCAGCCATTCTCCCTTTGATCTGGGAAGTTGTTGACTCAGGTGCTGAGCTGGGCATACAAAAGCATGCCTCTTCCTTCCTGCTCCCTGAGAGCTTCTTCTTAGGCTTTCGGCTTGTCCGTTACATCACAAGTCCCTTGACAAGTTCAGGCTGGAGGGAGAAATGAAGGAAGGCATGGGACTGTCACCTAAGACCCTCCACTCCCACCCACCAACCTTTCCCTCTTTTTCAGGAAATACAGTTGGAACATGCCAAGCAGGCCTTTGTACAGCGAGATACTGCACACACTGGACGGGTCACTGCCATGGACTTCCGGGACATCATGGTCACCATCCGCCCACATGTCTTGACGCCTTTTGTAGAGGATTGCCTGGTTGCGGTGAGCTGTGATCTCCGGGCCTCTGTTTGCTTTCTTGCTCTGGTCACCAGCATACTTGTGGTCTCACCCTATCTCTGCCACCCTACAGACCAGCTCCTTCTACTGGAGGCTCTTTTCACTGATGGAATTGTCAGCATCCTTAGGCATGGTGGTTTGGTTTGGCAGGTTGGACACCAGCTCCCTCTATTCTCTTTGGAAGCAGGATGAAAAATGACCCCTATCCCTTACCCTCCAGTGCTTTTTGGTCCAGAGGCGGGGGAAGCTGGTCGGACACTCCCAACCCTGAATCCCCTGCATCTCTGCTGCTGTCTTCTTGGGGGAAGACCCTGGCCTCCTTCCCCTCCTCAGGACAGAGCAGGGCGACTCCCTGAGCCCTCGACAGCTACTGGCTAATGCAGTCCTCTCCTCGCTTAGTTCTTTGTGATGCCAGTTGTCTGTCAAATCAAGATTGACATGACTCTCCCATTAAGACAGGCTTCCCTAAGGAAAGAAAGACAGAATGTGCAGTGTTCCAGAATGGAAATTCCCTTCCTAAGGGGACGTTTAGTGTGTTTCCTTGTCTTCCTTCAAAAACCGTGGTTCCCCATAAATTCTTGACCCTGACTCCAACCCCACCCCCACATCCATTATATTCCTATCTCCCACAAAGCATGCACAGTGATCAGAAATCTATGTGATGGAGAGTCTGTGTGTGCATGATGGTGTAGAGCCAGCCATAAGGGTCGTGACAGGCCTTCAGGAAAATGCTGGCATCAGCCCCTTTTCTGAGAGGCTAGTCTTGTGTGCGTGTGCACGTGTGCATGTGCACAGGGTGGCTTTGCTTTGTGGAAGACTCTTGCATCTGCTTATAAGGTCAAATAAGCCAGCTTATAAAACATTCCCCATTGAAACTGGTGCTGTGCACATGGCTGCTGGGCTGGCTGAGCAGGGGGAGCAACATGTTGATCATCTCCAGGTAGACATTTGGGTGCTTCGAACTTGCCTCCAATTCTTTTTCTTTCCTCCCTCAAGGCTGCAGGAGGTACCACGGCCCACCAAGTTAGCTTCTCCTACTTCAATGGATTTAATTCTCTCCTTAACAATATGGAGATCATTAGGAAAATCTACACCACATTGGCTGGCAGCAGGAAAGATATCGAGGTCACCAAGGGTGAGCGGTGGTATGGCTGGGAGTCCTTGTTAGGGAAGGCCTGGGGTAAGGCCTCCTCCAGCTAGTGCACTCCTGGAGACATCACCTAGACTCAGGACAGGAAGGGTCCCAGTGGAATTAGCAGGAGAAAAGGTTTTCTGAGCATTGCAAAATCCAAAGCCAGGGCACCCTCATTCTCCATTGAAGGTCAGAGGCTTAGTGCTCCCAACATCACCCAGGTAGTCCTGGAGGGAGGGCTGCCATTCTGCCATCGGAGCTCCTGCCAGCCTCATGGATGGACCCAGCTGCTTCCTGGGCACCCCAGGGACACATGGCCCTGGGCTTCTTCCCCTCCCTGACCCTGAGTGTTTTCTCATCTGTTTGCATGGCCACCTTTTCTTTCTCAGGTGCTGTCCTGCTCAGAAACCGTTACTTAGGATAAAGAGAATTTTTAAGGGAATTTAAGAAGAAAAAATTGAAGGAGGAGAAGTGGGGTGCGGGAATGAGAGCAGTCAGCCTGCCAGCCAGCCCCCCTCCCCACCTAACTCTCCCCACCCCAACTTGCTTCCCTTTAGAGGAGTTTGCTCTAGCAGCGCAGAAGTTTGGGCAGATCACCCCCATGGAAGTGGACATCCTGTTTCAGCTGGCTGACCTCTATGAGCCACGAGGGTATGCTGCGGTCTGGGGCTGGTGATGAGAGGCTCTCTTTGGTGGGGGAAGGCTTGTGCGAAGCTCCTGCTTATCTCTGCAGACGAATGACGTTGGCTGACATCGAGAGGGTCACCCCACTGATTGGAGAGCGGCTGCACTGTAAGCTGACCGAATCCCAGAAGCAGGTTTGTTTTCTGCTGGCTCCTGATCCGCTCTTGGGCGTTGGGGCATCTCACTTATGATAGCCAATGACTGGTGCGATACCTTCCTTCGAACTGCCTCCACCCTCCCACCTCCTGGGTCTGTCTGCCCGGCCTGGATCTGCTTCTCAAGCTTAGTGCGCAGGCCTGGCCTTAAGCCTGAGGCCCTGGTTTTATGGATGCTGGGCGCCCCTGGACCTTCCATTTAGTAGCACTTAGGAGGGAGAGGCTTCCCTCAGTGGAAGTGTCGTGTTCAGGTGGTGTCTTAAAAAAAAATGGGCTCCTCATGTCATTGAGTGTAACCCCCTGTAAAATGAACCAGGCCTTGGCTACTGGGGGACTTGAATCTGTCCAGTGACATTAGTGTGACCACATAGGCCTCCTGCTCGTTCCTACTCTGGGACAGCGACTAAGTATGTAAGTAGTACAGGAGGTGAGAAGAGATCCAGCTGAACTCAGCACCCTGGAGGCCAGCTGAGTCACAGAGGAGCCATCACCAAGCCCTGCCTGCCCATCCTGCCAGCTGCTCCCAGCAAAAGTCAAGCAGAGGAGGGCAGGAGCTACCCTTTCCCACTGCACACCCCAAGCCCCTTTGGTTCTTTCTGACCCATGGGCCTTGGTCCTGGCCACACGACTGCTGGAAGCAAGCCATAGTCCACCCACAGGCAGAGGGGGCCCAAATGGGTATCAGAGCTCTGACAGATGTCAGGGCACTGAGATCCTGGTTGGAGCAGCAGGGCAGCACTGCTCCTCAGGGCCCAGGTGCCCTGGTGACCGGGAGGAAATGAGCCTCATTAAGGCCTTCCTGGGGTCCCAGAACTGGTCAGAAGCACATTCTGGAGAGGATCTCATGTTATCCTCACCTGAGGACCCTAAGGCAGACAGGGCACAGCTGCTAAGAGTTGAGGCTTCCCAGCTCTATGCTCGGGTTCTAAACAGGGTTGGGTTCCTTCATCCTGGAGGTTAGTTTTCCTTTGACTGTTTAGACTCAGCTCTTTGCACAGCGTCTCAAAGTTTTGGAGCTGTAATTGTCATTAGGCGTAAAGTCCTCTTTTTTTGAAAACCACATATATCCTGAAGGATCCTGAGCAGTTCAGTGGGTATCCATGGAGAGAGCAGACAGCCACGGAGTCCGAAACCACGCTTAGCCCTCAGGTCAGCCCTGCCTGCTGCAGTGCCCTGGTTAGACCTCCCAAACTGTTTGTTAAGGGTAGTTTTAAAAGTGAAGGCATTAGGCCTTGTTTCCCTGTGCCAGGGTGAGGAGGGTCTCTGGGCGTGACATGGCACCAGGAGTGGGCTGAAATTCCTCATGTATTCATTGGTTCTCTCCTCTTTTCTCACCCCTGGTGTGTCCATGCTCCTGAATTCTGACCTGTGGATCTCTGCATCTCCATCCCTCCAGAGGGTTTCCAGAGACTCTCGCCCTTTCATCATCCACGTAGCAGAGTCTGCTTACAGGTTTGCCCTGGGCTCCGTTGCTGGAGGTCAGTCCTCAGTGAACATTTACTTCCTCCTTTTTCCTGTTCCTCTCCTCCCTTTCCTTTGTCCGTCAATTACCAGGAGGCAGAGCTGGATGAGGAATGAAGCTCTGCCTGGCATGAAGTGCCCTCCCCCCACCCCTCTCCCAATGTCCACTCCTCATGAACCCAGTGGTTTATCTGGGACAGAGGCCAGGGACCATGTAGAATTCTCCTCTTCATCTCCTTTCTCCCTTGCCCTGTTCCTTGTTGGGCCCCCCCCTTTATCTCTGTTCCATTGCAGCTGTGGGGGCCACTGCTGTCTACCCAATCGATCTGGTGAAGACTCGGATGCAGAACCAGCGGTCCACGGGGTCTTTGGTGGGAGAACTGATGTACAAAAACAGCTTTGATTGTTTTAAGAAAGTGCTGCGCTACGAGGGCTTCTTCGGACTCTACAGAGGTCAGTGTCCGCATCTGGGGTCTTGGGCGTGAGAGTACGTGTGCAGGCTTCCCTTCTTCCTCTCCTGCTCTGCTCTGCTTGGGGGGCTTTGTGGCTGTGTCTCTGAGCGTCACACTTGGCCCCATCCTCCTCTTCTCTGGGCTGTCCCTCATGACCCAGCTCCAAGACTGTGTTTGAGCAGCCGCTCCCTCCCTCCCATCTATGCCAGAGGGAGCCTCAGCTCCTGCCCAAGCCTCTCTCTTGGTGGCACGTGGAGCACTTGATGCTTTCCCCTTGGGAGGAGCTATGTGTGATAGAGGGCACTGAAGTAGCCTGGCCACAGGCTGTCCTCAGAGGCCCCATAGGACCTTGGATAGTTCACTTGTCTGCTTTGGGCAGAGAGTGTTACACACCATCTCTGGTGTGATCCTGAACCCAGCCCAGAAGGGAGGAAGGTACTATTAGGATCCCTGTTATGGATGTATGTCAGCATCTGAGGCAGATTTGCACTTGGAGCTTCCTGATGTGGCTGGACTTCACAACTTCTGAGAGGGTCTAGGTTTGGATCTGGTGGTCCTGGGATGGGCCCCAGGAAAACCTTCCCCTCTTTGACTCCCTGCGGTGGACAGGGTGTGGTTGGCAGTCTCGGCTCAGTCACTACAGCGTCAGGGCTGGAATGTGGGGCAGAGGTTGCACCAAGTTTGTCCCCGGGACCAGAACAGAGAGAATCCCCCCTTCGTTGGGGGCTTTGGCCTGGGCTCCTGGTTGTGTGGGCTGACCTGCTTGGACTTATTCCTTACCTGGGGTTGTCAGCAAACATTGATTAAATACTTACTGTGTGCCAGCTACTGGGCTAAGGCCTAGGGGCAAAAAGAAAAAGCAAGACAGATGCCCTCTGGGAGCTCACAGGCCAGACACATGCAGGCAGATTGGCAACAGCCTAGGAGACGCTTCCTGTAGAAGGGGGATTCAGTGGGGACTTAAAGATGGGAGCATTCATGGCATAGAAGACACTGAGGAAAATGCCTCAAACTGGGAGAGGGCACAGCTAGGAGGCCAGGGCAGATGGTGAGGTGGAGGCAGGGCCATACTAGGGGTGGATGGGCATGATGGGCACTAGAGTTTATCTGGCAAGGTGAGCAGTCAGACCTGGGCTTTAGGAAGGGAAGAGGATGGCGCTGGGGAAAGACGAAGCAGGCAGACCCCCCCAACAGCTGTTGTACTGGCCAAGTGTCTGCACTAGGATAGGGGGCAGGGTCAGAGGAGACAGAGAGATGTGTGGAAGCAGAAACCTGAGAGAAAGGAGAAACGAGATATGTCAAAGGGGAGAGAGCCTTGGTGACATATTGGATGTGACCGATGGGCTAGTGAGGAGTGAGTCCAAGGGGACGGGATTGGGTTGTTCTCAGCAGTAATAGTTAGGAAGGGAAAGGTTTAGGGGCAAAGATGAGTGAGAATGACTTCAGTTTTGACATGTTGAGCTGATAGTGTCCCCATCTGTAATTACCTAGGTTGGTGTCATCGTGGTGACCCATTCTCCTCTGCCTGGCTCTGAGCAGCAGGCCTGCCTGGGTTCACACATGGACATGGTCTCACGATGACCCTCCTCCATCTCCTGTCCTGAGCCAGCCTCTCCTTAGTCTCCAAGCTTGAGTAGACCCTCCATGGGACCTTGGCCAGTCACTGCACCCACACTTCCCTGGCTCATAAGCCCCCAGTGACCTCACAGGTGTAGCTATCCATGCCCTTGGGTTCAGCTTCTCAAACCTGCCACTGAATGGTGTCGCCAGGAGCCTTGGTGGTTTTTATTTTTGAAGCCAAACCCTGACTATGGCAGTTTGGGATTCGTGTGGCCCCCTGAGGGTCCCAGCATGGGCTGGCCTCTCCTGCCCCCTGCTGTCTCCTGGCTCTCACCTGGAAAGGCCCAGTTTTCTCTTTGTGGAATCATTTCCCCTCAAACAAGGCGACTGTTCATCAGGGAGCCACCTCCCCTCCTCCAAGCTCTTTTGATGTTTTCCCCTTGGTGCCTCCTTCTTATCTTGTGGAAGGTCGCTGACCCTGGGTGATTGATGGGGGGGTCGCTCCAGGCAGGGTCAGAGATCTCAGCTGGGAACCGTTCAGATAAACTGCCTGCCTGTGCTCGCCTCCTCCCTGAACAGGAGGGCTTCCTCGGCACCAAGTTCTCGACTTGTGCCAGCTTGGGGTTCAGCTCACAGCGTTGGCACCCCCCAACCTGCCCTCCTCCCCTACTCACACTACCATGGGCTGCTTCTTGTCCTCACCGCGTCAGTCAGTCAGTCAGTCAGTCAAGCATCAGCTAAGTGCTTACTCTGTGCCCTGGGATACAAAGAAAGGCAAACACCCACGGCCGGGGTGCTTGGCCACCCTCCTCCTACACCTCTCTTCCCTGCTCTTTGGGGCCGCAGACTGACCCGCTAATGCCTGCCACTCCTAAGGACCTGGGGCTCTGTGCCTCGCCAGTAGGGGCGTCAAGCTGGGGAAGATTCTGCCAGGGAATTAGATCCAAAGGGGATGGAGAAGGAGAAGCTGGGACTGGCCTCCTCCTCCTTAGAGGCTTGGCATCACAATTTCCAAAATGACATTTTGTTTACATGAGCCTAAGGCTGCTCTGAGAATCCTGAGTCCTGCCCTGGAGGGTCCAGTCGGCCATACTCCACGCACTGTGCTGACTACTGGCGGGTGGCCGCTACCCAGTCTCCCAGTAGCCCAGACAAATTGGCAGATACCCACTTGTCCTGCAGAGGGAGGGCAGAGCTCTCAAAGACGCTTCTTGTCAGTGAGTTGGGGCTCGTTGCTAGAGCAGACCCGGCAGCTTCCTGCATCCCCAAAACAAAATCCTGGGATGCATGTAATGTTACTGCTTTTCTCCCTAATTCCTTTCATCCTGTGCCTCCCTCCAGCCTTTCTTGCCTCCCTCCCTCCCGGCCCCATCCTTGTGGACAGTCCCTAGATAACCAGGGACACTTCAATGCAACCTTTTATCTTCAAAAAGCTTTAAA
Source organism: Bettongia penicillata ogilbyi (assembly GCA_023548195.1). Lineage (NCBI taxonomy): Eukaryota > Metazoa > Chordata > Mammalia > Diprotodontia > Potoroidae > Bettongia > Bettongia penicillata. Next base: position 1,090,170 of record JAJHZJ010000095.1, on the reverse strand, counting down.
GAAAATTGACCAAGATACAGAGAACTGTGGAGAGGGTCTCCCTTCTCTTGGGGGCCTGGGTCTGGTGTTACCAACCCTGTTCCTCCTACAGGCTGATACCTGGCTCCTTTGGAGAACTGTTTTAGGAAATGGAGCCCGGAGGCCTCCTCTAAGGGCTGCTGTGGGGGGGGACCCCACTGGAGAAAGGGGCTGCTGAACCTCAGTGGCTGAGTGGGCAGCAAACAACAGATGTGCTAGCCAGCAGTCCCTCCTTTGTCATGGCTATTCACCTGACCCTCCTGGGGTTCCAGGCAGCAAAGGGGCATGGGGCACAAGCCCCCTGAAAAGCCAGCTTGTAAGAAAGAAGAGACACAGTGTTTGTGCAAGTGTGGACAGTCTCTGTCATGCTCTTGGACCTGTGATGGGAATCCATCTTTGCACTGGTTGGCAGGGGCAACACAGTGACCATCTCCATGTCCTGATGCAGAGCCAGGAACCTGGACTCTGGTCTGAGTTTGTTCACAGTCAGCGCTGCTGGGGGCTCCCGTATTCCTTGTAGCCATCCCTGGTGGTCTCAGGAAAGTCTTTGAACCCTAGGGGCCCCAAGTTAGCATGTCCGCCGTTCCAGGGCACTCCTTCTGGTCGAGGTCAGAAGCTGTGGTAGTGATGTGGAAAGATGTGGGGCATCCATAACATTTCCTCCTGGTATGGCTGTGGCAGAGAGAAGGAATTAGGCTGATAGAACCTGCAGCAGGGGGAATAAGGCTAATGGGCACTTCAGGGCCAGGCTTCTGCATAGGGGTGCCAGGTGGTAAGTGTTGGGGACACAGATAAGAACAAGGACAGTCCTTAACCTTAGGGAAATGATGATCTCATGAAGCGGTAAAAGGATGTTGCTCTGACAGCAGAACCGGACACAAGAGCAGCCTGGGGACCCCCCGACAGGTCCCCCCAGAGCCCGTTTGCAGGATCCGTCCAGCACAAGGGCCAAGCAGCCAGACATCACAAGGGTGACTGGAGGTGTGAAGGTGGAGGGCCCCCCCCACCGCCCCCAGACACTCCCTGGCTGGCTGAGCCCAGACAGGTCATTCTTCAGCCTCTGTTTCTGTAACTGTGAAATGGAGATTCTGACTCCAGGTCCCTCCCAAGGCTGTTTGTTGGGAGGCTCCAGCGTCATGCACATAGCATCTGGCTCACAGTAGGTGCTTCTTTCCCTTCCTCCTTCCCTTTCCCTGTTATAGATAGATGTCATCCAGCGCCTGCCATCTCACCTGGAGCAGTGGGATGTGTGTGTTCTGCATGAACACACGTTCATTGAGAGGGGTCAGAGAGGGGAGGACCTGAAAGACAGGTGAGGGGCAGTGCATCCATCCCAAGGCATGGTGGTGAGAGATGGCTTCAGGGGATGGTGTGCCAATCAGGAAGAGGTGGGCTGGGACTGGATGGGGGGGGTGGGTTAGTGTCTGATCAGAGTCAGGCCAAGATAGATGGGGAACAGGCTTCCTGTCCACATGTTGTCCAAGTCCTTGTGCTCCTACCCATGGTGCTGGGCTGTCACACACCCTCTCACACCCGAAGGTGCTCCAGCTGAGCAGGATGACCCTCACTTCCTTGCCTTCCCGGGCTTTTCTACATGCCAAAGTTCCTAGTTCTCTGCAGGCCTCCAGATCCCTCGTCCATCTTCTTCATTCTGATCTCCCTCTCTCATTTCTCCTGGGCAGATTAGTCTGAATGTGTCCAAAGTGGAGCCCAGCCTCTCCCTCCTCACCTGTCCATCTCCCTCTAGCCTAGTAGCAGCATGGCTCTTCCATCTCCCACATTCATCCATCCACACCATTTTGGATGCCCAGGCTATGACTGAACTGTGTCCCATTCCTGCAATGCTCTGGTCCTCCCTGCTGTGGGAAATCTTGCTTCTCCAAACATCCTTGCTCCCTCCTTTGTCCCATGACATCTGTTCACCTCCAGCCCTTCTGTCCCCAAAAGGGAGCTCCGAGAGAGAGGGGAACGTGTCACGTGTGGGGCCTGAGGATAAAAGATGAACCTCCCCCAAGACCAGACTTGCCCGGGCTGCTCACGGCTTTTCCTGTATCCCTTAACCACGTTCACTGGAGTGGTTGGACCTTCCATGAAAGCAGGGCTGGTCCCCAGCAGCCAAGCCCTGGGGTTATGGGTGCCTTTTCTCATTTCCCAGTGCCCAGCTCCTATGCAGCAGAGGAAGGCAGCACAGCGGCCGTATCCTTGGTCTGAAGCCCTTCGGTTTTGTGTTGTTAGGAGTTCTACAGGTCATCTGATCCGTTGTTCTGGTTCTGCCTCAGCTCACACAGCTCTGGCCAGGTTTGGCTAGATCTTTGGTCTTCGTGTTCTCTGCCTTGGTGGTGCTGTCATTCCCCATTTGATGGGCACTCACTTTTTCCCTTTTGTTTCATTGCTGTTAACAAAATTGCGATGATCATTTTTTAAATATGTTAGGCCTTTAGTCTGGAGGCATATGCCTTGTAATGGTGTTGTAGGGCCAAAGGGGATGAAACATTTAGTGACATTTTAAAATAGAATTCCAGATGGCTGTCGGACCAGTTCATAGCTGTACCAATGATGCATTCGTTGGCTCCTCTTCCCCCAACCCATCTGACAATTATTTTTTTTTGTCCTTTGTCATTTCGCCAGTCTGATGGATTTCAGGTGAAAAGCCTGACTTTTCTTAGCTGGCATTTCTGTCATTATTAGAGAGTTGGAGTATTCCTTCATACCATTACTGGTGTTTTCCGTTTCATCTTTGGAAAACTGCCTTGGGTGGGGAAGTGGCTCTCGTTTTCTTCTTTGGCATCAATTCCTTAGATATCATGGATCTCAGATCCTGGTCCGAGAACGTTGCTGCAAGTATATCTCCCAGTTAGAGTCATCTTGTTTAGCTCTACTTGTATTGACTTTGTGAAAAAACTGTTCAGCTATGAGTATTTAAAATTGGCCATTTCATTATCAGCTCTGGAGTGGGAAGGCACCTCAGACATGAAGTGACTCTCAGGCACACAAGTAAAGAGTCAAAATGGGATTCGAACTCAAGTTCTCTGATTGTACCCCACTGTTGTACGTGATTACACCTTTCTCTTGTTTGGTTTAGAATTTCCCCTCGATGGATAAAACTATCCCCATTTGCTGGTGACATGATGGGATTAAGGAATCAGCAAAGAGACTCATTGAGACAATTAAGAAGCTTTGGCAAACTTTCAGGCTACAAAATAAACCCTTAAAATCAACATGTATGTAATAATAGCAGAACACAAGAAGCAAAAATAGGAAGGGAATTGCCCTTCCAAGTAACTACAAAATGTGTAAAGTGTCTTAGAATCCGTCTTCTAAAGTACACAAAAAACATGGAGAGGTTCAGTCACAGAGCACTCCACGAAGAACTGCTTGGTGCTCATGGCTGGGCTGTGCCAATGTCTTAGAAATGTCACACCAATCAGATGATCAAAAGCAAGCTTTCTAGAACTTGATAGAAGAAGAGAATTCATTTGGAAAAGCTAAAGGTCTAGAATACTAAGGGAATTATGCAAAGAAGGATAAAGGATGTAGCATTTCTGCATTTCAAACTTTAGAACAGCAGTTGTCAAAATCATCAGGTATTTAAAAAAAAAAGCAAAGTAGCCATCTGGTACTGGCAAGAACTAGGTTGATCAGTGGAACAGATTAAATACACAGTATACAAGAAGCAAATGAGTACAGTGACCTAGTGTTTAATAAACCCAAAGATCCAAGCTCTCAGGGCAAGAATTTGACCAGAACTGCTGGGAAAGGTGGAAAGCAGTCTGGCAGAACCTAGGCTCTGACCAATACTTTATACCACACTCCACGATGCATTCTAAGTGGATACACAGTAATCAATATTAATGATTAGACTATTAAAAGCTTTCTTGCAGCTATGTAGGAGACGTATTCTTAACCAAAGAAAGAGCACAGAGAGTTACAAAAGAAAACAAATAACATTACGTGAGACTGAAAAGCTTCTTCACAGGCAACACTACTAATGCATTCAGAATAAGTTGGGAAGCAGTCTGATAGGGAAGTCTTTCTATCGGAGTTCTCTGATAAGGGTTTAGCAGGCGAAACATATAAACAGTGAAATACATGTGGCTTGTAAAAGCACACGAACAGACTTTTCCAGAGGCACCTTGCACAATGTTTGTTCACAGTCACATGAAGGAATGCTCAGACTCAAGCGAAAACGGAGCGACAAGCTGTACGTATGGATCACTGCCAAACTGACCTAAAAACCACATCTTTGTATCCATTTTACTGTGCTTATTTCTGTAAAATATTTTCCAAATACATTTTATTTGCATAGAGCTGTCTCCAGGAGTGTTGTGGGCTACATATTGACACCTCTGCTCCAAATCATTATAAAGAGAACTGCAAATTCCAACAACTCTGAGATTTTACCTTATATCCTGCAAAAGGACAGTGAGGACAGGAGGTGGCAGTAGTCAGCATTGGAGAGATACTCACAAGTCAGTATCTTATGAGAAGATAGGCGAAGTGGTACATGGTTGGTAGAGTAGTGAATTGGTACAACCGTTTTGAATTGTGGAGTAAAGTAGCTAAAATGTCCATACTCTGACCCAGAGATTCCATTACTGGGCCTGAAATATAAAGAAAGGTCCCATGTACACCTGAATGGTTACAGCTTCTAACCCAGTGATGGTACAGAAAAGTCATGGAAAGTTCCTGTCCCCTGAGAACTAAGGTGGGTGATGAAGGCTCTATAGGAACTGGTGCCAAGCCAAGAAAACAGTGTGGCCATGGAAATGGAAGGAATGGGAGGCCAGCACACATCTAGAAGGCTGTTGGAGAAAAATGGTGGGAAAATGCTTGGGCAGAGAAGATGCTCTTGACAACCTGACTCTTTGCCAAGGGATGGGGGAGGTCCGTGGCTGTTGCCCATTACACATTCCTGACTTTTTCCTGGTGGCTGTGCTGATTTTTTAAAAGTTTTTGAAAAATTTTTATTAAGTACTATTTGTTATCTAGAATACAAGACTGCTCTCCCAAGAATTGGAGGGGAGTGGCAGTGAAGTCAGAAATAAGACAGCAGTATTTTTAAGAAGTAGGATTTTCCCTCTCCCTCTGGTTGTACCAGATACTCTTTTCCCTTCATATCTATATACATGTATTTATGTGTAACCCTGTGTGTGTGCGCATGTGTGTGCCCTCCCATGTCCAGAGCATGTACTCATTTGGAACCAAACCACTCCATAGTTTTCCCCAAAGCTTCCATTCAGTCGAGAGACCACTGACTTTCATGGACAGTAGCCTACTCTGGTGATCCCAGGGTCTTGACGACCTGGCTCTCCGCTGATCTACTTTTGGGGCTTTTTGTTTGTTTGACCAGTCCCTGACAACTTTGAGGCAGCATCACTGCCCAAGATCTGGTGTCTGCAGCACACGCAGGCTGGGTTAGCAATCCTCTTTTTAGTTAGAGATGACAGAAGGGCAAGAAGTTCTCGGTTCGTTGCATCTTCTAGGACAGTAGAACTGAAAGGTTCCCCCTCATCTCTTCACTGTGGAAACTGAGGTCCCGATTGCCTCAGGGACTGGCCCACGGACACACAGTTGGCAGGTAGCAGAACCAGGATTTGAACTCAGGCCCTTTGTCCCCGAAGGCTGTGGTCTTGTGCATTCCTTTACCTCTCAGTGGGCACTCTCTGGCCAGAGACAACCGACCACTCAGCAGTGGAGTGGTCTGTGGGAAGGGGGGATGTGGCCGAGTGCCCACAGCACTGGACTTGACTCGTTTTCTATGACTTTATCCACCCCAAGCGCGAGGTAGCCTCCAGGTGGGAGGGCAGTGAGCGGCTGGAGCCATGCCTGCCCTCCGGCCCTGGACCTGGAGCATGCTTCTTTTCTGACCATGCCTATGCTCTCTGGCCCACAGGTCTGGTGCCACAGTTGTTGGGAGTCGCCCCAGAGAAGGCCATCAAGCTCACGGTAAGTGTGGGGGCACTGGTGGGGCCCCCTCTGCACCTCTGTGCATGTTCAGCCAGGAGCACTGCTCAGGGCCTCTGCTGTCTTGTCTTTCAGGTCAATGATTTTGTCCGAGACAAGTTTGAGTGCAAAGACGGCTCCATCCCCCTGGCAGCAGAAATCCTCGCCGGTGGCTGTGTGAGTACTCCTGCTGGCTCTGGCGGACCCTCCTTCCCCTTATACTTATGCAACTAAAGCATCGTATTTAACTGCAGGACAGCGCCAGCCGCTCCTGCTGGAGACTGGTAAACACCCTGGCCTTTTTGCCTGCTGCGTCTGTCCCATGTCTGCACTGTCTCTGCCTGGCCTCCTCAGACCTGAGGTCATGCTGCATGTGCCCTCGTTCTGGTCCACCTTTGTCTGTCCTTTGAGCACTGGGCAGGACAGCTGGCATGTCCTGGCTCACTGCATGGTGTGTCCTGGGTGGCCCTGAGGTCCCCAGCACTGTCCATCTTGTGGCTGGCCAGCTCTACCGAGAGAGGAAGGTGTTCTGCTTTAGAGACAGGCTGAGGCTGTGGGTATAGTAGGCACAGCTTCCCGATGCATGGTCAACACAGGGGTAGGGTGCTGCCCCTTTTCCGTCTCCCTTCAGTCATCAGTCCTTTCAGTGAGGCAGGAACGTGGCAGATCGAGCTTTCTGTAGCTCTCCTGAGGAGGGACAGGCCTAGCCCTTGCTTGACTGCTCGTAGCCTTTGATCATTAACCTTTTACAGTTCCCCAGACCTTTGGGGAAAAGAGAGCGCCTCTAACATGCTGAAAGGAGGGTAGGTGGAAGGGAGGCCATCCACCCCCAGCCCCAGGAGAGGTGAGGGCCCAAGGCAGGGCCACGTTCGTGGAGGAAGCTTTTGGGGTCCTGGTGGTATGAATACAGGAGAAGATCCTCATGGTCTTTAAAGCAAAAAATTAATTAGGAGAATTTGCACCAAGTATTGGCCACAAATGTGCCCTAAGAGCAATTTTCCCTTCACGGAGAAGTTTAAAGCTGGCCCCTCCACAGTGCTGGCTGTTATCCTCAGATTGCCACACAGCCATCATTTCTTGGGTCGATTCACCCATTTCCAGTGAATATTTCCCAACTCAGGGCTTTGTGCCTCAGTATCCTAGCCTCAGAAATGGCTGCCCTTTGCCACAGGGGAGAGGCCAGGCCTGATTCTGTCACAATGCCACGCTGTTAAGAGAGGCTGGCTGCCACTTCTGCCTGGCTGCTGTGCCAAGTCTTTTCTGACAGACTGTCACAGTCACTCTGCAGGCAGGTGCTGGACCCCCTGTTATGGGGGAAGTTGAGGAAACCAAGCAGAAACGTGTGGATTACACGACAGCACCTGCTGTGTGCCAGTTACTTCACAAGCCCCCTGGGAGTAAGGTGCTGTATAGCCTTTTGACAGTGAGGCACAAGATCCCAGAGTAAGTGAGTGTCCAGGGCAAGATTCATAGGCGGGTTTTCCTGCATCCTCCTCCAATGTGTGCCTGCCTCATGACCCAGGAGTTGAATCTTTCTCATGGTCCAGATGACAGGACAGCCAATCCAGAATGCTGAGGGAGCAGCCCTTTGTGAGCTGGGTGTGAGGCCATCCCCACAGCCATACAACTGCTTCACAGAAATCAGAAGTGAGCCCTGCGTTCTGTCACTTCAGATGGTCTGTCTTCTGTAAAAGGCCTCGAGGCTTCTGTGTGGCTCCTCATTTCCTGATAGAGGTCCCAGTACTGCACGCACAGACTGGGGCCACATGGGGCCATGCGGTGACCTTTTTAGTTTCGCCAAATTTCTCAGACTTTTCTCAATAACTGCTTTTGGCCCCGACCCTCGTGGTGGAAAACCAGATACCTTTTTGTTTCCTCTGGAGTGGATTCCAATCTGTATGTCCTTTGACTTTAAAACATCTTGAGATTTGGGATTGAAGCAGAACAAATTGGGGAGAAAATCCGTACATTGGCCCACAGGCCTTTGGGGCGTGGGGAATGACACGTAGGCCTTTGCCCGAGGCTGTGCCTGGGAGCCCACCCACCCTACCCCACTCTGGGTCACATGAATGGAGGCCACACTCATTATAGTGAATTTCTATGAGATCTCTATTCCTATGACATGGAAAATTACTGAGATTTATACTGAGTGATGACGAGGCTTTAGGAAATTAAATTCCTTGTTGGTTGAATTTTAGGGCTGATGAGGGCTTGTTATTTTCTTAAATCTTTACAAGTAGCTAGTAGCTTCATGAGAACCTGACATTTGACTTTACTGCCGCCATCTTGAGTGCTTTTGCACTGGGGACCTTCTCAGCCCAACATGAGCTGGTGCCTTTCTTCCCCTCTTACCCCATGTGTGCCAGTCCCACTCAGGCCTGACCTGGAGAGTGCCAGGGGCCCAGTGAGAAAACCTGATGATCCGCAAGGGGCTCCTTCTGGACATCCAGGGAGAGGGAGCCCTTCCTGTGCCCTGTCCTGTGCGACCTGGGCTTCTCTAGAGTTTAGTTGGAGCTCACTCCCTGCCACTGGTGAGAGCTAGGTGCCCTTTGGTCCCTTCTCTCCACCTGGGCAGTGCTGGAGCCTTCAGGGACACCACTCCCCAGGTTTCCCCAACCCCATCAATACTCCCATGGTCTCCACACTCTCCTCTGACTTCCCCTCTCCAGCCAGTCTTTATAAAGTACCTGCTGGGTACTAAGCACTGTACCCAGTTCCAAACATGCCAAGAAGGGGAAGCAAGCCCCTGCCTTCAAGCAGCTTTCAGTCCCATGGGGGAGACAATAGGCAGACAGCTAGGTCCAGATGAGAAACGCACTGGACACGCTGGAAAAAAACATACCCTTAAAGTGAGTTGGAGAAAAATCTGTGGGTTGTGATTTGCATATGTAAACTATGCTGTAATGCTTCTGTAGGACACAGTGCTCCCTCTTGAAGCTATTTCTCCAAATCCATATTACTTCAAACCATCTTTAAATTGTTCACACTCCTCATTGCTTACAAAGAGATCAGAGACCTCTCATCTACACCACAGATCACTCCTGCCCAAGATGGGCTCAACTCCTTCTGAAAGTTGGGTTTTTCCATGCACACAGATTAGCAGCGGCTGTCCAGGCAAAGTTCTGTAGGGACCAAGATGTCCTCTATGAGTCCTATTCTCCAGCATACTGTGACCCTGTCAGTTTCCTCCTTTGTTCCTCTCTCATTACCAAAAGTCTCTCTCTAGCTTGAAGAAGAGCCCCCTTCCTAACTAGGAGGTCAGCCAGCATTCTGAAGGAGGCATTTTGTGTAACCTAGAACAGGTGAGGTGGCCTCTCTGGCCCAGGCCAGCTGGGGACATCGCATGATGTCTGGAGGTACGCCAAGAGCCTCAGAGTTTGTGATGCCGTGTTTAATCTTGGATGCCTTCTGGGCTCCCCAGTGTGATCTCCGGGGAGTGGGCTCCTCCCCATGGGTTATCAGCTCCAGGAAAGCCCATGTTTTACTTGTGTGTCCACAGCACCTTCTGGGTGCTTCCTCAAGGCCTGGAGGCTATGACTTGTGGACTGTATGGAGTATCTAAATCAGAGGCTGCCTCTGAGAAGCTCAGCTGGGGCTCAGGGATGGAACTGAGGATGAATAAGAAATGTCCTACGGTCATCTCGAGAATTCGTGTCTGGTCGACGATGCAGGCTTACCACAGAATATGCTTGGCCTGTTCTGTACTTTTTCCTTTTGTTTTTGTCAAAGCAGTAGCAGAATCTAGATGTAGACTCAATGAATTTTAGCATTGAAAAGGATCCATTTTGTAAATGTGGAAACTGAGGCCCACACTGATGGCAGTGACTCAGCTAAGGGCACATCCCACGTGTGCCTGGGCCCAGGTCCAAGATCTCTGGATTCCCCCACCCAAGATCCCTTCTTTGTCCCAGCGTTTGCTTTGTGCTTTTTCTTCTCTCTCCTTGGGAAGGGACAGGGCTGTTCAAACCTGAGTCACCCTTCTGGTTGTCGAACTCGGGATTGATTAGGATGTGGAAAGGGGAAGAATGATGAAGTCCCACTTTTCTCACAGCTCAAGTACCTGAGATGTGGAAGGGCCTGTAAGTCATTAAGTGATACCAAGAGGAGCGGCGCCCAGAGCCAAAGCGTTAACATATTTGACAGGTCTCTCACTTAATTGCTTTACTAACGTCAATCAAGCTGGCTCCACTTGGGTTTCTTGGCCAGACTCGTGAAGAGAGGGAGCGGCAAGAGTGTGGAGACTGTCAGTGAGATGTGACTGGCACTGGCCCCGCACTGGTGGTGGTGGGGTCAGTCTCCCAGCATGGCCAGCCTTGTGGTTTTCTCCCTGAGAAGATGGACAGGCAGCCTTGCCCCAGGGCACAAGGCCTTTGAGGCTTCCTCAGGTCTGACCTCCTAGTTTAGCCCATCACTATGGGTCCTCCTCCTCCTCACTCTGGATGCTGGGCTTCTGGTCAGCCTTAGCCACTCACTGAACGTGGCCACAGCATCTCTTGTCTTCTCAGGAGAGGACCAGCCAGACTTTGGATGTTGCACATCAGCCATCTCCTACCCAGGCCCCTGCCCTCTGGCCATCATCACCCTTGTGTGCCCCCTGCCCCCCAAGAGGAAGGGTCTTAGCTTAGCTCATTTGTTGTCCTCTGTCGCTGGGTACTGGCCATATTTGAGCATCAAGGATAAAATTTCACGTTTTATCTGGAGTTGCATTGTAATTTGTACAGTAATCATGTATTGGGGTTTTGGTTTTTAAAAATTAGTCATATTCCATAACTTTATATTCATCAATTTCTGACACGTGCAAGGACACATTTCAGAATGTCAGTATGCAATTAGATATTCTTAGCACATGTCACTTAGGAAAGTACTTTAAATCTGAGTACGTTCCATTGAGCATAATTAAAATATCAAGATCCATATTCTTCATATACATTTGCCACTTAATTTTTTAAGTAATTTGAAGTCTCTGCCGTGTGAATTCAGAATGAAATGGTGTGATTGCGTTACTGTCACATTGAGCACATATACTTTAAAATGGAATGAGACAACCCCCCACCCCTCTTCACCATGAGCATCCTGGCATGTTGGACCCAAAGTAATAGCGGGCTTGGTTTCTAAGACAGGCTCTTGGACAATCATCCCCCAAGGCACAGCAAAGAGGCATTTTGCCTCTGGCCAGATGTTTGAAGCAGGCTCTTATTTCCCTGGCAGAAAAAGAGCCCATTTGTGGCCACTGGAGGGCTGATTGTGGGGATGCACAAGGAGCCCCACAGCTCCTGAGGCTAACTGCCTAGGGAGCTTCGTCTTGGTCCTCCCCAAGGACCACTGGACCAGCATCTTAGGGTGGAAAGGGATCTCAGCAGCCCCGAGGGAGCAAGACTTACTTACGTGGAGGTCTCCCTTGTTTTAGCCGCTACTGCTACTCTAGACTTAAGCACTGAACAATCCAGAGGCAAAGTTGGACGTTTTGTTACTAATTTTAAAATTGCAACTTGTCTCATTCATCACTTGTGTCCGATGCCCACTCAAATTTAGTAAGTAGTATTTACTAAATAAACTGGAGAAAGTTCTTTCCCAATAGTATCTCCTCATAACTCTCTATTAAGTCCTTTATTGATTAAATGCTAACATTTATAATTTGTTAGCTAAGAAAACGAAGGCAGATTCTTATTTATAGTATTTTGGGCTATGAGAGAGTCCCTCGTTATAACATTGGATGACTTTTCTTCGATTTCCAGCTCTTTCTGGGACTGTCTTCATCTCCCTTCTATCCTTAAAGCAAGAGGGAGATTGATTCTCCCAGAAAATAACCTGCTGCGGTGCAGGTTTCCCCACTTGGGGAAAGTGGATGGTTTAGAATGTTTCTGGGCATCAGGCCTCAGATAGCTTTCCCTGTTCTGTCATTTCAATCCTGCCTGATTCTTTGTGACCCCATTTGGGGTTTTCTTGGCAAAGACGCTGGAGTGCTTGGCCATGTCCTTCTCCAGCTCAGTTTATCAATGTCTTCAAGGGGCCTTTTCTAGAGTGAACAGTTGAAGTCTAATTGGGGGAGAAAACACATGGAAGAAAGTCCAGTTCTTGAAATGTGGTGTTGAGGCCCTTTCAGAGTCCCACGATTCCTAAACCAGCTCTCCTTGGTCTGTTTTCTGGGTCACTTGTTTCTTTCTGCCTGCTGTCTTTGTATGAATATTTCTTATTCTTCCATGGAGTCACCAACTTGGGTCTGTTGTTCGATTAAGGTTTTTTGCTTCTTTTGCCAAGTGGCTAATTCTCTTTCCAAGTCTTTGCTCCATGACCCTCCCTTTTCCCCCTCCTTGTACTCGCTTTCTCTCTGTTGCTCTATCTTTCTCTTTTGCTCTGTCTCTGTCTGTCTCTCTCTTTCTCTCCTCTCTCTCCCTCTTTCTCTTTTTCTCTCTCTCTGCCTCCCACTCTGTCTCTGCCTCTCACTCTGTCTCTGTCTCTCTCTTTGCCTCCCCCCATGTTTTCCTCCTCTTTCTGCTCCAGGGGCCACTAGGCCTGGAGTCAGGAAGATCAGAGTTCAAACCCTGTCTCATACACATGCTAGCTATATGACTCTGAACAAGTCACTTCACCCCTCTGTGCCTCAGTTTCCTGTAAAATGGGGATGCTAATAGTGGCTGCTTCCTGTAGTTGTTGAAGTGTCTAATGACACAATATTTGTAACACACTTGGCACAGACTGGCCTCAATGTCAGCTATTACCTGTTTGTGGCACCCACCGAGGGGCCTCCCCACCACACTGTCCTGTCTCAGGCCTGGCACCAGAGAGGGAGGACTCATGTTCAAGGGATAATCTCCCCACAAGGTACCATGGGTGTCTGGCAGCTATCTGCCATCTTCACATGGCTTTGATCTGGACACAGGGAGAGCATTGCTCGTAAGGGATCAGTCACCTCTGGGTCACTCATCTGGTGAGAAGCATCTGGATTCAGGCGGGGCCTCCCAGTCTCCCATCTCCTCCCCTGTGGACTCACTACACCTTCCCAGTGGGAAACTGGTGTGGCCTTCAGGACACACCCCATGCCCTCCTCCTTCCCACCTGTCTCCTACAGCTCATGGACACCTATGGTACCTTTTCACCCTCGGAAGTGGTGGGAAACTCCTTCCTCTCTTTTCTTGAGCCCCTGGCAGTTTTTGGCAGCTTGGTTTGTCCAGCTATGCCTTGATGGTGATTTTACACCAAAGAATGGGGGTGGACTTCCCATGGGGCACTGCCTGGCACAGACTACCGGTGTTGATTCAGAATGGCAGGAAGGCTGAGCTTCAAAATTCTCTCCAAAATAGAAGTTAAAATGAAAACTGAGATGAGCAGAATTTTTGAAATGGATTTTTCTTCTAACCTCAGAGTTCCGCTCCCTCTGAGCTTGTCCTACTCCACCTGAAGCATCTCTGCCCTCCGGGTCTGCCTCCTCTTGGGGATCAGAGATCCAGGTGGCACCAGTACTGCTCTGCCCCATCTCTTCCTGTGCCCTGCAGAACCTGTTCACTAGTGGACTCTGTGGCTCCCAAGGATACCCTCTTCTCAGGGTCATTTTCATTTCATTATTGATTTATTTTTAGTTTCATTTTCATTTCATTCATTTCCACAAGATTTTGAGTTCCATATTTTCTCCCCATCTCTCCTCTCCCCCACCCCAAGACAGTGTCCATTCTGATTTCCCTTCCCCCCAATCTGCCCTCCCTTCTATCACACCCTTCTGTTCTCTTATCCCCATTTCCTCTATTTTCTCGTAGGGCAAGATGCATTTCTATGCCCCATTATCTGTAGTTCATATTTCCCAATTGCATGCAAAAACAGTTTTTAACATTTGTTTTTAAAACTTTGAGTTTCACCACCTCTCCCTTCTTCCCTCCCCACCCATCCCCACTGAGAAGGCAAGCAGTTTGATATATGTTATACATGTGTAGTTATGCATAAGACTTCCATAAAAGTCATGTTGTGAAAGACTGACTATAATGCCCCCCATCCTTTCCTGCCCCATTTATTCTACCTTCTCTTTTGACCTTGTCCCTCCTCAGAAGTGTTTACTTCTAACTGCCCCCTCCTCCCTTTTGCCCTCCCTTCTCTGGTCATTTTTAAATGCAAAACTCAGATACGTAAGATTAGAGCAGAACAAATCACATTGAACTGCACTTATCGGCAAACAGAAACCCGGGCTTCTGGTGGCATTTACACTGTCAGGTCCCACTCGAAGGCAGTGCGCTCCTTCCAGCCCATCTGCTCCACCCTAGCACCTCCACTTCCTCTTCCTGAGTTCCTCCTCCTGAGGAAGTTCTGTCTAGTCTCCAGGTCACTCCCTGGGTGGGATCTTCAGCATTCCCTACTGCCCAGTAGGGTAGGCTTCAGTAGGCCTGAAAGAACCCCACTGATGTGGTCTCCAGCGAGAGGCGGGCAGGGCCTAGTGCTCCAAGCTCAGTGTCAGAGGAGAGGGGAGTGTCTTTCCCATTCTCAGAGGTGTTTGGGAGACTTGTTTAAGCTCATTTCTGCCCCTTTGCTTCTCACTGGCAGCCATAGCCTGAGGCCTGGGGAAAGAAAGGTAGCACGAAGTTGTACCCCATCCTCCATTTGGATAACTTCCCCAGGTGCACCCCAGTGCCATGTCAGAAGACTCCAGGCTTTTACTGAGCCTGGACCCTCACTCCCAGAACTGTTCCTGGGGCTACCTTCTGCCTCTTTGTAAGAATAGCTCCCTGGAGTGAATGCCGTACCATTCTGAAACATGTCCTGTGGGATGAAACAGAGGGGGAGTGTAGACAGGAATGTGTGCTCTTGTTTAGACATGAGAGGAGATGGAAGGCAGCACAGTGCCTGGGATGAAGGAAGCCTGGCAGAATGTGGGTGGGCTCTGCACGGGCAGAGGCAGGAGTACTGAGGATCACCTGCCTCCACGTGGCCATGTCAAAAACGTGGAACGTGAAAAAATGCACTGCCCTGTTAGTGTTGTGAAGCTGGCTGGGCTGGGAAGGGGGCGCTCCTTGGACCTGCTGCTTATGTTGGTGACAGTCCTGCGTCAGTGGCAGTGTATGACTGTGTGAGAGAGCATGGGAATGAACTCTTGCCCAGGCTGTACCTGATGGACTATGACACATGCACATGCTCATGTTGCCTGCTGGTTTATGTGTGTCCTCCCCCTCAGGAGGATGCCAGCATCTTGGGGGCAGCCTGAGCCTTTGCTGGGGTTGATGACTCTGGGTGTGGCCAGGGACAGGAGGCTCTGGGTGTCCTTTTTCTCAAGGTTTTCCTTTTTGACTTTCAGGCTGGAGGCTCGCAGGTAATTTTCACAAACCCTCTAGAAATCGTCAAGATCCGCTTACAAGTGGCTGGAGAAATCACCACAGGTCCTCGTGTCAGCGCCCTCACTGTGCTCCGCGACCTGGGCTTCTTCGGAATCTACAAGGTAATGTCCCTCACAACCATCTGGCTTCTAGCAGCCAGCGGGTGCCAGAGCAGTTCTGGGCCATAAGTTGGGGGAGGGGGTTGCCACAGTGGGGGCCAGAAGAGCTGGCATCAGTAACATCTGAGACTGTGTTCATACCCGTGCAGAAGGGTAGGGTGTGTCCTCTAGGGTCAGGGCCCCAGTTAGCTCTGTATGGAGGCTCAGCCTCTTTCTTCTCTTTCCCCTTCCTTGGCACTGAGAACTTGTTGAGCACCTACTGTATGCCAGCCATGTCTAATTCAAAGAAAGTCACGAGCCAGCCCCTGCCCCCAAGGAGCTTCCAGTGTGATGAGGGAGACCATAGGCAAACAGCCAGGTCCAGACCGGAGTGGGGTTCAGCTAGAGGTGGTCTCAAGAGAGGCAGACAAAGAGGGAGAGAGCCCCCAACCTGAGACAGCCAGAGCAGAGGTGCGGCACATTAGAGGGTGCTGGACTGGGGGAGAGCGGGGCCCAGACTCTCCAGCGAGGTGACCTTATTAGAAGAAAGAATCAAGGAGTTGACTGTGACACCTGACTTGTGAGCCTGGGTGCCATCATGGAAGAGGTTGGGTGTCAGATGTATGAGGTGGGTGGAAGGCAGTTGGAGAGGCCAGGTTGGAAGTCAGCAGAAAGGCAGATGGGAGGATCATCACCCTAGAGATGGCCATCACATCTGTGGCAGCAGAGCGTCCAGCACAGAGCCTGGTTAGTCAGATTATCACTGGGGACATTCATGTATGAGAGCAGGAGTTGGAAAGGAACCAAAGACTGAAGAAGGGCAAGAAGCTTCTGGAGGTCAGTGGGCACCAGTGACCAGAGTCTTCATGCACCGTGTTGGATGGGGAGAGGCAACTAAGTGATGGAGGGCCTGGAAGTGGCCGAGGAGGGAAGGAAAGTGTATTCTCTGAGGCTGGAGAGTGAGTAAGGCACAGCCGATGCTGGGAGGGTCAGCCTGGCAGGCCAGTGGTGGAAGGATGGGCCATGAAAGCAGGTTTGTCCCTGATGGAGCAGAGGTTGCAGAGAGCACTGTGGAAAGGGCTTGTGGGACTGGGTTGAGACGGGGAAGTAGTTGATGGAAGATGGGAAAAGGTGTGTGTTTGTGTGTTTGTAACATCAGCCCAGGGATGAGGAGAGGTAACTGGGCCAGAGCGAGTTCATCTTGGAGGAATAAATTCAGATATCCATCCTTCAGGGTTTGGTCTCAGGGATGAGTCCTCCCAGGTCAAGCCAGCTGTGTTGTAACTGAGGGCTGGAGAGGGGAGCGCACCTGGGCAAACTGAGGTGAGGTAGCTGGTGAAGGTGGAGGAGGATCCACAGAGGAAGCCAGACCTGACAGATTCTGGTGTCAGATTCTGGTGTCAGCTGTGTTAAGTGTGTATGTGTGAGTGCCCCAGAAGAGGACTTGGTCACTGTGCAAACTCAGCCCCGGGCCCTTCTGTGACTCACCCTTCCCCTTATTCCCTATCCCCTTATTCCCCACTCCCTTTTTCCTTTTCTTATTTATGTCCTTTTGGGTGTGTGTGTGTATGTGTGTGTTTGTGTGCGTGCGGGCGTGTGTGTGCAGGTGCGGGTGTGTGTGTTCACTTGTGTTCTTACCTCCTTTGGCCACTTTATTTCTTTTTTTTATAGTCTACTTGTATACCCATGTTTTGTGACAATTTCTCCCACCTTTACTATCCCTTCCCCTCCCCCAGGGTTTCCTTGTCTCCTCTTTTTTTTTTCCTTTCTTTCTTTGAAATTATTTCAAAAACAAACCCACACCCTCCCAGGCCCCATGTCTTCTGGACTCCGCCGTGACTCCCGCTGATGCTCGGGTTCTAAGAGGATGTGTGTATCCCCAGCCCCTCATTCTTCTCCTTGTTATTCAGGCATGTCCAACTCTTCATGACCTCATTTGGGTTTTTCTTGCAGAGATACCAGCATTATTTGCCATTTCCTTCTACAGATCATTTTACAGATGAGGAAACAGACAAACGAGGTGAAGTAACTTACTCAGGGTCACAAGCTCGTAGGAGTCTGAGGATGGATTTGAACTCAGGATGCTTCATTACCATCTATTAAAATGTAAATCCTTCATCTTTGTTTTTACTCTAAGGATTCCTCATTTCCTAGGTTTCTCATTACTCCTGTGTTTGAACTGAATTTGAGTTTCTTTACGGCTCTGATATTTTCATCAAGAGTGCTTGAAAGTCCTTTATTTTATTAGCCCTATAGAAAGGGTTCTACTAAGTCTTGCTGGGTGAGTTATTCACCTACATCCTTTTGCATTATGGGATATCACATTCCAAGCTCCCCACTACTGTTGAGTGGTGGCTGCTAAGTCCTAACTCTGGCTGCTGGCTGTTTGGATTCTTTCTTTCTAGCTTCTTGGAGCATTTTTTCTTTTACTTAGAAGTAGATTTGGATTTGGATTGTAATGTTCCTGAGAGTATTTATTTCCTTTATGTTGTAGAATGTTGATTCCTCCTATTTCCACTTTGCCTTCTGGTTCTTAGAGCTCTGGACAGTTTTATGATTTATAATAATGTGTAGGCTCCTTTGTAGGTTGTGGCTCTCCAGTAGGCCAGTGATTCTAAATTCTCTCTCCTTGATCTGTTTTCTAGATCACTTGTTTTTAACATGACATACTTTAAACTTCTGCCTTGTTCTACTGTTTCTCAGTGTCTTGTGCAGTCAGTAACTTCTTTTTGGTCCATATTAATTTGTAAGGATTGTGTCTCTTGGATAAGATTTTGTGCCTCTTGTGCCAAGCTGCACATCCCTTTTTGTTCAGAGCTCTCATTCCTTTTTCATTTATTTCCTTCGATGCTCTTATTTTTATAAAGTTGTGGGGCTTTTTATTCTTCTTCATCTCATCTAGGAATTCCAGTTGATCCTGGGCCCAAGCTGCACTCTTTTCTGAGGCTTTGCTTATAGCCGTTTTGGAGTCATCCCCTTTTTCTGAGTTTATATTTTGTGCATCCCCATTACCATAATAACTCTTTATGGTGAGATTGGGTTTTTTTTTTTTTGCTTGCTTACCATTCCAGGCTTTGACCGTCATGTGAGGACTGGGCTGTGGAAACTTGTGGAGGGAATATCAGGGCTATTTCTGCTGCTGCTTTCTCAAGGTCTTGAGTATTGTCTTTGTGATTTTAGGGACAATTCAGGCTAGGGAATCTACAGGCTTTCTGTGTTGCCCAAAGCAATCCCGGTGAAATCTGTTCCCTACCTTCCTAGTCAGAGCTCTGTAAGTTCCTGAGCTAGGTTTGGATCTGAGCAACACATTTGTGAACTTGCCCCTGTTTACAGCTCAGCTAACTGCTGCTGGACTCAGCTTCTGCCAGCCAGCGAGAGAACTCTGGGTTCAGAAGGACCTAGGATCAGGAAGTCAGCAAGCCCTGAGTAAGCGCTGGCGGTGTGCTAAGGAGCTGTTGCTAGGTGCTAGGGAGAAAGATGTGATAAGTAAGTGTATCCAAAATGAACACATCGTAATGGGGGTTAGGACCAACATCTGGAGGCATCCAAACAGCTTCATATTCTTGTCCTTTGAGCATGGATTTGAAGGAAGAAATAAGTTATCAAAAAGCAAGGGGGAGCCCATGCAAAGGACTGGACATGGAGATGGAGAAACAGAACCATGGAATGTGCACGGGGTTGTGAAGGGTGGAGGCAACGAGGGAAGACGCTGGAGTTGATGAAGTCAAGGACTGACAGCTGCCTTGCCAGCTGTGGGAAAGGTGGCTTAGAAGGCAGCAGAGGAGCCTCATTTGGGCTGATGAGCTGGGGTGGATGGGAAAAGTGACAGGACCTCTCAGTTGGGATTGGCTCTTGGTGGTGGGAGAAGAAGGCCCAGGTGTGATGGAACGGGGTGTCTCAGCATGACCCTTTGATCTCCAACGAATGGCACTCCTTTCTCACAGTTCCTTCCCTTCCCTATGCCTTTCCTCCTTGTTACCCCATCGTCCATGTAGTATCACTTCAATCCTTTCTCCAAGGGAGGTCTGCCATGCTACTGCCCTAAGTCTGTGCCTCTGTTTACTACATAACACCGTCCCCCCTCCTTTGACAGATGCTGCCTGAGCTCCCACTTTCCAAAGCTAAGGTCTGTCTTAGGTCTCAGAGATCCCCAAGTTTGTTCTCATACCCCCGTTCTCAGCTCCACCGCCTCAAAGTAGCCACACATTTCACTCCTGTCTTGGAATTTTCCTTCCTGTGCTCTGGGTGTTTGGACAGTTTTCTCCCCCTGCTTTTCTGCTCCACATCCCCTGGGAAGAGGTTGCCTCCCTTGACTTCCCATTACTTCCGGTGCCCTACTCCCTCAGTCCTTCCCCTTCCTCATTCATACCTTGAACCTCTCCCCATAAACAGGGTCTCATCCCTGCCTACCAAGGAGCCCTGGTGCTCTCCATCTTCAAGAAGGATTCCCATGGTCCTGTCATCCTCCTGCCATCTTGTTCTGGGTCTCTGTCCTTCAACACCATGATCATGAAACATCCCTGGCCGTATCTTTGGGCTGCCCTTTAGCATCCCTCATTTCTCAGGTCTGCCTTTTCTCCCATTACTCTCTTGAAAGGCCTCTCAAGGGTAGTCACTCATTTTCTGGTTGACTCCTAAGTGGGCCACCTGGATCCTGTCTCCTAGAGCCTCACAGGACTCTAGGAAAGCACCAATGGCTCTTGGCAGCCCTCCCCTGTTCTTGGCCCTGTGGCTCAGAGTTTGTGTGGCAGACGGCCTGGACTAGGCCTCTGGTCCACCAGTCATCATAAATGTCACTGCCCTTTTTTCTCTCTGGACGCTCTTTAGCTTCTCAGGGAAGATCTTGCCTACCTCTGGGCAGTCTTGTTAGAAGCAGGCTGAGCCAGAACAGAGCATGTCAGGCGGCATCACTGCCTTGCCTGGTCCCACCTCTCCTCCCCATGTCAGTGGGGCTGGAGGGTAAGTTTTTGAGATTCCTACCTGTACCCTGAACCCCCATCATGCTCCTGTGTCCAACCCTTCACTGGGTCAGTGTGGTGCCCCCGGGTGCGTGGCTCTCTGTCTGAGATAACGATCAAGGCTTTGCCTGGGGCTTGGTCCTGGCCACTGGTTTACACCAAGTCTGGTTGCTGTGCTGTGTTTTTTCTAAATTCTAAGAAATGTTGATCATCTCCGTCTCCTCTGTCTAATTTTCATGTTTTGTAGCTTTTTAGTCCCACATCGTGCAGTCTCTGGTGTTTGCTCTTTGTCCGCAGAGCCAGGAAAACCCAGGTTCCGATCCTGCCTGTATTCTCTAGGGTCCCTTTGTACAGCTCCCTCAGCCAGATGCCCAAGCTGTGGGTGGCTAGCGTTCTTTGTGAAATGTCTGCTGTGTCTGTAACTCGGGGAGGGGAGGTCAAGATGAAGCAAATGCTAGGCACAATGGGAGAGGGCCTTGCCAACGCCACTCCATGGCTGAGGCCCCTTCTAAGCCTGATTCTCTGGCCCAGGTGACCCAGTGACCCCACCCCTCAGCCAGGCTCTCAGGGTACTTTCCCTGCTCCTTGAATTCACTTGGGGGGAGCCCATGCTTAGCCCTGCGCTCATGCCAAGGGCCCCATGGTCCCTGAGGCCCCTAAGGTAGGGATAGTGCCAGCCTGGCTGGTCATAGCTCCCCAGCTCTAAGCATGGATGTTTAAACCTTGGGGACAAAAGAAAATCCACTTAGAAGCCACAGGCCAGGAACGGAAAGTGGGTATGGACAAGCCAGTGAGGGGCCTGCAGTCAGGTCAGGGGACAGGAGAGGGCTTCAGAGCAGGTATGTCTGTGGCTTCAGGAACGAGAGGCCCACACGTGAAAGAAGGCTTTGAATGGGGCAGAGGTGGGCGGACCGAGCTGGCTGGGCCCAACTGGGCGGGCTGTGGGGTTTTGTGTGCCTCCTCCTGTCACCCCGCAGACATTGCCAGGAAGGGCTGGGAGGGGAGAGGGGGGACCAGGGGGAGCTGAGGCTTAATCACAAGGAAAAAGCCCCAAGAATGTTCAGGCATCGAGCGGTGACTTGCTCTCTATTGTCTGTCGCTCTGGGATCAAAATAACAATTGCTCGCGCCCAATAAATCCTCCACCTGGAAGGTGGGTAACCGGAGGCCGGCCCTCGGAAGCCTTTCAATCACCTGGCCAGACAAGGTGCGCCACTGGGGCCTTGAATGGGCCCGGCCTGGCGCTGGCAGCTTTCCCCAGCTAGACAATGTGCATTCACTGCAGGAGGCCAGCCTAAGCCCCGTCTCCCAGACCGGCTGGCTCCTCCGGCCCAGCCCGACACAGAGGTGCCTTTGTGAGCCTAATTACCTGGCCCCTGCTGGGAAGGCGTTGGTTTGTCTGCAGCTCTCTTCTCAGGTGCAGCCTGGGCAGGACAGATGGACAGACAGACACTAGGCCCTGGGGAGAGATGGGGTGGGGAAGACAGAGGCCTCAGCCCCCTCTGGATGGGGATTTTTGCCAGCACTGTCCACCTCCAAAAGCTGAGACATGGTCTCTGGCAGGTCTCTCTGGGCCTTCCTGACTGGTCAGAGTTGGTTGCAGACAATTAACCTGAAGTTAAATGAGACCTGCCTTGAACGTGCCTTTCCAGAGGAGGAAGGAGAGATTCAAGGAGTCAGGGTTGCTGGAGGGAAGCCAGAGCCCACTCTTGTTTACAGGGCAGGTCAGCCCCCAGGCAGGTTCCCCCTGCACAGGTTAGCCCAGCCCCTGGACAAGTCAGTTCCTGGGCAGGTTCCCACCCCCTCACACACAGAGCAACCCCTAGGCAGGTTTTCCCTTCTAAAAGCACACTGAAAACATGCTCGTTCTGGGATTCCAGAGGGATGTGAACAAGGAGAGGTGATGAGTTGCCCGTCCATTTTTCTCTGGCTTGGGTTCGTGGCTTCTGGCTACAGTGTGAACACCAACTTCCATCACAGTGCCATCAGTGGGATTCCTCAGGGATTCTGGGAGGACAGAGCAGCCCCGCTTAGTGGTGTTAGGTTGGTTGGCCTGGGGCTGATCCCTGTGGGCTGCGTGGTTCCTGCCCTTGGAGGCCCAGACTGATGGAAATAGGGGTGGGTCTCCTAAGGCCTGGTTTACTCCCAGGTGGTCTAGGAAGGGAGGGTTCTCCTCAGACATGCTGCTCTCTGGGTGAATCCCAGAAGTAAAGACTGCTGGAGCATGTGTAAGAAAATAAGGGGTCCCCCCAGACCATCTTCTGACCTCCATTCATCATGGTGGATGCACTGGGCTGGAGGCTATTAGCTGGCTTTTGGGTTTTCTCTGGGTGTTCCCATTCCACAGAATCCTGTCTGCCCCCCAAAGACACTGCAACCTCCATCCCATGGTACAACCCAGCAGGCCCTAGCTATCTCTCACTGAACCCCTCAGCAGTCTTGTTCTATGGGACAGGGATGGGTGGGATGAAGGACACTGGGCACAGTCTACAACTTTGTCAGTGTTTTCCCCCAGCACGGTCAGAAGCAACACTTACCTCCCGAATGATGACTTGGGTGGGGGGGCATAAGAAGATGCTTTTTTGCCAGTTTAGAAAATGCAGTCCTTTCACAGATACATCTTTTGGGGTGACTGCTACAGATTCCCAAAATGTAGCTCGAGTATAGGGTCCTCAGGCACTCCCTTAGCTTGGGGCGGGGAGGGTGGCATCAGAGAGCCATACAGAAGGAAAGGTGTCCCTCTGGAGCTGGACCTCACCATCAGCCCTATGCCCCAGCCAGACTTGCTCACATGGATCCAGTATTGGAGTAGTCCCGAGGCTCTAGGAAGGGTGAGCCATAGCTCTGAGAAGTCTGTCTTGTAGAAGGCTGCTGGCCCTGTCCAGCCAGGACTCCCCTCCCCGATGTCCTCTGTCCTGGGCCTTCCTCCTTGCTCAGGTGCAGGATGGCAGTCAAGGCCACAGTGAGAGAAGGCCTATGGTGCTGTACAGCCTTCCCTCTGGGGGTTAAGGGGGGCACCTCCCACTGCTCTCTGTCCCACGCCAGAATCTCCCTCCCATTTTCCTCGAACTCCTAACTCACTTCCCTGCCTCCCGTGTGGAGCATCTGTCTCATGCCCCCATTGCAGCATTTAGGCCCATGGCCACCAGGCCTGGCTTCATCCTCCTATGTTTTCCCCCTCGTGCCTTCAGCACGTTAGAATGGGTGTCACGCTCATCGCAGCTCTTACGCTTCTCTTCTGCCTTGTAGGGGGCCAAAGCATGCTTTCTGCGGGACATTCCCTTCTCCGCCATTTACTTCCCCTGCTACGCGCATGTAAAGGCATCCTTCACCCAGGAGGATGGGCACATCAGTCCTGGCAGCCTCCTCCTTGCAGGGGCCATCGCTGGTAAGTCCCTTCACCCCTTCTTGTGTCCAGCCTCTGGCCAACCTGACACGGAGAGGAGGACCAGCGTCCCTGGGCCCCCTCCGGCCCACCACTGAGCTTCTGGCCTCAAGTTCAGGAACCTTCCTAAGGTTCCACCAACAATTTCCTGCTCTGAGAGAAAGAATCCTCCAAACAGAGCCAGATCATGGACAGCCCCAGGGAAACACCTGCTTTCCCCACACTTAATGTCTCTGAGAGAAAGCTGGGGACAGGGGAATAGCCTGGGCCTCAGGAGTGTGTGTGTGTGTGTGTGTGTGTGTGTGTTTATAAATGCATGAGTATATGTGAGTACTTATGTTTGTGAACATATAAGCACGTGTGTGAATGCATGCAGATGTATGTGAACATGTGGTACATGTGTTACGTGTATAGGCATGAGTGCATATGTGGGTATGAATGGGTGTGAGCACATGCGTAGGTGTTTGAGGGGAGTGAATGTGTGTGAGCATGTCCCAATCAGAAGGCAGGCCACAGTGTCTGGGCAGGCCCCTTGGCCAGGGTTTGCCCCTACTGGCCTTAAGCCTCCAGCTGCACTGGGGGAGTGAGCTCATGGTGCATTGTCCTCACTGAACTCCTTGTCCTCCCAGAAGACCACTGGCTTCTCTTTCCCAGTGTAAGACTCCAGAACCTCAGGGTGGGAACAGTGTCATTTCCCACCTCCATGCCTTTGCATAGCATGTCTCCCTGGCCTGGAATGCTGTTGTCGCTCACTCCCATCTCTGGACCTTCTCCACAAAGCCTTTCCCAGTCCTTGTGGGTGCTGGCACCTCTGTTCCCACTGGGGTCTTTAATTTGTCTCACGTGACTTGCAGAGTGTCTTCTCCATCCCTGGTGAAACAACTGGGTGGTTTGAAAAGAGGGAGTTACCTTAACTGGGTCCAGATGTCAAGGATTCCAGTAATCCAGGGTGAGGAAGATGTGGTCAGCCCCGAAGACCAGCTGGAGGATGACCTGAGGAGAGGGGTCATTGCATTCAGCTCTGGCCTGAGACACTAGCCACAATAAGCTATGACTTATTCCTAGGGCAAGTGTAGAAGAGACCACATGAACGAGGCAGGCATTAGAGGCTGTTCCTGTTCTTGCCAGTTGTCTGGCAAGAGGTAGGGGAGCATCCTAGGGAGCTGCATCTGTCTGTCTGCTAACTCACGCAGGAGGAGGGGTTAAGGCCTGTTAGCCAGGCATGTAGTAAGTGCTAGCTCTGTGCCTGGTGTTGGGTACACCCTGCCCATGAGAGCTTCCCTTCTCATGGGGGGCGCTGCTTGCTCACTTTGGGGTCTGCCTGTCACTCACCCCTCACCTGGGGCTCCAAGGCAAATCTCAGCAGGTGGTCGAAGCCTGGGTGGCAGGTGAGTGACGGGCCCCAAGCTGGCCGTGATTTGAGGGTGTCTCCCCCAAGGGGGTGAAGACTTCTCCCATGGAATGAGCAGAGGACAGTCTGTTCCATGTCCACGGAAGCAACTGAAGCAGATGCCATGAAGCACTCAGAGTTCAGCCAGACACCGAAGATCTGAGGTCACCCACTGCTTCCTGGGCTGCTGCTGGTTGCCTGACTTTTGTCACTGGACTTCAGTGGCTGAGGACTGTGGCTCGCCCTTACTGACATCCAGTTCACATCTAAGTCCAGACGTCACCTGTGACGTCCTTGGTTATCTCCAGAAAACGAAGGATGGACAGCGACAACGGTGATTACCCTTCCCCTGCTTTCCCATCCAGCGTCTCTGGGCCTGTTCCAGGCTCCCTCGCCCTCTCTGGCCCAATAGCCCTTCCTTCTCTTTGATAAGAATCACACTTGGCCAGATTCCCCTTGTTGGTGCTTCCACACCATCAGGCCTTGCTTGAAAAATGAAAGCAATTCCTCCAAATGCTTCAAAACACAGTCCATTTAATGCTGAAATGTGGACTGAAACAGAACCCAGAGGGGCTTCCAAGATTGCTCTTTGGACCGAGGCGGAGGTTTCAGCAGGAGTGTGTGTGAGTGTGGCAAGCCAATTTGCACCAACGCAGAATAACCTTAAAAGTCATCTGTTGGAAAGATGAGCCATTACTATGAGCCAGACCATGCTGGTTTGGACAGAAAGTGTTAGAGAATTATTAACCTGAAGATGAGCCAGGGTACTTTAGGCTTCGGCCTCCCACCAACCTGATTTGGAAGCCGCTTGAGATGATGTCTTCTGCCTGCAGCCGCCTCCCTTTGGAGAAGGTGCCTAAGACTTGGCCCCCAACGGTGACGTAGGCCAGGCTCTTCTGCTTGCTGTGCTCCATTGAATACCAGCCATTGTCCCTGAACATCTCCCCCTGAGGATCCCGGTGGCTCCTTCTTGTAGAATGCAGTGTGCCTGAAAGGCTCAGTTGTGCTTGTCTCACTAAGTACAGAGACATTTGAGGAAAAGGTACTATATACTTCACCTTTAACAGACACAACCCATGTCATTCAACAGGTTGCTAGCTGGAGCAGGAAACTTCTCCTGTTGACTTCTCAACCTGAAGCTAAAACCATGGATAATATGGGAGAAACACAGTGTCCACCTTCTCCTAGGCAGGGGGTGATGGGGTGGGAACAAATGTGCGCACAGTGGGGCTACACTTCCCTCTGGGAGGGTAGAGCAGTGTGTCTCTTCAGTTCTTAACTAGAAAAGCTGTTTTTATGCAGCGGTAAAATGCTTCACTTGTGTGCCCACAGGTATGCCAGCTGCATCCTTAGTGACCCCTGCTGATGTGATCAAGACCAGATTGCAGGTGGCAGCTCGGACAGGCCAGACCACCTATAGTGGAGTAATAGACTGTGTTCAGAAGATCCTCCGAGAAGAGGGCCACCGCGCCCTGTGGAAGGGCACAGGGGGTACGGCCAGAGTGGCAACGCCAGGGGGCAAGGAGGGCTGAGAAACCCCTGGGTTGGGGGCCAGCCTCAGCTCGCTGTTCCCCTCTCTTTGCCAGCCCGTGTGTTCCGGTCGTCGCCACAGTTTGGCGTGACACTGCTGACTTATGAGCTGCTGCAGCGTTGGCTCTACGTGGACTTCGGGGGCACGTAAGTATAGGAGAGGAGTGGGGAGGACCCCTCTTTGACCCCCAGAATCTCACTGTGGCTCTTCCCTTTCAGTAAACCGACCCCATCTGAGCCTACTGTGAAATCCCTGCTCCCGCCCAATGCCGACCACGTTGGGGGCTACAAGTTAGCCGTGGCCACGTTTGCTGGCATCGAAAACAAGTTTGGACTCTACTTGCCTCGGTTCAAGCCATCTGCGCCCACCCCCTAGGTCTTGGCCCAGTGGCTTGCCCTGCCAGCCTGGCAGAACCTGGGCCATCTCCTTCCTCTCCCCCATATCTTGTTCACATTTAGGTTGGGGCTTTCTATCATGACTGTTCTGTGGAATCATTTGGGGTTTGCTCCCTTAACCAGATCACGGTGAAATTCCTGCTCGTGACTCGTTCTTGGGCCTTGCCTAGTGTTTTGGTGACCTGAGAAGAGGATGGGGGAAGGAGCTGAGTTATGAACAGACACCAGGGACCCTTTCCTTGGACTGGGAGTGTGGCCAGGGAGAGCAGAGGGCTAAAAGCCCTGACATTTTTTAAAATACCAAGATCAGCCACCCTGGCATCAGGTTTTAAACATTTACACGCACAAGCTCTGGCTCTGGATCATATTATGAAGCATTGATGTGAAACATGTTTTTGTGTAATGCAAACCACATTGACTGTTCAGACCTTGGATTGAGGAAGGGGCTGTGTCCATCCAGTCTCGGGGCACCCTGGGCATTTTCTCTCTTGTTTCATTTAACGTGTGCACATCCAGGCTCCCCACTCTGGGGCTGAAAGCCCCCCCCACCTCACAGCCCCTGCCCTAGTCTTCTCTTTACCCCGAATCATGACAAAGACGAAGCCAGCCTCTGATTTCTGGTGCCTTCAGTCACGTTTTAGGGCTGGGTATTTCTGAAGAGAGGAATAAACCCTTTAAACAGCCATTTGCATCTGACTCTACTTTAGACTGGACGCCTTCCTCCCAACCAGATCACGCCCATATTGTCCCAAGCCTTGGGAACTCTTCCTCCATCCAGGTGAATCAGAGAAGTTGGAGCTCAAGGACTAAGATTGGCATCTTGGGCCTAGGTGCACCACAGCACTTAATAAATCCAGCCCCAAGACTGGGTATAAAGTCCTTGTGAAACTCCTGCCCCTGCCTCACCCAGGCTTCCCTACTGGGGCAGGATGGAGGGCAGCAGGAAATCAATGCTGGTGGCATTCAGCCCTCTGCAGGCATGAGTCTGTGGGATCATGAAGAAAATGATGGAGGTGTTCGGTAAGGGACTGAATCCTCTGGTCCTTTTGTGTGGGGACAGAGGAAGGCCAGGTCTGTCCAAGTAGCCCAGCACTGTTCTTTGGTGTGAAGACTCCCCATGTTAGTGGTAAGGTGGGATTCAGCCTGCATGAGAAGTGGCTTACTTAGCTGGCAGGTCTGTAGGACAGGTGCCCCTTTCCCTGAGTGAACGTTGAGCAAATACAGTGAAACTTAGGTGAGGGGCTCGCAGGTTCTCAGTAAACACAAAATACGTTAGCCTCTTTTGAGGTAGATGGGAGCTTATGCAAGACCATGCTCTACCAATTGCCTCACCCATGGGCCTAAGGACTGCCTAGACCAGCCTGGGCCTCTGGAGAGGCGGCCCTGGCCCACCCATGCTCTCCCAGGGTCTTGTTCACCTGCTAGCCTAATGAAACAACATGATTCGTTTGGAGATGCCCAGCAGTTAAGGGCTTTGGTTGAGGTAAAACCACAGTGCCCCCAATCTAGAATGACTTTAGAAAGGGAAGCTGAGCAGCTACACTAATTGTCCTTGTCTGTAACTGTCTCCCCCAGACAGCCTCCAGCGGGCCCTTCGATGTCCTCTGAGGCCTAGGTGCTCAGTGGAGCTGTAATTCAGTCACCTGTGGTTCCCAGAATCTGGTGCTTCACTGAGCACCTCAAGGAAGTTAGAATCAACTTGGGGCCCTCTTGGGTCATTGGTCAAAGAAAGCTTGTTTTTCCTTTAATGCAAATTGAAGCAACTGTGAGGTTCTACCTCATATCCATCAGATAGCAGAAGGGGAGAATGTCAGACAACTGGGGCAGTATTAATAGGAAGCATTTAAGTGTTTGCAAAGCACTTTATGAAGACATCATTCAATTCTCAGAAGAACCCTGGAAGGGAGCAACTGTTATCCCCATCTTACTGATGAAACCTACTCAGGGCTGCACCTGAGGCCAGACTCCAGGTCCAGCTCTCCACCCTGCCACCTAGCTGCCTCAGGCACACCCATATCTCAGTGGAACCAGGAGCTGATACAGCTATTCTGGGAAGCAGGTGGGAACTTGGTCAGGAAAATGCTTCACTTGTATACCCCTCGACCAGCTCTACACCAAAAGAACTATTTAACGAAGGAAAAGAGAAAAAGAATTCTTATGTACAAACATAGAACAGCAGCCAAAAGTGAGAAACTAAAAGATGCTCTCCCCTTCGGGAATGGGTTAGGGTATGAACAGTAGATAACATTATTGCACCGTTAAAACTTACAACAATCAGAAGAAACCAGAGACCCTGCAGCCAGACGCAGAGGGGACTGAGGAGACGGACCACAGTGGAGCGCATCAGTCCAGAGCACCAACGGTAAAGCCAGGCACCTCCTTCCCACCTACCAGGACAAGATGATTTAGCATTGGCTTCTGGGGAGCTCCACACATCCATGATGCCAGCTTTGTTTTTCATTTGAGAAGGTAGTGGGAGGGACGGATTTTAGATCCATGTAAGGATGGGTTTGTTTTTTAAAATGGAGGCAAGACCCAGCAATATCGCTGCAAGGTCTGTATCCCCAAGAGATCATAAAAATGGGAAAAGACCCGCATGCACAAAAACATTTCTAGCAGCTCTTTTTGTGGTGGCCAAGAACTGGAAATCAAGGGGATGCACATGGCAGCGGCCAAACAAATGGTAGATGAATGTCATGGAGTAATATTGTGCTGTAAGAAACACTGAGCAGGCAGACTTTGGGAAAACCTGGAAAGACTTATATGAACTGATGCTGAGTGAAGTGAGCAGAACCAGGAGAACACCAAATACAGCACCAGCAACATTGTGTGATGACTAACTTTGACATGGCCCTTCTCAGCAAGGACCTGAGACACCTCCACAGGATGTTCAGGAAGAGAACTGGGGCGTCTGAATGCAGAGCACGGCAGACTTCGCTGGTTCCTCCCATTGGTTCTGATTCTTCTTTACATGTCTAATGTGAAAATAGGTTCAATATGATTGTACATGTAGAGCCTCTATCAGACTGCACGCCATCTTGGAGGGGGAGAAAATTTAAAAGTCAAAATCTTGTGTTCAAAACTAAAATCCATTTAAAAATAAAAATAAAGTTAACATAGAAATGCAGGGTGCGGGGAAGTTCCTGCTTCTGACCGCTCCTGGGCAGGCTACTTGCAGGGCCTGGGCAATAACAGGCAATTTCACTGTTCTTGTGAGTTGATAGATTCATCAAGATGGCACATTGACAACATCCAAGAATCTGCGGTGCCAGCTGTCAACCAGTGTCTTTTGATTTTACATGTGCTGAATTAGGGTTGGAAGAGGGGCAGTCACCAAAGGAGAAGAAAACAAGCCTTTATATGGCACCTGCTGTATTCCAGGCACTGTGCTAAGTGCCTACAAATATTTATTATACTGAAATTAATGAAGAAAATAATCCAATTTCTGCCTGAGGTCATCTCATTCTAAGGAGTCAAGAAGGGCAAACCTCCTGCACAGAGTCCAATGAGGTGAAAAGATCTGGAGTTTTTTGTTAGGTGGATGAATTTAACCCTCTTTGTCTTCCCACCTCCCCCCTGCCTTGCCCCCATTTAGTGAATTAGAGAAATGATTTAAATCTAAAAGGGTAGCCCAAAGTCACAGTGTCCAAACGCCCGATTTTACAGGCCCCCAGAGGTAGATGTGAGGCTATAAAGTGGCAGAGCCGAAATTCAAACCCAGGTGCTCCAATTCCAAGGAGTGGAAGCATAGAAAGCCCGGGATGATCACAAGTGGAACCAGGACAAACTTGTGACCTCGGCTGCAACACTGCCCACCAGCTTCGGAGCTGCGGCAGCGACATCGCCAAGCGAACATCTCCCCTCCCCACTCCGCAGTTGTGGATGAGGCCTTGCAGCCCCCTCCCTCCCAACTTTGTTCAATATATCAGGTAGTTTGGCTGACTTCAAATGTTTCCATGAGACGGTGTTTGCCATTTTCTGCAGCTGGCCAGCGCTTTGCCTCTCCCCCTCCACCTCTGCTTCCTCATCCTCCCAGGGTTGGGAGGATCAAAGGAGTGAGCACCGGTCCAGTGCTTCGCAAACCTGGCACAATATATAGTATCAGAGTGGGTGGTGGTATTATTTCTCGTGATAGGCTTTTACAGACCGGAACACAACTCTTCTGTTCCCACGGAGTCTTCCTGCCCACTTCCTCATGAGATTGGGCCCTTCATATTTCTCTCTCTCTCTCTCTCTCTCTGTCTTGCTCTCTCTCGCTCTCCCTCCCTCTCCCCCTCTCTCTTCCCCTCTCTCTACCTCTCTCTCCCTAACCCTAAATGCTCTCCCCCCTTTCTCTCTCTTGCTCTTTCTCTTTCTCTCACTCTCTGTCTCTCTGTTTCTCTCTATGTCTCTGTCTCTCTCTGTTTCTGTCTCTGTCTCTGTCTCTTTCTGTCTCTGTCTCTCTCTGTCTCTGTCTCTCGTCTCTGTCTCTGTCTCTGCCTGTCTCTCTGTCTCTCTCTGTCTCTGTCTGTCTCTCTGTTTCTCTCTCTGTCTCTGTCTCTCTCTCTCTCTCTTTGTCTCTGTCTCTGTCTCGCTCTCCCTCCCTCCCCCCCCCCCTCTCTCTCTCTCTCTCTCTCTCTCCCTCTCCCCCTCTCTTCCTCTCTCTCTCTCTCTCTCTCTCTCTCTCTCTCTCTCTCTCTCTCTCTCTCTCTCTCTCTCTCTCTCTCTCCCTCTCCCTCTCCCTCTCCCTCTCCCTCTCCCCCTCCCTCCCTCTCTCCCTGATGATCACAATTCTCAAGTCTTAGTCTTCTTTTCCTCTGCTCACCACTAGTGTACTGCTCCCCACCTTCCTGCCCTCAGACCTCTCAGATCGTCTGCTTCTCTCCATTTGTCTTCTAAGGGCAGACCTTCACCCTGTGTCCCCCTGTACCCATTCCTTTTCTAGAATCAATCCACTTCCACAGTTTTCACCTACACTCCATATACACCCACAGACTTATACACTGAGACTCTCACTCCGATTTCTTATCCACTATCCCATTCCTGTAACATATCTCTTAATTTATCTAGTAACACATACACCCTACAACATTCAGAAACCAGGATTCCCTACACATCTATGCCAAGGTTTACCATGATGCTTAGGCTATCCTCCTGCCAGGTACTGCCCCTCCTCCCTTTCTCCCTCTTTCCCCTTTCCCTCCCCCTCCCCTTCTCCCATGGCCCCACTGGGAATCACCATTCTCTATGCATGGCAGATGGTGGTGGTGGTGTGTGTGTGTGTGTGTTTGGATGGGGGTCCCTTCATTTCAGAGAGGGAACCTAAGCCTCCATTGTCACATTGGACATACACAGCAAAGCCTGGGTTTGAACCTGGGCCCTCCAACTCTGAGTGCAGGGCTTTCCATACCTGTGATACTGTTTAAGGGATTCAGGGACCCCTCAAGCACTGAAGAACAGGATAGGGTGGGTCTGGAATGAATTCATGGACTCAAGCATTCTTCACGTCAAAGTGGTAGAGGTTTATTGTGACGACAGCATGGTGGGCAGAGATCCTTAGGGAACTTGCCACTTAACAGGGATGATGCTAAAGCTTATATAGGAAAATCAGTGGATTGTTTGCCAGATATGCTAATTAGGGGATAATTTACACCTTGGTCACAGGCATCATTCACTACTGGAAACCAGGGGAAGGGGTTTCTCAGGGGTGTATCTTTGGTCTATTATGTCTGTAGTAAGATAACTTTGACAGTTGATGCTTATAGCTTGACCTTTGGATTGAATATGACAACTTTGAGAATCAATGCATGGTAATTCTGTGGTGAGAAGATAGTTTTGTTTTTACAAGAGAATTTCTTCAGAGATCAGCTTGTTCTTGTGATGGGGAAAGATAGTTTGTGGTACTGGGGCCTGCTCATGAGTTATTGCCAGGCACAGTGTCCTTGGGCTGGGGAGAAAACTCACAGATAGTGTCCTGAAGCGAGAAAGAAATATAATCTTGCAATTGGGGCCCAAGCGCCCCAATCACCTGCAGCATCCCATACCCATCAGAAAGTGTGATGCTTCCTGTCATTTCTTCAGAAATGACTCAGACTGTCCCCATCCTTACCTGTGAGACCCAGAGTCCCTTTGGGATCCAGGTTCTGGCTAAGCAGCAGTAGCAGCCTGCCTAGGGAGGATAGTCAGGTCAAGTAAGGTATCCAGTTTGTCCAGAGTTCCTTGCAGTCAGTGTTGCTTCCCTTACCACCCTGAGAGAGGCTGCTCCTCCTGCAAGCATGGCCTACATCTACTGAAGCAGGAAGTAGGTCAGAGAAGCTGACTTTCTGGGGAGAACTCAGCCCTTCTGGCTCCAGGCCCAGAGCACTACTGCCCACCCCCTACTATCTGTCATCACATGCAGATGCCACAGAAATAGTTTCTGTGAGTTCCCAAAGTCTTCTGAGGCCCAGGCAGGCTTGGAATTTGTGGCATCTGTATATGGGTGAGTTTGCCCTGTGCCCTGGATAGTAAACTAGGCTGGATTCAGGGCAAGATGGGTAGGAAAGGGACCCCTCCCCCATGAAAGTTAATTTAAGAGAATTTTACTTGGGAAACTCTGGAAATGTTACTGAAGTAGTCGTGACACAGGTAACTCTCAGAAAATGTCCCATAGGGAGATAGCCAATAACTGGAAATGTCACCACTAAACAGTACTAACAAAATTAAGCTAATCTATTTAAATGAAGTGTGGAAACCCAGTGCCCCTCTGCCCACCCTCTAACAGCAAAGACAGGTGGTAAACCCTGGAGAGCAGCAGCCTAAGGGATGATGGGTGCTGCAGCCCAAAGGATCCAGGACTAAGGAGAAGGTCTGAGCAGTGAGGCCTCCCTGATCCTCCAGGCCACAACCTCTGGCTGCTCAGGGAGCAGGACCCCTTCCACTAAATAGATCTCAGACAGTGAGACCCAGATTCCTGTTCAATGAGACCAGCCCAGTGAGATAGGACATCCTACTTTAGTTACCTGAATAGTTGAGGGGAAGGGGAATATCTGTATTTCAGTTTATAAATAAGTCACTCTTTAGAAACCTGGGGGGCTCATATTGTTGCTTTTTCCAGATTAAGGGAATTTTACAATGGAAAGATTCACCTTCATCCCCAAAGAATATTTCCCCACGGAGGCAGCAGAAATCTGTCTTAATGGGTTAAAAAAAAAAATCCTAAGACTCCTTAGTTTAAATCCCTACAGGAACAATATCAGTAGATCTTTAGTTTCCTTTATTAGTTCAGCTGTACCCAGACAATACTTTTTTAGAGTCCCAGTATTTCCAGATCTGTGAGGAAAAAACCCCACCAAACTTTTCCCACTTCTGGAGGGTTTGTGACAAGGTCTAGTTCCCTGATTGTGAAACCCCTAGGCCCTCCTGTCTATCCTCCAAAACCATGAAGACACTCTCAGGGTGGGGAATGTGAAGCTCAAGTGAAGGTCTCTAGGTCTTCAAGTGAAGCCCTGTGATGGAGCATGGGCATGGGGGGAGGAGGGTGGTGCTTGCAACTGAAACCCATAGGCGTAGTGGGTAGAGGAATGGACACCCTTGGGTAGGATGCACCGTGGCTTGGGGCTGAGGGAAGCACTGGACGGGCACGCCTGGTGAGCCATGACGAGTCACAGAAATTGTTTTGAATATTTTATTGGCATTGCTGGGGTCACATTCGGGAACCACGAACTTCTGCCAGGCTCGGCTGGCTTGAGCAATATGTGCGTCCATGCCCCAGACACCCTTGAAATATTGGTGAGGAACTTGAGGATAATTGGCACTCGACGCCTCCGATCCCTCCAGGCCTCCTCGCTCTGCTGTGCGTTTTCGGCGCACCTGGCACACCGTAATGAGACGTCAGCGCTGGAGGAACTGTGCGGAGGCAGGGACCGGGCGCGGGGCTCATTACGCCCAGGCTTTAGGGTCGTTTATTTTGATGCCTTCCAGCTGCGACGTTCCATACAGCTCTCGAGTGCACACGCACACACACCCCCCCCACCCCCGCAATAAATAAGGAGCAGCGAAGAGCAGAAATCGTATTCCTCAGGAGTCCCCGAGGACCTAGCCTCGGCGGCCGCGCGCGATGCCCCCAGCCAGCTTCCAGGAGTGCCGGGCGCGCCACGGCTCCTAGCTCTTAAACACAGCGACTAAGGAGTTAAAAGGCAACAACGAAATCCAAAGAGGTTTGGTTTCCCTTTCCCCGCTTTTGACTTGGGAGACATAAATATAAAGTATAGGAACGCTCGGGCTGTTTCTAGGCTCACGAGGAGCGGGGATGGGCGGATGCTTTAAGGGATGCAGGGAGCACGCGAAGCAAGCCACAGCGACAGCAGATCGACGGAGAACCGGGGGAGCCTCCCTCCAGGCCGACGCCCGGCCCTGCGGCAGGATGGGCGTGCGCCCACCGCGGCGGGCCAGCCCCTTCCCTAGGCAGCTAGTTCCGCGGCCACTTCCTCCTCACTGTCCGCTCTGTTGGCTCGGATCTCCACCAGGGTCCGAGCAAACCGGGTCCATTCATCATTGTGTGGAACAGCAAGCTGGGGGGAGAAAGAGATATGTGGGAATTTTTTAAAGGGGGTCAAGGAAGATGCCTTCTCCCCTAGGACCCCTGGCAGGCTAATCTGACCCACGCCCCAGTGGCCAGCGTCCTTTGGGTTCCTTGGACTCAGTACTTTGCCTGCCTGTCCGGATCTATCGCTCATGTGTGGGGCATGTTCCGTGGAGGAATTTTAAAATGAGGCGCACCTTCTCCAAAGCTTCCTAAGACATGGTGTGCGTCACCCTAGAGACCATTGCCTTGCCACCTAGCCTTGAAGTTACCGTCATCCTGGTGCTAGCTTCCTCGGGCACCAACGTGACCCTGACCTTGGCAGTGGATCTAGGGCCATACGGACCCGATGCTCCACAAGGCTAGCTCTTTCAACTCAGCTCGGTCCATTACGGTGATTGCTGGTAGAAGAGGCAAAAGTTAAAAGCGGCGTATAAGAAGTCACCTGCATTAGAACAGCTTCCTCCGTGCAAAGAAGGGGGCGGGAGGAGAGAGAGAAGGGGAAGGAGAGAGGGAGAGGGAGAGAGATATGGATGAATGCAAATTACCCGTAAATTCTTGCGGATTGTTTTAAGGACTATGATATTTCCCTTGATAGAATCCGAAAAGGAACTGCTTAAAGATATTATGCAAGTGTTTGGAACAGAAAAGGGAGTTATTTGGAAATGGGAACCAGGAATGAATAGTAGTCTGGCCTGATGCCTTTACTGCCATTTCTATGGAATCCTGCCCTCTGCTCATCCCAGACATCTGGATCCAGGTGCTGCCCAGCCGGAGCCTTGCCTCCATAAGGAAAACCCCAACTTGTCATCCCCTGGCCCAAGATTAGCTCTCTGAAGGGTCAAGGAATACCTATTGTCCATCTTCCTGCCAGCAACTCTCAAAGGCTGGACATAAGCAAAGCCCCTGGCAAGTCTACTTTCGAGCAGCAAAGTCCTGTCTCCAAAATAATTCTGGAGGTGCACTTGTCTTTCAGAATATAACCATGGAGTGGCAAAAACCACCACCCACTCAAGAATGGGTTCCGTATGGGGAATGTTTCCTTGGCCAAACACTTACCTAGGTTATGGCAACAGGGAACAGTCTCCCTTTTGAGCTGGGTCCAAGTTCACTGTGGTATTGAATGACCTGGAGGCCCCTCTCCTCAGCCTTTCTCTGTACTGAGCGCTAGCCTCATTTTCTACAATTCTGCATTTTTCTCTTCAATTTGGGAAAACACTGCACTCAGGAAATGAGGCCCCAGAAGTGAATAAGTTGGGGGAAAAAAGCTGACAGAAAGCATATGTAGAAAGGGGCTGATAGCATATTTCTATGAAAAAGCATCTCCCTGTCTGCCCCCCACCCCCCACCCCAAACAACTCAAATCTAAAACCTTGGCCTGAGCAGGGGAGCCCAGATAGCCCACAGCTACTGAAACTCAGTCCTTACTACTCGATCCGAGGCCCCCAGCTGCCACCCCCACCACACATGAGGTGGCAGAGAACAGGCCAGCTCTTCTCTGAGGCCAGTCCCATTCCAGGAGATGGGCACTAGTTGATGGGATGGTCCATGTTACCCTCCTGAGTTAACATCCCAGCACCCATTTGAAATTAGGCCCAGAAATGACTCTGCATGAGGACAAAGGACCCAGGTGTGATCAGATTTACTGAGCCACAGGTAAGGCGGGAGTCCTATCCAGGCCTGGAGACCAGGCAGGAGTGCAAAGGTGTGGAGGTGTGGAGACAGTTAAAGCACACTTAAGACAAGGTGAGTGTGAATGTTGCCTGCACTAGGGAGAAGGAGCGTATTTAGCTTTTAAAAGTGAATTTGCTAAACTTAACATGTTTGGTCTAAAACAGCCTTTGTCACTGGCTGACATTTTACTCCTGGCAATCTAAGCTTCTAGTGCAGAGGTTGGAGAGGAGAAGCACATGAGGAGAGAGTCCTAGGATCTTTCCAGCAGGAGATCTAGGGTCATCCACAGCCACTGCTAATACAGTGGGTTCCCAGCAGGCCCCCGCCGGAGCTGCCCACGCTGGGAGGTTTTGCCCACATTCTTTCTCCTAACAAACTCCTCTCTGTAGCTCTCCCTGCACCTCCCTCCAGCCTTGGTCTGCAGTAGAATCAGTTGGAGCCCCAATCTCATACAGGTTCAACATAGATCTTTCTAGAGATGCCAACCAGATTTCTGATCTGTAAAATACTTGTTACAACCCTTCTCTAATGAGATGAATATTTTCAGAATCTGACATGAGCAAACTGTGGGCAAAATCATTTGAGAACTCAGTCTCACCATAGTGGTGAATGGGAATTCACAGTCATCTCAGGGACCAAGAAAACATAGTTCTGTTTGCCTGGGAGGACTGTCTTACAATGGAGAGGTCCAGCTTTGTGTTTTTCCATCTTACAGATGAGGAAACTGAGGCAGGCAGAAGTCAAGGGACTTGCCCAGAGTCACATGGATTGAATCTGAATCAAGCTTCTCCTGATTCTGGGAAGCTGCCTTATACTGCTTGTGTCTGATCTGCAGCTTTCCAAATAATTTAGTGCTGGGGGAGGATTTGAATGGCATTGCATTCATGACAGGAAACAGATTTCCATTTCAGAAAAAGTTTTTCATCTACGTGAAGATGTTAGTGGGGAGCAGCCAGTGCCACCCCTCCCCCCATGAGTGAAGACAAGCAGTGGCCTGTTGGATTCCTGGTGCCACGTTGGAGCTTGGCCAATGCCAGGGGGAGGGAGACCCCTACTGGAAGGGTGAGATTGGGCACATCGAGTTGCTGTCCTCCTTTCTTTTCCTTCTTCCAGGTTTATACAAGCTAGGTCACAGAATGTCATGATGGGGAGGGACCTTGGGAAATGGAGGCTAGAGAGGGGGACTGAATGCTAAGCTCACACAAGCTGATCTGACAGAGCTAGTTCTAGAAACTGGGTCTCAGGAAGGAGAGAAGGCAAAAGGGACATCTCCTCCCATTAGGGCACCTGGACTCACACCTTGCCCTGCCCTTGACAGCAATGTCAGACTTGGGGCTACTGAAGGTGCATCCAGGAAAGGCCAGGAAGAATGCTAGAGCACACCATGGCCTGGTCAAAATGGTACCCCAAGGCTAAAGTTGGGAAAAGGGCAACAAGAAGATGGTGGCTGTTCTGTTTGGGGAAGAGGGAGAGATGAAAGCCGGGGGAGAGGGGGATGGGAAGAGGCTGCACTGCCCAGGCCAAGGCAGAGCTGAAGCTCAGTGCCCATGCTGCTTCTGAGCTCACCATTAAACAGAGGGACTTTGACACAGCTCTGTGTAATTCAGAACAGTCCCCAGGGTAGGAGAGCTGAGGCTGGCAAGGTGTGGCATCGAGGTGCTTCTCTCCTCCTCTCTTCTCTTCTTCCTCCTTCCTTTGCTTCCTCTCTAATCTCTCCTACAGAATACACTTCTGGAGACCTCAGTGGAGGCTAGAAGGGGGCCCAGAGGTCATCTGGAACATAGTAGGCCATGACAGGCCTTTGTGTCTCTTGGTCAGAGGGTCCTGATCCTTAGGGGGATGGCATTCTACTACTGGGCAGATTCCTCATGTATACAGATTAATGCAAGGTTGGGGAGGAGGGGAGGCCACTTCAGTGAAGACTTCACACATTTACTGACCAAGTGGTAGACTGAGCTGAGCTTGAACAAAGAACATAAAGATTCCAAAAGATGCCAGTGGAGACTTGGCCCCATCAGGTGAGAACGGAGATGGGAGCAGCCATAGTGAGTGTAGAGATCAGCCAGAAGTCCATTGGGACTGGAAGCTACAGGGCATGACTCTGGGAAGGGGGACTGGCACTTGGGTTTTATTTTACTCTAGAAGGAATATGGTGCCTCAGAAGGTCTGGGAGCAGACACACTGGAGGGATTGGAAGTTGAGTTTTTGATAACCAACTCTCAAAATCTCTGCAGAAATGGGCGTGGCTCCTGGTGGTCTTTGGAAACAAAGCCCTCGGTGGGAGGAGAATCTTCACTATTAAAACTGGGAGCAACTCTCTTTTTCCCATGTCTTTCCTAAAAGATTCCCAGATTTTCCTTCTGGTCAGGAAGCCACAGGAATCCTGAGGTGAAAATTCATTCTAACCCCTGTTGTGAACGGCCAGCCACCGAGGGAGACCCTCCCAGGGGTCCCTTGGGAGATTTGCTTGTAACTTTGATGACCCCAGCACAGTCCTCCTCTTAGAGAAGGTGGAGTGTAAGAGAGAGAAATGTGTGCACAAATATGCAGCTAGAAATAGATGTAGACACACGGCTTCTTTTCTTTTGCTTTAGTGTGCTTGGTGTAGTAAGAGTTAACTTCTGTTAAAATTCTGCTAAGACCAGAAAAATATTTGTGTCGTTTAGTAAGGCTCAGTCTCTGCCCACAAGCGTGTGTTTGAGTGATTTTTTGTCGTTTGCCCCCCATCCCACTGCCACAGAGCAATTTAGATTGATCTGGCTGCCCCCTGGCCTGCCACACCCTGCCCACACCTGGCCCAGGGAAGTCCCAGAAGTGATCATGGAGTTATATTGGCACCCCTCTGGCTGTGAGATCAACGCACAAGAACTCACCAACAAAGGCCAGCATGGAGTCGGACTCGTGGTCAGGTCTCAGCCATTAGGGAGCCAGGGTGTGCTCGGCTGAGTTCAAATCTACTCACAGGATCAGAAGGTCGCCTCCCTGCTCCCCACCACATGCACACATCACACATATGTACACACCACACTCACACACATTGGTTGTTTTTTGTCCTTTTTCAAAGAGGACCAAAATGACATCACCACAATAAAGTGAAGTTTCAGTGTGTCCAACTGTGGCTGATCAGACCAATAGGAGCTCGGAATGCTCTACCACAGACTGGGCACAGATAGTCTGTGTGAATATTCACACCACACATATACGTACCACCACACACATACACACATCATCACACATACATGCATGCCACATGTATATATACATCACCACACGCCACACACATCCCCACACATGCATGCACACCGCATACATGCATGCACACCGCATACATGCATGCACACCGCATACATGCATGCACACCACATACATGCACACATCACACATACATGAATGTCACACACACATATACACACACAGTATCCAGAGACCCAGCAAAGCAGGAATTCAGCCACTCAAAGGAAGTGCCATGGAGCTGGCTCCCCTTGCCCCCTCACTGCCTCTCACTCCTCTCAGGGGTGTCTGACCTCATTAACAGTGGGGATGCCCTTGGCCAGAAGTCAGGGACCCAAAGGCCACTCTCCCAGGCCCTCAGCACTCAGCTGCCCAGAAGCCTTACTCAAAAGGAGCCAGGCTCTTCCTGGGGTCTCTCCTTGGCAGCTGAGTGACTCCCGCATGAACATCCCATCCGCGGGCCATAGAACAGAAAATGCTACTGCCCCTTTGGATGTGGGATAGCTGAAGATTCTTTTCTCAGAGCAGAGGGAGGGAGGGAGGACAGAGGCAGATAGGCCAGGGGATCGTGGGGAGGATGGGGCCGGTTGTACCCTGGGACACCAGATACCAGAGAGTTGGACAAACTCAAATGAAAACCCTGCTGTTCTGTCGCATAACGGGGAGTGAGATCAGCCTGGGGGCAGACTGAGGGGTGGGGGTCTCAGGCACCGCCCTGCAGGCCAGGGCTTTCTCCTGGGGTTCTGGTGGGCAAACCCGCACCAACTGCAGAGGAGAGGGTAGGATGGAAAGGCCAGAAGGTGGCCGCTTCCCTTCCGCTGACTTTCTCTGCCGAGAGCGAGGAAGGAGAAGCCTGGTGGGGGCTGCGGGAGAGGCTGGGAGCGCGGGGGCTGCGGGAGAGGCTCGGAGCGCGGCGGCTGCGGGACAGGCTGGGAGCGCGGGGGCTGCGGGAGAGGCTCGGAGCGCGGGGGCTGCGGGACAGGCTGGGAGCGCAGAGCAGTCAGGCCTCGCTGCCTTCCAGCTCTCTCCCCCCTCCGCCCCTACCCCCCCCCCCCCCCCCAGCTTCCTAGCAACCGCTGCCTGGATGCTGTTTTCGCCAATACTGAAATCTGCGCGTTAAACGCCTTGAAAACATTTACCGGCTAATAAAAGGCATGTCGTTTCCCTCCCACGGCGTGTTTGGGCACAAGGGAGCTGTTGTCTAACGGACTCCACGCGCCACCCCCGCACCAAGGGTCCAAGAGAAGCTCTCCAGCGCTGGGCAGGCCTGACCAACTAGGCGGCAGCTCGTGCCGAGCTCCGGACGCCCCGAAGCCCGACAGCCGGCGGGGTAGGGGTCCTGGCAATCTCAAGAGTCAGCGCGAGCTTCCTTCCACTAGCCACTACCGAGCAGCGTCACATAACCCTGGCACAATTATCCCTCTCGGCTTCAGTGTAGACAGTCAGCCTAGATCTGCAAGGTATCCAGCAGGCATCTCTAGAGGGTGACCCAGAGTTGGGAAGACCCTAGTTCACATTTGGCCTCTGATGTGTACTGGCTGTGTGACCCTAGTTACATCATTTTTACCACTGTCTCACAGTTTCTTCATCTGTAAAAGCTGATGTTTACCTCCCATGGCTCTCTCCCATTAATATATGGCATTGACTAGGAAGGCAGTTCCTTTAGAATATCTGCACCAACTTTCACTTCGCTGACTAAAATGTATTACAGACCAGTGAAGAACCCCTATCTCTCCAGTCTCAGCAGGTCCAGACCTGTCCTCTCCCCTCACAGCCTCCCATAGCCACATGAAGCATGTGTGGGCTTTCTCTGCATAGCCCTTGAGAAAGAGTGGGGTGGCCCCGAGTCACCTTTCATCCCTCCTTTCCAGGCTGAGGCTACTTGGGTGCGAACTCTAACATTCTGTAACTCAGGACTTTCTTTTAAGAAAAAAAATCCCTTTTTTTAAAGTAAGAATTCCACTGAACTCATCATCATTCAAACGTCATTCAGATGTGAGAGACAAAGAGAAACCAGGGCTTCCTCCCAGTGCCCACTTCTGTTGCCCCTCATCCCAGAATGGAAACAAGGTGGCCCAGGGTTAGGCAGACGCACGCTCAACTGTCAGAGACCTCAGGCACCACAGCAAAATTGAAGAATCAAATAAAATTCAACTTTTGGATCCAACTCACAAACTAAGGCTCTGTCAATTGATACTCTTGGGCTCTCATCAGTTTTCTGGCCCTCTAAGGTTTTAGGGTTCAACCTAAGCTACCATTTTCTGAGACAAAAATTTAACCATTTTGTATTTCCAAAAGGAAAGATAGATCCCATTCGAATCAGGGACTCACTCCAAACTTAAACAATAGATCCCCAGATGAAACAGGCAGGAAGGTGAAGGATGAGACAAAGCTGAAGAATCACCACTAACGGGGTCCTGATACCACACTGGGGTATCGGAGAACACCCCCTCCGAGGACTGCCACTGAGGACACATGGATACTGGGGAATTGACAAATTACTGCACACATCCCCTTGGATTGAACAAAATTGCAGAGAGGGTTTCTTCCCCCTCCTTAATCAGCTACCCTGCATTCTGCACAAATCGTGAATATTTTTCAGGCAATACGAAAGAAAAACTGGCCCAAAACCCCACCTGATTCCTATAGGTCTGTTTGCATAATCTCTCACAAGCAAACCATAAAATTGTATCTAAACTGGCATATTTTTTATGCGATAATTAATCCAATCAATTATTCTAAGTGGGTAATCACCAAAATAAAAGGTTCTTCTACTAAGAGATTAATAATCACACAAATAAGAATTTACTATCTATATTAAAATATCTTTTCTGGGAGAAAAAATTCTAATCCATTCATTTTGCTGAAATAAATTATTTTAAATATTCACAACTTCTCATGACTTGTATTGTGAATGTCTTCAGCAGCTTATTTCAGGGTGATTTATTTCAAAATTATGAACATTAGACATTAGCATGAGCAAATATATGCAAACATGTGTTTATGTGAACCCTCACATGGGCCCATCTGGGATTCCCCCAGACCCACAGTCTGGAGTAAAATGGAACAATTCTGCCACAGATCCTGACATTTTACATGAACAGTGTCAAACACCTCCACA
This sequence comes from Bettongia penicillata ogilbyi, assembly GCA_023548195.1. Taxonomy (NCBI): domain Eukaryota; kingdom Metazoa; phylum Chordata; class Mammalia; order Diprotodontia; family Potoroidae; genus Bettongia; species Bettongia penicillata. The sequence goes on along the minus strand of JAJHZJ010000095.1, from coordinate 1,046,592 downwards.
TTCAGCAACACCCACACGTTGCACGGGTTTCCCATTTTCAGCCAGATGTTTGGCATCACTCAACACAGAAGGCATAAATCTCTCTCTTCTCTCAGTAAAATCAGAGGAAATGTCTGGCCTTGGCTAACAAGATAACGCTGTTTATCCACTGAAAAATAAACCGATACTTGTCCAAAGGCCTGAACGAATCCCCAGCAACGTGAGGCTGTGCCGCCGAAGCTAATGAGAAACACCCGAGTCTCAAGTGATAATGGCGGCGGGCTCGGGGCTGAGTGTGGGGCACCCCCCACCAAGGCTCCTAGAGCTTGGAGATTTTATCGCCCAAGTAACAAGCCTCGGGTAATGCCCTTCATAAAACACAGGAATTAAATGGACTGATTACAAACCAGGGTATTTTTTTCATTAAAGAACTCTATCTGGTTTACCTTAAAAGCCCATTTTTGATGGAGAGAAACAAAAAACTCATGTAATGATTTGTGTGCCCAGAGTAGGAACTGGTGGCTGCTTATGGGAGAAGGGACTTGGACATTCAACCCATCTCGGACCAGGAGCCCACTCTGGAACCGGGATTTCATCTCCTTCATGGAGTCCCTGCCTGTGACCCTCCTGTCTGGGACAATGGACTTTTTAGTCATTTCTTAAAGTGGATGGTCATCCTGTTTTCCTTTTGGAATTTCAGATGTTTTTATCCTAATTTTCATTGGCCTTTAAAAATATTTTTGAGCAAACATTTTAGAAGTAGTGCTCTTCTAGTAAGAATCCTTTATCATCTAAAAACATAAGCATTTCCCCTTTTCCTAGAAATCTTTCTCCAAAGTGCTTGCACCACACATAAAGGAATCATGAGCTAATCTCCAGCTGGAGTTGATGTTAGCCGGGTTCTGAACACTCATAGCAAATACACGATTAGAAGGGAAAAAACCCCACAGAGATGCCCATTTTCCTAAATATTCAGTGAATGGAATATTCAAGCAAACCAAGCTTGGGTAATCATAAGTAATATTCACCCCATATAGTGTGGGGTCCCCATTATATTTCTCCTGTTTTAGTTTATATTAAACTAGTGTTAGAATTTTATCACTGGACTACAGTAAAAATGGTCTTTTGGACAACTTGAGAAAAAAGCCTTCCCTAATAACCTACCCATTCCAGAGGTCGGGGAGATCTGCCTTTTCACCTTGCAGCAGAGAGTAGGAATATATTGGATGTCCACAGTGTTTCCAGCCTACCTGCCCAGCTGGGCCCCGTCCGCCCAAGGCAAGAGAATAAGGTGAGAGAGGGAGGGCCGACAGAGACACAGCTCGGTGGGCCCTGCTCATCCCTGAGGAAGCAGGGACTAGCAAGGCTTTCTTACAAATTCAGTAAAGTACCTGTGCTTGCACAGTGTTGAAAAATCTATCTGTATCAAACAACGATCCCTGCCATCTCACCGTCCCAGCCTCAACCAGCAAGCCTGCTTTTATTTATAGTAAATTATGGCTTGTTATCTTCCTCATGAACCAGTTAACTGCATGAGATCATAGGACTCTGAAACAAATATTTTATTATTAGAAGGAAAAAATCCTACACGGACCTGACCTAAAAGCCAGAGTCCCACAAACCCCATGTAAGTCCTGAGACTGGTGAAGGGGGTTCCAGAAAGAAACATGCTGGCCACAGGTCGGGGTGCCCACTTAGCCCCCTACTACTCACTTGAATTGAATTCAAATTCCTTTCAGTCCAGTGACTACAGCCAAGCACCTGTCCTGGAAAGACAGAGGCCGACAGCCTCATGGAGAGACATAGCACCAAGGGGCTGAAGCTCCGAAGAGAAAGCCTGGGATGAAGACGCAGCATATGACCAACCTGAGAGCACTAGTCTTGTGTGGGATTTACATCTCTAAGCCAAGGCCCAGGCTGGAGGTGCTGGATCAGCTGGTCTCAGGGAGGGAGCTCATGGGTTAATCCATCCAGGCATCAGGGAGACTGGATCAGTGTCTAGAAGTCTCTTTGGACTCACTAGAGTAGGGCCCTCCTTACCTGGGGAGTGGGTCAGAAGTATCCTCTGGAGTGGATCATTTGGATCTTAAAAATGGGCAGAAAACAAAAGAAATCCTGCCTCTCTTCATCCTAGTCCCATGGGGGGAGATTTTCCACAAATGCTACTGTTGTCTGGCAAGTAAAATTACAATATGCCAGTGACCAAACTCAGTGGTTCCACATCACAGGTCTAACCAACTCTGTGCTATTCTCAGAGAGCCTTCAGGGTGTCCCCAGTGAGATAAATCTCGTTATTTTTTTTCCTGAGTTAGCCCCCAAATAGTGGGCACCAGGAAGGCCATCAAATGCTCACCTGAGGCCAGCTTATAGTGTCGCGTATCATGAACAGAGTGTGGTCACCCCAGAAATGAGGCCCAGCACCCACCTCCTCCACTGCCAAAAAGCCAGACAAACCCAGACCACGGGGACCTGATAGTTCTCTGACCTGGCTAGTTAATCTTGTCTTTTTTCCTAAATTCATTGGGCTAATTATGGAATCTGTCACATGCCCACTAAGATAGATTTCCTTCCAAGGGAACTCAACCATAGGTCAACTTGTTTGGAGCAGGGAGTTTGGGGGTGGGTGGGTGATAATCCTATTTTCTCTGCCCTTGGATGATCATCCCAGCCATGGCCCAAACACCCCGCCCCCCCCCCCCCCCCCATGCACAGAGTAGCAGCTATGTAGATCCTTGGGACCCTGACCATCCCTCCTAGCACTTAGGATTTTTTTCAGAATTTTGGGAGATTTGGGCAAGCACCATCAGGTGAACAAAGAGAAGGGAGAAGGCCATTTCACAAAGTAAAAGATACAATCCAGAGGCCCCAGATAACACTCCAGGAAATAGTTTCCTGAGGTACACATAGCCCCTTCACCTAGGACTCTACTGAAGCCTTCCTCAGCTCTGTGTTCCTTTGGATTAGGACTCTGTTCAATGATGGGTCTGTCCTGGTTGGGGGTGGGGGGTGTGCTTCCAGAACAGGACAGCAAGCTTGTGAAATCACAGTAAATTCCGGGGGTGGGGTGTATTGGGGGCAGAGTGGGGGGAGAGTTAATTGTTTGGTCTATTGGTGGCACAGCTTTTTCTATAGCCTGTCTAGACAGCAGACAATAGAAGAAACCAGCCCGTGGCTGCTGACAGTTCTAGAGACTGTAATATCACTTAAAAAAGTAAGTTGAATAATATGAAAATAAAAGCCAGCCTGGCCTGCCAATATCGTGGTGGAAACCTGAGCAGAACCGTTCCCGACAATTCAGAGAGGACAATGGCTAGGGGGCCTGACCTGCACCCCTCAGAGCAGTCACCCTCTTCCCCTTCCCGATTCCAGTTCTGGCCACAGAACCAGATCAGTCACTGTGTGAGCCCAGCAAGGGGCAGCTAGCTGGACAGTGTAGTTTTCCTTCCTTCAGGGGAATGTGCATCCTCCAAAGCCCACTGCACCATAGAAGTAGTTGGCAGCCCCCACCTCACCCCAATAGAGACAGCCTGTTAGGATGGTGCAGTTTCAGCCAGCCCCCATGAAAGTCAAAAAGGGGGAAATGCCCCAGAATCCCTTATTCCTTCATAATGAGGCAAAATCCCGTCCCTGAAACCCACACCAGAATGAGGTGAATGAGGGGTCCATTGTGGAGGGGATGAGCAGTTTATAGAGGGAGCAGTTTGGAAATATCTTTGGCTTCTTACTGGGGCGGGGGGGGGAAGAGGGAGGGAGAGAGGGAGGATGGTGTTTTCTGGCAGAGCGTATTTTCCTAAAATGAATCATTTCACCAAACTTCAAACCCCTTTCCAGTGTCCTGGATGACCAAGTGCTGAGCCCTCAAGGGCAGCCAATCTCACTAGCAGGAGCATTTCCTATTCCTAGGGCGCCATCTTTCTCCAAGGCATCGAAGAGCTTGGGGATCACAAAATGGCTCCCAGGTATGCTTCTGTCATCCTCCCTCATCAATCCAAATAGATTGCTTTCGGCCCCTCCCACCCCCCTGGCATTCACAGGCTCTACACTTGTTGCTCACGCGATCTGTGGGACAGCTGCTCAGTCCCACCCTGGAACAGCCAAGGCTAGGAGCCTAAGGGAGAGCCTACTGGACTGGGCTGAGCCCCAGGCTCCCCTTCTCCCAAGGCCACAGGCACCACCCCACAATACCTCCGCTGCCCTGCACACTTGACAGACACCATGAGACTCCTTCCTTTATCCCCTCTCCATAAGCTTTTCGCCTCCTTTCTGCACCATTCCCACCATGCCCAGGGGATGATCCTGCCTTCCATCCACTTTCCTCTAAGAAACGCCCAGCTTCCATTGGTAGGACTTTTGATTCCCCATTGCCAGTGGCTTTAGACAGATGTGACCCTCAGGGCCTCCATTTAAGAGGACAAGAAGCCAGTGAGCACTGGACGCAAGAGTCAGGGGAAAGAAAGCCCAGGAAAGTGTGAGGAGCTTGTGCGTCTGAGAGAAGAGAGCTACTTTTTCCATAGATCGTCCCCATTAAAAGTTTGTCTTCATGGGAGCCAGCACCAAACTCCTCAATTAGACTTCAGTCTTCTAAGCCTGTTCCTGTTGGGAGGTCAGGAGCCTTCCACAGGGAGAAGGACACAAGGGACTGGAGGCGGCGCAGTGACGGCTGAGCTTCACAACACGGTAACAGGGAGACAGCACTGGGATCGTAAGTGGCATCCTTCCTGGGGATACCTTATGCCCTGCCCAGGCGGGGGCTAGATCCCCACAGAAACTAATGCAGAAGCACTCCCCAGGGGTCTCCTAGGCCAGCACTGCCTGCCCCTGGCAACAGCCCCTCACAGGCCAAAACCTGTCTCTAAACTATGCCCTGGGGTAGAGGAGGAAAGACACTGTTACCTCTCCCACATCATAGATCCAGATGCGGCCTTCAGAATCCCCCACGGCCACCTCCTTGCCAGTATGGGCCCAGCGGACACGGTTGAGGGCCGAGGCCCCATCTACAGCTACACTAGCTGTTGGGACCTGCCAAGGAAAGGATATAAAGTTTAGATTTCTGAGTCTGCCCTTCAGGATCTGTCTAGAAGAGTGCCCCCCTCCCCCTCCAACATCCACACCACCTGAATGAAGGGATGGGGGGAAAGGCAAACTGTTCCTCAGTCCCATACTCTCTCCCTCTCCCTCTCTCTCTCTCTCTCCCTCCCTCCCTTTCTCTCTCTCTCTCTCTCTCTCTCTCTCTCTCTCTCTCTCTCTCTCTCTCACACACACACACACACACACACACACACACACACACACAGACACACACAGGCACACAAACTTACATGAGTACACACATGCTCAATACAAACATGACTATACAACACACACAAGCACATTCACACACATATACTCACGCAAATGCATACAAGCACATCAACACTCACAGAGGCACAAGTAATTCACACACAGTCACATCTGCACATGATGCATACATATAATAAGCACATGAGCACACATATGTACACATACACAGATACACATATAAACCAGCACACTGACATGCACACTCCTACACACATGAGGACATGATCCCCATCCATTCACAGATGCACTGGAGCACCCCTATCCCCCCTGATTTTCCAGTTGATGCTAGCCCCCCAAAGCATGCTTCCAGAGGGCACAGAAGCATACTTGGTGGGCCAGGGGAAGTCGGGGTTTCAGGAATTACAGCAGATTGAGGTCACTGTGGGAGGATTTCCAGTCAAAGGAGAATTCAGCTAAGAAATCCATTTGCATGTCATGTCAAGTCACGTATGGGTAGGGAGAACTGAGGGCAAAGGAAGCCCTGGGGAGCACTCCCCCCTCGCCAGTGAGGTCTCCAGGGCCGGGGTTACACCTCCGTGGCGTCCATGTGGAAGGCAAAGTCCAGCTTGCTTTAGCCAGCCGGTTTCAAGTCTGCACACTGCACCAGCCCGGGGCTGTTGGGAGGGAGGCCCAGTGGCAGCAATAGCCAAGTCAAGTTTCCTTCAGGAGGTCCCAGGAACTGCCCAGGGTCACCTCTTTGGGCACCTGACATGGATTATCAACAGCACCAAATACCGGCAGAAACCCGGTGTTTGCAAAGAACTGTTCAGGAGAATGGGGGAAAACAGCCTCACTTCAGCCTAGGGGTCTAGGATCTGTGCGGAAGCCAATAGGTTGGATCTGGTGGCGTGAACTGAAACCACATAGACCTAGCCCACGCTTGTTTGCAAAGGCTCAATGATTCCCCAAAAAGGCAGCCTGGGGTGGTGGGGAGAGAGCCTCTGCCCCAGACTGGCTGCGGGCCCGGCACCTCTCCGTGTGGGGACCCACCTCGCTAGGGAATGAGGCACTGGGAGCTCGGGATGCCAAGGAAGTTATATCACAGGACCAAGGGCAAGTTTTTGTGCGGGTTTATCTGGGACAGCTCTCGACAAAAGGGAATGGGAGGAATGGTGGAAGAAATGATGTAAAAACAAAAGCTCTCAGTAAAACAAACCAAAAAGTATAGAGCAGCGTCCTGGGCTGGGCACTCGGCACTTTTTAAAAAGAAAGCAGAGAGCCCTTCTGCTCCCTTGGGTGACAGACCCGCCGTTGACGGGCTGCGTCTTCCCGGAATGGCTTCGAAGGCATCCCCACCGTTTTGAACGGTTGTTTTCATCCTCTGGTATCTACTGGAAGCTTTAAATGCCAAGGCGTCCACACCTGACCGGGGCATATTGTCGGGAGGCCTGCCCGGGCTTTAGGTGACTGTTCCAGGCCGGACTTGGTCGGAAATGAGAACAATGGCGAACGCAGCAGGCCCTCTGACAACGAAATCCCTTCCAATAATTGGCGGTTTTTAAACCCAGCACATTCGTATTTTCCCAGACCCTATCGCTGCCTGGAAGTAGAAGGCCGCAGGCCTGGGGGCGTCCAGCGCCTTTTTCCATTGTGTTCCTTAGAATTTCCCAGAGCCGTCTTTGCCCGGGAGCATTTAATTACAAATTTTAGACAAAATCTAATGCACTGAACAAAGGGGAAGGTGGAAAGCGACCACATGTGGCCGGGAAAATTCGGGAGCATCCTGGCTCCGGGACGCTTGGGATGCTAGGGGCGGGGAGCTATAGACGGAGGGGGGTAACGTGTGCTGCGGGAGGCGCACACCTCGTGCTGGGGGCCGCACACCATGTGCTGGGGGCTGGGGGATTCCTCCAGAGTTCAGCCAGAGATCAGAAGGTTACGGAGTCGGACACGAGCGTGAGTGTGCCGGTATACGTGTAACTGCTCGGTCCTCATCCGAGCTCCGGTCAGCGGGCCCCTGTGGCTGTGTCCCGCGCCTTCCCTCCCCAGCCTGCTGAGACTGAGGCTCGGCTGGGGATGTGGGGGTGGAAGGGATGGGGAGATACACCCCCTCCAGAGCCCAGAGAAAGTGAAGGGGAGAAGGTGTGATTTCACGGGAAGTTGTATCTTTGCGCCCCCCCCCCCCCAAACACCTTTCTAACTATAGTTGAAACTGTTAAATTGGGCACCCTTCCAACCAGCAGAGGACTGGGGTGTGGAGGGCAGAGGGGCTCCTTCCGCGGAGCCAGCCCCGAAGGCTTCTTGGCCACACCTTTGGGAGCTGACGGCCCTCGGCGGCCCGGCGGGTCCTGACTCGGACTAACCCCCCAGCTAGAGGGAGCTGGCTAATTAAAAGGGTTGAGCCGCTTCCTGGCCCCAGGACTTCAAAGGTCCCTTTGCTGGGCGAGTTGCGCCCGCCCCACCCCCTTTCCTCCTCCCTCTCCCCTTCCTCCTCCCTCTCCCCTTCCTCCTCCTTCCTCCCTTCTCCTCCCCTTCCCTCCCTCCTCCTCCCCTCTCCCCTCCTTTCTCTTCTCACCTGTTCTTTCTGTATTGCAGCTTTCGCACAGGACTCGGACTACGAGCCCCTTTGCCCTTGACCCTGAAGGCTTCGGACAACCCAGGCACAGGCTGGTCTACATTCACTGACTAAGAGGGTGGGGTGAGAGGGAGAGTGGGGGAAGCTGGTCCAGCAGCCAGCCCCTCCCGGAGGCCTACTTCTACTCTCCGTGGTTCCCGCAAGCCTCAGGCGGCCTGACCAGCCAGTAGTGGAGTGGAGAGGTGCCCCATAGCTTCCAGGGAGAGCGGAGAGCCAGGGTGCTACTCTCCCTATCCCACCTGCGTCCCTTCCCCCTCCAGTCCCGCGGGGTCTTGGGGGCGGCTCTGACCTCAGTGTCGCTGTTGAGGTCCCAGAGATCCAGGCGGCCCATGCCGTCCACGCAGGCGAAGAGCGCGGGGTGCGCTGGGGACCACATGACATCGTAGACATAGTCGGCGTTGTCCTCAAAGGAGTAGAGAGCCCGATTGTGCTGTGGGCGGGCGGAGACAGAGGTGGGGATGCTGGTAGGGTGGGAGGGGGGCAGTGGGGCAGACGCGAGGCGGGCAGCGGGGCAGACGGGAGGGGAGCGGGAAGAGCCCGGGGACTGGCGCTCCGATACACACAGCCACATGCGAGCTCATAGAGTGACAGATAGTGACACACTCATTCATCCGGGCACACCCACAAGGGGACACACACGGGCACCCCCTCCTCCCAGACTGGCTGGCGCTGGCGCCGCCCCGGGCCCCCAGACCGTCTGGACGAGTCTAATTAAAAACTTTGCACGTTTACAAAGCGCCATAAAACTTCCCCAGATGAAAGTCCCGGCCTGGCCCTCGGGGGGGTGGGGGGGGAGGGGGAGGTGGGGGTGATGAGGGTGGTGGGGCGTACAGGCGGGGTGGGGGGGAGAATAGGGGGAACAGGGGCTTAATGTGCCCAGGAGCAAGTCAGCGAGACAACGGAGGAGGGACGGGTGGAGGGATGGGGAAGGAGCGGACTGGGGGCGGCAGAGAAGGAGCTCAGGAGGATTTGCAAGGGATGTCATTGGCGGGAGGGAGTCAGTACTTGGGAAGCCAGAATCAGAGAGGAACGCTAAGGCACCTGGGGGACCAGGAGCATGAAGAAGAGCTGTGGGCTCCGGGTTGGGGGCATTCCTGTGGGGACACCTCTCTCTCTCTCCTCCCCCCCGCCCCCCATCCTCCTCCCTGGCAGGGCTGGGCTAGGGAAGGCTCCACTTCGGATCCCTCGAACTGGGGAAGGTGGGAGGCGCCTGCCCCCCAGCGGCCACGCGAGCCTCCTACGCCTCGGGCTGGATCAGCTCAGTGGGATGGAGACGGAGGAGGGAAGGAAGGAGGGGGCTCCCAAGAGCCCGAACGTGGCCAAGGCGGCCTCCCCCAGGCCCCACATCCCGCGCCGATCTCTGTCTCGGGTTCCCTGTGCCATCCCTGTCCCCCCACACCCCGGGCCTTGGGCATTTCCAGACCCTTGGAGTCTGAAGAGGTTTTCCAGCGCCCTTTCTGGGCACCTCTTGGCCCCAGTGCCCAGCCCAGTCTGCAGTCCCATAGGAGGCAGGGGGGGAATGGCCCAGCTTGCCAGAGTAATTGGACCGCATGCATTATTCATCCTGCGCCGCCTGCCTCTGTGGCAGCCGCGTGCCGTCTAATTTCTGCATAATGACTTTACTAATCCCTGATCAATTAATGGAAAATGAAATTTAAATGATAATGAAAACCCCTGAGAGAAAAGAAATTAAGTCTTCTTCTCTCGGGTGACAGAAAGCTAAACAATAAGGTCTTCCCTGGGCTGTGAGCAGCCTCCCGCCTCCTTCCCTGGGCATCCCCTCGCTCAGAAAGTTGGCTGGTCCGAGGCCCCACGCTCTAGTCTCAATGACAGGCGAGCACCGCGTCGGCCTGGCCCCGCTTGCTACAACCTTGCTCTCCTCCCGAAGACCCCTACGGATGGAGAGGAGCCAGCAGACCTCGCAGCCAGCTCCGACTGGAGTGGAGCCTGCCGGCAGGGCACGCAAAACACCCAGAATTGGGGGTCCCCCTGAGACCTGGACCCTGACTCACCTAATAGGACCACTCTCTTAACTAGGCTCAGGAACTGGATCAATATTTAGCGGCGCCTGAGGTAATAAGGCCTCGGACACAGAATTCAGTGACCGAGAACGCTGGTCTCACCTTCGCTAACCGACTGACGCTCACTCGTCCCCAGTGATCTCTTAACCACCAAACCTAATGGCCTTTTCCTGGTCCTCCTACTTGCTGACCTCGTTGCAACCTCTCCTGCATACTTGTGAGTCTCAGGGTTCTCCTCCTACCTCGCTGACCACTCCTTCTTGGTCTCCTTTGCTGGTTCTTCTGCCTGATCTTTCCACTAACACTGGAGTGTTCCTGTGCTCGGTCTTGGCTCCTGTCCTCTTCTCCCACGTGGCTTTACTCAGCCTGCCTGTGGCCTACAACCAGGCTCAGGCTCTCTCCTGAGCTGCAGTCCTGAATCCCCACATGCCTCTTGGAGGCGCCTACCTGAATGCCCTGTTAGATTTCAGACTTGACAGTCCAGCACTTACCAAGGTGGCTTTCTTCCCTCTTCCCACCTTGACTACTACTTTTCAAGACCACAGCCTCCTTGTTTATCATCCTCAATTCCTCTCTCTTCACAAGCCAAATACTTCCAATCAATGGATGGATCTGGTCCTGCTTGCCTCCCCATCACCTTCTCTCCATCACCAAGTCACCACTATCCTCCCCTGTCACCCCATGCTTCACATCTCCACAGCCCAGTCCAGGCTCCATTCAGATGCCAACTTGATGTTTCTAAAGGACAGGGGCCTGACCACATCGCACACACCTCCACTCAGTAAATTCCAGGGGCTTCCTTTCACCTCCAGGACCCAATACAAAAAGATGGTATTGAAAGCTCTTCCTAAACTAAGCTGTCTGGCTTTCCAGGCCTACTAGGCTCCCCTTTTGGCAGGTCTTCAGACCCTCTCCTCCAGGCCACCCCCAGGCTCTTGGCTTTGGCACTTGGAAGGCTCTCTCTTCTCACCTCCTACTATTGGTTTCCTACTTCTTTCCCTCCCAGCTCCCTCCCTCTCCCCCTCTGAGAGGAATTCCCACTTACACTGTATGTGATTCTATTACGTAGCCTGTGGTGTCTCTTATTCAATTTTGAGCTCCTTGAGGGTATGGACTGGAATAGCAATAATCAGACTGACTATGTACCAGGCACTTTATGCACATTCTCTCATTTGATCCCCAACACAGTTTAAGGAAACTGAGGCAGAAGTTAGCTAGTAAATGTCTAAGGCTAGATTTGAACTCAGGGTCCCTACCTGCAGACACAGCTCTGTGCCCACCCTTTGCTTTTCTTTGCATTTGAAGACCCTGTGCTTGGCACAGAGTAGTCACTCAATTGATGTTGGGTGACTGGTTGCCCGCCTACTGCCTGATCAACAGTTGGGTCGGGGTGTGTCAGAACCAGTCCCCTCCTCTCAAGGCACTTGCAGACTCTTGGGTTGGGACCCCCCCCACACACAAAGTCTAAACATGATGAATGCAAGTGGGGGAAGGGGCACTGAGAGCCCAGGGGTCCAGGGAAGGCATTATGGAAGAGGGATTGTGAGCTTAAGGCATGAGACCCAGTCTCTGCAAAGGTAGTGAGTTGGGAGATGGAGGGTCATGGGTGAAAAATGGCAAGTTAGTCTGGGCTAAAAGGACTGCCAAGGAGAGGCTGGAAAAGTAGCTAGACCACAACTCCCCAGGGAGCCTTGACATGCTCAACAGAGGGGGAATTGGGAGTCGGTGCAGGTGACTGAGCAGAATAGTTTCTTGGCCAGGCCTTTGCATTAGGAAGAACACTTTAGCAGCAAAGTGGAGGATGGATTAGAGAGAGGAGAGACTTGGGCAGCCCCATGACCCTGGGCCAAGCACTGCAGCTCAGGCTGCCTCAGTTTCCCCATCCATAAAATCGAGGTAATAACAGGGGTGTTGTGAGGATGCAATGAGATGATAATTGTGAAGTTCCTGGAACATAATGGGTCCATATGTACGAGCACTATTATAAATACTGTTGAAGGAGTGAGTGGATCAGCAAGCTGAGGTGATGGGGTCTCATCCAGGGCAGCTGTGGGAGCTTTCTCTCTTTTCATCACTTTGACATCTCCACCTTCTGGCCTCCCTGACTTCCCTCGAGTTCCAACCCAAATTCCACCTTCTCCAGGAAGCCTTCTGGGACTGCCCTTCATGCCAGAGCTGCTGCCCTTCAATTTGTCCTGTCCGATTGGGTCCCATCTGATGTATTTAAGAGTACTTTGCTTGTGATTTCTCCCCATGTTAGACCTGGAGCTCCTGGAGGTCAAGGACTGCCTTTTACCTTTCTTTGTATCCTCTGTACCTAACCCAGTGAGTGGCACATAGTAGGTGCTTAACTGATGCTTAGTAACTGACCAAGTGTCAGTCTTTGCCTTATCTCTTCTCAGGGTACCCACATCTCCCATAGCTGAGATCACTTTGCTCCTGCATTATGTTGAGGACAAAGTGATCGTAACCCTGAGGGTCTGTGAAACTCTCAGAGCTGGTCAGGCTGCATTCCTTGGTGGCGTAGCCCAGTGGTTGATGCTAGACTAGCCTCTGGCCTGGCCACAGTTGGATTCTTTTACTGATCATATGCATTTTCCCAGAGAGATTTTCTGCCTTCAATATTTTTCATTTCCCCCACAGACTGCAAACTTGCCCTAAATGACAAGATTAAACCATTGAGATTGTGAAATACTTAAGATTTTCAAAGTTACATCTGAAGCCCTGCTCATGATGTGCCAGATTAAGATGGAATCCCATCCCCTCTCCTTCCTATCTAGGACATTTCTGAGCTCACCTGAGTCCTAGCCTCCTCTGGGCCCCTCCTCCTTCTGCTGCTTTGGGGGCCTGGACATCTGGCCGATGGGGGAGGGACAGAGTCTCCCCGTGGTCCCATAGAAGGCCCCCTTGCTCCCGTGATGTGTTCACTGAACTGTGGGAGGCATGGAAGCTTCTCAAGTGTAGATATTTGTGCTCCAAAATGCCCAGTGTCTCCTGGCAACAAACCTCAGGAGGGTTCCTTGACTCTTTACCCAAGATCGGGTGTTTTTCAAAACAGTCGAAACTAAGCCGACAGACAAGATGGGGCACAGTGCTGTTGTGGTCTTGTGGGATACCCAGCTGATGACCTAGTATCAGGGAAGGAAAAAGGGGGTGCCATCTGCTTCTGACACAGTAAGGACACCCACAGCACCCCTCTCTGCTGCTAAGGAGCACAAGCCCCTTACATGGCACCAGTGAGGCATCCTGGACATCCCCTGCTCAGCTCATGGACAGAGCAACCTCAGTGGTGTGGACTGCGACCAGCAGTGGCTAGCATCCTCCCAGACTAGGCCTCTGCCCTTAGCTGGTCAGATCAGTTTAGTTCAATGAGATGGTGGAACAGGGCAGTGTCTGGACATTTCTAGGGGCCTTCAAGGCCTGTCATGTTTCTGCTGTATCTGAGAACATAGCAAGGTTGTTCTCACTCCACAAGCATTCCAGGGACTTGCACACCAGTTGGGCATTTCTAACTGGGCCTGGAGGCCAGGAGATGTAACCTTGAAAGGGCATCTTGAGGAAAGGTAGTCAAAGTCCAGGATGGACATTGGAGGGGGAAAGCTTTGATGCAGGAAGCATTTTGGGCACAGGAAAAGCACTCTTTTCCTCTCTTTCTCCTCCTGCTCCCCTTCCCCCTAGCCTGCTGATCTCCCTTCCAGAGAACAGGGCTTTGGGAATTTTCCCCTTAAAATGCCTCCTATTTCAGACTCTTTGGGCAGGCCTGGAGGGTGGCGTCTTGAAGGCCAGAGAGCAAGTTAGGAATTCAGACCCTGTCCCAGACACAGCAGCCCACTGCACACTTGCCCAGGGGCTGACTCAGCCTCCAAGGCTCTCAAAGCAGAGGTAGAAATGAATGTTTCCTTTCCTTTTTGTGAGGTGAGGGGCTTCTGGCTTTCCTTACGGACAGATAAAGAAGGCTCCCTCAGAAAAGGACTATACCCAACAGCCAGGGCAGAACCCCTGAGCAGCTGGCCTTCCCAAATGCCATCTGGTCTTTCTGCCAACCAACAAATGCGCATGGGAGGACGACTGAACCAACAGGACGGAGGGGAGACAGACAGAGAGACAAAGGGAGAGAGAATGATGGGAGAGGCTGCAGCTTCCGAGTCCCTTAACACCATTTCTGTAGCACCCAAAGGGAGATGGAGGCCCAGAACAGGTGCCTCTGAGACCTCTGGTCCTGACGAGTGTCCTCTGCTTCTGTTACCTGTTGAGGTTGGCCATTTCCCTTCTGGGAAAGCTGCCTCCTTGCTAGGAAAGTGGAGCCTCAGCCCACCTCCAGGGCAAAGAGAACAAGGAGAATGACTCTTCCACACATCAGCTACCCCCTTCTCCCTCCCTGCCCCCCATCACACCCAGTCCCTTTTTCTCCAAGCTAAATAAGGTCCTCTGATGCCACGGACTCCAGGCCCTTCTCCATACCTATAGCACCCCTCTGAATATCTTCCCTAAAACGCGGCCCCCCCAACCCCAGGACTGAGTCCAAGCCTCTAAAGGAACAAGATGGGGCAAGGGCCCAGGACAGAGAGACCCCTGCATTGGTGCCATCAGCCTTCCTGACTGCTCACAAAGCACTATTGAGCCCTCAATCTGCCAGTGTGAGACATGAGGGAGAAAACTGATCCTTTGCCCGGTGAGCCCTCATCTGGACTCCCTGAGTTAAGAAGGACATTGCCAAAGTAGCAAGGGGCCAGAGGAAGGGGGCCTACGGCCTAGAGTGTGTCATGAAGGATGGCGGTGGGGGGGGATCTCAGGGGTGGCAGCCACCTTGGAGCATCTGCAGACCTGAATAGGGCCCTGGAGGGCAGAAGCAGGAGCAGGGGGGAAGGCCAGGGGACACAGGCCAGAGGTTGGACCTTCCTAGCCCTTGGAGCTTTCCTAAGAGGAATGGGCTACCTCATGGTGCTCAGCTTTCCTTCTTGGAGCTCTCCAAGAGGGTCGGATAAGTCTGTATAGTGTCTGCTTCTCTGGGTCCTTCTTTTACCAGGCAGAAAGGAAGCCTCTTGAGGGCAGGGAATGCCTCTCTCTTGGATTTGAATCCCCAGGACAGAGCCCAGCTCCAGGCACATAGTAGGTTCTTTACACAGCCATGCTGCTGGATTTCAGAGGAGCACTTAAGAACACATTTCTTGATGGAAAAGTGTCTTCCCCCAATTCAGGTCAGTTCCATTGCCCACCTCTTGGACCCTCACAAGGGGATGTGGACAACCCAGGCTATGGTGTCCCCTGGGATGGCAGACACAGCAGGGAGGGACTTGAGGAGGGTCAGGCAGCCCAGCCTATAGTGTCCCCGCTGGCACAGATGCAGCAGGGAGGGGGATTTCAGGGACCCAAGCCGCCCTCGGGGACTTTCTGCTCTCGGCTGCTTCCTAAGCGCACTCTGGAACCCACATAAAAGGTTGTCTTCTCTCCAGATTTCTGTTTCCCGCTGACGCTTTCCTTATTTGCATGGGAGAAGCCTCCTTAATCCAGGAGGCGCCAAAGAGAAAGAAGTTAATTATCTCTATCAAAGAATGTATCCTATTAAACAGGCTTTGACTGGCGTTGGCCCTGTAAATCTGGTTAATGGGCTGGGGGCTGCTCTGCCCAGGGGTCTATCATCAGCTGCCTTGAGCCCAAGTCTGGGCTTCCTTCAGCCCCAGGCTTGCTTCAGGCATTGCTGGCCAGCCACCTGGCCTGAGGTAGAGTGGGCTGCTCCATGTGGCAGTCCAGCATGGGATGTCCAGGGGCGCTTCCTAGACCCTGCCCTCCCTGAATGCTGCCCAAGATCTGGTTAGTGGCCACTCTGTGTGGCTCACAGACCCTCACACCCACTGGCCTCCATTTCCCTGTTTGGTGAATGTAAGGATGGTGGAGGGGAAGGAAATACTCTATTCCATTTCTTTAGACATCAGAGTGAAAAATCCTGGTGTGAAAAAGATGAGCCTTTGCTTCATAGAAAAGTCCTGAGCTTTCCCCCAAGTCCATCCAGCCTGCCCTCCTCTCCTCTTCCTTTGACCAAGTCTGAATGCAGTCAACCATCTCTCAGCAGGGGCTAATGTGCTCAAGAGATAGTCACCAAGGGACCTGCCACAGGGATCTTTTTCTCCAGCCATTGGATATCATGAATCTGGAAGGGAGTCTGTCTCCACACGATCCATTTCATGCTTAAGTCACAGTTGTGTCCGTGATATCACTGGTTTTCTTCAGAAATGGAGGATGAACCACAACAGAGGTTGTCCATCTAACTGCATCTCCTAGCCTGGCCAATGGGCACCGTTCATCCACTTGACTCTTCTGAATCCTCATGGATCACAGAGAAGGCCCTTTGATGCTCTGGGGCTGGAGGATCATCCATAAGAAATTCCTTCTTGGCTGTGCGATGGCTGGCCCCTCAGGGAGCAGATGTGAGTAATCACAGAGCTCTGGAATATGCATTGTCTGTTTCATGTTTCATGGGTTCTTGATTCTACAGCATGGTTGAGATTTTGCTGGTGGGGTGGGGAAAGGGCATCTTGTGGGACTCTACAGATGGGGTCTGCATGTCCCTTCATTCTTCACCACGGAGGCCCTCAAAGCACAGGGAGAGATTTGGTGGCAATGGGAAAGGAGAACTCTAGGCTAGTAACCAGTGGTGTTCTCTCAGAAGCTTTGTGGAGGATAATGGTGAAGCCTAGGGTTTTTGACATGGAGTCCCCTAGCCTCCTTCAGACACTGTTGCAGAATTATGAAAGAGTCACGGAAAGAATGTCATCCAAGAGATGTGGGACTGGAAATGATGAAGGCCAGTCACATGGTAAGAGTAGGATGTTGGGAAGATGAGCAGCAGTGGTGGGCTCTGGAAATCTATACAATGCTGACAGGAGGATAGCAAGACCCCTCAAGCCCCCTCCCAGGCATGTATCCTAAGGAAGACAAAGCTGGGAAAGATCTGAATTTAGAAAGGGGCCTTGGGGACCTGAGGAAGGTGGTTTTAGGATAAACAAAAGGTGCCCTACATTACAGGTCCTGGGGGACCCTCTTAGTCTTGGAGTCAGGGAGACTGAGCCTGGCCCTGGTCCATCCTGCACAGTCCCAGGCTTGCCTGTGTCATCTCCAAGCCTAAGAAGCTCCAGGGTCTTCCTATTGCTTCTGAGACATCAGACTAAAACATATGATTATATTTGTATATAAAATTATATCTCATTGTGTCATATGATCCACTCTGTTTGGCATTCAAAGCCCTTTGCCCTGAGACCCCCTGACCAGCCTCACTGCATAGCATTTCCCTAAACCTCTTAAAATTCCCAGCTCTCCCAGGGACTCAGATAAGTGTTATCTCCCTCCAGAGGCCTTTCCTGACCTCCACCCTCACCCCACTGGTATTGTGTACCTGCTGTATACAGCTAGGTGACATAGTAGAGAGAGAGCTTGGCCTGGAATCAGGGAGAGGAGTTCAAATCTAGCCTCAGACCTTGGGCAAATTCTTTAGACATAGTCCTTTAGACTCTGTCTCAGTTTCTTTAACTGTAAAAGAAGAGTGATAAGGGCACCTATCTCTGAGGGATGAGGAACATATGAGGTGACATTTGTATAGTGCTGAATTTAGAAGCCAGTACACAGTAGGTGGTTTTCTTTCTCCCTCCCAGGGGAATGAAAGCTCTCTCAGGGCAGAGACCTGTTCTTTTTTGTCTTTTTATCTCCAGCGCTTATCATGGTGCCTGACACAGACAATACCCACTGAATGACTTCACCTAAATATTCGTGGTAGCAAAAAAAAAAATGGGGCCCATTAATTGGAGAAAAGCTGGACGAGTGTCATGGATTGTCATTGAACTCTAAGACTCGAGAGGATTCAGAGCGAAAGATGTTGGAGGTGGAACGAAGACAGTGTGGACAGTGGTCCCCTCAACACAAGTGAAGCCAGAGCAGGGCAACAGGGCCTGCCTGGGTCTGAGAGGAGGGAAGGGGGCATCCCACCGTCCATCCCTCCCCACTATGGACACAGTCTCCCAAGCGTCCAGGAAAGCTCATCTCGGCTCCTTAATGAGGTGACTCGACCAGAAGGGAAGGGAATTTCAGGAAGCTGGCCTCTCTCGGATGGGCACCACGATGTACAGACACATTCAGCACCTCATATCTGGAGGCCTCACAGATGGCCAGCGAGCCTGTGAGTGAGTGAGTGAGTGAGTGAGTGAGTGAGTGAGTGAGTGCTGGGGTTGGGCCAGGTAGCTCCGAGATCTTCCAGTAGAGACATTGGGGTCTGAAAGCATGAAGACTCAGTGGCTGTATCCCAGTAGCCAGAGGATAGGGCTTGGGGCCTGAGAAGGAAGGGGAGGAAGCAACAGAATCCGAGGAGTCTGGAGCTAACGTCAGGACTACATTCTTGTGGTTGATTTCAAAGTCAGTCAGAGTCTTCTCCCTGGGTGAGCTTAGGTGATCGGAGCCAAGAGAGGAAGGAATGTGGCAAGGGGGACAGGTGGTGTGTT
This sequence comes from Bettongia penicillata ogilbyi, assembly GCA_023548195.1. Lineage (NCBI taxonomy): Eukaryota > Metazoa > Chordata > Mammalia > Diprotodontia > Potoroidae > Bettongia > Bettongia penicillata. The sequence continues at coordinate 1,028,191 of JAJHZJ010000095.1, read as the reverse complement.
GGCTGGGAGGGCTGTGAGTGGGGTTGGAAGAAAAGGAGCTAAGAGGTCACAGGAAGAAAACCCAAGGATTGAAGTGGCTGTGGGATCGGTCTCAGGAAAGGCTGGACAGGGCTGGACAGGGCTGGACATAGCAGGAGCCTTGGCTCTCCTGCCAGGGTCACCAGCAGTGAAGCCACCCAGTTTCTGGTGTTCAGCCTGGGGTGGGGGGGGGAAGGACAGGGGTCAGTGTCACATCACTGGGAACTATTCAGCCTGCTCTGAAGATTCTTTCCTTGGGAACCCAGTTTCTTCAAGAATTTACTACATGGGTCATTGAAGACCTTCCATTGGGGAGCAGCTATGCTTACCTTGGGGTCTGCTGCAGACTCATCTCAGGAGACGAGCCCCAAAGAGAGAGATCCCTGAGGTTGGTATGGTCAGGAAGGCTCCCTGGAGAAGGCGGGAGGGAATTGGAAAGGTCAGGGAGCCAAGCGTGAAGGGTCAGTGGTCCTAGGCAGATAAGGAAGTGGGAGCTCCGAGGGTCACACTCATCACAGTCTCACCTCACGTGGACAAAAGAATGGTTCAACAAAACAAATGGCCAAAAGTTCTCATGAGAAAATGAAGATTCCCCCCCAAGTCAAGCACCGATAGCATTTTTAAAAATCAAAGACCAAGTGGAGTGGGGGTGGGGGTGTGTGTGTGGGGGGGGATGGAGCGCCAGCACCAAGGCATGCCAAAACCATCCTAGGAGCCACACAGGAAGAACAATGACTTGAAGTACAGACCCCTGGGGAATTAGAGGAAGAATGGGAGGCAGCCCAAAAATTCCTAGGTGGAATTAAGGGATAAAAATGTGCGTATGGGGGTGGGGTGGAGAATTAGACAGAGTCCTAACCACGTGGTCTGAGGTCCCTTCCCCTCTCCCTCGATGATCTCAGGAGCCTAGGAGGGGAATCAGGGAAGAAATCATGAGGGGAGGGAAGGGGAAGGGAGGAGAGGGGAGGGAGGGGGAGAGACTGACAAAACTCTATCCAATGGAGACACCCAGAGAGCAGGGTCCTAGTCAAGGGCTCCGAAAGCAAACCAAGAGAAAACAACTGGGAAGTGGTGCAGGGGAGAAAGACCGGAGCAAACACGCAGAGAAAACCTCAGGTTTTGGGGGTTCTGGGATGGATTGAGGCAGAAAGGGAAGGAAAATATCACTTCTCAGTGTCTTCATATCTTCCCCTAACAAGCAGAATGACCTGAGCCAGAACTTACATTTATATAAAATTAAACTACATGGATTTTAATCACAGAGCCACTTCGCCAATCTGAAGAATGCTTTTTAAAGATTACAAAAGAGGGTCATTGAAAAGTCCAGGGCTCCCAAAGGATTCCCAAAGGACACTGGACTTCAAACACCCTGAGCCTTGGTGTTACTGAGGTCCTGGCAGCGTCTCCACTCTTCACAGCTACTTTCCCTGGGGACTAGTTCAACACTTGCCTTCTTTCATGTCTGCAGATGCCCTGAGTGCCCCACCTCATGGAAGGGAGGGAGATAGCCTGATGTGCACTCCCTCTGCTTTCTCTCTCCCTTTCCCCCCAGTTCTGAGCACAAAAAGCTGTCTTCTTGTTCATTCATTCATTCATTAACTCAACAAGCTTTGATTAAACACTTTGAGGTACTCTCACCAGGTTTTGGGGATACAAAGATAAAAAATGAAAGTGATCCCTGCCTTTGTCAACACTTGGGAAACAATGTGTATGTAGACAATTGGATGCCACACTTAAGAGTATATTTGTATGCCCATGTACAATATATAAATATACATACTGGGGGAGGGTACCAGCACCTGGAGGGCCCACAACTAACTTCCTACAGAAAATGGTGCATGAGCTGATCCAGGAAGGAAGCCAAGGTGAAGAGAAGGAAGGCCTAGGTGTGGGAGATGGTGAGAAGGGCAATTTGTCCCAACATAGGGAGCAGAAGCATGTGACAGAGTGGGGCTGGATGATCCCTAACAGGGGCAAAATAGTGACTGGGATGGAGTTGAAGAGGACAGGAGAGGAGTAGGGAGGGGGGCACTTATCTCTCTCTCCTAGGATCTGTGATGGAGAAAGAGATGACCGCTGGGCATTGGTTGACATGCTCTGGATCAAAGGGAAAGCAGATTTCAAAGGGTTCAGGGCCTGTGGCACAAGTATCTGGTGAACAAAGAGGATGAAGATGAAGATGGTGATGGTGATGAAGAAAATTAAGATGAGGAAGATGATGATGAAGAAGAGAAAACAGAGTATGAGGAAGACTGGTTCTTTCTGTCTCTCCTGGGCTGGATGTACAGGCATCTGCTCACAAAGCCAGAGGCTCATGCTGGGAGCTTGAACTTCCTCTGTTTCCAGGCTGGAAAGCCTTGGCCCTCTCTAGGCAAGTCAACAGTCCTGCTCCCTGGGGCTAATCATAGTAATGTCTAACGTCAATCACCAGTCTGATTGGTGACTGACCCACTCACGGCAGCTCAGAGATCCACCAGCCTTAGCCTCCCAGGGAGCTGGGATTATAGGCATGTCTGGTACCATGACCAGCAGTGGGCTACAACTTGACATGTGAAGTAATTTCTCTCAAAAGTGAAGTGCCGATGAAATAAATGGATATTGTGTCAATGAATGCAGAAGATGAACTGTGTGAAGGGACCAATAAGGACACACAGGGAACTGTCCACCAAACCCACCCAGCCAAGGGAAGCAAGGACAGACACAGAGGATGAGAATCAGAGAGTGGTCCAGTGCTGGGAGAAATAAGACTCAGAAGGAGCTTGGTGAGGGGAGAAAAGGACTTAGGCTTAGTTGGGGTTGAGGTTGATTTGGGGGAAAGAGGAGGCTAAAGAGACTGGAACCTTCAGTTAGGATGGATGGGACAGTGGTAACTCCCAACAGAGGACACATACAACCTCTCTATTCTGACCTACTTCTGCTTCCTCTGCCAAGAAGAAGGATGTCTGTATAGACAGTGACAGGATAAATGAGATTCACAGGGAGCTGGTGCCTGTGATAAGGAGGGAGTGAGGGAGCACCTGGTTGGCCCGGAGGAGTCAAAATGACTTAGACTAGATGAACAATACCCTTGAATACAGATGTAATTGGCAGCTGTGGTCAATAAGTTGCTGTCAGTAATATTTGTAAGATAGGAGAGGTTTCAAAAGACTGGAGAAGGGAAACTAAATTGGAAGAAATCAGAGCCTACAAACTCTAAGCCACAAACTTGACTTTGACCCCTGGGAAAATTCTAGAATGCTCATTAAAGGGGTGATTAGTGAATATTTAGGAAGGGAAGTAGAGATTATAAAGAGATTACAAAGAGTCTTCAGGTTGTTATCAAGAATTAGTGAGGCTATCAAGGCTCTCTATAGTCACAGGGGAAAAAATGCTCTAAATAACTAGAGAAATGTGAATTAAAACAACTCTGAGGTACCACCTCACGCCTATTAGATTGGCTACTATGACACAAAAAGGAAAGGATGTTGGAGAGGATGTGGGAAAACTGGGACAGTAATGCAATGTTGGTGGAGTTGTGAACTGATCCAACCATTTTGGAGAGCAATTTGGAACTACACCCAAAGGGCTGCCAAACTGTTCATACCCTTTGATCCAGCAACATCACTACTAGGTCTATATCCCAAAGACATCCCTTGTAAAAGGGAAAAAGACTTATTGGTATAAAAATATTTATTTCAACTCTTTCTTTGTAGTAGCTAAGAAGTGGAAATTGAGGGGATGTGCATCAATTGGGGAATGATTGAACAAGTTATGGTCTGTGATTGTACTGGAATTCTACTGTGCTATAAGAAATGAAAAGCAGGATGATTTCATAAAAACCTGGAAAGACTTCCATGAACTGATGTTGAGTGAAGTGAGCAGAACCAGGAGAACATTGTACACAGAAAAAGCATTGTTGTGCAATAATTAATTATGACAGACTTAGCTGTTCTCAGCAATACAATGATTCAAGACAATCCCAAAGGACTCAAGATGAAAAATGCTATCCACCTCCAGAAAAAGAACTGATATTGCTTGAATACAGACTGGAGCATCTTATTTTTCACTTTCTTTCATTTTTACTTTTGAGTCTTCTTATACAAAATGACTAGTAGGGAAATGCTTTGCATAATTGCACATGTATAACCTAGATCTGGTGGCTTATTGTCTCAGGGAGAGGGAAGAAGAGAGGGGGAGGGAAGGAGGCATAGAATTTGGAACTCAAACTTTAAATAAAAATGTTTTTTTAAAAGAATGAATCAGGTTTACTTCCTTTTCTGACTGAGTTACTAAAATGGTAAGTCAAGGGATTGCTTACATATGGTTTATCTGGGATTTAGCAAAGAATCCTGGGAACAGGACTGAGAGGTGTGGACTCAGACATGCCCTAGTTGTGTGACATGGGCTGGTCACTTTCACTCTGTTTCCTGGTCTATTAAATGGGGGTGATACTAGTGGTACCACCTTCCTCGCAGAGTTATTGAGAAGCTAAGCGGCATATGTGAGAGAAGAGCTGTCTTAGAGCCAGGAAAACCTGGGTTCAAGCATCACCTCTCAGTCATCCCTCCTGATGCTAAAAGTCTCAGAGAAGATGCTGACCACACTGGAGATGGGAGTTCCCAATGGGGGAGCTCCCTATAGCAAGGAAATCCTAGGTTTTGATCTTCCCCTCCTCCCTGATTATCAGGATTATTCCAAATCAGCTGTTCTCTCATTTAGCCCATTAGTTCACAAGAGCAGTATGGGAGACTCTGTGGCAGAACTAGTTAAAATGTCAGTCGGTGACCTTGGCAGAACCTCTCAGAGCACAAGAGACATGACCTCTCTTCTAAAAAGCCAGGTTGACTCTTTGGCATCCCCTCTTCCTTTTCTGGATCAAAGTCAAGAGCTCTCCCTTTAACGATGCCTTCTCAAGTTTTCCCCAAGAATAAAAGTTGACATCACTGGTCTAGAGTCTGCATATTTAGTTTTTGTCCTTCTTTGGCACATTGGGACAATGTCTGTGTATCTCTCCTTTTCTCCACAATCTCCCAGATCTCCCTGATGTCAATAACATCTGCCAGTCCTTTGGGTACCAAACATATAGGTCATCTGGGCCAAGTGATCTAACTCATGGTACTCATTATATTTTCCTCAAAATTCATTTTTCCTCCAAAATTGTTTCTCTGTCAAGGGCAGGTTTGACTCTAGTACTATTAAGTACTTATTATGGGCCAGGAAGTAAGTTCAGTGCTGGTAACAACAGTCCCTTCCCTCAAAGAGTTTTCCTCTGAGTTCTAGCTCACCAGACACTTTTTTTTGTAGGGTCCTCCATGCTTTTGATAGATCCTCTATGTGAACTGGCTTCCACCGTCTCCTTCAGCTCTCCTGAGTCCCTCCTCTCTTCATGCACCCACCCACTCCTCCTGTCTTTTAATCACCAAATTGGGTTGATAAGCTCCCAGTGCATCTTCATTGTTCTCTGCAGACAATTTCCTCCTTTTCATTTAATAGGAATTATTTCTTTGTGCTATCAGAATTTCATTAAGAATGTTACAATTATTCCTGTGCTGACTTTCCCTGTAAAACTTGGTTTATGTATTGCTTCCTCCCTTGTCTCTGAATCTTTCACAGATCTGCAGGATGTTGGACCATGCACACCATTCTTTGCTGTCTCTTTCCTAAATTCTAAGGTGAAGAGCTTGGCCCCCATCAAGGAACTCATTGTTTTTGGCAGGCAGCCAATTCCTCCTGGCTATTGAGAAACTGATGCACAATCAAATTTCCACCTTTACCCCATTCTAACCCTAGCCCATTCTCATATGTTCTCTAAACTCAAGTTAAATTTCACCTGGACTTGGGTAGGTATTTGTGTGGGAGGGCATCACAGACTTCAAAGGAGGGTGCTGATCTGACTTCATCACCTTATGAATACCCCTGTCGGTCTAAAATGATAATCTAGTGGGGCTCAAGTCATGACATTAGAGAATCACCCCTGATTCCTCAGGATTCCTCTGATGCCTTAGGGGAGATGCAGCCCACACGTAAGACTGGGAGGTGGGGTGCATGCCCTTTGATCCAGAAATGTCTCTTCTAGGGCTGTATCCCAAGATATAAGAAATTGTAAAATGTGGAAAAGTCCCACATGTACAAAAATATTTATAGCAGCTCTTTTTGTGGTGACCTAGAAATTGAGGGAATGCCCATCAATTGCGGAATGACTGAACAAGTTATGATATACGAATGTAATGGAATGCTATTGTGCTATAAGAAATGACGAAGTCAGGTTTCAGAAAAACCTGGAAAGGCTTATAGAAACTTATGCTGAGTGAAGTGAGCAGAACCAGGAGAACATGGTACACAGTAACAGCCACAGTATGCCAGGACTATTTCTGACACACTTAGCCCTTCACAGCAATGCACGGACCTAAAACATTGCCAAAGGACTCAAGGCAAAATGCCATCCGCGTCCAGAGAAAGAACGCAGAATGAAGCAGACTATTTTCTCTTGTGTTATGTTTTGTTTTGGTTTTCTCATGGCTACTCCCATTCATTTTAATTCTTCCATGTAACATGACTAATGTGAAAATGTATTTAATAAGAATGTGTATGTGGAATTTATATTAGACTGTATGCTGTCTCAGGGAGGGAGTGGGGAGAGAAGGGGAGAAAATTGAAAGCTTATGGAAGTGATCATTGAAAACAATAAATTAAATAAATTTTAAAAAAAGTCTGGGGATGGGATAAGCATCCTCAGAGCTTATAGAGACTGTGCCTAGGCTAGTTCCTCCATCATCCAAAGGAAGGAATAATCAGGGAGTTCTACCCAGATGTTGTTGACCATTGGCAAAGGTCAGGTCCTCGATATTTCTGCAGTGACTAGGGGAGGTTCTGGTCTCCATTTTGAAGGCCTGTCCTAGCACTCAGCACCAGAGTTTCAAGAAAAGTCTATATAGGAGCAGAGGTCATCCTTCTAGTACCTTTCCCTATCTTCTTCCACTTCCTCTTTCTGTGCAGGTGAATATTCTGAAGGTACTTTACTTCCTACCCAGAGATGGCCCTAAGTCCAGCCCTCGGGAGTGGTGAGTGCCCAAGCCTCCATTTTGTGAGGCCCCCAATCATGCTTCTCTCTCTCTAACTTTTCTCTCCTGTCCTCTGTTTCCATCTTTCTTTTTCCCACTCTCCCTTTCTCCCTCTCTCTCCTTCCCTCCTTTACTCTTACTCCTCCTCCCTCCCCCTTTCCCTCTTCTTCTCCCCTACTCAATCCCCCTCCCTGTCTCTGCTATCCATCTATTTATCTGACTCTTAGAATTCCCGCCTCCCCTCCTTGAGTAGAGCTTATTGATATACAGTGGTATTCAACTCCTTCCCCATTCATTTCCAAAAGAAATATCCAGTTTCTTTGGAATGTGGCATACTTTTCTAGAGCCATATTAACAACAGCTACTACACAGAATTTCAGGTTTGCAAAGCTTCACAAATAGCATCTCATTTAATTTATCTAACCCTGGGAGGTAGGGCTTATTTTTACCCCCATTTTACAGATGAGGAAACTAAGGCACACCAAGGTTAGATAACTTGCCCAGGGTCACCCAACTAGAAAGTTATCTGAGGTCATATTTGAATTTAAGTTTTCCTGACTCCAGGCTCAACACTCTGAGGTCCCTTCCTATTATAATCATGGGTATCATCCCACTAAATCTCAGTGATAAACATGAAGTCAAATTTAACTCCTTGCATGAGTATCTCTAATTTTTCTTACTTACTACCCACATTGAGTACATTTTTATAAATGTGGTAATTATCCAATTTTACAGATGAGGAACATCTCAGAGAGAAGAACACAATACTAAGTGTTTACATTTGAACTTGAACCCAGAGCTCCAGGCTGCAAGATCAAGGTTCCTTATGGTAGTTATGGCAAGGCTCCCTCTCATATCAAAGTGTGCATGTCCCTGAGATGTAATTTTTTGAAGGCTTCCCTGTTATGCCTCCTTTACCACTTACTTGTCCCTAGGAAGGGGCTCACCCTGCCTATCCTTAGGTCCAGCTCTATCCCTAAGGACAGCCTGAGTCCACTGGAGCCATGATTCCAACTTGAGAATACCACCATAACCTCTCCAGGCTGCTCAAGGGCACACTATTTTCTGGGTGGACTGAGTCACCCATGTGGGCACCTCTCCCTCTGTTCAGCCATGCTTTAACTTAGAAATGGAAAATGGCAAGGATGGAAAGGGGGGAAGGTGGGAAGGAGGATGGGAGGGGCTGCCCACTTCCAGATCCTCTCTCATGGACCCCAGGTAAGCCTTGGAGTTCATGAGAAGGATGTGGCTGCAGCAGAGACCAGAGTGCTACTCACTCTGTCCTTCCCCTTTCTCAAGCCCTGCTGGAGGTGGAGTTCATCTGATGTCTCCATGAGTGCCCTCCTCGTCTCTCTTTGATGCCTCAGCCTGTCAGGGAGGGGACCCCAGGATCTGAAAGGCTGAAGCAGCAAAGATGAGCTCTGGCACATGTCTCACAGGAAGACACTTAAAAAAAAAAAGTTTTCACAAATAAAGTGATTCCTCATCTGTTGAAATACATTTGCCTTCAAAATGGTCTCCCGGTATTCTAAAAATATTGGATCATAATCCTTTCAGGCTTTAGATTTCCTAAAATCTCACTTTGCCTCTTTTCCAATGACTATATTGGGATACAGCTCCTGACTTTTTCTCCAATTTTTCTCATTCCTCTCCTCCCCAACAGAAAGAGATGGGGCCAGTGCTGTCCAGCAACCTTCCTTCCGTGTTCTTAAGACCTTGCTTAGAATAGAAGTGAAGGGAAAACCACACCGTGCCTAGCCTATTCAGCCCAGCTTCTGCTTTCACTGGGGTATCTGAGGTCTCCATCAAAGAAACTTTCTCATTGGAAAGAGCAATGGTGCTTTTTAATGACCCCCTGTTCGGGGAACTGAAGCACCATGTGGTAATCTGATGACCTTCCTAGGGCATATTTACAAGACAGAAGGGAGAACTTCCCAAGATTTGAAAACAGCTCCCCACTGCCTGTTTGGGGAGATCCCTGGGGGCACTCATGACCCCGTGGGAGGTGCCAGTTTTAAAGTGGAACTGGCAGAGGCACAAGTTATATTTTCTTAATCATCATCCATAAAGGCAAGGCATGCAGAAGAGAAAAGTAGTTGGGAAGTAACTGGCTAAGAAGCTGGTATCTAAGAGCAGAAGCTGGGACACCTAGAAGGTCTTAGGAGGCAAAAAGAAAAAAACCAACAAACAAGAAAGAAACTGATAGTAAAATGCCTTGCCTCAAGGATGTCTACATGAACGTGCAAAGTTTAAGCCACAAGCAAGAGGATCTGGAGGAGGAAAACTTGACCTCATGGCTATCACTGAGCCTTGGGTGCCATGGAGCACTTCATTCCCAAGGAGCAGGATCATGTCAGGAAATCCAGGACCCAGAGCATGGTGGGGAACATTTAGATGAAAGGTAGTAGAGGGAGAGACAGGAATTTTATCACTGGAGCATACTACAACCGATCTAGACAGAAGAAGATGAGAAATTTGGGCAATGGACCTCAAATCTGGCCAAGAGGCAAAATGTAGCAAAGATGGGTGACTTCAGTTATCCACACAGCTACTAGAAGGCACGTCTGTCTGTTCATCTCCCCCTCAGCCAGTTGTCTCTCTTTTCCGTTTCTCCCTTCCTCTGTGCAATGTTTCTGTCTTGTTTTTGTCTCTCCTCTGTCTCTGTCTCTTTGTCTCTGTTGTCTCTCCCTCCAAAAAGTAGGTCAGCTCATAACTTCTTTATATCCTCAGGGATATTGAATATGAAGAAGAAGAGACTTAGGGGAATATTTCAATTCAATAAACATTTATTAAGCTCCTACTGTGTGCCAGAGGTTGGGTCAATTTCTAGGGGTGTAAATAAGAAAAAGGAGTTTCTTCTCTCAAAGAGATCACAGTCTAATGGGGGAGGGGGGAACGATATACCAAAAGAGGCTGAAAGAGGGTGCCCAGCAAAGGGTAGCGCTGCTCTTAGAACAGGCAGTCACCCGGATGGTTCTGAGCCCTCTCTCAAAGGAGGTTTGGGGAAGAGTTTATTCCCTCGCTCTCCAGGTCTCCAGTCAGAGCGAGGAGTGAAATGAGATGCCGGAGAAGGTGCCCAGTCAGGGTGCAGGGCGGTGAGATCTGGGATGACGGAGGACAGTAGCGTGGAGGGCAGGATGTTGCTGTAATGGACACCAAGAGCCACAGAAGGAAGATGAAGGCAGAGGAAGTAAACTTGTTCCGTTTGGTCCGAGAGGGACAGGGCAGGGGAGTGCTGGTAAATGTTTAACAACTGGCTCTCCAGAAGGAAACAGAAATATATGCAGAACAGGATTTAACGTTTCATCGGCAATATTGACATCTCCATCACCTCCCTACGTCTGGACAATCAACAAAAGAATCTGTAGCTTTGCCGATCTAAACACGGTTTTCTCAGTCTGGTTCGAGCTGACTCCAGCACACTCCTGTGAGCGGCCGTGGTGCGTCGGGGCTGGATGTTATAAAGAACCCCTCCCCCCATGCGCTGCCTCAGGAAGGGGTCGTCTCCCTCCGCCTCCCCCCGTGGAGGTCTTCGTATTGAGGCTGAACAAAGCACTAGTGGGGACGATTGTGGTAGGGAGTCCCTCCAGGATATGGGATGGGCTTACTTGATCCCTGAGGGTCCATCTACCTCTCGCACTGGACCCTCTGTGAGCCAGAGCTCCCACTGTCCCAGTTTTACTGCTATGAATATGAAGGGGAGTCAGAGAACTTCAGGGACCTGCCCAGCGTCGCGAGCTAGACAAGTTGGAAGCTCCATTAGAGCCCGGGTGTTCCTGACTTCCAAACTGGAAACACAATACTATGGCAGTCCCCATCCCTAAAATTAGGTCAGTGATAAGTCCCCCTCACCCCCATTTTTAATGGCAGGCCCCATTTGGTTCGGGCTCCGTGGCTTCCGTGATACTCGCGATTGGGAATGGGATGACTCGACGCTGCCTCTTCTCCCCTTCCCCTTTTTGCCCGGCGCCCTCTCCACGTGCTGAGCCTTGCACCGACCGACAGGGAGGAAGCCCGTGGTGAGCTCACCATCCGGCTCTGCCTCGTCCCAGGCAGATCACTTTCTTTGTCTGGACTCAGTTTCCTTCTCTGTGAAACTGGAGTTTAAGTTTCCCAGTGTCCGCCCAGTCTCACGAGTCCGTCACCGAGCAGGAGTCGAGAATCAGAGCGGGAGAAAGTTAAGAAGGGAGGTGCTGGCTTTGGTCTAGGCTGGGTCTGACTGTGGTACACCACAGGGTGGGGCACAGGGTTCAAGACACAGGAGACCCTGAGGTCGATAATAATGAGTAAGACCTGAGGAGTTATTGGAATGATGGGATCAGGAAGGAGGACCGACGGAGCAAGCCAAGAGCTAGTGGGTCGTAGCAGCATCGAAGAACAAGACAGCCACTGAGGTCCTGTCCATGGTGGCCTCGTGAAGTGTGTGTGTGTGTGTGTGGGGGGGGAGCAGAATGCATTTATTAAGCACATACGGCTTTTCAGCAGAAGGTGTGACCTTTCCATTGAGATGTGAAAATTCTCCTTTGTGAGAAAAGACTGGAATACACTGAAAACAGCAGCTGAAGCCAGAGCAGAATTCTGCTCATTTGAACTGGCACAGGCAGGCATGGCCACACATGTGTCCCCAAACAGGGCAGCATCTCCTTGATCAAAGGGCAGGCCACAGTCTCCGTGCTCCTTCATGCTACTTCACTGCTGGGAATGAGGGAGCTGCAAGGTCGGGAGGGCCAGCAGGCAGTCACAGCAGGGAGCACTCCAGTGATCATCAAGGCCAGGGGTTCCCATCCTCATCCAGATGCCCCACGGCTGCAAGAGGATTCTCAAGGGGCCCCAACAATATTGGTAAAAAGGTATAACGTCCTACTGGCATCTGCTTATCTATTTTATTTCTTATTTACACGTGTGGTCAGCTCTAGATAGATTTCCTTTTATACTGAGCAGGGCATATGGGCAGCCTCAGTGAAACCCAGTGGGGTCTCAGAACTGAAAGAGGGTGGAAACCCTTGGTCTGGTCTAACCCACAACCGAACAAGACTTCCCATGTTGACATCCCTAATAAAGGGGATGTCTCTGATCTCTGTCCAAGGGACTCCAGTGAGAAATTGTTGGGAGGATCAATGAGATAATATTTATTAAGTGCTTGGGAGGGTGCCTGGCACGTAGTAGGTTTATTTCTCTCCTTTTCAGTCCCTAGGCATCCCCTCCCACTTTAGGATACCTCTCATTGATTCTCTTTGATCAGCTCCTCCCCCTAGACTTTCAGGACGCCATCTCTCCTGGCTCTCCTACCTAGCTGAGAGGTCAGCTTGCAGGACCTTCACTCAAGCTGAGTGGACCCAAGGGCTCAGTGCTGGGCCCTCTCCTCTTTTCTGTTTCAGTCAGTGATCTCATCAACTCTGATGGATTCAATCACCATTTCTCTACTGATGCTTCTCCATTCTATTTGCCCAGCCTCAACCTCTCTATTGTTGGAGATGTCCAATAGACATCTGAGGCTCAACATGGCCAGAACAGAAGTTATTCTCTGTCCTGCCAAACTCTTCTGAACTTCTTCATTCCTGTTGAGAATACCACCATAACATCCTCCAGGCTCGAAACCTAGAAGTCAGCCTGCACTCCTCACACCCCCCAGATCCAAGATGGTGCTATGGCCTAGTGACATCACATTTGTAGTACCTCCTGAATATGGCCCCTTCTGTCCTCTGACATGGTCCCCACCTTTGTACAGGCCCTCACTCCTGGCCTGTTGAAGTAGCTGCTGAGGGGGTCTGCCTGTTCAGGTCTCTCCCCACTTCAGTCCACCCTCCTTCAGCCACTAAAGTGATTTTCCTAAAACACAGGATTGACCATGTCCCTCCCTGCTCAAGAAGCCCTTTGTGACCTGCCCCCTCCTCCCTTTCCTGGTTCCTCACATCTCACTCTCCTCAACATCCTCCTGGACCCAGTGCCCTGCCCTCTGCTAGCTCTTTGGCTCTCCCCATACCTGGAGGTCCTCCCTGGCACCTTTTCCTGGAAGCCTTCCCATTCATGCTTAGTTCTAGGTCTCCCCTCCATCTACTGCCCCCCCCATTTATCCTGTCTAGAGAGTGTTTGTCTGGAGAATTTTACACATTCTTTCCCTTAGTCTGAGCTCCAGCTTTGGAGGGTTCACTTCTGCCTTTCTATCTCCAAGGCTTAGCTCAAGGTCTGACACTTAGTAGGGGCTTAATAAATATTTGTGGACTGACTGACACACTGTGAAGGGTATACTTTGCAATTAAGAGTCATGGAATGTGTCTTGTCCTGGGAAGAGCCCCTGTGGACACACAGGGACTCGTGATGGGCCTCCCACGTGGTGGGGTGCTACCAGGTAGAGCAGAGAGAGCTTCCACGTTCCCAGTTTACCTCAGCAGCACGCCACAGTTTCAACTGGAGAATTCTTACCTTGGTGCTCCACAGTTTGACTGTCCAGTCGAATGACGAGGTGACGAAGAGGTGGGAAAAGTCTATGGGACCCACAGCCATGTGGCAGTTGATTCCAGTCACTGGTCCTTGGTGTCCCTCAAACACTTCCCCAATGCCGGCCTTGCTGCAGGAAGAGCACAGGACACAAGCTCAGCAGATGTCTTTAAAACCCAGATTTCCCTTGCATCTCTCCCTCAAAGCTGACTGCTGCCCTGGAGGTCAAAACACCTGCTTCCTCTTCTGTATGCTGGGTAAAAATCTAGGGATGAAGTGTACCCAGAGAATGGCATAGGGAAGGAGCAGTACTGTTTCATGAAGGGGCTTGGAGCATGGAGGGAAGAAAAAAGGAAGGAAGAAAGGAAGGAAGGGAGGGTGGAAAGAAGAAAGGAGGAAGGAGGAAGGGAGGAAGAAGAAAACAGCAGCCTTTTCCTCTTAAAGAGAATGAGTTCATTTGGAAGCTGGCCAGGGGCTAATGAAATGCCACCTATTGAAAGAGCTCCAGGCACTCTGGCACTGATTCCAACATCTCCTCTGATGCCAGAGTGTCCCTGCAATCACGTGTAATTACAAGGAGTCTCAAAATGGTGCCAGGAATAAGATATTTCAGAAGTTCGTGTGCAGATGGCCCTGAACATGGCAGATCTGCCAGGCAGGGGAACATTCTCTTCCTATGTCACCATTCTAAGGAGGGTGCTGAACACCTGCCAGCACTCCTGGGCTAACAGCAGGTATCCAGGTCAGCATGGAGGCCACACCTGGGTGTGCCAGGACCTGAGAACGGAGGCTCAGCTGAGTCTCACTTCTGTGCGGTTTAATGAACATGAGGAATTGATCTCAGAAGTGACCCTGGAGAAACAAGCCTTCCTCCTCCCAGGCCTTAAAAGATTTATAGGAAACAGGATCAGGAGCTCATTTAATTTATGGAGGGGGATTTGCACCTTCCCCAATGTAGGTGAGAAGGAGCCATGCCAAGGGCCTCCAAAGGGGCTCACATGGAAAGAAGGACAAACTGGAATCCCTCCCCTGGCATTCCCATATTCACCAGGGCTGAGAAGGCTGCCTGTGGGGGAGGGAGGAGCTGGGATGAGTTAGACCAGGGCCTGGCTGGGGCCCCTCTTCACCCCCCTCCACGCCCCACTCTTCTACTCCCTTCCTCCCTCATTTTTTTCACTCTATTTTCCTCACTTCCACCACAGATTTAGTAAATGTTCTGGAAAAATAAACAAGAGAATACATTCTTTAGGAGAATCTTCTTTGTTCAAAGCCCAGATTAGCTTGAGACTGGAGAAAACCATTCTGTGGTCCATTCATGGGCATTCTGGGTCCCAGTGACTGGCTCAGCTTTCATGAGCCTTGGGGAAAAGCCAAGGGGTCGGCCCAGTAGCACTTTTGTGGGACATTTGTGCAGACTCAGTCCAGATTTCTCTAAGATGACAATGGAGCAAATCACACCTGATGCTGTAGACTGGGGGCCAGTGCAGAGAGTTAAGGGTCTGGAGTCAGGAAGCCCTGATTTGCTGTGGGACTCTGGGCAAGCCCCTTCTCCTCAGCCTGCCTCATTTTCCTCTCAGGAACGTGGGAATGATAGTAACACCCATCTCCCAAGGTTGTTGTGAACATTAAGTGAGATCCTATTTACAAAGTGCCCAGTTAGCACAGTGCTAGCACACAGAGCAGGGGTCCAGGGTGCTGGACCCCTTCAGTCTTCCTCACCTACCTTCCCAGACATCTTCACAGACCTGGGACTTACCTGGTCCAAACCAGCCCAGGCACATGATGTCGTATTGGCCTTTGTTTGCCAGTCCAAGGAGGATCTTGAGAGCCAAGTGACTCCCTAGTCCAGCTTCTTGGACTCCATTTTCCTTTTCTGAAATGCTACAGAAAGACCTTCCAGAGCCCAAGTGCCAGCAGTTTGTCCTGCCTCAGAACACTCAATTATTGGAAATGAGCAACAAGTAGAAAGTTACCTTCCATGACGGCAGGCTGTGTAGACCGTCCCCTCCTCACTGCCTACCACGAAGTTGTTGACGTCTCCTGTTGGGAATGCCATGCCCGTCACAGCTACAGATTTCGATTTGTTGTACACCAGCTCCATACTCTCCTGCCAAGAGACAGTTATCACATCTCCTATTGTCCATGCCACTGGAGGGTCATTTGTCTTTTCACCCTGAGCAGCACCAAAGGTCTCACTTCCAGGAGGCCCACAGAATCTTGACTAGAAAGCTTACTGTAGCCTGGAAATCTGCTTTGAGACCACTGGGTCTGGCTCCCTTGCTACCCCATGCCAGAGGCCTCAGAGTACCCTGGAATATTGTTCCATGAGAACAGCATTGACAGCCTGGGTACAAGAGAGCCCATGTCCTGGCTCCCCCCAGGATGGCCAGGGAGACTAGACCTCTAAAGGAACTGAGGTGGGGAAAGGTGCTGGGGAGACAAGTCTCACTGGAGGTTGTAACAGGCAGGAGGGGCTCAGGTCAGACCTCATCCTCGAGGCCATCTAATGGCCAAGCAGGCACCCAACCTGTCCTGCTCTCCACCCTTCACTCCCCCAAGTTAAAGAAAACCATAGACTTGCCCTGGAACTCTCTTCTCAGCCATGCCCCCTTTTCCTGCTAAGGGAATCTTATTTTTCACAGACCCAGTGCCCTCTTTTCCCAGGGGGAAACTGAGGCCCAGAGAAGCCACCTGGCCAGTCAGTCAGACCATCGACCACAACACATGGAAAGTGTACTCACCAATTCTGCCACAAGAGGCTCTGTCCTGCTGCATGCAACCACCTGCTGCTCAAGCTTGTGTGTGTGTGTGTGTGTGTGTGTGTGTATGTGTGTGTGTGTGTGTGTGTTCTCAGGTGTTGGGAGGGACAGGAGAGGGCAAAGTCCCAGTGATCATCTGTGAGGCTGGACTGCCCTAACAAGTAAGGGGACCCTTATTTCATCCTCTCTCCAAGAAGACTAATACATTACATTGCTAGATTAATGACCATTTACATTCTATTACCATTTACCATTACCATTGATACATTAGCAACCATCAGTACACTGCTGCAGGGAAGGAAGGTGATTTGGGGTCTTCAGGAGTTGGTTGGGGTGAGCTTTCCATCAGGCAGGTATGCATTCTGGGCTGTCTGTCTGTCTTCCTGCCCCGGGGTCACCCAGACTCAGCACACTCACCTGAGGTGTAGACAGCATGTCCAGGCTCCAGGAGCACAGTTTGCCATCGGTGGAGACAGTGATGAGGTTATGAGCATTCTGGGTGCCCACCACATTGACACAGTAGACGGGGTGCTGTGGGTGTAGACAGAAGGTGAGAGGCCTAAGGAGGATGCTCCTCATCTGGCTCCACCAGGGGCATGGGATAGTAGATGGTTCCCTAGGGAGGGCGCAAGCCTGACTCTTTGGAACCAGGTGATTTGGGCACTGCAGCAGGGCGCAGAAATCTAACAAGGGGCTGTCCTCACTAATGGTCCTTCAGCAAAGTCAGAAAAGACCCAACAAGAGTTAAGTTGAGCATCTTGTTAGAGCGGTAAGTTAAAACCGTGCTAACCCTAAACCTAAATGCACTCCAGGGTCCTAGTATCAGAGTCAGGGAAGGGACTTCAGGAGACATCCAGTCCAAGCTGCACCTCAAGGGAATCCCCTCTACCTAGCTATGACAGGTGCTTGTCCCATCTCTGCTAGGAGACCTCCCAGAAAGGGGGAAGGCTTTCCAGGGGGCAGGGTCTGAGATTCCTAAACCTCCAGTGATCCCTGCCTGCTCTTAAATGGACATTTGTAATTCACAGAAACATGTGGGACTTCTGGAGGTCAGCTCCTAAACAGGCCAATGCAGGGTGGGCACTGAAGGAACAACCTCTCAGACCTACAGCCTGAAGATGTCCCAGCCACCTCTCACCCAAACAGTGCCAGGCAGAAAGATTCCTGCTAAAACACCTTGGAAAAGTGGTCTGGTCTGAGGGAGCCTGAACTGGAGGAGAGGGTATCAACCCCAGCATCGGAGAGTGGGGATTTACTGCTCGTGTGACCTCAGCTTCCTCTGTGTACAATGGGGGCACTGGGGTCCCTTCCACCGCTAGCCCTAGTACAAAGTCACTCAACTGCTCTTTGATGACCTGTCTGGACAGGGAACTTACCACCTCTTGAGGCAGTCCCTAGCATATCTGAACAGCTCTCCTGGTAAGGAACTGTTTTCTGACATGGAGCCTAAGCTGTCCATTCATAACTGGGGTCTTTTGACCCAGGGGAGTCCCTCCTCCACAGAAAGAAGGAAGAGGGGAGCCCCCTGAATGCCCTCACTGGGCCACGCTGCCAAGAAGTCCTCTTTCCTCCCTCTCCCCTACAAGGAAGGGGTCATCCATCATTGCCTGGATGGGTAGGTCACCTCCTGTCTCAGACCAGTGTATCCAGGAAAGCCAAGGCACTATGGTATCTAAGTGGTTGGGAATAAAATGGGGATACCAATTTCCCCAGATTGCCCAAGCCTCCTTTCCCTGCTTGGGATCGAAGGCCCCCATCAGGTATCATTATTTTTGACTTGGGATTTGTCATTTCTCATTGCCCATCACCCTGATGTGGGCAAACTCCCCTGTTCCCTGATTTGATGCAATCAGGCCCCCTGGAAGCGGTTGCATTCCCAGGACGGCCCAGGAAGAGTCAGCCCCACAGATGAAACAAATCGGGCAGCCCTGTCCAGGAAATTGGAAACAATGGTGTACTTGTATTCCGGGGCATCATTTGGACATTACCGGGAGAGAGCATCATTTATCCTGAATGTCGAGAGAGCAGGAATTGAGAGAGACAGCCCCCTCCCCTGTAATTGCGACACACACCTGTCATTCTCCCCAGTAAATGTTTGAGCCCTTGTCCGATTACCAACAGCCTGAGACTCCAACTAAATTACGGGAAATGGTTTGGAGATGTTGACTTCTAACCCCGGGGATTATGTTGTCACTGTAGACTATGGATCGAACCTTCCCCTCACATTCCAGCAGACAGGAGCCCAGGCTTCCCCTGTTGGCCACGGAACAGTGCCAGGCTGGAACAGGGGCCCCCTCAGACTCTGGGTCATCTTTTTCCCAAGGGTCTTCAGGTGAACACAAATGTCTAGATGAAACTTGACCCACACCCATTGATTCCAGGTTCCTCTGGCCCTTGGGCCTATTTCTCCTACACCCCTTCCCTGATGTCCATGGGGTCAATATTGTCCCACCTTCCATCTGCCCTGGCCTGTGGAGATGCGCACTATTTTTACCCCTCAGGTCCCTGTGACCTGTGGCCTCCCGGAAGGCGCCCAGTCAGGCAGCCTCACCCACCGTGTGTGCAGCTGCAGACAAAGGTGTCCTCTGCACTGGTGTCCCGCGGTGACTGCGATTATCCCAGAGGACTATCTGGCCCGAGTAGGTGCCGCCCACCACCAGGTTGGGATGGAAGCGTGCCAAGCAGACAGACATCACTGAGGACTGTGGAAAACAGAGCAGAGAGAGGATGGGGTCCAGGTGCCAAGAGCCCAGGAATGGTAACCGTGATCATTATGTGATGGCCAGCATTTAGAGGGTGTCCTGAGGTTTGCAAAAGGCTCTAGGAAGATGAGCTCATTGGGTCCTTGGGGGTATCCCTCCTGGATTTGTTAAACGAGCGCATATTTGGAAGAAGCTTTGCAGACTGGAGAGCCCTGTGTGTGCCAGCTGCCATGAGTGTTATTGGCCCTATTTTACAGATGAGGAAACTGAAGAGGAGACACCCAGAGTCACCCAGCTAGATTCCCAGCTCAGATCTTCCTAACTCAGAGTCCAGCTGCTCAGAGGGATGCTTGGGAAATCATGCCATGTCCCACGGCAGGTGGGAGCCTGAGCACATTCTTTCTGAAGAGATGGGACTTGTCACAAACCCTGAGACTTCTCATCAGAGTCTGATGAGACCGCCACAGTCCTCTCCTCTTTAGCCTTTATTGGGCACCTACTATGTGCACGAAAGGGACTATTGGGAGTTGGCACTATAGAAACAAGGACACAATTGCCCCTTCCCTGAGGGAGCCTCCATTTCCCTGGGAACGAGCCTTGGAAGCAGAGGATGTCACTGAGGCCTGTCCCCACCCAGTAGACCTTTTATGACCAGGAGCTAAGAAGGCAAGCCAAAGCTTCAGCCTTTCTTGGTGAAGTCCAAGAAGGAAGTCAGTGTCAGATGGGCATCCTGAGAGTTTCCTCTGCCTGGAGGCCTCCAGGAAGCAGAGAAACCCCTCCACTCTGGGACAGCTGAATGGCCACGAAACTGGCCCTCCAGCCTTAATGGCTCCCCTCCTCACTCTGCTCCTGGTTCTTCCCTTTGGGGTCCAAAAAGACTGATCTGACCCCTCTTCCTCCTCACATGATGTGGCCTCTTTATAGACTTGAGCCCATTTACTCTCTGCCTCAGTCTTCAGTTCTTTCAACTGATCCTTCTACAGAATGGCTGCTCTTCCCTAGCTTATCCAACTTTGGGGAAACTGAGGCTGCCTGTGTGTTATCTGAACCTTGGCCACATGCATCTCCACCCACTTCTGTCAGCCCAGAGCTAACCCACCAAGTGACTCCCCACCCTTTTCATCTATTTCAGGAAGAGTCAGCTGGCTTCTTTTACCCCCAACTGGAGGAGGTTAATCCCACAGAGCCAGGAGGGGTGGAGGCCTGGCTGTCAGGGTCTTTCCTCACTCTCTGCACACTCTGTGTGCAATCCAAGCCAGTCCCTAACTGCCTTCAAGTGGCTGGTAAAGCTGGCTTTAATTTTTCAGTTACTCCAGGCCAGCTGAGAGAAGGCACGTCCTGGAACCGCAGAGGCCACTGGACTTGGAAGCCAGCCCTGATGCCCATATCTAGCTCTGGTGCTGGGGCCCTGGCTGATGTGGATGACAGGCACTCTGTGGGGCTGGTTAGGGTCAGGCAAGGAGCCATGGGATCTCAGCCCTGGGGAGAGATTGTCCCCCTGAACAAAGCTGGCACTTTGGCAGCCAAAGGTAGCACCTGATGGTGACGGGATAGGCACCTTTACCTTCCAGTCAGCACAGAGACATTTTACTGGGGCTTTAGAAAGAGGCTATTGCCAGTAACTTGCTCCAAGTCATAGGTGAAGACAACATCATAGGTGGTGCCACACTGGGCATCTTCCTGTCACCTTCCAGGGAAAGAGAAGCAAGAAGTCAATTTTTTCTGCTCACAATGTCTCTCTTGACCCTCTCTCTTATCCCAAAACACAGACTGGCTAGTGACTTCTCTGGGTGTGTTAGGAGAATTATCTTTCGACTTTGCATAGAACATTCTGCTATGATCTGAAAATGAGCAAGGGCTGTGCAAAAGAACCTGCAGGGGGGGGATGGATGGCTGTGTTGTCTTCATATGGGTCTGGAAGGGAGACAAGGGCTCTGTGAGGTGGAACTACAGGTATGGTCTCTGCAAGGCAGAGAGGGCTGCGTTGGGGAAACCCAGAGAAAGCCTGAGAGATAGTAGAATCACATCTAATGAGCCCAAGCAGACAGTGGTAAAAGCCAGGCCAAGGATTAGAATTCATCCCGGGGCAATAGGGAGACACCAAAGTCTATTAAGTAGAAGAGTAATGTGGTCAGATCTCATTAGAATGAGAACCCCTCACATCTGTCAGATGGGTTGATATGATGGAGAAGAAAAATGACCAATGTTGAAGGGATGTAGGAAAACTGGGACACTGATGTATTGTTGGTGGAGTTGTGAACTAACCCAACCAATCTAGAAAGCAATTTGAAACTATGCCCAAAGGTTTATAAAACTGCAAAAACAGCAATGTCACTGCTAGGTCTGTGTCCCAAAGAGATCATCAAAAAAGGAAAAGGGATCACACATGCAAAGATATTTACAGCTGCTTTTGTTGCGGTGGCCAAGAACTGGAAAATGAGAGGATTCCTGCCAATGGGGGAATGGTGATGGAACACAGCTGTGCTCTAAGAAACGATGAGCAGGATAATTTCTGAAAAACCTGGGAAGACTTCCATGCACTAATGCAAAGTGAAGTGAGCAGAACCAGGAAAACACTGTACACAGTATCAGCAATATGGTTCCATGAAGAACTCTGAGTGACTTATAGCTATTTTCAGTAATGCAATGATCCAAGACACTTTTGAAAAACTTGATGAAAAGGGCTATCCACCACCAGAGAAAGAGTTATAGGTTCTGAATGCAGATCCAAGTATACTGTTTTTAAAAAATTATTTTCCCCCAATTACATATAAAGACAATTTTTAACATTCTTCTTTTTGATTTTGAGTTCCAATTCTATCCCTCCCTCCCTCTCTCCCTACATGTGCCATCAAGTAAAACATTTCCATATTTGTTATTGTGTTCAAGAAGAAGAAAAAAAAGAAAAGAAAATGAAAATAGTAGAAGCATGCTATTTGGACTTTCTTTTCCTTTTTTTTTTGATTGGTGTTATCTTTCACAACATGGCTAATATGGAAATATATTTTGCATGACTGCACATGTATAATCTGTACCTAATTACTTGCTGTGTCAAGGAGGGGAAGAGGAGGGAGGGAAAGAATTTGGAACTCAAATTTTTTTTAAAAAATTAATGCTTAAATTATTTTTACATGCAATTAGAAACATGTTAAGGGAGGAGCCAAGATGGCAGAGTAGAAAGATTCACATATGCTAGCTCCAAACCCACAGCCCATAAATTACCTACAAAGAGGAACTCCCCACAAATTCTGAAGCAGGGGAAGCTGCACAACAACAGAATGGAGGAGATTTCTGTTCCAGAGAGCCCTGAAAAACCAACACCAAAAGTCCATCGCGCATCAGACCCGGAGCAGAGCCCAGCCCTGCCTTGGCTGCATGGCCCCGAGAGGACCAGATCCGAGCAGGCTTTAGGGACGGAATCTCCAGCAGCCATGAAGGTCCCTCAACCCACAGGCGCTACAGGTCAGTGAGAGAGACTTCTGGGCTGGCTGAGAGGGGAGTGGGGTGTATCCATAACTCAGGCCCCCTTGGAAGGCAGCAACAGCGGAAGAAGCAGACAGGGGCTCCCAAAGCAGACAGGAGCTCGATCCATTGTTGAAGGTCTCCACATAAACCCCCTGATGGAACAGAGCCTGGGCGGTGGCCCTGCCCCCACCTGAGAACCTGAATTTAATCTCACATTGAATAGCAGCCCCACCCCCCCCCCCCACTGAAAGCCCTGAGGCTGGGAAGCAGCATTTGAATCTCAGACCCCAAGCACTAGCTGAGTGTATCTGGAGGTGAGGCGGGGGTGGAGAGGAATCTCAGAAGTCAAGTAACTGGTTGGGAAAATGCCCAGAAAAGGGAAAAAAATAAGACCATAGAAGGTTACTTTCTTGGTGAACAGATATTTCCTCCTTTCCTTTCAGATGAGGAAGAACAATGCTTACCGTCAGAGAAAGACATAGAGGTCAAGGCCTCTGTATTTCAAACATCCGAAGCAGATATTCAATGGGCTCAGGCCATGGAAGAGCTCAAAAAGGATTTTGAAAATCAAGTTAGACAGGTGGAGGAAAAACTGGGAAGAGAAATGAGAGAGATGCAATAAAAGCATGAAAAAACAATACCTCACTAAAGGAGACCCAAAAAAATGGTGAAGAAAGTAACACCTTGAAAAATAGGCTAACTCAATTGGCAAAAGAGGTTCAAAAACCAATGAGGAGAAGAATGCTTTCAAAAGCAGAATTAGCCAAATGGAAAAAGAGGTTCAAAAGCTCACTGAAGAAAATAGTTCTCTCAAAATTAGAATGGAACAGATGGAGGCTAATGACTTTCTGAGAAACCAAGAAATCACCAAACAAAGCCAAAAGAATGAAAAAATGGAAGATACTGTGAAATATCTCATTGGAAAAACAACTGACCTGGAAAATAGATCCAGGAGAGACAATTTAAAAATTATGGAACTATTTGAAAGCCATGATCAAAAAGAGAGCCTACACATCATCTTTCATGAAATTATCAAGGAAAACTGCCCTGATATTCTAGAACCAGAGGGCAAAATAAGTATTGAAGGAATCCATCGATCACCACCTGAAAGAGATCCAAAAAGAGAAACTCCTAGGAACATTGTGGCCAAATTCCAGAATTCCTAAGTCAAGGAGAAAATATTGCAAGCAGCTAGAAAGAAACAGTTCAAGTATTGTGGAAATACAATCAGGATAACACAAGATCTAGCAGCTTCTACATTAAGGGATCGAAGGGCATGGAATTGGATATTCCAGAAGTCAAATGAACTAGGACTCAAACCAGGAATCACCTATCCAGCAAAACTGAGTATAATACTTCAGGGGAAATATGGTCTTTCAATGAAATAGAGGACTTTCAATCATTCTTGATGAAAAGACCAGAGCTGAAAAGAAAATTTACTTTCAAACACAAGAATGAGAAGAAGCATGAAAAAGTAAACAGCAAAGAGAAGTCATAAGGGACTTACCAAAAGTCAACTGTTTACATTCCTACATGGAAAGACAATATTTGTAACTCTTGAAACTTTTCAGTATCTGGGTAGTTGGTGGGATTACACACACACACACACGCACACATGCATACACATGTACATGCACACACAGAGACAGAGAGCACAGAGTGAATTGAATAGGATAGGCTCATATCTTAAAAAAATTAAGGTAAATGGTGAGAGAGAAATGTATTGGGAGGAGAGAGGGAGAAATGAAATGGGGCAAATTATCTCTCATAGAGGAGGCAGGCAGGAGACCTTTTAGTGGAGGGAAAAAGAGGAGAGCTGAGAGAAAAACATGAAGTTTATTCCCATCACATTCAACTAAAGGAAGGAATAAAATGCACACTCATTTTGGTAGGAAAACCTATCTTACAATACAGGAAAGTGGGGGAGAAGGGGATAAGCAGGGTGGGGGGGATGATGGAAGGGAGGACAATGGGAGGAGGGAGCAATTTGAAATCAACACTCTTGGGGAGGGACAGGATCAAAAGATAGAATAGAAACAATGGGGGGCAGGATAGGATGGAGGGAAATATAGTTAGTCTTACACAACATGACTCTTATCGAAGTCATTTGCAAAACTACATAGATATGGCCTATATTGAATTGCCTGCCTTCCCAAAGGGAATGGGTGGGGAGGGAGGGATGGGGAGAAGTTGGAACTCAATGTTTTAGGAACAACTGTTGAGTATTGTTCTTGCTACTAGGAAATAAGGAATCCAGGTAATGGGGAATAGAAAGTTATCTGGCCCTACAGGACAAAAGAGAAGATGGAGACAAGGGAAGGGAGGGATGATAGGAGAGAGGGCAGATTGGTGATAGGGAGAATTAGAATGCTCGCAGTATTGGGGTAGGGAATAAATGGGGAGAAAATTTGGAACCCAAAATTTTATGAAAATGAATGTAAAAAGTTAAATAAATAAATTTATTTAAAAAATGTTAAGATTTAAAAATTTAAAAGTTCTTTAAAAAGAATGGAAGCTTCTTGAGGAAAGGCATTTGTATCTCCCAGGGCCATATACAGTAGGCACTTAATAAATTACTTGTTGACTGCTCTGTCCTGAAGGAAAATTGCTTTGGAAACTGTGTGGAGGATTGTTTAGAGTGGAAGGAAAACTCGAGGATAGGAAAGCAAATAAGACGCGACGGGCACCAGGTTAAGGGCAGCGGATCCACAGAGGCAGAAGGAAGGCCCTGCCCTCGGAGCTCACCATCTAATGGTGAGACGTGTACAAGGATAAATAAGGAACAGCAGAGGCAAGGCAAGGAACTCAGAGGAGCAAGGGGAGGCTTCTGTAGGAGGTGGGATTGTAATGGGGGCTTGAAGGATGTCAGGGAGATCAATGAGGGAGCAGAAGAGGGAGAGCTTGCCCAGTAGGGAGATGCCCAGAGCCCAGACATGAATCAACCTGGGCTGGGTCAGGAGGATCAAAGAGGATGAGAGGAGTGAGGTGTAAAGAGACTGGAAAGGGAGGAGACTTAGGGCAGGACTCTGGAGGCCAGAGGGAGCCTCAGGAGTTTGCTGAGTGGGGCCTGCAGTTTAGCAGAATCACTTTAGTGGATGAAGAATGGACTGGGGTAGGGGAACAATTGAAGCAGGCAGCACCCCCAGCAGTTATTGCAATACCACAGACGTGAGGCGATAAGAGTCTTCACCAGTGTGGGGGCAGGGTCAGAGGAGAGGTGGGCGCACAATGGAGAGAGATGCTGTATTAGTAAAACTGACAGGCCTTGGTACCATATTGAATGGGTCTCACAGCTTGTCTACTGGTGCCCTTTCCACACACAACACCATGTCCCAAAGAAGAAAATGTCACTGGAGAGCACAGTCCAGATCCCCAAAATGCCCGGTAATGAATTTTCCAGAAAAGACTCCGGGCTTGGCTAGACCTTGTGGTTTCATTCAGGGGCTCGCAGGGCTTGTGTTGAGCTGGGACCAATCTGGAACCCAAGGCCAAATTCAACTTTTTTTTTGGATGAGGATGAGAAAAGAATAAAAGAGGAGACTCTCTGGATCTCCTTCTACTTTAAAAGCAACTCCCAACAACCCCCTTCCAACCGAATGTCAAAATCCCACTTAATTAAAAAAGGGAAGTGTGCGCTGTTCGATAACGTGTGTTGACATCTCTGCCTTTGATTTACGAGGGGATAGAGAGAGGGGCAGGGGGCGCCGCACATGGCTTTTTTCACGAGCAAAGACGGCTTTCCAACTTAGCAGGAAAGAGCGGAGGCTGCATTAACTTGGGTGCTTGTTAAAACATGAAGGATTAAGGGCCAAAGGGGAGGGAGGGATTGTGAGCGTCTCCAGTTCAGAGTCTTCAAGAATGTTTGTCTGGGCTCGGGGAGAATGTCTCTCAGGTAGCCACATGAAAGGCTGCCAGAGAAGTTCAGCCACACGCCTGCTGCTCGGCTCCAACCAGCAAACCGACCGCCTCACTTGAAATGCTACCGCAAATGGAATCTGCTTTTATTGAAAAAGTACTAAGTTATTCCTACACAGGAGCAAAGAGGAGATCTAGAAAAGCTTCTCTCCCTGCTTCAGGCTTCTCTCAGAAGAAAAACTGTGCTGGCCCAGCATCGAGCTCCAGGAGAGAGGATGTAGCTGGACCTGCTGGGGACCTCGAGGAGGACAGCTGGAGATCAGTACACCTCAGGAACCAGGAGATTCTCCCAGCCCCTGAGCTCTCCTGCATCTGGAGAATTCTGACTTCATCGGGAGGAGACCTCAAAGTCATATCTGAAAAATGTAACCCCACCATTTCATACACACCAAGTGATCATCTGGCCTCTGCCCAAAGGAATAAGGAATCCCTGTGCCTCCTGAAGCAGACTGGGCCACTTGGAACCCTCTTCCTTGATGTATACTCTGGTCATAGTGTGACCAGGGCAGATGGTACAGTGGGACTCAGATTTGCCTGACTCCATGGCACATAAGGGCATCCTATAGTTTCATTGCTACAGTTCACTGTTGACTCATATAGACCTGGCAGTCCAGTCAGACCTCCAGATCTTTTTCAGAACAGCTGCTGTCTAACTCTGCTTCCCCTATCTTATCCCTGTGAGGCTTATTTTTTGTACCCAAATGCAGCACTTTACATCAATCCCTATAGATCCCTACCTTGTGGTACGCCACCTCTTCCTCTGTCCAAATCATAGGTAAAAGTATTAGGGACAATGCACCAAATCCCGATCACTGGCACCTTCATTGCCCCAAGCCTGCATCCTCTCACTGTCCCACTTTTTGCATATCCTCAGCTCTTTGGGGCCACCTTGCCCCAGATCCAATCATTTGACAAGGTCCTATTGACTCTACTTTCCCAGTTTCTCCTCTCCAGTTGCTCAGCACTGTCCTGGCTCAAACTCAGGCCTCTCATCTGGGCTCTATTCTCCCTACAGCTGCCAAACTAGCAATTTTCCAGGTCAGATCTGACTATCAGCCCATGCCCAGGAGCTCACTTAGGTCTCTAGGATAAAACACAAACCCTCAGGACTTCCCAGCTGGCTCCAACCACAGCCAGATTAGTCACCTGCCCAGTCACACGTTGTTACCCTCTCATGCACGCTTCATTCCACCTCGACTGGCCCACGCACCTTCCCAACACAAATCGCTCCATCTTCTGCCTGGGAGTTTTGGTACACTGGCTCCTCTGTGCTTCCTCATGTCTGCCCCTTATATTCCTGGTTTCCTTCAACTACAGGTCCAAGTGCTACCTTCTCCTCACTCCCTTTATCCCAGGTTGTAACCCTGACTGGGTCACTAGACTTCCCTGTGACCCTGGAAGATTTCTAAGATTCTAAACAGTAGCCATGTCACCACCTTCTGATGAGAGAAATTTCCTTACCTGGAGTTCCCTGGGTCAGTGAAATCCCAGCTCCAGTAATGCCCTCCCCCTCTCCTCCACCTCCTCCAAACTGGAAAAGAATATGAGTCTCTCCTGGACATGTCTCCCTTCCCAGATACAGTGTGCCTCTGGGGCAGGCTTGGGATTGGTTTTCCACAATCATCCATTTCATGCTTCTGTTCCGATGGTCTGTAGTCCATACTGAAGATGCTGTTGCTCCTGTTTCTGTCTCCTTCGATCTTTAATCTTGGTCAGCTGTCTTGTAGATTGGTGGGTAGATGTCCAAAGCCATTTTCTCCTGGGAAATTCTGGGGGCCCTCCATGTCGCTTGTCTTCCTACACTGTGATTCCTGATCCATATCCCTCTGAGCTGCCTTTTGGACATCTCTACCGGGATGTCCCAGCCAGATCTCAAATGCCATGAGCACAACACAGAAGTCACGATCTTAGCCCTAACCCTAATGTGCTCAGATTTGACTGAACATCATGGTTCTTGGGGTGGTCATCCTGCTGGAACCCCCATCTCTTCCTACCTTTGTGGTCATGCAGACTGGCAAGCTGCAGACCTGGTTCCTCTCTGCCCTCTTCTCTCAATCGGCACAAACACAGCTCCATTTAGAACCCCCTCCTTGCCTCAAGTCTCTCCTCTTTTGTGTTTTCTCCTTGTGGCTCCAGGTGATGTTCCTTAAGCTCCCACGTGACAAGGAGAATGCTTTCCTTGAGAATCTCCAAGGGTTCTCTATGGCCTTACCACTCTGACCCACATCAGGTGGTCTGCTGGGCTAGGCTTGGGACACACTGTTTGCTAACTCCATGGTCCTGTCAAATGGGTCAGCTTGGGTTTCCACCTGTATCTCCTTCCTCCACACCTTTGAGCAGACTGTGCCCCTGGGAGAGTAGCACTCTCCCCTCACCCACTCTCCCTTCATCGTTGAGCTTTCTGAGGCCAGACAGCCTTTCTCAGCCCCCTCCGCAGCTGCTCTCTGTGTTGTTTTCTCTTTCAAATGTAGGAGGATTGGTTTGCTTTGTATTTGTGCCCCAAAACTACCCTCCATTGCCTGGCAAACAGGGGGTACTCAGTAAATGCTATTCAGTGGACTGAAGCAAAGTGGGACAGCAGGTTTTTGAAGGGCAATCAGCAGGGACATCCAAGCTCCCAAAGAGGAGGCCAGGCCTTTAGGGCCAGATCCCAGACTCCTTTGCCTCTAGAACTTGGAGATGAACCTCAAAGGGACAGACAGACAAGGCAGCCTGACATCAAATCCCACCCCCCACTTGCCAGGACAGCAATTCCAGGAGAAAGCTCCCACCCGTGAACTGGGTCATGGGTAGCCCTGGGAGCAGGGCTGAACAGCTCCAACAAATAGAACCAAGACACAGTCTGCTTCTCCCTCTTTCCCTAAGAGAAAGGCAGAGAGGAGCCGTGGCCAAAACCTGGCTGGCCCCACCTTTGTGAATGTTGGAGGCCACTCAGTCAGTCAGCTAGTCAGCAAACATCTCCTAAGCACCCAGTCACTGGGAAAGTAGAGTCAATAGGACCTTGTCAAATGATTGGATCTGGGGCAAAGTGGCCCCAAAGAGCTGAGGATATGCAAAAAGTGGGACAGTGAGAGGATGCAGGCTTGGGGCAATGAAGGTGCCAGTGATCGGGATTTGGTGCATTGTCCCTAATACTTTTACCTATGATTTGGACAGAGGAAGAGGTGGCGTACCACAAGGTAGGGATCTATAGGGATTGATGTAAAGTGCTGCATTTGGGTACAAAAAATAAGCCTCACAGGGATAAGATAGGGGAAGCAGAGTTAGACAGCAGCTGTTCTGAAAAACCATGACTGGGTGCTTAGGAGATGTTTGCTGACTAGCTGACTGACTGAGTGGCCTCCAACATTCACAAAGGTGGGGCCAGCCAGGTTTTGGCCACTCAGTGGGCCCAGAAGCCCACCCCCCAGAGCCCTGCAAAGCATTTGCTCCTTCTCCAGAGCCACCCAGAGATGAGCAGGCTTGCTTGGTCACTGAGGAAGAAGACCCTCTTTAGGTTGATGCTAAAGGGTTAAGCCCCGGTGCTGGGAGCGGCTCCTGAGTCTACTAATGAACTCCATCCTGCCCTGGTGGGACCACCCTCCCCTGGAAGAAGGGGTAACCTGATCCACCCCCTCCCTCCCGCCTGCAGAACTGCTGTCCTTGGCCTTTCTCCAAGACCACAGGATCCTTGTGTGATAAATCTGAGTCAATGACCAGAGGTGGTGATTTACCAAGCCCCTCCAGCTTGGAGTGAAACCCACCTCTCTACTCCCCCAACCTCTTCCCCCCTCCCCCTCTGCCACCAGCAACATGACAGGCTTCTCTTTGGAGCCAGTGACAGGCTCCCAGCCCAGCAGCCTGAGCTCTTGGTCCCTACTGCTCAGTGCCCTGCTTAGGTCACCCTGAAAGAGTGACCGTAATAGAACCTCTAGAGCCCTGGAGGAGGAGGCTGCTGATCCCATGATCCTTGAAGCTCTGCCCAGTCTGATCAACATGGCAGCTCCCAACTGTGTCCTTAGGGGTTAGGAAATTTCTGTTACCAACCCATGTCCTGCCTGGGAGCCCTCATCAGAGGGCAGATCCCAAAGTGCTCCAAAGCAGCCCTCCTTTGCAGGAACAGTCAGCTAAGGGGCACCATCCTGGCATCCCTGGGTCCTAGGTGGTCTGAGCTATGGGCCTTCTGAGACTATGAAGGGCTAGCCAAGGAAAATCTTGAGGGGGGAGCTCGCCCTAGCAAGAGAGGGACTTGAACATGGATAGGGGTGCGCCTGGTAGGCAGGGCTGAGTACACACCAGGAGGATCAGGAGAGATTGTATCCCTCCTCTTTTCCTTAAAGAGACCATGGGAGAGGAGCCAGTCCCTCTTACTCGGGCACTGGTCTGGGAAGCCTGGGATGGCTGCATTTAAGAGAAGTGAGGGATCCCCGGGGCGCCCCACTCAGCTGCAGACAGGGCAGGGAGGGCCCTGCCTCAGTTGGCATGCATTAAATCCAAGGTCTTTGTGCCCCAGTCTAGCACTCTTCTTCCCTCTCTCTGACATTGCCTCCCGGGCTAGAGCTTTTCTGTTCCCAGGTAGAATTACAGCCTGGTTTTGGCAGGCAGCCCAAGGAGCTGAGGCATCGGAATGGACATGTTTGCATTGTAAAGCTGTCTCCCAATTCTTCCTGAGCGGCTGACATGTTGTCCTCGTGAGTCTGTGTCATTTGGGCAAACTCCCATCACTTCCCTGTCAAAATAATTACAGCCACCCTGCTTACCTGTGTCTTAATTGTAGCATCAACTGAAGGCTGACAGCTCACCCACTAATGGATCGTTTATAGATGGTGCCAGAGAGGAATTAAACATAATTGGAAATTAATTGAACATCGCACTGATTGTCAATAGAAAGGGACAGGTATGGTGACCAGCCAGCAGTGAGTCCAGAGAATCCAACTCCCCAGGCCTCCAGTCTTGTAAGGAGCAGTCAGGTTAGTGCTGCCCAGTCTCCAAGAAACCCCAGACCGTGGAGGTGTAATTCAACCTGTGCTTCCCTAAGTCCTCTGCCCCAAGCCTGAGTGCTGCTCTTCCAGCCTGTGCCTGGCTCTCTGAAGAGGGCGACTCATCCTCTCTGGCATGGTGCTCCTGAGAAGCAGATTGTCCTGACCTCCAACCTAAGGCGCTGCTTGGCAGCTTCCCTCCCTGCTCCTGGTTCTGACCTCCAGAGAACATTAGATATGGGTCCTCGCTTCCCTTTGAATAGTTGAAGGCAGCTCCCATGGCTCCCCTAAGTTTCTCTGGGAGAAACACACCCCGTTCCTCCAGTTGATCTTCATGTGACTCAGACCCCAGGCACCTCTTCTTCATCTTGGCATTCTTCTACTGTGGGGTGCTAGGCTTTTGGTTGCATTTCTTTTGTTAGGGATTTGGAGCAATCTTTCCCATGACCCATGGCAACTCATGATGCTTTGGAGAATGGCTTGCGTTCATCCGTTGATGGCTCATTCCTTGGGGAATGACTTCTCCTTGACATGCAGTTTCTAATGATAGGCTCCTTTCTTCAAGGGTGGCAGTCACAGGCCCACTTTTGTCACTGTCCCTGCTCTTCTCTTACTCTTAGGGGCTCCCTGCCCAGGCTCCCGGACTCTCTGCCTTGTACTGATCTCTGTCCAAGGAGGTTTGACATGACACTGCATTCTGTCTTTGACACACATGCACATAGACATACATGATCACACATGCTCACATATACACAAATGTCCATACACATGCACATACATGTACACACTCATGTGCACACACTGACAGGTACATTGTTATATGCACAGCTCACATGTACACATGCTCACATATACACCCATGCTCACATGCACACTCTCACATGAGCACACACATATACATGCACACACAAACATGTGCACACATGCTCACATGCATATACATATGCTTATGCATCTGTGCACATGCACACCAATCCATACACACATGCTCACATATACACACTCACATGCAATCCATACGCATGCTCACATGCACATGTACATACACTAACACATGCTCACATGTACACCCACGCTCACATGCACATTCTCACATGAGCACACACGCACATCTCCACTTCGTGACAAGCCCTCCTCCCACAGTTCTGATTTATCCATCAACTTTGAAAGGAGGGGGAGCGTCTGGGGCTCGTGGGTCAGAGAGCCGTGTCGGGGGCTGCAGCCTGACTCAGACACCAGTACAGCTTTCTTTTGTTTTATAAGGTGCAGGGTCAGTGCCAGGAGCCAGTAGAGCTTCTCCGCTGTGAGTGCCCCTCCTTTTGTAACAGGGCCCTTAACCCTCCTCTGTCTCTTCTGTTTAAGTGTGTCCTTGAGCCACAGCTCCTCCATCTTCCTCCGGCCCTGTGTCTCTCCTCAGCTCCAGTCCCATTGTCATTGTTCAGTTGTGTCTTCCTGGGACCCCATGTGGGCCTCTCTTGGCAAAGGTTCCGTCATCACTTCTCATTTCCTCTTCCAACCCATTTTCTAGATGAGGAAACTGAGCAAACAGTGAAGGGACTGGCCCAGGGTCACACAGATTCTTTCTGCCTGAGGCTGTCAGATCTTCCAGGCCAGAACCTGGGCTTTATCTACTCCACCACCTTTCTGTGCAAACAGAATTCTTTCTCCCCAGACCCTTCACTCTCCCCCCATTGCCCATTACTGTTAAAAGTTTCTCCATTCTTACGGTCACTCAGATTCCAAACTTGGCCTCATCCCTCTCCCCCCACCCTCCAGGATGTCATTGCTGTCTCCACGCTGTCCCCTCCTCTCACAGCCCACCCAACTGCTGTGGCCTCCGACTGGTCCCACTCCCTCAAGTTTCAGAGCCCATGATGTGTCAGACCCGGAGCATCCTTCTACCATGCAAGCCCCTTTCTCCCATGGCCTCCATTTTACGGACTGGTCTAGGCTGACTCTACCTCATTCCCCGCCTGGCCACGCTTCTGACTGTCCCAGTTCCACTAGGGCAGGGACCTTTCTGTTGCTTGGCTTTGTAGCCTCGGGCCGAGCACAGACCAAATGCTTAGTAAATGTCTGCTGTGTTCCGAGTCTTAAAGGCTAATGACGAACTCCCGGCTCAAAGGGGCTTCTAACTTTGGAGGGCTTGGCTCCTGGAGGTGACTGCAATGTGCTGCGTGCGCTCTCTCTGTTTGTCAAGCCTCTGCCCTTGAATGGAGGCAGGCAGTGATTCAGTCCACAGGGAACCTCATGACCGCACGGGTGGGGCTCCCCACAAATACTCCTCAAAGAGCAGGGACTCCCGCCGCGAAGGGGACAGGCGGTGCTTACTGGACAGCCCCAGCTGGGCTCCTGACTACTGACTGCCTCCATGCCACGCCCTTGTCACAGCAGCCATGAACGTTTGGCAGGTTCAGGAAGCTTTTGCTCCCCCTGGATGTCTGGCCATGGGCAGATGCTACCACTGGATGGAAACCTTTCTCACACATCAGCGATGACAGGACAAAGATGATGCCAAGTTCAAGGCAGGCCTAGGCTCTCCTGCCTTGAACGTGGCACGGCCCCTTCTTGGGCACTGGCTGGGGGCCCCCACTGACCTATTTCTGCTGTCTCCCCTACCCCACTTCCCAGTTCCTGTCCCAGGGAGGCCGCTGGGAACAGTATCCTCCAAAGAAACAGTGAACACCGCCTTGTGTAAACAGTCACTGAAGCTAATGCTTTCAGGAGGTAGGGAGGAGAGAGGCTTCTAGCTGCCCGCCCCTGCCTAATAGGAACCAGTCCCCGAAATACCTGTGGTTCCCTCTGATGGCCTTCCCAGCCCACGGGCAGAGACTTGGGGACTCTGCATGTAAGGGCGTCTCAGCTTCAGCATCCAAAGGCACCCAACTTGGTTATTCCTCCGCGCCAGCTGGGAGTTCGGGCAGCCCCCACGCTTTCCGGAGGCCAAAGAGAATGGTGTGAAGGAGGCCGCCTTCTCTCTGGCCCAGCCTGTGTCCTCAGAAGCCTTTGGCTCTTCTCAGAGGATGCCGATCCTTCCAGGTTCACACTCACAACCTCAAGGCTTTCTCAACCCAAGTGGCCGGGCCTCCCTTCTCCAGAGCTCTGGCATTGTCCTCGCTCCCCTGGCTGGTCCCTAGTCCAGGGACCATCCCCTCTCTCTGGGATTACTTTCTTTTTGGTCACACTGAACACAGACCCTCCCCACTCTAAGGCATTTGCTTGATGTTCAAATTCCTTCCTTACCTGGCCCCCTGGTAGTTAGGGGGCACCACAGTGCATAGAGAGTAGGGTCTGGAATTGGGACCACGAATTCGAATCCAACCTCACTTAATAGCTATGGAACCCTAGGCAAGTCATTTCACTTCCGCCTCAGTTTCCCTATCTGCAAAATGGGGGTAATAATAGCATCTAACCTTGCAGGTGGTTGTGAGGATCAAATACATCTTTACAAAGCCCTAAGCTGCTGTTGTCCAGTTGTTTTGGTCACGCCCTACTCTTTGGGACCCTTTTTGGGTTAATTTGGCAAAGATCATTGTTTGTTTCCTTCTCAGCCACTTTCCCTTTCCTCTGCATGATACTCTGTCTATCTTTGACAGGCTGGTCCCATGCTACCAGAGACCTAACTTTTCTAGGCTGCCCCATCAGTGCTCCTGGTTCCCCAGCCACCATTACCATCCTGTTTCTCCAGACTTGATGGGCTTCCTCAGAAGAATAGTGGGCTGTGTCTTGGGACTTGGGGCTGGCTCACTTCCTCTTGTATTCCCAGCACTGAGCTTGGTGTCTGGGATACAGCAGGTGTTTAATGCATGCTTGTTGATAGAGTAAAGGGAAGGTTTTTTCAAGGTTAGGAGCCCTAACTTAAAGCCCAAAGAAATGAAAGAAGGCAGGCTATCTGTCACTTTCTGCAGTTACAGTAGTAGATCCCTTCATCTCTGAGCCCGTTTCTGCATCTCCCCACCTGGAATGCTAAGAACACCTGTACTTGACCCCTACCAGAGCAGTTGTGAGGACCAAACTGGACAAGTCCAAAAGCATCACTAGCATCCTTTTCTCCTGCATTCAGAGCTGCAAATTCCCAGCTGGAAGGAGGCTTCCATGTTCTCCTTTTGCAGATGAGGAGGCCAGACTTCAGAGATGTCAGTGACTTGCCTGCCACATGTAGGGAGCTGTCTGAGGGACATACAGAAAACCATCCCATCCCACTTAGACCAAAGAGCCATGGGTTCCCCTCATCCCTCGTCCTGTGTGGGCAGAGCACACCTGTCTTTTACTCCACATGTGCATGGCCTGGGCATTTGGATCAAGGCTCTAGAAGTAAGAGAAGGCCCTGATCAATGCAGATCACTTTGGAGGTATGTCCTCTCACAGAAGGACCATGGAGGTTAATGAGAGGGGGACCTTGCACAGGATCTGGTGATGACTATCCTCAGGCACAAGAGGAAGGCAGAGGCTGGAGGGAAGGTCCCCTCAACATGTGCAGGTGTGCATATCATTGCAGGTGCACCTGGAGCCCAGGTGGGAGGCCAGGCCTCTGTCGTAGGGGAGCACGGAGTTTTTGTTCATCTCTTGACGTTTCTGTTCTGGAGAACAGATGTGGAGAGGCTGAGCAAGGTGAGGGCTACCTTTGGGTTCATGAGGATTTCCTAGTGGTCTGTGCACATTTCCGTTGGTGAGCATGGCCCATGAACGCATCCCTCCACCTGTTGTTCATACAGGCATCAATGGCCCGGCATCAAATACTGCACTGCTGTGACAGATGTCTCCAGGCCCTCACTTCTCTGCAAAGCCAGCCTTGCCATGCAGAGTCAGACCCCTTCTATCAGTCTGGCCCTCAGAAGGTGACCTTAATGAGCATTTATTAAGTACCTACCGTGTGCCAAGCACTTTGCTAAGTACATTACAAATATGAACTCATTTGGTCTTCACAATGACCTTGCAAAGTGGGCAGGAAGTAGAAGGCAGGCAGAGGTGCAGTGTCTTCCCCAGAGTCATGCAGCTCATAAGTTTCTGAGGTCAAATTTGAACTCAAGTCTTTTTGACTCCAAGCCCAGTGCTGTGCCCTGTGGTAGGTACCCCCTGGCTGCCCCTCTTGGGTGATGTCACTGAGCTTCCCTGTGCCCTAGGCTATGTTCAGGCCCGTACAAAAGAGCAGAACTGCCCTCTTCCCTTCCTTTTGTCCTATTGCTGTGGCCACAGAGAGGGTCAGTGGGTGGTGGGCTGCCCAGAGCAGCCTCACAACCTGCTCTCCCTCTGCTCCCATTTTGGCTTGGTGGCCAGGCCCAGGAAAGGTGGTGGTGATAGGTCATTGAGTGGTGGGCAATGAAAGCAGAAACATTGCCTTTGAAGTACCAACTGAGTAAGTGGGTTCTCCCTGTGGAATTCTAACTGAATCCAACCACATCCTTTTGGGCCCCAAGGGGTCCCTAAACAGCTCTTTCTATCCTTTTCCATACATCTGCAGCTATAGGCAACTCCTGCAACTCACGTGGCCCAGAGCCCAACAGAGAAGGGAAGGGGAGGAGAGGGGGCAGAGTTGGAGGAAGGAGGAGGCTCTAAGTTCATCATGGAGATCCTTCCAGGAAGCAGAGCCAACAACTCGCTGGGGTCAGTGAACAAGGCAGTGGTGAGCTGGGACAGAGCCCAGCCTGTGAGGCCCGACTCTCTGTCCCTTCTGCTAACCACAAGACCACAACCCTCCCTCCCAAGATTACCCTACCCCCACTCAGAGCCTTAGCAGAGGTCAGTGAAGGCATGAACAGGACAGGGTTGGGGGGAGGCTGGATGGCCCTGGGAGACACTCACCTCCCTAGAGGTGGTGGGGGTGGGGGCGCAAAGCAACTGATGGGAAAATGGGGGGGTTGGAGGACTTCGGGGATGATGCTAAGGAACCCAGGCTCAAAGAGACCCCCCAACACACACACACACTCTCTGCAAAAGGTTGAATATATCTCGAGTCATTTTGGAAAGACCCCAACAACAAAGAATGAGAATCAGGGAAATGAAACCCTGGGAGCAAGGCCAACCCCCTAAACGCAGTTTCCCCACTCACTCCAACCCATATAATTTGGAGGTGTGTGTTCCTGCCTCTCTCCATTCCATTGAGAAGAGGGAGACCGCAGCAAGACGGCTGAGCAGAGCAGCCAGGCGGTCCCACACAGAGCCCAGCTGCCCACACAGGAGGGAGCCGCCCCATGGCCTTGGCTGGGCTGGCTGTGTTAACTCTGACACCTATCAGTATTTTCCAAGCATAGACAGCCTGAAGTGAAATTAAAATAGAAAACACCAGACCAGAGCCCAGTTTAGCAAGGACAAGAGGCCTGCCCGCAGAGCAGCGGGGACCTGGCCCTGTGGACAGAAGAGCAGCCAGATGGGCCGAGGACACGGGAAGCTTTTTGTGATGACCCCAAGATCTGTCCATCTCTCAAGAGTCTTCTGAAGGGGAGCCCCTTGTGGTACCCCCTAAGGGTACCAAGTGCTAATGGCAAAAGGCTCTTTCTCAGTTAGAACAGCCAGGAAGCCTGGTGGTGGTCTGGCCTGGGCACAAGGAGGAACATGGTTGTGACACCAGGAAGGAGGAGATCCACATGGTCCCTGGAGGGAGGTGAGTCATGTCCTCCCTCTCACAGGAGACAAGAAATGGACTGTTATTTCCATTTGACCAGTGGAAAAAAAGTGAGTCCCTACAAGGTCCGTATCCCAAAGGAAAAGGACCTCCATGTACAAAAGTACTTATAACAGCTCTTTTTGTGGGGGCCAAAAATTGAAAATTGAAGGGATGCTCATCAACTGGGGAATGGCTGACCAAGTTGTGTCATACAAATGGGATGGAATACTATTGTGCTATAAGAAATGATGAACAGGTGGACTTCAGAAAAAACCTGGAAAGACTTCCATGAACTGATGGCAAAGTGAAATGAGCAGAACCAGGCAGCAACATTGTAACAGTGTTCAACTGTAGAAGATTTAGCTCTTCTCAGCAACACAATGATCCAAGACAATTCCAAGGGATCCATGATGAAAATGCCCTCCACCCCCAGAGAGAGAGAGCAAGCTGATGAACTCTGAGTACGGATAGAAGTACTATTCTCCATTCCATTTTTCTTACATTTTTTGCATTGTGACTAATATAGAAATGTTCTGCATGACTTCATACACATAATGAATATCTTATTACTTGCCTTCTCAGTGGATGGGAAGGGACTAGAGAAAGGGAGTTCAAGGATTGGGAACTCACAATGAAAAAAAAAAGCACGCAAAAAAGAAAGAAAAGTGAGTCCCCAAGAAGGGATGTCATTACCAAGATTACAAGCTAGTGGGGCTGGGTTGGGGCTAATGCTTAGATCAGGTCTCTTTCTTCCTGAGGCAGCACCCTGACCCCCTTCTGCACCCCATCCCATGATGGATTTCCTGATCAGTCCTAAACTCTGAGCAGTGTGGTTTGAGAAAGTTCAGACTCTGGGAAGCCCTCAAAAGTCTACAGGATGGCTTCCTGATCCAACCAGTTCTGCCCCTTCCCTTCTCTGCCCCAACTACCTCTAGAAAAGCTGGGCTTGGCTACAGGGAGGTCCTAAGCTCATTAGCATGAACAGTGTCCACTGGGTCCAATGAGTAAAACATTTGGGTGGTCAGCACCCCAACAAGCCCTGGGGCAGTGCCCTGGGGAAAATCCCTGCTCCAGCAGTGTAGGGTCTAGTCAGGTGGGCCAGATGGGCCTCAGGCTGGGAGAGGGACCACAGCATGAATCATCCTCCTTTGGGTACCCTGATATGGTCCTCTGCCTCAACCCAGGCCTCATTCCGCTAACTGTGATTCTCTGCCAACTTCCCTCTTGCCTTGTTTCCCACTCTCAACCCCACCATGGGCCTGCCCCATTCCTGGCCCAGGCTCCTTCTCCTGATCCTGGCCGGTGCTACCTAGCCAGGCACCCAAACTCTGTTGGGCCCCGGGGAGCAGGGACAGAAGCCATGGGGGAAGGGCCAGAGAGGCTGATTTAGACTTGAGATCAAGAAAGATTTGCCAACAGTGAGTGAGATCTCCCAGGGGCTTAAGCAGCCCCTGGAGGGCAGGAAATCCTCTTTTTTGGAGATCCCTGAGTGCAGGCTAGGTGACCTATTTTTGAAAGAACTACACAAATATGGGCTAGACTGGGTGACCTCTACAGCCTCCCTGATCCACAGGGGAGCCCTCTCTACCTGCTCCTGCCTTGTCTTGAAGGTCCCATCCTGGAGTTTACCCCTCCTCCATGAACTCCTTTAGGGCTTTGGTGGCTGGCTGATTGGAATGCTCATTCCTTGGTCCAGGGTCCCAAAGAACTAGTGGGCCCAGCTTCAAACAGGAGAGATGGGAGAGTTTCAGGACCATGGAGAGGTGCTGGTCCAGGGTCCTCCTGGTGAGACTAGCCCCCAGCACCTCCCTACTTCCTGCCAGGTCTCATGACAAGAGGCTGGAGGGAGAAGCTGACATCTTTAGCTGGTGCTCCCCAGAAAGCACTCCTAGAAAGAAACTCAGAGTTCAACCCCCTCATCTTCCCAATGAGAAAGCCAAGGGACAGGAAAGTGAAGAGACATGCCTAAAGGCAGACAGACAAGAAGCATGGTAAGCAGGGTTTGAACTCAGGTCCTCTGGGCTGCTAGAGCCCCAGTGCGTTGTCTAGAGACTGATGAGAGAGAATGAGAGCCCTCTCACATAAGCACAGCTAAGCTGTTCTGTTCCACACTCCTTCACTGCCTGCCCTGGGAGTCAGTGGCTCTTCCAGGACCAGGGATAACCAGTCTGTTCAGTGAGTCAGCCTGACCCACGGTGACCCATGCCACCTGGGAACTCAGAGGTCTGTGTGTGCCACACCCCCTGTCCTGGCAGGAGTGGGCCTCTGCATGCCTGACTAATTCTATTCCAAAGTCAGTCCAGGAGCTTTCCTCACACCCCACACCCCAATTTGTTTCATGTTTCCTACATGTTCTGTGAGTCTCTGACCAGTCTGTACATCATTAGGTCTCTGGGCTGACACGCACAGAAAGAGCCAAATTTGATACTCTGAACAAAATAAAATGTTCCTATTTCAAAGGGTCCCCCAAGAAGGGCTGGTTAGCATGATGCAGACCTGGGAAAATTAGAACAACATGGTCTGAGAGGTTACTCCATCTTCAGCCCGAGTCATGGCTCCATCTGATAATGAACCCAAGTGTAAACACACATTGCCTCCCATCCCTGAGGAGGCCCTGAGGTTTTAAACGACACAAAACTTTAGGAGGGCAGCACGTCTACATGCCCTACCTTCAAGGTACATTCTGATGCCCCTGTACAATCCATCCCCACCTCCTCTGGCATCTGGCATTGGAGGCACTGAAGCTGTGGGACAGAGAGCACATGCCAAGCCCCTGCCATGATCCTGTGAGAAGGGGATCAGTCTGCACCAGACCCTATTGTCTCAGCAGGCAGATGGAAACATCCAGGCTGGCTGTGTCTGGCTATCTGACCATCCAAACCTACTCTGGCTCAAGTGGGAAAAGGAAAGAATTCCATACTGAGCTTGGGGAAGGAGCTGGCCGCAGATGGCCCCTGAGGGAGAGGGGGAGCCCCTCAGAGCTCCTTCTGACCACCAAAGAATCTGGGGTTTCCTGGCAATTAAGGCATCCAGGTCCATGGTGGCCTTGCACACAAACCTTCCCAGTCTTCGTTAACCTGGAGAGTGAAGTATTGGCCTCTAAGCCTGGCAATAGGCATGGGGTGGGATGCTGGAGTGGCCACTTGGGTGGGCCAGCTTGGGCGGTGCTCAGTCACAGGCAGTAGGCCACTGCTGCCTTTTCATAAGTGAAATATCTTAGATACAGATCCTCATTAGGGTTCTGACAAATCCACAAAATAAATGACCCACATTCCTCCATGGGAGGAGCAGGGGAGGAGTGGACAGGGGCAAGGAAAGCCTGATAAAGGCACAGAGGGTGGAGAGTAAGGCAGGGGGATGGGGAGGTAGGGGGACAGAGAGGTAATGGGGTGGGGAGAGAGGTGTTGGCTTCCCCAGATACAGTTGCCACCTGGAGCTATGCTCACCCCATCCACAACTTTTCTGTTAACACCCCCTCACCCCTCAGTGCAGCCCAGGCTGGAGGTGGGCTGGTGGGCAGAGCCCTGAGGTGCTCTGAGGTCCTGCTTCCTACCTGGCAGTGGAAGACGTACTCAGGGGTGGTCTTTTTGAATTTCATGTTCCAGACTAACGCCACTCCGTCAGGCTCATGGGGTGCATCCTCATTGCTGTTGTAAGATGCCACCATCAGCTCTGGGTACTGGATGGGAGAGATCACACCCAAACCATTAGCCAGAGGCCCAGAATCTGCCGACATCCAACCGCACAGATGCAGTGAGGAGCGTTCCTCTGAGCCACAATTCTAGCCAGAAGCAGCAGGCATTTGGGGACCATGGGTCACTCTCATGCATCTGGGCTGAAGACAGGGCCCCTCTGCAAAAGAAGCAATGGCGATGTAGCTCCTTCACCCATCTGCATGGCGACCCCACCCCCCATAACCCTTCATAAGCCAACTGGTGTCTGGGCACAATCCACCCCTATTAGAGATGTTTGCTCCAGGACTCTGGTCATCCCTCTCACCTGGCAG
This sequence comes from Bettongia penicillata ogilbyi, assembly GCA_023548195.1. Taxonomy (NCBI): domain Eukaryota; kingdom Metazoa; phylum Chordata; class Mammalia; order Diprotodontia; family Potoroidae; genus Bettongia; species Bettongia penicillata. The sequence continues at coordinate 986,286 of JAJHZJ010000095.1, read as the reverse complement.
AGAGGAGGGAGACAATGATAGGGTTACTAATGCTGGCCCCAACTCAGCATTTACCCTCTACCTGTCGGTGCTTATCAGCTGCAGGACAAAAATCAAACCCTGTCTGGCTTTTCAAACCCTTCTTTACCTGGGCTCTTTCTACCTTTGCAGTCTGCCACAGACCCTGGGACACAGGTACATGGGCTGCCTTACTGTTCCTCACCCATGGTGCTCCTCCTCTCAACTCTGGGAATTTGCACTGGATTCTCCCCATTTCTGGCTCTACAAATGTCAGTCAGGCAATACACACTTTTAAGCACCTACTGTGTGCCAGTCCCTGCTCTCAAGGAGCTCAGTGTCTAATGGGAGGAAATAACAAGCAAACAGCCAGTCACAGACAAGCTATGGAAAGGATCATTTGGAAACAATACCAGAGGAAAGGCACTGGAATCAAGGCAGATTGGGAAAGATCCCTGTACAAGATGGGGTTTTAACGGGGACTTGAAAGAAGCCAGGAAGTGCAGAGGGAGAGCATTCCAAGCATGGAGCACGGCCAGTGCAAAGGCCTGGGGCTGGGAGATGGAGGGTCTTGTTCACATAATAGCCAGGAGGCCAGGGGATCGCTGGATTGGACTGGAAAGGCAAGAGGAGACTAGACTATGAAGGGTGAATGCTAAATAGGGTATTGTGTATTTGATGCTGGGGACAATAAAGAGTCATTGCAGATTCTTGGGGGAGGGGAGGAACGTGATGGCCATGACTACATCACTAAATATCTGTGAGGTCATGTGTGTAGGACGATAACAGTCTATTTGTATGATTCGTGTGCTGTTATTGTTGTGCTTGTCCATTCTGGAAGAAGACCAAGGCATCAAGATCAGTTGGCTTTGATTTGAGTGAAGGAGGGCTGTGCAAGGTCACCAGCCTCACTTTCTTCTCCTGAGCCATCTGGGTGCAGTGGCCTGATACTTATCAGGATGCCTGGCCCTTTCAGGCTAAGGTCCTATAACCTTCTCACTTTGAGTGAGATATACCCATTCAATGAATAGGCTTCTTTAAGTAGTTGCTCAAGAAATAGCCCCTTTAATTAAAAAAAAAAATCAAACTGGGAGAAGTTTCTCAGGGTTCCTGGGTAAAAGAGAAACAATTACCATTTAGCATTTAAATCCACTCTATGCTAGGTGGGTGGGGAATTGCTGTCCAGTCTAGGAGCTCCAGAGTGAATTGGGTTCCAGGCTTGTTTGAGCAAGAAATGTAGCCAGTAACCCAGAGGAAAAAAGGCCCCTCTTAAATCTCAGGGAGGTGCCTTGCCTAAGGTAACAAATCTAGCAGGGATGGGGGTCAGGACTTGAACTCAGGTCTTCCTGGTCCTGAGATGAATTCTCAAACTACTATAATTTGATGCTACTCTAGTGAAGATGGATGAAAAACTGTGATTCTTAACAGCTTCTGCCCCCATCACTGCAGGAGCAGAAGGGAGCCATACAGAATTGGGGAACGTTTTATATTCTCCTTTGTTTCATGGCTTTGTATGACAAAATTTATCCCCAAGAGGCCAGCCTACTCTCTCGTGATCAGTCTCTTCTTATTCTCCTCAACTATACAAGTCCTCAGAAAAGAGATACCATTTATTGCTAGAACTACAGGTGAGACAGAACCTCCAGAGCTAGTGTGACTTAGTAGGTAAGTCCTAGACGATGAGGAAATGATGGGGCAGATTCAGACATCGAGGTCAGCACCTATCAAGTATGTGCAGAATGATGTGTGTTCAGGGACGGACATACCCACGGGCAAGCATGCTCAGGGGTGTGAGCACACACATGCATATACACGTACATACTCATATACACATACACATGCACACATATACACACATGCACACACATATACACCCCAGGACCCCTGAAGGTCTGCAGGCAGCAGGCACAGATCCCTGCTTAGGTAGAATTCTTGGTACCCTCTCCTTTCTAGGATGTTTTCCTTCATCTCTTGCACTGCCTTCTGGCAGGCTGGCACCCTCATACACTCCTGGGGACCTCCCTCATCCTCACCCAAAGTCTGAGAGGAGTGGTAGGTCAGGTAGGCAGCTGCCTGGGGTGCATCATTCATGGGTGAATGAGGGACATTTCCCAATATAGCTTTTTATATGTGCCTGTTGAAATGTACCAGAAAAGTAGGCTCTGTGCAGCATGGCACAATGACCATGAAAGTGCCACGGTCTCTGGGGGCACCATCCTCAGCCCAAGTGAAGCGTATAGAACTGCGTTACCAGAGCAAGTGCAGCCTCAGAGTCTGGGGGGGGCACCACAGACATTGCTCTTCAGTGCCAACCCAGTCAGACCCCTTCCCCCAACAATTATTCTTACCTGGAGAGACCAGTCCATACAGGTGACCACGCGGTGCTTTGACCAATGCTCGTCATAGAACTGGCGATTAAAGGAAAGGTTTGCCCCGGCTTGGACATCCCTGTGGTGGAGAGGATCAGAAGGGTCACCACTGAGCCACTGCTCAGCTTGGCACTGCCAGCCCAGTAGCATTACACCCCTCATGGCTCCCCTGGCATGGTGCACCCAGTGCCACACTCCAGTGATGGCGCAACATACCCAGTACAACATACTTGGCAAGACATTGCATTCCTAGACAAAAGGACACAGCCATGTGGGTGTGCAGGCAAAATGGTCAGCCAACACAAACTAGCCAAGAAACAAGCCTGAGCCCTTGCCTGTGCCCTTAGAGATGTTAATGAGCAGCTAATCCTGAGGGGTGGGGGCAGAGGCCGGGTCTCCCCAGGGCCTCCTCCTTGGGGACCCTTGAATTCTAGAGCCAAAGGTCACTTAGGCCACTTTCTCACTTAGCAGGTGGAGGCTCTGAGAGGTGGGCATAGCAGAGAGGAGTTACCCCTCCCAATTCCATGGTCACCCCACACCAACCCAGGAGGCCTTGGTGGAGCTACCAATGATGTTCTGTTTGGGATCTGACCTCAAGGCCACTTTTCAGGGTATTCATGTCTGGGCTCTGGATCTACTTTGGTATTTCCTCTCTGCAGCAGGCGCTTCCCCCCAGCTCATCAGATACTGTGGTTGGTCTGCACCTGGGGGGCCTCAATGAAGAGAAAACCTAGCATGGAATGCTCCCCCCAGCTGCTGACGAGCTGTATCTCTCTACTTTCAGGTCTTGGAGCGCTGTGCAGGCCCTGAGGTTTTCAGGGACTCACTCATAGCTACGCAGCTGGTCCACGCCAGCGTCAGGCCAGAGGCCTTCTTGACTCTGAGGCCGGCCCTCCGTGTCTTTCTCAGCTTTGTCCCAGTCACCACCAAAGTCAGGCTTTGGGGGAGCCCCAGGTGGAGGACATACAGACAGGTCTCAACCCTGGACTTTAGCTCAGGGACCAAGTTCAGAAGCATTCCTCCCAGCCCGGGCTTGCCCTACGCCTGACCGTTATGCAGTGGCTGCCCTGTGCTCCGTGCCAGCCCTGGACGGTGAGCCACTGACCCGTCCTTGTCCTCCAGCTCCCGGCCGCTGTAGTCAAAGAAGATGTCAGAGTCTTCTGCCAAAGCTCGCTCGATGACCCTAATGGTCCGGTCGAAGAAGATGAGGAACTCCTCGGAGTGGAGGATCTGCTGCTTTTCTTCCTCCGTCAGCTCCCTGGGAGGGGCTGGAAAGCAGAGACAGGATAGAATGAGGGAGAGGAGAGCGAAGTCCAGGTGCTGGATGCCGGTGTCGACCTGACCACTCACCCAGGGCAGTGCTGCTGGGCTGGGGAGGCTGCGATCTCAGACTGCTTCCCACCTGCCCAGTGACCAGAGCTCTCAGTGAGAAGATGCTGAAAAGAAAAGGCCTGTAGGGCTTAAGGGGACTCAAAGCACATTTCTCTGCCTTAAAATACTTTAAAAAATGGGGGTAACAGGAAGTGTTACATAGTGCACAGAAAGCCAGGCCTGGAGTCAGGAAGACTCATCTTCTTGAATTCAAATCTGTCCTCAGACACTTCCTAGCTGGGAGACCCTGGACAAGTCACTTCACCCTGTTTGCCTCAGTTTCCTTATCTGCAAAATAAACTGGAGAAGGAAATGGCAAATAATGCCAGTATCTCTGCCAAGAAAACCCCAATGGGGTCACCAAGAATCAGATACAATGGAACAACAATGAATAATCCTCTAACTTTTGAATTGTAGAGCACAGTGCAGTCTTCAGGTCTTTTCCCCAACAAGAACAAGACATCTTATTACCATAGTAGTTCAGCTCTCCTCCACTCCTGAGGGCACTTTCGCTTTCCTTTGGCACCCCACCCTGCCAATGAAGGATGTCCTCTGGGCTCCAGAATGGGGACTTTCTCATTGCATTTCAGAGTGCACATGGCCAGAATGATCACCTGCATTTTGTTGGCCAAGCCTGGACCGTCTCCCTCTTCTCCTTTGGATGGTGATTCTTCTTCTTATTAAGCGGTATTGGGCAAGCACCCAGAACAGATCCATTTCCCCTTACATTGCATAGGATCTGGCAGCAAGAAGGCCTAGACTTTGGATCTCTCCTTTCTGAGGTGGGATTCTGCCCCTCACAGCATCTCCCAGGACAAGCCAGTTTAAGGAGAGTGGGGCAGATGTCTCCTGGGGGAACACTGGGGGCAGCAAGAATTCTGAAGCACCTGTTCTGTGCCTCACACTGGACTAAGTGCTGGGTAGATGAAGAAAGGCTGAAATGAGCCCCCCCAAAGATCTCACAGTCTGATGGGGGAGATCACCTGTCAGGGCACACCAGAGACCACCTCAGAGGGAAGGCACTGGCACTGAGGGGGCTGGGAGTGGCTGCCAACAGAAGCAATGTTAGCAGATACTTGAAGGAAGCCAGAGAAGATGGGAGGTGAAATCTAAAGTGCACATTCTGGCACTGGCAGCCTGTGACAGTGCTCAAGGTCCCAGAGATGGAATGCTTGGGACAAGGATTGTTGCTGGGTCACAGACTACATGTGTGGGGTGACTAGAAATGAAGGACTTTAAAACTGGAGAGAAGTTTTCATGGTTGATGCTGGGGGCGATAGGGAGCCACTGGAGTTGACTGAGGAGGGTGTGATGAGGCCGGACCTGAGCTTGTGGGACATCAAGCTGGGGGCTGAAAGGAGGACAAACTGAGCAGCAGCTGCAACTGTGCAGGCATGGGTAGATCCAGGTGTGGACTGAGGGGGAGCCCAGCAGGGAGGAGGTGGCTCAGAGGAGAGATGCTGTGGACTTGGCCACAGCCTGGCTATGGGGGTGAGCGAGTGAGAAGATGAGGATGGAGTCGCCTGTTGGGCCTGAATGCCAGGACCCCTGGGCAGAGAGAAGGTGCTTGTGAGCATGCTCATTGCTTTCCCTTTGCGGTGGTGATGGAGCACCTGGCAACAGGCAAGCGGCAGATTCCCTCAAGATGGTTCTGGAGAGCAGGGTTGGCTTTTCGTCTCCTTGTCCCTACTCATCTGCCCCAACATTTACAGGTAATGTCCAGTCGCACCAAAAGCATGGCCTGAAGGGCCACTCCTGGAAGACTCTTGCCTCTCATGGAGCAAACCCTTGGAAGGCTGCCTTCGGGACCAAGTATTTACAGCTAGGTGGTGCTGTGGTCCAATCCCTGAAATTGGAATTGGGCAGACCCTAGATTATCCTGCTTCAGATACTTTGTAGCTTGTGAGACTCATGTCAAGTGACAAGCTCAGAGTCTCAGTTTTCCTGTCTGTGAAATGGGGGTAATAATAGTATTTATTGTACCTCCCTGGGCTGTTGTGAGGTTCTAGTGAGATAATACATGTAAAGTACTTTGCATCCCTGCTGTTGTTCGAGTCCAACTCTTTGTGACCCATTTGGGATTTTTCTTGGCAAAGACACTGAAGCAGTTTGTCATGTCCTTCCCCAGTTCATTTTACAGATGAGGAAACTGAGGTGAAGAGGACAGAGTGACTTGCTCCGGGTCACATAAGCTAGAAAGTGTCTGAGGCTGGATTTGAACTCAGATTTTGCTGACTCTAGGCCCAGTGCTCTATCCAATGCACCACCCAAGAGGATGTAAATGCCAGCTGCCCAGAGGGAGAAGACAAGGAAGAACTCAGGTGGGTAGAACTGAATTGGTCTTCCAGATCTAGTGCTCTTTTCTGCAGTGTTTTCGGGGGCTCCAGAGTGTTCTGGTCCTGCCCTGTCAGTGTCTGGGAACACTCAGGAGCTTTGGCATTCCAGAAGGATGAAGGATTCTCTAGTGGCCCAGGAGCACAGAGATTCCCCAAGGAGGGGCATGCTGCCCAATGCCTGAGAGGTGGAGGGTTAGGGTCTCCTTATTTCATGAAAATACTGGCAGGTGGCATGGTGGGTGGGATGCTGCCCAAGGCTCGGGCCTCCTCTGTCAGGCCCCCTGGGCAGACACATGCATGGGGACCACACAGTCACAAGGCATGGCGGCCATACAGGGAGCAGAGCTGGAGGAGGTGCTCAGGTGGAGGGGATACTGTAGGCTTCTGGGGCTGCTCCTGCTCCTAGCTCCAGGTATGGCAGCTGCCCCAGGACCAGAATGTGCTCCCTGCACAGGAGAGGCCACGAGAGCCCAAGCGTCTTTGTATGTTGTCCTCCCCATGGAGAACGGCGGCTGTTTATCAGGGACCCTTCCTTATAGGCTCATTACCTTGAATCAAAAGGAGGTTCTGGGTAATTTTCTGTAATTTTGCTCCTGCCTGGCTGCTTACTGTCACTTTGATCTTAGCTTTCAAGAGACACACGCCTCTTTCTCCCTCCAAGAGAAACAGAAATGGCTGATCAAAGTAGGGGCTCAGAGGCCAAGTTCATCTGGGGGAGACAGCAGCCTGAGCTGAAGATGCGATGCTTGACTCAGAATTAAGCTGTGATTGGAAGAGAAACAAAGGCTGCCTTTCTGCTGATGCTTTGATGTCTGAGGGGATTCAGGGGTCTGAGTGGGCCACTCTACTCTCTCCAGATGGTCTGTTTTGGTTTTGTTTTTTTTTAAATCAGGACCAACAACCAGTTTGGAGAGGGTTTTATTTTTTTTTTTTTTGAGAAACAGACAAGTGATATCATTGCATAAGTGGATACCTAAGTCCCACCCCAACCCATCTTTGGGGTGGATGCCAGGCCAGGGCAGCAGAACAAAGAGCCTTGGCAGCTCACCGATGGCCAGCTCCCCACCCCAAGCTCAGGTTGACCAAGCCAGTCCTCACCAGGATCTGCGGAGGTCTTTTGATGCAGCCTGGAGCCTCCAGGCACCTCGGCCCCACCTCATCCCTTCAGGGCACTTCCTTGTTTGTTTTTTTTTACTCGGAACTCGCCCCACTGGAGCAATGTGGATGGGAGGGGGCGAAGGAGCTTCAGCCGCCTGATCCTAGTCCCCAGCAGAGTCAGCTGCAGCAGCTGCTTTCCTTGGCAGGCCCCAAGGGCAGCCTGAGAACCCTTAGCCCTGCCTGGCCCAAAAGCCAGCTTTGTTTGAAAAGGGGTCTTTATGAAAAGCCTAGCCAGAGCCTACAACTCCCATGGCAGGATGGCAGTCCTCATTTCCAAATGAACAGACATTTAGCATCCCAGCTCCACTTGGCTGGCATGGGAGGGACCAGAACAATCTCACTGCTCCTCTGGGGTCCCAGTCAGCCTCTGTCTGAAGGGTGCGACAACATAGACTTGGGGACCACACGAACAGGAGCTCAACTGTAACTCATCTCAGGGTATCTTGTGAAAGCTGGTACTTTCCTCTGTGCTTCTGGTCTGGGGGTATTGCTGATGGGGCCAAAGAGAAAGTGAGACAGAGACAGAGAGAGAAGCAGAGGAAAAAAAGAGGAGGAGACAGAGAGACACAAAGAAGGAGACAGAGAGAGGCACAGAGACAGGAGAGAAACAGAAAGAGAAGAGACAGAGAGAGACACAGGGAGAATGAAAGACAAAGGGAGAGAGAAAGAGGAGAGAGACAGAGATGAGAGAAAGATAAAGAGGAGAGAGAGACAGAGACAGAAGACCTCAGGGCCCAGGGTTCCTTCCAAAAAAATGTTAAAATGTCCCACCTATTTACCAGTGGCTTCCCCAGGTACAAGGGGACTTTAGGATAGCACTTAATGTCTTGCTTTAGGGAGAAAAAAGTACAAAGACGTCTTCAGGAAGGTACTGATTCAGAAACAGACCTTTCTTTTGACTATATAAAGTTGTATCTCAAATGTTGAAAAAGGACCCATGACCATTACAACATTAAAGAGAAACTGCGGTGTAACATGCCCAGGGCATTTCAGACTGGTTTCCTTCCTAGCCGTGCTCCAGCCCAGCTCCAGGGATTCTTTCTGGAGGAGGGGGTGGGGGTGACTGAGGAGCTCCGGGCTGGTACAAAGCGAACTTTTCCTTGGAAGTTCGGAGTCAGCCTCTGGAAGCCCCCGACACTTCGGGACCCTTTTACCCCATTTCTCATGTTCCTGCCCTCTTCTTTCCCAAGAAAACCAAACTAGGCTGAAAACGCCTCATCTCCAAGAAGGGCCGGCCCCTTGGGTGCTGGACCGTTATCCGGGCCCCAAAGCCCCGGAGCCAGCGGACACGATGATGTCCTTCTTTCCATCTTTTTTCCTTCTTCATTCAAGTCCAAAAAAGGCCAGAGAGATCCTCCAAATATGCTCCCTGGTGTGCAAGCCCCGATGTCAAGTTTCAGCCCAAAGCGAGCTTTTATGGCTGAGTAATAAAGGCCAGCGCACAGGCTGGCCTGGGAGGGAGCTCCGCCGACCACACGGCCGCGGTGGCGCCACGGCTCCCGCTGCTGCCCGGGATGCTGGAAGGCCCAGCCACATGCCAACATAAACAGGCTTTTAACCCCTTACTTGCTGTCTGCATCAAAGCCATTAGTGCAGGGGCAGGCGCGGGCCCCAAGCAGTTCCATGAACCCCGAGGAGCTGCGCCTCTCTACCCAGAGCCATCACCTAGGAGAAAGGGCACATGCTCAGCCGCCTCAGCCCCAGACGCTGCCTTCCCCTCCTCCACTTCCCTCTGCCTGGGCTCGGTGGAGGTCAAGGCACCTGCAATTGTGTCCAGATGTTTCCGCCTGAACTCAGCCCCTCTCTCGTGGACTTGTATCTCCCCCATCCTCTTAGGGCTCCTGCCCCCAGCTTGTCAGTGTGCAGTGGTTTGGCATTTTGAGGCTTCCTAGGCTGTTCTGGTCCTTGTGGGCAGGGCTGCCATCAGTATGGACACCCTACCTAAGAAGCTACTTGTCTACTTGATCCCATCAAGCTGGGCAGAATGGACTAAGAGGTCAATCTGCCAGGCAGGTCCTGGCTTGTCTGGAGGGTGAGGAACAGGATTCATATTCCCTTTTCACAGATTTGGAAACTGAGTCACAGAGAGACAGGAGGGTATGACACAATCACACCATTTGTAGCACTCTACGATACAACCACCAGGTCCTGACTTCTGATCACAAGCCTGAGAGAAGGCTTGAAAACTTGGGTTACATTGGCACGCAGGTGTGGTTATGTCCACAAGATGATCTCCCAGGCAGCCACCCCTTCTGGGGACAGGGACATCCTGATCAGATGTGTGGTCAATTCTTTGTCCCTGTTCCTGCCTCCTCCTTCCTCCTTCTTCCTCTTCCTCTCCTTCCTCCTCCTCCTCACTGCCAGGTACTGGAGGAATTTCTAACTACACCACTGAGGCTTTGCCTATACCTCCAAACACTAGTGTCCTGATGACAGCCAGCCCAGGCTCTACTGCCCCTGATGCCAGCTGAAACTGTAGGAATGGCCCCAAGCCACAGTCAGCGCCATCCCAGAGGAATGTGAAGGGACTTGGTTTAACTAGCCACACTGGGATGACAAAGTGGATGAGACTGAGATCCATCCCCACTCCCAGCACGAAAAATATCTGCATGTGGGCAGAGAGTTGAACCCAGAACTGAGGAAGGATGAGGGGAGATCAGGCCACAGTCCACCTGGAAGGTCTGTCCTGGAATCTCAGGTTTCTGGCCACTACAGGAGCCCATCCCTTTACCTTCTTTGGTGATGATCAGCAGCTGTGAATTATGGGATGTCCCAGCCGCTGGAGAATTGAAAGGACAAACCTGAAGGGCAACAGGAATATGCCCCATGGGAGTCAGTAGACCATGGCATGATGGGGGAGCAAGTGAGAAGGGGCAGAAGAGGGAACAAGGCAGGCAGGTAGTTTCTACAAAGGATAACCTTAGTACTGGTGGGGGGAGCTACTTTAAGAGCATCTAGTGGAGCCCACTCGGGGCCTGGGCAAACATCAGGCTACCAGGGGCTGCCAGAAGCAGAGGTGGAGGAAAAGCCAGGATGTCTATCAAAGGACTGAGATTTCTGGACAATCAGAATTACCTTCCTGCTGGTCTGGCATGACGGCTAGGGCCATATGACTGCTTAGCAAACCCACCGTGAACCGTGCCCACCAGGTACCTGCCCCAGGGTGGCCACAGACCCACCATATTGCTCCCCCATCCCTTCCCTCCTGGTGCCTGGCAAGGAAGGGCGGGGTCAGTTCCATATGCACTGTACCTTCCTTCATTTCCTGCTTCTCATCTGGAAGCTCCAGGTCTGAGTCATGCCGAACCTTGGCCTCCACCATTTCTTCATCTTCCTCATCCTCTAGAAAAGCAAAGAGAGAGGGAGAGAATGGAAGAAGCTTCTCCTTTCAACGGCCAAGCCTCAGGTCTTGGGGGGTGCAGTCACCTTAGAGGGGCTTCTCTGGAAATTGGCCTTAAGGGTCTCCAGAAACTCTACCTTGGGTCTCCCCAAATACCCTGGAGCCAGGCACCTGCTCACTCATCCCTAGGGAACCCTTCCCTTTTTGATGTTTGGGATTGCATCTCTGACCCCTGAAGCGTCTTCCTGCCCAGGCTCAGAATGAGCCTGGGGCCTGAAGGTTTCCAGCTGGGGCTCCTTCTTTTGTGAGACACCTGCTAACCAGATACTCATTTCCAATTCATTTCTCACCAAAGTAATGTTTTGTTTGACCTACAGGGAAGGGTTCAACTGGGGTCCGAGCCCAGGTCATTTACCACCGGCAAGTAAACAATCCAAGCAGGGCACCAAATCGGATCCGGGTGCTCCAAAGAAAATTGTAGCCCCCAAGGCTTCTGCCTTTTCTGGGCTGTGCCCACAGATGGCCCCTCTGTCTTGTGCCATTGTGACGTACTCTTCTCCACTTAAGTTACTCAACCACTGCTTGCTTCAGTTTCCTCAACTGGGATAAGACTGGGGACAGTATTAGCACCTGCCTTCCTGAGATTGTATTTGTAAAGTGCCTGGCACACAGTAGGTGCTTAATAAATGTTTATTCCCTTCTGGCAGCAGAAGGGGGCACACATAGCCACTCACAAAATAAAAAGCAAAGAGAGAATCCCAGGCCCCTGGTCTGATCTGGGGGCTCCCCCAGTAAGGGTAGGGGGACTGAATTATGTAAGAAAATCTGGCATTGGACCTCAGGCATGTCCCTTCCCCTCCCTGGCCTCAGTTTCCCTCTCTGTAAAATGAAGTGGTTAGAATACATGACTGCAAAGTCCCTTCCAGGGACTGACTGGCTTTTTAAGCCCCTAATTCACTAGCCTGACCAGACTTGTGGGGCCAGAGCTGGGAGATGAGGGTCCATTTTCTGGTCACAGCCACAAGGACAAAGAAAGTTTTGTCTGTTCCATCCTGGTTTGAGGGAGGGTGATACATAGGTTTGGGTCTTGGTGCTGGTGCTGGTGTGAGTACCAGCTGCCTGGGGGCTATACCGTACCCAGAGGGTGGTAGAGGCTGGGAGAGTCAGCCCCTGAATATGTCTGGTGGGGCTGGAACCAAACGCTGCCCCTACTGCTGGTCAGGAAGGCAAGTCCAGGTCCCCCCATATCTGCCAACAAGAGCCGAGCTTGGAAGGACTTTTCTCGGGATTTTCAGTAAGCACTTTGTTAAATATACTAGGTGTTAATATTTTTAAAAGCTAAAACAAAACAATCCTTCTCCTTACCAGGCCAAGGGAGGAAAAGGCCATTTGTTACCTGGGAGGCCCCCTTTCCACACCCTGGACCCAGGAGGGCTTCCCCAGGCTAGAGGCATTACCATGGGACACCTCCGGATGTGTAGTGAGAAAATGGTGGAATGATGGCGTCATTCAGAAGGGGTCAAGGGGCCAAGTTGTCCCCCCTCCCCCCATCTCCTTGGGTTTTCCATCGCTAATGCCAAATATTTCTCCTCTAGGTCGTCAGGAGGACCTCACACAGCCTGGAAGATGGGAGACGTGGTCTGGTGAGCCTGGCTATTTGAAGGGTCCCTTTGAGGCTCTACCACAACCCTGGCAGGCACTCTACCCTCTGCTCCCCATAGGGGCCCATCTGGGACTTCCTCCCTAGCTCTGGCCCATGGACATCCCTTCAGGTGGCAGAAGCTGCCAAAGATGCTAGACTGTGGAAAAGGGACTAGGAACCCAGAAGATCTAGGTTCAAGTTCAGATCCCACATCAACCAGTGGTGGGACTGCAGCCTGGGCCTCAGCTTGCATCCTTCTGGTCCACTTGTGAGCACCTCACTGGGTTCATGTGCTCATCCTCTTTGCTCCAGACACAAAGGTTCATGGAGCTTCCAATGGGTCTGTCTACAGAATATTCAGCCAGTCAGTCACTGAGATCATGGGTGGGTAAGTGATGCCCAGGGCCTGAAGAACACTCAGCAAGCACTGGAGGGTGAAGCCCATCCATGAGGAACACAGCATGTGCCAGGGCAGGCGATGTGGTCAGGCCTCTCTCTCCCATAGGGAATAAGGGGAAAGGGGGGGGTCTTTTACCAGCTTAGCTCCTGGAGCCACCATCATGGGCTGGGATGGCTCTTCCCTGGCCCCTGGGCACAGGGCATAGGCAGGGCAGAACCCTTGCCTGTGAGAGAGGGGCTCCCCAGAGTTCTCCCCTGGGCCTCCCCTTGGGACAAATGATCTTTGTGGCTCACCCCACCACACCCTCCACGCCGTTGCCTTTCACGGCCACATGCTGAGACCTCGGTGGCCCATGGATGGCCACAGCCATCTGACCCAGTGTCCAGTGGTGACATTTGGGCCTCAGGGCTGAGGCCCTGGGGAAGGGGAATTCAGTGATTGGCAGCCGGCGGAGGCTCCTCTGATGTCTATCAGTTAGGATGACCAGCCCTGTCTGATATCCGACACCGGCAGGGAAAATTGTTTTTAACGGGGCAATGTCTGATCTGCTATTTCAAAATAAGGAACTAACTATAAACAGGTGGTGAAGATTCCAACGAGCGGGGTAGGAGGAGGGGGCTGTTGGAGGGTGGGGTAGGATCCACGCAGGTTCTAAGGCATCTCCGGGGGTGCAAGGGAAGAGCCACGGCCCTTGGGTCTCACAATTGGAAGGCTCCCTTCCCAAAGGGACAGAGCCCCCCTCCCAGAGGGATGGAGTCCTTCCCTGAGGGATGGAGCCCTCCCAGGGATGGAGCCCCCTCAAAGACAGAGCCCCTCTCCCAGGGGCTAATCAAGAGGTGAGCAATGGCCTGGGGCACAGGGGTATGGGGGACACTTGGTTCTGTATCTCCTGTATCTCCCAGGGCCACTTCCAGACTGTGCTCAGAACAGGCAAACCTCCTGGCTTCCCTGAACAGGCTTTACGTGCTGGCCAAACGGGCCTCCTCAGCTTAGCACCCAGTGTTCCATCTCCCCTCTAGGTCTTTGCACTGGCTGTGCCTCCTGCCTGTCTCACCTCTGCTGCTATGAATCCTTGTCTTTCTCTGAAGCTCAGCTAGATGCCCTTTCCTGGTCTCCTCTTCTCCCCAAATTACCTTATTTACTGATCTGTGAACATGATGCTTCCCTCCCCTACCCCTGAGAAGCCATAAGCTCTGGAGGTCAGGGCAAGCTTCACCCTTGGGCATCACTAGAGTCTAGCCCAGAGCTAGGGACCCTTAACAGGAACTTAGGGAAACATCCTAGATAGCCTGCTTCTGGCAAATGGAAGCTAAGTGATCACAGTGAGGCCTGATGGTGATGAGAGTGCCCCTCCCAGGGTTGTCCAGGAGCTGCTGGCACCGGGAGGCCCTGCCTTAGGGTCATGTCCTACTGACCTTGGAGGTCCCTACCAGTTCTAGGCCTGTGGTCCTACCAGGTGCCAACCTGATCATAGGCACTGTGGGAGGGGCTCCTGCCCTGAAGACCCAGGGGAGAATGCCCAACCACAGGGCAAACCTTCCTGTGGAGGGGACACCATACTTACTAATCAGGATATGTACCATTCCTGCTTCCACCTGACTGGAGAAGCCTCCCTGGCACTGAGTAAATACTACCACCCACACAGCCCAGCAGGAGATCTGCCTCCTGCCTCAGGTAGGGGATCACTGAGCCTGGTCACTTCGGGTTCAGCAAGGAAAGAGGGTGAGGGAGGGATAAAGGAGGAGGAGACTCCTGAGGAGCTGGGCCCCAATGCAACCCTCCCTGATAAGCCCCCCAGCTTTTGCTGCAGGCCAGAGATGTCTGTCATCACTGCCTATCCCAGCTGTCATTAGTGAGGAGACGTGGGGCTGAGGGAATGGGAACCCTGGAGCACCATTTGTCACAGCTTTGGGCAGAGATTCCAGGATGCCCAGCATGATGGAGGGAGAGAGAAACAGGAGGGTGGGAGAGAGAGAGACACAGAGAAAGTGCTAGATTCTAGGACCTAAACAGACAGAGTGAGAGAGAACCAGGTTGGAAGGGGAGAGAGATGGAGATGGGGTAAGACAGAGAGAGGAGCCAGGTTTTTTTGACATTCTCAGAGCCAGGATCCCAACTTCAGAGCCCCTTCCTCACCTCATTTTGCCATTTTTCCAACTGCCTGTGATGCTAGGCACTGAGGTCTGAGACTTGGGGCACAGGACCTCGGGGCACAGAGTGGCCACATCCTTTCCCCATTCAAAAGGCTTCAGTAGGTCCTCAATGGGTCTGGGATCAAATGCTGCCTCCTTATCCTGGCTGTTGGGAAATTGGAGACAAACCACAGCCCTGTGGGCTGCATTTACATTCCAGCTGCCCTGAATGTCAGGCCCACTCACTGCCTTAAAAAAAGAGCTCTGGGCAGAAAGGGCCTGAGCCATGGCCAGGTGGCATTCCTCAGCCTGGAGGCTGATGGGCACAGATGGACGACTGGCCTGGTGGGAATCTCTCCCAGGGTCTGCCCTGGACCATTCACCACTCCCAGTGTCATCAACAAAGCCCAAGGGGATGTCTGCTCCCTCTGATGAGAAGCTGGCTTGAGATACCGTTGAGGTCACAGGACAAGCTGGGCAGGGACAGCAGTGGCACCAGTGCCCAACCCTCCCACTCCTGAGTCTGCCATCAAATAGGATTCTGACCCCTGGGAGGTCATGAATAGAAGCCAGGCAGGGGGTTGGTGGGGATATTCTTGGACAGCTCACCTATATCTCAACCCTACACCATGCTGGGACTCCTGCCTCGGTCTGGGAGATGCAAGAAGGGCCCTGCAAACGTGGACAGGCAAAGAGAAGACATGGAAAAGGCAAAGCTCCCAGCTTCAGGGGCAGGGGTTCAATCTAGAGCTTGTTCTGAGAAATCCGCAGCCTAACCTGAGGGACCAAGAAAATGAGAAGTGGAGCCACAGGACTGAGGACTCCAACTCAGAGCTGTGGAGAGCCTGGCACTCCACTGTCGGAATCCCAGCACCAGCGCATAGTAGGTGCTTCGGAATGGCTCCACGAACCCTGTAGAGTCGGGAGGACAGGTCAGCCCGGCCCCCTTCTCTCCTTTTCTGGGTCACCTCCCTAGCTCAGGCTCCCTGCACCCCTCCCCAGGGCCATTGGGATAAGCTTCTTCATCAGTCCTCCCTTCCCAACTCTCCCTCCCTGGAGCTGCCAACATCATCCTCTCAAGGCACAGATCTGACCATGTGCACAGGAGACAAAAATCCAAACAAGGCGTCAAACTCCTGGCCTCCAATGTTTAGACTCAGATGCCTAAAGTCAGGCAAGAAATAAGATGAACTGGAGGTCCTGATATGATCTCAGAGGCTGGCAGCCTAACTTCATCTGCAGATGAGGAAACTGAGGCCATGACCACACAAATCACAGCAGGATTTGAACCCAAGTCCTAAGAACTCAAAGTCAGGACTTTCTCCACTCTACAAGACTGGTGTCATGGAGCTTGGGTAAAGTGCGATTCACAAAGGGAACCTGGCTCTGAAGGGTGACCTTTTCTCAAAAGAAGCCGGGGACTTTATCAAAGGGGCTGTGGGAGCTTTGGGTATCTAGAGGGCCCATTCTGGGAGAAATCTAGGAACCAAATGGGGTGAGCAGCAACAGAGGGACCAAATGAAGTGATTGGGTCAGATGAGTATGCTACAGACCACCAGGACAGAAGGAAACAATAGAGGAGGAGCTCAGAAAACTGACCCCAAGTCTGCCCCAGAGGCTTGATGGGCCAGTGATGGGAGACTTCAAATATCCAGACACCTGTGGGGGACCTCCTCTCTTATTCTCTCTCCTTTATCTGTCCTTCTGTCTTTCATTCTCTCCTTCTCATTGTTTTTCTCTTTCTGTCTCTCTCATTCTCTCTTTCCTCATTATTTGTCTCATTTTCTCTCTCTCCCTCCTATTTCTTTTTCTCTCTCTCCCTTTCTTTGTCTCTGTCTCTCATTCTTTTTCCTTTCTGTACCTGTCCTTTCTGTCTCTCATTCCCTCTCTCTCTTTCATTCTTTTTCTTCCTCTCATTATCTCTCATCTTGTTCCCTCCCTCCTGTTTTTCTCTCTCTCCCCACTTTCTTTTTCTCTCTCTCCCCCTTTGTCTCTTATTCTTTCTGTCCCTCTCATTCTTTCTCTGTCTCTCATTCTTTCTAGTTCTGTATTTCTCTCTCATCTTCCTTTCTCTCCTTTCCTCTTTTTCCTCTCTCTATCTCCATACTCCTTTCTTTCTTCCCCAAAGGCGAATGGAGAAACTTGTAACTGGGGGATGATCATGGAAGTTCAGTGAAGTGACTACTCCCTCCTAGAGTTTGAGACAGAGGGGAGATAAACTCTTAGTACAGCCAGGCTTCGAATAGCCTGGCATGCCTCCCCAGATTTCTGATGGTCAAAATGGTCCCCAGTGCTTTGATGAGGAAGCCAGGCAGGGTGGGATGGGATGATCTGCAAGCAGGCAGTGCCCATCACTGACCTGTCAAGATGGCTTTATGGGACCCTACCTTATGGGGCTGAGCTGGTTGATGTGCCACCTCCCAGAGGCATGGAAGCTTTAGTGCTAATTTTGCTTAGAAATCAAAGATTCCTAGAACATGTTTAGAGTATTTGTGTGTATTTTGGGCAGGGAGACAGGGAAATAACAATTGGAGGTGGGAATTAATAGCACAGAAGTCAGAGGTCTCCATTTATTCCTGGGCCAAAGGCAACATGGAGCCCAGCTTCCTGGGGCATCCAATGTCTCCCATGCTCCCACTGTGCAGGCCTGGCTCTTCAGGCTTCAGGCTGCTGTCCGGGGCGATAACGTTGGCTAACTGAGGAGCAACGTTTCAAGTCCAAGAAAGAAGAGATTCAGGTCTCTGATGCTTGCACATTCCTTATGCTTCCTGTTAGTCCTAGAGAGTCATGGAGGCTGTCCACAAAAACATACTCACACCAACTTACATACAGTCATACATACCCTCTCTCACACACACATGCTCTCATATAATACATACACACATATTCACACACTCACGTATTCTCTCACACATAAAACACTCTCACAAATACACACACATATACTTGCATACATGCTCACACTCACATACACTCATATATTCTCTCTCACCCCCCCCTCAAGTTGAGCCTCTAAATCCTTCCTTGGGAGTGCTCCATGGGGAGTGACTTTCATCTTGGATTCCTCCGGAAATCCCAAGGAGGCCAAAGAAATGACAGCTCCTACCAGAGCTCACCACCTGTCAGCCTTACTCTTAGTACTTCCAACAATTTCCCAGGCCGTCTTGTACCTGCATCAACTCTCCAGAAGAGTGGGGGGACAAGATGCCCTGGGTAAGGGCTGCTCCCTCAGCCCCAGGACCTGTGACTAGTACAGGGGGTAGGATTATGGCTCCAGGATCACCAGCTTTCTGGGATATAGCCTGGGGCTCCCAGGACTCTTGGGGTCCTGGCCTGGTTGGGCCCTTGATTCCAGGGGTTGGGCAGGAGAAACACCTCTGCTGAACACAAACAGGACTGGGTCCTCCACCCTCATCCCAGAAGCCTCTACAATCTGTCAAGGGCTTGGCATAGTGCCAGGAACATTGTAGGGCTACCTATTATGCTGCTGCTACTGTGATGATGTCACTCACACCACCATCTTCCTCACTTCTCTCTCTTCCACACTAATGGGGCACTCACCCTTCTCAGCAGAGAAATTAATATTTCTTTCCCTTCTTTTACAACACCATAATGAGAAAAATATGAATTTAAAAAGCTAAACCAACATTTCTCAAGATAAATGGAAATTTCTTCAGAGTGAATGGTCATTCATGGCTTGCCTTAAGCACAAGGTGCAGGAATAGTAAGCCAAAATTCCTCATGGAAGTAAAACATATATATATTTTGTTGGTGCTCTGGAGTCAGGAGGACCTGAGTTCAAAATCAGCCTCATACACTTGACACTAGTTGTGTGACCATGGGCAACTCACTTAGTCCAGACTGCCTCACACACCACTCCCCACCCCCACAAAAAATATTTGGTTTTCAGATTCACACTATTTTTACATCTACTGGATACTCTTACTTTCCATAGTTAGTAAGTCATGGTTTACTTTACAGAGATTTGGTGATCCAGAGTGCTCAGAAAGAGCTAGAAGAAATTCCATGTACCCCCCCCACAGCCTCATTTGTCAGAGCCTTCTAGATAGAATGGATCCTAATTGCCATTAGATAGTCATTAGATAGGAAGAAAAACCCATATTAAAAATAACATAACTCCCAGGTACTATTTTGCATCCATAAAATTGAGGGGGAAAAGTTGAAAACTATAGCAGTTAATATTGGTGAAACAGGCATACTATTACATTGTTAGTGGTATGGAAGATCAGTAGAATCTTTCCCAAAGCGTTTTCTCACTACTAGAACTGTAAGGATATTATTTTAAAAATGAACAAGATCCTAAATATCCAAAGTTTGTTATTTAATAATAGTGAGAAAAAAGAAAAATGGATATTTCTGGCAACTGGAAGACAAGAGCAAATGATGATGGGTTGAGTCAGTGGAGCATTGCCAAGATGTGCCCAATGCCAATTAGGAAGAAAGGAAGGCATCGTGGAGAGGAGTGCTCAGGTGGCGAAGGGGAGGGGGAGTGGGGAAAGGGGGAGATAGGGGAGATGCCCAAAGGTGGAAGAGACTGGGATGGGGGGGAGGCCCACTGAGTTTGGGAGGTGAAAACATTGGCAATAAGGTTTGTTCAGTCCCAGACAGAGATGAGGATGGGGAAAACTGGTGTGCACATGAGCCTCCCCTGAGGCTGCTCTGTGAAAGCTGCGGGCTGTTAGCCAAATGGCAGAGCTTAGATTTTTGTGGCTTTATTGGAGATTGTGTTCCTTATTTTGTTTGTTTTTGCTGAGACTTGGTTTGCAATAAGATGTGTCTACAATGGTGATCTGGGCTCATGTGGGTATTACGGTCACTGATTTAGAGTTAGATTGGACCTAAGTCATCCTGCTCAACCTCCTCATTTTACAGATGAGGAAACTGAGGCTGGAACTCTATCTGTGCCTTCCATGATGACTTCCATGGAATGCCTCATGGCCTGGAGCTCTTCTCACAGAACAAGCCTCCTTATCCCCATTTTATGGATGAGAAAGTGGCAGACAGAGGGGATGCAAGGTCACATGAGCAAGAATCAGCTGTGACTCAGACCTCAGTGTCCTGGCTCCTTTCCTGGGTTTGTCTACACAGGCTAGAGAGCATCAAGGTGACTTGCATCTGTATGGACAGCCCCAAGTTTTAGAGTGCCTGAAATGTCCAGCACCTTGACCACCAATGGACTTCTGGGCATTCCCAGCTGGTCACCCTCCCCCTTGTTGACTGTGTCTTAGACCAGTGTCTTCCCCAGAGCCTACTTTTCATGCCTACTGGCTCAAGGGCTCTGGGTCAACCCTACCCTCCATTATCACCACCACATCAGCAAGGCTCTTATCTCATCACTCCTTTGTAGACAAATCCTCTTCCCTACACATCCCCAGGCCTAGGTGGGCCCTTGTCACGTCCTCTGGAGGGGACACTTCCCATCCAATCAGTACTGCTGCCTCCCACCACATTCATTTCCCAGACTGCCACAACACCATGATTATGGCTCCACACTGCTGTAGTATCACATGCCATGGCTCCCTCTGTCTCCCAAATAAATTGCTTGAGGGAATTTCCACCAGAAAGCAGCCTGGGGCAGGGGCCTGAGGAAGGGGAAGAAGCTCCTGGCAGGACCACAGCATATCTTGGTCTCTGCCTTCATGAGAGCTCCACATCTGCCAGGATCTTGTGGCCATAAGTTAGGTACAGACTTCTCGAGGGTTCCCTGGCAAGCTGATGTCCTGAGGCCAGAACTACAGTCTGGGCTCCAGGGCTTAGGGTAGATCTAGTCTTCTCCAAGGTGAATGTAAGGCCAGGGGAAGGCCTGTGGTCACTCCTGTGGAGGCCCTCCTTCCTCCCTGCCCCAGCCTCCACAGGGCAGATATACCTGGGGGAATGGGGGATCACTCCATGTCACATGTTCCCTGTGCATGTGTGACCCTGGTCCCACACCCCAGCCCTCATCAATCACTGAGCAAACCTGTGCAGGTCTCCTTTTGGGATGCTGGGGGAGGGGGAGGGAGGCTGCTGGAGGGGACCAGAGCTGAGGGCCGGGCAGTTCAGACCCTGTGCACCCTGCTACCTTCCCCTTGGAGGTCAGGGATAGGTCTTGGGACTAACGAGTGGGATGGTCAGCAGGGACTTTGGAGACCCTGGAGTCCAGTCCCATCCTTTCCCAGGTAAGGAACCATAGCAGAACTTCTGAGGAGCAAGAGCTGTTTGACACCTCCTCTTTCTATCCCCAAAACTCCAAGAGAGGAAAAGTCCAGGACAAAATGCCACAAAAGAAATGGAAAATTGGAAGCTGGGAGCTTAGAACACCTGACAGGGCATGAGACCAGGAAAGAAGGAGGGAGGGAGAGAGGGAGGCCATTTTGGAAACCCAAAGGGATGAGTCAGCTCTGGCAGCAGTGGGAAGCCCAGGCACTCTGGGCACCACAGCCAGGCCAGAACGCTGAAGGCACTCCCTGCCCTGCAGGAAGCAAATTACAGCCCTGCCACAGGGTGAGGGCACTCGGGGAAGCCGGGGAAGCCTGGCATCTCAGAAATAGAACATCTGCCCCCAGAGGGAGGCAGTGGCCAAGCCAGGCCTCCATGGGTGGCCCTGGCACTGACCCTGCCACCCAAGCAGCCAGGGAAGGTGGCAGGAACTGAGTGGGCTCTGTTTGTTTCTGCAGTCAAACAGCAGCCAAGACCAGCCTCCTCCCCAGTGTCCCAGGGCAGTCAGAGGGGTTGGTGGTTGAAGGCTTTATAGATATCGCAGGGATCTGTAAATGGAGTTTAGGGTTAAAGATGCCACCCCAAACCTCCACAATCGCTTCTTCATTCAAATGGAAATTAAGAATAGCCGCTGGCAGCTGTGTGGGTGCCCGCCTGGCCCACCAGCTTGGGCCACAGATAATTGCTCCAAAGATGAAAAGTCCCCTGATTGCTCTCGATAAAATTAAGGGTTTTTTTCCTTTTAAATGATTAAATGCGGGAAATGTTTCACGTGTCCTAGTTAAGAATGTAAATGATCACTTGTGTGGAGACGCTGGAAGTGCAGCCTGCCTTTGGGGCCTGATCCAGCACCCAAGCTTTGGAGGCCGTGCCTGCACCTCCCAACATGGAGAGGCTAGCTGCTCCAAACTCAGGGTGAGCTTGGCTGGGCAGCTGGCAGGCTGCGTGCAGACCTGGGGCAGCAGAAGGAAGAAAAGAGGGTCACCAGACACGGCGCCCCTGGTTCTGTTAATAATAATGATCACTAACCTTTACATAGCACTCACTATGTGCCAGACATGCACCAAATGCTCATAACCATCCTGGGCAGTGGGTCCTGTAATTATCCTCACTTTACAGTTAAAAGAAACTGAGGCAGACAGATTAAACTCTTTGCCCAGAGTCACACAACTAGTAAATGTCTGAGATCTGATTTGAACTCAGGTCCTCCTGACTCCAGGTCTGGTGCCCTATGGGCTGAAAGCCTGTGAACATTGCCACGCTCATGCTTCACATGAGTACATTACCATGCTTTCATTTTGGAAGGTGAGACCAAAGCCCACTGAGGCCTGTGCTTGCAGGCCACTGGGAGTAGAGAAAATGACTGAACAGCTGTGATTCCCGTTCAGTGTGGGAATCCCCTCCACTCTCCATGGGCTGCAACCAGGAAGGCAGGGGGATGAAAACTCAGAGCATAGACCCTTACATTGCACTGTCCAGCTGAGTGGCCTCAGCCCACGGACCCAGGTCCAGTATCTCACACTCTCCTGGAATGTCTCTGACCGCTCTGCACCTCTGAAGACTTCAGGAAATCTTTCTGGCCCCTTCAGCACTAGTAACCTTACGTTCCGCATAAGATGCCCTTGATGCCGCAAGCCAGTGTGTTTGCTTAATTTAACCCTGACAGCAGGAGGTCTCATGTTCTCTTCTGTGGCAGGGATGTGACCTGCCCCTCTTAAAAGGGTCTTTGGTGCCTTTGGTTTCGATATCAGTTATTTCCAGATGTGCCATCACCATCCCCTGAAACTTGCCGTTCAGTCATTCCACTTGCGTCCAACTCTCCATGATTCCATTTGGGGTTTTCTCAGCAAAGATACTGCAGGGATTTGCCATTCCCTTCTCTAATGCATTTTACAGATGAGGAAACTAAACAGGGTTAAGTAACTTGCCCAGGGTCACACAGCTAGGAAGCGTCTGGGGACACATTTGAACTCACAAAGATGAGTCTTCCTGACTGCTGGCCCAGCGCTCTGGAGTTACCTAGCTCCCATCCCACTGCACCTGCCTTTGGGACACATGATGATGATGATAAAATAGCTACCATTTCTTAAGCTCCTATTACACACCAGATACAATATTTTGTATTTACAAATATCTCATTGGATCCTTTTAATGACAAAAACAATTAGGTGAAACCAACGAACGCCGTGACTGACAGCACGTGCCACGTTCTGAGCAGAGGGAAGGCAGGCCTGTTCAGTGCCTGTTCTCAGGACCAAGCCCGTCCTGTACGATTCAATAGAACAGCTGCCTGGACAAACCTTCTCACTGGCACTATTGCTACTGATATCCACGCCCACCCAACCATCTGTCCTTGAGTGACACAAGTGACCCCTTTTGACAAAAAAAGTAGAAGACTTAGAGGGCTTCTATGCTTGGGAGCCGGCCCTGCTCCCAGCAGCCAGTAATAGCCTGTTCTTTCTCTTGCCCCTCACCACGTTTCCCTGGGAGTCTCCTGTGTGTCTCTCTTACCACACAGGCTTGAAGACTCAGACCATTGAGAGACAGTCTGTCTGTACCCTGAGGTTCAGCACCAGGGAAGTTGCAGGGGGATAAATGTTTCAGCCACAAAGCTGTGCTCCAGGGCTGTCTACCAAGTCACAGAGGATCTAGAGTCAGGAAGACTCTTCTTCCTGAGTTCAAATCCAGCTTCAGACACTTCCTAGCTGTGGGAACCTGGGCAAGTCACTTAACCCGATTCACCTCAGTTTCCCCAACTGTAAAATGAACTGGAGAAGGAAATGGCAAAACCACTCCAGTATCCCTGCCAAGAAAACCCCAAATGGGGTCACAGAGACTCAGACATGACTATAAAAATGACTGAACCACAAAGGAGGAAGTGATTATGACCAGGACAGACAGAATCATTTCCCTCACAGCGTTGGGCAGCCACTCAATCAGTCCGCTCTTGAATGGCTGTCAGTGAAGGCTTGAATTGTCCTAAGACCCTGATATTTTTGTTTTCTGCTTTCAATGACATTGGTCAGATGTCTCCGAAGGGGCAGATAAACACCTGCAGAGAGGGAGCAGCCAAGTTCTGGATTTGGTCAGCCTTTCAGAAACCAAGGGGAGAATGAGAATGAGTCCTTTGTAGAGTTTTGGGACAAACAACTCTCCCATTATGCAGATTATGAAACAGGCCCAGGGAAAGAACTGGTCCAGGACTCCACAGGTAGCATGTAGGAAAGGCTTTAGAACAGGAAGAGATCATGTCAGAACAGTTGGTACTTGTCACGAAACTGACCTCTTGGAATTTATATCCTATCAAGTCCCCCCAGACTCATGACTAAATTGAGTTCAAAGCTATCTTCAGCCTCACTGTTTGTACAGATAGAGGAAAAATGACACATGCCATAGCTTAGGTTGGGAGGCCTCTACTTGCCACTTGAAGACTCCATGGATTAGCTAACCATGATTTCTTGGCCAGTAATGACAAATTTCAGCTCAGATTCTGCTTCTCCTGGAGTCATCCCTTCTCCTCTCCCCATTTCTTAGGGGATGTTGCAGAACATGAAACCTCCACCTCTTCTCAAGACTTCTGAATTGCTGTGAGGCATGTGGCGCCATAGTCTGTTTGTTACGGAGAACCACCAGGACACGGTGACTCATTGACGATGTCTGGAGAACTTGACTCCACGTGCTGTTGGGTGCCTGACTGAGCCTAAAGGGCCATGGAGAGCTCGGGTTGGATTTGTGGAACCTGAGTTTGAATCCTGACTCTGATGTCCAGTAACAGGTCCTACATTCTCTCTGAGTCCCAGATAGCTCTCTAACTCTTACTGACCAAGTCACAGAGAATTCCTCTAACTTACAAGATGGAGGACTAGACACTTCCTCTGATCCTCCCATCTTCTCTAACCCCTTCCAAACAGGAATCATGCCCAAGAGGCAGAGAAAGCTCAGCTACCTACTCAGCACACTATCAAAGCAAATTAAAGGGGAAGAGAGAAAGGAGGATCTTACTGAACTGAAAGGGGAAAAGAAAAAAAGGGGAATAACTGGATGAAAGGGAGAAAGAAAGGAACCTGATACATTAGGCAAAATTCCAAAACTTGAGAAAGGGGAAACAAGTATGGGGAGGGGAGAGTGGAAGAGAACAGGGCTGCTTTAATGCAGAGTAAGCTAACATCAATGAAAGGTCTGTCTTTATGGAGTAAGAGAGAGAAAACTCTAACCCTAAATGTCAGAGAAGTGGTCATGTGAATGGGTGCAGAGATGCCTTCACTTGAGGGTCTCCTTACTGATGTCCTTCAGTAGTTAGATCCCAGGTAGTCAAGGCTGATGTCAGTTACATAATCAGAACAACAGGAATGGGTGTGGACTTTCAGCAGAGCATCATCTTCAGCCCATCATGCTAGGGCCTCTCCATCACCAACACTGACCCCAAAGGGCAGCCATCCAGACAGCATTGGCTCAGTGTGGCATTCTGATCCTACCAGGACAGTTTTGGGGCAGCTATATGGCCCTTAGCTCCTCACCCTCACTTCCCCATCCCTTCAAAGATCAATCTGCCCTCCCTTCCTCTCCATTACTGAAGCAGAAGCTCCCTTGGATCACCCACATTAAGGTCTGCAAAACACTTTAAAGACATTCTCTACTTGCATCTCACAAACATTCACCCAATTTAGAGACTAGGCAGTGGAGTCTCAGAGAGGCTAGGTGACTGTCCAGAGTCACACAGTAAGGGTCTGAAGTAGATCTATTTCCCTGATGCTGAGCTGAGTTCACTATCCACTGCACCACACTGCCTCTGTGTCCCTTGGTAGAGTAAGGGAGGGCAGAGTGATATTTCCCAATTAAATGACCAGATACAGCTTATTCATTTATTAGGACCAACAGAGGATACCACCTGTTCTGTCCAAGCTGAGACATTTGGTGTCCAATGCTAGAGTAAGGCACAGTGAAAGGCCTCATAATCCTGTCTTCTTTTGGACGAATGAAGGAAGCAAACCTTACCCTGGGCAGAATACCGCACCCCAGAAATCTTTCCTGTCACAGGCACATCTGCTATGCTGAGCCCCCACGCAGCCTCACTGCTCCCTGGGCTACTTACTGATGGGGAGAAGGCAGGAGGGCTGGCTAACAGCTGAGGGGCTAGCCCACCTATGTCTCCAATCCTTAACCAGCTTCCTGGTTCAGGTCGCAGAGACCCCATCAGAGAGAACTCAAACAGCACACGGAAGTAGGGATTTGTAGCCAGGCACAGAGCTAAAACTTCAGAGACAAGCCGGGTGTCCACCGAGACTAAGGAGATGATTCAGTGGATTCAGATGGGAAGTGATCTGACTGAGACAATGAGGTCAGTCGGTAAATGAACGTGTACCAAGCACAATGCTAAGTGTTGGGGAGACAAAGAAAGGTAAAGTTACCTCTCAGCTCTCTCAGAGCTCCCAGCCAAATGGGAGAGTGGGAGGCAATATGCAAATAATTGTGTGTATACAAGATGTGCAGAGGAGGTGGAGGGAAGGCACCCATAGACCAGGAGGCCAGGAAGTACTTCAGTCAGAAGGTGAGATTTGAGCTGTGTCTACAAGGATGCCAACGGGTGAAGGTGAGGACAGAGGTGATTCCTGGTCCCCAAACAACTTAAAAGGCAGGGGAGTTGTGTGTAACAGTGAGATCTAGAACAGAGCTTAAAGAAGGAGGGTGGACTGTGAGGAGTGGAAGGAGTGCAAATGGAAGCCAAGAAAGTCACAGGTGATCTTGTGAATGGGGCAAAGAGGGCTGGCAATCGAAAATGGATGGGAATGGAGGAAAGTGCTCACCTAGCTAAGATGTCAATGCCTCACCCAGAGCACAGCAGGTACCCCTGACGGAAAAGTATAGCCATAAAGTGGATTGGGATTGCACAACAGTCAGTGTCTAAGAAGAAAGCTCTCAGTGGCCTCGGACGCCCACACATAAAGGCGCGAAATCTAAATCAGAAACGAAGTGAAGCTGAGAAGTGGAAATGAAAATTCCATTCTTCAAAAGGTGGAGGAAGAGAAAAGGGAAACATCTTCCAGTCCAATGAAAAGGCATAGGCTGTTGAAGTAGAGGGGATAGGAATCTGGATGGGAAATGGTGGATCCATTTTAGAATTTGTGATGGGGGGTAGGGGTGGGGAGGGATCTACTGATCTGGCCTAGTCTAATTTGAAAAATTCTGATTTTTAAATAGCTGGGTTTGGCAGCCTAAAATTCTAGGAGGTCAGCTGAAGCTAGAGGGGTGGGAAACCTTTAACAAATAAAATTCTGAATTGTAGATAACAAACCATTCAAATAAATGCATGAATGGAAAAAAAAGGTTTAAGTGATGGGGATATAAATATTTTAAACAGAGAACGGTCCTGTCTTCAAAGAGTTCATGGTCCAATGGAGAAGATAACACTCATGGGGAAGTGGGTTTGTTTTGGAGAATTGGAAAGTAAGAGGTAGGGAGATGTGGGTGTCTAGCCCACGTCTGGCCTAGTGTCCTAGGGCCAGGCAGTTGATAAAGTGGGCTAGTCAGTATACCCTTAGTGACCACTCAACTGAATCCAATAATTAATGGATTCACCTTCCTAGGAAATGGAGGCTTCCACCCTCCCAATCCCCAGAATGACAGAAGGAAGCAGATCATCTTGTCTTTACTTCCTAAGGAGGAAGAGTGGGAAAGCTGGAATGGAAAGAGCCCCTTGGGAAGTAAAGCCACTAAGAAAGAACCAAGCTCCCACAGTGAGTTCAGCCCACTGCCAAGACCTGACAGATATGACTTGGTAATCTTTGAAAAATCCTACAGACTTCAGTGAAGGTCCACAAATTGCCCATGAAAAGAAAATTCTACAAACAGTAGAAAGAGCACTAGTCAATACCACTATTGGGTCTACCTCCAAAAGTGACTTTAAAAAAGAAAATGAATAAGGACCTATTTGTACAAAAATATTTATAAAAGCTCTCTTTGTGATGGCAAAGAACTGGACATTGAAGGGATGTCCATCAGTTGGGGAAGGGATGAACAAGCTGTGGTATATTGCTGTGATAGAATACTACTGTGCAATAAGAAATTATGAGCAGGATGGTTTCAGAAAAACCTGGAAAGACTCATATTAACTGATGCAAAGTGAAGAGAACATTTTATACAGTAACAGCAATATTATACAACAAAGAACTGTGCCCAACAGCTCTTCTCAGTAATATAATGATCCAAGACAATCCCAAAGGACTCATGATGAAACATGCTCCTTGTCTCCAGGGAGAGAACTAATAATATCTGAATACAGACTGAAGCATACTATTTTCCCCTTCCTCCTTCCTTCTTTCCTTTTTTCTTTCTTCCTTTCTTTCTGAGTTTTCTTTCACAAAATAACTGAGATGGAAATGTTTTACATGACTGCACATATATGACCTATAGCAGAATGCTTACTATCACAGGGAAGGGGGGGAGAGGGAGGGATGGAGAGAATTTGGAATTCAAAATTTTAAAACGTAAATGTCAAAAATGCTTTTACATGTAATTATGGGAGGGGATAAAATATTAAAGAAAGAGCATTGGTGTTAGGGTCCAAAGACCTGGGTTCAAATGTCTCCTAAGACACCTAAGGCTTTCTAGACCATATCCTTATCCTCTCTCAGCCTCATCTGTGAGAGGATGGAGTTGTACTAGGTCACCTCTGATATCCTCCCTGGCGCTTTCCACCAGGACTTTCCCTGATATTCAGAGTTTCTGAAGAAGCCTGGTAGAAAAAGGCCCCATGAGGAGGGGCTGGGGTGAGGGTCACTGATGGTCACTGCTTGGTAGGGTCGGATCCAGGAGCTTTTGGATCGTGGACACTCATCTAGGGGCAGTCAGGGCTGCAGGGAGCCTTGACTATCCACCAGGTTAGTAGAGAGTCCAGCCTCAGCTCAGACTTCCCACTGTCATTGATGTTTCTTGGGAGACAAAGGCAGAGGACAGATACAAGCTCAATGGCCAGTGCCCTAAACCTGTTTCCCTCTTGGCCACCTGCTGGAGCTCAAGAAAAAAAAGAATTCCT
This sequence comes from Bettongia penicillata ogilbyi, assembly GCA_023548195.1. Lineage (NCBI taxonomy): Eukaryota > Metazoa > Chordata > Mammalia > Diprotodontia > Potoroidae > Bettongia > Bettongia penicillata. The sequence continues at coordinate 957,290 of JAJHZJ010000095.1, read as the reverse complement.
GGCACATTTCTAAGAGGGAGAAATTGGGCTATAAACAGACCGACCCTGTGCAGTAAGTTAGGCAACAGTGCCCTCTGCTGGCCAACCTTCACAATGGCCTGGGTCACTCAGCTCGCCAACCAGCCACTACCTTTCCTCTCCCAACTCAGAAGAGGTGTGGAGATGAATGTGCAGGGGTGGAAGGGTAGGGGACTGGGAGGGTGGGAGTATAGAATCCTTGGAGCTTGGGACTGGGAGCCTTTGAGGCCACGAGGATTTGCGCCTTGGGATCTTGACGTTAGGAGGATGGTAGACTCAGGGGCTGGGAGATGGGGGCTGAGATTCTGCTCTAGGTCATAAGACTCAGCAAGGTGCACCCCAGGGAGACTGAGCTCAGAAAGTCTTATCTATCCTTGCCTGGAGCAAAGCCAGCCCACTGCCCACCAGGGCAGAACCTTCTCCCACCCTCCCCATACACTTCTGCTCCTTTTTCACTTAAGTTGTAGACTAGTCAGGTTCTGCCCAGAGAACATAAAAATGAAGAAAAAAAGAGAAGGGTTGGAATGTCTCTTTATTCTGGAGATCTTGGCTTGGGGTGCTGTATACTCTTCAAGATTCTGGGATGTTTTCAGTGGAGAGAGAGAGACAGTATCCTTTTACCAGTGCAGATTGCAACCTCTCTGCAAGTGACAGCCTTTGTGGATTACTGCAGTTAGGAACATCTATTACCTGCTGACCAACCTTCTGGTTGTTCTACAGGAAAACTGTCCCGAGTGGGGGGTGGGGAACAGACAAATGTTTCTCACTTGTTGCAAGTCTTTAGACCTTCTCTTGGCCTCAGTTTTCCCCTTTGTAAAATTAGGGTTTGGACCAGGCATTCTTTGAGGTCCCTTCCAAAGTGAGATCTGGGACTCCCAATCCCAGAAGAGTCAGGTGCAGTCCCAACAGAACACAGAGGGCACCTCCCAAAGGCACAGAATTAAAGCGCTTTTTCATTCAAATTCAGTTCATGTGAGTCCCAGTCCTCTCCTCTGTGATAGTCACCTGATTGGCCCATATCGTGTTTCATAACCCTATAGCAAAAGCAGGGCCATAGGTAGTCACATTCCTTTGTCCCTCTGGACATTTTTTCCAGGCATGGCCCTTGTGCCATCTCCTCAGAGGGAGGCAGGGCTGGGCGTAGGGGGTGAGACACAGGACAGACACCGAATCCACTCTGACCAAAGCCTTCTCTATCCCTTATCCCAGGCTGTTCATCAGGGGTCACTTCCATGCCTGCTTGGATCTCTTGGTCCTCGGGGTTACAATGGATTCCAGACCTCACAGGTCCTAACCCTCTACAGCCTGAAGTAAGATGTATGGAGCGCATTTAGTCTCCCCCTCCCTCAAGCTGCTTCCCTGGACAAGAGAAGGAAGACCAAGATTTACTTGTCCAGGGAATCACCGAATAACACTCTGCTGAGGTCACCTAGTCAATGCTGTGTAAACAAAAGTTTGTAGAGTGAATGATAAACCAAAAAAAAAAAAAAAAAAACCAAACAAAAAAACCCACCCCAAACTTCCCACCAAAACAGAGTCACTTTTCCCTCGTGTAATTTGACTTTTCCTGACGTCTGAAACTAGATATTAAGCCATGGCGTGGATTCAAAGATGAAGGACCCCTCTCCTCCCACGTTCTCCCCGCTCAAACATTTGGACGTGGGAACTGAGACGCCTCGGAATCAGACGCCCAGGGTCCGAGTCCTACGATTGGCAAGCCTTTCTCCCTCACAAATCAACTCACTCTTCTCATGCACTGAGGTCATTCGTTACCATCACTAATAAGGTAATGTAACTTTTAAAGGTAGTTTACATGCTGAAATAGACAATAAAAACAAATGTTCGCCAACAGCTCGGGCAAGGAAAGGGAAACCCCCGGAGGAGGGGCCGAGGTTAGCTTTTGTCTCCACACCCCCAGGGTCTGGCCCAACCTGAGCCCTCGGCCAGAGTGCCTTCACTCCTTTCTCCTCCGGGTGGCTGCGGCCTCGGCGCTCGATTGACCATTTCTAATGGGTGGGGCGGCTCCTACCCAGAAAAGATGGGTGTCCAGCCGGATCTGTGCGCTCGAAACCAAAGGCTGACCCCGGGAAGCCCCATCTCCGCCGACGAATTGGCAGCACTCGGGGTCGCTTCTATTCCCTGCCCTCGGAGTGCGGAGCAGACCAGCTGTGCTCGCTGAGTTGTGAACAAGCTGGGCTGATGGGAGGCCCCCATCGCTCTTCTGTCTCCCGTTACGGATGCGCTTTGACTGAGTGGCTGCTGTCACAGAGCACAGAGAGGGATGACAGGAAGGATAACCCAGCCCTCGACCTCCTGGAGAGAACAAGCTAATGGGGGCGTAGGCATGAGCGATGGCGGGGAGGTGTTTAATGAGCGCAGACACCCCTGGCGCTCGACCTGGGCTTCCTTCCGCAGTGGCAGGAACATCCCGGAAAGAATGGCCAGCAGCATGAGCCACCCACCGAGGCAGAAGGACAACTTGTCCATAATACTGATTGACGCGCACCATCTAACTGGCCTCCCCCAACCCTCTGACCCCGCTAGTTCAACTTGGTTACTGTTTTTCAGACTAGTCCATCTGACAAACGAGGGAAGCCTGAGTGATTTGTTCAAGATCTCACAGATTGCCAGGAACTGAGGCTGCATCTGATTCCAAGCTCAGGTGTCCAGTCACTGCACCAACCCACCTCCCCATTCAGAGGACACAGACTTCATCTGGGCTCCGGCATTTGGGGAGAATTGGCAGGGAAGGGGAAGGCGCTGAAAAGAGGGGAGACAGTCTGAGCAAGGGCAGAATGGCAGCAATATACCGAGGTGCATTTGGGGAACATTGGGGTCACAGGTCTGGCTTGTGTCCTATAGTATTGAGCATATAGAAGTGAGAGGGAATGGGAGGCAGATAGCTTGTAGTCTGGCTGAGAAGGTCAGGATCCCTAATATTTCTGCCCAGAGAATGCCAAACACATTTCAGAAACAGAACACATTCTCACCAAGAAAGAGCTTTGGGAAGTGCTTGGGCTATTTCTTGAGTTGTATGTGCTGCGTTGTGCAAACCTTTGGGGCCCTTTCAGGCCACCAAAAGTTGGCACAAAAATCACAGAGCTGCTCACATGCCACTGATGACCCAGAGCACCTCCAGTCACAGAACCTTGGAACAAGAAAGGACGAGAAGCCCAGTAGCACTGTCCAGGACTCTGACTCACAGCAGGGGCTCAGTCACCAAGACTGACCCAGGAAGGCAGCTTGCACTTACCAGCTGTTCATAGGGATGGAGTGACTTCCTGCAGCTCTCCTGTGTTTGCCATGAAAGGCTGGGACGAAGCTCAGACTACACTTGACTTTTCTCTCACCAGTATTCAGGTTTATCTGAGGAGATAGCTGTCATCAGAGCTGGGGACGCTCTCTTTGCAGACCGAAGCAGAGCTGAAGCTGCCTTACCAACCTCCCTCCTCACAACAGCATTCCAGTTTCCTTCTCTATTCATTTCATGAGTTTTGAAAATGCAGCTTTCAGGGCTCAAGGAAAGAACTGCATTGACCAAAAAGAGTAGAAGAAACTCTCCTGATTTCATCTACCAATTTCCTGAAGATCTGTAAAATGGCAAAGAAATTCTCCTTCCCGAGGACTGTAGGGAGAACTGAACTCAGGCTCAGAAGAACTGAAGTCAGCCCCCTCACCGTAGAATTTGGCCCATCATGTCATCTTTCTGAGCCTTGATTTCCTCATCTATAAAATGGACCCAATGGTCCGTCCTAGCTCTAAATCCCAAGTTCTCCAGACTCACAGAGCCGACTATGATTCTTGAACACAAGTGGAATAATCCCTAGAGGGATCAGAGCTAGCCTGGGGGAAGGTCTCCTGATCCTCATACCTCCCCCCCGCAGTATCTCTGGGCCTCAGTTTCCTCATTTATAAAACAAGGGGTTAGACTCAATGACCTCCAAGATCCCTTTCCAGTTCCACCATTCTGTGAAACAAGATCCATCCCCCACTGGGGACTCAGTAATTACAGTGGTTTCAGCCTTTATAATTCTGTAGCACTTGCATGAAGAAATGACTTGCCCAAAGTCACAGTCACACTGCTCTCTGCACAACCTCTGCTCCCTCTCCCTGGGTAGGGCACAAAAAGTTAATTCCCCAGTCCTCAAAGCCACAACTATGGGGGAAAGGGAGCTGAGAGAGAGCAGGTTAGGGACTTCCAGGGAGCTATCCGTGGTGCTGACAGAGGAGGGCTCAGCCTCCCCTTGACCCCTCTGACCTGGTAGACCAGTATGGTACAGCCAAGACAAGTCTGGATTAGATTCACAGGAGTTGGATTTGTGTCTCAGTTTAAGGCTTGGTAGTTGAGTAACTACAGGGAAGTTGCTTCACCTCTTAGAAGCCCATTTTCCTCATCTGTAAAATGGGATAATAATGACTGGATTGCCTACCTTGCATAATGGATATGAGAAAAGCAGTTTATAAAATGGGAGGAATGAGCTTACTGAGTAACCCAAGCTCTTCATCTAGGGGCTGAGCTGCTGGCCTCTTGCTATCTGAATGGTTGCTGCTCCTAGGACCAAATGTTTTGTCTGCCTCCAACTCTTCATTCCCCTCCCCAGAATCCTCAGTCTGTCATGGGCCCCACCTGTGCCTCAGGCAACCAATTTCTAGAGACTCCATTTCTGCTGCTTTCCCATAATGCTCTCACAGCGAGCTCTTGTTCTGATTGACAACCTGTCTTCTCTCTCTCCCCATTTTCTCTCTCTCCCTCTCTCTGTCTCTGTCTGTGTCTCTCTGTCTGTCTGTGTCTGTCCGTCTGTCTGTCTGTCTGTCTGTCTGTCTGTCTCTCTCTCTCTCTCTCTCTCTCTCTCTCTCTCTCACACACACACACACACACACACACACACTTCAGCCCACCGAAGACTCAATGACCCTGCTGCAGACACTCGAAGGCAATCTGTAATGATAAGTTAGAACAACAGGGCCAAGAGTGTAGGGAGCCCTAGAAAATTTGTCTAAGGTGCAGGATCAAATGAATTGGAATGGAAAGAACCTGGAGGCAGGGAGACTTTTAGAAGCTAAATCATTTCTTCCCTCAGTTATTCCTAAAATAGTTCTAAAGCCTTTACCTAATTGAGCTCACACACTACTTAGGCATCCTTTATCTCCAGATGATGAAACTGGGGAAGGGAAGAGAGGGGGAGTGACTTGGCCAAGGTCGCTCACCAAGGAGCAGAGACAATCCAGGGCTCCTCCCACTAGATCCAGTTTTTGGCTGCCCAGTGCTTTTGGCAGATTGCAGGTGTGCTGGGGGCAGATTAGGCATGTATTCAGATCCAAGATCATATTTCATCCTTCCAGGAGATCACAGTCCCTTGCAGGCAGTGCCCAGGTCTCTTATTCCTCTGGCTTAGAATCTCAGGTAGAAGTGCCACAGGGGGCTACCAGGAAGGCTGATCTTGGGGTTGATGTTCTGGATGCCACCTCCAGCATCTTAGGCTTCCCTTCTTCAATACCCAGCAGGATTGCCAATGCCACTGGTCTGGGCTTTGATGGCTAACTTCCTGCTGCTGCCGCTGCTGCCACAGGGCTGAGACAGGACCTTCTGAGCACAGTGTGCCTGCCCCTGCTGCCTCTGGGTCCTCCGTCTCCCCTTCCTCCTTGCCCTGTGAATCCCTCAGCAGTCAGGCCCCTGCAGTCCATTGCTGCCCATCTGCTTTGGGTCAGCTCGGCCTTGTAGGGAGGTGGCTGTTCTCCTCCGCTTGATCAGAAGCCCTCTGAGGAAATGAGACACAGAGTCTCCTTGGCATCCGGCACAGGACTTCCCAAAGGAGGAAGTCAATGAGTGACCGACCAGTTTGTTCTCAGGTCTTGTTTCTGATTCCTCACTGATTCCAAGTCACCCAGCAAACCATCTGAAGATTTCATTCTGCCCTTGGCAGGGCCAGGATAGCGGAGAGTGGGGGAATCAGGGGTTCAGGGCTTCCCATCCCCCTAACATGAAGGGAGAAAGAAGTTCTCAGAGCCTTCTCAGTCTGGCATCCCCAGAAGACTTCAGGCCATTGCTTCTGTCCTCTTGGCAGGACAAGCATTCTGGAGGGCATCTAGCTATCCTGGCCCCAGGTCAACAGCCCACCAACCTTCTGCCTTCCTCCTCAGGCAGAATCAGCTCAGGCTTTCCTTTTCTACTGAGTCCCAGCTCTAGAACATCACTGAAGTCTTGGCAAGAGCTTTGGAAACTTCTCTTAGTCCCTCTAAGTTCCCTGGGACATCAGTCCTTTAGGGGTGTTCTGGCTCATCCACAGTAGCTGTGAGTCCCCCATCATACTTCATGGAGCTACCAACACACGGGGTAATACCATGTTAGAATGAGTGTTGTCTGAAGAGAGCCTGGGCTAGGATACAGAGCTCTTCCCCTGAGCCAGTGGTGGCTAGCTTGGGGGATAGCTGGGGGAGAAGGAAAGGACCAGAGATCCCTCCAGCCTGGAGTTCTCCTGTCCCAGTGCCTTCCATGAGGGAAAGGAAATGCAGCCTGTCCCACTGTGGTACCCACATACCATTCCACGGAAGTACCCATAAAATACACCTGAGGCCCTGTGCTAGGCATGGGGGTACAAATATAAACTACCCTTACATATCAAGACAAAAAAAGATGAAATGGTTTGAGGAGGAATTAAGTACCAACTAAGGAGATCTGGGAAGGCTTCTCATAGGAAGTGGCATCTAAGCCAACCCTTGAAGGAAGGGAAGGATTGAGGGAGTCAGAGCTGAGGAGGGAAAGCCTGGGAGAGGGCACACTTGGGCAAAGGCAGAGAGGTGGTAGATGAAACACCACGTTCAGGAAACAGTTTGTAGCCTAGTTTGGCTGGAGCATAGAGTGACTGAAAGGGAGTTTGTATGGCTCTTCTAACAGAGGTAAGAGGGAGTAACTGACAGTTCACAAACCAGGGTCAAAGTGACATGCCTTGGAAAGATCGTCTTGGCAGGTGGGTGGAGAACAGATTGGGGAGAGGTGAACCCAACTAAGAGATGACAAGAGGCCAGGAAGGAAGAGGTCAGACCCTAATCAAGGACTGAGACTGCCAGGAAAGAATGGGATGGCTGTGAGAGATGTGCCAGGCCAGGGTAACTGAGAGACCACAATGGGGGAGGCAGACAGAGGAGGAAGACTGTGGAGTTACAGTGGATAGCCTGGAGGGAGGAGGGATAAGTTTGGGGGGAGAAGAATGAGTGCTGACTCAGACATTCTGTGGCTGAGATGTCTAGCAGACTACTGGATGTGTAGGAACGGTCCTGAGGGGAGAGTCCAGGGTTGGATACAGGGGCCCTCAGAGGCAGCCAGGCACACTTGCTGATGGCAGAAATGGGGGACAAGGATCAGTGGGGTAGGGTAGGCCTTGGCTCCTCTCTTTGCCTTTCCCTTTCCCTTTCCCTTTCCTTCTCTCCTCAGTGGGGCACGTAAATAAGGTTTGTGGCGTCCTGCAGGCAGCATACCTGGCTGCTCTCACTGGCAGCAACATGTTGGAAGGATTTCTGCTGGTTGGGGGCACAGACAAAGATTCAACCAAGTCAGTGGAAAGGGAGGGAGCCACCAGGGAAAGAGCAGATCCTGGAGGCCCGGCAGGTCAATGCTGACCTTCGCTGGTGTCCAGTTCAAATGGAAGCAGATCCTCACTGGTACAGCAGCAGACTGGCTTGGAAAGCTCTGAATTCCAATGATCTGGACTGCATTCTATTTTTATTTGTTTTGCTAAACATTTTGCAATGACATGTTCGTTAGTTTCTCCTACACTCTGGTGTTTCACAGACAAGCCTGACACTTCTGGTATCAATGTTGTGTGTCCAGGGCAGACCTTTCTCATGCCCCCATCCATGGCTGGGCACCTCCTTCTCACCAGGCTGTCAGCTGCTCCTGTCAGAGGTAGGACTTGAGGGGCCCCACAAAGACACTCTTCAGGGCATTTGGGGGGGTGTATGTGTATGTGTTCATGCATGTGTGCATGTGTGTGCACATGCATGTGAGTACATATGTGTGTGTGCATGTGTGTGTGTCTGATTATGGAGGAGTGGGGAGAAGAGAAAGAGGAGCTCTCCTTGCTTATTTTCACCACATTAAAGTCACATGGGTCCTTGTTCCCATGAAGGGGAGGCACATTTTTCTCCGACAGTTATAAGGCCCAAGGAAATAGCTGGTTCTGATCCCCCAGTTGGGGGCCAGGCCAGGTAGTGTGACCGTAGGAGCTGGAGACAAGTGGATTTAAAGCTCCTCAGGGTCTCGGTGACTCAGTTTCCTAATCGGAGGCGCCACTGCCTGGGATGTGGTGCCATTTCTGAGCACACCAAAGCTTCCTTGACATAATGCAGTAACATAAACATGCACTACGGGGCCCCAGGACAGGGTGGCTCAGTGGGCTCACACCTACAGCTCAGGGGCTCCCATGAAAGAACTCAGGACACTGCATAAATCACCCAGCAGCCCTCCAGGCCAGCTACCAGGCAGCCCACCCCTCTTCCAGTTGCTGAGGGCTGGAGAGCATCAGGCTAATGAGAACTGATGCCAGTGAGAAGTTTAGCCCCATGCAGCCAAGAGAGACTCAGAAATGGGCCGTTGGGGGAGAGGCATGTCTTCCAGATGGGCATGCTCCCTTCACTTCTGGGGGAAGGTGTGCAGTTTACTCTGGTGACCCTGAACTTAACGCTTGGGCCTGGGAGAGGCAAAGCTTGGCCCCTGGATGGACCTGATCTCTCTTGGTCACTTTAGCCAGGGCCTTGAAACCTCCCAGCAAAAGGCTTTGGTTCACTCTAGGTTCCTGGCCCTTCAGGGGCTCAGCTTGCCTGCTGGCCTCATGGGCTGTGCCCCCAAACTCTGTGCTGTGCCAAGGATGGGCCATCAGCTGCCTTTGCTAACCGAGATCACATTCTCATGATCACAATTCCATGAGTAAGTCTGTCCCCAAAAGACTTGGGAGCTGATGAGATCTCCTGCCTTTGGCCTGTGTCTGACCTTTCCAACCCAAGCCTGTCCTGGCTGGCTGCCCTCTATACCAGGGGTCAAAGGGCATATCCTGAAACCGCTCCGTGTGGGGGCCTAAGGGTGGCTGGGCCAGCTGGCCCACAGTACACCCTGCAGCGTCCCCCTCTCCGGGGTCTAGGCTCTGAATCCTGCCCTAATGGCCAGATGAATCTTATACAAATGGGATTTGGTTTCATCTAGCTCCTGAAGATATGAATGAGCCAAGCCTGGACATCAGCAATCATCCGAAGGTCACTGAAGTCCGTGGGCAGCTCCAGAGCATGGCTGGGCTCAGAGACACCAGGAAAATGACCAATTGAACTTGTAACCAGCAGGATGGTTTTCAAGGCAATTGCCTGCCCCCTCCTTGGAGGTGGAGGGCTAGCTGCAGCTCCCTGCTTCCTACCACCTTACCTCCCTTCCCTTCTTCCTCCTTCCTTCTGTCCCAGTAATTACAGCTTTACAGCTGCAGTTACTGTAGCCAATGAACCCCATGGCCGCTGAGATGAAACGGGCAAGGCCTGCTATCCCTCCACCAGGGCCTCTCCTCAGAATTTCAGATTCTAGGCAACAAGTCTGGTCTTGGCTGCTGCTTGAAGGCCATAAACACTGGCCTGAAGACCTGCCAGGGGCCTCCAGCCCAGCCGAGGACGGGCCAGTACCCTCCTCCCCATGCACTCACCACTGAGGGCAGAATCTGATACTCATTTAGTGCCTGGAATCAGCTGAAGCCTGGGCTGCCACTGCTGCTGCAGCATCCGGCGCCTCTGGGTCCGGTCGGTCGGCTGCCCGCCTAGCCACCCCCTAATGGCTTGGCTCAGCTAGCCTCCTGTCACCAGCAGTGGCCCCCAAGGCGACGTGGCAGGCAGCTGGAGGAGGAGAAGGTCCCTGGTCTTTTTTCCAGGTTCTCCTCTCCCAGCCTAGAGCCTAGGGCCAGCCACAGTGGAGCATTTAGAGTTAGCATTGGTTCATATTGAATGTTGGCCTGTGGGAACCAGTTCCAATCAGGAAAGACTTGTCCTTAAAGGCCATCAGCCCCTGGAGAGGACAGGCGCTGGGACAAGGAACAACCAGTCCCAAAGCTAGCAGGGTGGCTGAGCCACTGCAGATGTGCGGAGATGGCCTCTATAGTCATCCCCCAGGAGCATGCCTGTGCTGTGCCAGGCCTGGAACCCTGCCCCCACCCCTCATCCCCAAAGTGCATGCCTGACAACCATGCCTCGAGGGAGAGAGTGCACATGTGTGCTCTGATCTCCCTCTAACAGATGAGGAAACTGAGGCACTGAGAAGGAGCCCACGATGCAGTCCTGCAGCTATCAAGCTGCATAGCCCCTGGTCCAGCCCCTCCTCTAACCCAGGGCTTCCCCGCAAGCACTGAACCCAACCTCCAGATTTGCCTCTGGCCATGGAGAGTATAGGCTTTTGCCATCCGTCTCGCCTCACTTTTCCTTCAGTTTCCCCAATCGGGGAAGGAGTAGGAAATATGGAGAAGATAGGATTCCTGCTCTGTGGTAAGGAGAAAATCAGCATAGGGGATACCCCTAACCCTGCTTGGCTATCTCTGGGCCATGTTGACCCTGCAGGGGCACTGGGGCCCATCCCACACAACCAAGAGAATGCCAGCACCCTGTGCCTCCATGAGGTAACTCAAGAGCTGCCTTTGGCCAGCAAAAGCAGTGACCCTCGCTCTCCATAGTCTACAACCCACTGCGTAAGGCACTGGATCTCAGCAGGGAGCCCAGGATGTCAAGGAGTCCCCTCTGTCTGGCTTAGTGTTGTTTTCCAGCCCAGAGACCCTCCAGAGCCATCTTTGGGCTTTGGCTGAGTGGTCAGGGAATGAGTAACGGCCAGTTATGTTGTCAGGTCAGCAACCTAAGCACTGCCCATGGTCTCCAGTCCTCCCATCACAAAATGAGGTACTGACTGCCTCCAGTCTGCTAGAGCTTGCTGAAGACAAACATATTTGGTCTGAAAAGTGCTTGGAGATCATCACTCTAAAAGTGTGGCATTACACAGCCTAATTGCCACCCCAAAGAGCAGGTTTTGTGGCCTCTGATAAGGGGTGTTCCCTGAGAACTCCACTGACATCTTCCCCAGGTTTCTGAGGACTTTCCCTTTGCTTTCATCCCCCACCTCAAGAAAAAAGTCATTTTAAGGAAGAAAACTGCCCATGACAATTAGCCCACATGGAAATGAATCTTCCTGTGGGATCTGGGAGTCAGGGGCCCAAGGAAGCCAAGGATCTTAGGTTCATGATCCCCCATAAGACCACCATATGCAGCTGACAACAGCCTACTTCCAGAGGGCACTAAGAGCCAAGATGGAATCCAAAGGCCCTCTGAGGGCGACATCCACAGGAACCCACCCAAGAACATGAAGACAAAGCAGCAGACAAAAGACTGGCTCAGGCATCTATGGTCCTAGAAATGGAGGGATCTGCAATTCTGAACTGGTCATTGTCACCAGAAATTACAGGAAGGCCATTGTGAAAGAGCCCAGGCTGATTGATTGACACGCATTTTATAAGAAAGTGACAGAAACTCTGCCACATACCACCACAGGTTGACCCTGCATACCAGTTTGTGACTCTGGCCCATGGCCCTTAATCTCCCTGGGCATCGCTCCCTTTCTCTTCCAGTTGATCACAGGCTCAGAAGACGTGACCAAAGCACTCAGCAAACTTTTAATGTTTATCATTGCTTTTGTCCCTGAGGCTGCCTGGTCTGTCTCCCACATGCTCTGGCCCAGCCCTCCCAGGCAGGCAGTCAACACAGAGACACCAAATACACAAAACTGGAAAAAGAAATAGAATGGTCTGAGGAGGAGCTGAGGCCAGAGGCAGAGCTGGAGTCCCCATTTTCTGAGAGACAGCTCTTCAGGAAAGTATCTAAGCTCATTTCAGTTCTCCATCTACCATCTCACCTCCTCTAAGTGGTCCCCAAGAGGAAGCTAGGTTGAACAGGGCTGTCATGCGTGGGTCCTACGTGGCTGAGACCAGCCTGCAATGGACAAACCATCCACATGGATGACTGTGGCCCAAAGGGATGCCAAGCCTGCCCAGGGAGGGGAAACCTCCAGCAGCTTCAGTCACGCCTAAGCCCAACCCTGCCGTCCCCTTGACCCAGACCAGCTTGGCCACTTAGCTCAGTGGGGAAGGGAGCAGTGTTGACAGGAAATTCCATTGGCCGTTGTTAATTCTGATCAGGCTTCAGGAAATGGAAAGGATAAAACACATCAATTATCAGGACAGGAAGTTTTAAATCACATGGCTAGCAGCTTCTGCAAGGACATGGGTCTGCCAGCTTTGCTAAGAAGCTTGGCATTCTGGTGAGACCAAAATTTGAGACCCACATTTTGGAAGCTGACATCACTCTCTAATTGCATGTTCTTTCTCTATGAGGGTAAGGGAAACGAGCCAGGCCTGAAAGCATGTCATTATCACAGCCAATCATGTAGCCTTTGGAGGCTTGGTGCTCAGAACTGCCCCCTCTCACCCCACCCCCCACATACCACCAAGAGAAAGAAGAAATGAGGCCCCGGGCAAAGAAGTGCCCCCCCCAATCCCCACTAAGGCAGCTCCTGGAACCAGCTGAGTCCAAGTTGGGAAATGCTTCCCCTTCAGGAGAGGGACTGTCTTCCTTCTCATCTGCAGCCCCTAGCTGAGCTGGCTGTCTCTTTGGGGGCGGCACAAAAGGCAAGGCAGGCTTTTCATCAGCATTGGCAAAGGTGAGCAGGCTTGGCTTCCTTAAGACTTAGCGAATGCACTGACCAGCAAGCTTTTAGTGCCGCTCTAGTCACTGGCCTGGGCTCTGCCAGCGCAGATTGTTGGAGGACCTTTCCAAGGTGCCCAGAGTTCTTGCTAACTTGGCATCTCTCTCATTTCCTGCTTGAAAGCCAAGGGTGAATGTCAACATCAAAAGATGATGCAGCAAGGGAGTGCTTCGTGAAAGTTTTCCTGCCCCCCCCAGGCCTCTTGTTCCTGGAATGCCTCTCCTTCTTTTGCCTAACCAAGATCCCATTCATCAACTTTCAAGGCAGAGTCTACTCTGGGCAAATGTTTGTCTTGGTGGTCTGTCCAAGTAGGGAAAGGGTATCCTCACCCACTTCAGGGATCTGCTAGACAGCCACAGTGTGTGGACATAGGCAGTCACCATGATTCCTGGGAGTTGTGCTGGTCTGGTCCAGGCCTCCTGCTGGCCTAACAGGTGTCTGGAATGGGCACAGCAAACCTTTTTCAGGAAACCAACTTTGGAAGTCTCCTTATGTGGAATTCCTAGTGAGAAGCATCCTTAGGACTGAAGGGAGGTGTTGTGCATGGAGGCAAAGGCAGGACCTGTGGGTCTCCATCCTCACCATTGCTCACCTCCACCCCCTGGACAGCTCCTTGTTCGAAGGAGATGCTGATGAAGGAGATGGTGCCCAGGAACACAATCCACAGAGGTTGGTTAATCAGCATGAGCCAAGGAAGCAGGTCAGTGGTGGATGCAGCCAGGAAGCATGCCAGCGAGGCTGGGCCATGTAGAGGAGGAGCAGTATCCAGCCCAATGATGATAACAATGTTGTGTGGATGTTTCTTGCCCCAACTTTCCCACTAGCCAGAAGATCTTTCCAGGGAGCATTGATGCAAATTCACCAAAGTCATCCTCAGCCAAGCTTGGCCTCTAGAATGACAGTGGAGGGCTTGGAAAGAGCTGACCGACTTCATGCATGCAGCAGATTTACTTCATAGGAAATTCCAGACCTCTCCACTGATGGGTCAAGGCAGAGGACTCTCCCCTTCACATGTGCAGTGCTGCCCTGCAGCCCCCTTCACAACCAACAGCTTCAGGGGATCCCAGACCCCGAGCCCCAGGCGCAGTCAACATACACACAACACACACACACACACACACACACACACACACCTTTCATCTTCTATCTGCGTTTCCTCCTCTTTCTACCCAGATGTGTTTGACATCTGCCTACATTAACTCTATTTTTTGTTGATGTTACTGGTGATTAAACCAAGAGCAAACCCCTTCAATCTGGTTGTGCTCTTCCCCAGTCTTTCCCAGATCTGTTTTGAAACTGCGTAGCAGCCCCACGTAGCCACTTTAGGATCTGGCACAGAATGGAGAGCTAGACACAAGATGTCCTAGCCAGACAATTTATATGTTAACATAGAAAGACATTTCTAACCATGGTGAGTTTCAAGGTAAATACTGAAAGTGAACTTTTCCAACAGATTCCTTTTCTAAGAACAAAGTGGTCTGGACACACACCAAGCCAAATTCCATTCTCTCCCCCAAATGCTTGAATTATATGTCACGTGAAGTGGGCAAGATGCACTTCCCTCACGGTCCCTGCCTTGATTTTCAGTACCACAAAAGTTCCCCAGGACTGGCTGCAGGAGGCTTCCCAACACCAGCTCTCACACTGCAGGCACTAGTCTGGATTTCCACCTTCCCATGTTCCTTCCTTTGGGCTAATAAAATGGATGAAGTTTCTCAGGCGTTCCATCCCAGTTACCTCAGTTTCTCTACTCTCAAGAATCTTTCTCTGTCTCTGTGTCTGGTTGTCTCTGTCTTTTTTCCTCCCCTCCCCTCCTCTTTCCTCCCCTTCCCTCCCCTCTCCTCTCTTCTCCTTTTCTCTCCTCTCCTTACAAAAATAATCATTCCCTGCCAACATCTGTATGGTGTTGAAATACAATCCGAGTCATTCCCAGATTTAGCAAACATCATTAACGCCTAAATGCAGACATTCGCTAAACATAAACATGCCTCACTTGGGTTAAGGGGAGTTTTCTTAGCATGTCACCACCATGTCATGCCCCAGAAACTACCTCCGGGCTCCTCTGGGCCTTCAAGTGGTTTCCATATAAGTGCAACACTTGGTTAAGCACCAGAGGAAGCTTCCTTCTGCTGAAGAAGAGGGAAGTCTAACCGGAGTTTCGACGACTCCCCCTTACAAATTCTGGGCCCTGTGTTGGGTTGTGGAACCCACGGGACCACTGTGTGAGCACCCGGCTTCAGCCTGGTGGGACAGGGGCATTAAAGGAACAACAGCAACCCCAGGTGGAGTCTACAACTCCTCCAGAAGCCCACGACTGAAATCTAGAGGTGGGGCTGAGTGGGAGCTGGGCAACATGGTCCAGATCACATGGTGGTCTTCCCTGGGAAGAGTGGGCAGGGCAGGGAGGACGTGCCCTCATATCCAAAGCCAAGGAACACACTTTGCCTTCATAAAGCCCATGGAGAGACCTCAGTGCACAGACAGGCATCCATGAGGTACCCAGTGATGACAATGACCCCAGTGGAACTCAAGCCCAGTTACCCAGTCAGTGTATTAGGCAGCTAATGGTGCAATAAACATGGCTCTGCTCTTGGAGTCAGGAAGACATGAGTTCAAATCTAGTCTCAGACCCCTACTAGTTGTAGGATACACAAGTTACTTCACCTCTCTCTGCCTCTATTTTCTCATCTACCAAATGGAATAACACTATTAGCACCTACTACTAATAATAGCACTTACTGCCAAGATTGCAGGAAGGATCAATGAAACAATATTTGTCATTCCCCTTGCAAACCTGAAAGTGGCAGTTTTTATTCTTGTTAATGTGGTATACCCTTCCCCAGGAATCCCTTCATTCCCCTAATAACCCAGAGCCAAGCTTTATCTAGACTTAGACTAGAGTCTGAGGATGCCCCAATGGTAGCAAGAATGTGTCCTGAGACTTTGCAGGACACATCATCATTGCTCATGGTGTGTGTGTGTGTGTGTGTGTGTGTGTGTGTGTGTGTGTGTGAAGAGGGGAGGATGGAGGGGGTAGGAGATTAGGGCTCCATGGCTGACCTCAGTACCACAGCCTCAATGCTGGAACCAAAGTTTGGGATGTGGAATCAGAAAGCTGAGGTTGGCATTCCAGCTCTTCTGGTTACTCCCTGTGAGACCTTGATCAAGTCAGTCACTTGCCCCAATTTCCTTATCTTTAAATGACTAATGACCTCTACACTCCCCTCTCCATCTGCACAGATGCACAGAATGTTATGAGGAACAAAGGCATGACCCACAGGGAACAATCTGTCAACCATAAAACATGGTGGAAATATCTGCTGCTATTTCTGTCTACATTTTGATGCTTACAAATCTTCTTTTTATGTCATCCTGATCTGTTTTCAGTGGAGCCCCTGGCAGAAATCTGTTTTCTGGAGTAATTGGGCAAGGAGAAAGAGAAAGGGGTGGGAGGGAGGGAGGGAAGAAAAGAGAGAGAGAGAGAGAGAGAGAGAGAGAGAGAGAGAGAGAGAGAGAGAGAGAGAGAGAGAGAGAGAGAGAGAGAGAGAGAGAGAGCACTTGGGAGAATAAGGCTAATGGAGAGAAAATAGGATTGGGGAAAAAAACAGATTTCTCTCATCCCCCAAACCAGAAGACAATGGCAGAATTGTGGCTTCCAGTCTGTACTGTTCCCTGGGCAGATGAGATGTTCTTAGTGAATGAGGACAGCAATCAGAGATCTGGGGGAGGGGTTGATGGCCTTTCACCCCAGTGCACAGAGACAGAATCCAAGGATGAGATGGGAGCATATTGTTCATTCCCAGGTTCTCTATAGACCCATGTACAAGTTCCTCAGGAGACAAAAAGAAGGACCTAGTACTCCTGTCTCCTTGAGGACTTGTCACATTTTGTTATGATTCACACAGTCAAAGACTTCAGTGTAGTCAGTGAAGCAGAAGTAGATTTTTTTTTTCTGGATCTCCCTTGCTTTCTCCATAATCCACCATATGCTGCCAAATTTGGTGTCTAGTTCCTCTGCCTCTCTGAAAACCAGATGGCTCTTCTGGTGATTCTTGGTTCACATATTGCTGGGGGCCAGCCTGCAGAACCTTAAGCAGAACATGCTGGTGTGTGAAATAAGTGCAATTGTTCAGTAATTTGAGCATTACTTGGCATTGCCCTTCTTTGGGATTGGGACATAAACTGATCTTTTCCAATCCGATGGCCACTATTGAGCTGTCCAAATTTGCTGGATTATTGAGTGCAGCATTTTAACAGCATCAGCTTTTTGGATTTTAAACAGTTCAGCTGGACTTCGATTCCTCCAGCCTTATTGTTAGTCATGCTTCCTAAGGCCCCCTTGCCTTCCTTCTCCAGGATGTCTGACTCTATATCAGTCACCTCATCATCGGGGTTATTGGTGATGTATCTGTGATCTTTCTGATATGGTTCTTTTGTGTATTCTTGCCACCTTTTCTTAATCTCTCCTGCTTCTATGTCCCTACCATTTTTTGACTTTGATCATGTCCATTTTTGCATGAAACTTTCCCCTGATATCTCTAATTTTTTTGAAGAGATCCTTTGTCTTTCCCATTCTATTATTTTCTTCTACTCTTTTGGATTGCTCATTTAAGAAAACACTCGATCTCTCCTTGATATTTTCAACCATGTAAGGATAAAAGCCACTCCCTAACTGACCGATGGCCAAGCCAAGTGAACAGGCATTGATTAAGTGATGACTCTGTTCTAGGAAGTGTGCTAAAGTTAAAATATATGAACAAGCAGTTCTCCAGGTAGGTTACGCAAAGTTGAATGAGAAGACACTGCAAATCACTGATAATTAGAGAAATGCAAACTAAAGCAAAGCCCATCTGAATGGCAAAGCAAAAGACTGACTGAAAGAAAAAGAGAATGATCAATGTTGGAGACCTGAGGGAAGTGGTCACACGGAGACGCTCTTGGAGGAGGTGTGAATGCGAACCATTGCAGATATCAATCTGGAACCACTCCCCATCCCCCAAGTCGCTGAACTGTTCACAATTTGATACAATGATAACACTACTGGGTCTAAGCCCCAAAGAGACCAAAGAAAGAGAAAAGGGCCCATATGTCCAAAAATATGTGTAGCAGCACTGTCTTTGGTGGCAAAAAAAACAACACGAAGGGAGCGCTTGCTTTTGGGGAATGACTGGACAAATTACGGTATAGGAATGTAATGGAATCTTTTTGTACCATAAAAAAGGATGAACAGGAAAGCTTTAGAGAAATGGGGAAAGAGTTCTATGAACTGAATCAAAGGAAAGTGATGGATCAAGAAGAACAATTTATATAAGAATAGAATGATAAAGACAAATGATACAGAAAGACCAGCCACAATTGCTATCCTTCCACCTCTGGCTAACTGCCAGAGATGGGGGATTCAGGGCACAGGATGACAGACATTCAGGGGAAGGACCAGTACAAGAATTTGTTTGCTTGACTACACCCATTTGTTACAAGTGTTTGAATTTTTTCTTTTTTTCCAGTGTGTGAGTAAGTAGGAGGGGAAAAGTTACTTTTTTTGTTAATAGAAGGAACTTTAATTTAAAAATCACTTCTCTAGAATTTCTACCAAATTCATCTGCTCATGTCACAAATGCGATCCCTCCCTTGAGATGATGACTTCTGTTAACATGAATCACTTCTATGGAAGAAAAGAAAACCTGTCCTCCTGCCCACCTGCCCCGCGGCCCGCCCCCCCCCCAACACACACCTTGCTTGCCTGTCCCTCTGCCACCTTTACACAGTGTCTTTGGTCTTTGGCTTCAGGGGTAGAGATAATTCACCAACTGGAACACAGGGAAGAGGGAGGGAAGGAGGATCCCCTCTCCCGACCCCAACCCCCTGCCAAACTAAACTCATCCATGGAGACATCATTTCAAAGTGGGAAAACAAATGAATTTTACCTTCTGACTGGTGGGTGTCCAGTGGGGTCTGTGTCTCCTTGCAGTAGGATACAACTTCCCTGGGCAATAAGTCCACCTGAGTCACTTTGGACACACCAAGCTTGTGCAGTCTCCGCCTAGGAAGAAGAAATGGAATGATCCATGAAGTGGGCAGTGACCCATTGGGGTTTGCCTCAGTCCCCTCCCCTCCTCCCACGCAGCCCAAGCGGGAGCAGTGCCAGCTAGAAAGACCAGCAGCAGAAGGCAGGAGGGTGGGTAGAGCTGGGAGACTGTGGGCAAGGTACTGCCTCCTCACTGGCCTCAGTTTCCTCTTCTATGGAATGGAGTTCTTGGGCTTGAGGGCCTTGGTTTGTTCTGAGGACTCTGCCAGCTCTAAGTCTGGGAATTTGCTCCATTAGAGCTTAGAAAGAGCCCTTAGGGTTCCCCGGAGTATTTGGGATAAATGCAGGCACAAAGGAGAAAAGGGAGTGGGAGGAGATTGAGCTCCCACCTTAAACCTTCATCTCAACATGTGGTCAACTGACCACTAACAGAGGGTCAGAGAGACAAAGAACAGGGCACGAACTGCAGAACCCAAACAGCAGAGGGAGCAGAGTGAGGAGAGCTGAGGGAAGTGTAGCTCCTCAGGCCCAGGACTTCTTCACCCCAGAAGACACTTCAAATTCATCACTCTGAGGAGCCCTCACTCATGCACACACCTCACAGACTATGCCCCCAAACCCCAGGATACAGGAAGATATCATGATGGGAGGTGGGGAGGCTGACTCAGTGGTCCAAGGCACTGAGTCATCAGTGCATAAAATAATGGTACTCCTCCTAAGTGGCACCCACAGTATGTGCATGGGTCTGTGGGGAGGGGGAGAGGGGCACCAGCATCTGGGAATAAAGAAGGGTCTCCTGTAGAAGCTGATGTTTGAGCTGAGCTTCGAAGGGAGCCAGGGATTTTAAAGGTAGAGGTGAGAGGGAGGGCATTCCAGGTCTAGGAAACAGCCTGGACAAAGCCTTGGAGGCCAGGGATTAAGTGTCAAATGGAAACCAGGAGATCGGTTTGACTAGACCATGGCTTTCCTGGAAAGGGAGATTGGAGCCAAATGAAGAAGGCCTTTAAACACCAACCAAGGCAGTCTATGTTTGGAGGTTTTGAACAAGAGAAGGATGTGGTCAGACCTGAGCTTTGGGGAAGTCCCTCTGGGCTTGGAGGGGAAAATGAAAGGCAATTAGGGCTTGGTAAATGACCTGAGGAGGTGGCTGTGGCCTTGGAGAGGAGCTGTGTAGAGTGAAGGAGACTTGAAAGTTTCTTCGAAATGGGGAGTGGTGAAGAGTGAAGACACCCCAGAGACTGTGAACCCAGGGTTTTAGGAAGAGAGGAAAATCTTAAGTTCACGGTTGGACAGGTTGAGTTTGAGGTGCCTACAAGACATCCAGGTCAAAATGTCCAACAAGACAATTGATGATGTGGAATGGGAGCTCAAGAAAGAAATGGAGACTGGGAGCCATCTTCGAAGACATGATCCCTGATGCCATGAGAGTGGATGAGGTCAACAAAATGGGGCCCAAGTTAGAGTGCTGGGGGACAGTCACAGCTTGGGGGTGGGCTGTGGATGATGGCCCAGCAGAGGAAACTGAGAAGAAATGGCCGGATGAGGAAGAGAACCAGAAAGAGAACCATGAAGACCCAGGAAAAAGAGAACGTGGGCAGGGCTGGGCAGCAGTGTCCAATATAGAAGAGGTCAACCAGGATGAGGACTGAGGAAAGGCCACCAGAGCTGGCGATTAGGACATCACTGGGGATGCTGGGTGGGTTTAGCTGGACCCACTAATTATCACAATGGACCTGCTATTGGTCCAGCCACTCTGAAAAGCTATTGGGAATTAAGCTTAAAGGGGGGCAGGGTGGGGCTGCAGACTGGACAGACTCATTGGAGCAAGGAGCTCCCAGGTGAAAAAAATCCCTTCTCTAACGCAGGTTGGCACCTTTCCTGCAACCGGAATCCTTAGAGCTGCCCCGGGCACTGAATGGCTTATGGAAAGGCCCAGGCTCTAGGATACGAATCCCGCACGGAGGCGGGGCCTGATGCCAGATTTTCCTGACTCCAAAGTCAGTTCTCCATTCACTACGCCAGGCTTCCTGGTGTTTTTAAAAAATGACTAGGCATTCACCCCAAGAAGGGAGATGACGGACAGTACGCTCAGTCGTCAGGAGTACGACTCTTGGGAAGACTAAAAAGGCAAAGACGGAAACAGCCTGGAAGAGCAGGCTACACCAATGGAGAGTCGACCAACAAGAAAACCCGAATGTTGAGAACTGAGAATCGAGAGCGGGGCTCAAGGGCAAGCAGAGATACCGCGCGCTGCGAGGCTGGGGCTCCCGGGTCAAGGACTCGTTGTATTGCCTGTTTGGGGGATGGTTCTCTCGGCGGTTGGAGGGATTGTTTGGGTACCGGGAAATGTGATGAGTCATAGGAAAGTAAGCGAGGACAGTTTTTAAAAGCGATCTTTGGTAACTTTGGAGAGACAAGATCGGAGCGAGATCACAGAGGCTGGAGGAGTGAAAGCAGAAATGGAGGCAGGGAGTGTGACCACAAGACGGCGCCTGATCAGATCTTGTTGTTACGGAAGAGGCTGGGACTCTCGGTAACCTCTGGGAAGACTGAATTCCTGGTCGCTCTGTGAGTGTGTGTGAGAGTGTGTGTGTGTGTCAGTGTGTGTGTGTGTGTGAGTGTGAATGTGTGTCCGTGTCACTGTGTGTGTGTGAGAGTGTGTGTCTGTGTCAGTGTGTGTGTGTGTGAGTGTGAATGTGTGTGTGTGTGTAAGTGTGAATGTGTGTGTGTATGTGTGTGTGTGCATATGTGTCAGTGTGAGTGTGTGTGAGAGTGTGAATGTGTGTGAGCGTATGTGTGTGTCCGTGTGACTGTGTGTGTGTGTGAGAGTGTGTGTGTGTCAGTGTGTGTGTCAGCGTGTGTGTTTTAGCGTGTGTGTGTCAGCGTGTGTGTGAGTGTGTGTGTGTGAGTGTGTGTGTGCGTGTGACTGTGTGTGTGAGTGTGTGTGTCAGTGTGTGTGTCAGTGTGTGTGTGTGAGAGTGTGTGTGTCAGTGTGTGTGTGTGTGTCAGTGTGTGTGTGTCAGCATGTGTGTCAGCGTGTGTGAGTGTATGTGTGTGTGCATGTGACTGTGTGTGTGAGTGTGTGTGTGAGTGTGTGTGTGAGAGTGTGTGTGTCAGTGTGTGTGTGTCAGTGTGAGTGTGAATGTGTGTGAGTGTATGTGTGTGTCCGTGTGACTGTGTGTGTGTGAGTCAGTGTGTGTGTCAGTGTGTGTGTGTCAGCATGTGTGTGTGAGTGTGAATGTGTGTGAGTGTATGTGTGTGTCCGTGTGACTGTGTGTGTGTGTGAGAGTGTGTGTGTGTCAGCGTGTGTGTGTCAGCGTGTGTGTCAGTGTGTGTGTGAGAGTGTGTGTGTCAGTGTGTGTGTGTCTGTGTGTGTCAGTGTGTGTGTGTGAGAGTGTGTGTGTCAGTGTGTGTGTGTGTCAGTGTGTGTGTGTCAGCGTGTGTGTCAGCGTGTGTGAGTGTATGTGTGTGTGCATGTGACTGTGTGTGTGAGTGTGTGTGTGAGTGTGTGTGTCAGTGTGTGTGTGTGAGAGTGTGTGTGTCAGTGTGTGTGTGTCAGTGTGAGTGTGAATGTGTGTGAGTGTATGTGTGTGTCCGTGTGACTGTGTGTGTGTGAGTCAATGTGTGTGTCAGTGTGTGTGTGTCAGCATGTGTGTGTGAGTGTGAATGTGTGTGAGTGTATGTGTGTGTCCGTGTGACTGTGTGTGTGTGTGAGAGTGTGTGTGTGTCAGTGTGTGTGTCAGCGTGTGTGTTTTAGCGTGTGTGTGTCAGCGTGTGTGTGAGTGTGTGTGTGTGAGTGTGTGTGTGCATGTGACTGTGTGTGTGAGTGTGTGTGTCAGTGTGTGTGTCAGTGTGTGTGTGTGAGAGTGTGTGTGTCAGTGTGTGTGTGTGTCAGTGTGTGTGTGTCAGCGTGTGTGTCAGCGTGTGTGAGTGTATGTGTGTGTGCATGTGACTGTGTGTGTGAGTGTGTGTGTGAGTGTGTGTGTGAGAGTGTGTGTGTCAGTGTGTGTGTGTCAGTGTGAGTGTGAATGTGTGTGAGTGTATGTGTGTGTCCGTGTGACTGTGTGTGTGTGAGTCAGTGTGTGTGTCAGTGTGTGTGTGTCAGCATGTGTGTGTGAGTGTGAATGTGTGTGAGTGTATGTGTGTGTCCGTGTGACTGTGTGTGTGTGTGAGAGTGTGTGTGTGTCAGCGTGTGTGTGTCAGCGTGTGTGTCAGTGTGTGTGTGAGAGTGTGTGTGTCTGTGTGTGTCAGTGTGTGTGTGTGAGAGTGTGTGTGTCAGTGTGTGTGTGTGTCAGTGTGTGTGTGTCAGCGTGTGTGTCAGCGTGTGTGAGTGTATGTGTGTGTGCATGTGACTGTGTGTGTGAGTGTGTGTGTCAGTGTGTGTCAGTGTGTGTGTGTGAGAGTGTGTGTGTCAGTGTGTGTGTGTCAGTGTGAGTGTGAATGTGTGTGAGTGTATGTGTGTGTCCGTGTGACTGTGTGTGTGTGTGTCAGTGTGTGTGTCAGTGTGTGTGTGTCAGCATGTGTGTGTGAGTGTGAATGTGTGTGAGTGTATGTGTGTGTCCGTGTGACTGTGTGTGTGTGTGAGAGTGTGTGTGTGTCAGCGTGTGTGTGTCAGTGTGTGTGTCAGTGTGTGTGTCAGTGTGTGTGTGTGTGTCAATGTGTGTGTCAGTGTGTGTGTGTGTGTCAGTGTGTGTGTGTCAGCGTGTGTGTCAGCGTGTGTGAGTGTATGTGTGTGTGCATGTGACTGTGTGTGTGAGTGTGTGTGTGAGTGTGTGTGTGAGAGTGTGTGTGTCAGTGTGTGTGTGTCAGTGTGAGTGTGAATGTGTGTGAGTGTATGTGTGTGTCCGTGTGACTGTGTGTGTGTGAGTCAGTGTGTGTGTCAGTGTGTGTGTGTCAGCATGTGTGTGTGAGTGTGAATGTGTGTGAGTGTATGTGTGTGTCCGTGTGACTGTGTGTGTGTGTGAGAGTGTGTGTGTGTCAGCGTGTGTGTGTCAGTGTGTGTGTCAGTGTGTGTGTCAGTGTGTGTGTGTGTGTCAATGTGTGTGTGAGAGTGTGTGTGTCAGTGTGTGTGTGTGTCAGTGTGTGTGTGTCAGCGTGTGTGTCAGCGTGTGTGAGTGTATGTGTGTGTGCATGTGACTGTGTGTGTGAGTGTGTGTGTCAGTGTGTGTGTCAGTGTGTGTGAGAGTGTGTGTGTCAGTGTGTGTGTGTCAGTGTGAGTGTGAATGTGTGTGAGTGTATGTGTGTGTCCGTGTGACTGTGTGTGTGTGAGTCAGTGTGTGTGTCAGTGTGTGTGTGTCAGCATGTGTGTGTGAGTGTGAATGTGTGTGAGTGTATGTGTGTGTCCGTGTGACTGTGTGTGTGTGAGAGTGTGTGTGTGTCAGCGTGTGTGTGTCAGTGTGCGTGTCAGTGTGTGTGTGAGAGTGTGTGTGTCAGTGTGTGTGTGTCAGTGTGTGTGTGTGTGAGTGTGAATGTGTGTGAGTGTATGTGTGTGTCCGTGTGACTGTGTGTGTGTGAGTGTGTGTGTGTCAGCGTGTGTGTGTCAGTGTGTGTGTCAGCATGTGTGTGCGAGTGTGTGTGTGTGAGTGTGTGTGTGTGAGTGTGTGTGTGTGTCAGTGTGTGTGTGTGTGTCAGTGTGTGTGTCAGCATGTGTGTGTGAGTGTGTGTGTGTGAGTGTGTGTGTGTCAGTGTGTGTGTGTGTCAGTGTGTGTGTGTCAGCGTGTGTGTGAGTGTATGAGTGTGTGTGTATGAGAGTGTGTGTGTCAGTGTGTGTGTGTGTGTCAGCGTGTGTGTGTGAGTGTGTGTCAGTGTGAGTGTGAATGTGTGTGAGTGTATGTGTGTGTGTGTGTGAGTGTGTGTGTGTCAGTGTGTGTGTGTGAGTGTGAATGTGTGTGTGTGTGTCAGTGTGTGTGTCAGCGTGTGTGTGTGAGTGTGTGTGTGTGTCAGTGTGTGTGTGTCAGCGTGTGTGAGTGTATGAGTGTGTGTGTGAGTGTGTGTGTGAGTGTGTGTGTGAGTGTGTGTGTGAGTGTGTGTGTCAGTGTGTGTGTCAGTGTGAGTGTGAATGTGAGTGTATGTGTGTGTCCGTGTGACTGTGTGTGTGTGTGAGTCAGTGTGTGTGTGTGTCAGCGTGTGTGTGTGAGTGTGAATGTGTGTGAGTGTATGTGTGTGCGTGTGTGAGTGTGTGTGTGTCAGTGTGTGTGTGTGTGTGAATGTGTGTGTGTGTGTGAGTGTGTGTGTGTCAGTGTGTGTGTCAGCATGAGTGTGTGTGTCAGTGTGTGTGTCAGTACGTGTGTGAGAGTGTGTGTGTAAGTGTGAATGTGTGTGTGTATGTGTGTGTGTGCATATGTGTCAGTGTGAGTGTGAGTGTGTGTGTCAGTGTGTGTGAATGTATGTGTGTGCATGTGACTGTGTGTGTGAGTGTGTGTGTGTCAGTGTGTGTGTGTGAGTGTGAATGTGTGTGAGAGTGTATGAGTGTATGTGAGTGTGTGTGTGTCAGTGTGAGTGTGTTTATGAGAGTGTGTGTGTGCACATACCTGTGTGTTCTGATCTGTGGGAGGGAGTTGCTCACTTCTGGTGCAAGGACATAAGGAGTCCTAGAACATACCTGGTCCATCCCCCTCACTTTACAGATGAGGAAACTGAGACTTGGAGGTCACAGAAGCAGATTTATAGCTAGAAGAGCCTTGGATGCCTTTTGCTCAGCTCCTCCTTAACAACTCCCAGAGAAACTGGCTACCCCCAAGGACATGCTGGAAACAAGCAGCGAAGAAGCAAGAAAACTGTCTTTAGAATTTCTGAGAAACTTCCATTGATTCCATGCCTTGACTTCTTTCTCAATCCTCTTCCTACAGCCTCCTCCTCCTGACCACTGTCCTGTGCCCCCTCACCACAAGCAGGTAGGCTGACCCCAGAGTCACCCAGAACCCTTTGCAAGGTCTCTTTGGCTAGCTGCCCCTCCCCCACAGTAGCTGGGGCTACCCTCCTCCAGAAGATGGGATTGCTAACCATGGTTGACCTTTTTACTTGGGCTTCATGTCTTCTCTCCCTTCCTTCCTGCCAGCCCCACAGCTTTACTTGACCCTGGGCACCCAAACTACCTTCTAGTGAGGCCACATCCATGTCCCAGTTCTAGATGTCACAGTTCTGGATCTCTTCTGCTGATCTGGGGCATCAGAGAATTCCAAAGCAAGGCACTCAGAAAACCAGGCTGACCCCAGACAGTCCATTGGCAAACCCTCTGATGCTCTGATGCAAGGAGACCAAAACTGCCTGGGCTAGATGTCTATGTAACGCAGATACACCTAGGGGTTGAGAAGGAAGCAGCTCCCTAGTCATGTACACCCACAGGCTCTGATCCAAGCTCCAAGGCGCTGATCTAGGAGGACTTTTGAACTGACTCAACCTCTCCAGCTGGGGTGGTAAATGATCCATCCAAGGCTTGAAGGACATTCTCAGAACAGGCCTCCACCTGGGGCCCACACTGCAGCCTTAAGTAACCATGGATGGACATTCTGCTTGGGACGAGCATGGACTGCAGGAGAGGGGGATGAGGGAGCACCAAGACTAGGTTTCCAGAGAGGCAGACCTGGATTCAAATCCTGCCTCACACCCTGGGCTTCTCATTTCACTTCTCCTAGCCTCAGTTTCCTCATCTGTAAATAGGGATAACAATAGCACCTCCCTCCCAGGGCTGTCATGAGGATACCCAGAAACTCTTCAAGATTTCTGACACATAAATTCTGAGGAAGAATTCTGTGATCATAGTTGTTAAAGTTATTACCTTGTGATTTGAGCAAATCCTTTTCTCTGCCTAGGCCTCAATGCCCTCATCTGTAAAATGGGGGATTGACCTCTGTGGGTGCTTCCTTGGGCCCTGAACTGCTCCTGAAGGCTCAGGAGGACCCCCTACCTCAGCCAGGCTCTCTTTCATCCTCCTCCTCTGGGGTGGAGCCTGCACCCCACGAATGGGGTGCCCCAGAACTCTGTGGAAGCTTCCCTTTTTTGCTGAGTTGGGCCATTTCCTGAGGTGGTGAAAGGAAGTTACAGGGCCTCGATTCAGAGCTAGAATATAGCCTGAGGGGATGGAAGCGTCCCCTTCCCCACCTGATGCAGCATCTGTCAGCTGAGCAGAAGTGTTGATGGGGAGCCCAGGGAAACCCCTGAGCCCTGAACCGTCTCCCTCACCACTGCTACAGCAGTGACCTGGGCAGTAACAAAACCCCCTGGCCCTAATGAAAGGCGATTGTTATGAGGCCCTGGGGGGAGAGATGGGGGAGCACACAGGACAACAGGAGGGGCTCTCAAGTATGGACAGAACTGGAATCCCACACGGTGTTATTCTAGGAAAGCCCAGTGACAGGAGGCTCAACCATCCCATCCTCGAGGACCTTGGTGAGGGGGAGTTCCCCTTGTCCCTCTTGGAAAGAAAAGGGGATCACATGGGGGAGGGGCAGCAATGGTCATCTTTTTGTGGTGTCTTTTCCCAAAAAAGATGCTTCCTTTGAAGTTCAGGGAACAAGTGGAAGGAAATTGGAATCTCAAACGCAGATTTGGCAGCGGGGATAGACAAGAGCCCAGCCTTTCCAACACAGCCTTTGCAAAGAAACAAGCAAACACAGAAGCAAAGAGCTGACAAATACCCAATTTCTGAGTCTGTCTGGAGCTGCAGCACTGAGGGGTCAGTGTCCCACTGGAGGGTCCTAAGGCAGCTGGTTATCAGTTGTGCAGCACAAAGGGGAAAAGAACACACACAGTTAACGAAAAGGGAGAAAAGAACTGTCTGGTGAATCAAGTCAATGCCATTTACACATAGAAACATGTGCTGAGTCCCCAGACCCAGGGTGAGAGAAAAGCCAGGTAAAGGACAAATAGGGATCAGTGCCAGGCAAAGGGGGAGGAGGGGCTCCAGAGGAAAACCCAGGGCCAAATAAGTAATCCGTGGCCTCCCTTTATTCTCACCCTGGCTGCTGTCTGTGTCACTCATCAGGCCCGTTGTTTTCTTAACGTTCACCCGCAGTCTATGGCAATAACACTCTGAACCTGCCCAGGCTCACCAAGTGCGCCATCATCTTTCAGTCACTGGTAGGGATCTGCTTTGGCCATACTGAATAATTGGTGTGCATGTTGCTATAGTCTCTTTGCTAAGTTTTTACTTAAAAATTTTGGGATTGATATTTATGAGTGATGTTGGTCTATAGCTTTCTTTCTCTTCCATACCTGCCCCTGAATTGAGGGGTAGTTCTATCTTTGTCTCATAAAATAGTTCGAGTGTGGTTCCTTCCTCAATTAATGAGAATGAATTGAATGGAAGAGATATTAAGAGCTCCCAACAAGTCTGGTAGAATACATTTCTGGTTTTCCTGGGGTCATTTCTTCACTGTATGCCCAGTTTCAGTTTATAATAATGTATTCTTTAAGATATTTGGTTCTTCTTTTGTTAATCTGGAAAATTCCTAGTTTGGCAAGCGGTCATTCTCTAGCTCAAGATTCCTGGTTTGGTTTGCTCTGGATTCACTGTCCATCCACCTTGTTCATTTCTTATTTTGCTCCCTGGATCTTCCTCTCCATCAGTCACTGGCATAATGATTTTGTTAACACCAAAAAGAGACCAGTTCTTAGTTTTGATTGTCATTTCTATTTTACAGTCCCTGAGTTTTCACTTGTTTCTATTTCTCCTCCAATTTTCAAGGATTCTTTTTTATGCTTGTTTGACTTTTAATTTGCTTATTTTCTCAATTTGTCCATTGCATTTGCAGGTCATTATTCCCATCTTTCTCCATTTTAATCACCATATTTTTCTATTTTATCAGCACAATTTTTCTTAGGAGCGTTTTAGCTACGTCCTCCAATTTCTTCATGCTACCTCACTTTCTTGGTGTTTCTTAACGTAGTTGTTAAGCTTTCCATCCATCTTCATTGCCTAGGATGTTGCTACTTAGTCTCTGTGTAGCTCTGCATTTTTTCCTTGTATATTAGTTAATAACTATGCTCTAAAATGGGTGCATTACTATTTCTGCCTCATTCCTGATTGATATGTGCATGGTCAGTTTTACAAAGGCATCATGTGATGGTGAGAAATATGTATATTCTTTAATATTTCTATTCAGAAGATACTTTCAAATCTAATTTTCAATAGTCTGTTCATCTCTGTTTTCTTTTTCGTTTGTTTAGATTTTTGTTATATTTATCCCACTCTGAAAGAAGTACATCCCAACTTCCCATAATTATTCTATAACTATATCGTTTTGTAATTCAATTAATTTTAGCCTGGTTGACTTGAATACATAAACTCTATTATGAATTTCATTCCCTCTTCTGCTCCAGGGTCCATGTCGATCCAAAGGCTATTCATTTTCAAGGCAGGTTAGCAGAAGGGAGCTAGCCATGCACTGAGGGGAAAGCTGAATGCAAGCATCCAAGGACATCGAGAGAAGTACTTGGGAAGTTATTCATATTTGGGCAAACTGTAGGCTTGAGTATCATGTCAATTCCTTCATCATCAGAGTCTACAAACTAGGACGTACCCATTTCTAGGCTCCCTAGCCCCTTGTCCTGGAAGAACTCCTGGAAATTCTACCAAAATTTGGCACTGAGTGGAGTCCAGAATGATTACCTATTCTAGACACTTACCTTTTAGAAGGAGTTTCTCACAACCAAAGTGATGGGGTCAGTTATAGTGACTTCCTTTGGAAGTATTCTCTGGGCTCTGACCCTCAAGCCCCTCCCTCATCATCTCAAGACCATTGGGAGGATTCTGCTCAGGAGGCAGTTTCAACTAATGGTTAGAAACACTTGGTTGCAAGGAATTGGTTTAGAGACTGGCCTCCACTTGCCTGGCCATTCTTGGCATCTAACACCATGAGAACCCTTTCCAGACTCTCGGGAGTTGGTACAGCTGCCTTGTGCCAACTCCCCAGTACTTCTTTGGATAAGGCTCACCAGTGCTCAGCTCATCTGGGGGAAAGGATGACTGCTATTCTAGCCAGGCAGCAGATTGAAGGAGCCCATTGCCATGGGGAGTCAGGGTGGTTATGGGATGCAAATGGGACAACCCAATTAGAGATTCAGGAATCTGGACCAAATTCCTTTTTCTGAGGGTCTACTATGTGCCAGGTTCTCCCTGTGCTGGGCACTGGAGATGCAAAGATAAAAATGAAAACATTCCCTATCCCCAGTGTTGACATTCCACTGGGTAGACAATATGTACACATGTAGTTTTATAACAAAATATACTCAGAATAAATGGGGTCTGATGAGATCACAGAGCACTGAAGGAGAAGCATCCTGGGATAGAGCTCTGGGAGACTTATGCTTAGAGCATATGACTTGGAGGAAGATCCCACAAAGGAAAGAGAGGAATGGTGAGACAGGGAGCAGGAGAACCAGAAGAGAGGAGAGAACGCTCAGGAAGAGAGGGTGGACCAGAGTACTAAAGGCTGCAAGGAGGTCAGGAAGGAAGGAGGATGAGGAAAGAACATTTGGAGATTAAGAGAGAAGTCTTCAGTCATTTGCAGGGAGCAGTTTCAGTGGAGAGATGAGATCAGAAGCCGGACTTCGGGGGATTTAAAAGAGAGGGAGAAGTGAGGAAGAGGAGGCAGCGAGTAGAGGTTTTCTCAAGGAGCTCAGTTGGGTGATAGTTTACAGGGTGTGAGAAGCCAGCGAAGGTTTGGGATTTGGGTATTTGTTTGCTTGTGTTTGTAAGAACAGGAGAATTGTGGATGTTCCCTGGCTTAGTCTACGTAGCCAGCACTCTCAGGCTGGGGAGTAGATCAAGGGCGCTTCAGACGCTTCTGAGCTGGAACGTTGTTTTTTTCATTCTCTTCTTTAATTGACTGTGTGATAACTCAAATGCCTTAGGATGTGTTTCCTTGCTCTCTTTTTATAAAAAAGAAAAGAACATGAAAGTTATGCAAAGGGAGACTGTCCAGAGATTTTCAGTAATCAGAAGCTTAATGGTTCCTGGCACCCCTTTGCCCACTGGTGCCCAAGGTGTACCTGGGTCTGGCAGATGTTTGAGGCACTAGTAATGAGGAACTTGGAGAAACTCTCTGTTTCCATAGGAAGAGGAATCCTCCTCACCTGCTGACTGGAAAGACTCCCAGGGCAGAGGAGGTTCAGCTCTCTCCCACAGCCTCATCCTCCAGGTTCTTGAAGGAGGAGATCCAGAGTTATTCAACAACCTTCCGAGTCAGGCTATTTCCCCTCCTAGGTTGCCACTCAAACCTCATTCTTTCTGTCCTTTCTTCTGGAAGTCTCAGCTGCCTCATTTGTAAAATGAAGGTTTTGAATTGACTTGACCTCCGAGGCCCTTCCCAGCCAGTGGCTCTTCTCTGCGAATGATCTCAAGACAATTCTTCCTTTATGTGGGGCAGTGGTCAGCGCACTGGACCTGGCTTCAGAGACATGGGCTTGAACTCATATGTCCGACTTGGAGAGGTTCACTGCACCCCCCAGGCCTCCACTGGCTCAGCCAGAAGGCCTTGGCTCAGGGAACCTCTCCATTTACCTCAGTTCTATCATCCTGTGACTGTAAACTGAGGACGGGATGATGCCTCTGTTCTACTGTTCACTGAACAGCCTTAGCTCCCTCAGCCCCTACTCCAGCCCTCCCTGCCCAAACCTTTCATTCCTAAGCCACTGCACCCTGGAAAATGAAAGAAGGTTTGCCTAAGTCTTTCATCTACTGTTGGAGATCATGCTGTGTTGCTATTTGGGGAAAGAGGATGGTTGGATTGGCTTGACATGATAATTACCAGCAAGGGCATAGCAGTCATGAATAGCAGCCTCCCAAATGCTGCCAGTGAGGATTGTCTTGGGCTTGATACAGAATGGCCACTCCTGCTGCACATGGCATGGGGAAGGGAGAGCTGGGACATGCTCACCCTCTAAGCCCTAGGGAACCATCCCCCTGGTGCCTGGGAAGCTGACTCAGGAGCCAGCCAGCCCAACGCAAGCTGGCCTATGGTGTCTAATGACACCCCCCCCCCCAGCCAACATCTCCTCTGCAAATCCTTCCTAAGTGTCCTTCGCCACTTGCACTGCCACTGTGCCCTCCAGAGACGAGGCCCCGGTATGGTGCTGTCCTTGTAGGGGAGTCAGCCAATACAGGACCCATACACCACTGCATCAGACCACCTTCTCCCAGTCACTACTCTCTCCAGAGACTGAGGCTTGGGAGGCTCAATCCACTAAGCATGGGGACCACTGCCTTGGAGCTGATCCTCCAGATGGGGAGCCAGCCAGTACAGACACTCATGGACCACTAGACCTAGACAAGCCAGACCACACAGAGTGGGCATGAGGACTGCTCCTCCGCTAGTCACCAGGCCTCCTCCAAGGATGGCAGGCAGGCAGCTTCTCAGCTGACCCCCTAGAGGAGAGATGACACACACCTGTGTATCAAAACACACAGTGCTATCACAGTTAGCAAAGCAGGTTCTGGCA
This sequence comes from Bettongia penicillata ogilbyi, assembly GCA_023548195.1. Classification (NCBI taxonomy): domain Eukaryota; kingdom Metazoa; phylum Chordata; class Mammalia; order Diprotodontia; family Potoroidae; genus Bettongia; species Bettongia penicillata. The sequence continues at coordinate 925,041 of JAJHZJ010000095.1, read as the reverse complement.
ACTGACCAGTCTGAGCTGTGGACCCAAAATACAGAAGAGAGTCAAACACAGAAAAGCCAAACTGCACAGTTCAATCACATACACACCCATCCTTCCATAGGCAACCAAGGCCAACAGGTGCCATACCATCCTGCTACACTGCCTCCATGTACCTGCCAGTTCTCTGGACACTTCATTACTAGGCAGATTACCCTAGACTGCCCAAGGAGCTGGTTCTCTCCAGAGAAGGGAGGAAGGGGCAGGAGCCAGAGGTCATTGGGAGTGGCCTCCCAGATACTGCTGGACATGCTTTGTGGAGGTTTGCTGTTCTCGGTCAGACATCTTGTCTCAGGATCTGCTAGGTCCTTCCCCACAGGCCTTGGAAAAGGTTGGCCTGTGCTCAGTAGACAGGCTAGTGAGAAGCAGAGATCTGTATGGGAATGCTGTCCCTGACACTCAACAGCTGGGTGAGCAAAGACAGACACTTCCTTTTCCAGTGATGGCCAAGATCAGATGACCTTGGAGCTTTCTTCCAGCTCTTCTGAGTTGACCTTTGGAATGTTCCACAAATGGCGATGGCAGAAGGGTCCCTGGATGATCGAGAAACATCCTAAGACAACATATCCACCCCAGGAGGCAATGGCAGATCCTTTTCCTGCCTGACATTGGCATTGCCCCCAGGCCTGATGGAGCAGGGACATGGGGGAATAGGGATAGCGAGGCAGTGCCAAGGGCAGCTGTGTGCCACAGCTGTGTGGCCCTGGGCACCTTGATTTTCTCTCTGGGAATAAAATGGGAGTGGTGATGGCCATCGTGGGTTGCTGGGACAATCACATGAGAATGGTGCAGTGTGGTGAAATCCTCAGTGCCACCATCAAAAATGCTGGGAGAATATCCAAGTTCCCAGGGTCCCTTGGGATAGTGAGGGAGTCTTCTGAGAAACAGATGTGGGTGGGTGGGGGATTCCAGACCACCTGTGCTCACTCTGAAGAGGCCAGAAATTCGATGACCAGATTGGCTGCAACGGGAGTGTGAAGAGGAATCGTGTAAAGGATGTGAGAAAGGGAGGTGAGAGGAGAAAGTCAGCTCAAGGATGACTGCAGGAAAGAGGGGAGATCACAAAGGTAGCCACTGAAGGGGGTTCTCTTGGCGAGACCCAGAGCCTGCTTCACTGAACAGACCTCAGAAGGGCTAGATCTGAGCCCTAGGTGTGAAAGGAATTCCCCTCTTTTCCCTAAGGCAGGCTGTCAAGTAAGCCTAGGTCTAAAAGTTCCTTTAAAGGCTGGGGGGAGGGGGGAGTGACTGGCTTTGGCCTGTCAGCTGGGCAGTAGAGCCCCTGCCCCACTCAGTCCCCACAGGTTCCAATTCCAAGCAGTCGGTGGCAGGAGGAACCACAGAGGATAGTACCAGGGGTTGAATCTCTGTCTGTAGGCTTCTTGGCAGAGAGGTCACAGACCATGTCCCTCCCCTATACGCGAGGGCAGTCTGAACTCATGGTCCTCCACCCCTGAAGAGACATAAGGGAAAGGGTTTGACCAAGGTCACATGGATAACAAGCAGCAAAGATGGAATTCGAACCAAGATCCCTTGACTTTGAATCTTTCACTACCCTTAAGCCATGAGATCCTTCCTGTGTTGTCAGTGAAGGAAGTGGTATTCTGTGGGGGTGGGGAGGGAGTGAGGAGTCATCTTCCCACCACAAGTCGCTCTGGTCATTCTCTCTGGAGGAGGAGCGCAGATGGTGGGCAGAGTCCATTGCCCCAAAGCTATAACTTAGAGGGGCAGGGGTCACCCCAGTTATCCGAGAGTGGCTCAGGGCTAAAGTGAAGACCCAGCTGCAGGACAGATGGCCAAGACCAAGGTCTCTATGGACTCATAGCAAGCACATCAGTGGATGAGACTGGGAGGTTGGGTTTTCAGTCATTTGGTGAATGTGCCCAAATTCTTCCTCCTCCTGGAGGGTGGGGGCCAACCCCCACTGGCTTCATGGCATGGGGGGGGCTGCAGTGTGTGTGTGTGTGTATGTGTGTGTGTGTGTGTGTGTGGATATAAACATGCTAACGCTTCCAGAAAGTAGGAGACAGGAGAACTGATGCCTTGGCAGACCTTAGCCAGACACAGACCTCTGAGCTCCTTACTGTCCTCCTGAGACCAAGCAAGGTTACTAACCCCAATTCTGACGTGGGGGCTTCGTCAACCCAAAGTTGAAAGCCTGGACCCTGGGAATTTAGTTTCAATTTCTCCTGAAGGGTTCAGTGGGGATGAGGGAAGTCTCCATGCTCAGTCCCTCTCTGCCTCTGGCCCCCACTACTATGGTCTCTGCAGTCTCCAGCCCCAGCTCCATTACTGAGTCCCTGCCTTCACCCTCCACCTCAGTCTCTCCTATCCAGTCTTCCAGGGCTCACAGAAGTCTGAAATTCTTCAGGCTCACCCTTCTGCGCAGCATCTGTGCCCCCCTCCCTCAGGGTTGGTGGCTCCTTCAACTGTGTTCCCAGCACATTAGGACAGATATGAGCATATTCCCTCCTCACCTTGGTCACATCTAGACCTAGTCTCTGCCACTATCACTCAGACACTCATTCTCCTTTAAGAGTCACAGCAGCCATCAACTGGCATGTCCCACCTCTTGGCATTACTCCCCTCAAACCCTCTGCCTCCCAAGGAGGTCAGGACTGGATTCACAGATTTCCTCTTCCACCACCATCTCTGCCCTTAGCCTGGGGATTTCAGCATGGCTTCAAACTTACCCACCTCCTCCAGTATCTAGAAATCCTTCCCTCTGACATGCCCTGCTTTCTCTGCCTCTGTCCTCACTGACCCTTGCAGGTATCCTGGGAAGTTTGGAAGTTTGCCCATGGACCTCAGCAGCCCAGATGGTTCAAGCTAATGCCAAGTCCTTCTCTGGTCTGAGCTTTCTAAATGTTGCCAAAATTCCCAATGAATCTTCTACCCCTTTGTGCTATGTAGATACAGCCTGATTTCTGCCCCCACCCCCCACCATGCATGTGGGCATGCACACACACGCTCAAGAAAACCAAGCCAAAAGAGAATTGGAACAGGTCCATGCTGGACAAAGCTCAACCTTGGAACAAGGGGTGAGCACTTCTTGTCATCACTGTGAGAGGGGAGAGAGTGGGGGATGGAGAACCAGGGTCCAGGACCCCAGGGCTAAGAGAGTTGAGGCTGAAGCCTAACTGTGACCCCCTACTCATCTATAACATGGGGACAAGCATCTTTGAGTCAATGACCCCGGGTCTGCTGGGAGAAGAAACCCTTTGCAGACCCTAGGGTCCCAGAAGTGGGAGCTCTCAGGACCGCAGTGAACCCAGGAGAGGCCAGGACAAAGTTGCTGTGTGCGCAACCCCGAGACACAAGCTGCTCTCCAGCACTCCCCCAAAACCCCACGCTGAGGGAGGTGCCAGGTCTCCTTACCTGGTCAGTGGTCCCAGGTCTCCTGAATCCTGGCTGCCGGCCTCACTAGGTGTGCTCGCTGATTTCGAGGAGGGAGACATAGGGGTTGGGACTAAATAATGAAAATAACAGGTATCCCATGTTACAAAATGCAGCGACTGCACTGGTGACGAGCGGCGTCAGACAAAACAAAGCAAACGGGTCAAAAGAAATCGATCGAATGGGCAGGAGATTGAAATGAGACAAAGAAAAAAAAAGGAAAGAAAAGGAAAAGGAAGAAAGTCAAGTGAATTTTACAGATTTTTGGAAATTAAAATTTGAAATGAGTTTTGACAGGGGCGACTGTGATTCCAAGGTCACCCTGGCCCTTGGGTCAGAATGGCTGGGACCAGGGCTGCCTGGGGCTCATGGAGGGCACTTGTGGCCCTGGTGACAGGTGAAAGCCCCGGGGAGTCTCCTTGCCTGCCCACACAGTCCAAGGGGGTGCCCTTCTCCCTTCCGTTCTGGCCTCTCCTGAGTGTGGGGAGGAGCTACTAGGAAGAGGGAGAGGGCCAGCTCCCCTCAGCTAGGGTTCGCTGTGCCCAAGGCTTGTATTTCCCAGCCCTTAGGCCACCAAGGCCAAGGTGTTGTCATATGCCTGCTCAGGGGCCACTTTCTGAAGGAGAAAGGAAATCATTCCTGGTGTGAGGGACTGAGAGTAAAGCTAATGAATAGCAGAGCTAAAGAACCTCCATGTTGTTTTTTCCCTCCAGAGTCGGGCCCCAGCTGCTTGCTGGGTTGGCCGTAGACCAGGTTCATTCCACCAGCCTGAGGAAGGCAGACTTCTAACTAGAGGGTGTGACAGACAAGAGCAGATATATCAAGAGGATGGGGGTGTTTGTGGAGGCTCCCTAGGAAGTCACTCACTGCTCTCTGGGAGATAGGAGAGGGGGTTATTAAGGGGACCATTGGCAACTACCAAGGGGGGCCCCCTTGAGTCACATTGGGGTCATCTGCTCTAGATTCCTCCTATGTCCTCTAAGTGGGGAGGGGGTAGCAGGAGACTCTACCGTCTCCTTGGCTGGGGTCCATGTTGCTAGGCTTTTAGGATCAACCTCTAGGCCCTTGGGGGCAAAGCCTGACCAGCTAGCTACTACCATCCCCTCCCCTCATAAGATTTCTTAGCCTCATGTCCTCAGTGACCCAGACTGTGACACCACGGTAACAATGGTGAGTCCAGTGTCCCAACTGTTAACAAGGTCTGACTTTGGGCCTTGAGAAACTGGCACCAAGTTTATGGCCATGAGACCCAGAATCATGGAACTATGAGTGCTAGAAAATGACCTTGGAGACCACCTTGCTCAGCCCTTTCCTGTTACACAAGAGGAAAGTGAGTCCCCCAAATGGTGAGGGGTATCAAGTTCAAGGTGAGAGTGGGAGGGCCTTTGGAGTGGCATTGCAGCTTCTCTTTGTGTTGAAGGATGTCTCAAAGAGTTCCCCACAGGTGGGACCCGTGGTCATTCAGGTCCTATCCCCTTAGAGTCCTGTTTTAGTGGAGGTGACCCATCTCAGGAGCTCATTCTAAGCTTAAAAAGTCAAGGCCTGCTTCTATCATAGCCTATCCACCACCTTAACAACTGTCCTTGGAAAAAGGAACCTGAAACTTTCCTCTGTGTGAAGAATGGAGGGCCCCCACCCCCAGACATCTACTGGCTGCTCCCCAGGTAGTCACCCAATGAAGACTCTGGAATGAATGGAAAGTGAGGGGAGGGGAGAACAGAAAGTAAATTGCTTCTGGTGTCTCCCGCTCTCTGAAGTCCTGGACAAGTGATGTTTAACACAACGATGGAACAGGGGTTGCCCATCCCTGCCACCCCATCCCCATCAGCCCCTGGGTCAGAGACAGTGACAGGAGGGTCTGCTCAGGCCTTGGCACATCCTTCAGAAGGATCTCACAGAAGGCCACAGCCTGGAGGCCGAGCCCTGCATGGTGTCCCGACGTCTCTGCCCCTATGCTGGGCACCAGGTGGGCACCAAGGCAGCCCCCGACGTTTCTATGAGCACCTGTCTCTGATTGGCCACAGAAGCCGCCAAAGAGGATCAGGAGGCTAGTGCGGTGCCTCCCCCACCCCCATGCTCCTGGCCCGTATAATGAAACCAGACGTAAAAGAAACAAAAGGCGAAGTCAAGGCTTAAAACACGAGGACATGCGCCGGCCACAGCCACACGGTTCTCTCAGACACTAGGGCCCCTTCTGGAGCACAGCAGCCACACCCAGGGCCGGTTCTTCCGGCAGTGAGCTCTAAGCTTGGTGGTCAGTCGGCCCGGAGCCCTCTGCAGTCAGTACCTAGCGGCGGCTCCGGGGAGATGCCGATGCTCTGAAGCAGGGCTTCTGTCTCCCTCCTCTTCCTGTCCAAGTCCGAGTCCTCCTGAGCCGGCTCCTTCTTCTGCTGCAGGTCAGCCTGAGAAAGGGCAGCGGGGAGGAGAATCAGTCATGGAAAGTGAAGGTGAAAGGCCAAGGAGGGGGGTGCGTGGGAGGGGCAGGAAGCTCCGGAGCCCTGGAAGCCTGGGTCAAGCCTTCTCTCTGAGTGGTGGCCATCTGCAGCCTGAGCCCCAGGGCATTGTGACACTACTGGAGTGTGTGTGTGTGTGTGTGGGGGGAGTAGAAGTTATGTGTTGTGTTGTGCTCATGTGAGCATGCATGTTATGTGTGTGCATGTGCAGATGTGTGCTCACATGTGTACTTGTATAAGTGTGTACATGTGTACACATGTGCTCATGTGTGTATATCTGTTAAGTGTGTGTCCAGGTATGCTCACGTGTGTGTGTATGCATCTGTTTATAGCTCATGCATCTGTGTGCTTGTGTTTGCTCTGGTGTGCCTGAGTATCGTAGCTGAGGAGGAACAGTCAGAGTGAATATGGGGGTGAGCCCATGGGAACCAGACACTCTACAAGGCCTCTTGGAGACCAAGAGAACATGTGAATGACAGGAAGCAATCAGGGAGTATTGATTTTCATTATCAGAAGCTTCCACTCTACTGGGGGAGTACAGTGTGAACCTTAGAAAAGAAAATACAAAAGATACAAAGGAATGTCAGTGGAAGGAGCAGGAAGGGTTTCATGGTTTAGAAGCCAGTCTCTGAGGGAAACTGGGAGGAGGAGAGGGAGCCCTCCTGGAGGAGGGGGCAGCCAGTACAAAGTCCCTGAGGTGGCAGATGAGGGCCAGGGTGTGAAGAAGAGCAAGAAGTCAGTTGGTGGAAGCACAGAGTATGTGAGAGGAGGTAGGGCATGGTCAGTATAGGACACAGGGCTGGAAATGGCCAGCAGGATTTGATCTTGGAGGTAGCAGGGAATCTTAAGAACACACACCACACAGTCAGTAAATTGGGGAAGACATGAGGCAGGAGGACGATTGGGCAGCTTTGGCAGCAGAGGAGGCAGTGGCAGTGCATTTCTCTTCCATAACTATTCAAAAAAGCCTAGAGAAGACCAAGAGAAGAACACAAAGTGTAAGAAGTGTGACTGCCCCAGCCAGTCCATGGAAGCAATCAGAAGGTGCAGGCATTGCCAAGAAGGGCTGCCCAGCAGTTCCAGGGCAGACACTGGGCTAGGGCATGGTCCTGGGTGACTGTGAGCAGAAGAAAGTAGGCACCACTTAGGCCACAGACCCAGCATTGAGGTTAAGCCAATCACTCCATCACTGTGACCCAAAAGCACAATTGCAGATGCAGATGACAGATTGGAAAGGGGCTTCATCGAACTAAGGAGCCCAAAGAGAGGCTGCCATTTGTTTTTTCTGTCCCCCCAGAGATTTCAAGTTGACTGACAAGATAGGGGGCTAGCCAGTGGCAAGTCTGCGGATGTGGACTGGGCTAGGGAGTCTGCAGACCTTAGATGAAGAGGGCAGTGATCATGCCATGCTTTAGATCAGATGGGATCCACTGGAAGTTTGCATCTTCTTGGTCTATGCCACCCCTAAGGGCAGAGAATGCACACCCAGGAATAAAAGCAAGAACAGGCCTCCAGATAATACAGAACAGGACCAGACAAAACCCTGACATTCCCTCCAGAATATCGCAGAGCTCAGCCCACACATACAATCCTAATTCAAGAAGTCTGGAAGAACCAGTAAACACATAAAACCCATAATAAAAAGAGAGCTATTATGTAGCCAGGGACAACAGGTAAACAAACACAGAAGACACAACTAACTCCAAAATATCTATGGCAAAGCTCCAGGTTAAAAAGAGATACTGGACACAAGGTCAGTTAGAATTCCTAGAAGAAATGAAGGAAGAAGGTTTTTAAAAATTATTTTAAAAATGATATTATAAAGTGAGAACTTCAGAGAAAATAATTGACAAAGAAATGAGGGATCTGGAGAAAAGACTTGAAAGAAAAACAAACAGTTTAGTACTAGAAATTAAAAACCTTACCCAAGTAATGGAGTCTCTGGGAATTAAAATATGCCAAATCGAAGTTAATGACTCCGTGAAATAAGAGAATTACTAAAAGGAAGGAAGGAAGGAAGGAAGGAAGGAAGGAAGGAAGGAAGGAAGGAAGGAAGGAAAGAAGGAAGGAAGGAAGGAAGGGAGGGAGGAAGGGAGGAAGGGAGGGAGGGAAGGAGAATGGGAGGGAGGGAGAGAAGGAAGGAAGGTAGGAATTTTCACAAGCATCTTTAAGTGCTTCCTAGTGCCAGGCAGGTTGGGAAGTGTTAGGAATAAAATTACAAGGAAAAAAAAAAAACAGCCACTGCACTCAAGGGAAGGCAAAAAGTGTATGGGGGGAGAGGATTGAGACACTCCTACAAGGCCAAGGTTTGGAAGTCAGCAGTCAGAGCAGCAGGACAATGAAGCCTGGCTGACCTGGCTCCATCAACAAAGGGAAGGAAGAGATCGCCAATGGGAAAAGGGGATGGACAGAGGAATATTCCAGGGTGAGAAGGGAACAAGAGCAGCTGGATATTCCAGGACAAGGAGGCACTGGCTGGCAACGGAAGGTCCAGGATGAGACAGAAGTTGCAGCATGGTTTTGAAGCAGAGCTGAAAGGGGAGTGAAGTCTGGCTGGCCTGGTCCCCTAAGACTAGGAGAAAAGTAGAAGAAAATGTAAGGGCCTGTCACATGTAAACCAAATGAGCTGGGAAACCAGTCAAAGAACCAAAAAAATCTAAAAGTCATTGCATGATCTGAAAGGAGGGAGGGAGAGAGAGAGAGAGAGAGAGAGAGAGAGAGAGAGAGAGAGAGAGAGAGAGAGAGAGAGAGAGAGAGGACAGAGGAGAGAGGGAGTTATTTTAGGCGTGTATAAAGACAGTGAACTCAATAGGTAAACCAGAGAAAATGAGATGAGGGAAGAGGTGTGGGATGGAAGAACAGGTTGATTCAGGGAGGGATTTATCATAAGCAAATAAATTTTAATCTTAGAGGGTGAATCATGAAGAAGAGTTAAAAGGAATGAAAATTAAGAGTAAGAACCTGCACTAGGATATGGATTCAGAAAAGGGACAGGGGAAGGGAAATAGGTTCTATAAAACATATAATACTAATGCTGAGCTCTCTTCTAGGTATAAAGGGGGCTGGGAATAGGAGGAAGCATAAGAGATCATGAACAGAGGGTAATACATAATTATAATAATAATACATAATTAATTATCATTGTGAATGCAAATGGCATGAACACACCCATAAAAAGAAAAGGGTAGCATAATGGATCAGAGTGCAGAATTCAACTATGCACTGTGTACAAGAAATATAGCTAAACCATTTAGATTTGAACTGAGGGAAAATAAGAGGTTGGAGCAAACTCAATTGTGCATCAGTTGAAGTATAAAAAAGGCAAAGGTAACAATCATGATCTCAGATGTGGCAACTGCAAAAACACACTTGATTAAAAGGGATAAATGGGAAAATACATTACAAAATCAACAAATCCTTAGTTAATTTAATTTATAAAAAGAAAAAGAAAATCAAACTGCATGATTGGAAATGAAAAAATCAAAAAGAAATAAATTAAATATTAGAAACTATTTTTTAAAATGATACGCCACAAAAGCCAACAACTTTGGTGAAATAAATGACTTTACAAAACTATGAAATGTCCAGATGAACAGAATAAGAAATAAATAATTTTTCAAAAGTCAGAATCACCTTCTGGGTTAGGTGACCAAAAAGATGGAATACGAGACATTTTCTCCCATCTTCATAAACTCTTAAAACTCCTTATATAAGAATTATGCAAAGGGGTAAAGTAATTGAAGCTGTATCTTTCAGCTAAGACACCGACAACTCTACTGAGGTAATAGCTACACAAATTACCAGCAGAAAGGCCCTGATACCCCTTCCAGACCTCAGGAGAAGGTGGCAGTTTAGGCTCCCGAGGTTCACGCTTTGTGATATGCTCTGCGCATGATCTCACCCCATCACCACCTGACAAGGAGAGGCATGAACTGATGCAGAGTGAGGTGAGTGGGGCCAAGAAAATGACATATTCAGTAGCTACTGCAACGTGACTGTAACGAACAAAATCAAAAGTGAATGTCACCGTATGACATCGACCAGGTGGGGCTGCCCCAACCTCTCTTCAGTCTGGTGCCTTCCCCTCTGTTCATTGTTCCCTAACTACCTTGTGTGGAGCATTCTTTATATATGCTGTTTGCACGCTGTTCCCCCACCCCTCTCTGCCATGAGACTGATGAGCTCCTTGAAGACAGAGACTGTCTTTTGCTTTTTCTGTATCCTCAGTACTTAACATGGTGCTTGGAACATAGTAAGTGCGGTTAAGTGGCAAAGTGGATAGGGCAAAGAGCTTGGAATCAGAAAGACCAGAGTTCAAATATGACCTCAGACACTTACTAGCTGTGTGACTCTAGGCAAGTCACTTAACCCCTACCTGCATAAAACTGGAGAAGGAAATGACAAACCATTCCAGTACCCTTCCCAAGAAAACTCCATGGATATTTAGTCCACAGGGTCACAAAGAGTCAGACATGGGCAGCTAGGGGGAATGGTGGATAGATAAAATGCTGGACCTGGAGTCCGGAAGGCTCATCTTCTTGAGTTTAAATCTGACCTCAGACTCTTACTAGACATGTGATCCTGGGCACATCATTTAATCCTGTTTGTCTCAGTTTCCTCATCTGTAAAATGAGCTGGGGAAGGAACTGGGAGATCCCTTCATTACTGTTTTCAAGAAAATCCCAGAGAGGGTCATGATATACCTGAACAACAGCAATTGTTTACTTATTAATTCATTGGATTTGAGAGATGAGAGGACGTCCTTCACCAGGTTCACCAGTGTCCCACATTCCACATTTATTTATATTATTTCGATGTACTGACCGATAGTGCTGATTTTTTTCCTCTCTAGAGACATACAGGGTAACTGTGGTCATGTAAGAAATAGAAAATTTCAATTAAAATTTATTTTGAAAAAACAAAGTGCATTTGCGCAGAAAGGAGAAATTATAGTGTTTTTTTTTTTTTTTTATTTAAATGCATCAGTTGGTGACCTGGTCCTTCCAGTGTGTTGGTAAATGTTTAACAACCATGACTTTAGGGATTGGCCTCTGAAAACATCAAGTGGGCTTTTAAATATAATCTACATCATTAACATTTTCTCTTTTCCTTTCTTATGTCTGGACAATCAATAAATAATAAATCAAGGCTTATTTCAGAAGTGTAAATACCCCCACCAAAAATGGTGCAATCTACTCTCTGGGGAACCAGTTGTAGTTGTGTCCAGCACCAGAAATGACCTCAGAGGTCTCTAGTCTACTTCTCATATTGCATGGATGAAGACTAAAGAGGTTCGACAATTTGCTAGTTATGGGAGAGCTGGGATTTGAACTCAGGCTCTGGGGTTCTCACCACTGGGATCCCCACAGGAGGGAGACTGGACTGGAAGATGGTGGGACCAAACCTGTCCCTGCTTCCCTTCTGAGGTCTGCTTCACCTGAAACTGCCTTACCCCTCCCCTCCATCCCCCATACCCCCAGATTCATGAAATGAAAAAGACAAAGCAGACAGCCTAAGTGGCAAGCTCATTTGGTACCATATTTAATCTCAGGCTAGTTCTGTGAAATTTGGGTAGGAGATTATAATGTCAGTTTCAGAAGAAACTCATGATTAGCCTGGTACAAATGGTGCCCTCAACTACTATAACTATTGACACTAGAAAAGGAAAATGAAGTATTGCAAAGCTTCTTTGATTTTGCTGGAAATGAGCATCCCTCCCATGTCAACCTCCACTAGGCCTGCATAGAGGTGAGAAAATGCACCCAGATGGTTGCCTGAAGCCAGCCTCAAGGACAGTCACTGGATAATGAGGGAGGCCAAAGGGACAAGAAGCTGAACACTGTTCGGGATGCCTGGCCACTGTGCAGGGAGAAGAGCTCTGCAAGAAAAAACAAGAAAGCTGATATCACTCACCCTGCAAGAGCAGAGGAATTCCAGGTGGCTGAATTGCAAGTGTGATGAGGGCCTCCTTCCCTAGACCCACTGTGAATGCAGGACCCACAGGCCAGGGAGAGGAAGCTCTCTTGTCAGGTCTGAGACCTCAAGAACAGCCTCACCCCCTAAAGGAAATTCCAAAAGGTGGTGGAAGAATTTGGAGATTTAGCCCTAAGTCATCCAAAGGTTTATTTATTTTTTGAATTAGGGAAGAATGCCCATATTAAACCTCCCACTGATCTGACAGGATGGAAGCCATGTCTAGCCAGACCCAGGGAAGGAGACCTTTGAGCACACTGGCTAGCAGTACAAGGCTGAAATCTCAGGGCAGAAGGCTAGGCTCTCTTGGGTATCCCTGACCAAGGCACAACTTTCCAGGATGGCAGTTTTGTTACCAATGTAGGAAGAGAGTCCCAGGGATACCAGCAAAAGCTGAAAGTCTGCAGGAACTAACAGGGAAACGCTGACATGTAAAGAGGACATTCCTCAGCCTGGAAAGGATCTGACACTCAAAGAGCTCAATTGCAAATGAAGAGGCCAATAAGACAAAGGGTAGCCTTAAATTTGCCCCTAGACACTCTTCTACTCAGGATTCCCAAAGGATCATGGGAGGTGAAAGCTTGCGAAGAGGAACTTTTTCAGTTGCGTCTGACTTTTCATTACCCTATGTGGTGTTTTCTTGCCAAAGGTGCTGGAGTGGGTTGCCATCACCTTCTCCAGCTGATTTCATAGATAAGGAAACTGAAGCCAACACAGTTAAGTGACTTTCCCAGGGTCACACAGCTAGGAAGTGTCTGAAGCCAGATTTGAACTCAGGAAGATGAATCTTCCTAACTCCAGGCCCAGTGCTCTATCCACTGTGGTACCTAGTTGCCCTTGGGACTAATTACCCTAAGGCAACAGAGAGTATCTTATTGAGGGTGGGAGGTTTTGAGCCAGGAAGAATTTGTTTAATTAAGGGGAGGAGAGGAGAAGAGGGGAGAGAAGAGAAAGGGAGGGAAGAAGAAGAGGGGGAGGAGAGGAGAAGGGAGGAGAGAAGAAAGAAGGAAAAGAGAGAAGTGGAAAGGGGAGAGAAAGCACTGTTTTCCCTTCACTTCTCCCTCAGCTGACTGCATCTGAGGTCCCTTCCAGGTCCTGACAATGAGCCTAACTGACATTAAGAGGGTGACTCCTCCCTTGTGTCCCTTGGGCTGACATGAGGAGAACTCAGCTCTGGTGGCCCAAAGTAGGCAGGTGAAGCTCACAGCAGATGTCCTGTTTACCAAGTCTAGCAAAGTCATGCATAGACTAGCACTTCTGTGATCTAAATTCTCAATGGCCAAAGGAGATGCACTAGGGTAAACACCCTCCTATGGGCTTCCTCCTCAGCACTCACCTCTTTCTTTTTCCGTTCCTCTTCCTTTCGTTTCTTCTCCTCCCTGATCTGGGCTAATCGCTGCTTCTTTCTTTCCAGTTCAGCTTTTAAGTCACTTTTGTCAGACATAGTGACTTCCTGGGAAAACAAACAAAAGGAAACATGTAAATACCAGAGAAGTGTCATTCTGTTATTTCTTTATTTGCTTCAAAATGTTTTGAGTGGGCAGGGACCCTGAAAGGAGATTGTGGGGCAAATGGGAGAAAAATGTTCACAGGGAGGCTAAGAGGTAGTAATGAACTGCCTAAACAGGGTCATAAAAAAATCCTCTTTGAGGATGGTGGAGTAAAAGGATGGTCCTGTAGAAAGTTTCCCCCATAGCCCATAAAATACCTGTAAAAATGACTCAGCAGAAGCCACAGAATGATAGCGTGAAAGAGATTTCCAGTCCAAGGCAGCCTGGAAGGCTGACAGGAAAGGTCTATCACACTGGAAATAGAGCAGAATGCAGCCTAGCCTTGGCTGCACTGTGGGGATAGGACCTGAGCAGGCTAGGGTGTGGAATCCCAAGTAGCAGCTGTGGTTCCCAGACTGCTCTACCCACAAATGCCAAAGACAGCTTCAAAGGTCAATGAGAAAGTGTTCACCTCAGGGAGAAGGGAATGCAGTCTGACCTCACTAGCAGCAGTAACTGCATTGGCAGCGACCAGTTTTGGAGCCCTCAGCTTAAAGATCCTGGGGTAACTGAGCCACTGATCTGGATCTCAGCCCTGAGTGGTGGTCCTGGGGTGAGGAAGAGTGCTGACATGGTGGAGCTGGTGGAGGCTCTGAAGAGGGAATTTTAATCTCATATTCTGAGCAGAAAAGCTTGTGGTACCTCCCAGACCAGAGCACAGGAGAGGAGTAAACTCTGCTCTCTTGATTGTGCCACTGTGGAGGAACTGGGAATTTACAGGTCTCCAGAGTATATCCTTCTCTTAACAAAGAACTCAAAAGTCGAGTAACAGACTAGGAAAATGCTGAAAAAAGGGGAAAAAATAAGACTATAGAAGGTTACTTTCTTGGTGAACAGGTACTTTCTTCTATCCCTTTGGATGAAGAAGAACAATGCATACCACCAGAGGAAGACCTAAAAGTCAAGACTTTTGCATCCAAAACCTCCAAAAAAATATGCAATGGTCTCAGGCCATGGAAGTGCTCAAAAGGATTTTGAAAATCAAGTAAGAGAGGTGGAGGAAAAATTGGGAAGAGAAGAAAGAGCAATGCAAGAAAATAATGAAAAGTGAGTTAACAGCTTGCTAAAGAAAACCCAAAAAATGCTGACGAAAATAGCACCTTTAAAAATAGGCTAACTCGGGGGGTGGAGCCAAGATGGGGGGGGCGGAGCCAAGATGGCGGAGTAGAAAGAGGCACGTTTACAAGCTCCGAACCCACAGCCCATATATTTAATGTAAGAAGAGTTCCCCCAGAAGTTCTGGATCACTGAAAGGGGTGCAGAAACAGAGTGGAAGAGATTTCCATTCCAGACAGACCTGGAGAGCCGTTCCCAGGGTCCATCACGCCCCGGAAAGCGGACCCCACCCCAGCGCTGCCCTGGCCACGGCCCCAGAGAAGCTGATCCAGCAGGCTTCAGGGACGGAAGCTCCTGCGGCCGGGAAAGTCCCTCTGCCCACAGAAGCTACAGGTCAGTGAGAGAGACAGCTGGGCTGGAGGAGGGGAGCGGAGTGTCTCTGTGACTCGGGACCTTTTGGGAGGAAGCGGTGGAGGCAGAGGCGGGGGTGGCGGTGGAGGCAGCAGCAGGGGCAGCGGCCTGGGACTCCCCGAGCAGCAGGCAGGATCTTCATTACTGAAAGTCTCTACATAAACCCCCTGAGGGAGCTGAGCCTGGGAGAGGCCCTGCCCCACCCGCTCCATTTCTGAAGGTCTCTGCATAAAGCCCCTGAGGGAGCTGAGACTGGGAGGCGGCCCTGCCCCCACCCCAGCACCAGAACTAAAGCTCCCATTGATTAGCAGCTGCATGGCATGGAAAGCCCATTTGAATCTCAGATCCCAAGCACTAGCTGGGCAGATCTAGGCGGGGGTGGACAGGAATCTCAGAAGTCAAGTAACTGGCTGGGAAAATGCCTAGAAAAGGGAAGAAAAAGAAGACTCTAGAGATTTTTTTTGAAAATATGGAAATGATCCCGACTTTCGGATCTGACGAGGACGAGGACATATTCTTGCCATCAGGGAAAGATGTGGAGGGCAGGGCCTCGGTACCCCAGACATCACAGGGGGATGTCGGGTGGGCTCAGGCTTTGCAAGAGCTCAAAAAGGATTTTGAAATGCAAGTTAGACAGGTGGAGGAAAAACTGGGAAGAGAAATGAGAGAGATGCAGGAAAAGTATGAAAAAAGGATCAATACCTTGGTAAAGGAGACCCAAAAAAAATGCTGAAGAAAATAACACTTTGAAAAATAGGCTCACTCAATTGGCAAAAGAGGTTCAAAAAGCCAATGAGGTGAATGCTTTCAAAAGCAAAATTAGCCAAATGGAAAAAGAGGTTCAAAAGCTCACTGAAGAGAATAGTTCTCTCAAAATTAGAATGGAACAGATGGAGTCTAATGACTTTACGAGAAACCAAGAAATCACCAAACAAAACCAAAAGAATGAAAAAATGGAAGAGAATGTGAAATATCTCATTGGAAAAACAACTGACCGGGAAAATAGATCCAGGAGAGACAATTTAAAAATTATGGGACTACCTGAAAGTCATGATCAAAAAAAGAGCCTAGATATCATCTTCCATGAAATTATCAAGGAAAACTGCCCTGACATTCTAGAACCAGAGGGCAAAATAAGTATTGAAAGAATCCATCGATCACCACCTGAAAGAGATCCAAAAAGAGAAACTCCTAGGAACATTGTGGCCAAATTCCAGAACTCCCAGGTCAAGGAAAAAATCTTACAAGCATCTAGAAAGAAACAATTCCAGTATTGTGGAAATACAATCAGGATAACTCAAAATCTAGCAGCTTCTACATTAAGGGATCGAAGGGCATGGAATATGATATTCCAGAAGTCAAAGGAACTAGGACTCAAACCAAGAATCACCTACCCAGCAAAACTGAGTATAATACTTCAGGGGAAAATATGGTCTTTCAATGAAACAGAGGACTTTCAAGCATTCTTGACGAAAAGACCAGAGCTGAAAAGAAAATTTGACTTTGAAACACAAGAATGAGAAGAAGCATGAAAAAGTAAACAGCAAAGAGAAGTCTTAAGGGACTTACCAGAAGTGAGCTGTTTACATTCCTACATGGAAAGACAATATTTGTAACTCCTAAAACTTTTCAGTATCTGGGTAGTTGGTGGATCCATACACACACATGTACATGCATACATGCACACACACATACACACATGCACACACATGCAGAGACAGAGAGCACAGAGTGAATTGAATAGGATGGGACCATACCTTAAAAGAAATTAAGGTAAATGGTGAGAGAGAAATGTAGTGGGAGGAAAGAGGGTGAAATGGAATGGGGTAATTATATGTCATTTAAGAGGCAAGTAGGAGACTTCTTAGTGGAGGGAAAAAGAGGAGAGCTGAGAAAAAAAAACAAAAAAACAAGAAGTTTACCCTCATCACCTTTGACTAAAGGAAGGAATAAAATGCACACTCATTTTGGTATGAAAACCTATCTTACAGTATAGGAAAGTGGGGAAGAATTAGATAAGCAAGGGGGGGGATGATGGAAGGGAGGGCAAAGGGAGGAGGGAGCAATTTGAAGTCAACACTTGGGGGGGACAGGATCAAAAGCAGAAGAGAAACAATGAGGGGCAGGTTAGGATGGAGGGTAATTCAGTAAGTCTTACACAACACGACTATCAGGGAAGTCATTTGCAAAACTACACAGGAATGGCCTATACTGAATTGCCTGCCTTCCCAAAGGGAATGGGTGGGGAGGGAGGGATGGGGAGAATTTGGAACTCAAAGTTTTAGGAACAACTGTATAGTATTGTTGTTGCTACTAGGAAAGAAGACATACAGTTAATGAGGAATAGAAAGTCATCTGGCCCTACAGGAGAAAAGAGAAAATGGAGACAAGAGAAAGGAGGGATGACAGAAGAGAGGGCAGATTGGAGATAGGAAAAATTAGATTGCTTGGGGTATTGGGGTGGGGGGAGGGGATAAAAGGGGAGAAAATTTGGAACCCAAAATTTTGTGAAAATGAATGTAAAAAGCCAAATAAATAAACAAACAAATAAATAAATAATAAAATAAAATAAAATAAAAAAATAAATAAAAATAGGCTAACTCAATTGGCAAAAGAGGTCCAAAAAGACAATGAGGAGAAGAGTGCTTTAAAAAGCAGAATGAGCTAAATGGAAAAGGAGGTTCAAAAGTTCACTGAAGAAAATAATTTCTTAAAGATTAGAATGGAGCAGATGGAAGCTAATGACTTTATGAGAAACCAAGAAGTTACAGAACAAGACCAAAAGAATGAAAAAAATAGAAGATGATGTGAAATATCTCATTGGAAAAACAACTGATCTGGAAAATAGATCCAGGAGAGACAATTTAAAAATTATGGCACTACCTGAAAGCCATGATCAAAAAAAAAAAACAAACAGCCTCGACATCATCTTTTATGAAATTATCAAGGAAACCTGCCCTGATATTCTGGAACCAGAGGGTAAAATAATTATTGAAAGAATCTACTGATCACCTCCTGAAAGAGACATGAAAAGAGAAACTCCTAGGAATATTGTAGCTAAAGTCCAGAATTCCCAGGTCAAGGAGAAAATATTGCAAGCAGCTAGAAAGAAACAATTCAAGTATTGTGGAATTACAATTAGTTTAACACAGGATCTGGCAGCTTCTACCTTAAGGGATCAAAGGGCTTGGAATATGATATTCCAGAAGTCAAAGGAACTTGGATTAAAACTAAGAATCACCTACTCAGCAAAACTGAGTATAATACTTCAGGGGGAAAATGGTCATTCAGTAGAATAGAGGACTTTCAAGAATTCTTGATGAAAAGACCAGAGCTGAATAGAAAATTTGATTTTCAAACACAAGAATCAAGAGAAGCATTAAAAGGTAAACAGGAAAGAGAAATCATAAGGGACTTACTAAAGTTGAACTGTTCACATTCCTACATGCAAAGATAATATTTGTAACTGTTGAAATTTTTCTCAGTATTTGTGTAGTTGAAGGGATTACACACACACACACACACACACACACACACATACAGACACACACATATAAACAGAGGGCACAGGGTGAGTCGAATAGGAAGGGATGATATTAAAAAAAAATCAAGGGGTGAGAGAGGAATATTTTGGGAGGAGAAAGGGAGAAATGGAATGGGGCAAATCATTTCTCATAAAAGAGGCAAGAAAAAGCTTTTTCTATGGAGACAAAAAGGGAGGAGGAGAGAGGGAAAAAGTGAGGCTTACTCTCATCACATTTGACTTAAGGAGAGAATAACATGGACATTCAATTTGGTATGAAAATCTACCTTACACTACAGGAAAGTAAGGGAGAAGGGGTAAGTAGGGTGTGGGGAGGATGATAGAAGAGACAGCAAATGGGAGGAGGGAGTAATTAGAAGTAAACAATTTTAAGGAGGGACAAGGTCAAAAGGGAGAAGAGAATAAATGGGGGACAGTATAGGATGAAGGGAAATATGACTATTATGGAAGTCTTTCACAAAACTACACATATATAGCTTATATTGAATTGCTTACCTTCTCAGTGAGGATAGGTGAGGAGGAAGGAAGGGAGAGAAGCTGGAAATCAAACTTTAAGGAATGAATGTTGAGAATTGTTTTTGCATGCAACTGAGAAATAAGAAATACAGGTAATGGGGTAGAGAAATCTGTCTTGCCCTACAAGAAAAGAGAAAAGATAGGGATGGGGAAGGGAGGAGTGTGACAGAAGGGAAGGCAGATTTGGGGAAGGGATAATCAGAATGCATGATGTTTTGGGGTGGAGGGAGGGGAGAGATGGGAGAAAATTTGGAACTCAAAATTTTGTGGAAATGAATGTTGAAAACTAAAAATAAATAAACAAAACAAAAAAATCCTCTTCTGGGCAATCCTCTCTAATCCCTGCAGAACTGGTATGTTCAAGAGAGAGGCACAAGAAAAAAGGAGGGAGGGGGCAAAATCTCCAAGGCAGTAACATAGAAGAACAAACTCCAAATAAGCACCACAGAAACTTTCATCCTGTGAGGAATCTGGAGCCTAAGAAGGAATAAATAAGGATAAAGGCCATGAGTAAAAGAATGAAAGTCTAGAATAGAAAGTGAAAAGAAACATTAGGATCCAACAGAGGCATCAGTATTGGCAAGAAGACCCCTTCATCAAAGACTAAAGTTGAGTATAGTAGGGGATGATGACAAAGGTCTGTGCAAGGGAAGAGTAGAGTATGAAAGAAAATGGAGGTGACATCTAAAGAGAGGATGAAAGAAAGATGTTTTAGGAAAAGGTACAGAAAATGAAATGAAGATGAAATAAAAAGTAACAACCCAACTATTAGAGAAAGGGGGTTTTACTTGACTATTTAACTGAGGGAACAAAGAGGGGAAGAATAAGATAGTTGGACAGAAGAAAGAATAGGGAATTAATAAGTTAATCAAAACTCCAAAATGAAGGCAGGCATAAGGATGAGATTGATCTTGGGAGTGAGGGGAAGAGAGCTGTTGGGGCTAATCTGCTGATTCAGGGGTAAAAAGAAATAATGAGAAACAAATGGAGGAGAATATAAAGTTAACTCATAACTTTAATGTGAGTGGGTTAAACAGTGGATAAGAAGACAAAACCCCGCAATGTTTGGTTGTGTACCTCTGAGTCCAGGAGCAGAAAGGAGACTCAGTTCTAACTTTTGGCCCCACACATACACCTGCAGCAGAACACCAGGGGAGGAGATCCAGACCAAAGGGGTGCCAGTATTTCAGTCACACTCAACCTGCAGACCCTCCTAGCAAACTAATAGAATTTAACATCAGTCTATTGTATACTACTACTCCCAACTAAGGCCATGCCAACAGACACAAGCCTGGGTCAGAAACTTGCAGAGCTCAGACTAGGGTGGCAGTGGACAAACTTTTCCCTAGACCCCAATGCCTTAGGAGCCCTGAAAACTTGCAGGCCCCTAGACTAAGCTGTGAAAACAGTAAAAAGACATAAAACGAGGTAAACTGAAGTTAGACATCTGCCACTAGAAGTGTGCAGAGCCTATCACTAACACAAAATCAAGAAGGAGGCTGGAAAAATAAACAAACACACAAAAAGAACCAACTATAAAAGGCTGTTATGGAGAGAAAGTAGCTCAAAGCAAAACATAGCAAAAGACAGAGATTACAAAACAGCTCCAAATAAAACTTTAAAAAAAATGTAGTGTGGACACAAGTTCAACAAGAGTTCTTGGAAGAGTTAAAGCAAGAATTTAAAAAGAGATAGAAGAAGCATACTATATGGCTCCAGAAAGAACTGATACTGATTGAATGCAGACTGCTCCATGCTATTTTTCACTTCCTTTTTCTTACTTTTTTTCTCTTATTTGAGTTTTCAAAATAACTAATATGGAAATGTTTTATATAATTGCACATGTATAACCTATATCTGATTGCTTCCTGACTCATGGAAGGGGGAGGGAAGGGAGGGATAGAATTTGGTACTCAAAACTTTAAGTAAAAAGGTTAAAGAACAAAGAGAGATGAAAGTGACTTTAAAAGCCAAATGAGAGGGATAATGGAAAAAGAAGCAAGACATAGGGAAGAAACATGTGAAAAAAGAATGAATAGCATGGAAAAAGAGGTATAAAACCTTAATGAAGAAAGTAACTTTTTGTAGTATTTATCAAAGCTATATGGTACTGGCTAAGAAATAGAGTTGTGGATCAGTGGAATAGCTTAGGTACACAAGACACAGCAGTCAGTGACTATAGTAATCTACTGTTTGACAAATCCAAAGACTCCAGTTTATGGAAGAAGAATTCACTATTTGACAAAAATGGCTATTAAAGCTGGAAAATAGTCTGACAAAAACTATGTACAGACCAAATCTTCTACCCTATACCAAAATAAGGTCAAAATGGATACATGATTTAGGAAGGAAAGCAGAAAGATAAGAAACAATTTTTACAAGTTTTTCTGATCAAGGTTTCATCTCTAAAATATATAGAGAATTGAGTCAAATTCATAAGAATATAAGTCATTCCCCAACTGAGAAATGGTCAAACATATGAACAGTGAATTGTCAGATGAAGAAATTAAAGTTATCTATAGTTATATGAAAAAATGCTCTAAATCACTATTGAGTAGAGAAATGCAAATTAAAATGTCTCTAAGGTACCATCTCACACCTATCAGATTGGCTAATATGACAGAAAAGGAAAATGATAAGTATTAGGGAAGAAGTGGGAAAATTAGGATACTATTGCATTGTTGGTGGAGTTATGAACTAATCCAATCATTCTGGAAAGCAAGGTAGAACTATACCCAAAGGGCAATCAAACTGTGGATACCCTTTGATCTAGCAGTGCTACTACTAGCTTTATATGCCAAAGACATCATAAAAAGGGAAAATGACCTGTTTGTACAAACGTATTTATAGCAGCTCTCTTTGTGATGGCAAATTGGAAATTGAGGGAATGTCAATCAGTTGGGGAGTAGCTGAACAAGTTGTGGTATATGAATGTGATGGAACACTATTGTGTTCTAAGAAATTATGAGCAAGTGAATTTCTGAAAAACCTGGAAAGACGTGCATGAATTGATGCTGAGTGAAGTGAATAGAACAAGAATATTGTACATAGTAACAGCAGCAGCAACACTGCACAATGATCAACTATGATTGACTTAGTTTCCAGCAAAGCAGTGATCCAAGACCATTCCAAAAGATTCGTGATGGAAAATACTATCCACCCACAGAGAAGGAAAATTGAGTCTGAATGCTGATCAAAGCATACAATTTTCACTTGTTTGGTGGCTTTTCCCTTTTGTTCCTCTCCTTCTTTTATGATATGACTAATGTGGAAATATGTTTCCATGATTGCACATGTATAACCTATGTCAGATTGCTTGCCATCTTGAGGAAGGGAGATAGGAAGGAGGGAGGGAGAAAAAAATTGGAACTCAAAATCTTATAAAACTTCAATGTTGAAAACTATCTTTACATGTAATTCTAAAAAAAATACTATTAAAAAGTTAAAAAAAGAAAATAACTCCTTGAAAATTAGAATTGGACAAATGGAAGCTAATGATTCTATGACACATGGGGAATTAATAAAACAAACTCAAAAGACTGAAAAATAGAAAAAAAAAATTGAACTGTTTCATTGGAAAAACAGCCAACCTGGAAAACACATCCAGGAGAGATAATTTAAGAATCATTGGATTACCTGAAAGCCTCAAACAAAAAGTCAATAACCTAGACATCATATTTTAAGAAGTCATAAAAGAAAACTTAGAACTAGAGGACAAAGTGGAAATTTAAAGAATGCTTAGGCAACTTTCTGAAAGAAATTCCAAAATAAAAACTCCAAGAAATATCATAGACAAAATTCAGAACTCTCAGTTCAAAGAAAAATATAGCAAATAGTGAGAAAGAAAGAATTCAAGTACTGAGGAGCCACAGTCAAGATCACACATAACTTAACAATCATAGAAAGAAAAGAAGAGCTTAGAATATGTCATTCCAGAAGGCAAAGGATCATGGGATTAAAACCAAGAAGAATTCCACAAGGTAAAATGACCTTCGATGAAACAGAATATTTTTAAGCTGTCCTGAGGAAAGGACCCGATCTGAGGAGAATGTATGATATACAAACACAGGAATCAAGAGAAGCATAAATACGTAAATATGAGCAAACAATCATTAAAGACTAAACAAGGTTAAACTGTTTACATTCTTACGTATGAATATACATGTAATCCCTCATAACTTTATCATCATCAGGGGTCATAGAGGGAGTCTAATTAAACAGAAATCTTGGGAGTGATTTCATTTTGTTTTCATGATCTCAAAAAAAATTAGAAATAGTGGCAAAAAAAGAAAAGCAAACAAGAACTCAGCGCCCTGGGAGAAGAAGACTGGAAGAAATTATCTCCCATGAATGGGCTGTTCAAGGAGAAGTTTATGCAGTAAGGAGGGGGCAATGACTGGGAATGGGGAATACCTGTACCTCACTCTCATCTGCACTGGTAGAGAAGGGAAAATATACATATACACAGAGATGAGGACAGAAATACATCTTATATAGAAAGATGGGAGGATAATAAGTAATGTAGATAAAGGGAGAAATTAGAAGCAAAATGAACTCTTTTTTTCACTTGTCATAAGGACTTAAAAAAAAATTTCCAATGGATTCTTGAGGCAAAATGCCTTCCACATCCAGAGAAAGAACTATGGAATTGGATCACAGATAGAAGCAGACCATTTCCTTTTGTATTATGTTTTGTTTTATGGCTTCTCCCATTCATTTTAATTCTTTGATGCAACATGTATTTAATAGAAATGTATGTGTAGAATCTATATAAGATTGTATGCTGTCTCAGGGAAGAAATGGGAAGGGAGGAGGGAATGAGAAGAAGGAAGGGGAAAAATCCGAGATATATGGAAGTGACTGTCAAACACTGAAAACAAATAATATAAGTAAATTAAAAAAAATCAAGGACCATCAAGCAAATTGTGGTAAATGATTGTAATAGAATACTTACTGCTGTGCCTTAAGAAATGGTGAGTATGATGAATGTAGAGAAGTATGGGAAGACATAAGAATAGATGCAAAGTAACATAACTAGAACAGGGAAAAGAACATATACAACGATTGCAATTTAAATGTAAAAAAATTTAACAACAACAAATAAATGAATACTGGGTGAATATAATAACCAAGCATAATCCCCAAAATGAGATGTTAAAATGTGCCTGCCCCACCTTGTTGAAGAACTGGGGGACTATGGGTATCAAAAATTGCCTATACTGTCAGACTTAGTTGAAATGCTTGTTTTCTTCCATAAACTGAAAATAAAATAAATTCGCAATACAAAAAAAAAATATCCAAAATGACTCTTAAAGAAAGCATGAGAAAGAGACTGAGAAGCAAGATAGCAGAGTAGAGGAACATTCAAGCCAAATTTTCCCAATATTCTCCTAATAACAACTTTAAAATGAGATGTTAAATTAAATTCTGGAACTGCATAGGCAACAGAAGATTGAGATAAGACATTTTTTTTCCAGACCAAGACAGCTTAGGAGATCAGAAGGAGAGATGTGTGGCACTGGGGTAGGGGCTGGTCAGAAATGCAACATGGCAGGGACACCACCTGTAGGCCTTGGAGTCTGCTACCACAATTGCAGTAGTAACAATTCCAGTAGCTATTACCACCCAGTGATGGGAAGGGAAATGTGCAACTGGCAGGAAAGAGATTAAAGGAGACTCCTGTGACAACAGAGGTTGCAGGACCAGTCATCACTTGGCAACTCCATTGCTCACTACCTAGCCCTGGGCTGCAGTTCCAGGGCAGAGAGGTGTGCTTGTTGGCTACAAAGGAGTAGGGACCCTAGGTTCAGGGTGGAGAGGAGAGAGTACTTATGGTTGCAAGGGAGCAGGGGGCCTTCCTAGATAAGGACTAGAATACAAATTGGAAGAGCAGTGACTATACTTCTCCCAGAATCATACCAACTTGGAAGCACCAAAAACTAGCTGTGAAAATAGCAAAAAACAAAACTATACACCAATTTTACTAATGAATAGTGATGCAAAAATTTTAAATAAAATACTAGCAAGGAGAATACAGCATATATCACAAAGATCACACACTATGATTATCACAAAGGTATACACTATGACAAGGTAGTATTTATATCAGGAACACAGGGCTCCTTCATCATTAGGAAAACTATAAGCCTAACTGTCTGTATCAATAGTCAAAATTATAATACTATGATTATATCAACAGATGCAGAAAAATCTTTTGGCAAAATCCAACACCCATTCCTATTTGAAACATTAGAAAACACAGGACTCAATGGAGCTTTCCTTAAAATTTTAAGTAGTGTCTTTGTAAAACCAAGAGCAAGCAGGATCTATAACTGGATAAACTAGAAGCCTTGCCCAAAAGATCAGAGATGAATAAAAAGAGATATGGTTCATCCACTGTCGCCATCATCATTCAATATTATACCAGTAATGCTGGTTATAAAGATAAGAAAAGGCAACAATAAAATCAAATGATCACTCTTTGCAGCTGATATGATGGTCACTTAGAAAACCCTAGGGAAGCACCGAAAAACCAGTTTTAACAATTAACGACTTTAGCAAAGTTGAAAGATATAAAATAAAACCACATGTTATTAGCAAGAAACAGGAAGCTCTTCCAACAGGAAGAGCTAGAACATGAAATTCTATTGAAAATAACTGCAGAGAATATAAAACACTTGGGAGTCTACCTGCCAAGACAAACTCAAGGGCTACATGAATACAATTACAAAACATTTTTTCACACAAAAAAGACAGATATAAACAATGGAGAAATATTCATTGTTCATGGGTAGGCTAAGCCAATACAATAGAAATGACAATTTTACCTAAATTATTTATTAAGCTGTATATCAATTTAACTACCAAGAACAATTTTTTAGAGCTAAAATATAATAATACAATTTGCCTGGAAGAGCAAAAGGTCAAGTATAACAAGAGAACTGATTTTTAAAAAGCAAAGATAAGTATCTTAGCAGTAACAGATTTCAAACTACATTGCAAAGAAAACAATCAGGTATATTATGGTGGTGGATCAGTGGAGTAGATTAGGAACACGAAATACAGAAGTAAATCATGATAGTGACCTAGTGTTTGATAAACCCAAAGATTCAAGCTTTTGAGGCAAGAACTCACTGTTTGACAGAAATACTGGGAAAATTGGAAAGCAGTTTGGCAGAAATTAGGGATAGACTAACATCTCACAGTGTGAGACTCACAATATATACCAAGATAAGTTCAAAATGAGTGCATGATTTAGACCTAAAGGGTGATACCATAAGCAAATTAAGAAAGCATGGGGGGAAAATTACTTATCATATCTATGGTTAAGGGAATATTTTATGATCAAACAAGAAATAGAAGGAATCATGGGAGGTAAAAAGGATAGTTGTTATTATATGAAATTTAAAAGATTTTCCATAAAATAGTGTAGCCAAATTGGGAGGGAGCAGGAAACTTCAGGGAGTGGATTTTCTAACAAGTTTCCCTGATAAAGGCATCATTTCTAAAATACATAGGGAACTGAGCTAAGTTTATAAAGCAAGAGCCATTCCTTAATTAATAAATGGTCAAAAGATTTTCTTTCAGAAGAAGAAATCAAAGTTATCAATACACATATAAAAAATGCTCTAAGAGAAATGCCACCTAACACAATTCTGAGGTATCACTCCATATGTATTTAATTAAATAACATGACAGAAAAGGAAAATTATAAATCCTACACAGGGTGTGGAAAAATGGGGATAGTGATGCAACCATTCTGGAGAACCATTTGGAACTATGACCACAGGGCTATAAAAACTATGCATTCCCTTTGGCCTAGCAATACTACTACGAGGTTTGTATCCCAAAGAGATAAAAGGAAAAGGACCTAAATGTACAAAAATATTTATAGCAATTTTTTTATGGTGGCAAAGAATTGGAAATTGAGGAGATGTCCATCAATTGGGGAATAATTCAACAAGTTGTGGTAAATGATTGTGATAGAATACTATTGTGTTATAAGGAATGACAAGGGGGAGGGTGGTTCAGAAAAACTTGGGAAGATTTACATAAAATTATGCAAAGTGAAGAGAGCAGAATAAGAAGAACTTTGCACACAGTAAAAGCAATTTTGTAATGATCATCAACTGTGAAAGACAACTACTCTGATCAATACAATTATCCACAATAATTCCACAGGACTCATGATAAAAAAAAAATGTCATCCACCTCCAGAGAGAGAACTGATGAACTCAACGGAAAACCTGGTGTACTTTTTTCTCTTTTTAAATTTTTCTTGTTTTTGTTCCCCAACAAAACTAACATGGAAATATGTTTTGAATGACTTCACAGGTAAAGAAAAAAGAAGATGTGATTAAAAAAAAGAAAGGGAAATTATAAGAAAATTGGATAGAGGAAAATACTGTGACTCATCATAATTGTGAATGTGAATAGGATGAATTCACTGATTTACAACAGTATAGTAGAATGACTGGGAAGCCAGAATCCAATAATAATGTTTAGAAGAAAGACAATTGAAACAGAAAGATATTCACAGAGTTAAAATAAAAGGATAGAGTAGAACTTATGATGCTTAAACCAAAGGGAAAAATTTAGGGATAGTAATAATGATCTCAGACACAGAGGTACCATAAATGATGAATTAATGTAAATATTAAACCAATATGTACCACATGGAAAAGCATCTAAATTCTCTTTTTAATAAAAATTAGTTTATTTAACTTTTTACATTCATTTTCACAAAATTTTGAGTTCCAAATTTTCGCCCCTTTTATCCCCTCCCCCATCCCAATACACCAAGCAATCTAATTTTCCCTATCACTAATCTGCACTCTCTTCTATCATCCCCCCCTTCTCTTGTCCCCATCTTCTCTTTTGTCCTGTAGGACCAGATGACTTTCTTTTCCCCATTAACTGTATTCCTTATTTCCTAGTAGCAACAACAATACTAAACAGTTGTCCCTAAAACTTTGAGTTCCAAATTCTCCCCATCCCTCCCTCCCCATCCATTCCCTTTAGGAAGGCAGGCAATTCAATATAGGCCAAATCTGTGTAGTTTTGCAAATGACTTCCCTGATAGTCGTGTTGTGTAAGACTAATTGTATTTCCCTCCATCCTATCCTGCCCCCCATTGTTTCTATTCTGTCTTTTGATCCTGTCCCTCCCCAAGTGTTGACTTCAAATTGCTCCCTCCTCCCATTGCCCTCCCTTCCATCATCCCCCCCTTGCTTATCTCCTTCTCCCACACTTTCCTGTATTGTAAGATAGGTTTTCATACCAAAATGAGAGTGCATTTTATTCCTTCCTTTAGTCGAATGTGATGAGGGTAAACTTCTTGTTTTTTTCTCAGCTCTCCTCATTTTCCCTCCATTAAAAAGTCTCCTGCTTGCCTCTTGAATAAGATATAATTTACCCCATTCCATTTCATCCTCTTTCCTCCCACTACATTTCTCTCTCACCATTTACCTTAATTTCTTTTAAGATATGGTCCCATCCTATTGAATTCACTCTGTGCTCTCTGTCTCTGTATGTGCGTGCATGTGTGTATGAGTGTATGCATGCACGTGTGTACATGTTTGCATGTGTGTGTGTATGTGTGTGTGTGGTCCCACCAACTACCCAGATACTGAAAAGTTTTAAGAGTTAGAAATATTGTCTTTCCATGTGGGAATGTAAACAGTTCACTTTTGGTAAGTCCCTTAAGATTTCTCTTTGCTGTTTACTTTTTCATGCTTCTTCTCATTCTTGTGTTTGAAAGTCAAATTTTCTTTTCAGCTCTGGTCTTTTCATCAAGAATGCTTGAAAGTCCTCTGTTTCATTGAAAGACCATATTTTCCCCTGAAGTATTATACTCAGTTTTGCTGGGTAGGTGATTCTTGGTTTGAGTCCTAGTTCCTTTGACTTCTGGAATATCATATTCCATGCCCTTCTATCCCTTAATGTAGAAGCTGCTAGATTTTGAGTTATCCTGATTGTATTTCCACAATACTGGAATTCTTTCTTTCTAGTTGCTTGCAATGTTTTTCCTTGACCTGGGAATTCTGGAATTTGGCCACAATGTTCCTAGGAGTTTCTCTTTTTGGATCTCTTTCAGGTTGTGATCAATGGATTCTTTCAATACTTATTTTGCTCCCTGGTTGTAGAATATCAGGGCAGTTTTCCTTGATAATTTCATGGAAGATGATTTCTAGGCTCTTTTTTTGATCATGACTTTCAGGTAGTCCCATAATTTTTAAACTGTCTCTCCTGGATCTATTTTCCAGGTCAGTTGTTTTTCCAATGAGATATTTCACATTCTCTTCCATTTTTTCATTCTTTTGGTTTTGTTTTGTGATTTCTTGGTTTCTCGTAAAGTCATTAGACTCCATCTGTTCCATTCTAATTTTGAGAGAACTATTCTCTTCAGTGAGCTTTTGAACCTCTTTTTCCATTTGGCTAATTTTGCTTTTGAAAGCATTCTTCTCCTCATTGGTTTTTTGAACCTCTTTTGCCAATTGAGTGAGCCTATTTTTCAAGGTGTTATTTTCTTCAGCATTTTTTTGGGTCTCCTTTACCAAGGTATTGACCCGTTTTTCATGCTTTTCTTGCATCTCTCTCATTTCTCTTCTCAGTTTTTCCTCCACCTGTCTAACTTGATTTTCCAAATCCTTTTTGAGCTCTTCCATGGCCTGAGCCCACCAGACATCCACCTGGAATGTCTGGGATACAGAGGCCCTGACCTCCATGTCTTTCCCTGATGGTAAGAATATTTCCTTGTCACCAGAATTGAAAGGTGGGAACATCTATACCCCATCAAAGTAGCTTTCTATAGTCTTATTTTTCTTCCCTTTTCTGGGCTTTTTCCCAGCCAGTTACTTGACTTCTGAGATTCCTGTCCACCCCCGCCTAGATCCACCCAGCTAGTGCTTGGGGTCTGAGATTCAAATGGGCTTTCCGCGGTGGGAGCAGCTGCTATTCAATGTGAGCTTAAGTTCTGGTGCTCAGTTGGGGGAAGGGCCGCCTTCCAGGCTCAGTTCCCTCAGGGGGTTTATGCAGAGACCTTCAGTAATGGCCCTGACCTTCTGCCTGCTGCTCCTGCCACTGCCTCTGCCACTGCCTCGGCCACTCCCTCCACCACTTCCTCCCGAGGGAGCCCGAGCCACGGAGACACCCTGCTCCCCTCTTGGCCAGCCCAGACATCTCTCTCACTGACCTGGAGCATCTGTGGATGGAGGGACCTTTCCAGCCACCGGAGGTTCTGTCCCTGAAGCCTACTCGGATCTGTTCCTCTGGGGCCACCAGGCCAGGGCAGCACAGGGGTGGATTCTGCTGTCTGGAGTGTGATGGACCCTTAGGGACCGCTCTCCAGGGCTCTCTGGAATGGAAATCTTTTCCACTGTGTTTCTGCACGCCTTGCAGTGCTCCAGAATTTGTTGGGAGTTCTTCTTGCAGGAAATATATGGGCTGTGGGTTTGGAGCTAGCATATGTGAGTCTTTCTACTCCGCCATCTTGGCTTCACCCCCAAGCATCTAAATTCTTAAAGAAAAACTTAAATGAATTACAAGAAGAAACAGACAATAAAACCAAAGTTGTGATAACCTCAATTTACCCTTTCTCAGACAGCGAAAAATCTAATAAAAAACAAAAGAAATAAGTGAAGAATAGAATTTTAAGAGAGGTTAAATTGAATGGGAATAGAAAAGAGTGTACCTATTTCTTAGCCATGTATGACACTTTCACAAAAAGTGACCATGTATTAGGGCATGAAAAAATCTCACAACCAAATGCAGAAAAGCAGAAATATTATATGTATCTATTTCCAATTTTATTGCAATAAAATTACATTCAATAAAATGCCTTTAAAATAATGATTAAATATCAATTAGAAACTAAATAAAAATCCTAAAGACTGAATGTGTTGGGAAACAAATCATAAAATTAATCAATATTTTCATTAAAGAGAATGATTACAACAACACAATATTTGTGGGAGTCAGCCAAAACAGTATTTAGGAGGAAATTTATACCACTAAACACTTTAATAAAGAAAAATGAGAAAGAACAGATCAACAAATTGGTCACAAAACTAAAAATATTACAAGAAAACTAATTAAGAACTTCTAATTAAGTACCAAAACAGAAGAGTTGAAAGTCAAGGGAGAAATTTGAAAGTTTTAAAACAAGTGAACTAATAAAACTAGGACCTGTTTTTGAAAAGCAAATAATAAAATATATAAGCTCCTGACTAGTTTGATTAAAATAACAACAAAGAGGGTAACCAAGATGGCAGAATAGAAAGATGCATATGCTCTAGTACTTCCCCCACAGCCCACAAAATACCTTTAAAAATGACTCTCAACAAATTCTAGAGCAGAGAAGCCACAGAACAACAAAGTGAAAGAGATTTCCAGACAAAAGTAACCTGGAAGATGGACAGGAAAGGTTTCACCTGTGGGACATTGAGCCAAGCAGAACCTAGCCCTGGATGCATGCATGAGGAGGAACAGGACCAGAACAGGCCTCTGGAGCAGAATCCCCAGCAGGGAGGGTCCCACAACCCTCAACACACAAGCAACAAAGAAACCTTCAAATGTCAACGTGGGAGGGCTTTCCCAGCTGGGAAAGAGGGGAGTGAGGTCCCCCCCCCCAGCACTGATCCCAGGTAGCAGCAGAGGCAGCAGCAGCAGCAGCAGTAGTATGTGGCAGGTGGCTATGGTGGCCACTGAAGCAACCTGGGTCCATTGTCCAGGCAACTCAGCTTAAAGTTTCTGTAGGAATTGAGCAGGGGATCTGAATCTAAGTCCTCAGTGGTGGCCCCACCCCTGCCTAAACCTCCTGGGGAAATTGAGCAGCTGATCTGAATCTCAGCCCTGAGCATGGTCCTGGTGGGGAGGAGGAGCACTGGGACCCTCCTCTTGATAAAGGATTCAGAAGTCAAGTAACTGGCTGAGAAAATGCCCAAAAAAGGGGGAAAAATAAGACCATGGAAGGTTACTTTCTTGGTGAACAGGTATCTCCTTCCATCCTTTTGGATGAGAAAGAACAAAGCATACTGCCAGAGAAAGTCATGGCTTCTGCCTCCAGTACCTCCAAAATGAATATGAAATATGTTCAGGCCATAGAAGAGCTTGAAAAGTGAGTCAGAAACTTGCTAAAGGAGAATTTTAAAAAATGCTGAGGAAAATAACACCTTTAAAAAGCAAACCCAATTGGCAAAAGAGGTCCAAAAAGTCAATGAGGAAAAGACGGCATTAAAAAGCAGAATGAGTTAAATGGAAAAGGAGGTTCAAAGCTCACTGAATAAAATAGTTCTTTAAAAATGAGAGTGGAGGGCGGAGCCAAGATGGCGGAGTAGAAGGACGCACGTTTACAAGCTCCGAAACCAAAGCCCATAGAATTAATGTAAAAAGAGACCCCCATAACTTCTGGGTCAATACAAGGTGTGCAGAAACGGAGTGGAAGAGATTTCCATTCCAGGGAGCCCTAGAGACCTGTCCCCACGGTCTGTCGTGCCCCGGAAAGCGGACCCCACCCCCAGCGCTGCGCTGGCTGTGGCCCCAGAGAAGCTGACCTGAGCAGGCTTCAGACATGGAAGCTCCGGCAACCGGGAAAGTCCCTCCACCCAGAGAAGCTACAGGTCAGTGAGAAAGAAGGCCGGGCTGGAGGAGAGGGGAAGCAGGGCATCTCCGTGACTCGGGCCCCCTCCGGAGGAAGCGGCGGCGGCAGAGACGGGGGCAGGAAGCGGCGGAGGCAGAGGTGTGGGCGGCAGCTGAAGTGGCAGCGGCCCAGGACTCAGGAATCCCCCAGCAGCAGGCAGGATCTTCATTACGGAAGGTTTCTGCATAAAACCTGATGGAGCTGAGCCTGGGAGACGGCCCTGCCCCCACCCCGCTCTATTACTGAAGGCCTCTGCATAAAGCCCCCGAGGGAACTGAGCCTAGGAGGCAGGCCCCCCCACCCCGTCCCCACCCACTCCATTCCTGAAAATCTCTGCATAAAGCCCCTGAGGGAACTGAGCCTGGGAGGCGGCCCTGCCCCCACCCCAGCGCCAGAACTAAAGCTTGCCGCCGGAAAGCCCATTTGAATCTCAGAGGCCAAGCACTAGCTGGGCGGATCCAGGCAGGGGTGGAAAGAAATCTCAGAAGTCAAGTAACTGGCTGGGAAAATGCCTAGAAAAGGGAAGAAAAATAAGACTATAGAGAGTTTTTTCCAACAAATGCAAATGATCCTGACCTTCGGATCTGATGACGAGGACGTATCCTTGCCATCAGGGAAAGACGTGGAGGGCGGGGCCTCAGTACCCCAGACACCCCAGGGGGGGTGGCAGGTGGGCTCAGGCCTTGGAAGAGCTCAAAAAGGATTTTGAAAAGCAAGTTAGACAGGTGGAAGAAAAACTGGGAAGAAAAATGAGAGAGATGCAAGAAAAGTATGAAAAACGGGTCAATACCTTGGTAAAGGAGACCCAAAAAAATGTTGAGGAAATTAACACCTTGAAAAACAGGCTCACTCAATTGGCAAAAGAGGTTCAAAAAGCTAATGAGGAGAAGAATGCTTTCAAAAGCAGAATGAGCCAAATGGAAAAAGAGGCTCAAAAGCTCACTGAATTTAATAGTTCTCTCAAAATTAGAATGGAACAGATGGAGTCTAATGACTTTACGAGAAACCAAGAAATCACTAAACAAAACCAAAAGAACGAAAAAAGGGAAGAGAATGTGAAATATCTCATGGGAAAAACAACTGACCTGGAAAATAGATCCAGGAATGACAATTTAAACATTATGGGTCTACCTGAAACTCATGATCAAAAAAAGAGCCTAGACATCATATTCCATGAAATTATCAAGGAAAACTGCCCTGACATTCTAGAACCAGAGGGCAAAATAAGTATTGAAAGAATCCATTGATCACAACCTGAAAGAGATCCAAAAAGAGAAACTCCTAGGAACATTGTGGCCAAATTCCAGAACTCTCAGCTCAAGGAAAAAATCTTGCAAGCAGCTAGAAAGAAACAATTCCAGTACTGTGGAAATACAATCAGGATAACTCAAGATCTAGCAGCTTCTACATTAAGGGATCGAAGGGCGTGGAATAGGACATTCCAGCAGGCAAAGGAACTAGGACTCAAACCAAGAATCACCTACCCAGCTAAACTGAGTATAATACTTCAGGGGAAAATATGGTCTTTCAATGAAACAGAGGACTTTCAAGCATTCTTGATGAAAAGACCAGAGCTGAAAAGAAAATTTGACTTTCAAACACAAGAATGAGAAGAAGCATGAAAAAGGAAACAGCAAAGAGAAGTACTAAGGGACTTACCAGAAGTGAACTGTTTACATTCATACAGGGAAAGACAATATTTCTAACTCTTAAAACTTTTCAGTATCTGGGTAGTTGGTGGGACCACACATACACATGTACACGCATGCACACACATACACACATGCACACACATACAGAGACAGAGAGCACAGAGTGAACTGAATAGGATGGGACCATATCTTAAAAGAAATTAAGGTAAATGGTGAGAGAGAAATGTAGTGGGAGGAAAGAGGGGGTAACTATATGTCATTTAAGAGGCAAGTAGGAGATTTTTTTAGTGGAGGGAAAAAGAGGAGAGCGGAGAGAGAAAAAAAAAACAAGAAATTTACCCTCATCACATTTGACTAAACGAAGGAGTGAAATGCACACTCATTTTGGTATGAAAACCTATCTTACAGTAGAAGAAAGGGGGGGGAGAAGGAGATATTGCAAGGGGGGGAGATGATGGAAGGGAGGGCAAAGGGAAGAGGGAGAGATTTGAAGTCAACACTTGGGGAGGGATAGGATCAAAAGACAGAAGAGAAACAACGAGGGGCAGGTTAGAAGGGATGGTAATTCAGTTAGTCTTACACAACACGACTATCAGGGAGGTCATTTGCAAAACTACACAGATAGGACCTATATTGAATTGCCTGCCATCCCAAAGGGAATGGGTGGGGAGGGAGGGATGGGGAGAATTTGGAACTCAAAGTATTAGGAACAACTGTTTAGTATTGTTGTTGCAACTAGGAAAGAAGACATACAGTTAATGAGGAATAGAAAGTCATCTGGCCCTACAGGAGAAAAGAAAAGATGGAGACAAGAGAAGGGAGGGATGACAGACGAGAGGGCAGATTGGAGATAGGGAAAATTAGATTGCTTGGGGTATTGGGGTGGGGGAGGGGATAAAAGGGGAGAAAATTTGGAACCCAAAAATTTGTGAAAATGAATGTAAAAAGTTAATTAAATAAAAAAAAGAAAAACTTTTAAAATATGCTGACTTTCTAAATAAAGTCCTTTATTAGAAAAATAAATGTCATTTGAAAACAAAAAATAAATAAGAGTAGAGTTCAGGGAAGCTAATGACTATACAATAAACCAAGAAGTTACAAAACAAAACCAAAAGATTGAAAAAATAGAAAATAATGTGAAACATCTCATTGGAAAAATAACTGACTTGGAAAATAGATCCAGGAGAGACAATTTAAAAATTATAGGACTACCTGAAAGCCATGATCAAAAAAAGAGCCTAGACATTATCCTTCATGAAATTATCAAAGAACACTGCCCTGATATTCTACAGACAGAGGGAAAAATAGATATTGAAAGAATCCACTGATCACCTCCTGAAAGAGACCCGAACAGAGAAACTCCTAGGAATATTGCGGTCAAATTTCAGAGTTCCCAGGTCAAGGAGAAAATATTGCAAGCAACTCGAAAGAAACAATTTGAGTATTGTGGATATACAATCAGGATAACACAGGACCTATCAGCTTGTACATTAAGGGATCAAAGGGCTTGGAATATAATATTCCAGAAGTCAAAGGAACTGGGATTATACCCAGCAAAACTGAGTATAATATTTCAAGGGAAAAATAGTCATTCAATGATATAGAGAAGTTTCAAGAATTCATGATGAAAAGACCAGAACTGAATAGAAAATTTGACTTTTAAACACAAGAATCAAGAGAAGCATGAAAATATAAACAGGAAAGAGAAATCATAAAGGACTTTCTAAAACCAAACTCTTTATCTTCCTACATGGAAAGATAATACTTGTAACTCTTGAGACTTATCTCAGTATTTGGGTAGGAGAAGGGATTACACACACACACACACACACACACACACACACACACACACACACACACAAACACAGAGAGAGAGAGACAGAGGGGGGGGACAGGTTGAGTTGAATCAGAAGAGATTATATTCATAAAAAAATAAAACAAAATTAAGAGATGAAAGGTAAAAATATTGGGTGGAGAAAGGGGGAAATGGAATGAGGCAGATTATCACTCATAAAAGAGATAATAAAAATCTTTTTCAGTGGAGGAATAAAGGGAGGAGGTGAGAGGGGAAAAGTGAAAAGTGACATATAGCTTAAGGAGGGAATAAAATGTTCACTAAATTTGGTATGAAAATCTATCTTACACTACAGGAAAGTAGGGGAAAAGGGGACAAGTGGGGTGAGAGAGTTGATATAAGCGAGGGCAAATGGGAAAAGGGAGTAACTAGAAATAAACACTTTTGGGAAGGGACAAGGTCAAATGAGAGAATAGAAAAAAAAGGTGGGGACAGGGTAGGATGGAGGGCAATATAGTTAGTCTTACACAACATGACTATTATGGGAAGTGTTTTGCAAAAGACACATATATAGCCTGCTATGAATTGCTTGCCTTCTCAGTAGGGATGGGTGGGGAGGGAGGGAGAGAGAAGTTGGAATTCAAAGTATTAGAAACGAATGTTGAGAATTATTATTGTGTATAACTGGGAAATAAGAAATACAGGTAATGGGGGTAGAGAAAATCTTGCCCTACAAGAAAAGAGAGAAGATGGGGATAAGGGAAGGGTGGGGCGTGATAGAAGGGAGGGCACATTGAGGGAAGGGATAATCAGAATGCAAGGCATTATGGGGTGGGGAGAGGGGAGAGATGGGGAGAAAAATTGGAACTCAAAATTTTGTGGAAATGAATGTCAAAATCTAAAAATAAATAAATAAAGCTATTTTATTAAAAAATTAACAACAAAAATAACAACAACAAATTACCAGTATCAAAACTTGAAAGGGTGAATTCACAACCAATGCAGAAGCTACTATTAGGAGCTATCCAACTACGTGCCAATGCAACCAACAATCTAAATGAAATGGATGAATATTTACAGAAGTATAAATTGTCCAAAATAACCAAATCAAAAAATAAAATACTCAAATAACCCTGTCTTAGAAAAAGAAATTGAAGAAGCCATAAATGAATTTTCAAAGCAGGGGTGGGGAGTAACCAGGACTAGATGGGATTTACCACATAGTAGCAAATTCCATCCAACATTTGTAGACCAACTACTGCAATACTACACATACTGTTAGGGGAAAAATGGGTAAATAAAGAGTTCTACTAAATTCATTCTACAACACAAATATAATTTTGATACCTAAACCAGAGAGAGTCAGCACAGAAAGAGAAAATTATAGATCAACTTCCTGATTAATAGTGATACAAAATTTTAAATAAAATATTATCATGGAGACTACAGTAATATTTCACAAAAATCATACACAACGACCAGGCTGAATTTTATACCAAAAATGAACAGCTGATTAAACAACGAGGAAAACTATAAACATAGTTTACCACATTAATAACAAAAACAACAAAAATCATTTTTTTCAGTAGATGAAGAAAAGGATTTTGAGAGACTACAAAATGTATTCCTGTTAAAAAACAGTACAAAAAGATCCTTCCTAAATATAATAAATAGTACCTATATAAAACCCAAAGCCAGCATTATCTCTTAAGCCATTTCAGTATGATCAGGGATAAAACAAGAATGTCCTTTTTCACCATGATGATTCAGTATTGTACTCAAAATGCTAGCTATAGTAATATGACAAAAAATAATAAATTGAAAGAAGTATAGAAAAAGAGTGACAAAAATAGGAGACAAAGATAACAAGAGATTACATAATGACTTATTTAGAAAAATGTACAGAGTTAACTGAAAACTAACTGAAACAACAACTACAGCAAAGTTGCAGGTTAGAAAGAGAAATTTAACTTAAAATAAATACAGACAATATAAGATATTTGAGAGTTTGTCTGCCAAGACACAAACAGGAACTATATGAATACAAATACAAAACGCTAAGTTATACGAATAAAAACATATCTAAATAATTGGGAGAAATATGAATTTTTCATTGGAAGGCCATGTCAATATAATAAAAATATTTATTACTTCCTAAATTAATATACTTACTCAGTACCATACCAATCAAACTACCAAAGGATTACTTTAGAGAGCTAGAAAATTATTTTCACAAAATCCATGTTAGGGAATAAAAAGTCAAGAATAGCAAAGAAATCCATGATAAATGGGAAAGAAGGGAATCTCATAGTGCCAATGTATTACACTGTACCTACAGTGTCACAATCTGTACTACAACTGCAGTACAAAGTCACAATCATCAAAAATAATTTTGGTACTAGCTAAGAAATATAGAGGTCGATCAGTGATATAGTACAGGTACACAGTAAAACAGAAACCAGTGAATATGGTAACTTAGGTTTCAATAAAACAGAGATCTTAGCTATGGAAGCAAGAATTCACTATTTGACAAAAGCTATTGAGAAAACTAGAAAGTAGTACATCAAAAACTTGATATAGACCAACATCTTGCACCTTATACCAAGATAAGTTCCAAATGGGTGCATGAATTAAACTTAGAATGTGACATCATAAGCAAATTATGGGGCCTATATGACATTATTGGTCAGATCTATGGATAGGGGAAATGTTCATGATGAATCAAAGAGAGAAAGCATTTCACACAAAGTAAAATGGAAAATTTTGATGACATAAAATTAAGAGGTTTTTGCACAAAGAGAACCAGGTAAAATTAGAAGAAAAATAGAAAACTGAAGGAAAGTCTTTGCAGCAAGTTTATCTGATAAAGGTCTCATTTCTGAGATTTATAGGGAATGAAGTCAAATTTGTAAGAATAAAATTCATTTTCTCAATAGTTAAATTGCCAAAAGATGTGAATAGGCATATGCACATAGTGAATAGTTTTAGAAATAGAAAAAGAAATAAATAGAAAACTGAATAATTTTCAGAGGAAAAAATACAGTTATCAATAGTCATATAAAAATGCACTAACTCACTAATACTTAGAGAAATGCAGATTAAAACAACTCTGAGGTCCCATCTCAAAGCCATCCCATCAGAAAACTTAACAAAAAAGGAAAATGAAAAATGCTGGAAGGACATGGAGGATCATGTACATAAATACACTATTGGGCTAGGCATGAACTGGACCATCTATTCAAGAAAACAATTTGGAACCATGCCCCAAAAGCTCTTAGCTTTGGGGCTAAGAACAATACCACTAGTAAAAGATCAAAGAAAGAAAAGGACCTGTGTAATTATAGAGGCTCTTTTTGTGGTGGCAAAGAACTAGAAACAGAGCGGGCCACCATCAATTGGGGAGTAGCTGAACAAGTTATGATATGTGAAGGTGATGGAATACTGTTATACTCTAAGAAATAAATAAAGGTGATAGTTTCAGAAAAACTTGG